>OX451209.1:24754108-26027006 GCA_949628255.1 Macrophya alboannulata | reverse complement strand
GTACAACACCGCCGTAAAGCAATCGACGCTGAGCCCCGTCTGGGAGGAACATTTTGAGCTGTATGTTAATTATTTATATCTGAGAACACGTCAGATTTGAAGATCATGTCGTTACTCAGTTTTTATAAAATGTTCTTTCATCTTTACAGACCACTGGAGAATCCAGAAAGCGATCTGCTCAGCCTCGAAGTCTGGTAGGTTTACTGAATATTCTATGCTTGTTGAGTTTACCATTGAGCATTGCAGTCATGCATTGCAAAGGAAATTAAACGTCGGCTAGTTTAACGTTTCTGAACTGATCGGGGTCGGCATTAATAGTGACTGGTTGTTACTAACAGAGCGCAGAAGGCCAATCACTGTGAATCTACGTATAATCGTCATCTGGCAGTCTTAATCCTGGACAGTAAACTTTGATCTTATATTATTGTAAGTCACAAGACTGAGATGATGCCTAATCGAAGAATGTACTCTGTCATTAGCCACGAGAACCATCAATTTTTTTTCTCCTTATTATTGATCGTCATTTTGCATATTTTTTTTTTTTTTTGTCATCAGGGACTTCGACGCGGCTGAAACAGTGCCGGAAAAGATGAGCAAAGTGAAGGACGTCAAGGGTGTTCGTGGTCTAGTCAAACTTGCCAAAGAAATTGCTTTAACGGCTACAACGGGCAATCACGACAACGAGTTCATCGGAAAATGTCAAATAGCCCTGAAGGTAAAGTTCGAACCAAGTATCTTCTCTTTTATAATTATCATGAACCCTCACCACGATCTTAACAACGATTATCTATTTCCCCAGGACATTCCAGTGACGGGTCATACGATGTGGTACTCATTGGAGAAGAAGAACAAATCCAAACGTCGCGGTCTTGTTCGTTTGAAGCTCGCATTCAGTGCGGAACATGATGCTCAAGTAGCTTCCCAAGAGCACAGACATCTCTTACGAATTTTGCTCCTGCACGAACTGGAGACCGAAAAAGTGGAGAAGTACTGCTGGTGTGGACGTTGGTCACCTGCAGCAGACGCGATAATTTTGCAGCACAGTGCCCAGCGTGGACTTCTAGCACGAAACGTGAGTTTGGCTCAGTGGATAGAGTACATCAGAGTACACCAGGAACATCCTCTCAGCTTCACCCTGCTGAACACTGTGGCTATTGAGCTGTTGAGGCCCATGGATAAGAATCTATTCTCTGACGATGAGATAAGGCTCTTTTGGGATGCTGCAAAAAAAATTTTACACTCTTGCTTGAACAGCCTAAGAAAGATTCGCAGGCTTACGGTGGGAGATAAAAACACGAAGATACAACTTATAGCGATTCTTGGGTAAGAATTATTGCTGTCATGTGAGAAAAAAGCTATTATCACGCAGTCAATCTTCCGTAAAAGTTGCAAAATCTTACTGATTAAGTTTTTCAGTTGTGAATCTCATTGAAAAGAGCTTTTGAACTGTGTTTTAGAATTCTGTCATCTCTAAATTCGTTAGAGAAGCCAGAAGGCCTTGATCTCTTCCCGGCGAATATGTATGGTTGGCTTCCAGAGCCAGAAGGACCAAGGACAGACATAATGCAAGCTCTTGAAGAGACGGTGATTCAGGGTGGTGTAGAATGGTGGGTATACCTACAAACATTAAAGATACATATAATGGGTTATCATGTTAATCCTTATCCTGGTTCACCAAACGACGTCTGATTTGGATGAAATCGTTAAATTGCACTTGAAACGAGACGAAGATTTATTGCAACTATTGTTTGCCTTCCACTAGGTACGAGCATGTTCTTAAAAATAATACCCCGGAAGGAGAAGGTGACGAAGATGTGCTCAAATATTACATCAAAGTGATACAGCTTATCAGGGCGGATCTTCAACGAGCCATCGAGTTCTATGACAAGATCTTCATCAAGTGAGTCAAACATTTTTTGATAGTATCTGTTCTAAAGCATCAGGCAATGAAACTGCTCACGGAACCTGATAGATTGCTAAAGATTTTCGCTTTGTTGATTCGCAGACAATCCAACTTCCCTTACGCGCGAACATTGTACGTCTATTACGAAAAGAGGATAAGCGATATGTGCATGATCATCGTCGAAGACGTGTGTGCAAGGTTGAAGAGAATTGAAGTAGAAAACAGCGATGGGACTAGCGAGGAACTGGCCTTGGGTACGACGCTCTTCGAGTTATATTTGACTCTCCAAAGATACGCGATGTGAGTGAAAATTCCATCGATCCAATTTTCTGACTGCTTCTTCTTTCAATTCAACTCCCGAATTTTGCTCTAAGTCCCTTTTTTCTTGTATCTCAGGCTTGGTCACGTGTTGTGCGCGGATGGCCTTGAGTTTATGAAGATTCAAAGCTATCACGAGTGGTTCAGAGCCGGGGTGGCCCATTGGCTTGACATCGCGGTTTTCAAGGCCTTACGTCGGATCGAACGGGCTGTAGACTTTGACACACTACAGCCAGTTAGCTCAAATGTTCAGTACAGTTCAAGTGCCGTTGATACCTTAACGATTTTCTACCAAATCAAAGTTTTCTGGACCCAATTAGCATGGCCAGACGTCGAGGGCTCGTACACCTTCATTGCGAAGATAATTGATGTAAGTTTTATAATTCAATACTGCAATTTTCGAGGAGATAGAAATTCGTCTAACCTAGTTTCACGTTCTAGGATATCTGCAGGTGCTCAGTTGAATACGCAGACAGGATGGCTCACAAGGCTGAAGACGCTACGCAGCAGCTACAAGAAATGGAAAATAACAGCAGCGTTTACGAGAAAAAATTCGAGGTTTCAGACGCCTGGTGTTTCGCCATAAACAACATCGACTACATTCGCACATCGATCGGTCCTTTAGCTGATGATCTGGGACTCAAAAGCATCGTGGATGCTCTGGCAGCAAATAAAACAGAACAGGAGGCTGAAAGGTGTCGTCAAACTCTGGATCTCGTGATCGACAACGCGACCGACACAGTGAACAACAAAATCATAGAATTGCTCGAGGTTGTTGCTACCAAAATGGCTCCGGCGATGAGCAGGTACTTGACTGAGGGTGCTGAACTTTTCGACACGACAAGCAACACCATGGACAGATTACTGTCGTACCTTGACTCAAACATCACAACTCTTCGGAATAACTTAAACGATACAAACTTCGAGAGAGTGCTTGTAGTCATTTGGGAAATAATGTCAAACACGCTTTACGATCTGGTCAACAATAACTTGGAGGTGAGAGTAGTTTGGGGTTTGATTATCATTCGTTGATATGAACTTTGCAAAATTTTCACACTTTAATGTATGCCTTGCAGAAAAGAAGACCACCTTCATTCTACGAGAAACTTCATCGGACTTTGCACACGCTAATCAGTTTCTTCAACCTCGGAGCAGACGAGACATCGAATATTCATATCCTTGAGAAAATCGAACAGCTTCTCAAACTCCACGGTCTTGAGACGGCCGAGTTGATTCATATGTATAATCAGGAGAGGTTGAAGGAGCAAAAGGCGATAGAAGAGTCCAGACATGGGCAATTGACCGTCAGAGCCCATTTCGTCGATAACGTATTGAACATTCAAATTCTGAATGCTAGGAGCCTCAGGCCAATGGATAGTAACGGTAAGGATAAAGCTTTTTCCATATCATTTTGCAGTCTTCATTTCATTGTGAACTTAATCATGTTTTATATCGTTTGAATCATCCTTAGCGCACTCGAAATTAATATAAGTTATTCAGCGGTAGTTGAAGGAGATCGTGGTACCGTTTTTATTGCTGTACTGCGTCTGCAGTGCACACGAGAGTTATAATTTTGTTTATGAAATTTTATAGGCAAGATGTCTACTCTTGAGAGAAAACTACGTTATAAATCAAAATCTAAAGCGAAATCGAAAGAGAGGTCAAGTATGTTAAATAGAAATAACTTTGTTCGTTCACATAATGTTCAAATAATTGCCTGAAATGAATGCTCGCCCTTACAGTCCGGAACTCAAACACATGCATGGATCATGAAGAGCTAATTAGAATTCTTTTTCTTTCGTAGTTTTCATAGCATCAGAAAATTATCGAACGATTCAATCAAATGGTCGACGAGTTACCGTGCATGCAAAGTTGCATCCGTCTGGGAATCAGGTTTTATCCTTCAATCCGAAGTCTAAAAATTCCGCGTTTTGTTTTTTCAGGTAAGAGTGATCCTTACGTGAAGATTCGACTGCTTCCAGAGGAAAAATTCGTCCAGTTAAAACTGCCAAAGACTCAAATCCACAAGGCAAATCTCTACCCGCTCTTTGACGAAAATTTTTCCATGTAAGTCGAACATTTTTGCTTTCCATTATGGAAAAGGATTAATAATATCGCCGCCAACCTCTTCGAGCTCACTGACAATCTCTTGCAGCTCCTTGTCACCGGAGATGAGAGAAATCAAAGACGCCATAGTTGTCTTCGAAGTGAAGGACAAAGACTTATTTAGGGCGAGGTTCATGGCTGAAGCATTCCTAGCCTTCGATGAAATTCCGCAAACCGGTCCTGACAGAGATTTTGACTCCCTAGAACAGATTCATTTGAAACTTTCGAGGCCAACTGGAAGAAGTAAGTCAATCGTCGTTGATCTATTAAAACGATTATTTACGTAGATGTATTAAATTTGTTTAAGATTCTCTATAAATCTTCTCATTTATTTTGATAGATTCGGATGCTGTTCGGGCATTGGAACATAGGAAGGGTGACGATCGGGCCGTTGACTTTATATCGAAACTTAATACTAAGATTAATACGAGATAAGCAGTCGAACAAAATTTTCATCTACAAATACTCTTTTATATCTGGGCGTAATCTCAGAATTTTGCGTTAATGCAAATGATCATCATTTTCCTTATAATCGAAGGATAATTGCTGTGAATACAGTGTTAATTCATATATACTCGTACATACATATATACAAACGTATACTTTGTATAAGAATCTTAAGTCTGACGAAAAGTGCTACTTAATATATAAATGCCGAAGAATATTTTATCTAGAATAATATAAAATTTAGAACATTATAAAATCGAAACGAAAAAGGGGGAAAAAAAAATTATCCTCTTGCAATACATAATTATTCTTTATATTATATCTCTGTAAATAACTATATATTTATACATTATCACGTAAGCGAATAAAATTATATGAAAAACTTTCAAATTTACTGTGTAAAAAAAAAGACTGATATATGTATACTTGGGTTGTTGTATCACAAGTCTTACAATCGTTGAAACAAATTAAATCTTTGTTAGAAGAGAGAAAAAAAAAATCTTCAAGCCACAGAATGTTGCTTTTTGTACATTTTCGTGATTTTATTTAACGAATTACATCATTTTTTAGCATCTCGGGTTTTATAAATATGGATCTGAGTTAAACGTTGCATCTACAGGCGTCCAAATTTTTCACATTTTTTAAATATCTCTCATAGCTCTGATGTAAGTGTATTAAGCCTCATTCCAAAATCTCAGATTTTCTAAATAAGTCCTAGATCCAGAAATTTATACCTGAATTCTTTGATAAAAAAAAGGCACAGATTGCAAATCAAGATCCTCGTCATATATGATATTTAAAAAAAAAAAACCAGGTTCCCTGGCGTCGGTATATAGTGCTGCTACGGATACAAGTGAGGAGAACTGTTAGTCCAGTCGAGATAGACATATAAATAGCTCCACCTGGAAATAATTCAGGGCTGCGACTTTTTTTTTTTAACTTTGGGGGGGGGGGGGGGGGGGAGTGTAAATCCCGATTTTCGGGAAAATCTCGCCATTGCGGTCGCCGCCATCTTGATTTCAAGGTGAATTTTTTTGTTTTTTCAAAATAACTCGCTTATTTACGAGTTTAGAGCGAAAATGGTGGAATCCAAAGTTGTTGGAAATTTAATTTCTCACAACTTTGGCAATTATCATTTTTACCCTAGGATTGATATTTGCAGAGTTAGACTGCAAATAGGGGTGGATCTTTACTTTCTTTTTTGCATTATCTCGGTTATTATCAAGTTCACCGTAAAGGAGGTTAAGAACAATCAGGTAGGGAATTTTATTTCCTAAAACTTTGGTCATCACCATTTTTACTCTAGGATCGATATTTGCAGAGTTGGACTGCAAATAAGGGTGGATTTTTATTTTCTGCATTATCTCGGTTATTATCAAGTTTTCCGTAAAAATGGTAGCGGATAATCAGGTAGGGAATTTTATTTCCTACAACTTTGGTCAGTACCATTTTTACCCTAGGATCGATATTTGCAGAGTTAGACTGCAAATGGGGGTGGATTTTTTTTTTTTTTTTTTGGCATTATCTCCAACAACTTTGGATTCCACCATTTTCGCTCTAAACTTGTAAATAAGCGAGTTATTTCGAAAAAACAAAAAAATTCACCTTAAAATCCAGATGGCGGCGAACGCAATGGCGAGATCTTCCCGAAAATCGAGATTTACACTCCCAACCACCATTCCGAAGTTTAAAAAAAAAAAATCGCAGCCCCGAATTATTTACAGGTGAATGTCTATCTCGACTGGACTATGTGAACCACATTGCGAGTAGTAGTGTCCGTAGTGGGTCGGACCATCCTCAATGTTGACGGTCGGAAAACTCCTGAGCAAGTCATCAAAAATTCCTCTGTATCATTTGAGTAGATATTAAATCTGCGTGCCAAAACTAAACGGTCTATAAGAAAATTTTGTTTTGAACTTGTGGCTAAATCCCTGAAAAGGCCATTACACAATATTATTGGGGGTATAACAAAGTCATAAATCTTCAAAATAGGGGGCAGATCTTTGACTATCTGTTATATCGCATAAAATTACCGAAAATTTCCCGAAATCATTATTAAAGTTGGAATCGTTGCCGGCTAATCTTTCCGGAGTCTCTCGATCAACACGCAACTGTAATTATTACACGGTAGTATGTGCATGTAATTAAATATGGTGAATCTGGAAATAGGCAGTGAGCAAGACGAGACGAAGGATTGAATAAAAAACCAACAGATAAACTAGCAGTCGGAATACTGAGGCTGGTCTACGTCCGGAAATCTCATAAGGATATTATCTTGGATTCTTATAGGCCATGAATTGCAAATCGTCTTTGATAATTGTATAATATGATATTGTTTTTCACTCTTATCACTGAGTCTTTAAATTTATCGTCCCGTTAACGTGATAATTAATGTTAACACAAGATATAGAACGTGCTTTTTCTTTTGAAGATGTGTAGGTGATAGCTTACTCCAATTACCTACATACATCTTCCACGCACAGTCGTAAAAAGCCCCACGCTTGAGTTTTACCATTTCCATTCAGATATAATGAATCATACGACTAAGTAAGTGAAAAAATCAATTCCTAGACGGACGAAAAAGTAGAGCTACGAATCTATTCTTTGAGTTGTTTCAAAAATGAAGAATTGGGCCTTCGGGAAGCAGCTTGATCAATGGCATCATGATTCGAGATTATTCCTAAACATTTCCGAGGATGATGCTACTTGCGAATTCTTGTCATAAATGATTCTTGGCAGTACTGCAGAGTACATATTATAAAGTACCACTTACCAATTAAATCTCGACTATTTTTTAAGCAACAATCTGAACACAGCTATAGTGTTCAATAATCAGACTAAATCGAAATTCGAAGTATGTAGACAAGGGGATACTTAGCTCTGTTATCTATGAGGAAAAAAAAATTGCTATAATTGCGTAGATGTGTTTTTAATTGCTATTGCGGTTATTGTGTAACATCGGATGTGGGATTATTTCATTATGACCAGCTGAGGAATAACAAAGCACTGCAATTTTATGCTATTTCTGTAGCATGTATTTAGTAATTTGTAAAGTATAATAGCCCGCAAATTGGATTATATGAATTATCAAGCTCCATCCAAGTCGGGGATCTCCGCATGACCTGAGTGCAGAGGCGAGTCTTTGACCGTTCATCAGGATTCCCTCACTGACTGTTATCGAGTTATCTATAAAATTTCGTTTTTATACATATGTACTAGATTTCTGCCATGGTCTATAAATACACAATAATCATCACAATTTAATCGCCACAGACCACAGCAAAGCGCGAATGATTGCACAGCGTTATGTCAGAATGACGTAGAACGGAATCCTGTGAGGAGGCATCTTTCAGAAAATGAAAAAGAACGTCAATGGAACTTCTAGGTTGTTATACTATACATTTTAATCAGTAAGTTGACTGAAGTTAATCACAATGTTGAATTATTCAATTCGAATATTGGCAAAAATTAACTCCGATGGTCATGCAAAACACTCCAATTTAAATAATCCATTGCGGTTTGCGGTTTAGCAAGAAAACTATTAACTTCCAACTCCTTTGAGTAGACTCCTACGAAAATGATCTTGTTACCAGAATTTTCGTCGGTTAAGTCCTTGCTCTCTGTGTGCCCCGGCTAATACAAGCTCGGATCCAAGAACGTCAGCAAAGTGTCAATCGCCCATAGTATGGCGTGGTACTGGACAAAGACGTAGACAAATTACAAAAGGTTGATATTTTTTCCTTTCTTCCATTCCTTAGGCAACAAGGAAGATCCTATTGTCAGCCTTGTACATATCAGGAAAATGAACAAATGATTGCTTAGGTATATTCAGACGAAGTCAATATCGTGATAACCATTGTATTCCCCCAAATTTTTTTGTTGGTAGATCTAGATTTTATTCATTGAAACCGAACTCTTCTTGCTTCGATTTTGGCAAATTTTAATAGGAAGTCATCGTAATTCAGTGACTCACACATCTCTGATTTAATGGATAGGTTTAATGCATAGATTTATGAAGCATAAATCGTATCGACGAATAGTCGAAGTTGTTTAGTTTATAACAAGGAAAAACCCTAACTTTCCGGGTAGAGAGATGCCAATCCCAGGAATCGCGATAAGTGGATCATCTCAAAAGTTGAAGTGAAGGTCCGGTTGATAAAAATATATATGAAATAACTTAAGACAAGGATAAACAGTTAATTTTGATATCCGTTTTGGTATTCCGTTGTCTGAAGTGAAATGCCAGTTGTTGGTTTCTTTGGGTCCTGTGGCCTCCAACCATCAGGGATTCCTGGACGCGTATTATTTATCACGTGATAGTTTATACCAGGAGTTCAGACAAGCCGGGAACTTTCCTTGACCAGATAGTGGAATGGCGATTCTTGATAAGTTACTATTTATCGTTTATGACAATGTACCATTTATAGAATGTCAGGCAAGCTTTCATCATACAATTATCATAAAGTAAATTGTTTATACCAAATTTATGGGAATCAAAACGAGCGGATGTTTTCATTGTTGCAGGAAGTATAATTAGCACCATCGTGAAACATGCGTGATAGCTTTAGACGAATCGCGTGGACCTCAAAAGCTTTTTTAATTTTTCCTGTTAATATCATCTGCGATTCTTAGTTGAATATCAAACTGGTTGACATGAGTAAGGGCGATTTATCAAAATATACAGATGAGTTTGATACAGGAGTTTATAAGATGTGCAGTGAATTAGATTTCAACACTTATTGAAAACGATTAATCACCGTTATCTGAGTGAGTCTAATCACAGCGAAAGTCTATTATTAAAAAATTGTACAATCTAATGGTTTCCTAACACCAAGCACTCCATTTATATCATAGGCACTCGCACCTAATAGCAACAGGAATCATACGTACACGGTGACCGAGATACGCAAAAACCCACAGATGATCCGGTGATAAGGACTCCACGATAATCTTGGAAGTCCCTGGAGACTTTGTTGAAGTACCACGCGAAGGATACTCGATTGCAGCGCCGTTTCTGGAAGAATTGACGGCAAGAGTGCAAGTTATCCAACTCCCCCTCTCCCCGCCGCCGATCCATCTAATTTTTTTTTTTAGGGAACGCCTTGATTTTGGCAAATCCGGATATAAGATTATAGTAATTCATTGATTTACACATCTCTGATTTAATATGGAAATCCTTGCCAAACCAATTGATAATTTTTTATTATTTCAAGTTTTCTAACGTGATGTTATATGCGATGTGCACGAGCGCTTACTCTTTAGTAATAGTAGTGTGTCTGGTGTCTGGTGGTTGGTGGCTCGTGGCTGGTGATGCGACTCAGATGCTTGGTTCGACCACGGTTTATGGAGTTATTTAAGTTCAGTTCGGTGAGTTCGATCGCTCTGATCACACGTGTGTAATCCACAAGCCATTCACCGCTCATATTGCACATGATATAGTCGTAAACATGAACGTAGCTTTTACCATTTCCGTGTACTTCCTTCGACCCATCGTTCTGTGAAGAGTATTTATCCACATTCTGGTGCTTTTGAGGCACATGTCTCGTGGCAATTTGGATTCGGTTTTCATACGAAAGTCTGTGCCGTGCATCCTGTGTTCGTCACTACGGGTTGCAAATAGTAGCAGTATTTCTATTTTAAGATACGTGAATATGGACGTCAGACATTGAAAACATTATTTTTTTTTCGTGGCGTGTGCTGAGCAGCTTCATGCACCGGATGTGGTATGCAGTTGTCAAGCTGGTGTAATGTGCGTCGGTGGATTTTCTCTGGACTTTATATTTGTGAAGATGATTTCAAGGAAAAAGAAGAAGAAAACGGTGCAGGCCGAGTTGAGGCCGAAAGTAGTGAAGCCCAACAACAGTAATACAAAGAACCCAGACATCGATGGAATTTGCAAACTAAAACCTTGCGATAAACGCATTCATAACAATGATATCGAAGATCTAATATTGACTGATTCGGAATATAAGTTCGTATGTCCCGACGCCATTCGTGCGAGCATAAGATCTCCCGGAACTGAGGAGGCGTCGACGTCCTTTTCAACATGTACAAAATTTTTGCATTCGTTAGCTTCCGACGTCGATTATGAAGCTGAAATAGCGGATGAGTTACCAATCAATGACTGGGTGGCCATAAGAAAGGAAGACATCACTGAAAGCGTTGCAGTAAATAGTATTCTGCAAAAGTACTGCAAACCAAAAAGCAAGACTCTTTGGAGCAGATTCAAATACGGCGTTATACACTTTCGCAACAAAGGCCATCCAAAAATTGTCGTCGGGTAAGTACTCGATATACCAATAAGAAAAATCAATTTTAAAACGGATGTCTTAATTTCCATGCATGCAGTCCTCTTCACAAACCTTGAATAGCTCACCATGCGAGTTTATTTTCGATTCCTGATAATGCGGAGCACATAATAGTGAATTGAACGAGATTCGCTTAGATTTATTGGGGATGATTGATACTGTGGAAAACTTGATAGGGAAAAATTTGCAGATTCACCATTTATTCAAAAAATAACTGTTAAATTATTTCGCTTCGTATTACTTTAACGAACAGTAAGGGTAAGTGAGGTCGTCGTGCTTAGCAGCTAGTAATATTCATCCTGTAGAAGGTGCGCGTTGATATAGGCATCGCTGAAGTATCTATGAAGACTAGAACGTGCAGGTGAGTCGACAGGTAATGCCGCTTCGAAAAAAACATCGGGCCCACGCACGTACTGCACGGGCTTACGTACGCGTGATTTTATATTACCTGCCGAATGACTTTCGCTATAGTCATCTTACATTGGCAATGGGTAAGTTTCCTCGCGGCGATAAGCGGTTTTGCGCATTTCCGATAGAGTTTCCCGAGGATGCGGGAGAAACAGAATGCGCCTTTTTGCGACAATTAAAAATAGGAAAAAAATTTTTTGCGCGATATTGGGTCTTCGATTAAAATCCGGTATCTGCTATCTGCCAGCTGCGGTGTGATCTTGTCTAAGAGATTTTGCAATGAGGCATTTATGCATTCTCAAGAATAACGTGTTATCTAAATTCTTGTACTTAGTCGCCGACAATATAGGCGTGCTCTGCGCCATATTGAAGTTGAATGAATCATCAAAGTGATATTTTTTTTATTTACAATACAATTTGATGTGATTACAATGCGTTTGAAACATCCGATAGGGGGATTTTATACATTTCGGTTCTTTACTTGTTGATAATACTGAAGTATCATCAAGGACTTAAAGATCCGCACAGATTGCACAGAGTTATAAACAATACGTTTATTCAGCATATGGCATAGTTATCAAGTAAGATACTTTAAAGTTAAATGAAGATATTTTATCGTTGAATGACTCGAAGAAAATAACTCTACAAATTCCTACGAATTCTCAGGGAAATAGGAATTTCGCGTAGTTTTTCACGAAAAATCAAATTTTTTTTTTTTGTTTTGCCGAGCTATGAATCCTTCCGATATCCTTTAAAATTCGTATATATTCACTGGAGTAGAAATTTTTACTAGGGTAGAAAAAAGATGAAATGTCTGAACCGACGTTTGTGATGAAATTAGTTGAGAATGGCTTCATTGAAAGTAAGAAGTCTCCAGCTAACAGGAGAGAAGAGTAATAATTAGCTGACTCGTTGTATTTCGCAGTGCCGGGCGAATTCAGAAAAGGAAAGAGATGAGAGGACCGGACGTGGACAGTCAGGTAACAAACATAGGCGATCAGAATAGAGGTGAGGTAAGTAAAGGATTAAGACGTGTGAATAGTCAGGTTGAAACGTAACAAGTTTCATACAGTCAAGACAAAGATTCTATAAGCAAAAAAACATAGGCTACAAATTCACAGAAGAAGTGTGACGCAGAAATTCTTCGCGTTGTCTGTCTGACCCGTTTATCCAGAATAAATTCCTGACGAGTCAACCGATTCTAACGTAACGTGGTACATAAATATTTTGAATGATTTAATGACCTGGTTAATTGAATTTGGAAGAATTTGGCCGCGGGGTTTTGGGAAGGGTAGAGCAAAATGTTTAAAAGAAAACTATATTAATATCTGTGCAACCGTTCGTGCGCTTTGGACGAAATTGTTCATTCAATAATTTACTCAGAAATGAGATTCCTGCCCAAATAAAGAATGGTTTGAAAATCAAGTGTGGGCGAAGTTAGCGGTTTGGAATTTCTTTGGGTGCAACTCGATATAGCTGTTCAACCGATTTTAATTAACTTCACGACAGGATTCTTGGTCGCGATCATGATCGGTATATTTCACTGCAGAATTCTTTAATCACGATTTCTAACTATATTTTCAAAATAATCTGAGATGTGATGTCATACGCGATATGAAGTCTATTAATAAACTCTATGCTAGAAAATAGCATACTAGATAGTACAGAATTCCGTCTATGCATATCTTTACATCTGTGCAGGGACGATTACATGCATACAGAATAGGAAATTCGAGACAGATCTTTCGACCGAAAATCGTAAACACAGCTTCCATATGCTAGCCTGCAGCTACCATGCAGATTAGGGAATTCAACACATTTCTAAGAATAGATCGAAGTTCTGAAGCTGCAAACTTTCAATTAGCTTATACTCCAAGCAAAAAAAAAGGTCTTATTTTCAATGGAAAGTCTGAGCCACGATGTTTTTCAAATTTTTAAACGGTGTGGCCTGACCAAATTTTCGTCCGAAGTATAAAACGCAGTTAGACATTTATCCGAATCGGCAATTTCGACTTGTCTACAGATTTTCTACAGACCGTTCAGTCCGGTGAAAGGAGCAGAGGATTCACGGCTGGCTCTGCGGATGAGTCATCCGGTAAACCGGATGTCGAGATCGTGAAAATTTTTCGCATAAGCCAGAGGTGAATACTCCGAGTTGTCTATTCGAACAAATGATACTTGGTGGCGATTCATACGCAGTGAACCTAATATCTATTAACGAAATGGTAATATAGTAGCTATTGCCTAATGTAAAGTCGATAGTACCCGAAGCCGAGTCTATGAAAGTCACCACTCCTAGCATTTACTGGAAGTTTGTTTTATAGCCCACAACTTCATTCGTAATAGGTGAAACTGAAGTACCACCGACTATGCTGCAGATTAAGCTTATAGATTTAGTGTGCGATGATTAACTAACACTTTGTTATATTATTTGCACTGTACCGTGGGTATTGCTTCATCCTGTCGCGTCGACCATGATCCATGAAAACGTTGGAAATCCCCGCGAATAATTATAGCTCGTTGGAGCGCAGACAGTACACAGAGATATATCGACAAAAGTCACTTGAGACCACGAAGGGGACTTACAATTATTTGGAAATGGGTAAAAATAGGTATAAGTGTGTTGAAAGATGTGCACCGTTTATTATGGCTGCGTATTCAGCAATGGCTCTCCTAACAGTATCGTATATGTATTTCTACTTTACCTGTCTAACTCGCGTTAGGTACTATCCCGGTTTTAGGGAAAATTAGAAGGTAATGCATGACACCGTACCCCATGCTTTCTATTATTCCTCGTCCAATGAATATATTAATTATCTACGATGTTCGTTCAATTTGATCATACTTAGATTTTACCTTGATGATCAAAGAACCGCGAAGCTTAGCTCGCTGCTTACGGATTTATATAGTTCCAGAATCCAAGAGGCGGATGATGGCTTCTTCGAAACCCTTGGGGGACTTATGGCGGGTATAGCTCGTGCCCAAGATCAGGGAGCCATGAGTTTTGTGCCAAAAAGAATCAAAAAGGAATCCAAAGATGCGAAAAAAGAAGACACAGAAAGAAGCATCGAGGAACCCTACGAAGCTATTCTCGAAAGTAACAGAAATCGTGACGGAAATGAACTCTTGCAAAATCTCTCCGTAGAACCAATCGGTTGGAATGTGAGTAATTGAACAATTTAAATATTTTTTCTTTCACATTTTCAAGCTCCGTTTTGTTCCTTTTTTAGTGGATTGGAACGCTGCTGTGGTCCCTGGATAATACCCCCAATTTTTTTTTCAAGTATAAAAGCGACACTCCAATAATTTCATATTTTTATATTCAGCTTATCATTCAGTATTTTTATATTCATCGAAAAATTCAGTGTTCAAGTTCCTTCGCAACAATTCAGGCAAATTCTTATCCATTTTCAGTTCGAAAAACTCTACGCGTCTCTCGTGTACATGACGCAGCATGTAATCCGCTTTAATATTGCGTACGAATGCGGTCGACAATGTCTTCTACATTATTTACAACGTGCCTTCAAGGTGGACAACGAGACCCACCAGCAGGTCCTCGAGCAAGCTCAAAACATTAAGGTAAAAATGCCGAATTGAGGTAAATTATGCCGAAATCAGATAAACCAAATGCAGATTTCTTTCCCATTATCTTCGAGATCTGATAATCAGCTTCGTTACTTAGGTCCCGGGGAGGCACCTTTATGTCGAAGTCATAGACGCTAAGGACCTGGTCTCCAAAGATGCCGATGGCAAAAGTAATCCTTTCTGTGCTCTCTATCTAGACTCCGCGCCCAACGTCAGATACAACACCACCGTAAAGCAATCGACGCTGAGCCCCGTCTGGGAGGAACATTTCGAGCTGTACGTTAATCATTCAAATTTAAGCAAATGCTAGATTTTCCTTTTTTTGCAATTTTTACAAGGTGTTCTTTCTCCTTCACAGACCACTGGATAATCCAGAGAACGATATGCTGCGCCTTGAAGTCTGGTGAGTATATTAAGGGCAATAACATGTAGACTAGTTTAACGTATCTGAACTTATCAGGGTCGGTATTGATAATGACCGTTCGTCACCAAGCGCAGAAGACCAATCACTGTAAATATATGTATAGTCGTCATCTGGCAGTCCTAATCCTGGGCAGTAAACTTTGATTGTATATTATTGTAAGTCACAAGACTGAGATGATGCTTCATCGAAGAATGTACTCTGTCATTGGCCACGTGAACCATCAATTCTTTTCTCCTTTCAATTAATCGTCATTTTACAATTATTACTTTTTTTTTTTCATCAGGTATGTTGACGCGGCGGAAACAGTACTGGCAAAAACGAACGGAGTGAGAGACGTCAAGGTTGTTCGTGGTATAGTCAAACTTGTCAAAAAAATTGCTTCAACCACTACGACGGGTAAATGGGACAATAAGTTCATCGGAAAATGTAAAATAGCCGTGAAAGTAAAGCCCCAACCAAGCCTCTTCTTTCTTATCAATATCATAAACCATTACCACGATCTTAACAACGACTATCTATTTTCCCAGGATATTCCGGTGACGGGTCATACGATGTGGTACTCATTGAAGAAGAAGAACAAATCCAAACCTCACGGTCTTGTTCGTTTAAAGCTTGCATTCACAATCAGTGCAGAACGTGACGCTCAAGTAGCTTTCCAAGAGCACAGACATCTCTTACGAATTTTGCTCCTGCACGAACTGGAGACCGAAAAAGTTGAAAAGTACTGCTGGTGTGGACGTTGGTCACCTGCAGCAGAGGCGATCATGTTGCAGCACAGTGTCCAGCGTGGACTTCTAGCACGGAACGTGAGTTTGGCTCAGTGGGTAGAGTATATCAGGGTACACCAGAACCACCCTCTCAGTTTTACATTGCTGAACACTTTGGCCATCGAGCTGTCGAGGTCCATAGATAATAATCCATTTTCTGACGATGATATGAGGCTACTTTGGGATGCTGCAAGATACCTTTTACACTCTTGCTTGAACTGTCTAAGGGAAATTCTTAGGCAAACGGTGGGAGATAAGAACACGATCGCAAAACTAAAGGCGATTCTCGGGTAAGTTATTGCTGTCATGTGAGAAAAGTAATTATCACGTGGTCGATCTTTTATAAACGTTGCGAAATTGCACTAACAATGTTCTCCAATTGTCACTCTCATTAAAAAGCGCTTTCAAAATGTGTTTTAGGATTTTGTCATCTCTAAATGCGATAAGAAAGCCAGAAGACCTTGATCTCTTCCCGGCCAAAGCGTATGATTGGCTTCCAAAGCCCAAAAGACGGAGGACAGACATAATGCAAGCTCTTGAAGAGACGGTGATCCAGAGTGGTGTGGAACGGTAGGTATATGTGACATTAAAGATGAATATAATTCGTTATCTTGGTTTACCAAACGACGTGTGAGTACCATGAAATTATTAAACTGCACTCCGTACTAATTTTTTTCTGAAGCAAGATGAAGATTTATCGCAACTGTTATCCTTGCCTTTGACCAGGTACGAGCATGTTCTTAAAACTAATACTCCGGCTGGAGACGGTGACGAAGATGTGCTCAAATATTACATGAAAGTGATACAGCTTATCAGGGAGGATCTTGAACGAGCCATCAAGTTCTATGACGAGGTCTTCATCGAGTAAGTCAAACATTTTTTGATAGTATCTGTTCTTAAGTATCAGGCAATGAAACTGCCCACGGAACCTGATAGATTGCTAAAAATTTTCGCATTGTTGATTCGCAGACAATCCAACTTCCCTTACGCGAAAACATTGTATGTCTATTACGAAAAGAGGATAAGCGACATGTGCAGGATCATCGTCGAAGATGTGTGTGCAAGGCTGAAGAGAATTGAATTAGTAAACAGCGATGGAACTAGCGAGGAACTGGCCTTGGGCACGACGCTCTTCGAGTTGTATTTGAGTCTCCAAAGATACGCGATGTGAGTGAAAATTCCATCCATCTAATTTCCTGATTGCTTCTTCTTTCAATTCAATTCCGGAATTTTGCTCTGAGTCCCATTTTTCTTGTATCTCAGGCTTGGTCAGGTGTTGTGCGCGGATAACCTCAAGTTCATGGAGATTCAAAGCTATCACCAATGGTTCAGAGCCGGGGTTGTCCATCGGCTTGATATCGCAGTTTTCAAGACTTTACGTCGGATCGAATGGGCTATAGAATTTGATAAATTACAGCCAGTTACCTCAAGTGTTCGGCACAGTTCGAGTGCCGTTGATACCTTGGGCATTTTCTACGCAATAAAAGATTTCTGGATCCAATTAGCATGGCCAGACGTCGAGGGCTCATACACCTACATCACAAAGTTGATTCATGTAAGTTTCATAATTCAGCACTGCAATTTCCAGCGAAATAGAAATTTGTCTTACAGAATTTCACATTTCAGGATATCTGCGGATGCTCAGTTAAATACGCAGACAGGATGGCTCGCAAGGCTGAAGACGCTACGCAGCAGCTACAAGAAATGGAAAAATTCGAGGTTTCAGAAGCCTGGTGTTTCGCCATTACCAACACCGATTACATTCGCACGTCTATCCGTTCTTGGGCCGAAGATCTAGGACTCAAGAGCATCTTGGACGCTTTGACATCAAATCAAACGCAACAGGAGGCTGAACGGTGTCGGCAAGCTATGAATCGCATGATTGACCATGCGATCGATACAGTGAACAACAAAGTCATAAAATTGCTCGATGTTGTTGCTACCAAAATGGCTCCGACCATGAGCAGGTACTTGACTGAAGGTGCTGAACTGTTTCACACGACAACCAACAGCATGGACAAATTACTTTCGTACCTTGACTCCAACATCACAACTCTTCAGAATAACTTAAACGATACAAACTTCGAGAGAGTGCTTGTAGTCATTTGGGAAATAATGTCAAACACGCTTTACGATCTGGTTAACAATAACTTGGAGGTAAGGGTAATTCGGGGGTTTGATTATCATTCGTTAATATGAACTTTAAACAAATTTTCACACATTATTGTACGCCTTGCAGAGGAGAAGACCACCTTTATTCTACGAGAAACTTCACCGGACTTTGCACAGGCTAATTCGTCTTTTCAATACTAGAGCAGACGAGGCATCGAATATTCATATCCCTGAGAAAATTGAAAAGCTCCTTAAACTCCACGGTCTTGAGACGGCCGAGTTGATTCATATGTATAATCAGGAGAGGTTGAACGAGCAAAAGGCAATAGAAGAGCCTATATACGGGCAATTGACCGTCAGAGCTCATTTCGTCGATAACACGTTGAACATTCAAATCCTGAATGCTAGGAGCCTCACGCCAATGGATAGTAACGGTGAGCATAAAGTTTTTTTCACATCATTTGGGTAATATTCATTGTGAATTTAATCTTGCTGTATATCGTTTGAATTATCCTCAGCGCTTGCAAAATCAGTGTAAGTTATTTAGTAGTAGTTGAAGAAGATCGTAGTAGCGTTTTTATTGCTCTATTATGTCTGTGTTCACGAGAGTTATAATTGTTTGTTAAAATTTTATAGGCAAGATGTGTACTCTTGAGAGAAAATTACGTTATAAATTAAAATTCAAAGCGAAACTGAAGAAAATCAAGTATGTGAAATTGAAATAAGTTTGTTCGTTTACATAATGTTCAAATAATTACCTGAAATCAATGCTCTCTCTCACAGTCCGGAACTCAAACACACGCATAGATCGCGGAAAGCTAATCATAATTCTTCATCTTTCATAGTTTCATAGTTTCATCAGAAAACTATCGAATGATTCGATCGAATCGTTTACGAGTTACCGTGCATGCAAGGTTGCATTATTCGGACAATCTGGCTTCATCTTTCAATATGAAGTCTAATATTCGCGCGTTCGTTGTTTTCAGGCGCATGCGATCCTTACGTTATGATTCGACTACTTCCGGAGGAAAAATTTACTCAACTAAAACTGCCAAGTACTCAAATCCACAAGGCGAATCGATTCCCGCTTTTCGAAGAGAATTTTTCCATGTAAGTTGATTATTTTTGCCTTCAATTACAGAAAAGGATGAAAATATCATCGTAACACTCTTCAAGCTCATTATCAATCTCTTGCAGCTCCTTGTCCCCGGAGATGAGAGAGAACAAAGATGCCATGGTTGTCTTCGAAGTAAAGGATAAAGTCTTGTTCAGGTCGAGGTTCATGGCTGAAGCATTCCTAGCCTTCGATGAAATTCCGCATACCGGTCCTGACAAAAATTTTGACTCCCTAGAACAGATTCATTTGAAACTTTCGAGGCCAACTGGAAGAAGTAAGTCAATCGTCGTTGATCTATGAAAACGATTATTTACGTAGCTGTATCGAATTTGTTTAATATTTTCTATGAATCTTTTCATTTATTTTCGTAGATTCGGATGTTGTTCGTGCATTGGAATATAGGAAGGGTGACGTTCGGGCGGTTGACTTTATATCGGAACTTAATACTAAGATTAATACGAGATAAGCAGTCGAACAAAATTTTATTTTCAAATACTCTTTTGTATCTGGGGGAAATCTCAGGATTTTCCTAATTTCATTAAAAAATCGAAAAAAAAAACAAGAAACCATTCTCTCATAATGAAATTAAATGAATTGCATCCTTTCCCAGATTCCTGGTTTTATAAATATAGATCTGAATTCAACGTTACATATACAGGCGTCCAAATTTTTCACATCTTTCAAATTTCCTCCATATCTTTGACGCAAGTGTATAAAATTTACATTCAGAATCTCAGATTTTCTGAATAATTTCTAGATCGGAAAATTCATACCTGACTCTTTTAATAGAAAAAAGGTACAGATATCCTCGTCATGTTTTATCCTATGATATTCAAAAAAATCCCGGGTTTCCTGGCGTCGGTATAGTGCTGCTGCGGATAGAATGGAGAAGAACCGTTAACCATACTGAAAGTAGTAGTGTCGGCAGTCGGTCAGACGATCCTGACGGTCGGCAAACTACTGCGGAGCAAGTAACCATACATATCGAAATTTCTGTATCATTCGAGTAGATGTTAAATCTGCGTACCAAAAACGGACTATGAAAAGATTTCATTATGAACTTGAGGGTAAACTCCGAAAATGGGAATTACACAAATATTATAGACCCATAAGCGAATCGCAGAGCTTTCCCAAATAAATGATAAATTTTGCAAATTTTTACCCCAAAAAATCGATCGCGGATGAATGTGGGCTTTGATTTATCGAATCGATAATTTGCTCTGTAGAACTTAAGGCGAACTTCTAGTTTCCGTGGCATATCCGATACAGTATAATTTTATTCACGTAGATAAATTGACCGTTTGCGCAGAAAACTCAGCGCATTGTATACCTATACAACTTCATCAAATTTTAAAAGCCACGTATATTTCATAATATTCCATCAGCCGGGTCACTGCAGTTTGCTCTGTAAAATCGAATGAAGAAGACCTTACCGGCAACAACGGTGACAAAAACGAACAATGGGATTCGGATATTCAGACTTAAGACTGGAGGGAAAATCCTCCCTGTACACAATCGCTTTTGCAATACACGACACGACTTGGTGCTGCAGTTTAATGACTCTCTGCAGTGTACCGTTATATTCCTGTGTGTATATGGACCAAGTTCCTAACACCCAGTTGTGTGACAGAAGGGTTGTGAGTTAAGCGAGATTAAAATCCCTTCTTTATTTTTATTCATTTTTTATTGTGAGAGTAACAAGGGCCGTCGACGCGGCATCAACAACCCTTCCTAATTCTTATCACTTGAAAGGTTTTAAATTAGCATATGTTGCCCAGGCGGTGAAGTCTCCGATGAACGCAGCACGCGCAACCTTAAACTGTGCATTGACCCACAATTAAAATGATAAAGGAGAACTAACGAATTTAAATGACAACTGCGGCACGTGTGAGCTACCGAATTTTATCGTGATCAGTTTTCAGGGTGTTTCAGGGTCCCGTAAAAACACCGCCCAGGTGGTGGTCCTGCATTCAACCCCCGCCGAATCTTTCTGACGTATACGAAATCGTGCGATCCCCTATACTATAACCCGGGCGACGTTAAGCCGCATCGACGCTGCGGCGTCACGAGGTTCCTTCCTATTTATTAAGGCTTGATACAATCGTAATCCGAATTTATTATCCCACCTTTAAAATAGTCCATTGAACTGACCGGTCGCGGGTAATAGTCCTACCCGCTCGGAAGGCACGTTTCAAATGAATACTGCAACCGTTTGGGACATGCCAGACGTCCCGGAGTGTTCCCGGTTCGTGACGGTTCCAATGGGAAATGGATGAGCAAAAAATGAAACGCATTTTACCACCACGATAGGTTTTTACGCGCTATGCAACGACGCCCGGAGTCCAAGGTCTTGAAACTTTCGGGCAGTCTCGATACTCTCAGTTCTTTGAAGACCGGTGAATTACGTATTCGAATTTTTCAATATTTCAGTCGATTGTTTTAGGAACTTTTTATTAAATACCTACCTACCTACGTGCCTTGAATTTCGTTCGATTGGTCGGTATCTCGAAGATGGAGAACACAATTTGATACAGATTTTTTTATAATGGATTTAAACCGTGGACGGAATCGGTGACTATCTGGTGAGTTAATGTCAATGGAGTTTATAATGGAGTGTTTCCGTTCTAGAATAGAATATCGCTATCAGGTCCCGGGGCCCAAAGGCTCGAAAGTCCGAAGGCCCGAAGACTCGGCGCGAGTAATTGTCATCGAATTAATTAGGTAAGCCGACAAATTAAATGGAATAAATTGTCGCCCTGATAAGGCATAGTGGATGTCATTTGTCTCAAGAGTCGAGGCTAGTTTTGGGCCAGTTTACTTTTAATTCGTGGTTCAACAATTCTCTCTGGCGTTTTTTTCACGGCTTTATAAGGCGAAGAATTTCAATTAAATTAGATAACCCATCTTCGGAATGGATAAATTTCTAGTTCTTTTTTTTTTTTCAATTACATACGTCTTTCTTATAAAACGGGGGCATCGGTGCTTCTTGAAGGCTGAATTATATGGATGATGGTACAGAAAGATCGGGACGAAGTATCCCGATTGAAAAAAAAAAAATCCTTCATCTTCTCACAGCGAAATTTTCAATTTTCAAAACAACCGATACAGCTCGTATATCGTCCAACGCCACACGGGATGTGTACTTATAATTATCGATAAATTACTGTTCAACAAATTTTGTCATTTCTCCAAGAGTATCAGATCTCAATTTATGTAGTAAGAGACTATATAACGTCATTTATAAATACATATTGTTAGATGATATTCTTATTTATTATCTCCTGTATATTTCGGTTATTCTTTTACCCGAATGACGAAATTAAGCCCGCATATGAGAGAGGCGAAGGGAATAGACTGAAAAAAAAAAATAAAAAATGGTAAATAACCTCGCGGGATAAACCAAGAGGTATATAATCCTCTACACTGAGTATAATCTATGTCTAAATATGTACAATCTCTCATATTAACAAGTTGCATAAACTAATCCCGGTTCCCATCAACCTTACCCGGGCCCCGTATAAGAAAACGAGTAAAGTAACTTGAGAAACTTGAGACCTAAAGTCTCCACTGATCTTTTAACGTCCTACTAAAGAATCCTCATTACAACTTGAAAACGGTCCCGGTCCAACCGCTTAAATGATCACTTTAAACATATCTGCTGCTCCTTCGACAGTCGTCATATACCTACTCACACACAGACTGCCTTATTGTGGGAAAGAAAATATGTTCTACTGGGTTTCAAGTGACTTTTAAAAATGAATTTTGGCCCACGTTCATTCCGAGAAGTCTCAAGATCTTCTCTGGACCCTTTAGACGTTAGATTTGCGGGGTAAATTCATAATTGAGCGATAATTATATCGAATGAGTAAATCGGGCTGGGCTAGGTCGACCTTTGGCTATTAAGCACCTGGAATAATATGGATTACTTAATAAAGAACTGGTGCAAGTATATGGGCGATGGGCAAGGTATATACGTCGGTGGAACGGTTATTATCAGATCGACGAAATAGAGTTTCAGATTAGATTTAACCAACCAGTTTTCTTAACAGGAGAAACCGTCCGAGCCGACCGCGTAAAGACTTTTTAATGCATTCTGCGTTGGAAAACTTACTTACTCGAAACTTTCGAAACGAGTTAAGAAACTCTTGAGTTGAATCCCGGAAGTTTTTTTTTTTTTTCTTTTTCTCTTCTTCTTTAACCCCTCTCAGTTTTATCGGTAGATCGTTTTGCATCCCTTGCATGTCCTGTCTCTCCCTTGTTTTACATATCTGACGAAAAAACACCGAAATTTATTTCACGAAAACGATACATTCGCGGTTTTTGAAGATTCACGCGATCATTTTCTGCACCCTCGGGAAGAAATGATATATACATTTTTTTATTTCTGTTATTTTGGAGCGGGGAGAAGCCGGGGTGCTTTACCGTCCGAAAAGTGAGTGAATTTTTATCGCCGAAATTTTAATCCTCTTTTTCAGGCAGAACTTGGCCGTGGGGTAGGTTATTTTCTCGGTTTCCCAGAACTGTCATTACCCACAGTTATAAAGAAAAAAAAGGAAATTGAGCGCAACCCTTTTTTCTTTGAATAGCTAAAGGAGGGTTAAAACGAGCCGACTGGCTTTCCACCTCTAACTGGGGTGTCCGCACCACCCATCTCTCCGTCACCCCAATCCTGTCACATTGCAAAAAGGAGAGAAAGAGAGAGAGAGAAAGATCAGCACGAAAAAAAAAATAATGATCAGAAAATCGAGGAGGGCTGCCTATTGTTGCCCGCAATATGGTTCGTGTCGTTTGGCTAATTGAAAACATGTTTTTTCGGACAAGTGCCGTCGCCTCGTCACGGTCTTCTATTTTCTTTCCCGTCCGGGTCCGCTGTTTTAGGACCACGACATGCGCTGACAGACGTGACACGTTGTCACACTTTTTTTTTTTACCTACCTTTTTTACAAGTCTTTCTCCTCGCTCGCCTCGGAATTCAGATCTTTTAAAACCAAACAGCTTTGTTTTTTGGTATCTATTTTTTGTCTCCTTTCCATTCCTTACGCAGGCCTTCTCCAAGTATTGATTTCAATTTTCTCTAACTCTTCGGGAGCTCAGACAATTTTCTTTTTTTTCGGTTTTTTTTTGCATTCTATACATAAACGATATTCATCATAATTTTAGTAACTTCGCAGACTAAAATATTCCAATTTCTATGCCACGAAATATAACCGCATTCAATCGTCTATAACAACGATTGTGTAACTAGCTAAGTACATCAAATTCTACTCTCGTTCGTAGTTGAAATCGGACGTTTCAAATTTAAGTTCGACACTGAATACATACCTACGAGTACAGAGTTTGCAGAACTACATCAATATCTGTAACAATCTGTACCTTGTACTTAATACTTACACAACGGTTCCACGAACCTTGTTATAAACTGTTAGCATTGTATTTATCGATATGTTTCTGCTATATAAGTGATAACAAATTGTATTATCTTGGATAACGGTATAAGAACTGATACTTGTTGAATCATATCAGTATATAAGGTAAAAATGGGGCGGAGGTGAAGTTCCGAATTTTGAAAATTCCGAACTGTCAAAATTGCGAATTCATTTGCGACGATTTCGAATGTTCAGAAAGGTTGAAGTTTAGGATATTGAAAATGGGAAAGATCGGAATGCAGACGGCTATAAACTCGGTCTAAAAAGTCTAAAACTCCGAAAGTCCAAGAATCCGAAAATTTAATGAAGGGGCACGACGCTCCATGCGTGAATTTCAAGTTCCGGAGTCTCGGCTTTGGGGATCTTTAGCTTTCGGAATTTCGAACCTTCGGTATTCTTCGAATTGAAGTTTTTTAAATTGACTATGCAGACTCTTGGGGAAATATTGGTACGTTCTGAAAAACCGTGAATCGGTGATATTAAAATTCTGAATTTCTACCGTTCGGAGCAATTCAACCCTGCCCCGTAAAAACGTACCTAATTAAAATTGTACAAGCATTCATTTTAAAGCTAAAAAAATCCATTCGTTAATTACAAATCGGTGAATATCTGTCTTTAAAAACACACGCTCATTATATTTTCATATCAAAATATTCTTTCACCCTTTTACTAGAGACGAGGGTCGATTCGGGCTTGGCTACTCTATGCATGTAATACGCTAGAGCCTCAGGGAGAAAACTGTTTAAATGATCGAGTTCCGCACTCGACTGTCCGTTCACTCGCAAACACCCCAGTAATTATAACTTTTAGCTCATTGTCAGATTGACTGGACAGGAGCCAAAAAATTCCTCCCTTATATATGTAACGACTAACAGAGGGGCGGACATCTCCATTGTCTAGAATCGTGAGATCTCAGCTCTTTATATCAGCCGCTAAGAAGGTTGTGAAATTACTTTTTTTCCTCTTCCTTCGTTGGGGGTATTTTACGTCGTTCAATATTCGCGCTATGACCGAAAGTTATATCGTCGTAATGAGTTTCAATTTTAGTTTTTTTTTTTTTTTTTCTATCAAATCAACCGGAAATATGAAAACCATTTTAATTAGGCTTATCGTTTGGAGGTATAGCGATGATCTTATCACCAAAGAGAAAATGAAAAATATAGTCAAAAACTCAGCACCGCGGTTACTCAGTTTCATGGTAACAGAAGAAGATACAAAAAAAAAAAAAAACAGAAAAGTTAACAAGAGAAGAAGAAGAAGAAGAAGAAGAAGCGGAAGTCCGCGGAGCTTCTGCATCTCACCCACACCAACCCTTCCCGTCAGGGGTGCAACGCGTACGGTGGCTCCACCGTAACGGACGCCAACGGATGAAAGTTGGGGTATATCCCCTCGCGCAATCTCGTACTCTGATTGGTCGCGGTCTTTCTTGCCACGAGCTGCCGAGCAGTTGAGCGCGAGTCTCCGAACAGTTCGGTCGCACTTGCTTTTAGCCCATTGGATCTCTTGTCAGCTTGGTTCGGCACGAGTGGATCTGTTTAAAAAAAAAAAACACAAAAATTTTCTTCAATTTCTCAAAAACGAACAAAAAAAAAAAAAATCGGTTGAGAGAAAAAAAAAAAAAAAAAAATCGTATAAAAATCGGCGTTCGTAAAAAATAGATCGGTAAAATTATTTAAACATCGCGATCACAGTGCTACCAGCTACGGCTATTAATTTAGCAGTGTTTTATTCTATATGTGCTTTTTGTTGTGAATATATATTGTTGTGTTATCTGTCAGTGCGCGGGCGAAGATTTGGTTTTTGACTGTTTTACCGATACTGATCATTCAAATTGGAATTCTTTTATTTTATTTTACTTTTTGTTTCCTTAATTTTGTATATTGTTTGAACGGGCCTTGATTAGTTACCGTTACAATATAAACCGACCCCTAATTTATCGAATCGGTAAGTTTCATATCACACTCCGATTATCCATTAATTAGATATACTTTCATTACTTGAACAGTTTTTTTTTTTTTTTTCTCAAAAATACATTTCGGAGCACGTATTCAAATCACCGACTCCTCACTCTATACTATACATAGATATACCTTATACCTATACCGCAGCTCTGTATCTTCATAAAAGTTTTTAATTTTTTTCTTACAAACTTTCGTGTACCGGTAAAAGTTTCACGAAACTCTTCCGATAACTTCATTCCATTCAAATAATAGCGCAATTTACATCGTACTCATTCCCCTGTATATATGTTTCATATGTCGTATATCATATACGTAGGTTGGAGGTAAAAATTAAAAGTTTTTCGGTTCCCTCAGGTACACGTATCGATCTCGATTATAGTGGCTCAATAATTCGAAATTAAATGATCACTTTGTTCATATTGCGTACGTAGATATACTTACCCATGTGTATGTACCGATCGATCGAAATGTCTGTCTCTAATGATATTGTTCGTTAGTTTCTTTTATTACTTTCCTTTACTAAAAATGAAATTTATATAGAGGTGGTTATAAATTCGTTAAAACTAAATCGCTAATTGCATCTTATATACTTTCGTGACTTTGCCAGTCGCGGACACTGATATCGCTATCTGGTATAGTATACCCCTAAGCCCCGAAGTGGGTACTATTTCTTAATCTATGTAAATTTTGGTGATAAGAATGCAAAACCAGCGGCTAAAACGGCTGCAAGGAAAGCTCCTGCGTATTGCTTTATATTCATCGGTATAATACCGACTGCCACGAATATTTGAGTAATATAGTTCCTTAAGTTATTGGTATTAATTGCTCATTGTTAGATAACAATCTGTATCGCGTGTTTGCAATTTGCAATAATATAATTAAGATGTAATATACAAGAAGGGATATTCATCGGGGAATTATCATTTCTCGTTGTCGTTAAATTTGGCCAGGTTATATCGTTATATGTATGTAACGCACATACTTGAATACATTAAAATAATTCGCGTCTTTTACCGCGGCGTAGCTGATACGCGAGATACGTCTGTATGCGTGCGTACGTACCTTACACCGTAGCTGGTCCACCACCATTCATTCCCGTTCGACGCAGTTGGTCCATTCATCGGCATCTACCATTCTGTACGTTTTTACACGAGCCGGTAAGAGAAAAGAAAATAAGAGAAGGGAAGAGGAGAAGAGAAGAGAAGAGAAGAGAAGAGAGAAGAGAGAAGAGAGGAGAGAAAATAATACAAAAGGATAAAAAAAAAAAGTTAAAAGGAATGCGCGTGACAGAGACGCCGTTGAGAGATGAGAGAATGGGAAAGAGAAGAAGAGGCAGAAGAAGAAGAAGAACTCCTACTCGGATAAACTCCCAACTCCGGTTTACGATGGACCTTACAGAGTCGTTAATACGACTTTTCGATTCTGAATGATGATCGTTTCATTTTAATATTACATCTCGCCGTTCGTATTATAGTTATCGAATAAATTGAGCATTTCGTGAATGGTGGTTAGGACGCGCATACCTACCCACACCGCGTCTACGTACGTACTCTTCTAATTATAACGTAGTATTATCAGCCTCTGCCTCTCGGCGAGGACTTTATACCATTCTGACCGCGATCGCATACGGCGGGCGGGACATTGCGAAACGTACGAGTCCAACGAGAACAGTAAAAGCCTGGTCCGCTGCAGCGAGGGGGGAGAGTTTGCGGAACCTGCTTCGGCCTCTCCTCGATCCTGCGTGCGTGCGTGCGTGCGTTCGTTCGTGATCTGAAAACGGTCCACGAGCTTCAGATCGGATCCAGGAGGCTTTACTCTGCCTATGCGGTATTGTGCGATTTCATCGTGTCGTATACGTGCATGTAGGATACGTTTTAGTTTTACCTTTACGTAGGTGCAGCTGGTATCGTCTAAATTTTCCGACTCACCTTGGCTTTGAGTAAAGATAAATTCCCGCGATAATACGACTTCATAAAACGAAATGTCTCCTCTCTTAACATTATAATTACGGTTTAGAAAAGCTTGAAGTTCGCTTTCGTTTCTAAGACAGTTGCAACGAGTGATTTGATGCGATGATTAAGCTTTAAGACGAGTTATTTCATTGAGTAAATAAGTTAACGAGCGTGTTTACGCTCGCGTCTAAAACTTCCTGAAGAGAAACATGGACTTTGGGTTATACTACGCGACCGCTAGTAGTAAGTGTTGCATTTCGGAGTAGGTACTACATACGAGCACATACGTACAGCTCTCGCTCGGGCAGCAGCTGACGAATAATATACAACGGCGCTGGCTCCTCGGTCCATTCCATTTCATTCGGACCAACATTCTCACGTCAAATTTTTCCTCCTCTCTCTCTCAAATTGCCCGTTGAATTACGAAAGTGACATATTCTTTCTCTGTTTAACATTTCGTCTCGACTCTCCAGACCCAACACCCTAAAATTACTCGTAACAAGATTTATCTCATTTAAATGAGGATGTGTACTATCCATAGGGCTAGACGTGCTGCTGCAGCAGCCTGCTGATGCTGATGATGATGCTGATGCTGCTGCACCTCTTTAAACTTTAGAGAGTAACAGGTTTAATACGTGATGCAGAGCACACAAATCGCCCTGCATTAATCGGTTTTCATAGTCACGTCGATCGATGGAAAATTCAGGAATTAAGGGACTTTAATGTTGTTCGCCAAGATCATTTTCCGATGGTAGAAGAAATGCACCCCATAATCGTGATCGAATTATTGCACACGAAAGAACTGTATACATATATATCCATGAAGTAATTAGTGGATATAATAAGCCGCTAGCAGCGGATAGCGGGCGAGAGTAAGAAATTCTTGGAATACTATACCTACGCCTTCGGAAATGTTTGATCACGTACACGTTCCGCGCTATCGTCTCACCTTATTATCCCTTACCTGGAATTAACTATCTTTGAGTGAGCTTAGAACGTAATCACAATCCGAGCTTTGAGTTACTCGCGGTTTAATTGATGGTTGGGCAACGTATACCGTTTACCTCAGGGAAATTACTGTGGCTATGTAGTACGTGTCATTTCCTGATAAACTGGATGAAACGTTGACCTGCGAAATAAAAAATATTCGATACCTTCGAGAGCCCGGTTATTATTTCCGTGTTCCGAAGACGTTGAAAAGAAAAGAAAAATTGAAAACTATTTTTAAGCACCTAATTCAAATTATCGAGAAGATAGAACGTGGGAAATTTATTTAGCTTAAGATGTGAAAAAAATAAAAATTTCGGATCTATTCGGGTGTACCAGATGGGAAAACGATTTTTTTCCCGTATTCCTTACGTCGGTTTTCCTCGGGGTGCGAGTTATTTGCCATAAAATTCCTTAGGAATTGGTAGGTGACTCCCTTTGACGCGTTTATGGAGGGTGATTTGAATTTTAGATTTTTAGAGTTCATATATTAGTAATTTTTGACAAATGATCGTTTCGAATCTTCGATGAAGTCTGGAGAGTGTCTGGCATATAGGTATATATCTTTTTATCTTTGGTCGTATACGTGTGTCTCCATATACGTTACACTCATAGCCACGCGTATAGGTATAAGATATAATATTATACGCACAGAGAAAGTCTCACCGCGAGGGTAGTTTGATTTATGGCTCGTATTTCACAGACATAGTCGCTTATCTTCAAAGAAAATCTGGAAATCACTCTTTTGTTAAAATTAGAAAGAAAAAGAAGAAGAAGAAGAAGATAAAGAATTCGAAAATAAGTGAGGAGCGAAAAGAAAATCTCCGGGGGAAAAAAAAAGAAAAAAAAAGAAAAGAAAGTTTTCACTTTGTCGTTAGTGAAAAAAAATCTCATATTTTTTCGTCAACGAATACGAAAACTTTATAATTGTTATTTATTAAGTATATGCCTTCTTGGGAAAAGTCACCACCGACCTCTTAACTCTCTTTCTCGTTGAATTACGCGTTTAGTTGAAAATCTCGGATCGGCAATAAAAAGTAAGCGATTTTTTTTTCATCTTTTTGTTTTTCCTACTCCAGGAATGAAAAGAAAAATCTGTCCGTATATACAGCGAACGATGAATGTTTTACAAGAACCTAACCGACTGCGTTGATGTATCATTTAAATACAGAAAAGAACCTTAATAACGGCCAAAAGTTATATAATGTAAATTGAAAATTGCTTCTTTACCGTTTCGCGGACTTTCGTTCGAATAACGTTCCGAAAACGGGAACAAGATAAAACAATTAGGAGCGGCGTCCCTCGACGGCGCATTTTCACCCCTAGTGGATATGCCCACGGACGAATGAGACGGTAGGGACGAAGCTAGGAGGACGAAGACACGGTACCCTCGAGGTATGCGAGCCACCCCAAACTCCGGGATAAAAAAGAAGAAAAAATAAAAAAAAAAAAGAAAATGAAAAAAGGAAGGAAAAAAAAACCAAAAAAGAGAGAAAAATAAAATAAAATAAAAGAGGGAGTATATTTTCCCCTCACCTTCACCGCTATACAGGAACATTACGCGCACCCCTGGGTGAGGCAGCGGGGAGTGAATTTTATGGCTGGGGTATAGTTTATGTGTAAAGGTAAGGGGTAAGGGGTCGTACTTTAGTTTATAAAGATCCATGAACAGGTGGAATTTGATATTGGTATTGATATTGGTATTGGTATCGGTGTATATCGATGTCGATTTGATTCGGATCGGTGTATCGATCGGATGAAGAAATATGGAAATATTTTGTGCGTTCGCACGACGTCACTCCGCGTGGACGTTGGAATACCCTAACCGTTTCATAAATTGAAATTTAAGACCTTTGTGCCGGGCGAATTGCATGAATAATTCAACGGCGCGTATTTCTTTCAGCGTTTTCGAATTAAACGTCTTTCACTAAAATGCAGGACCCTCATCCGCGTTATATCGGGTTCTGAACAACTTATTCCAAGAACAAGATATTAAGTAACAGAAGTAACGTTAAAAAGGGGCTTCTACTTCGCCACACGATATTCACTTTTTTTTATACGCACGATATATACAATTTTTTTTTTCTTTCATTTTTTTTTTTTTTTCATCTCCTTTACGTATATTCCTTCAGCTAAAGGTAAACCAACTCGAATTTAACCATAAAGAAGAAACACGTAATTTATGAAACGTTCATTAAAGACTCATTTGTATTCACTTCCTGTTCTCCTTCTTCCATTTACCTGCATCGAATTAGTATATTTCACCTTTGTAAATATCATAAACTGCAGGCTGATCGAACACACTTAAAGCTACCAAAATTCCCACCCGTTACAATACCCACTTTGGTCTATTCGAATAATTTAAAACACACGATTAAGTTTCCTCAAATTGTCCTTAGATTCCCCCCAAGTAGCGCCAAGCTTCGATATCCACCCTCCAAATTATTCTGAAATTTTTTTTCAAGGTAGAGATTTAGTTTGTTTCATATTTGAATTTCGTTGAACCTTAATTCGCGGGTAGGAATGAGGTGAATTTTTATCAGCAGTGATTTTACAGTTGCGGTTAAAACTGTGAGGTAAATTTGAAAATATGTAAGACGACGGTGAAAAGGGTATTTCCTCTGATTTTTCTCGGCGAAATCAGCGCCCTAGATTCAAGGCAGGATCGGTTGGTCAGAAATAAGACGTTCCCATTTCCCGACGTTCTCATCCCCCCGGTTTGTACGAACGATTTCACAAACCCCATTTTTCCGTGCATCGATGCACCGATGGATAACGTCTTATACCTATACCCGCGGTTTGACGAGGCTACGTCGCCTTGCGGATATCGAGCGATGAGAATGGAGAAGGAAAAAGAAAGATAAGGAGGAAAGAAGTGGATGATGAAGAATGGGAAAAGAGACAGCAATGGGCACCTACTTTTGATGGTATAGCGGATTTAGCAAGGAGAAGAAGTCCGGCGTGGTACCTACATATACATATAAAACGAGAATAAAGAAAGATCGAAGAGTGGATCGAGAGAGAAGGACGCCGATAAAATCGCGACAGCACAAGCGGTGCATTTATCATAATTCAGCCCAGATCGAGTTGCCGTTTTTCTTTTATACCCGTTGTAGGTAGGTATGGTATATCGTGGGCCCCGTGGTCCCTGAACGGAATAAAGAACGCCGGGTAGACTCGTGCCCGATCGCTATCAGCCACAAAAACATGTCCCTGCATAGCCGCGTACGTGCCTTGCCAACGGGGCACACACGAGGCTCGATCAGGACAGCCGGGCGAACCCCGGGCACGGGGACGGATCGCAGACAACTTGCGGACACACGACGGGCGGTGTGGCTTGTAGCTGTCCAGCCTTTACGAGACTTACTCGTACAGCTATTGCCTTTAAATATATTTCCGACTTTTAGTCTATACGCGGAGACATCTAGCCGATGGACTTGACCGTTGATATTTATTTAGAAAATTACATCGGCAAAGAGAGTAGGTACATCGAAAACTCATTAAATACAGGAATTCAATTCAATTCAATTCAATTCAATTCCATTCAATTCAATTTGATTCGATTTTATTTCATTATTTGAACACACTGCACGGTTTTCTTCGTTCCAGGTTTATAATAGGTTCTTGACCGGATCTTTCGTCCATCTGTTACGATTACGAAATAGAGAAAGTGAAGACGACAATTCTCCGTGTAAGCTGCACTGATCAAGCTCAGCGAAGTTTAGAACGTAATTAGCCATCGCGTCATTGCAAGTTAGTTATTTATACCGATGATAAAGTCCTTTCTGCAGAAAACCCCACGATATGATATACAGGTACTAATTACATCCGCGAATTCCTTCGAGGAATTTAAATTGACGCGCTTAGTTTCTTACAGAGGCGATGATTCATTGTCAGATGAGAACGATCCGTGCTTATCGGACCTTACGGAGTACTGGATAAGCTTTGCGATAAGTCGGAGATTAAAACGACTTGTGTAAATGACACATACAGGATGCGAGGTATTTGTGTATAACTGTACAATAAACTATCGATGGAGATAAATTTCTGGGCCTTACCAATTATTATTGGTTCCTTACCAATTTTTGTATGAATCTTAGGCATCAGGAATCGACTGTGACGATTCAATTCGAGAGATTTTTGTTGTTATTTTGTTTTTTACAATTCGGGATCTTGATTACTTATATCCGAGACACCTGCCCTACACGATCTCTGATTGTCTCATGGGATTATTTCTGAGAAACTGGAGGATCTTATTTCTACCTCTGAGGTCTCCGGGGAGTCAGGGTGACGCGAGGGTGACACAGTCAGGTGGTGAGGTGGAACACAAAAACGTGAAACGGGACTGAGAATAAGAAGTTGCAATAAGTCTCAGGGCGAGCTGAAAGACCGCTGAATCGTGGATGTGTAAGAACGTTATAGATTTACCATTAGCGCGTCACAGGTGGATGACTTTATTAAGTCGTCTGGAAGAGAAAATGAAAAAATTGGATAAAAAACAAAAACAAAAAACGTAAAAAAAAAAGAAAAGAGAAAAAATGTAAAACGAAGAAATGAATCAGACGATGAAAACTCCGATGTATACTATACAAAATTCACGATTATTATTTCAAGAATAACAAGAAATTGATTGTTGAACGCTTCAGAAAACCCGAGCGGGCGCGGTCGACACCTTTCATAAAAATTTTCCCTTTCATTTTTTGCGCCCTTTTGTTTTTTCTTACATCGCTCTGTTTTTCGATTATAATTTCCACGCTTCAACCCCGTACGTTACTCACTCCGTTATACTATATTTCGTACAGATTTTTAATGAAAATTGACGAGATTGTATTCACACCGCATAAGTCTGTTAGATTAACTTTTACAATATATGTATACGGAATCTGAATCAAGGTATTTCTTGTGGTTGGATGTACAGTCAGGCAATAAAGTTCTTGTAGGGTGAAATTTAGGCTCAGGTGTTTTAGTGTCTACGCTGTTGAGCAGGCCCATCGATGCGTTATTTATTATATACAGGGTGTCCCAGAACTAAATGTCGAAAATGAAAGGTGGCCTAGAGGAGGTCGAACTGAGTAAATTTTCCCGAAGAACATGGGGTCTGCGAAGTCGCGTTCGCGAGATATCGCAGGTTAAAAAAAAAAGTATCGCTTTGCGCCGCCGCGACGCGGCGCAAAGCGATACTTTTTTTTTTAACCTGCGATATCTCGCGAACGCGACTTCGCAGACCCCATGTTCTTCGGGAAAATTTACTCAGTTCGACCTCCTCTAGGCCACCTTTCATTTTCGACATTTAGTTCTGGGACACCCTGTATATTTAGGAAGTATTTCTAACTTTACTTTGAGTAGGTAGTCTGCCTGATTCGCGTTCTCAGAGAACGGGGTATGCGGAGCGAGGGGGCTGCTCAACAGCGTAGACGCTGAAACGTTTGAGCCTGAATTTCGACCCTCCAAGAACTTTATTGCCCGACTGTACAAGAACGACGCATTATTCAATACCGGTAACGGGCGAGGGTCTAATGAACTGCGACAGGTACTAATTTGTTTCAATAATTGATTCGGGTACGCACGCATACCCAACTTCCACTCGAGTTGTTAGCCAAATCAGAATTCCGGCACTGAATTATTTTTTTCCTCGACAATTTATTTCCCATAATACGTCTACTGCTCCTAAGCTTAGCATGGATCACATCAATTTTTTTTTCCTCACTTTATTCGACCCCTGAATGGCTGGTTTGTGCACCCTCTGCAGCTTCTTCTTCTTCTTTTTCGTCTCTCATCTCATCCCCCTTTTCTGACGGCTATTAAATCTTCAGTCCGGGAAAAAGTTCTTCCGAATTCTATTTGTCTTGGTCTAGATTCATACCGCTGTACTTCTTTCACTGCAGAGCACCCGATTCTGTACCTTAGTTTTTATCCCATATATCGCTGTCTGGATACTTCCGGTACTTCCGGTCCCACAGACGACATCCTTCGGGTTCACTTTGCCGTCCGAACGCTAATCGGTCTAGACTAGACGCGACGATTTCACCCCTGGGTCTCTAAGTGCGAGCTGCACACTCGCCTCTTACTCCGGATGCGAAAAACTGACCGGTAAGAAGAAAAAAAAAACAAAAACAAGGAAGAAAAAAAACCCGGAATAGCCAAGCGCACTACTTGCTTCGTGAAAATGGATCCTTGCACTTCTCTCTGTCCTCATATATGGATAATGGTCCGTGGGGTCGGAAAATGATAATGGAAAGGACCTGTTTTTCCAACTTGACCGTTCCACGATCAGATAATGCGGTCTGCAGGCGGGTACACGTAACGGTATCGAAATTTTTCCACTCAAGTAATTTGCGGCTAGATACTTTGCGGCTATTTACTTCAGTTTTGAATATTGGAGATGATTCATGGGGTTGCTTTACGATCCCACGACGTATACACTCAAGAAACACGTCAAAGGAGGATTTTCACTGATTGACCAATTTCCAGATTGACCATTCAACCGAATCGCCAATGGAATTCCCACTGAGTAGATATATCACCCGCGTTATATCAGCTCCGAAGGGGTTGACGGACTCGACTCAATTAGCGCTATGACCCACAACTAATCAATTCGTATACCCGAGCGTAGAATAATGATTACTTGTCTGATATCTTCGTACATGTATCATGAGATACGATCCCCGAATTTTCGGTTCAGATTCGTGGAAGGATTCGACTGAAGCCGAATTAAAAACGTTTGATGGAATGAACAGGGGTCGAGAGTTCATTCAAATGTGAAATTTATCGCTTTTAGAATAATTCATTATACAATTTTTGCGATTCGCGGTATTACTCTGCAGCTACTCGAGGACTGAGGCGAATATTGTACTGGCTACATATTCGGACGAAAAACTAAAAATTTGAAAACCGTCGTGAGTTGGATGTGAAGCATTAATTTACAATTACATACTTCGCTTCATATATCTAGGTTAATGTCATAGATGCATATGAGTAAATGTACTAAAAGCTATATAGAAAAATTGTAGTATAAAATTTAATCCGTACGTGTATTTCACGTCGAGTTCAAAACGCGATTATTTCAAAAATAATTTTCACTGTACGTATACGTATGGGTGCAAATTATTTCGGTTGTGGATACGCGATCGGTCACCCGAAATATACACGAATTACCGATTTCATGCGGATGAATTACTGAGAATTAATCGGTACGAATTAACGAAGAGTATAGGCTTCGGAATCAGTTATATAAAACAAATTATTAATCGAGTCAATAATTAACTTTGAAATTGTTACTGATCATGACCGAGTCAGTTCACAGCTGTTAGACCCTGTAGTCATTACTTTCTCAACCCGTGGCTGATGTGTTAGATAAACAGTAAGCAATTAGATCAGCCAGATACAGCTGCCTAACACATAGTGCTGTTCAGTGTTAAGAATAACAAACCCGCGATGTTTAAGGCCGATACAATGCGCTGTGAGGAAAGTGTCGGAAAGTTTTATGGAAATATGAATCGTGTTACTTATCATAATGCTTTTAAAAATGGTGATTATTTTTTTGGTGGTCGATGAGTAGGTAAAATTCACGAAAAAAAAAGAAGAAAAATGTATGTATAATATCGCCAATTTCCGGCAAAATCATTGATCTTTTTTTCTTTTTTTTTTTCTCACACTCAAAAGACGTGTTCAATCATTAGCCTGCAATGTTCAATTATTGAAGGGGTTGATTAGTACGGCTTAAAGATTTTCTTTAATAATAATTAATTAGTGTACCTACCAGCTGACTAAGGCTTTACGAAAATCGGACCTTATCAACGGGCTTGAATTGTCACGGGAAGTTAATTGGCCCCAGCTGACCAATCAGGCGAAAGATTTAAGGTTGAGCATCGCTGTCCAGCGTCCCCAGGCGTCGTCGTAGCCCGCGTAACAAGTCACGGTGCGCAAATTAGTATGAAGCTACGCCATGCGTTGCAAAAGCGGGTAAACTCCAGTGGCCTTTAGTCGCGAGCAGTTAAACCAAGAATAAAATTAAACAGGAAAAAGGAAGAACGAAAAAAAATTGCAAGTTACATTTGTCACAGTGGCTCAGAATTTCCCCCAAATATATATAATATAAACTTTCGATTCAAGTTTACAAGAGCTGGTGCAGGTAATTAACGCTCGTTCAAATTTTCCTAATTAATTCGCACCGCGTGTACCTATTGCGAATTATTAATTATAGTAAATTTTATCGACTTTTCATCACCGTAATGTCACATTCGAAAGTTGTTGGATTTTATCCTTATAGTCACAAGATCCAAAGAACTGAAACGTCTGCGTGCAAGTTAATATCGTTTATTTTCGGAACGACTAGATTCCCTCGTGCAGCAGTAGGTATAACACTGACATCTAGATCACTTGAATAATCAGCGATCGTACGAAGCTGTTCACTTTACCTTTACACGCCCGCGCGATGCCTGATCGTTGGTTGGGAAAGTTATAACTGTATACGTACGATATGTGTGTGTGTGTGTCGATTGATCTCGATCAAATAAATTAGAACATGCGGTATATGTACAGAGACTAGCATTGGCGATCAGTCGCTGGTGGATTTGATTAAGTTTTTATTTTTTTTATTTTTATTTTTAAATCGAATCTACAGGGTGTCCCAGAATTGAATTTCCAAAATTAAAGGTGTCATAGAGGAGGTCGAACTGAGTAAATTCTCCCGAAGAACATGGGCTCTGCGAAGTCGCGTTCGCGAGATATCACGAATAAAAAAAAAAAAAAAGTATCGCTTTGCGCCGCGCGGCGACGCGGCGCAAAGCGATACTTTTTTTTTTTTTTTATTCGTGATATCTCGCGAACGCGACTTCGCAGAGCCCATGTTCTTCGGGAGAATTTACTCAGTTCGACCTCCTCTATGACACCTTTAATTTTGGAAATTCAATTCTGGCACACCCTGTATGTTCTTTTTTCAATTATTGGTTTTCCGGTAGAGTATAAATTCGTGTAATAATTGTTCGACATCAAAACTTGGGCACAGTTTGATCCGATCGATTATAATTTATTACTAATTGGTAATTACTAGCCTAGCGTCACTGTCGTCACGCGATGCGGTTATCTATTTGATAATAATTGACGGGCCCGTATAGGTATATATACCGTGCGATGAAAATTGAAATTTGCGTACGCAGGTATATAGGTAGGTATATGAATATATCTAAAAATGAATCGGTTTACGATAAAATTGTAAAATCGTATTCATACAAAGTTTCGACGACCGAATCCCGTTCTCCTCGCGGTACAAATGTCTTCTTTATTTTTTAGAATAAAAATTTTTGACGAGTTTTTTTTCTTTCTCCGCTGAGACTTCTGCGTATACAAAAACCATCTACAATGCTATTGTTCTCCTGCAGGAGTCTAGCGAATCTGTGAAGCTTTCCCCGGAATACTCCGCGCGGGATATCCGCGAGCCTCGACCCTCCTAGAATGAAAAAAAAAAAAATGAAAAATAATGAAAAAAAAAAGAGAATCTATTCGTTCGAAAGCATTTCAAACCTTTCGAATGAAATCGTATCGCAAGCCGGGATGAATTCTGGGTTACCTGTGAACGCTCGTATATTAATGTACCTTGGATGTTGCTGCAAATATAATACAGACACGTTGTACACACGTACCGCGCCATGCAGAATTGACTGAGAAGCAACTCGCACGCCATACCGACGCTGCTGAGTGCAATATCGAGAGCATGAGAAAAATATGGCTTTCGATGCACAATCAAAGCTTTCCAATACATTCCACGCGTCCACTGCACAGGTATAAAATTTCTGAGGAATATTATTGGAAATATTTTAACTGTACAGATTTTTTTTCTCGCGCTAGTCCTGCATTCGCGTAGTTTCGAAGTGATAGAGAGACGTGGACTCGTTACACACGTCTTTTGTACGAAAGTTTCATTTTCGAATAATCGTAGAACTACTGTTTCACGTATTTTGTATAAATAATTTTCCCTCGTCGCGAGAGAAACTCACAATTATACATCAGCAGCTCTGCTGCCTCACTCATCTTACTCGTACGACATTAAGTTACATATTTTATTACACAACCACGATGACGTCTCAATGTTAGGCATAAGTATGCAAAATATGCAAAACAGATTGCCAAAGCTACTTCACCCCACTCATAGCCAGTCCCGGTCCTAATGATAATGCGACGTTACGTACAGTATATGGTAATCCGATAAGAAAGTTAGCTCTCGGCCTCCGCTTACTTCGAAAATTTACTATATGTAGCTATTAGTTTATATTTTCATAGTCCACGCCCCGTTAAATAATTATTATTTACTTACCGCATGCCTTATGGAGTCTCTACGGATTTGCCCCAGGGAAAGTATGTATGGTACATAGATAGACGATATCGGCAGCCTGTTTTAATAAGCACACGTATTATAGTTTGAAGCTGTTATTATACATCGAAGCAATATAGAGAAATCCGTAATAATCGAACGGTATTTTATTTTATTATACTATTTTCATCGTCGTGTCTTTTTATAGCTTTGAAATTTTTTGGGCTATGGGAACAGGGCTGATGTCTGCACAGGTCGTGTTCTTGGGTTTCATTCAATTTTCCAAGATTAAAATTCGCGTGAAATTTAATATTCACTTTGGAGCGTTGAATCGATAACTCGATTAGTCGACGGGTGCCAGGAGCCCCGACGCACGTAATATTCTCGAGCACTCTCGACTAGATAATATCGCCTGTGAGGGCAAAGTTAAGGTAGTCAATGTATCGTCGCGAGCGAGCGAGCAAGCGAGCAGGTAGGTAGGTAGGTATCGGTAGTCAACCCAGCCGTACATCGTACCTATGCTTCGCATTAATTAACGAGGTTAGCGCATATCAATTAGGGCGAAGTGGAGCTACTTTTCATAGCTTTGTAGTTCCATGTATGTAGATACGTACGTATCTCGCTAAGGTGCGGGTGGTACGGCGCCGGAAACCGCATCTTTCGCATTAGTCTCGCGACACAGCATGCGGCGTCTGTCCTCGAAGCTTTCACCGATGTTTGCTGATCCGTCGCTTCACGTATAGCTGAAATACAACTCAAACTACCCGGATTTCTGTCTCATCATCGCGTCATACGTCACCCCCGTTTTTGCAGTTTATGTCTACTGGTTCTAGCCGGAGGGCAAGAAACGGTATCGAAAAAAGAACAAAAAAAAATAAGAATTGATTCGTGGCTATTCAGGAATAAGTGAGAGAACTTTTTTGGTTCCGATTTTTATTCCAAACGGACCACTAAAACCTCTCGCTCTCTCTCTATCTATCTTTTTTTTTTTCGTCGGTAGAAGATGTGGAGGAAAGGTTTAGGGAGGAATCCCCGCATCGTAGGCGATTCGTTGGCGAACCTTATGCCGGCGATATTGTATTCTTATCGGCATATTTGTAAGCCACTTGGGAAAACAATTTCCCATGGAAAATATTCCGGGTATACGAAATATCCGCGAGAGATGGAGGATTATACGAATCGGGTAATCTAAAACCGGCAGAGAAGCGTTATCCCAGTCTGTGGTAGGCCGAAAATCTTCTTTCTTCTTCCGAAAACAGTTCAGAGTCAGAGATGGGGTTACTATACTATACCGCCGGTTCAATTCGAGCAAGAAAAGTCGAGTTAAGGGACGGGGGATCCGGGGGGGAGGAAAGCCAAAGGGGATGAAAGAAAATTGAAGATTTTTGCGAAAACCCAAAGTTTGCCTTGGAACTTGAGATGTTTGGAGAACATGTGTGTTTAATGGGGCATACGAAATGGATTTTGGGAAACGGTTGTCATATACATATCTCATATTCATGTTTTTTTTTTTTTTTTTTTTTCTTGCTTCTCAACGATTTTCTTGCCCGTCGAAAATTAGGGGACGCTGAAACCACTCGTCGCATGTTGGCTGTAATTTGATACAACTAATTATGTCCTGGGCCATGGCTAAGTACGTATATCTTCCCGAAATAGCCTCCGTTGTTACCTTCTCTCACGACACGCTCGCAATTCATGGGTCAAATATTTTCCCTCCATGAATTTTGCTCGAGTTTCAGTAAGAACGTTTTAACTAATTCCGCGAGGCGGTGGCTGGAAGTGAATATTGAAAGAAGCTTCTCCGATTATCGATGACCCGGTTAATTGAAGCTCGAAGGAATAGCCAATAACAATTACCGTCATTTAACAAAGCTGACTATATTACGAACTCTTAGAAAATGTTTAAAACTAACGTAGAAACGTTTCATGGTTCGCTTGACTACGAAGATTAAAAATCAATAGTTCGTTCGCCGTTGTAGCAGCACCCTTACGTCGTGCACCGAACCATGCCGATATTTTCTCTAAAACTTGGGCAAAGTCCATCCGTCTCGGGTTACCCACTCGTTCTTCGCTCTTTCGATTTTCGAGTCTTCACCATCGGGCGGTTGCCGGCTAGGGGTGCATTTCTCAGATATTAGGTTTCCCACTGCGGTTTTCAACCCCGTAGCGATCGAATGATCGACCAACGACGTGCCCCAGGGGAAATCAGACAATCAACAAGCTCCTTTACTCGGTTTAGTTACCGCTAGCTAGCGAATAACCTTCCTGAATATTACCATAAGCTAGACATTTGATAAACTGTTTGCAACAAAAGATTTGCTTCTTTTTCTGCTCGTCTATTAACCGCCCCGTGTCTTTTGATTTGTTTCAGGTAATGCGGTTCTTCTGATACCAGATCTTCGAGTGATTAACTTTAACTTACGTAATTATTTGAAATACGTTAACGAGGAATTAGACTGAAACCGGTAAACCGATTGGCACGCAGTGTCCATCCCCAATACACATGGTGGCGTTATACGGGAGAGGAAAAGCCTCGAATTTGTAAAAGAAAAAGTGTACCCTGGAGCCAGTAATTCGTCGGAAATAGATGACCTTTCTGGATCGATCCCTGGAGACAAGTTTCCATCCTCAGGAACCGTACCCCCGCGGGGTACGCTAGCTCGTCAGTAGCATCCAGCATCAAGATAAGGGCGTTGAAGCTCTGGAAAGATGAACGGGGTCAGGCTAGCTCGCTAGTAGTGGAGCAGACCTGCACCGTCCCTGTCCACGCGAGACCTCGAAGTAGGCCTCCTGGGCGAAAGGGGGGCCCTAAATACGCCGGCCCTGAGGGTCCTTCGCAGGACAAGGTAGTCTGCTGGATACCGCCTGCGGATACTCGAGAAGAGGGTGAGGCGAACCGCCTCAAGTATATCTTGAAACTTTCCTCCGGCAAGGCGGTGGACTCTGCAGATTCTATAGCCGAGGGCGTCGTCGAGGTTTCGAACGACAACCCGGAGGTAGAAGACAGTCGACGATCGGCTCGAACATCCAGTTCTGTACCGAAGAAAACTTCAAGGAGACGCCGGGCAGTTACTCTGCACGAATGTGCACCCAGACGAAGTAGAAACTCGGAAAACTCTCCACGAGCTTGCATAAGGGCGATCGAAGAACCCGCGGAATTTATACTTCCGGCGAATCAAATACGACCGAACATTAGCCAGGATCGTGTTGTCGACCTACGGGCCCGTTCGACTTCCGGTTTTGTGGGTCAACCCAGAGATACCACGATCACGAGAAACCTCGCCCAACAAAGGGCGGAACAAATCCAAACGATAATAACCTTGAATCGACAAGTGGAAATTGCCTACCCTCCGATAACCGTCGAAGACAATATTCTCCCTAAACGTAAAGAGAAGTTTGAAAAAATCTTAGAAGGTTCTAATCGCACCGTTAAAAGTATAAACAAAAAGATATTGGGAATGGCACGCGCGATGACACCCTCGTGGTCCCTACGTCTTTTGGGCGTTAGTTGTGGATCCGTGGTCTGTGCTTGGGGACTTTTGTTAATATTCTCGACTCTTGGAGGCGCCTCGCACGACACCGGTGTGGGAAATTTTGGAATAAGAAATCTCGGTAGTCAGATGGAGGATGCGGAAGGTGCGAGGTGCCCTTGGGCGTGCAACTGTGGCGGACAGGAGTTGGACTGCTCTCATCGTGCGCTAACGCAGGTTCCCGGTGATCTGGCCGTTCCTCTTCTAGCCGAAAAACTGTAAGTACATTTTCTCCAATTTTTCTTCATTCTCTTACACCTCTATCTTTATATTCGTCAATAACCACGTCGGCTTAACGTGTCGCCAATAAATATTGGGGTAATAAAACTGGCCAGGAGTCCGTAATCTTATTTTCGTAACGACTCAGGTACATCACCCGGACAATCGGCCTTAGCCACATCAAATCGGCTCAAACTAATGTAAGACTAAAGTGTAGCCGAGCACGAAATCGAAATATTTCTCAATACCTCGATGAGAGCCACTGGCTATGTGTGTACCTGTTCGCTTTATCCTTCCTAGTCCTGATCTAGAGATAACGACTTACAACACTAACAGCTAGATGGGCAGCCACCCCATATTCCATTTCAATCCCCATCTAAATCTAAACTGTACTAGATGCCGGGCGTGGATAGTCGTATCGTATATATTCCAATATTGCCTATAGATCTGTGTATATAGTACGTACATGGACGTTTGAAAAAGCCATGTGAATATGGGGTATGGGTAGATTTACTAACATAGTCAAGCAATCGATATCGACACGGGGGAATAGAAATTCTTATGTCGGTCATCGCCAGTCGAATCTTCTACAAATAACACCTGTGATGACCCCGGCACATGCACCTTGGCGTAGAGTATACACGAATGATGTTACGGTGTTGCCCTACGGTGGTTTTTCCTCCTACATGGTGGAGTCGGTGCGTCTGCGCCAGCCGGGCCTCGTGTTCCATTATTCTGTAAGGACACCGGTCCAATAAAATTTCAGATTTATGAGCAATTGCCTCGGGTGCTCTGCCGGACGTGAGAAGTCCTCGTAAACGCTGATTGGAATTAATTATTAAAATTCTACCTTTTAATACGCCATGACTGCAGAGAATTGAATTACCCGAATCTTCGCTCTCGTCGATCAACGCCGATCGATATAGAGAGAGGGAAACTCGGGAAGAATTAAGTCCGTAGATAGGTAGATATATATACACGGTGTCCCAGAACTAAATGTCCAAAATGAAAGGTGTCCTAGAGGAGGTCGAACTGAGTAAATTCGCTCGAAGAACGTGGGGTCTGCGAAGTCGCGTTCGCGAGATATCACGAGTTAAAAAGTTCTTTTTTTGTTTTCCCGTTTCCGTATATACAGGGTGTCCCAGAAGTAAATGTCCAAAATGAAAGGTGTGCTAGAGGAGGTCGAACTGAGTAAATTTGCCCGAAGAACGTGGGGTCTGCGAAGTCGCGTTCGCGAGATATCACGAGTTAAAAAAAAGTAGCGCTTTGCGCCGCCGCGACGCGGCGCAAAGCGCTACTTTTTTTTAACTGGTGATATCTCGCGAACGCGACTTCGCAGACCCCACGTTCTTCGGGCGAATTTACTCAGTTCGACCTCCTCTAGGATACCTTTCATTTTGGACATTTAGTTCTGGGACACCGTGTATAGAAGAGATAGCTATAAATATATACCCTGATGGGAAATCCTCATAAGAATTCCGTCTGTTTACCCGCCTAACGACCTACATAACCCCGCGCGCCACCCTTCTTGAGAATTAGGACCCTTCCAACCATTTGCATAATAAGGAACCTGGGCTAGTATAAATATTAATAATCTCGTTTAATAAGGCATTAAGTATTAATAATAGAAGGCATACTATGCTGCATGTTTAAGCCAGTTCGACACGGTAGATGTACACCAGCCCTAAGGAAAGTTTTGTTAGCGCTCTCTCATCTGGTGAGCCAGTTTCACGTGGTACCTGAACCGACTTGGAGAGGCTTACGGCGCCTCATCCCTTCGGCTATGCTAATGTATTTCATGGATTTAATTATTCATTCGTTCGTTCATTCTCTCCTTTGCTGTTAGCATATTAATCGTATGGTAATCAGATGGGTTAATAGCCCGTCTTTACACTTTGAATTTATTAAGACGCGATCGGGTATTGATTATTTGTTGTAACCTTCGCTCGTTTCTCGCCTACCATTCATCTCTCTCTCTCTCTCCTTTTTATCATTTTCAGTTTTATTTGAAACGGCTTACCTCGTTTTTCTTTCGCTTTTTTCATTCTCCACTTTACTTCCTATATCTAAGTTTCTCTCCTTACCTCGGTCGGTATCTATTTAATAAATTATCATCGAAGGGCATCAATTTCGAAGTTTATACCATAATAATTACCCGGCTCTATAACAACCATGACTAATCCATATCCTATTACGAGATAAATCTTGTCAGGAGATATGGGCCTGCTGACCAGATCTGGGATGGTTAGAAATCAGCCCGTTCTCAACGGTGTACAGCTATCTAAAGTGTAACGCGATTTATTAAGTCGGCTACCTTATGCCTAGTTCGAAAGAGGCAAATGTAAACTCAACACGAAATATTTTCTACAGCTATAAGTAAGGACCTTACCGCGCGGTGTATCCAGATATGTTTGCCCAACTATTGCGGCTATGTTATTTCAAGTTAAATTCCTGAGATGTAACCAAACGCCAACCAGATCTTCTAATATATATTTATGGGTACTAGACCGGGCTGGAGGTACCCATCAGGAAAAAAAAACGCTATGCTTGTCCTATTTACAAATCATTGAAAGCTAGTTAACAGTAACCCGTGATATTAGTGCAGCTTATACCAAATCGGAGCTAAGAACGTATGTACGTATACGTAAGTTCACGTCTACACATACCGTATATTCTCCATGTATCACCTTCTGCGGAGAGTGTAAGGCCGGTATTACACGGACGTATTTGACGCGATTTCGAAAGTTACGAGCCGACACAGCGGGAACTGCATTGCTCAGTTAGATATATTTATGTCTATCGCCTTAGGCTAGTTAATTGATCGAACGGATATATTTTATAAACAGAAATCGTTCGTGTTCGTTCTGTACGTTATTATTCGCGGCTTGGTGGACCGACCACGACCGCGTACGCCTGTGATGATGGAAATTTCTAACGCGGTATTTCGAAAGGCAAACAGTTTTCCAGTGCAGGGATTTGTAAACTTGGAATGGAAAGTTTGTTTATGGAGTTCAAATTTACGTTAAATTTACAGGTGACTGTTAACAGTTTACCGTTTTTTATAGAAAAGACCAAAGAACTGATCCTTGATAAGGAAAGATCAAAGATAGTGACGATTTTTATTTGAGATAAAAAAAAAAAAAAAAACGTAAAGGGTAGTCGCATTTTTCCATGTCATTCGAAGTGACTGGTAAAACCATTTTTTTCCGCACACCATTCTCCGGTCTACAGGATCCCGTTGATCCCTGGGCGTGGCAATTCGTTCGGTGTTACAACTTATCTACAACCCATAACGAAGAACGGTATAAGGCGAGGGTAGGTTTTGGAATTAATTTTCTGCAGGTAGATTTTCTTCGGCTTTAGTCGGTTTCGATACGGTAGTAGTCCGTTCCTTTTCTTCTAGCACAGCTCGTCGCTGCCTTCGAACAAGGTCTAGAACGTGATCGAGAGTGGGGAAACTCGAACGCAATCCCGATTTTCTTCCTATATAATGAACCCTTAAGCCTCCCAGGGCACGCTACAACGGAATGCTAAACAAGCGCTTATGCCAGAACACGTTTTTGGGTATCGAGAGGTGTGAGAAGATTGCTTTGGGCTCGCTCTCGCAGGTGGTGACTGGGCGGTTGGGGTCGAAGTTCGTTCTTAGGAACTCGCTTTGAGCAAAAGAATTTTTTAACGTTTTTTTTTTCCATGTATTGGTTAGGGCACCCATGCGCACCCCGATTTAGAGTACCTACGAGTACCTATACATAGAACTCTGTGTGCAAGTGCTGTTCGAATTATATATGCATGGCTATAAGATTTTCGCCGAAGATTATATAAATTGACTATAAATTCTTATTAGCCATGACTTTATGGCTGGTTTATGTAATTATGGGAAAACCTGGCGTCGGCTAGGCTAGCTCATAGTTCTCATTTATTTAGCGACGATATAAACAGTGAGGAACGAATTGCGCCCAGTTTTAGGTCGGCTGCTCACTAGTCAGAGGCTATATTTGAAAGGAGAAATCCTAGCGCGATCGCTGAGTGTTTTCTATTTCTCTTATCTCACATCTATGCGTCTTGGGAGTTGAAAAGGTCTGCCCTTACCAATTAACTTTGCGATAAAACAACTTCTTCTGGTAATTTCAAAATGCCGAAGTTGAAATTTTGTGATGTATGACTTTTAGCATCGGTCTGGAAGCCGATCCCACTAGAGAATTCATACAGAGCTGCGAGAGATTAAGCAGTTGCAGTGGGTGAGTCGGCTCGCTCACGAAGATTTCAAATGCTTCAAAACGACCGAAAATTACGGAAAATCTTGCGGAATGGGTAGATGATGCCTATGGTCCGTTTGAGTATAGCAAGTCACAGCGGGGTCGCATTGTGCAAAATTTTACAGCAGGAGCTCTAAGAATGCACGATATAAATGTTAATGGTTTCTATTCTTTTTCTCTGCATGGTACAACATACATTCCTCTCTCTTTCCGTCTCTCGCTCTTTTTCTTTTATACAAAAAAATCTTCGCGGTCAAAGCACTCAGAAGAATTACGTTGGCGCGTGTGAGACAAGAGATCGCCGCACGAGCTCGAGCGTTGGCGTACGCTACGTCCCTCAAAAAGTGGTAAACATGGAAATGGTATTCCAAGGCCATTTGTTTGCTGAGGGTAGCCCGGACTTCAGAGGGCCCCGCAACCAGGACCTGATACAGAAAAGTTTCCACTCTGAGATACGGAGGCCGGACCGAAGAGAAAAGAAAAAAACCTATTTCACCCGTTTCTTTTTATTTTTCTTTCTTTCTTTTCTTTCTACCCCAAATATTTTACCTACATTACGACCTGGGAAAGGTAGCTATACGTACGCATTTTCTCATAGTGCACAGTTTATTCAACGTTGCCACATTTTCTTATTTTTTGTTCTTTATTACCAAAATACGTTGCTGCCAAAAATTTATCATCTCACCTTTTCTGTCTCGGTTTTGTCGCGAATTGAAAAAATACTAGAGTGTGTGTCTGCCTCAAGCTCGAAAGTATCGTTCGGACATCGCATCCTCTTACAACCACGGGTCCACTGACCAGCATCCGAGAATGAACCGTTTGTTGACGTGCCTAGCAAGAAACGAAACCAGTTCCTTGGCACTGGTGTTATTGTTCCACTCACGATCTCGCGGCCTTTAGAACGAGAAGTTTGGGTAGCAGCATGGGTATTGGTCGTGAGGTACTGGTGGGCAGAGAAACGCATAGAAATAATAAAATAACACGGAATAAGATAAGGACTGAAATAAATAGGCCGGGGTATGTGTTACATTTAAATATACAAGTTACGTAGAGCTTATGCGGCTACCGAGACGCAGCATGATCGTATAGGTGGATTACGATGGCTTCTGGCATGACTGTTTCATCTCGTATATAAGTACCGTACGAATGAAACGGTAGGTGACGATTAAAGCCTTGACTGCAGAACGTAAGGGACGTAAATTGGAGAAATCAACCGTAAGAATACCGACGTCGAACTGTTGTGAGAGAGCGTAGCAATACTCGAAATTTGACAGTCGAGCGTGTAATCTCTGGTGCATTGTACTTCGCCATTGGATATCTTATGGCTTTAAGCCCTAAGCCTTTGCATTGAGAGGTGTTGGACGCCCCGGACGCACCGAAGGCACTAGAAGTACGCATTAGGCGATGACTTTTACCTTTTAGAAAATCCGCAGCGTCATTCTTCGGGTCCTGGGGGTCTCCTTGGTCACAAGGATGCTGGACGGGGTCCTTCTTACCTTCTTATGCCATGGTCCCGGTGGTGGTCCACGATTTGACGATTTGATAGAGACGAATCTCTTTCGAACGTGACTCAAGATTTGCCCGGGATTTATCTCGGGGGCAGTCTGATGAGCGTTGAGTGAGAGAAATCGAGGAAAATAGAGAAAACAAGGAAGAGAATAGTCAGACAAAAGAAATCCCATCGACCAGCTTCACTTTTTTACGGAGGACACACACGAGCGTCGTTACGTGACATCAATGTGCAGCTGGAGAGGTTGAAAGAGGCCGATTTTCCCGAATGTTCATTACCGAGGATTCGGGAAGGGGGTTACGTTATTTTCCTCCCTGAAATGTTTGTGAAATTTTTTTCCTCAGCTCAAAGATTTGATTATTCTGGTTAATTGAAAATCTTGGGAGTTTCCAGCAAGAGCCGGATGCCAACCCGTCGTGCCGCGCCGCGTCACGACGCTGCCTGAACAGCGCGGGAGCCCGTCCTGCCTGCGATTAAGGTCGAACCTTTTCATTCGGCGTTAAAGTCGCTGAGAACGGGGGGGTTCACTGAATCTTTGAAAGGAGCAAAGTTAAACGGAATCACTCGCAAGTTTTCAGATGTAATTAAGCCTGCGCGTGACACGTTCAAAGCTCGCCTACGAAACGTCTTTGCGAATTCTTACCCGCTACAACCAGCCAAAAATCTCTTCCTCCAGGTTCACCTCAACATCAGAAACACTTTGTGCTTGCTCAGGCTTTTGCTAACGGCCCAACGAGGACTCCGACAAATTACTGATCGAAATTTTGAGCAGAAAGTGAGACAGAGAGAGAGAGAGAGAGAAAGCAAGAGAGTGAGCGAGATGCAGAGTGATTAAACGTACAAACATTTATTTCTCGCGAAGCAATTTGTCGCGTTAATTAGGCGCGTAACGACACCCTGTCACGCACTAAGATACGCGTGGGTCCACCACCACCATCATCACCGCGACTGTGAACGATACTCGGTACAACCACCAACACCGCGGTCTTTCGTCTACGTAATATGTACCCTGGTGGTATAGTAGGGCCTGGGCTCGTTACCTCATCATTACGCGTTCTTTCGCACAATTAACGAGCGAGCGAATAAATAAAGAGTCCCAGGTTGGCGGGGTCGTTTGTCGGACGCGTTGAGATGGATTTTAATAAAAATTGCAACCCGGCTTTTTCAGCCAGACCCCACAACGTGCATCGCCTATCACTTAGGGCTATTAATTTCGTATGCATTCCACGCGACCTAAGAGGTTCCTCCATTCTCTGCTTCGTTCAGATTTATGTGCTCAACGGCTGACGGACATATATCACAGGCTCAGGTTATGGGTTCATTTAAGCATGCTTCGCGCTTACCACCGTGCGCGTAACCCAACAGAATACTACGAAACGTAACAAGGATGCGAGAGGGCACGCGGTCTGCGGTGTCCGATTACCTCGAACTACTTCAGTACCCAGAGTCCGGCTATCCTGATGATGATCCTCGGAAGAAATCCGACGCTTTATTGATATCTCTTCGCGATATGCTTCGGACCTCGTATATTTCATACGCACTGATTAGGCACGGCAACATGGAACATCCGAGCCATTCAATCATTAACATAATCTCTTACTCAAAGGTCGTGAATGTATCGGATAAAACCACCTTCGGACCTTTTTTCTATCCCGAATGCAATGCGATCTGATGATGATCAGTCAGTAGCGTTTATGGCAAAAGAGAAACTCATAGAATTACCTAAATTCACGCTTAAAATATGTTAGTGAATTATACGATTAGCGGAAATGTCTCCGTCATATGAAATCGTATAATTTCCAAGCCCTTATTTCATTAGAGAAGAGGTAGAGTGTTGGTGGTAGCCGACCGCGACGTGTAACATTTTTATAATTAGTTTGCGCACAACTCCGGTAGCCCAAGAGAGCAACAGAGAAATCATGAAGCAAAAGGAAAATAAAAAGGGAGAATAGGAAAGAGAATTACGAGGTACGTGATACGCAGTTCTAATTGCCGTTGGCGTGCTAGGAGTGATTATTTTTTAATTGTCGACCTAAAAAGAGTTACGCTGCAGCAGCAGCAGCAGCAGCAGCAATTCTTCAAACGTATAGCTGTACTTCTTTTACTTGCCTCAAAAAATCAGAGCCCACAGGGCGAATATCAGATCTGACAGGAATCCAAATCGTTTTTCAACTTAATTTAATAAATAATTTAACACCGGAGTATGTTTCACCGATAAAAAATTTTGACATGAATAACCTCGGGTTATAAATCCGTGGAAATTGATCTCCATGGATCAGAGAGGCATTCGACTGTATATCTAACTCCCGAATATTTTCAACCCCGATTTTTTCTCCGCGTAGAAATAGCGGAGGGCTGATTTGCCGCGTGAAGTCGACCTAATCTGCCCGAGCCCGAGCCCGGGCCGGGTAAAATGGAGCTTAGAATTTTGGAATAGAATTATCCGCGAAACAGGTGAAAACACGGGCGGATCGCAATCTTCGATAACTTTGTGCCGGATTTCCCAAGGGCTGAAGGGTAATTTGGCTCCGCTCTTAATCTAGCTAACAAGGAAAAGTGAAATTCCGACGGGATCAGGCGCCGGCAGCATGTAGCAGTCGGGTATCTAAAACAGTGACGAATTGCCGGGAAAGAAACTCTAAACGAAGAAAAAAAGTGGTTCCTTTGATTGGAAGCTATATATACCTCCAGGTAACTTTTTCAAAGACACTGGCTACCGGTAGCATTAAGTTACGGACTATTTCGGTCTGAATGGCGTCGCATTCTTCAATTTTGTCACGTCGTATAGTGTAACACGAGCCATATAATCCGCGGCATTATCGTACCAGCGAAGACCTGATACAAGCTAAATTTCGGCCCTTGAATTAGGCGAGAAAACTTATATGAACGTACGCGGGGTACGTGTAGGGAAAGATTCGTTACGTTGAACGCTAATGAGTCGGCGGCTTTGACCCCTAAGCTAAGGTATAAGGTATAATGTTAGTTGCGGTATATATTCGACGGTACGTCGTCGGGTGGCTGCGTGTAAAATTGTCCGTGGTCGGGGAATCCCCTTGTGTGGGTGACAGTAATAATTAATTTCGAAGGCGCTTTGATGTCGCTGTCACCGGAGCCTTTGACCCGCGGAGTATGCTCGAGAAATTGGTGTCTAATTATTTTATTTCGAACATTTGCCCGCCAGCTTGAGAAAGATGGTTGGGGGTCTAATGTCTCATGCGTGCAGGAACTATACCGAGAAACTGAACAAAGTAAACGCGCGGTAAAACCCTCTCACTCTTTCGTGCGATAGGGAATTTTTTACACCCCGTTACTTTACGCTAATTTTATAATTATACGTTCTCTAATGATAGGTGATTATTTCTCCTTATATACTAGCCACTCCTAAATCTCCGAATACCCTTTCATTTTCATAAAATTTCCGGTCTAAATCCGCTGCACCCTATTCGAATGAAACCGTAATTTTTGGATGCAAACTCTGATCAAATCAACGTTTACACCAGAGCGTGAATACGGTACCTATCTAAAAGTCCTCGCACGTTCGACCGTTTTCCTGCTTGAACGAATTGTGTACAAAGTGCGTGCGTGTGATGTGTTCTACAGCACCTCTTCTACTTGAAAGCTATAGGTATACCGCACCCAGATGTGTATACCGTAGGTATCCGAAATCTTGTGACACGATGCGTAGCATCCCTTGGTTAAATCGCAGTATATATCTGCTTGTCGCGAAGATTAAAGTGAAAGTTTATACCAGTTTACACTACGGTTACAGGGATATTAGAGTTGGCTCAGTACATAGACGTGGTCGCGAGTCGCGGCTCACCGCTGTTAACGACGTCGTTACAACCATACATCCAAGACATGCTGGTTTCCACTTGTCTGAGTAGATTCTTTACAGACTGTCTCTAAACAACTTATCACCTAAAGCTACAGGAGAGTTTAAACTGCAGTATGTCTTAAGAAGATTCAAGCCCCTGTATAATCGAGTCCTGGACTTCAGCGGTCAACAACGCGTGGGGTCTGTTCAAGAACTGCAAAGTCTAAGCACGCGAGGAGAAGGACGATGACGTGTAAGGTTCCTTGTTATTCCATTTACGCGCTCGAAGTGCCATTCTCTGTCTCGTCTCGTCTCGTCTTGTCTTCTCTTGGTCTCGTCTCGACTTTATATTTATTTTTGCAAACTATTCTCTACCGAAGCGACAACGCCGTCTTTAGTTCAACGTCTCATCTTGTTAGCGCGGACGTAAACGCTCGCCGTAAACCAACCGAGTTGCTTTTCTGCACTCTGCACTCCGCATCCGCCAACACTTCCTGGAGACATAGCTTCAGTTAACTGAGATGAAACTCGTCGCCCAGGATTTTCACTGCATAAAACTGTACGAGGCTTCGTTAAAATTTAATCGAATTTTGTTTTTTCCCCCTCAAAAAATCAAATCCAAATCCAAGTTTACCAAAGAGGTTCACTTGTTATGAAAAAGGTCGAGATCGTTGAAACGAAAGCTTGTGATTGATTCAACGGATCAATTGTCAATTCCACTCAACCATCTTTACACTTACTCGTTCGGATTACTAAACGTTTTCTCACCAATCTCATTAGGCACGGTTTTCAGAATGAACTGTTCTATTTTCGTCACATATACCAATATTGAAAGTCACGTTCTTTGCCCCCGTCGAAGAACTAGAACCTTTACCATATAGCTACGAAATTGCGATTCGTTGCACGATTCGTCAACATGAGTAAAGTGTAGGTACGCAACGGTACGCATTATCCAATATATCGTGCGTGACGCGAGCCCTGGCTATAGCCCATTGTATACATCCGAAGGTCCAGCGAGGAAACGTCGTCGATTAGCAATTTGTGTCTTCCTGTGTCAAAGTGGGCCACTATAATCTTGGCTTTGGTCTGCAGGGCGGCCCGGACAAACAGGCCGACAGCTCAATCTCGTTAAAAGTGACGTTAAGCGGTGCTAAGGCTGGAAGAAAATTGCTCCTCTCAGAGAATCGGAGGATTTTTCGGAATTCGGTTGCTTCCTTTTTTTTTTTTTCTTCTCCTTTTCAGGATCTCATTTTTTTTTCTTCTCCCTTTTTCTCTTCGCGAACGGACAACTTCGTCTCACCAATCGATGAGTGTAAGGATAGGTACTATTCACTAACCATAGAGCGACGCTTGCACTCACTCGGACATTCTGGAGTTAGAAATGTCTCTTGGTTATTGCTGTCGGACCGAGATAACTCAGTAAAAGTAGAAATAAAGCTAGAAATGTGAAGCTTACTCGATGTCCACCAACCAAATGGGTATATATCTATATATCGTTTATAGTGCTTGGGCGCGCGGAGCGCCTGACCTGACACTTTCCTCCGGCTGGCGCTGAGGAGCCATAATAGCGATCAGAGATATTGGACGTCAGTGAGAGTAACGAAGATTTAATAAAAATTTCAGGAATAGCTATGTATATGGGTGTGTGTATATAGGTACACTCCATATAACATAACTATCTATCAAAATGGCCAAGGCTCACACTGGCTCACGAGATACGGATGATTGTCTATCTACCGCGGAAGAGAGCCGCGTTTTATCCTTTCTTATTTCCTCATAACAGTCGCTGTGTCGCTTTTATCCTAGCCGTTCGTGAGCTCGAAGGATTTTTCGGATCGCTTTTAAAGATATATATATACGAGAAAGCCTTGGCACGGAGATTGCGAGAAAAGGTGAAGGTCAAAGTGTTAAGGTCGCAAGATCGACCCGACACGAATTCCCATGATGTTACCGTTCGCAATGTGGTCCATGTGTACCTACCAGCTACGAATAAGAAACTATAAGTGGAAGATATTTACCGAAATATCACCGTCCCGGAGATGACTGACGGACAAAAATGTTTGAAAAAAGAAATCTGACATGCAGGGTCCAGATCCGATGAAGAATTTAGTCGGGTTCGCGTCCCTTAAGCTGCCTCTTTGGACAGTTTAGGTCCTTTCAAGGTTCAAGCGCTCTCGATACCGGTACACACGCATTGGGACACTGACGCACAAAGACACGCTGCCTTGTGGCAGGGTACACACAATCAGCCCGCAGTGATTGAGGCTTTGAGGGTAGCAGTCTGGCTATGGGTTGCTGCTTGCTAGAGCTCGCACTCGTTCGACTCTCACGCTTTTCAGGGACGCAGGAATTCTCGATCGAGTCGAAGGGAAACCTTTCGAAGCCTTTCGAAGCCTTTGTAAACCTTTGTCATCGGGTCTGTCGGATTGCGTTCCTTTTTCGTTCGTATATACCTATCTCCCTGCCTTTTCACCCCTTTACATACTGCTGCCTTCGTAGTATACCTACTACGCGGTATAATACTCACGGAGATGGAATTCCACGTCAGCAAATACCTCCGCGTGATTCTGCACGGTGGTTTGTAGAAGAAAAAAAAAATTCACGATTCCTTAAGTAATAAAGCTGCGGGCGCGAGAGAAGAAGGAATAAGTGAAAGAAGGACTATGTTTTTTTTCTTGTTCGTTCTTTTGGTTTTTCGCTTTTTTATGAAACACGTGAAGTCGAGCTTCAGGAATCGCAATTAAACATGAAATTGTATCGTGTCAAATTGGATCGGATCAAATGACTGACAAAAAATATTTCTGGATGTTTCGGTCCAACGAGAGATCATCTTGAAAAGTTTGTGAGACCACTTCCTGTCTCTCAGACTACAAGTTTCAAGTCTCAGACTCGGCAACAGAGAGTCTTGATGTAGAATTTGTGACTCTCCCTTCTCCCTTCTCCCTCTTTCTCCGTTTCTCATTCACTGTGGACTCTCTCCTTCTATTTCGTTCTTTCTATTATTCCTCCTCGCCTCATCTCCCCCTGCTCCAATTACGAGGAGGAATGCTCATTTGGACCGCGGCAGGGGACCGGTAATGGCCAGCGTCCACTTCAAACTATTATCAACCGTCTGCCCACTGGACCACTCTGAATTTTTAATCTAACGCTCAGGTGACTAACCTACCGCTTCTCTTTGTCGTTAGTCTCTCGATGTTATTTCTACCATACCTTTCTAGTTTAATGAGAAAATTTATTCAGAGATCAGGGCACCAAATATTCCGCTAAAACCCCCATAAAAAAATAATAAAAAAAATTAAAAAATCGGACCCCATACCTGCGGTAATAATTCCTAATCATTGAACTTCGATCAATTGCTGCGATATCGGTTGGTACCTATTCGCTGCTGTCTCCTGAAAATTCCGAAAAGCATATAAATCTGATCCCCTAAAAAGCATACGGGAGTAGAGTATGAAGTAGTGAAGACGGTGAGGATGGCGAAGACACGCTCGACTGCTCCGGTACCGTGTGATCCTCTCCTTGAAGGTAGTTCGTATGATGTATATACTATATATAAAGGTATGTACATGGAGGGATCCAGGGGGCCTTGGGGAAAATAAACGCAGGCTCTAGAAGTTAATGGCAGCGCGGGACGCGCGAGAAAGGTCGTATCCGTGGGTTCCCCGGGTTCCGAATGCCTCCTGGTGCGCGCCGCGACGCCCTGGATCGGGATCGGTGAATACGTATTGCTTGGTGAGGTTGAACTACGCCGTGAACAAAGCACTTGGAATAGGTGTTCAAGCCCTGCGAACTGGTTTCCGATACTTTAAAGAAAGGTCAAAGTTTGCGAGAGGTAAAAACTACTCGTTGAAATCGTAATGTAGACCGCGTTTACCAGGGCTTCAACCCCCCCTTCATTTATTCATTTTTTTTTCTCTCTTCTTATTTGGGGGAACCCGAAGAAGTGGCATGTATACGTATCGGGCTTAGCCCTGCAAGACTACGAGCTAACACTCGGACGGTGGAATGTCGAGTATAAATGTAAAGATATTAGTCAACCGGGAGGCGAGTGGCGAGGGAAAGGAAAGTAGCTGTTAGATGGATGAGCACCGTGCACGCTATACGCTAATAGAAACCTAATGTCTATAACTAATGTCTCTTATACCTAGTCCTTTCGCCTTTATCTTGGGTCCGCCGCATCCAACTTCTGAAACACGCGGCTTCTTATATAGAAACGAACGGTAGAGGCGCGAAGGTAATTATTGAACTTATCGAACGAACTATCGTGTCAATAGTCAATGCCAGACAAATTTTATTCCTCCTGTAACATTACTGGCATAAAATGTTTATTTCATTATAAGATTTGATACCTTATCGAACGGCCCTCCAGTTTATCTTTAGATTCTTGTAGATTGAGTTAATTTTCTATATACGTATATAGGTATATACTTTGATATCGGGAGAAGAAACTTCTCTGGATCTCATCGCGTCGTCTCGCGTCTAGAACGGCTTCATTTCCGGTCCAATGATCGGCCAATGAGTTACACGGGATTCGGACTTCTCGCTCGAGGAAAGATAAGATTAATTATCTAATGGAACGCACAAGTAGCCTGGTACTAACTTAATCACAAACTATCGTACCGGGTATATACATCAGCGAGGCAAAAAGTACCTATCCGCTTTATTGTATATAGATATACTGCAACCGAATGGCGCAAAACAACTCGCTTAATGCATTCTGGTATATAGGAAAAAAACAAAAAAGAAAATACAAATAAAAATTTCAAACTACGTGATGGCAAGGTGAATTTGCCGTTAGCACAAACTCATCAGTGATTACGGATTCGAGTTCTGAATTTTTCATACGGTAGAGAACATTAACATTGTTTTAACACCGACCTACAAATTTACCTGGCAGTATAACAGTCAGCTGTACTAAAAGAAATGAAAAATTCAAACGTTATTTGATTGAAATTCAAAATTTAGACAATCAGGTTACAGGTTAGACAATCAGGTTAGACAACTTTGTTAAAGAAAAAAAAAAAAAAAGGATACGAATAGCCCAATGAGATCGTTTATTTTTCATGACTGAACAAAATTTGATAGACAAAAAGGATCAATAAAATATGTGAATTGTAATATATTTTGAAGAGTGGTACTGTACCTACCACATTGCTGAATCAAATAGGAATTGTGGCCAGGTTTGACTGCATACTCTTAGCGAGCTAAGTACGTACGCACGTACAATACATATATACATATATACATACATACGTGCCGTATCCATAATTTCCAGAATATCTTGTTTTTGTCGTGTTTCAACTTAACGTGTGTGTAGACAGTCGTAGATGTGCGCACGTGTGTCTACACGAAGGGTATTCTTTGATACACATTAGGGGAGGATCTCGGCAAGCAGGTAGCTAGACAGACCGAAAGACAGATAGACAGACAGACATACAGACAGACAGACCCTCCATACATTATCCATAGGCATGCCGCGTACACGTGTACCGGGTGTCTTTAAAGGAAGGAAAATATTTCAAGGTCTTAAAAAAATTTTCTAGGACTAAAATGAATGCCTTTATACCTGTAAAAGTCGAGTATCTGTTTATGCCAGGAACGTGTTTCTGAAAATTAATGTTTTTCTCGGTGCAAGACCTCTTACGCAAATCGCTGCCATGGTAATGGCAAGTCATTCGAATTTCACTTCTGGATTCCTGTCACGGAATTTCTCTCGTATTCACAGCCACGGACTCTTGTGAGAATTTTTACACATTCTTTTATTTTTCACTATTTGCAATGCATGGATTGCGACGACCGTGAAGAGAGAGAGAGAGAGAGAGAGACAGAGAGAGAGAAAAGTTTAAGTCTAGATGCGGGAGTGAACTGGGTAAGGATTCTCCTTGTAAACTGTGTCACGAATCCATTTGGACTCCCCGTTAGATAGCACGTCCACAGTAGCAGGGGGGAAAATCCACGAGAACCTGGCTGACAGGGGTGAGCATAACGCGGTAACCGTTTGGAACAGTCAAATATTTGAGCCTTGCCTTTGGTATATCCGAATGTTACAATGGTGCTTTTGGAGTTCAAACGCAAAATCTAGAGGCTTGGTTGTACCTACCTACCTACCTACCGAGCGAATTTGCCGTACAGATTCCGAAGGGAGAAGTTTTCGGTTAAGAAACCTCAAAGCATGCTGTAAATTTTCATGATAAAATTCACCAACTCGTGGCAAAGTACAGGCATTCGAGCGTCTCGCGATGGAATCGGAACGAGATGAGATTTCAATACGTACGTATGTGTATGAGCATACGTATTTTGCTTACTTCGTTCGCGCCTACCACTGCAACAGCAGGTTGATCGCTCGTAAGTTGTATAGAGAGTTCCGTTCGAATTCCGCGGGCTTAAAACGTACGTAAGCTGATTTGGTTTCCTCTCTTTACAATTCCGAGAACAATAAATTCATCCCCCGTCGTATATACGGGCGAAAACTCAACTCGAAACTCTCCCAGGGCGTCGCGACGCTCCGGTTACCAGAGCAAAGTAGAACAGCAAGCCTGGTAACCAGGGACGGGGGTAAATCCGCTTGTGGGCCGTTATAAACAAATTAAACTCCTTTCTTGCACAACTACTTTCGTATTTCAATGTCTATAGTATACCGAACCAAGCTCAAGTTTACTCTGTAGTACAAAACCGAAAGCCAAATCTTTAGCCATTGTCTAACGGTAAGACCGCAGACGTTGGTTTTATTCGACGTAACTTTGGTTCCGTAGTATTTCGCGACGCAATTCTCTTGACTGAATTCTTGCTAATTTGTTAGCAACTCGGTAGGGTGGGTTGGTAGGTACATACCTACCTATCTACCCACCTACTCTTTCCTCCATCTCTTTGAAGCCGACATAGCAAGGAGTGACAAAGACGGTTTAAAGGTAATCAAAGTTGTTTCTTCGGCTAATAATTACTCGCTTCTGCCAGGTGCTTCGAATTCCAAACCCAGGAACAATAGTCGCATGAATCGCAAACTCTCATTCCTTGTTACCCGGGTACCTCTACCTCGCTTCCAGAATATAATTACTTTCGTTCGGTGTTTCACAGGTAGTTTCCTCCTCTTTTCAGTCCGCGTTATGAGCGTTACTTATCACTTTTACGTTTCTTAATCTTAACCCACTTCTTGCCATCGCGCTCCCGCGTCCCTTCTCAATTATCTCAATGGGCTGAACGACTCGATTAACTGAGAAGCAATATTCTGGAAAGCGATAAGAAAAGGCGAAAAAAAACAGGCTGCCTTTTCTTGGTCAAATGGGTAAGACTCTTTGCCTTCAAAGCTCATCGACAGAACCGGTGAACCAGTTAAAACCATAATACGAATCTGTACAGGGGTTAGGTACTGCTGCGGTCCAGTTGTCAGTGACAAAAATTCGATAAACTATTTTCTGCTTCGTGGGTATAAAAGCTACTAAAGTCTATAAATACCGGAGTATACTGGACTTCGGGAGCGAGCGATTCTTCCCGTAAAAAAAAGAGGGCCGAACGACCGTCAAAATTAATCCAATGGCACAGCTGTTCTAACTCATAGAAACAATATCAGGCCATTACACCCCTTTGCACGAAGCAGTTTCACTCCATCGCTTCGTATAGGTTGATTCGTTCGTTCTCTCCGTCCGTTGGCAATTATTTCACCCTAAAAAAAAAAAAAAAAGGGAGGGGTGTGACGGGATTGTGGTGGAGGTGGTTTACCACCACTCTTAATTGTGGAGAAGCATCTGGGCGAAACCAAGGCATTGCGAAGGGACGATAAAACTGTCTGTGGGTGTTTCGCTATGAGGCTAAACGCAAGATGCCAAACGCACCGAAACTGTCCGGCAGAGTTCCTAATTGGAGCTCAGAAGGGATTTATCTCTTCGAATTATTTTCTTTTCCCTATGTACTCGCCACTTCTTATGGGGAGCGCCTGTCCAACTTACGCACGATCAACTGCTGCCAGTTTGGACCCGCGTCTGTCGAAAATAATTAACGTTTCTGTCCGATCGAATTTTTGATTATATAGATTGGTATAATATCTACTTAGCAAAGTTTTATCACGGTGATATATTTTCATTTGCCCATGGCTCGTTACTTCTTTTAAATGAAATTTTTTTTTGTTTCTCTCCATTTTTGGGTTCTCTGTCTCTTCACTTTACTCTTTTGATTTAAGCGTAATTATTTTTCGCTCTTGCGGGTACATGCGCGGGGCGGAATGAAAAAAATCGTAATCGTGACGTCGCAATTACGATTACGATTATGGCCACGATTACGATCACAATTACAATTACAATACGGCAAATTGCAGTAATGACAAAATCACTAGAAGTAATGACTCCAAATTACAGAGGAGTGTCCTAACCACGTCGCGCGGTAATTACTGCTTCGTATATACATATACATATGTATATATTGTACGTCTACCTATATATCCAGGTAAATAGAAAGGTCACATCCCTTCGGATGATATTTTATTTTCAACACGAATCGGCGACGCTCCTCTGCCACTTTCTTCAACGAATAGAACAAGCGTATCGAAGATCACATTCCCGTTGTGAAAAAGTTCTGGTGAACGCAGTGAAGGTATTTGAACTGATCATTCCGCATTATTTTTTCGAACAAGGATCATTGAACTTGGAATTTTTGTTTTCCTTATAATTTTAATGCGTTGAAGAGCTGAGGACATGCAGCAAAATGAAGTGACTCTCGGAGCATGTATTATGGAAATTTCTCACGGCAATATAATGTGAAATTTACCGCGTCCCGTCAATACGTCGACTTATTCGCATAAAATTGGCAACCTTACGGCGAAAGAAAGGTGGGACGACATTTTCACGGTACTCTTTACCCCCTCGTTTCTCTGCTAACCCGTTTTTCATCGGTTTTTCAAACTTTTTTTCTCTTTCGCATCCACATAACTTCGTCGTTCTGGGCGCAGCGTGCGTTTGACGTCCGAAGGTCTTCAGGGTCTCTCGATCGTCCTTATAGCTTGCTGCAGGATAAAAGAAATACATCCGCATATGTATTCCTCAAGGAATTAATCAAATTGTAATCTCCACTGACGTTGGCCATTTCTCGGCCTACTTCTTATATATATTCAGCTCTCCGGGCTCACCTCGAACTAATTGCAATGGAAAAATGGGGTAGGCGTAGCGGATCGAGTTAGGGATGGATGCTTAAGCTTTAAAGGCCGTTTGTTTCAGAGCGAAGATCTTATGACACGTTGGCCCCTCCCTAACGTTGTACTCGACCGCATCTCGTCCAGACTGCCCATTCTCGTTCCCATTCTCATATTCCCTTTCTCACTTGATTTTTTTCTTCTACCAATTCCATCCTTCCGCCGCTTCTATACCTTCGGATGCCTAATTTCAAAGCCGCTCCGATTCTTCCATCTCCGTGATTAATCTATACCGGTCATTTATCTTTGCGCCTTTCGTTCGAGAGGGTGTTGAGAATTTTTTCCAAATGTCTGCAGGATCTGTTGAGTGTTTGCACGAGAAGGCGTTACCTTACCGGCCGTTCGCTTGACCCTTTCCTAAGTAAACACAGTAGTTCAGATAGGCGTTTGACCCTCGAGTATGCCCTGGAGCGAATTCAACGTAAAATTGTTTCGGTTTGGGTTTGAGAACGGAAAACGGAAAACGGTAAGAGACTCGTTAGAGACCGGTGACTCCGGACCTTCAGCCAACCCCATTCGCCGTTTGATCGCTGGAGGCAATACGCGCGGACCGGAAACCCGTTTCTACGTAATTATATCGACACTACGACCTACGCTGATAATTCTTTTCACTATCCGTATACGTACACCGAAACTCTGTTTAACTTTGTTACTTTGTATTAGGCTTATTTATCGTACGTTTAAAAGAGAGAAAACGTATACCGCGCCTAAGGGTAGGTAGTCGGATTCAGCTGCAGCATTCGGACCTTTTTTTTTCCCCCGTATCCTCCCCTGACGAGTTTCACCTTTCTATTAAAGTTACACATCTGTTGCGCCCTGGACATTAATCACGGGATGAATTGTGATACCTTTAGTGGCGCTTTATAGCGTTAATTCCTTGTTGAAAGGCATCTCTCCGCCCTTTGACGTTCAAAGCTGCTGTTTGGGGAGGATAAATCATCCCGACAAAAATTGCTATACAAAATTCGTTAGATCATACAGAAGGTGGGTCTAACTCAATTAAAAAAAAAAAAAAAAATAAAATAAAATAACAAATACACGGGTTTTCGACTGATCTCGTAACTTCGTATCGTTGATCAGAGGAAACGAACATTACCGAAACGATTTTCAATGGCCAGAAATTGGGCGGCAATTATAACGCGGATGAAACCGTAACTGTATATAAAAATTTAACAGCAATTTATCGAAGTAATTAAGACGCAATTAACACACACCTGTACCGGTATTATGGCTCTACCTACTCTAATTGCCAAGCCAAGTCGAAGCTGGTTGATTACTGCCAAGAAATATTGCAGGGACGTGATTACCTCTCTTATGCTCAAGTCGAGCTCGACTCAATTTTGAATTATCCTTCGGAGAGCTCAGCTCGTCCACTTCGCGCAAGGCTCAGCATGAAGCGCAACAAATTGGACGTCTGTATGTAGTTTTCGAAGCGAAAATCTGGGGTGAGAAATAGTTTTTCTTCATACCTTGTCTATCGATTGCGAATGAAAATCGACGGAGGTTTTATTATATGGCAGATGGTGCTTTTCCAGTCAGCTCGTAAAGGTAAAGGCTACCTGGTGCGTGTGTGGACGTATATAGACGTATGTACGTGTACATATTGTATAGAGACTGACTCGTGGAAAAGGGACGACGCTAGGCGTCTCGACGACATGATAATTGGACGCCTCGTTACTCTGCGTTACTCTCTGGCTCTGAGCATCACGTCGGTCGTTCCTGGAGCGTCATTTTTCAACATGTATACCACCGGTATATGGAGCTACGCGACGCCGAGTGACGCCGGGCGTCGCGGAGCCCGAGCCAGAGGGCACTTCATTAACAAGAAAATGTGGAAAAGCGCGGTGAAAACCACTACCTACCTAATGGGCGTATCTCATCCCTTTCCTACACTTCTCTTTGCACCTCTTTCGGGATGCTGCAAAGAGCAACCTGCGAACTTCCTCCCTACCTTAATCCTACGCATTCGCTCATCCGGGTGGACCCCAGAGATTCACTCAGGTATGATAAGATCTTAGACTTTTCTTTCGCTGTGACAGTTCGTCTCTAAACTCCGTTTGCTCGTCGTTAGAGGCTCTCTTTACCGCAACCGTTCTTTCAATATCGATCTAAAATTATTTTGCAAGCATAACTTTCATCCCATCTTGATTCTGTTCTTCGATGTATGTTATATAAAAGAGTTTGCCAGACACACGTCGAAATGTAATTCGTGCGAATTGCTATGGCTGCACGAGTTTGGTAACTACAAGTTCAACACGGTTTGTGCATTTCCTTAAATACGTCTTCGAAGTTAGTAGCCACCTTCAAGTATTTAGACTCATCTTAACAAGCACCCCTTCGGCACCAGCGTTGCCCTGTACGCTGACACGCGATCCTGGCAGTTTGAGGGTGTTACCATTTCTCGTCGGGGTCCGGGAACACCTAGTTAAACTAAATCGACGTAAGGGGTGGGCGTCGTGTCCGTTTCTATGTCTAATTGAGTGGGCGCGTGGGAGAGCGAGAGTGGGCGGACGTCTCGGCGTCCCGACGCCCCAACGTTATCCTCTATTCAACATGAACATGGAATTCAGAACTTGGAGGGTTTTAAGTTACCGAGTTTTTGGATTGTTCGAGTCAATTCCACCATATCAAATTCATATCCCCGTAGCTACGTACATATTTCCGTAATAACTCATATCATAGGCAATTATAGTTTCCGGTATCTCATTCAATTCACAAAACCACAGTCCCATTTCCGTAACTAGTCCAAACAATTACAAACCATTTACCAAACGCCAATCGCGCTACCATATTTTATCCAGCTCTTACTGCATTCGTTATTGTAATAACTAATCATTTGAACCTTCTTATCTGTTTCAGGTAAGTTCTGCTACAATTCGGGTATCGAATTAGTTACTAAAAAAAAAATGATAGGCAAGGAGACTCGTACTTCCCTAGATCGTAGGTAAGTCTATTTGTTATGGTTTTGTGTGTCCGGTATACCCCGTTGCTATTATTGTTAAAGTTTCTCGTTCCTTTCAGCTGACACTTTGATATCTACTATTTGATTGCTCATATTGTTAAATTCGTATTATATTTTGGTATTGAGTTATCGTTGACTGTATTGATTAGTGTCAAAGAATAATATAGACCGCGAGGGTAGCTATAGGGAACGTCAGGACGTTTCCATACCATAGAGAATATTACTCGCGTGTACGAATCGTTTCATTTATTATTAACACTCAAGCGTGGGTGAAAAGCTTCTGATACAAAACTGATGTTTGTCTCGTAAAACATTATCTGAGGTCTAATTCACGAGGACGTAAAATAGATACCTACCTACCTACCAGAGTTCAAATTATAGTACTTATAGTTTCGGAAAAAGTTCTACGAACGCTTATGAATATGGAATTGATCGAGAAAAAACTTTCGGAATAATTCCACTTCGGGTATAAAAGAAACAAAAAAAGCAGAAGAGAACAAGAAGCAAAAAGAAAAAAGAAAAAAAAAAAATGGGGACGAAAACGAATAGGCGGTAGTTTTCTCCTGATTGTGATCGAGCACTGGGCATTGCTAACGAAGGATATAAGTAAGAATGACTCTTGGCGTGCTAGTGACATCAATAACGTGTCTGCAAGTTTTTGTGCTCCGGTTTGCACCCTCGACTGCTGCGATATTTTCCCCTCCCCATTCGCATTAGTTCAACACAAACCGAGGTTTCGTGGGTCTTAGAAGGCTGTCTGCGCGTATATTGGACGGTACAAAAATTTTTTCAATACATTATTCGCGAGCTAGTTAATGAAATTCAGATATGAAAAAATTTTCCACCTTGATATCGATTATACTCGTATACATGGCGACGGAAAAGCGGGTGAAAATGTGACCGCATTTGATTATACGAAACGCAAAGGTGCAGGAGTCCTGCTTACTCCGTGGTAGGTATAGGACGTATATACATATATACCTATATGCGTGGTAGAGTAAAGGAGAGAAGAAAAACATGACTTTCGCATTTCCTCCCCTGCGAGTAATATAATATATTGCGCTCTTAATCCGAGAATTTATGCGCGTGGAATTAACAGAGAACGGTGGATATAGGGTGCGCCGTGGCGCGGCGTGCATGCAACAAGCGTCTGCTTACCCTTAAGTAGCAATAGGTAAAAGTCAGCGTGCTATCGTGGCTTTTATGAAAAAAAATGTTATACCGCTTCGTTATTTTTAGTTTATAGAACTAAGAAAGAAGAAGAAGGGAAATAAAAAAGAAAATTAAAATCGATGCGGTTCACAGTTTTTTTGCGGTATAATCCGACAGGGTGGTTTTCCCTTTTACTGAATCAGCAAACACTTCTTATCCCGCCGCGCTGCGCTCTTTGTCTCATTTTATGTCTATGGTAATGATAATGACGTCTGCACCTATACAGCAATAAAAAAAAAGAAAGAAAAAAAAAAAAAAATTGAACGTTTGAAATATCAATTTATTCGTCAATCGTCGTTTTAATTAAAGCAATTATAATAAAATACGCGGTAGGAATAACATCGCTGCCGTAACCACACTTTCCAATCACTGAGATTTACATTTTTAATTTCCGCCATCCCCGTCCCCTGTTTCTATCTTCTCTTGCAAAACCTCGGTGCCCCCCCGGGTTCTTTTTTCCCCTTTGGCACGGTAGCCTCCCCTCATTCACTTCTTTTTACGGCTCTTCCACTCTTACTTTTTAATTAACTCTATTTTCTCGCGTCTTATATCGGAAGGGTGGCCCCGCGTATATACTACGGAATTATGTGCCTGTTCGTATAGCTGACTTGTGTCTCAATTTTTATCTTCTCTTTTACTCTCGTTGCCGGACTGTTTTCCCCGCTTTTTTCTGCTCCCAAAATCAAGGACCCCTGAAAAAATACGTGCGGGATCGGAAATTTTTCAATTACCAAAACTTGAATGAAATTTACAGAGATTTCCTCAAATTAATTCTTCCTCCAACCAACGGAGCGAGACGATTCTAAAATAAGAAAAGTGAGAACGAAAACGTGATCAAAAAAAAAAAAAATTATGGTTCCAAGTCACACTGTAATTTAAATAAATTGTCAATAAATTGAATCCCGCACAGACAAACTTTGTGAACTCATGAACTCGGACTGCGAGGGTGGTACTACGTACAAAAACCTACCCATCTAAAAATAAGTGTGTATTGATAGTTTCGGCCCATTTATCATTCGATATACATACCTACACAACTCTACCCATCCCGCCCGCAGACCATAGCGTTAGAATTTTTTTCAATAAGCGGGACAGTCGATCAAACGAAAAGCCCAAACGAATAAAAAATTGAGGGAAACGGATGGACATCAGGGGTGGTTAGACAGGATTTTATTTAAAGGTAGCAGTATAACCAGGGGCAGCTGCGTCCGCTAGATTGAATATAAATATGCCTTGATAGACCGATCAATCAAAGTACCTATCTCCACCCTCTCCTGCAAGTGGATTACAAGTTTTCTCTTAACGGTCGAGCTGGTTGCAGGCTTCGTTTTCTAAAAATGAAAATATATATGAATTCGAATAATATAGATTATCGAAGGACTCGGTTGGGAGTGTATAATCATCCCCGTTCGTATTACACATTTTATACAGGGTGTCCCAGAAGTAAATGTCCAAAATGAAAGGTGTGCTAGAGGAGGTCGAACTGAGTAAATTTGCCCGAAGAACGTGGGGTCTGCGAAGTCGCGTTCGCGAGATATCACGAGTCAAAAAAAAGTAGCGCTTTGCGCCGCCTCGACGCGGCGCAAAGCGCTACTTTTTTTTGACTCGTGATATCTCGCGAACGCGACTTCGCAGACCCCACGTTCTTCGGGCAAATTTACTCAGTTCGACCTCCTCTAGCACACCTTTCATTTTGGACATTTACTTCTGGGACACCCTGTATATACGGAAACGGGAAAACAAAAAAAGAACTTTTTAACTCGTGATATCTCGCGAACGCGACATCGCAGACCCCACGTTCTTCGGGCGAATTTACTCAGTTCGACCTCCTCTAGGCCACCTTTCATTTTGGACATTTAGTTCCGGGACACCCTGTATACATCTCATATAAATACGAATATGCTCGATGGATATAAACCTTGTAAAGATCTTTACGCAGTAGGTATATACGCGTGTAAATATGAACGATTAGCGCACCATCCATCATCTCGATTGACGTCACGTTACCCAAACCAACTTCACCACAACTCTGGGTTCTATCACGAGCGCGTTGGCAACGCATATGGATCGTTCTGGTGTGAACTTTGGCGTTTGATATACCGGCTGACTTTTTGCTCCCTTCCACCGTTGTTGTTATTTGTTGAATAGAATCGAGAACGAACGGGGTTGAGTGCGTCGAACTGGTCAAAATACTAAACGCCAAATAGCTGTGGCTATTTAACCGCGATTATAGAAGGTTTTTAGAAGGTTTTATCACCGTCACTCCATTCAGAACGGGTACAATAATGAACTGAACAATTGCCCCCGGGATTCTTGCTCTTCGACAACAATGAACCCGCCCCCATTTGATACTGTTTTCAAGTTCACTCAGAATCAGGACAGTCGGGAGAGACTTTCATGTTGAAATGGACCGTAAGTGACATCCGAATTTCCTTTATATCAACGGTTCGCGAGTTCCCTTTGCCCAGGGCCAGTGGGTCATTCCAGTACATTAAATACCCGGGCCTACTTGGATGGAACGGTTTCCTTGCTTTAGCTACGACGATCTACTCTTTGCCGTGCCAGAATCTTATCAGATGCGGATGCTGCGTGGTCCTGACCCAACTGGGGTAGAGCCGACTGTGTTTTAGGGTAATGAGCCGCGTCTACAGAATATTACGGAAGCTAGAACACCCGGGGTAAATCCCACAAAGGATGATAAATCATTAGATATATCAGAGAAGTTTAAAGTCTCTGACGAAGACGCATTAGCGTTGTCTTTTCTCGGCTGCAGTAGGTATCCCCCGTTCGACTATATATTCTCTCTTTTCCACCTCGGAGTGAATAAAATGAGCGTGGGTATATCTTAATATTCTTTCGAATAAACTTGTCGGTCGGGATAATTAAAAGCTCTTGAAAACGTTGGTAATAAATTTGAGGTTGCGGCGGTGACGCATAAAGCTTCAATGTTTATAAATTATATACAGGAGTGAAATTTACCGCGTTAATTGCACGAAAAACCATTCTGAACAATCTATCTTCTAATTACAACATTAATCTAAACCGCACGGGGCGAAACTCTCTCTTTCTCTCTGGTTTCGTATAAGTGCCAGCTTTTCCGTGTTTCGAAGTCGTAAGGGTAGTACGTTTACACGTTCGGTTCTAAGTGTTCAGTCCAATGAGCGTGCGCCGCTATAAGTTCTACACCATTATGTAACACTCCATACACGCGTGTGTCCACCTACGTATGGTAAAGACTGACCATTACAATCTGGCAGCCAGTCTGCGGTCACCAGAAATTTATATACGTATACACGTCTAGTGTGGTGACCCACACCACATTACCGCATTGATTTTTTTACCCTGGTAATATCTGGGCGAGGATCGCCGGCAATAAAAGTCTCGAGGAATCATGCGACACGCCATAGTCGTAATCTCAACCCCATCTTGACTCCATATACATATCGTCTTATACTGCACCACGCCACAGTTTCGAAATCGTTTCCAACTGGTTTCCCCTGCACATTTTTGAGAGCAGTATACAATCGACTTTGGCAATTAGCAACGCGTGCCTCTTAAAGGACCAAGTCACGTTTTCTCGCGATAATTTATCCCCCGTAATGTACCCTTGCGGTACTTGGGATGTAATAGGCCTCAAACCCCCTGCAGGTCCAGGGCACGACCAGCGATCTCGGGAAACTGAGTGTTTCCGATCCCGTTGTATATCCAATGGAGACTTTGTTCTTGTCGTAGATAGAATATTATACCCCGTCGAAAATTACCGTCAGGACATAAGAGGATGAGGAAATGGGTCTAGGAGTGAAAGACGAATAAGAACGGGGGAAGGGCGGGAGGGATAGGGGGGCAAGGGAAAACGAAAATGGAGAGATGAGACGAGCGTAGAAAAGGGGAGACCAGACTGAAGCACGTAGAGAAATATAAATGCGGATCATCAGTCAGCCCGTCAACGCCAAGCCAACCCTTGAATGTTGCTCGGAATCGACCAAATCAATTTGTGCCACCGCGGCACGCATAAAATTTCTGCGTTCTACTTACCAATCAACCTTTGCGAACAATCGGATCCTCCGCGATATAGTCGCTGGGGTCAGAAGGGAATTTCAATGTCTGAAGAAAAACTCTCGCTCTCTCGGTCGTTAAGCTTTTTTCCTCTCTCCATCAGTCATCGCAGTTGTACGTAATTTTAACCGCGAATTTATTCAGTTTTAAGGACACTGAGATATCAGACTGTGCAGATATAGGAACGAGTATAGAAAAGTAGATGAACACGTTGCTGGAGCGAGAGAACGCGAGATGAAAGTCCTCGCGAACGTCTCGAGTAGAATATTCAGGTGGAGATGTCTGCGTCGAGGACGACATACGGGGTAAAAATATTGCGAATATTGTTTTTTTTTTCCGTATAAAAGTTCCTCGAATTCTTTAGGAAGAGGTTTATGAGTTGAATTCAGAAAGAACCTCGTTGGATTCCAACAATCTGGAAAGTTGATGTCGTGGCGTGGCGTGAGATCGTGGGACCGTACTTAATATTTTATCCGCAAAGAGGCAGGTATTGGTCTGATGAAATAAACCACTAAAAGTGTCGTAACTCTGAAAATAAGAGATGGAAAAAGGGGGAGCGAAGCAGAGCCACGGGGAGAATATCTGAGACACACGAAAACTTTGGATCCCAGTAGAATTGCGATGACAGTTCGTGCTGGGGTCCAAGTATCAGACGGGTTCGCTTGATGAGTTTCCTTCGGTAATTTGTTGGGCTCCTGGACTGAGCAGCAGCAGTGAGATCAACCCTTCTCTCACGGAAGATGAGAGCTATGGGAGATGCGTGACCCGTTATCATAACTTCTTCAGACTTTCCTGCTGTGGGGGAAACGAGCCGCCAGTTTCCGTTCTTGACTTAGCTTCGAGCATGCTGACGGTAGTTATCATTTCGTTCATCATTCTACTCGATTTCAAAAGAAAGACTCCCAGTCGTTTCATCTATTCAGCAATTTCCGTACAGGAAAAATCTTAGAAAAGCTATAAAATTCACGTCTAAGGACATTATAGCTACGAGGTACGTCCTTTTTGAGCACCGTACGATATTCTCATCAACGTTTCTCGAGCGATATTTCTTGGCTTCTCATTGAGAAGATCTTTTCGAAAATAGTTTTCCCCCGCTTCGCAAGGGAAACGTATGTATAACAGTTTCCATGATGTAGAGGTACGCTTTGTCCTCTCGGTATTATCGGTCGGCGGGTAAATCCGGTAGCATAGCTTCGTGCAAACAGTAGCAAACATATTTCAATCAAAGTTTTCGCCTAATCCTAGTCGGTCAGGGCGACCAGCTAGAGGTAGGTGGGAGCTTAGCTGTTCCTCGCCCTCCTTTTGGCGACGACAAACACTGAGACCGCCGTTAGAATCGAGCAGTTTCGCTAGATTGTGGTCACGGCTAACACCCCGATGTGTAGCGCCGCTTATACCTACTCCGGATAGGAAAGTTTTCGAGGTGAGGTTTGGCCCCGATAAAAGCTCGAAGCTCGCGATAAGCCTGACCTGGCAAATCTCGTCTCCAACGTCTTATCTTGCTGGTATTCTGTCACAGTATATTGATCTTAAGCTTGATCTCTAGGGCTCGAGTTCGGGCGGACAACAGCCCGGTTCGATTTCCCCGAGATCTTGAGTTGGATGAAGCTGTACATGCATCACGGCGAACAGCCGTCGCCATTCAAGTATGATAATTATAATCATAAGTAATTCGCTGTATCCTCGACGTATCCTGTTGGCAAAAGCTCACACACCGAATTTGGATATATCACAATCAACGACAGCGCGGTGAACGGTAATCCTATTACCCAGCTGCGGAGGCGCGAAGTGAATTCCACTTGCGATCATTGAAACTTACGATCAGGATTATACCCTGATTTGTGATCTCTGTTTCCCATGTTTTGCCGATTAGGTGTAGAGCTATACTATACAGCCTCGTGCAAGAATTTCTTTCCCTGTATAAGTTAAATTCTGGCGCATAAATAATGAATGACATGTACATTCGGACTCCGGAGGTGGATTTTCCTAGCGATGTTATCAATTCGACTTGAAGTAGATGTATACATGATATTTTCCTGGTTCACTACTAATTAATTACCTACCAGATTTATTTTCCGGTTGGTTTCGTTCTTGCCTTTCAATACACTGCACGTCTGAAACGGAAAGGAATTCGTAGCAAAAACGAAGTATACCAGTACGGTTTTAGCCCCGGTGTACCTACTTTCGAAGGAAAATACTTCACCGTTATAGAGCGTAATCCGGAGGACTAGAAAAAGGTAAAAGAATCTGCTTTTCAATCAGGAACTCTGTCGGTTGAGGTTCGGTAAGGATAGTCGGAGTGTTACCAGTATACTATATACGATCCTCACCGTCGGTCGTCGTCTCCAGGGGACATTTACCCCTAGCAACTTTAATTGTATCGATTCCTTCCTCCTAAAAGCTTTCCAACGAGCTTTTGGCTGTAAGCCGTTCAAGTATTTGGGTACGTGCTATACACTTATTTTGTTTTATTTTTTGACAGACTTGAATGTAGCTCAAATATTTTTATTTTCTGTTTTTTGGCAATGAAACCGTTTCCGGTACACTTCGCATCGTCGATTTCAAATATCCTGCGACAATCTTTCGAATTAAATTCACCATTATTGTGTATCAGATTTCCGGAGGAAGAAAAAGAAGCAGAGGCTATGTGTATAAAGGCAATATTTTAACAGTAGAACTGAAACAATCCAGAAGCCTTCACGATGCAGCAGTTGGTACAGCAGTCGTGCGGAATTCAATTGTTTTATTGCGTCTTCTAAGTTTCAAAAACTTCTTATTCTACTCCCCCACCTTATTTCCTCACCGAGTTTCCTTCTATACTTTTGTTTATATCAGAAAGAACAATATCCAGCCCGTCTACGGCTCAGTCTGGTTCGGGTCGTCCCTGACGCCCTCGAGGCATTGCTGGTCGGTGGAAAGACGTCCCTTGGCAAGGAAGAAAAAAAAAACCCGATAGGAAGTCACTAAATCAAATCTCTCTACGTCTACTTCTTTGGAGACTTGAAGGACTGGTGAACTGCAGGGATAAGAGTGACTTTCTCTTATTCGTCTTCTACTTCTTCTTCTTCATCTTCAGTTTCTTTTCCTTATTCTTTTTCGACGCTCTTCTTCTTTCTGAGGTGACGTTTTTTTTTTTCTTTTTTGTTCTTTCGTTCTTTCCACGTTCGTTTTTTACTCACATTTGAACAAATTACTACCGGCTGAAAGATGACCGAGATGTCTTGGCATCTAGATCTCCGTTTCCAAGAAGAGTCAATAACTTTCTCACGTCTTTGACAGCTGGATAACAAAAAAATATATATATATCTACGTGAAGAAAAATGAGGGTTACAAAATCAACGAAATCTATTGACTCGCTATCCGAATGCAGTTCGAATTGATTTTCCGTGTATATGTATAACGTTATTCTAAATTTAATCTCCTATCCATCGGTGAACTGTTTCTGAATGGATGTAACTCGGCTATTTTGATAAAAAAAAAAAAAAAAAAAAAAAAAACGGTTGACCGCAGGGAGTAGAATGACCCGAGGAGAAAAAGGTAAAGAAGGGAATAAGAGTAAAAATCGATAATAGGAAAGGACGCCAGGATTCCTATCAGATTCTCGGATTCTTGTTCACTATAGATTTCACGTCCCAGCGGCTAACAATGTGGATGCGGGAATTGAGGCGGTGGTAGTTACGCGATCGGCGCGCTATCTCCGGGAACAAAAGTTTCACCCCCGCGATCCGGAAGCGGGGTGGCCGCCCCGGAAGTCAACCCCTGCCTTGCCGACTTCCGGGCTTTGATACATAAGGCTTCACTGCGCCTTGCGGTACTACAGACGAGTCATGCATACTCTTCGAGCTAATAATTCCGATGGAAATTGGCTCTAGTCTTTGGTCTTTGAAGCTTTCATCATCTTCTACTCCGCGTGGAGTCTGCTGCCGAGGGATAGCGATGGGTTTAATCCAACCCAAAGTAAGGCATGTTATAGTAACCTACGAACAAATCAATCGCGTACCTTCTAATTACAAACTCTTACCACAAACATGAGCAGAAACAGTCGCTCTAGCTGCTAGGCGAGTAATTAACTCGCGAGACAATTAACTGTACCCATACCTTTGTCTTTGTCATTGTCGTAGAAACTCGGGTTTCTCAATTAAGGACAAACCATATCGCCCACACGAACGTCTAGCGCTAACTACGTACGTAGGTATATTCTCTACTTCCTCGATATCTCAACTAGACGATATTTTCAAACGATTATGTAACTTCCTCTCCTATACCCACCATACCATCTTGCAAATAAGATAGGCTCGTTACTAGGTACCAGTTTAGGTAGGGGTTCAACGAGGCTCTTTGAAGTTTAGCTTAGATTCGAACAAGATATAGCTTTCCCCAAATTCTCAGCCGAGCTTAAGAGGATACTGCCGAGTATTCGATTGCCAGTAAATAATTGCTTCCTTAGATTGGGTAACGGAACTCTTACCTCGTCTATAGAGAACCCCATGGAAAACCATGATTAAACAATTTTCACTATAGCCTTCGGCGAATACCATGTATAATAAATATATGAGTAACTTTGTAGGATTGACGGAATTAACATCACGTTGAATAATTACATTTGCAAAAGGTGTGTATTTGAATGAGCTGGAAATTTCGTTGACATAGTTATACATATAATACCAGTCGGAGATGTCACTCGGTTTGCAAATTTGTAAACTGCGGACCAAACTAATTGGCTACATTTAGATTGAACTCGCTGAAAATACAATCCAGAGATATCGGAAGCTCCCAATCAATATGTAAGTTTTCCAGTAGGATTAAAGCAGAAAATATACCGCCAGAGAGTGATCCAAGTATCCGTATCCTGTTGACTCGAATTTGCAATAGTATTTATATTTTTTTTTTACTGAAATTTCATTCTGCTGATCGCTGCACGGTGGACTAGCAATTTCCGGTGAAGAGCGACGTAGGACTAAGAGAAGAAATTGGAATTTGTACTATTTTCAGAGTTGAATGAAGGTCCTTGTGAATTCTTTGGCAATGGATATAAACCGTAAGGTGGTGAAATCACGGACGGGCAAAGGCTAGAGCTTATTGTTAGTTCGGACGAGACCTATGTGAATTTGTGACGACGTAATGGTGGAACTTTCCACATTAACTCTGGTGACCGGGCAGAGCAAAGAACCATCGTGGTGGTGCATTTGATACCTCGTAAACACCGGGTTATCGCGTCGACCATGAGTACGTGACTATGGGGTGACCACAGGGTGACCACCGAATCAATTGCACCGGCGGGGTCAGTGCCCTGGATAACGGCGAACTCAACGACGAGGAGGGTAAGGTCGAGGATGGGATAGAGGAGCCTCAGCGGTCCATTGTGTGGACTTAATAAAGAAATATACAAGGTGGCCAACCTAGGCATTTAATATCAATTTGCTGCGTGGCGCTCGTTTCGCCCTGCAACGTGATAAGGGGTGCCACAACCCCTAGAAAATAAAAGAGAATGAAGAGACCGCCGCAGTTGGGGTAATAAGGGAGGGATTGCGGGGGGAAATTGTTTTTGGGGTGGGCTGGAATTTTAAGAAAGATTCTGCGGTCGAGGAGAGGAAACGTATGATAAAACGGTCTGAATATATAGCCCCCAAAGAAACTGCAGCCGCAAAACCACAAAAGAATGAAGTTAGGGGGGTGAATCTGAAATTCTTTAGGCGAGTCGAGTGGTCGTAACGTATAAAAAAAAAAAAAATTTACCTCAAACTACACAAAATTTTCGGACGTAAAAACTATGGCGAAAAGTTTTTCGCAATACTTATATGCACATTAAGGTTACTGGTACGTAAACATCTTTGAAAAAAAAAACACTCGCCAAATCGGCTTCGTGTGGTTTATAGCTGTAAAGAAGGGAAACAGACTTTCTGGCAACATGCAATCGCAAAGCAGAAAATGTAGGCTTGCAAAAAATAAAGAAAAAGTAAAAAAAAAAGTAAAAAAGGGAAGAAAACGTTGCAGGCTAGTCATTTTCCTTTACTCACGCTCGGGTTACGCCTTATTTACAAGTTAACAAGTTCCCCAAGAATTTCAAGCAGTAACTACAGCTACTATACTTAAACGCCAAGTAGTTACCGGCAGACTTGAGCCAGGCTCGATAATAGAAAGTAGTTTTTCTTATACGACTAACTTTTCTTGATGTACTTAAAAAGCTTCTCTTTAAAGCGGCAAAAGAGAAGAAGAAAAAAAAATTACCACAGTTTTTTTTTTCTGTTTTCTTCTTCTTGCCTAACCTCGCAAACTCTTGAATGGTGTGAAAATTTCAAGTTAATCGCTCGGAATACTCCGACCCCGAAACCACCCCCTTTTCCACAGTAAGGGTGAAGAAAAAATTTTCTCGCTTAAAAATCGTCGATAAAATATTTCGTAGTGTTCAGCTATTTTACGAAGCGAGCTGTGCATTACGCGATATAAATTTTTTTTTACTACTACTCAAATCCGCTGACGTTTTAGGTGCAGGTATCAAATGTAAAATAGAATTTTGTAATCCCCTACGTACTTTGTAGATTGCATAAAAAAAAAAAAACGTTACGTTTTTGTTTTTTGTTTTTATATAGGCGCATTTTCCACGCATGTGATTCACTAAAGCAATATACGCATCTATTTGCACTTCGTGGCGCACAAAGTGAAATTGGCAATTAGAACTGCACCATTTGTCAGTCACTAATTACTCCGGTGAGTTCACGGACTACAACGGGCCTAAAAATATCGTGAAATTTTTTTTTTTTTCCCTTCAACTATAAAAGTGAAACATATCCTCTCGCGTTTATTCGTCGGAATCAATGCAACTCGTAGTACCATACCTACTGCGTCACCCCCAATCGTACCATTAAACTTTTAACAACCCTGACCCTATCCTACCCCATCCTGAAATATATCACTTGATACCAATTCGACGTTTTATTAGAATATTAAAGACGTCGTATAAATTGTTGAATATTACGAACCTCATCTATCTTCACTGATCCGTTAGAAAAATTCTGAGCAGCTGTCCTTGTTATAAAGAACGGGATGTGACTTGTCGTCAGTACTTTTGGAGAGTGAAGAAATAAAAAACTGTAACAACGTTTATCGTGAATCCCTGTTGGTATTTTTGAAAATGAGTAAATTATTTTCGATTTTTAATGAGCATTTAATCTTTGAGGTTGAATCCTCGAGGATTGTTGGTTACCGCGTGCTGCCACGTGGAGGATATCGAGCTGGGGTAAGTCGAGTGAATTGAAAAACTTGCATCAGTAGGTACAGCTGCCCAGTGACGCGAGATACGAAGTTATAAGTAGTTCTGGTGCTCTTGAACCACCACGAAGCGAGCCAGGGGTAGAAACAGTAAGCATCCTTGAAGGATCACCTTTGATGAGCTTCGCCGAGCTGCTTCTCGACTATACGTCAACCTAATAGAAGCCTGCAACTTTTCAACAAAGAAATTATAGGTACTTGAGGAACATTCTAGACTCGGAGAACCAGGAAACAATTTACTTTTACTCGAGAGTGCTAACTGCTCTTAAGTAAACGAATGCACGAACATATAGAAATGATTCCGAAGTAATAAGAAGGAAAATTAGTTTTTTTTTTCCCCGGAAACTTATAATAAAATGGAAAGTGCTCCAGTATTTAACGGAACAAAAATAATGAAAAAGAAAAGAAAAATCTTCCGCCTTCATTCATTCTGTTAAACGTCGCGCAAGGGATGCTGGGAACGGAGGGAATGGAAGGGGATGGAGTAGTGGCGGATATGCACGTGTAGGTAGTTTAACGATATAAAGTACACACGAGTTTTTCTCCCCGGAGTTGAACTCGGATTTCAAATCTACTAGGTTTTCGGTTAATTAACAGCCACGTGCTTCTCATTAACCAAATTTTAACCACAAATCACCGGCTGAGGCAGCTTCGAGCATAAATACTAATTATGCGTAGGTAACTCGTCCGGGATGGCGCGGTAGCCACGTGGGGTTGATGCCGGGGGTGAGTCGGGGTCAAAGGCAACCCCCATGAAAACAGGAACTTAATTATGACGTATATAGGCTGTGAGGGTTACCCGAAATTTTTTCACTCAAAATATTATTTTTTTTTTTTCACTTCAGTTCGTAATAGAATATGCGATTGAGATATACTACCTTTTTGCATTTCGTCTGCATCATAACGCGATAAAAATTCGGGCAAATTATCTTACAAAATTTTTCTTCTTTTTTTGATTTTTCAGCACAATTTTTTATTTTTGGTCGTTTCTCTGTGCAGAATAAGCGGAGAGTTGTATTCCGTTTGAATCAAACAAGAAAAAAAAAGAAAAAGAATAAAACATTCTTCGCAATTTTGAGAATGATGATGCTTTCAGGGAACACAGCCTCGAGATCTTTTGATCTTTCACTAAATTTGGAAACTTCTTCAGAGGCAAAGGAAGAGGATGTTTTATCCAATATAACTAGAACGTGTATATACGAGATATATAAATGTATATGTATACATATATGCATACACGACCTACGCCCCTTGATATGGCAAATGAAATTTTCAAATCAAACGAAGCTTCCATCCTGGTAGGCTAGCACTGATACATATTTGATTGAAAAATGGGTAAAGAAATGAATAAAACAATCGACTTTCTATTCGGAAATACGTAGCTACAGGAGTAACGCAAAATTTTGATAAGGAGCTAAATTTTGGTTCAAATTCCAAGCACAATTTCACGTCAAACGCTAAACCTTCGATAAATTTACTCATCTCTACGAATTGGCTCTCAGGGGGTTGTAACCACCATATTACCTACGATTTGCGTACCACCCTTAGTAAGACCCGGGAAGATAATAAAGACAAAGCCTCCATTCTACCCCGAGCGCGCAGCTATTACCGTGTTTAGCCAAGGCGCTCGTCTGAGCCGTCTAAAAACGCAGTTTAATTTTCATTCTGGTAAGGTAATTCTAGTTGGCACCTGTCAAGACTCGAAATATTGTAGCTGCGCTGCTAAATTATGTGAAGATCATATGGAAGGTGTTTCCTGCAGATGAAAAAGAGAACAAAATAAAAAACACATCTTATGCAAACTCTCGAGTGAAGTTTGGGGTTCAAAGAATTTCTTTTAAATATTGATATCCATGCACCAGAGGTAAGAAGCGTACCAAGTTTCAGGTTCTTCGCAGCGATACTGCGAACCTGGAGCTTCGGCCAAATTTTTTTTTTGTATGTATTTGGAAACATTTTGGCCCATGGGAGGGTCAAAATTCGGATATGATCAATTTAAGTACCATCTTGATAACATACTAGGTAAAATACGCATTGTCAGTACTTCTCTTTCTCTCTCGTGATTCATATTCTCTCGTTATATAAATTTGTCAGCACACTTGATAAACTTACGTTCGTAGTTCGCCGTTATGAATTACGGTACAAGTTAGAGAGAGGAGGGCGATTTATTAATATAATTAGCCTACATGAAGGGCACTATAGTGCATTATAGGGCAATTACGGCGATATTGTCCTTGCCAAAAGGAAGAGTACACCGTCCTCTTACTAAGTATATGTAGGCGACCGGGAAAGCCCAGCATGGTTCCGTTCGCCAGTCTCGCTTCTCAAAGGGTTACCCAAGGGTTGTTAGGAAGAGGAGGACGACCAAGTTTTAATGCGACCTAACCTCGTTAATAAGGCGTAAGACCGAGAGACGTTACTCCTTGCCCATATACCTACCCAGCTCGAGCTCCGCGAAACGCCAGCGTATACCTCTTCTTCGTTTCACCCCAAGAGCCATTACCGAACTTACGCGTGATTAAACCACGGCGTCTTAAACTGAGAAGTGCCAATTTGCAACTCTGCAAATTGTCATTTTCCCATTTTTTGCATTGTTTCTTTTCTGTTGTTGTTTTTTTTTTGTTTTTTTTTTGCTTTGGTTTAGATTTTTCCATTTCTCATCTATTTCCTTGACACATGACGCTCTCCCATTCTATACCTCCAACCTTATTATAATTTATAGCTTTTCCTCAGCTAAGAAATTCACCCGAGATACCGAAGGAGCTGGGAAAACTCTATGAGAGAGAAATACGACGTCGATGTCGCGTAAATGAAGCCGTCAGCACAACGAAGCGTTACGTCAGTATATATCTTCGAACGGTACTACTGCTGGTAGTTCTTTATTTTCCTTTTTTTTCTATTTTTTTTTTTTCCACCCTTTTTACTTATATTGGCAACATCTCCGACACTCGTTCTTTTCCTTGGCGAGGACGCGGCTCATCGGATTCGCATTTGTCTAGTTCTACGACACTCTCTCGCTGTATCTGGTGTCAGAGTGGTGAATTTCTATACGGTGGATAGGTATCCCGCCTTATTCGAAGTTCCCATTAAAAAGTATCTATTGAATTCTTCCGAGGCTGATATTCCTTAACGCCCCAGCCTCGGGATATTAAATAAAGAGTCGTCCCCCATGTCCCGCGGGATACCCGAACGCCTGAGGCGCGTCAGCCAGCTATACCGTCGACCGGCTTCAGCCCGCTCCCCTATACTCCCGTATACTATCCCGAAGGATACACACTTCCTCCTCCTGGCTACAACGGTCCACATTATGCCTCATTCATCCAAAGTTACCCAATATTTAGTCCTGTATTAGGTTCACCCACCCGCTCCTCCTTCTCCTCCTCTTCCTTATACAGTTTCCTACTATATTGCTCTTCCTCTAGGGATTTTTATTATTACGAATTTTTTTTAATTATGTTTGAGTTTGCACTTCCCTGGGAGAACAACCCGCGCAACGATATTGCAAGAAGTCTAATAATCTCTTCTAGCTAAGTAAATTTGTACTTTAATATAAAAAAAATGAAGGATTGTCTATTTGTACAATAAGCTTGTTGAACATGATATCTTTGCTGCGTACATGACCATTGCCACGCGACTTTACATACTTAAACGTACGCGTAAACGTAACGCGTTTAACTTTTACGCACGGTCGACAACGGTGATAGATACGAGGACTTTAATTGCGCGTATTTCATCGCTGGGATGTGCCCGAGTAGAGCCGCCAGCCCCCAGAAAAAGTACTTATATATACATACTTGTAAGCGTTTGTACTTGTCTCGTAAAAGTAACAAAACTTGAGCCACACACATGGCCGAACTGTACCGTAAAAAATGATCGTCATCATTTTATTTTATTTTTTCAAGTTCTTTCCTTTCTTGTTTTTTTTTTGTCTTCAAGCTTCAGGTACCTACGTGCATATGTACAGCCACTAGAGAAATCTTACGAGGGAGCTTTTTTGCAAGCCAAATATTAAACCCTGCGAACTGCTCCTGCGTATAGGTGAGCACTTAGACGAACGCATTTATTTAATATATGTCTGTGCGAGTGTGCATTACATGAGCTGTCTGCTACCCACGTAACGTTCCTCCAGCTCCTCCGTCGTCGTTTTCCTTGGTAAATTTTAAGGGACTCTCCGCGCCGGTACGGCAGTCAGTTTACGAGGCTTGAAAAGGGCGTCACGAGGCAAAGTGGCGTCAAATTCTCCCTAAACTTACCCCTTTATCGTATCATGTATATACCGTCTCCCACGGTTTAAATCTTCAATGCTTTATAATGTTTCGGGTAGCTTATTTCATTGTTGCATCGCTTTTGCAATTTGCACTGCGAAAAAACATGAAAAAAAAAAAAAAAACGAGAAGAGAAGAGAAATAACGTCAAAATGAGCAGGAAAAAAACCTTTTCTACTTCGTAATTAAAATCCCGACAATGGCTAAAGAAGCATTTTACAACGCTGCAGCAGTGCCTATACCTAACTACAACTAACCGCGAGAGTAGGTATATAGTCACTAAAGCTTTTACCTCAACTCGGTCTAAATTCTCTTTCTCTTTCGCGGAATACACGTAATGAAAATAACAAGGAGCTTCCAAAGGCGTCTGAGGATTGTAATTGGAATTGGCGTCAGTTACTTATCCTTTTCAGCACGCAATCTTCTCCTAGACACAGAAGAATAATCAGGATTTGCGAACTATGACCGCGATTATTTCTTGTATCTCGGATATAGTATGTTGAGGATTTTTAATCCAGGATCTCCAATATGGGTCTAATATGTCCTGATTGAAATGCAATAACGCGAACGTGATACCTAGTATCCTCCTAGTATAACGTAGCTATATACATGGTTCGTAAAAATAAAATAGATCCTTGCGAATTTTACGCGCTAAAGCGCATCGGGCCATGGAATATAGCCCGAATGGACGGGGAGGGAAAGCCCGGGCTTTTACTCTAAGGAAACGCTGCGCTGTCACCGGAGCTGTTCATATCGTTCCGGAAACTTGCCAGCGCTTTACGACCCCGTGTCAACTATATTGCCTGGCTACTAACTTCGCGTCATACATAGCGCCTCGCGCAGATGTATATTACGAGGGAAGATGTTCCCGGAGTTTCGTACAATTCTGCATATAGGTATATACGTTATATGCATATATACGGATCTTTAGGTATATAATCTGCTGGATTAAACAACGTCCTTGAAATTTCTCTCATGGTAATTCTGACCTGGATTTTTGTATGGATATGTATACAGGGTGTCCCAGAAGTAAATGTCCAAAATGAAAGGTGTGCTAGAGGAGGTCGAACTGAGTAAATTTGCCCGAAGAACGTGGGGTCTGCGAAGTCGCGTTCGCGAGATATCACGAGTTAAAAAAAAGTAGCGCTTTGCGCCGCCGCGACGCGACGCGGCGCAAAGCGCTACTTTTTTTTAACTCGTGATATCTCGCGAACGCGACTTCGCAGACCCCACGTTCTTCGGGCAAATTTACTCAGTTCGACCTCCTCTAGCACACCTTTCATTTTGGACATTTACTTCTGGGACACCCTGTATATACGGAAACGGGAAAACAAAAAAAGAACTTTTTAACTCGTGATATCTCGCGAACGCGACTTCGGAGACCCCACGTTCTTCGGGCGAATTTACTCAGTTCGACCTCCTCTATGCCACCTTTCATTTTGGACATTTAGTTCTGGGACACCCTGTATACAAATGCAGCTTGGTTGGGCTGTGTTTTAGTACACAGCGAGACATAGATCGGTCTACTTGCTTGGATTTTTGTGTAAAGTTTGTAGGTTTTAATAATTGCTAATTTGTACAGATATCCCTTGACGATTGTTCGGCGTAAAGCTATTATCTGATATTCCCTTACTTACGGGGTAGGTAAAGGGGATGTTCACGGTGATTTACCTACTCTCGCGACTCCCTGACTCGTATACGTATCCTAACTACATCCCGTATGCATGGTTGTGCTTAATTGTAATCCGATCCTTGACACGAACCGACTCCTCATCCGCCTCGTGAATTATTTAAATTTAATCGGAAGCGAAGTGGAAATTTTGGGTGCCTCTTTCGGGCTAATCAAAATTCAAATGAAACGAAACCACCCGGTATTCACGAGACTCCTAGGGCGATGCAGTAAACGTGGATATGGGTGTATACAGACACGTTTACATTGACGAATCTGTGTATGTATTTTCTTTGTATTTTAGCCCTGCAGAAACGAAACGAAACTAAACGAAACGAAACAGGAATAAAATCACGTGACGCGTGTAATGCGGTTTTTATTAAAGTCGTTATGTACATACATAGGCTGAGTATATATAGGCGGCTGCAGCTGCGCCCTTTCCCTGTTACTTTGTTTTCCTTGCCTTTCATTTTTTATGAGATTTTTCTGTCTTTCTGATTTGTATTTTTATATTTTTCTTGTTTTATCAAAGCTCGAGATCTCGGGTCAAATTCCGACCAACTAACGTTTGTCTTTTGTTTTCTCCTGTTTCAGGTAAGTCCGAATAAGCTCAGAGCGATTCCAGTCTCGCGGAAATATATTAACCGCTACTTAGCTTCACGTCGCGTCGCGGGTGGTAAGCGAATATTGACTTTTCACCCGAAAACAGCCGGACTGCTTCCTGGATAACGGACTACGGAGTAACACGATTAAAATAATATCCAACGAGCATTAAATGAAACAGACATTTTTGGTCGAGCCCTTTTCCTTCTTCGCCTCGCCTCGCCTCGCCCCGTGTACAAACTGTCCACACATAATTGATTAATTTTATAACGATTCATACCGTACGTAACCTACGTAAGTCCAAAGCGACCAATTCCAATGAACAAAATTATCCCATGGTATATATACTAACGTACAACAAATTTTACTGTCACCCTCGATTCAGGGAATGATAAATTATTAATTCTATTCGATTCGTTGAGAGGTGAGAATTCTCTGGTCCGCAACGGTGTTACGCGTCGATTAAATTTAGGTGAGCCTGTTTTTGTTTTTTAACGTGAAATATAGGTACTCAGCCCCCCGGAATTGGGGTGTGAATGAGAAATAAACGGGAGAATTTCTATAGGTACGGTATATATATACTGTGATCCATTTACTGCGGAGGTGTAAAGTAATACCAGGCGTGATAACTTTCTTTTCTAGCCTTTTGTTTTTGAATAATTCTTGGGATGGATATATTCAAATTTTTTCTTGTGATTGAATTCAGACTCGTAATATCTAACGCGAACTTTCACCGCAAGAAATATTAAGATAAATATTCAGGTAGATAATATTATAGAACGAAACTTGCCGGCACAATCTTGGCTAAAGCCCCATTAAATGATAATTAATTTTCAGATTTTTTTGAATTTTTTGGGTCATTTATATACGGCTAATTTCTGGTCACCCGTTAGCTGACCTCCTACATTACGTAATGCGCAATAATTTTGAAATCGATCTCTGACAGGCCGAGGCAAAAAAGTATGTATCGTGCATATAATATGATAAATTGGTTTTTGCAGCATTACGTAACTTTATACATCCTGGTTTTTATATTTTTTTTTTATCCTCATTCTCGACCCGCAAGGACGGACGATATGAAGATGACAAGTGTGACATTCGTGGCGAAAAATTGGCTCGAAAATAAGTATACCTTTTTGATAGACAGATAATTTGCGAATAACTTCATTCAGTGGACGTGAGGTGATCCATGTAATTGTCTACGATTTTCAAATCGTCGAATATTGTTTCAACGGTAAATTTTGATATTTTATATATATTTTTTGAAGTAGTAAATTGAACGTCAAACAACCGCCCGGATATTATCACGATGATATTTCTACCGGTCTTTATTAAGGAGGCAATTCACCCAACTAAAAGCTTTCGAAGCGTTCAATTTGTTTCTTTCATCTCTGAAACCCTCATCCGTATAACATCTTCGGGCCTGAAAAGCAATCTTCAGAACTGTACCAACATTAATTCCGGTTCGCAGGGTTTCTGCTACCTGAGTATATAATTATCTAAAAACTTCGCGGAGAGTAATAACCGAACTTAACTGGACAGTGAAACACTCTCTACGTGTTCCGGGGCGGCAAGAAAGAGGGAAAGGGCGACACTTGGGCTACATTAATACGCACTTAAAATGTAGTTTTTATCAGTCGTCCCTTCCGAAGTCGCGAATGCGTATAATCAATTCGTCGAACGCCCTTCACTTTGTCCGAGACGTGAATTTGCCATTAGCTGACAACGGGGTGATCCCGGCAAATAGCGCTTTGCACGTTAATTGGCAAATACTGCATCAGCTTTGTCGAAAACGGTAGAGCAGAGAACCCGGCCTAGATCCCATAGAAATTCGACCAACGCTTTCATCCCGGGTCAACAGTGAGTTGTAAAACCTCAAAACAACCCCATGCGAGTCATAAAATATGGACATCCACTGACCGACCACCGACCACTTCAAAACCCACGCAACTCAATCGCCAACCCACGTAGATGACGCGCGGTTCTTTACTGTGAGATAGGGACCGTGGATATCGCGACTGTATAAACCATTAACGAGATATGAAGACGAACGTGGTTATACATAGAAAGGATCTAGATGCATAGTATTCGCCGGGACTCACGAAGTCTTTAGGTTCCGGGTCGGTGAGCACACCCACGCCGTTCTCTGCATAGATGAGGCAAGGAATCCCGTACCCATCTTCTATAAACCTCGAGGAATGAGATACACGGTGAAATCTATAAATACAACCACCCTTACATTTTCGCAATTCCATTATACGGTCACGGATTGGTATACTTTATTCCATTCCCTGGATTCGGATTTCGGTCTGAAGTTCATCGGAGTTGATCAGCGGGTCACCAATTTCTCGATTCTGATTATCTGATTCATCATAAAAGCACTTGGCCACTATAAATGCTGAAACTGACCAACGTTAGCCGTTTTGAAGTTCTATTCCCACTCTGCTATCACCCTTGATCGTGGATTAGGGTAGCGTTTTAACGACGTTTTTTAACGGTCAAGTCTTCCTGCTCCAATCTCGCTTGGAATGCATCGGTGCACTGCAGGATCAACTCCATTATAAGTTATAATAGAGGTCTAATTGCTCAATTCCTTCGATAATAATTGAAGCGGAGACATGTTAATGGTAATTTAGAAACGGCTTTTGACCCAGGACCGCCCTCCGCTTAGGTCTGAGAATCAATTTATTTAGCATGAGGGCTTGGCTGGAGCTAAAGTAGAAGAGTATGATGTGATGTACTGTACCTCATACCTGGAGCTCCTACGTAACTGAAGTCCCGCCTGAAGCAGTTTGTACGCACTTTCACGTGCCTCACCCACGAAGATACGAAGTTACAGACGCGGTGGCAGTACCTACACCGTGGCGAATCTTATTGTCGGTGATTTTTACGCATGTCAAACCGTCGACGGTTACCATCAGCCGGGATATATACGCGTTGTAATGTAAAGTAAAATGAATGAGTGAATGAAAGAAAAAAAAAAAAAGACTAATAAGCATTCTCAAAATCTTGAGAAATAAATTGAACGGTGTCACGTTAACGTCAAAATCTGAGCTGGTGAGGACGTGCAGACTGTTGCTTTGATAAAATTTACTCATATCCTTCGGCGGGCTACCAGCTCAGATTTACGAGATAAAAGATAGTCGCGGCGGCGCAGCGGCCGGAAACCGCGAGAACCATCGGGGTCAAAAGGTTAGTTTCGTGCCCGCCAGTTCCCCGTACAGTACCTACAGTCCTCGGTTATCCTCTCTACCTATACCTGTATATCAGCGAAACACACCTGCCCGAACACCGTAATATCAACGCGGTGAAACCACGGCCCAGAACCGCGGGATACGGAGCGCGAGGCGCGAGGCTCAAGACGCAAGGCTCGGCCAAAGCTTGGCTAACCCAATCTGACCCTGGCTAACCCAGCCTATTATTTACCAGCACTTTATAACGGGCTACTTTCTAAAGCGATGGATGATTTACGGAAAGTCTTGGAAGATAGGTCTGATATTTCCACTTGTATACATAATATACCTACATACAGCTATTACACCAATTGGTATGCGTACCGCGTGTTTTGTATGCATTAAACCACGCGAATTTAATAATAAACCTCGGGGCGCTGCTTATTCTGCTTACTTGGGAAAATTGAAACAAACAAACTCTGATTTATGCAGCATCTTCGAGATCTGTTCAATATTTTGTCCTAAGAATATGTTGTGGCAAAATTTCGAGCTAGAGGTATACACACAAATATGAAGATAATCTTGAGCTTAGTGTTTTTTGTTAAGACAAATAGAACAGCTTATGGGCTCGACTGATGATTTTGTTACAGTCTAATGTTTGCGGTTGATATGTCACAGCTATATCAGCCAACTAGATATGATAAGGTTTAACCAGTCGTGTCGCGACTACCAATTGATTGCCCAGTAGGTGGACGCCATTCTCACGTCAGCTTTTACCGAGACAGTTTGTCAAGCTTTTACCAAACTTAGTTTTATTTACCGTGGAAGTAGCACGCGAGACTGGTGTTCTCTGTGTATTTTAGTCAATTTTTTTGACAGGGAATCGACCCAGTTTCAAAATATTCTCACTCACATTCCCGTCCCATAGCAGGAAAGGATAGATATATGTATACTTATCACGTACACCAACAGCTCTGGCGACTGTTACCTGCGACTCGTTTCTTGAGGTGAAAGAGTGGTGATGTTAAGTAACTGAATTATAACCATAAACCGCGAAGGTAGCTCGAATATCAAGCGGTGATCATATGAACGGGGAACAACTTGTATTTAATTTGGGCTCAGGGTCGGTTTGTGGCGAGCTAGGAGACACTAATGGTGCATAAGGTGTTGCCAGTGGTTGATCAAGAATAGTTCTGAATCTAAAGAAAAAGTATCAACGATTCTACCGCAGCATCACGACATTGTTAATTTTATTTGCCCCATAAACCTGTATCCTTCGAGATGATATTCAGTTGAATACTGTTCAACGGAATATTATTTTACAATTTCTGTTTATTTTCTCTGAACGATTCACCCCTTCTTTCCATCGTACACGTACATACGACAACTCCAAAACCATATGACACCACAAAAGCGGAGTCAACCGTTATCAACGGATACGACAATGTGAAGCAATCGTATGAATAAGAAAGGCGATACAATTTGGCGCAAGTCTGAATCCCTGAACTGCGAATATTTGACAGTTTATAAACGTTTCATTTGTTCATTCAGTTCGCGAGATGAGAGGCTTTTATTACTGCTTTAAACCGTCGTAGTGTTGGTCTCATGGGGTATTTAATTTTGGAGTCCACAATTCTTGCACCACTATCTTTGTTTAGATCCAAACTACTCTCGAGTAAGGGTCTCGCTGCTTTGGGCCAGATAATAATTACTCGAGTATGTGGGCGGCAGGGGAGCGTGGCAATTAACGTCACTCGTATAAATTACGAGGTCGAACTCAGCAGGGTGGTGGTGTCCTGTCATAAAGTATTTTTGCTTTGTTAATGTTTCGACTTATCCGCAAGTTTAATGGTGTAATTTAATGTACACTTTCGCTTCATTCATAACTCCGAATAATGAATCTGACACGCGATTTCTTTCCATTAATTTTCGTTAATAACTAAAACGTCTAGCTGATGAACAGCGTGTCCCTAATACTGAGGCTTTTTTTTGCACTAGATGTACGGAAAACGAACCTGTTCCCTCGACGTGTGAGGAAGGGTTTTTTTCCTTCATTTTTATCCTAGAAATTGAGTCACGAGATGTTTCCTTTTTTCCTTCATTTCAAATAAATATCTGCAATTGGCAGGTGACAGGATTGCTATGAGTTTCATTGAGGAGCACGTTATAATGAAAGAAATAAGTGAGAAAGGAACGGTGAAATCAAAAAAAAATATGCAATCTTCCGGCAAACAGGTTCCATTTGAACTAAAGATGGCTAACAATCAGCGACCCTTGACTCTGACTTATTGTTATACTGTGAGAAAATCGTGTGTTAAAATCAGCCCGAGGCTGAACTCGTAATTCTTGAGTCCTTATAAATCTTGCAGCGCAACGTTTCAATGTTATTAATCGGTGCATCGTAGCTGAGATGCCAGAGACGGTAAAATATAGTCATTCGGATATAGTGTTCGTTATTTTAAAGAAGCAGCTGCGGGTTTGCTTCACCTACACATCTCTCTTAAACGAATCGATCTGCTCTCGTTGCAATGCAGGGGCAAGACTATTTCCTTCTTCGAAGCACGCGTTATACTCCAAAGATAATATATATATATATATAAATAAATACCAACGTTATCGTCTATAACTAAGTAATTGGGTTATATTTCCTACTTATTGACCCAACGTCCCATTTGCCAGAAATTTATTATTGATTCTATCCCATAAATTTCCATTGGCTTCCCCTGAGCGATGCTCGAGTGTCCCCGTGCCGTATTTCAATTCTACTGACAACTTTTTTCATACTCAGATGTTTTCTTTTCGTGGAAAATATCAAGGCGTCGGAGGTAGAAATCGAGAGATATCACCTCGCTTCGAATACGTTCACATTCAGTATGCATCCAGCATCCGATGTCCAGAGATCAACTACGTCTACTCTGTATTCCTTTTCTGGTTGACCCTCTTCCCGGGAATTGCATGACAATTTAACCTATCGCCCGGTGTCCGAGACTGAATGGTTTCTTGGTCCAACCAGGTTGTGTTTCACAACCGTTGATGGCCTGCTTCAGATAATGCACAGTCGGCTACAGTATAACCAGGAGAAATGTAGTTCCTTGGTTTGCTGTGTGTTAAGATACTAGAACAATCGGGCTCGTATATATTGTGGGTCAGGATTCAGGAGTATCTCCTAGTTTCGAGTTGTGGTACCCTATACATAAACGGCGCAAAGTTTGTATAGGCAAAGCACAGTTAAGAGAACCTCACGATTTCAGCAAAAGAAGATAAAGATGAATGAAAAGAGAATGAGAAAATAGAGTTAGTTTATATAGTTCAGTTTGCAAAGTTCCGTTGTCCGGATATTTTCACAAGTTAAGGTTCGGGTCGGTCTTTCAACGGAATTTTCAATACTTTTATGGATATTGGATCGATAAAGTGACATGAGGTGAGAGTGTCTCTCCCCTGGTGTGAGTAATTTTAGCTCGTTCGACAAAATGTACCTTTTAAATAAATGGGCTCGATATCATCCAACCAACCCTTTTATCCGGGAGCTTTAAGAGTTTGAAACCTTGGAGACCTAATTCCAGGCGTAATCTTTCTAATCTTTTTATCAGTGCTATTAACATAACGCAAAGGCGTAAGAGAGGGAGAGGGAGAGGGAGAGAATGAGGATGAGAAGAGTAAGGTAAAGGCAGACCGGAGTAAAGCTATTGGGTGGCTGTTCGAGATAGGGGTTAGTTTCCGAGATTAGGCGGAGTTTTAAAGTGGCTCCACTTGAAGCAGAGCGTCAGTCAGCCGGCAGGAGAAAGGGCCGAGGAACTTGAAGGAAGCCAAGGGCCGAGAGGGACTCCGGCAAGTTCCTCGTCCTCGGCGCTCGCTCAGACGCCACTCGAACTACGGAGGACTCGAAAGTCGAGAGAAGTGGGGATTTGCACTAATCCTCCACCTCGTTCTCCGTGCTCTTGGCCTCTGTATTCCCCGCGGTGTTGACCGTCGAAACTTGAATGCCTCCCATGCGGCAAGGGTTAACGTTTGTTCCAATTTACCAAACAGAACGAACGGACCTGCTCTATTAGGCGACCATGCCAGTCTCAATTTCCAGATAATCCTCTCGCCAACTCATAGTCTCCAAAAATTGTAGATGAATTTCTAACATCAAGTTAGAAATAAACGCGATCAATCTTAATTAAGGGGATGCATTTGCGTGCAACTCTAACACTCATCGTTTTATCGTAGAAACGCTTCCATTAAATGTTTCGTTGAAACCTTTCAAGGTAGAGTTTCGGATGTCTATATAGTTGGTTGAATAATGCCACGTGATTTTCGATGCAACCGCAACGTATTCCGAAGAGAAATCGTTAGATAAAGACGCGGGTGGTAAACCCTTGCGGTAGCGGGGGTAAAGAGGGAGAGTTTGTCATTATCCCGTTGTAATCTAAAATATTGCTCGCATTCGCGAATGTGGCTTTGATAAGCCAACTGTGAACCGACTGACTGAGGCGGGGAGATTGTATACTGGGATTTTACATAAACCCTATATACATATATACCTATATATACCAGGTATATATATATATTGCAAGCTGTGAAATGGTCTCTCAGAGAGAGAAAATTTTCTGCGACAAGCCACGATTCATTTTCATACGAGTATACCTCCAGCAGAAAATAAAATGCACGTAAACGGATGATCCCACTACGCGAAGCGATTGAGTACGAGTATGGGCGACAAACGTTCGGTTAGATAAACCAGAAACCCATTAATTGAAGAAAAAAAAAATGAATGAAAATAAAAATAACAAAACCGCTTATGCAGAATTGGAGGTTTTTGCGCGATAGTTTGTGCTCGATGTACTTGTGGTCGATACGGTGTATTGTGAAGCTACGAATAATTAATTGTTCGTGTAATTCGTTCGTTCGGCTACTAGCAGCTCTCTCACGTAACCTGCACAGTTGGAACCGTGGTCGGAATGAGTTTGCCTTTCGTAATTAATATTTGAATAATAATTCAAAATATCCGCATCCATTCGTGATTATCATCGCGTTAAACAAAATTCTAATTATCGTTATTATTTACTGTTATTGTCAGCATATAAACATCGAAATGATATTTCTATATTGATATTCAAAAACGGACAGGCGGCTCTATGAAACAAATATTTTCATCCACCTACTACCCAATTCCAAAATTATTCAGGTATAACAAAATATATCGTTTTTCACCAAATCGCTACAGGCAATTTCCAAATTACCAACACGGATGCTTTCTACATGGTAAAACTTCATTTACCGCACAATATCTTAAAGATAATCGCATTTGTACCCAACGCTAAGCCAAGAAGCCAGTTTGTGCTTTCTATCCAATGCGTACCGGGTATTTCGCGTAAGTGTGTGCTTAGTGTCTTTCGCCTTCATACTCTTGGCTCATGACACGTGGGCTTGTGGTTACGGTCTACGTATGTACGTGTATCTTATAGAATAATAGTTGTGTTTCTGTAAGGGTAGTTAAAAGGTGGGCAAAGGCCTTGCAAGGCTTCGCCAGTCTGACTGGCATTGATCTGAAATATCCCCTTCTGTTAGTGCATGGCGACGACCCTCGTTCCTCGTAAGCGAGTCTCTCCTACCACGCACCACAGCCACAAGAGTGCGTCGCTTAGCTGCACGCAAGTAGGTACGTACCTTACTACATGTATATTTGAGTGCGTAGGGTGCAGTACCACGAGGTAAAACTAAAGCGATGTACCCGCCGTTTCAATCGTCGGGGTATAAAAAATTTTAAGAATTTTTTGTTGCCAACATATTCGCGTGAAGTACTGCCATTCGTATCTAAGTATCCACGACGGAGCTTGTCTAGCCACTTTTCTGCACCTTTGGGAGAATTTTATCACTGCTTTAGGAAACTGATTCGAGAATGGAACCTGATCTTCTTTAAGGATGATACCTCGAGCTTCTGTCGCTTTAGACATTTCCGGGGGAAGAATATACTCGGAGATTTTAGATGTAGTGTTTCTAATGATTTTCTGAATCAAAGCTGGACTGATATAGGGTGGGTTTACTTGATCAATGAGAAACTGTACGGTTGGAGGTATTTTCGCGTCTCGGACTGCAGCCATCGTACGTCTTCGCTATTGTCCGATTTCCTGTTTTTACCTAGCCACATGCAGTTATTCGAATGCAGTGTGCGCCCGTCCGTAACCGTCGTAAGTAATGTTTTCTATTTTCCTGTACCCCGCGAAGCGAAGTACCATTTTTCAAACTGTCCCAATGTCACGTGCTCGATTCTCTCCACGCACGATCTACCTGAACCTACGACTTATATTCAGTCCGGACGAAAACTTTTTCGTAGACTCTAGAAGTGAAAAATTTCATGCTAAAACAGTTTTGCGAACTTTTGGTACCGTCATTGCAAACAGCGAAATTTCTCTCCCGCGTTATAACGTATAGTTATCTATTCTACTTACGCGATAGGGTAATCAATTACCTATGTCGTCGCCTAATACCCGCAGCGAGAGGAGATCATCCCACGCTATCTCATCTCGACTTTATATTTGATAAAATGGAAAAAAAAACGTAAAGTATGTAAATACAAAAGAAACGATGTCAATAAAAAGTGATGAATGAATTTTACCAGGCGGCTAACCGAAGCGACGCGACGCGACGTGACGTTGGTCTTCCGCGTAGCGGAGGCACCGCACCTTATAGAACGTATCGATAACCTGGGGCCTTATCAGGGCCCGGCGTGTTTGCCTCGGCGATAGCGTTGTTTGTCATTAATCAGCGGACGCGGTGGACTCGAAGACGATCCGATGGTCGTTACTTATCCAACGTGGGCTGTCGTCTACGGGGCACAGTGCAGCATGATGGGGTACTACGAAGAGTATTTGAGCCAAGAAGAGAAGGTTGGGGGGTAGATACGTCGCCAAGAGGTGGCCACTACCCGTCGCCGAGTATTTCTCCGGTAATACCTTAGCCCAACCATCGCACTGTCACCTACCCGGGACTAACGACCGTCGGTTGGACGCAACCATTAATTACCGTTAATTGCGGAATAATTTACATCGTGCGATCCGACGGTTTACCGATCCTTACCTGTTATTATATACCCGTTCAAAAAGAGCGACGAACGCGTGCGCCGAGAGGCATTAAATTTTACTTCAGTCTCGATACTGCCGTAATTAGCTACTGAAAATCGCTAATTAGCTATTTGTAATTAGCGCAGTAGTATAGGCGTAACGAACATCGATCTTGTGCTTTGACTTTGATTTTATTGAAAAAATTTCGTAAGTCTGCGGGTAGGTAATATTGCAGAATACCTCGCGCATTTTCATCTACATTTCTTTCACCTCGATTTCTGCAAAGATAAATCTTAAAGAGAAACGTGCAATTTCTTTTGCGACAGGTTTTGCAGAGCATGCCGTTCGTCAGTTAACCCTGAAATTGTAAATTCTCGGTACAGTATAATTCGAAAACCTGAACCTACTACATAGGTGGTAAAAATCTACGGCAACACTTGCCCAGATCTATTCGTGCGTGGGTCCTATTAGCCACTTTATTAGACGGCTGGTGTATTTTTACTGGGTGCCGTGCCAAAGCGACAGCCAGAAGGAGTTACGCTCGTGTTTTGACGGCTCATATTTTTATGAGTTTCGGGAGCGAGGCCAAATGGTCGGAGATGAAATTCTAAGTATAGAACTTGAACTCTATCCTGCGTCAGCAACTAGCGTAGGAAGGTGGGTATATGGTAGGTAGTACATACTACATACATACATTGAGGAGAGAAAGAAGGACTCGAGCCCTGGAAGAGGGTAATAACAAAGGATCCCGAGTAGAGTGCAACTAACTTTTCTTTTCGCCGTATAAAAGGCGTAGTCAGTCGGTGTACCTACCGGGTTTATCCTGCACGGTTACCTTATTCAATGAAAATATTATTTCATATCTCTCGAAACCCTGCACCTGGGTATGTGTACACGTATATTTTCTCCACCTCAACCAACAGGGAGACTTCTTATCCCCGAAACTCGACTCTAACTCTTAGGAATTAGACTCTGCTCCAGGTTGACGCTTTTACCTCAAATATTCAGTCGCTACTTTTCAATTGCTCCCATCGCATCGATCCTGTGTACATTATTTAACTAACCCTCTTCCTTCGGGGTTTTAAAAGATTCACTTCACCGATCTCAGCCTTTCCTTTGCACCAGATTGCGCTGCAGTATAAGATACGTCGAAGCTGTTGCAGGGGAACCGGTAAAAATTGGGACAACATATTTTAGTCATTTAATCCCTTACCAGGATCCCGGTAGTCCTGGACCACCGCTATAATGAAGACACGTAGAGATATATAACTCGCCGTAGAGATATACTCTTGCGGCTACAAACTCCCACGCGGATGGATACTCCGGTACGCAGCAGTATGGCTTAGCTATTGTTCTACGCGCCGAAACCAACATTGTAAATTCATATAACGGTGGGAGATAATCAAACACTTCTTACGTAACCGTTAACACAACGTCTCATAGGAGATGAAAATTAGTTGATTTACATAATGAGACAGGAGGATGGAAAAAATTTCTTCACCAAATTTGGTTCAGGTATAAATCCGGATTGAAAATATTACAGGCATCGTGCTTGTTCGTAAATTGATAAGTAGATGACGAGTACAGTCAGCCATTGAGGAAAAAAGAGGCTTGTTAGTTAATGAATTCCTTTTTTTTTTTTTTTCTTCATTTCGTTTCATTTTACGTCGAACAGAAGCGAATTTTGGTCCTCATACTTTGATAGGAAATTGGTTCGTAGATATATTCATTGTGCGGCAAACCATTAAGCGGCATAATTTAAATGGCAATTTACATTTACGACTATAAGAGAATATTGTGTTGGCTAGCCTGAACCCTCACAAATTGAGAAGCTCTTAAGCACATTATAAATTCATAAACAGGTACAACGATAATTGAATAATTTGTAAACTGTAACAGGGGGTGATGCCTATATTCCTAAAAGATATGAAGGAATTTATTCAGATATCTTTAGGCAAAGTCTTGGTTATAGCCTTAACGACTACCAACCTCATTTATTATACGATAATTGAAAATAGATGTGTATATTCGTTATTAAGTGCAGATGCGATTAATTCAGTAATTCTCGCATAAATTAACAGCAACGATTAGCGGATCCCCTAAATTTTTTACTCGTGATCAGAAATACTTAATAATCTTTCATAAATTTTGCTTTCTTGACTTTATAACGGGTTATTTTTATCGATTATCTCGTTCTGCTTGGTCCAGCTCGTAATGAAGTTGTCTTTCGTCCATCACAGACTCCGAGTTTCGCCTGGTCTCGAAGGTAACGTGATAATCGTAAAGTAAAGAGTACCTAGGTAAAATGAAAATGAAAAATAAGAGTGACAACCGGCATTCATGTAGGTATACAGATATCTCAGCTCCTCCTTAGCTTGTCACAATAAATTTCCTGTATCAAGATGAGTCGCGCTTTATTTTTTCTCAACTTGGTCCACCGACGCAAAAGCTTATACGAGTTTATCGGTGGCCAGAGGAATGCGCGTCTTCGTTTCAGCTTGCAGCTATTATTGCGTGGGTGGGTTCGGGTGCGGATGGTAGTACCTACTTACGTACCTTTCATCGAATGAAGGAAAGGTGTGTCGCGAGTAGGTATGTATTGTACTTGTATGTACCTATAACAGTGACTGAAACGTGTAAATTAAAATGTATTTTTTTTTATTTCAACTCTTTTTGTATACATACACAGCTATATATATCCGAATGAACATGTTCAGTTGACGACCTGCGCAACTCTGTCTCTTATTACTCGAATGTTTTTTATTCCTTTTTAACAACTTCCTTTGACGTTCATATGGCGTTTATAAACCCGCGAGAAGACATGGGTATAACCCGCCAGCCAAAGGCCTTTCGTCTTTGAGTTTTAACTCTCGTGTCACGAGGCGATAAAAAGATAAACTATTCGAATACTCTACGATAAGACGGTTGACTTACGCGATGTCAAACACGCTTAAAGTCCATTTTTTTCTTTACTTTTATTTGGTTAGAGATAGAGAGAGAGAGAGACGAGTGAAGAGATTCGAATGGGTTAGCCTGCAGAGAAGAAGACGACAGTCAACAAGTAAATTCAAATCTTTTTACGCAATTTTTTACACCGTATTATAAGGCGGCAATAAAATGTTGATTGCGGTGTAAAACAAGGCGTAATGGATGTTTGAACTAGCGGTGTCATCACTCATCTGCAGAAAATCAATAATTGTATAGACTCCGTGGATCGGTACGACTGGTATATCGATAGTCAATCAGATTATGTAATCTCGAATAGCAATTAAACCGATCTACAAATGCGCTTAATATTCATTAAAATCGAAATATCAAAATAGCATATACCTAGCTGACTGCAGCCACGCGAATAATCACGATTCGCGACGAGAAGAGCTGGATTAATTGATGTTACATAAACAGTTTTGGTTTCAATGTCGATTGAAGTTTACTTTGTTAATTAGTGGCTCACCGATTGATACACCGTTTCAAAATATCTTCAATTTTCATTTGTTAATTACGATTTAGCAAAAACTGAAGAGGAGCAACTTCGGATCTGGAAGTTTCCGATTATTTGGAGAAATTTGAAATACAAGAATTGCATGATCGCGTTGCTTTGCTTTGCTCTGCTTCGGGTAATTATAATTGCACCGTTGCAGTCGGCTGTGATATAGTATTATCGGAATTTTATTTCTCTTTTCTTTATCGAAGCAGAAACTGTATGTGATCGCTGTTGAGTTTGCGAAACACAATTATAATTGTTAACGTAACTGCAGATAAATATGCCCGACGTCCTGCAGCCTGCGTTGACAATTTGCTGGAGCATAGCCAGGCCTGCAGATACGAGCCAATTAATAGTCGACGATTCACGGTGGCTGAGAGAGGTTCGTGTAGTCAAGCATTAATGAAAATTATCGCTTTTAATGCGGGATAAAACAGCAGAGCTATTAGTCAACCGAAATCGTTAGGCAGGCGCTACTGTCAGCCAACCGCCAATATACGAGTTATTCGCAAACAGAGAACAACGAGCAGCAAATTCACCACAGAATCCCGTCCACGCCGATGCGATCATGTAATTTGTGGAATACGGTGATAAATAATTGATTCGGTTAAAGCGAAAGTCAAAATCGATTCAAGTATCGGGTCTGATCGTATTAAATTTTTACTTGTTTCAATGATTTTTTTCCACCTCTCGTAGGTGTGCTGCTATTCCGAAAAAAATGGACTAAAATAGTTGCCGGTGAATCCTTCGATTTTGTAAATAATTGTGAATTATGAAATGTCGATACGACGTGCTGGTCATGGACAGCAAACTCGCTACCATAGAATATGAGAAATATTTTACTCTGTTTGTAACAGGCTGTTTGTTCAAACTGTTCGATTCCCTTTTCTGCATACAACGGAACAGTTTATCGATCTTGTAAATGTGGGATGAAAAACCGCCCAGTTCTTTGCCGCTACTATCTACATTGCGCATAAATAAATCGTCTACATTGAAAGACGTTTTGCATTTTAAAACTCTCACCGCAGGTGTAAGTCGATCGATGACTGAATAAACGATCATAAGGCGATGAAGATTTGTCATGAATAAAAGAAAATCCATTCATCACTTGTTCAAATTTATCTTTCGTTTTTAATTATTCGTGTATATAGTACCTGCAATTTATACTTATCAAATGAAAGAATGGCAATGATCTTTAAATCGAACGAGATCGGGAGATTTTCGCGAAAACTTAATTGCACCGTCAGACGAAGAGGTAAAAATCGTTGAAAATTAAATCGCCGACTAATGAAAGCGAGTAGAGGAATTTCAGCCAATTCGTTTGTGTTCATCAGCTACTTCCTCGCTAACAAGAAGAACGCGTGTATATCACTTGAAAGTAACACATCATCATCACTAATAGATTTACGACTAAGTCTGGACGGGAGCTCTGATGCGCTGAATACAAAACGGCATTGTGTTGTACGGGCACACCTCCGGTGTAGAGACACACCACGCAGTAGTCTCTTACGGTGATGGTGATGGTGATGGTGATGGATGAACTGCACTGCACCGTTCTCAAGCGTCATTAACACCCCAGAATTCAGAAGTGGTGAAATATAATGGAGTTGTACAAAAGCGTTAAACGCGCACTATCGAATAAAATGCACCGGATCATCATCGAGCTCGAGAAGATCCTCTTCCAGCTGCAACCCCTTTTTGTTTGATGAAATCTCAGGGCCCATTTCTCCTCCTATCAAACGACCAACCGACGAACCAACCCATCGACAAACCGAGGTAGGTATTACCGGCTAATACCACTCGCCCGCAGGGAATCCCCCGATCACCCGTCAAAGTCTTCCTTACGGTGCTATACGCTCGTTCTCGCTCTCGCGACCCCAAACCCGATCCAAACTAACACAAATAATAATCTTCCGGGTTCCCACTTTGGACACAATCGAATCCTATAGTGGGCAGATATCCAAATATCGTAAGTGTCTCGAGAGCATATCCCCAGAGTTTTCGAATAAATCCTATCAAGGCTTCGGGTATTTACCATACGAAGCTGTAATCGATTCGAAGAAGAAATATTGGAACGGCTTCCATCGCCATTCGTCGTTCTGCAGAAATACTTCATTCGTCTTTTGTCACCGTAAACCGAAGGCGAAAGCCATCCTTTACGCCCACGTATATAATAGGTATACATATACCCGTAAGTAATCATTCCCTGGTTCACCTGTAGGAAGTAGGAGGGAAATAATGTGACGCGGTGTCCTTTTTTTCGATCAGAATTTATGCTGATACATGTATTATGTGTAAATTTAGCCGTATATACATGTACAGGTATACAACGTGCATCTCACTCCTTCGAGCTGTTGTTTAGCCACAGTTCAACACCGACGAGCATTATTCGGTGGAGCCGTTGGATCTGACGGCTTAATTAAGGGCGTGAGATGGGTGCAGCGACCCTTAGCCCCTTCCGAGGCTGACTGGACGGCAGCAGTATCTCATCTCTTGCCAAAGGGGGTCCAAATATTTATAGAGTTTCTGGTTCAAGCTATAATTCGAACCTCTGACGGCGTCGAACGTTTAGTCTGTAATCCAAGTCGAACGCTTAGATCTCGTATAATTTTTTTTATTCGGGTTTAGAAACGGCTGGAAAAAGGGATCAGCTGATGGATCTAAGTTTGTCGTTTTTTTTTTCTTCTTTTACTCACTAATTTTTCATTTTATAGATGCGTGTATCGGTATACTCGTAAGATTCTGAGCTAACGTTATTATATAAGCGACATCGATATCGAAGCAATTCGTGGTAAAAATCTTCTTAATCCGATCGGACAAGTGACTTAACAATCTTCATAGCCACATCGGTGTCCATACTTTGATCAGGTGTAACGGGTTTAATTAGCGATGAAGGCTGATATGAAACGATATCGATCAGGAACGGTCAATTTAACTGAATGATGCAAAAAGTCAATTTTATACCTGCGTGACTGTGGTGAACGCGGTAGATCGATGGGATAATAATTCTGTGAGAATCGGTTTTAAAATATAATCCGAAACAGTGGTGCATTATCGGTAATACTATCGATAATTTTTACATATAAAAGTTTGAATTCCGAATTTCAATATTCCGAACTTCAACGTTTATGCAAAAAATTGAAAATCGGGGTCAAATGAATTCGTAATTTTGACCGTTCGAAAGCTCAAAAAATTGGAAACTTTACCCCGGTCTCAAGGTAAGAGATATTTTTTACCTTTGTTTCGCATTTAGCATACTGGTAACCGCAAATCTTACGACAGATGATTTATACAGGTGTGTATATAACTCGAGATGAAATTCACTTAGTAAAAAGTCTACAATTCTATATACAACGCGTACGAGTCGTCGCCTCGACTTACAAGGCTACGATTATCGACCTGAGTGATTTACGAGCGGTTTGGAATGCAAATTTTCATGGTAACGTCAACTTAACGACGCATAATTAGAAGCCGGGACGACGCCACTTTTCTCATCGTCAGTCGAGGGCAGAAGCGACGCTCTGCGTCTAGACGACTCGGGGCGTCGCGCCGCGCCGCGCTGCTCTACCCCGGAATCACCCTATACGTATATATTCTATATGTACGCACCTCGGTCGTCGACCAACTTCGTAAAATATTTTATCATCGCGTCTGTCCGACCCTTATACTCCAACTCGAGCGTGAAATCCTTATAATATATAATATACTCATACGCTGCTATAATCGGCAGATAATAGTTACCATATACGTATATACAGTTATATACACGAATGGCGCGTTATAAACGTGTAGAATGTGGATACGCTGCGATATTAAAGAAAATTACTTCGGACAGGCAAATCGCGAGATCTTTCGGGGTGGAAAAATAGAGAAAGAAAAAAAAAAATATTTATAATTATTTAGGACACGCGAGGTGTCGGCTATAGCTTCCATATACTTTTACGGCACCCTGAGCTTTCGTACATATATACATAGTGCTATATACCTACGGTCTAAAAGTACCTACCCTATATAGCTTCCTGGATTAATCGACGATGTTAAAATAACAATTCAACCACCTTTCGTAGTATGGCGTGCAGTCAGCTGTTTTACTCATGTTTTTGTCAAGGGGTGGATCGAATCTATACCTTACCGTACCTACGTTGTTCTAAGACTATAGACTTTGGGGAGTTTTGGTCGGGGTTGTTGGATGCGTGCAAAAAATTCGAGGGGTCGTGTCTCGTGCGTAACGCAGTTGGTACACGCCATTCCCCATCCATCCAGAGCTTGTATGTATACATATATACCTACTATTCTACCCCTTGACGGTATTGGTAAACGTAAATTCTCTGCGACAAGGAGTTGATACTTACTCAAAATGATTAATTAGCAAGTTTAATTAATTACAAAGTCACCCACTGTCGCTTTAACTCCGTCAAACAATAATTTCCCTCTACCCAAAACCTAACTCACCGGAAGATACTACGCTGCTGTAGTTCTTCGTACCTACCTGGCGTTATATTCGTAATATCGCAATAAACGGAGCTTCTTAGCATCTTTATTGCGATAAAGCTGAAAAGAGAGGAGTCTGAAACACTCGGAACGCCAAGTCATAAAACCACAACACGCCGTCCTAAGTGCCGAGAGAAACTACTGACGTCACGAAAACCACCCTGGTCTATACCACATCTGCAAAGATACTTTTCGCACGCCGTCTTGCACGATTTTGCATTCATAAAAGCGAACATATGCAGATCTGGAATCGTTAGAATTGATCAATAGAGGGAGGTAAGTCTTTACGAACTGCGAAGCGGTCGAGGAATTGATCGCTATTTCGTTTCGTGTAGTTTGAATATCACGTGTCAGAGGTTGAGTTAAATTTCGCGTTAAAGGTGAACCGTGGTCAGCAGAAAGTACATGCCTACGGCATGCCAAGTTTTCTCGATAGGTATAACCCTCAGCTCCTACGTTGAAAGCCATAAATCTTACTCGAAGCTTTCCGTGTTTAACACTTTTTGTTTGTCTCCGTAGTAATTTCAGCCGATGGGAGTAGGTACAAATTATCACCCTACGCAGGTGCAAAGAGAATCAATGAAGCATGGTGGCGCGAGGCGGTTGTTTTGTTTTTCAATTCTCACGAGCATAGCACGCATGCTAAACGATCTCTTGTAAATCAACTTCCAACACAACCCAGTATGCTTTCGAATAAAGCAAATCCAATACTCCGGGCCACCTGCAATCGGTTCTTCGAGGTTATGCAAACTATGGTTAAAGGTGTAAAGTCGTTTTCAATCCTGGAACATTCAGGGGATTAAAAAACGAACAGCCTCGTCGAATCGTACCTACGAAAAAATGTGCTCAGCGTTTTGGGAGCTCGATCAATTCGGCATAGTTTTCGCACTCGAGATAAAAAATTTTGATCTTTCATTCGTAATGAAAATTTATCAAACTGAGACGTAGCGTTTTTAGGTAAATGAGTCTGCTGCGTGACTTCCTGCATTTTGTAACGAGTCGAAACTGAAACTACACCCCTGACTTATAAATATTAAATTGAGTATAGAAAAAAAAAAAACCTCTTTATCAGGATCTTGCAGGAAAGATATATTTATCAACCGGAAACTCTAAAAGGTACATTCGGACAAACCAATTTATTTCCAAAAGTCGGAATTACTCCTCCACTCACTAAATTTTGGAGTATTTTACCATCCGTTTGATATCGGAGCAGAAGGAGTGTGCAAAAAGACAACATCGATTCGTTGTTTGTTGGTCAACGTTTGACTTAACACCCCTTCGGAATTGAGAACCACTGAGAATGTTTGCCTCAAGGCAGCATTAGTTATACATGAGGCTGGACTCTGGTCAGCGAGGCTTGCCGCGCACCCACACGACGAGAGAGAGAGAGAGAAAGAGGTTCATCTCAAAAGGACCGGGTGCGCCTGGCTCTCGTCTGCACCAGGTAGGTAACCTCGTTGGCTCCTCGTTGGCGTCGAGGGAGAAATTGCGTCACGATTAACACCCTCTATGTATGCTAAACTCGATACGCTCCCCCGATCCTGAACCTCGAAGGTTTTAGACAGTCGTCTGATGTTCGTTGATGCCCAAAATCGAGGATCGTTTAAATTGAAAGGTTCCCGGATCTTGCGAAGACTCTTCAAAACCAGGCTGATCGTTACCGGGGTTCATAAAGAACCTACACAAATTTATCTCTACTCGAACAGAAATTTCGTCATCTGAATTTTTAATACAATGCACCTTAGGGTTCATCTGCTCGTAGTTTTTTTTTGACAGCACGTAAGCCTTTGAACTTAGAAGGTGGATCCGTCACATTGATTTATGACGTGCTAAAATTATCAGTTACCTTAGCTATTTCTAATGGTATACATGGCACAACATTTCAGGGAATTTATGACACCATATAGACCGCCTCCTGAACACCTCGCGTCTTCGATTCATTCTCGTTTGTTTTCACACCCGTGATAATTCTTTTAAGTATCGGTTGCGGCCGATCGTTGACGGATTTATTGGGAGAATCGTGAGATTAAGTGGCGTTGGTCCGTCGTAACAGACTATATCGGCCACGAAGGTATGCATATATAAAAAAAAAGGATTGGCTTTGGTTCTCCTTCGCTCTCATATCGCAAACAAATAAACACACAAGTAGTGTACAATTCCCGCACACAAATCCAAATGCACATGAGGGATTTTCTCCGTAAAGACAACCGGTATATACGCGATACGGTATATGGTGTATAGCGAGTATATTTCCTAAGAAATCGTTTGGTATCTGGACTCACATGGATGCTAATGTAGACATGGGTCGTATTTGCTGACCGTCGCGACGTAATGACGTCATAACAATATACACGTTTCGTCAGTAAATTGTTTTATCGATCGTTGAGCCTGGTAAAGTAACGGTTGAACCTCGCACGAGGCGGGGTTCATTCTTTACTTTTGTTATTTGAATCCCATACCTAGTGAACCTTTGGCCTTATTGTCTGAGACCTTCATGGCTGCCATTAGGTAGTTCTATACCGAATCAAATATGTTGCATGAAATTCTTTAGATCGTGTCACTCATGGATGATTTATGTTACGATTATATTATAACGTATGTACGGGTTTGTCAGCTAGTATTCATTATTGCGTGCCTCTGCGAATGTAATAGATGAATCTGATGTGTTGAAATAGCGAAAAACGTGTATGTACAACTACAGTGTGAGTAGACGGTGGGGGGGGAAGAGCCGTTTTCGCGTAAAAATTTTCATTAAATTTCAATTTTGCCACGACTGTTTGATACCTCGCAAGCCACTTTGAAGAGAAGCCGAAATATTTTTATTATATCGCTGGTTTATTGAATCCGACAAGTCGAGCATGCCTCATGCCTCATGCCTCGGTACAAATTGCTGTCACTTCTCCCTCGTTTGTGACTTTAATACTCTTTCAGTTCCGTTTAGATTTAAATCTGTTTTCCCGTGAAAAGGCTTATTTTTTGATCGCACCTTGCCACGTGCGAAGCTTATACATTCATTCCTTCCAGTTTGCCTTTTAGCCACGGTTAAATCTCGAAGAAAAATTTTAATTTTTAATCCCGAAAACGCGGCCGGGAGGAACAATACCCAGGCCTCAAAGCTCGCGGACTTTTTAATTCTAAAACCTCAAACCGTACACGTAATTTACCATAGGCATCAGCTTGGAATAACTTAGTCAAATATTAATACATATAAACTAGAACGAATTAATTAAGTCACGACGAGTACAGGCAGAGCCAGCTGGCCTCGACGTTCGTACGTTTCGTAAATAAGTTTAAGCATACGTCAGTCATTGTTAAGTCGCTAAATATTTCATAATGTATGCAAATACGATTGATTAAATGAACTATCTAATTCTAAAATAATTTTTTAACCAGTTTCAGAGAATTTTTACATCCTGAACACGTTATGTACCCCCTTCAGATCTCATTATCACAAGACGTAGTTGTGTGTGATTGAAATTTTTCTAAAAAAAAGCTGTATTGTGTATAGTATACTTGCAATATCTTCGACTATATAAGTATATATTTTATACACGAGGTGAATTTAACACTCTACAGCAATATCGAGACTGCGGACGGTCGAGTGGCTGACCCAATATAAGAGAGAAAGAGGAGTAGGTACGCGAGACACGAAATCCACGATATGTATAGGTGTGTAGGTGTGCCATATAGGTATACCTACTATGATTGGATAGAAACGTACTTTACTGACTGAGCGCGAGCGCGAAATGAAAAGAGCTTTAATAAAAGGATCGCGGTGACCCGATGCCTCGTCGTTTGCGCTCCTTTATCTTTTTCAACGCCTCCACTTTTCTGGCTCGACGCTTTCGTTTCGTTCTATAGGTATATAGGTAAGTAGCTAGTTACGAAAAGCCAGGATATTTTTGGGATCGTTTATGCTGTTATTTTAACAAAATTCTCACGAGTTAAAGGGTTCTAGATCCGCCCGTTTAACATCCCTCCGTTTTAGCTACCTGACAAAAATTAGATCCCAACTACGCGGTACGTTCCGCGGTCCGTTTTTAATTAAATCTCTGACGCACCGGGCTACGTCGACTTGTCGACGGTTTTGACAGACACTTCGGAGCTGCAGCAACGGACGGGGCAGCGGGTGGTCCGTGGAATCGACGAGCCGTAATAAAATCCGCAAAAAATTATTCATGGCAATTAGGTATTAGACAGAATATTCATTCGCAATCATATGATATTGAACTCATTGAACCGTAGTTCAATTATTAGTTTTTCAGTTGCAGCTGATTTTTTTTTCTTTCAGTTTGGAATGCAAAAATTTTTCATTTTGTTGATAACTGCGTTGTGACGTGTGTTTGCTCTAAATTTGTAAATTTTCTATCATTAGAATCTCATTAAAATTCAGATCGCTGCTTCGAAACTCCGATAACATTTTTCGAATTCTCACGTAACTCGTTGGGCATGTAAACGCGTGAGCTTGCCGTCTGTCGAATGAACTTCCACCTATCTACCGTATACCGTACGTATATCTACCTTTGAAGCCCTTCAGCTGTAGGAAATAATTCGTCGCGTATTCGTTAGAACATTTTTCAGCAGACCTCCTCGTCTGACGGAGACGGAGGTATATACCGACCTCTACCGCACATTCTCCGCCGACGCCGACTCCCGACCGCCAACGCCCGTCTCTACTGCAACGAAATTAAATTTCAAAAGACTTGACAGCTGGTTGACATCTCCACGCGCAACCGACTGTGACCAAAATATCTAAATACCCTTGTTAATTGGATTTCAATCTCTATCCAACAGAATTACCAATGTTACCCGACTCCGATGACGTCGTATGACAGTCGAAAACGTCTCCCGGAATTCTCGAGAGGGAGAGATCTTCTTTAAGATCCTGATGATCATTTTTGAACGATTGTTAATTTCAATGAGCGCGGACCATCTGCGATAGTGGCTTGCTTGGCATTGGACGTGCCGGTGGAATGAGCGGCGAGTCATCGAGCCGTGTGAATTGCCCAGAGATATTTTCCACCCGTTCTGGACACACGTTATGTGTGTACGAAATTTCTAAAAATCACTCAAACGTATGCTGCTGCTGCTGATGCTTTTCGGGGGTTTTAATTTAAGCCGAGAATTTCCATCACCGTTCTGGTCTTTTGACTGCTTACACACGTTACACAATATACCGGGCGCGGGGTACACAACTCATACGAGTTCAAGTTCCACGACCGCAGAGTTCAAATTCCAACCGTGACCAGGCTCTCGTGTATGTGACCGTGACGAACGTTACGTGGTAAAATAAAACAAATAACCTCAACTTTTGTTTGACTTATGCAGTTAACGATCTAACATTATCAGACGTCCTTGAACCCCACTAATTTGGTCATGCATTAAGACACAACCCAACATCTTACTTATATTATTGCCCATAATTAACTTGACTTGACTTAACTTGCCTTTTTTTACATTTCTTTTTCAGGTAAGTACCTACTCATCTTCTGAAACTACGTGTCATTTTGACTGGCAGTATGGTGAGTGCCTAAAATTACTTGATTTATAGTCCTTCCGACTAATAACTATTCCATTATACTTCGTTATACAGGGTGTCCCAGAAGTAAATGTCCAAAATGAAAGGTGGCATAGAGGAGGTCGAACTGAGTAAATTCGCCCGAAGAACATGGGGTCTGCGAAGTCGCGTTCGCGAGATATCACGAGTTAAAAAAAAGTAGCGCTTTGCGCCGCGTCGAGGCGGCGCAAAGCGCTACTTTTTTTTAACTCGTGATATCTCGCGAACGCGACTTCGCAGACCCCATGTTCTTCGGGCGAATTTACTCAGTTCGACCTCCTCTATGCCACCTTTCATTTTGGACATTTACTTCTGGGACACCCTGTACATTTTCTTGCGTTCAGTCAGAGGAATGGTGTACAAATTACGGAAGGCTGTGTGTTAGCAGTCCTAGTATTCGAGCAACTGTTACCGAGATAAGCGTACCTACGTTTGTTTGTATCCTGACGCGTATCAGCGCGGTTGCATAAACTGAACTCTGAGTTAGCAGTTGGGTTTGAACAAATGCTCTATTTTTCTCAGTGAAAAAGCTATTCACTATATACCAGCCGCCTCCTCCTCGGTCTGTGTCGCATTGTGAAGAAACAATCGCATTGTTTCTGGCTAATGTACAAACGCCACTCCTATTAGTGCTGCGGGTAGGTATGGCATACTTTTTGCTAGTGTACTTCTACACGTTGGTCCTCCAGGCCCTTATACACCAGATATACGATATTAAAATTAGGAAAGATCGGAATGCAGAGAGCTCGTACCTCAGACAGTTAAAAACTTCGAAAGTCTCAAGCTTTCGTATTTTTGAATCTTCCGTGGTTTTGGATTCGAAATTTTTACCCAAGTCGAACGTTTCTGAACAAGCTGGAGCTTTCGGTATGTGAATCCTCGAAGATCGTGTAACTCTGAGCGAAAAAAACTGCAAAGTAATATGAAGAGGTATGAATTAGAAATGGAGCGAAAGAACATGACAATTATGGTTTTTATTATTCAACTAACAATGAATCCATTTTTTTTTCTACACAATAATTGAAGGTATAGACGTATTTCCGTTTCCACTTGACAACGTCACACTTTTTGATAGTCGTTGGCGCCCGGGTTCAGTAACGTTACCATCGCCATTGAACACGGATATCGCAGTTGAACTTTTATAGTAGTCTTCGTTCGTACGAAAGACTCGCTAAGCCAGCGGCTATCGGTGCCTGGTGCCTCGGCTTATAGCACTTGAACGCTCGTGGCTGAACAAACAGAAGTAATAGCAGAGTAGAGTGAATATATACGTAGACGAATAAACTGCAGGGAAACGTAGGTAGTAGGTATGAGGGTGAAGAAAAAGAAAAAAAAAACTATGGATAAAGGAAGGAAAACTCTATGATATTGTTTACCATCTAGAAATGCCCCGATGCTGGTACAAACATATACCTACCCGGACCCTTTGTTTGACTTAGAAACTCGACTATCTTGCAGCATATACCCGTAACGTACGAGTACATGCAGATATATTGACGGGGTCGTTGCATCGCGTCGAAAAGCTAATTCTTCACACTGCAGTATGCCATCGCTCTTGGGGAATAAATATCTGATATAAATGAAAAGACGATGTATAGAAAATTGCAAAAATTTAAAGCGCGGATATTGATTCTCTATCGTCGATATACACACAGAGTTTCCACGGATCATTAATTATCGAATATTTATATTCCAAACGCCAGGAATATATTTTTTACGACAATTTTTACAGCTCGAGGTATCACGTTTGTTGCGTCTAGCAGAAGTAAAAGTGAGGAAAAACTGTTGTAAAGTTTAGCTTACGTCGTGGGTGGTGAGTAGGTGGTACGAGAAGCGTAATATATCTTTCGTGGCCAGTAATATACAGGCGATTTAAAGTTATATCTTAAACCGTACCTACACCTATACCTATATGATATACCAATATAGCTATACAGTATAGAAAGTTGTTGGCTATTTTGAAGGAGGCAAAACGCGTAGATTTGTTACTTCCTATCGTTACTTTAACGGTAAAAACTAGTCGGAAAATAAACCGTACAAAAGAAACCGTCATCCGCCTACGATCACCGGGTGATAAAATTTAGTCAATAAGTTTCAATGAACACACTCACTGTCTCGTCGCATCACCACACACACGTCCCTTCCTTCGTCAGGTATCTTCTACATACCCCCGTCACTTTTCGAGATAGCTTGATACAGTCAAAATCTCCGAGGCCTCCGAGCATGCATTTTCCTATATAACTAGACCTAGAAATGAACCTCTACTGAAATAGATCGCTGGGAAACTGTGTCAGACCTTCAGAGGACCCACAAATCTGTAGAATAAGCTCTTGGCCTGGGTTTGATCTGTGAATTATGGCTTCAATTTTCCATTCATTATTTGTCTGGTCAAATTACGTGCAGAATAGATCATCCGGAACTCATTCATTATCAGCTGAATCGTCTACTTTGATACGGAAAGGTGCAGAAAAATTTTCTGCAAGTAGAACGGAGTAGGTAAGAAATTGAGAGGAATGGCAAGTTTTAGCAGTTTTCGCATTAATCGTGGCATATTTTCGATAAAGATTTCCGAAAATCTAAAGACAACAAGAATGGGAAATGCAGTCCTATTCCGAAACAGAGAAAACATTGATTTAGTCGAGAGAAAGGGTGCGGGGTACACAAGAAACCAATATACTCATTCACGGCTCGATAGGACAGCTTATTCCAATCCATGCTGTCCAAACAGAAAGGGTTTTCTGTATATGGAACGAGGCATGGACTCGAATACTCAGTCAGTGTCCAGGGCTTAAATGAAGGGGAGTTCGTCCTGCCTAAACGATTGTCTATATAGATACGGCGAGTTTACTTCTTGACGAGGAGAGTCTGTCAGTCTCCGTTATTGTGATAGCCATTCGCGTAAATATTAGATTAAAGGGTCTTTGTTCCGATTGTCCATTCTCTGACGCGTATTTGGCACAGGAACGGGTCCTTTACGCCGGGTATGTGCCCGCCGTGTTTGTACTGCATCTCCAATTCATCGGCTTATCGATATACGGGTTTGAGCCTCTTATCTCTCGCCTATTTACAATTTTCGATACTCGCAAGATTTTTGTGAAAACGAATAAACACTCGACTATGGATCGTTATCATACTACCCGGAGTTGATCGTTGGTGATAAAATTATTTCTGACAGAAAATACCGAAATATTTCAGCCCTCGACTGCACGCTGCGAACCACCACCCCATCGTGACGCAAGTCACGCGATGAATTATTTTACGGACAAACACCGTTATTAGCTGAATTCGGAATGAAGTGAAATTATTATCGTGAATTTTCGCTTTAAAAGGAATCCTTTTTACAGAGAGAGAGGGTCAATCCGGTTCGTTTCCGACATGACATTGAATTTTTTGTTTCATAAAATAAGGAAAAAAAAGAACCTTTTTGTATAAGAGAAGCATGTATCCTCTCAGGAATGACCTTTACCACGCAGACCTCAGTCCAGTGGAAGATATTCGTAAGTAAAAAAATGTTCAAGAGTAGTGTGGCTGTCTGCTGCCAAGTCGAAGTCGAATTCCGATCTCTATCTGTACCTGTACCTGGTATATATATGTATATACGTACCTACGCTGTTGCCTTGCACGGGAATCATAAACGCCATCCTCTACAGTTCGTTCGAGCACCTGTGTCTGGCATAGACTGCACAGACATAATATAAATAACATTTTCTCTACGTAGGTATTGTAAATTTCTGATTTTTCATATTCACCGTGTATATAAATGGCCATTTCTCAGGTAGGGATGTATGGAATGTTTTTTTTTTTTTGCAATTCAGTTCGCGATATTACGAAATTTTCATATGCAGACAATGATTATATCGTTATAGCAACCATTCCAAAAATTAATCTCCATTGCAATTACGGAAACGGTCGTTTCAACTCGTCGAATCAGCGACTTGGCGATAAAAATTGTTACGCTTTAACGGACGTGCAGGTTATTCAATTCTGGACGTCTTGTGTTATACGTACGCGTTGATGTTTTATTCGCTGTGCCAAGATTTCTACAGTTCTCTCCAACATCTCTCTTGCTTCTTTATCTGTCTGTCTAGGAGTCTGTGTTTTTCTATTTCTGATCATATTTTTCTATTTCTATTTACGATTCTATATATCAAGGACTTTGCCACGCTTTCCCGTTTCGAGATACTCGATATTGTCCAGCAGCTTCCTGTCTTGGAATAATATGAACTATTTTGGGTATAATTCCATTTCCGTTCAAATTTTTTGAATTAAAGTAAAACTCGTTTGTCGCGTTTAACAACGCCGAAAAACGAATTAGCGATAGCGACGCAACTTTCTCGTTAAACCTCGTAAGGAATGACAATGAATTACGAAAACTTGATACGGCAGGAAAATGACACGATTTCGTACTTACCACCGACGAGTTTGATAACGACAATTACCTTGTAGCCCCGGGGTATCGCGGGAGCCCGTGACGTGGCGGTCGAGGAATTTTTGCTCCCCAATTACCAGGCTCCGCTATCTCGTGTATAAGGTATAAAAATTTTAACTCCCTTTTCGCGGTATAAGGTATTGTCACGGAATACGGGGGTGCGCCGTGGCGCCGAGAAATTCGAATAATAAATTAGGGTTTGATCGTTGAAATTTTTTTTTTAATGCCAATAAATTTCGATTCCTTATTCGCGTGTGATTTTTCTTACCCCCCCATTCATTTTATCCCCTGCATTCTTCCCGTGCGCTCGTTTTATTTTCTTTTCTCTATTTCATTGTCGTATTCTTTTTCTTTTCATTTACTTTCTCTTTTTATCGCTTTTCGGTTCTCCACGCTCCGTTGGTTCCCGCGATTCTACTGCACCGAAAGCAAATTCACGTATTTCACTTTTATTTCCGTCTCAGAGTTCCTTCGTCGAATACCTACGCCCGAAACCTCCTCGCTATTTCGTTGAAATATGAATTTGTTTGCTCCGAGAGAGAAATTCTCCCTTGCCACATGCATATACCTACTCCTACTACCTTCTACCAGCAGCTACCCCCTTCTCCTCTCTTTTACCCCCTTATTCCACCACCCGTACAATGAATTGACAGGCACTATGTACCCCTAGTCATCGCCATACTTCACTCACAATGGCACTTTATATTTTTCAATATTCCCTTTGAATCTTTAAATCTGAAACATACGAGGGCAGTGAATATATACTTTCGTTTGCTCACTCTTTCATCCCTCGCCTTCCTTCCCTACTGCACGGCTATCACTTCAGTGAATCACAATCGCTGATGGACTAGTCAAACTCGGGTATCCATAACATTGAATAAATTATGACATATTGCGATATATTTCTATACGAAAAAATAGGGTCATAGAAAAATAGTCGTTCTTATACCTATACGTGTACTTGTTGCTCAAGAATCGGAGGACCCCACGATTCATGAAATAGTTTCTTCTTCCAAAGAAGATCCGAGTGTAAGAGGAAAGAGCAAATCATATGATACATGGTCATACATCGGGAAGTGTTGTAATCAGCTCTTGGAGTCTGAAAGCGAATTAGCGAGACGATGAGCTTACTCTAAAACTGAAGTTTGAATGTGGTTCAGAATTCAGCGGACCAGAGCTCAGGAAACAAGAACGCGACAACTTGAATTTGGGAGAATTGGGAATCCTGTCGGTATTAATAATTGGAATAAAATCCGTTTTTGTACGAGCAGCAATTGGTAAAAGGTTGCTCGGTAGGGAATTTGAGAGGATTTAAAAAAATAAAATAATAAAGGAAACGGGTTCACCGTGTCGTGACATACCGACCTACAGAGGACGCGATATGAATTATAAAAACTGTTTTCCGGAAAAAGCGACCGTTTCAAGCGCCGACGATAAAAAAAAAAAAGAAAAAAAAAGACCTAAAAGTAAAAAAGAAAGAAAGAGAGAGGAAGAATAAAAAAAGAACGGTTTCCGGTCCGTACGAGAACCACGGTGGCTGCTGTGGCCTGCAATTTATTTATTAAGTCAACACCGCAGTCCAGTAACCGGTGAAAGAGCCACGCTTGGTATCCCACGCGTGAAATATTAACCGAGTAAACTTTTACGTGCAATAATTGAGGCTCTCGCTATTTTCATTGTTCCTTTTAGCCCCCCTCCCCCTCCTCTCAAAATTTTAACAACGGACCAAGCTTCACGGACCCCCCAGAAAAATATCTCATCCGTATGTTATACATGTATATCATATACTATATTATTCCCATTTACAAATTGCAAACGTTGCGTGGTAAAGTAGCATCATTGTGTGTGTGTGTTGGCTTACGTATCGCATGAATGTGACAAGCACACGGATCGCTATTGCACACGCGTTTGTATAAACCGTTATACAATACGGGGTAACTGGTAATAAGGGTTAGGGGTGACCGCGCCTAGTTTCAATTGTTCAATTCCATTTTCTATTTTATTTTCCAAATTTTTTTTTTTTTTTCTTCTTCTTGTTTCTCCTTTATTTCCCTTCCTTTTTCCTGCAGCTCATTCTCTTTCCAACCTGCAGAACCGGTCCGGGTTTGTATCCCGTTGCGTTATATCGACTCGTCTCAGCTCGGCTTCCCGTAGCGTTATTCAACCCTTGTTTTTTACCCGCGGTTCCGTAAGCTCGTGCAATGCGTTTAGCCAAATCAGGGCTAACCCGTGATTAAAAGTGCACTGTACGGAAACGCGTATACGAACAATGTAAGGGAACTATAACGGGAATGAGAATTTACATACAAACAGCTATTATAGTTTTAAAGTAATTATACTCTCCATACTGCAGCGAATGCGGGATGGTTTCAACCTATTATTTTACACAATTGTAATGGACGAGGATGGGAATCGACAGGAGTTCCGGGAGAGACTGAATGAGAAAAAATATCCGAAAAGCATGGCCGAATATTTCATAAAATTTGGTGCAAAACTGGCCACCCTGCTGGGATAGATAGTAGCAAATTTCAGCAGCAAGTATTAGCATAATATTGGATAGGAAATGTATATAGTTATACGGAAGTAGGGACGTGCAGCCCTGGGGAGGTGCGACAACGGGAATGTAGAACTTGGGAATTCTTGTACGGAAACCGACCGATAATGCATAAAAGATAAGAACGGGATAGTACTCGAAAACAACAGCTTAAACTTATTCCTCATTTCTATTCTTTGGCCGGACCTTCTCTCGCACACTTCGATTTTCCTTTCCCTAATCGTCAGCCAAATGCCTCCCTCTCTCTATCTCTTACGCTATCCATCCGTCTATCCATCGGCGTCTTTGTTTCACTGTTTTCCACGATCTGCACGAAAGTGTCCGTAATTCGAAAGTTATTACGAAGAATTATTGAAAGTTTTAAGTTCCCAGTTTCGAGTTCCAAGTTTCAAGGCTCGAGCTCGGAGCTATGTGGGCCTCTTCGCGTTTACCCCGCTTTACGAATAGTCGAATGAATGGGATTTTAATGGACGGTAACCTGTTTACGACCAAAGTTTCTCCAATTAATTACTAGAAAACGTTGATGATTAGTAACCTTGTTGAGTAAACGAAAAGTTTTAATTATCAACGTCGTTTGATTAACTGTTTAAGCCGTACAACAATGAGATTAAACCGTGAGTAATATTCTATACGCGAGTAGGACACGCAGCTCAATGTAAAATATGGTCAACCGAATGAAACATACACTGCCTAGGTTCACGTATAAATATTGACACAAATTTGTATTGATCCGTGATCAAAACCCACCCTTTGTGCTCCACGCCCTTAAGGTTTTATTGTGACGGAGAACCGGGTTTGTACAATGCGTTAATCTCTGATGGCGGCGGATAATGAACTATAAAAGAAATAATAATCTCTAAAGGAACTGCAGCACCAGTCTGGCCACTTATCGCTTGCTGACTGCCAGTCAATTGTCCCTTCTTCAAGTCTCATCCAAGAGCCAAGTAAAGAGAACGAAAACGAAAGAAAAAGAACCGATAACATCACGCGTACGTCAGTCGGTCGACAGACTCAACACGCGCCAATCAACTGATGTAAATTAAATTAACGTAATGCAAAGGTATAAACGCCAAATCTTTCTTATTACCAAAGATGGATCACATCATCACGAAATCTTCCTCACTCTCTCTCTGTTTTTCTCTCGCGTATCTACCCATGTATATAACGGTCTCAAGATCGTTGCATAAACTTGATCGAATCTACACTCATGACATAGGCTCGGGGGTTATGCTGTATAATGTGTACGAAAGCCCGTAAAGTTCTCCTCCGTGTAATCAGGGGAATAGAGATAAACGTCCAGCGATAAGATCTGGAGTTGAAGTTGGCTCGATTGCCATAGCCTGGTTTTCAACTGGTTTAGCCAGTTCAGTTGAGCTGGTTCAGCTGGTTCAGCCGGTTCAATTTCCAGCAGATCTACGAACCAATTGTAATACATTCTGTCCCATTAGCGATATCAGCTTGGCTTTCTACCCCCAAACAGATCTAAATTCCTCTCGTCGCTCCGGTGTCCTATTCTATACCTATACCCTTGGATATATATTTCCTCCTCGCCAATTCAACATCCCCGGTATTTAGATGGTTGCTGTTAAATTATGCAACAAGTAGCGCGCGTGTACGCAGATATCTTGCAATATTCGCGGCGGTGTAATTATAGTTGCTTTGACGTTGCCAGTTCTGGATTAAAATTAATTAATACAAGATGTCTAGTCTCGTGTTCTGATTCAGTTTCATCTCATGCGTATCTACACGTAGTAGGTAGGTATATCGATCTACCATATCCGTGTGACGATTCATTGAGAAAAATTGAAACACGAAACGATGGAATCGAAGGGCCTTTAACAAATAAATCTAACTCATTAAAACACTAGCACGTCAGCTGGATAGAGTAAAAGTTCATTCGGGCGAATTAGGTACTAGCGTGTTAATCAACTACATATAAAGCCGGGCAACCGATGAACCGTGACGTCATTAGCCGGAAATAATTAAACGCCATTGTCACGTTTCCAAAGCTGGAATAGCAGGTACAGAAACAGGAAAAACAATAAATTGCCTCTCGCTTCGCAATATGCATGTCTACCTTGCGTTACACATACAACGTGGAGGCACATGCACACACACACGTACCTTTATCCAGTGGATACTCGTCTGTACTCATTGTTAAAATCTTTTAGAACGAACGAGATTGGTCTCTCTTGGTCTCTCTCATTCTCTATTTTCCTCTTTCGCTCTCGCGTATCGGAAGTTTGTTTCCCACTTATTAGGTTGCATGTTGGGAATGCTAAATCCAAACACAGGATCGACCGCACGTGTTCTAGGACACCGCCCGAAGAGATGGTGCCCGAAGAAAGGAGGCGGGGTACAGCTGAAGGGTGGACCGGGGTGGTTCATCTGCATACAAACAAGCTCACTCTAGGCCCGATGGAGCCCTCGGGTTTGAGTGCAACGTTGCAGCATCCCTACATCCGTCGACCTATGCTCTATAGAGATCCACTCGTGCGCGCTCCGCTAACTCTTTGGTCCAACATGAGAACCCATCATCGACTACTCGTTCCAACTGTCCATCCATCCAGCCATCCATCCGTATGCTAGTTCATTCGCCCGACGACGAAACTCGGAGATACAAAATTACCCTTGTTCTATTAAAATTCTAGTCATTCCGTCGATTTAGGTTCGAGGTTTACCAAGTTTCCAATATTCATGTAATTGATTCAAGTATTCAGTACCAACTAATTGCTTCGGCTTGTCGGAAATTACGTCAGCAATTATTCCTACTCTACCTGCAGCACAGACACGAACCTATATTAGATCATTGATTTCATTTATTGTACTGTACAGACCGGCTAGCAATGATTTGCACAAATTCAATTATAAGTATCATTGTCATCTGACAATGAGTCAACATCGAGGCAAAATCTTCGATAATTGAAAACCATGTGAGGATGAGACAACGATTTCGTTATTTAGCCCATCCAATATTTTTGTGTTCTGTTAACTCAACTCAATCAATTGAAAAAAAAGTTGCGATCTAATTGGGTGTCGGATCAAATTATCGAACGGTGTATATGTAGATGTTGCACTGCAGTCTCGCACACCGTGGACTATAGGTAAGAGCAAGAGCGCACACTTCGTGGGAACGTGTGCCTGACGAGTGATTACAATGACAACAATGACAAACAATGGCCAGTGCCTAGATGTATACATATAAATGCAAATATATATACGCAAAGGCGTACAATGGTCAAGTCAGGATGTCACGCCGTATGACGCTCAGCGTACGTTCGTCGTTCATCCGTTCATCCGCCTGTCCCGTCGGTTTTGTTCGATTGCATCTGCTACACGAATAAATTTGCATACTCAGTCACATATGTATATATAGCATATGTATATGATTATTAATTTATTTATTTATATTTATATATATATGGTATATATATATACCTATACATATATATAAAATATGAATAATAAGTTTCTGTGTAACTATACCGTAAGTCTAATCCTGAAATTACGAGTCATATGGTCAGGAGACATCGCATCTTCATCATTTGACATGTGACATGGTTGTAGTTTTTTTTACTAATTTATCACTCGCTCTATTTTCATTTTTCTTTTTTTCTTTTTACTCTGCCAGAGTTCCGTAGGTCGAGGAGGGTGATTCTGGGTTGTTTGGCGCGTGCCTTGTCGACTATTCTTGTGAATTCGTTTATTGATGACGGTGACAAAGTACGCACAACCTACCTATAATCGAGTTTGTCGTGGTTCGAAAATACCGACCCTTCTTTCGCATCGGGGTGGACAACGGAGTGCGAACAACGGGGCAGTGGTCAGTCTCCCTTAAACTAAGTCCGTCGAATCCCCCGAGCTCCTGAATACAAAACTTTTCAATAGAAGATTGGGAGGAAGGGTCTTATTATTTATTAAGCCATGGGACAGAGAAGAAAAAAAGTTTCCAGTTTGCGCTACACTCGCTTGACCACCGAATATAAAAAATGATTTTCGTTGAATGGGATCTTCTCGACAGGTTCGTCATTATAATTAAATGTCACGGTCCCTTCAGCAGATGAACTGGACATTGTGACGTCGGTGACACGATTTTTTTATCCGTCGTTTTTGTTTTTTTCTAATTTTTTCTTTTATTTTAAATTCAATTCCGGCTGACAGCTACCTGATAAATCACCAACGATAGCCTCTATTCATGGTCGGCTAATCAAATTTCCTCGCCCTCAAAAGTTATAGCCAGAAATTTACCGCAATAAGGAGAATTCCTGTTCGTGAAGAACCTCAAATGTATTTTTCTCAGACGGACAAAGACGTTATCCGTTCCATTCTCTGATGAAAACGTGGAGAGAGATTAACCATATTTGGGTTTGATCTAATCCCGTCTACATGACCCCTTCACAAATGGTACCTACCTTGTTGGACTATGGGTCAATAGGAACCAGCAAAGGGCAGGCTGGAGAAATCTAGTTAGCGCTTGACAGGTCTTAAATTAAATGCAACGTCCACAACAATCTCCACTTCTCGAGATTAAGCTATCTGAAGAAAAGAAAAAAGTGTTACTGTACAGCGGCGATAACGTCAAAAAAATTGATCATCCGTGAAGAAATCGTTTATATTTTATATTGCCCAGAAATGAGCTGGCTTCATAAGTATATCAACGCGTGAAGGAATTATCAAAATTTTTGTTGAACCAGGTCGAAGTTCTGAATTTTAAAAGTTTCGAGGGGTCGAAACTCCGAGACTTGAAATTTACCATGAAGCGTTGTACTCCTCCGTTAAATTTTCGGATCCTTGAACTGTTTGAGTTTTTAACTGCCAGAACTTTGACGGTTCTGAAAAATTCGAAATCTTCTGAAATGAATTCAGAATTTTGAACTTTCGAAATTCGGAACTTCCGACCAGCCCCAAAATTTTTTATCAAAAAGGATGAGGGCCGTAAAGAATCAGGACAACATCCTCAACATTCTCATGAGTGCGGACGAGTTGACGTCAACTATATATATTTTGTTCTATTGAACTTCATGCTTGCGGAGATAATTCGGCCGAGCTTGTTTGCACCCAATGCTTGAATATCTTTCGCGCCAAGTTAAACTATAAAGCTAACAGTGTTATTGGAACTCGACCTCAATGAGCGACGCTGTGGCATCAACGTCGGCGTGGGTCGACACTAAACAGAAGCTTACCCACTCCAATCCCGTGCATTGTGCCCACAATGTGCTTAGCGTGCTCCAGTTGTTGTTTAATCTAATTAACGAAGTAACCGTATACTGTACGTATAGTTTGCTCAATGGGAGAAGAGCCTGTCTTCAGGTGACTATAGAATAAAGGCAATACTCTATTGGCCCTTAGAGCTTAACGCGTCCTTCTCACAGCATTAATGAATATTTATATACTTAATTAAAACATCCAATCGTCTCGGATCTCGAAGGAACGTTAAAAATTCTGGAATATTCATTAAATTTATTTGTCTATGTATGTATGTACTCGTTTTACTTGTTTTCGAAATTTCAAACGCAGCCATATTACGTTGAATTTAGAAATATGATCGGTGAAGCCTTGGAAACGTCTGTGGAATTTCAAAGTTCGTTGTTCTGCAGTGGGCATAATAGAGAACCCTGAATGATCCTGTTACGAGGATTTTCACACAAGTTTGTTCTGTATCCTCACGTACGACCGGCCACTTTACTACCTACAGCTACTATGCTCAAACCGATCGTACCGTATATACGAAGAGGCCAAACTGGGTAAAATACTGTGCTTTATCCTGCAACTGCACGGCGAGACCTAAACTCTGCATGACGCTGCCAATCCACAGAACTAGGAATTCTCGGTTTTGTGAGTTTCTGCAGGACTAAAGCTGGGTTAAGCTGTGACAAAATTTGCACCGAACTAGTCCTCACGTTTGCACACAAGTACCGGAACTCTCTCTCCCTCTCTCTCTCTCTGCACCGCTTTCACGGTAATATATTCATTCGTACAATCAACGTGTATGTACGTACCGGTACGTATGCCGGAATAAATATCTTCAAATTTAATAGACAAATATTTGCTCGGACGCGCGAAGCTTTGGAAACATACCTATACATGTATAGTCGTACTATGAATTCTGGGGAACTAAATAGGTATAATATATACCATGGTTTCCCTCGACGAACGTGCTTCGAAAACTATCAATGACCCACAGGCCTTGCGGACGCGGTGATGATGTAGACCGCGGAAATCCATTATCTGACTTATGCATGATTCTCAATGATCGGCTAATTGCGTTTGGGTGGAAATAGAGCGGGGCAAACCGATGTCGGTAAATATTTGGTCTCCCTGCACCCGAAGCTCCCAGTCGTTTGTAGTACCGAAAATAGCGTATCTATATAGACAGTTATTAATGGCGGTGTATATATGCGTAGTTTTCTATGTGTATATTTCCATTAAAATTGTGTATTGGTACAAGTCCACACGTCGGGCATTTTCGTTTGATATAAAATGGCTGGATCGTTGTTTATTGAATGGTGTATATCGTGGATAGTGAAAAGGCGATGGTACACGTACGTACATACATACGTAGATGCATCTCGTAGTTTGGTGATTTTATATTCGTTTATTATAAGTTTTAACAGCGGTTTCAGGTATTATTCAGACGTTGATTTAGCCGACTATAAATATAATTAGTGTCTTGTAACGAAAACTGTGTCTACCTTTCCATGTATTTATACATATACTATACATTCTTTTTTCTTCTCCTTTTTTTTTTTTTGGATCTTCATTTTTTACTTCTATTTTATTTGTTTCGTATTTACAGAATATTTAAGAGCCATAACAAGCCTCCTAATTCCCTTAATTAAAATTCTGTCCTGACCCAACCACACGCGGAGCGTAAGATGTCCTTTCTCCGCGATCTCCGCTTCGGTAATTAACCCAAAGATATTGTTATTAGACACCGTTAATTACCCGCGCCCACTGCCAGCTAGTGGCGATTTGTTCGAACAGTAATACTCTTTTTTCTTTCTCTAGGTCAAGAATTACTCTCTTTTATCTTTTTTCTTTCCCAGGCTATTCGGGACCGGGTTACGAATTTTAAAAGCTTTGAATGGTCAAAATTCCGAATTTTAATACCATGGAATCACAGGTTTTTTTAAAATGATATTTCGTCGAAAGTCTGCGTAGTCGATTTCAAAGGAAACCCAATTTTTGGCTTCTTGGACTTTCGGAATTCTGGACTTTCTGAGTTTTGAGCTGTCTGCATTCGGATCTTGCCGTAATTCAATTTCTGAACTATAACGTTTCCGAAAATCCGAAATCGTCTCAACTTTTAACATTCAGAACCTCAATCAACCGGATTTTTACTTTCATAATTAATGACGTACATAGATGTATAGGATACTCATTCATCCACATGCTTAACATAAATTCACCAAAGCTTCGGAACGCTCCGGGGGTTTCCTAAGGATAGATGGACGAATGAACTTACGGACGTACGGATGCCAGGACGGCTATGGATGGTTGAAAGGATGGATGGATGGATGGATGGACGGATGGATGGCTGGACAGGTTGGTCGCACGAAAGCCGACCATCATCATTAGTCCTGGTCCGCGTAATCACAATCATTCTTCGGAACGGTTAAATTGCCTTAAATTGGTTCTCCCTAAGAAAACAAAAAGGGGCTGACGCCCGATTTTTAACGAGTTGAAGGGAGATGTTGTGGTACCCCATCTTATCCCTGCAGACAGTTTCTTTTTACAGTGGCCAAGTTTCGCTCAAGGAACACGGTTCGTAATAGCAGGGACATCACCGATTGCTTTTCCCTCATTCCCCGACCGTTTATTTCACTCCTCTCTACCCACCGCGACTGTGGGAAGATATTTTCAATTTCTACGTTCTTCAAAAAATTGATTCCCACCCAGCCCAGGGTATGATTACAACGTCGACGAAGAGTTGTCATTAGTAAAGGTGCCTAATTTTTGTATCTCAACGAAGAAGAAGAAGAAGAACACCCCTAGATGCAGCGGACCTCTTGTCAGACCTTACCGTTCGCTTTTATAGTAATTATAATCTCGTCTTGGTATATACCTAACCCGAAAAAAAAGGAGTAGGAATTCTAATACCCTAAGGAATCTTTCGGCGATCGTCGACTCGTCCTTTATAGATACCTACAAGATCCTAAAGCCCTAAAACCCGAAATTCCGAGTGCGTAGTATGGTCGAGTGGTCGAATAGACAGGCCAAGACCGCCTAACAAGGCTTAGAATTTGAATGGCGTGCTGCTCGCTTGTCCGCGTCGTTCTTTACCGATACCTAGCTGCCTTTGGTCCTCGTGGGTCCTCGCATGCCAGGACGCAGCCGTAGGACCCTGTTTGATACCATCAACGGATACTTGGGGAATGTCCACCGTAAGGACACTAGTACAACCAGAAGACCTGCACCCTGTCCAATCAGGAGCTCGTTAGCACGACGAACAAAGGGAACTTTTGGTTATATTCTTGTGACGCCTGCCTCGGGCAAGGGATAGAGGATAAAGGATAACAACAATAAGAGAGCGGAAGAAATGGAACGTATCTTCAACGGGTATTATACGTAGGTACCGGTAGCGCGTGAGAAACTCGTGATATTTCCGTGTCAAGAAATTCCCGAGGTAATCTGTAAACCTATTGACTCTAGCTTCCCGAGATTGGATGCCCGGCGAAAATCGTATTTCCGGTCTCAAGAGTAGGTTCAACATTTTAGCTAAAAATTCGAAAGACTGACCTAGAATCCCCGGCCATTTATATAGTAGATTTATATACACGGTGAGAAAAATTCCAGCAAGAGGTAGAAAAGTTTTGGTTAATATGAATGTGATACGTCTTGGGAGGTAGAGACAATATTTCGGATGTTTTAAATGAGAGAAATTTATATTTCATATTGGTTTTTATTTTCTTGTATCTTCTTGAGGTATTCCCGGTAGAATACCCAGTTGAATTATAATAAGTGTTCATTAAAACGTTGAAAATATTTCAACGATTGAAATGAATCTTTTTTAATTCCTTTTATTTTGTCACGAGACAAGATCTTGGCCATTGGGATTGCTGCCTGCATTTTTATATAAGTATCCAATCAAGCGAAAAACTTTATTACTTTATAACGAGATTCGCGAGACGAAAACGTAGGAACGAATGGAAAGAAACAAGCGGAGGAATAATCGCTTCCGTTTTTATGCGATCACTAAAAACGTATTTTTCTCAACGTCTCGTGCTGCTGCAGCTATGTTTAAAATTACTACAGGCCCGGCGGACCCACCAGGGTTCCAAAAAAAACGAAAAAAAGAAAAAAAAATCTCGAGCAATTAATATTCCCAACGAACATATACGACCGTGGTTTATAACGAGAATCACCGTTTACGATGAATTTAAACTCGTATATAAAAATATAACCGTTTCCGAAATACATTTAAGTGCTTCTTGACGAGTTTTACCTGGTATGTAATTTTTTTTTTTCTTTTTTTTTCTAGTCGATAGAGCAGATATATAGATAGAGGAATTTTCATATAGAGACACAGATCTGGCATGCATGTACACGTAGATATATCATGTATACGTAATCACGTCCTGCCAGAGTAGGTATCGGCTAAATCGAATATCTCGGAGATGTCGTTGATTGGAAATTGGAGATTACAGATAGTCGATACTCGACCTATTTCCCGTCGCGAGTGATCGCGGTCCATTTTCAATTTACCATTTTCAATTTTCAATTTACTATTTCCCATCATCAATAAAGTAATTTCTCTATTCACGGAACAATTTCGCTATCATACCGGTACCCAGACTCCGCCAGTTGTTTATCTCCGATTTTCCGATCACAAGCTCGAACAAAACATCCGCAATTGGTCTGATTCAGAGCGTAAATATTCGCCTCATCTGGTTCACCGGTATATATAGTATACCTACTCCACATCTGTACCTTTGACTTTTCAATCGTTCCAAATATCTAGACGAACCGTACCTACCCCGTCAATCGTACCGAAAATTTCTGTACATATGTATGTACACATGTACACATAATACCTATACAGTAGAAAAAATTTTAGCTGCACGAATCAGCGGAGCATCATTTTTCCGCAATCCATATTCACCGTGTGTGGAAAACATCTGCAGATGAAGAATACCCGAGTTGGTTTGAGGGTGGAATCATCCTTGAAGTAAATATCGGGGGGTTTTGATTTGAATATAAAAAAATATAAGAATGACGTATCAATTTTGTTGATCATTTATATCCGCTTGAATTTTTATTCGATTCTAAATTATGCAGGCATGAAGTCATACCAGACTAACTAAACTTCTGATATCAAACTTTACTGAGTTATAATTCAGCGGGGGGTATATTTTTCTAGTATACAAACTTTCCGTCAGTTTACAGTTAGATTTGATGCCAAAAAATATCGCATCCCTCGAAAGCTTATCCCGGAAATTGAATGACCGTTTGTTTAATTTTAAAATTAGACGAGTCCATCATTTAAATTGAATCATTCAACGCCTTCGCCACGTATGTGTATATCCACGTGGATATGATTATATATATAGATGAGTTGTACATACATACGTAAAGATATACCTATGTCAAAAGAGGAAAACTGTCTGGATGATTCTCACGCTTGACACATTCGGTGACTGATCGACCCAAAGGACGTCTCTCCTAATTTTCTCATGGTTATATGATTCTTATCCGTATTTTGTCGTATCTGTTTCTCAAACAAGAATGTCATTCGTTGTAGACAGATCTGAATTAAATTCAACTAGAATATTGTAAACTACGCGACACAACGCGTATCGTTGTCTTCTCATCGGCAGATGCAGGAGGAAGGAAATATCGTGGTAACGGTTCCTCTGATCTTAGGGAAAGAAATTTTTTATGTTTTTAGTCTTTTCAAAACAACGTCTCCATTAGATACATGTATGCAGTGTCCGAGGAAACATATATTTTAGATCCGCAGATACACAGAGGCCGATAAAATTTATACTCAGTATCGTGTCTGTTTAGTGGTTTTGCTTCAACTCGAACCCGCATTTATCCAGCTTCCCATAGGACTTGCGTAAGTAACTTCCTCTATATCTAACTTCAGTATCAGCCTCGTGTCGTCTCGCCAACCCACGTGTTCCTCGTATTGCATAAGCTCTATCGCAGGCTGCCCATCTTTTCCTTTCAACTTCTTCGTCTGGCTTGAAACTTGGAGAATCTCTCCGAAACAATGTTCGAAGAATTCTTTAAATTACGTATCAAAATCTTTCATCCCTTACGTATACGAGGTGAATGGAAAGATTCTCGTTCGTTAACTGTTCGCAGAAATCGTCACATTGAAAGGCGGTTAATTAAATCTCGCGGATATCTGTAGAACAGGGCAAAAATGTCTTCGGACTGCAGATGAGGGTGACTAGTCGCTCGTCGGTACTTTGTAAAGGCAAATTGAAACGTGTTCGAGAATGGTGTTGTGCATCTGAATGAAAGGTGTTCGCGAGTATCAGCGTGAGTTGCAAAAAGTGAAAACTTCATTCAGAGATGACTCTCAGTTCTGTTTGTGGCTGAGGTTGACCGTAAAGCCGTTCGCTGCTTCGTCAACGTATGGTCACGGGCTTCTGGGGTCGTTTGCACGTTTTTAGGATCGACCCACTCGGTTATCCGTTGTTCGCTGGAGACTTGACATCTTTATCGTTTCATCTAGAGGCGAGAGTCCAGTGGACGTGCTTACGCCATCCATCCATTCGGATTTCAGATCCCTCTTATCTCTCGTCTTGTTAGAGTAAAATGGTAACCAAGATGAGCGTCGCGTTGCCTCGCCTCGCCTCGCGTCCGCGACGAGAGGGTGAAGGAGATTGGGGAAGCGTCGAGATAAAATAAGAGGATCAATTCGGAGGACACTCCTTTGGTCTTATAGTAGCGAGGAAATGGGGGCACCTTCGACTATCTATATTTGAATAAAACGTGATCGATCGTCCGATCTGGCGACACGAGAATCGTAACAAACCGTTGTTTGGATGAAAACAAACTTCGTTATCACTGACTACGGGTTATCTCGAGGTGCAGCTCGCTCCATGGTTAATTAAGAAAACCAGCGTGAAAGCGGAGAATCAGCTGTACACTGGGAAATTAAGTAATCTGACGAGGAGACCGCACAGACCGTGACCTCCGATCCACGAAAAGCGAAAACATATCAAATCACCAAACTTGAAGCCCGGAGTGAGATAAATTAAGGTTTTATACAGGAACAAGAAATCTCTTAATCCTCGTCGTCTCTTCTTACAGCGCGTGTGTGTGGCACATTTTCGTCTTTCGTGATTCCCTTCCCCCTCTTACTCGGCTCCTCTTCTTCTGCCATCGAGCACCACTGAAAGCCTATCAGGTTACTGGAATTAGTTTCCGTAAAACGGAATCTCCGAACCTCCGTGAATCCCTCTCTCACGTCGGAACGGTTCCTGTTTTATTGGTCGTAAAATGAACGGGGTAGCAGTCGAAGCCAAGCAGAGCTTGTCCTGTCCGCCAAAGACGGAATACAGGCGTTCATAAACTCATCAGCTAAATGTCGCCCAAACCTGTTGGCGACGGGGGTTCCGGGACTTTCTTTAATCCTAGTCAGTCCCGGACGAATGAATATGTACATTTAATCAGTTAACGGTAGTCTCACTCAAGGTAACCGGACTGAGGAACGTGTCGTAGAAACATCTCGAGAACCGTGATACTTACGGATAAACCTGACGATAAAACGAAACGAAATTAAGACGCGTGGACGTCGTTGAGGACGGATAAAGTTACCAATTATTTAATCGACAATTACTCCAAAGCGGAAAATAAAATCGAGCTTTCCCCAGAGTCCAAAGAAATACCGAACTTTGTCAGACCATACGACTTTCTGCTGAATGGCTTGCAAATTTTTAAACTCGAGAAACGACACTGCAGACCGTTCTGCAAGGTCCTAGACTCTCCGCGAAGGCACTGAACCTTTGCATAAAAATTGATATTGCAGAGTCAGAGATAGCGTCTTCCTTATGGGATGTGGATTTTTTTTCATAGCCACGAGTCATTTTTGGATCAGCTTATGATAGCGTTCATTAGCTGTAACCAATCTCAGATAATTAATAGCCCCGTCTCAATCAATCACTCGCCACCGACTACCACGGCGACTCGGTCGAGCGAGTACAATGGCATGGTAATTGCTTTAAACTTATTATAAACCCGTGGCGCCCATCGCATTGTTGCGTTCCACGGACACGCCATGCCATGCTAAGAGACAGCTACACGCCCATGCAGGTCTCTCCCACGCAAGGTTCCCAAAGAGAACGGGATGATAATTTACAACAGTTTTCTTAGCGGATGATCACGTCAGCGCCTACCCAGATTGTTGTCACACGGTCATGGTCGTCTATAATTATTAATTGCTTTGAAATTTTTGACAAAACTTATCGCATACTTTTAGGTCGGGTTTGAAGCTCCGAATTTTGAAAGCTCTGAACGGTCGAAATTCCGAATTCCCAGTTTTTGGAAATGGTATTTCTCCGAAAGTCTGCATAGTCGATTTAAAAAATCTCAAATCAAAAAAACACCGAAGGCTCGAAATATCTTGAACTTTACCGTTTCTGAAAACTCCAAATCGTCTCAAATGATTCGTAATTTTAAATCATTGAATAGCTTTACAAAGAGCGATGCGGGAATAGAAAACGCTGTGCTTTATTGGAGTGTAAAAGTTTCGTTGGGATTCAGGTAACTTTTTCTATGATGGGAGAATAAATATTATCCCAGACGGTTGGTATAGGTATATAGAGGTATGTAGATATATATGTACTTTATACGTACGTCAGGTATATACTATAAGGTTTTGAAAAGTTTTTCGGGATTACATCCGTCGTACGAAAGAGTTTCTTATCGCTAGTTGAAAAGTTGGAAAGTTTCAAAAGAAGAATAACATAGTTTAGGGGTACAAATAAGAATCGAAATTTGGTATTTAAACGATCCTCATTCGATAGCTCCCGCACATCGACATCAACTGTGTCAAACTAAAGAACGTCTTGATCTTCAATTCCGTTTCTTCTCAGACGCGCGGTATAACTTCTAAGTAAGAATAATAAAATTCTCAACCTTTTTTTCCCTGCAGAGCACCGTGTCTGATCCTATTTAAACAAAATACCCCACTGCTCTGCTCCACGGATCCAAGAGCCCCATAAAATTCGGTCTTGTATACCTACTGCCCTCGTTCGAACAGAGTACCGCGACATCGAAACGCCCTCATAAACGTTGCTCCTGCTCGCCTCAAACCAGATAAAGTACATTCTTTTCCTCATGCATATCTACCTACTTCGATAACATTTTAAGAATCGAATCCTAAGCCTTAACTTTGTCGGCATTCACTCATATTTGTCCAGGTACATAACGTTCCTTTCGTAATACCTTACCGATTACCAATGCCCTGTACAAGGCAAAATATTACATCGCATATAACACGAAAATGAAAATGCAAATTAGGAATTCATTCACACGGTTTAAAACAGGGCGAGTCTAATTTCCTTTTTTTTCTCTCTTTGTTACAGGTAAGTCGACTCAAAATTACCCGTATATTACGTCGTTATGAATATAAGAAGCCTCATCTCTTGCTGAACTAATTGTACGTAAGTGAGCAGATATCTACCATATAGCTGCACCAGACAGCTAAGCGAGTCTTATTACAATCCACCATAAATACCGGAAGTACTGTATCATCTTAATTAATCTTAAGGTGCCTTATATGGCGTCTTAAACTCTTAAACGCTAAACTCTGAAGGCGGATTTTTAAGAGTCCTCAAAGTCTTTGGGGTCTTAAAACCTTCTCCTTGTATAGTCAGTTGGTCACGGTAAAATGCTCGGCCGTTATTATACTCTTCGGATCATTCGTTTATACGTGAATCGTAAGTAAGTTTTGTCATGCGAAAAGCACGTATATGTAATTTAGAAGAGAAACGTATAAGTATAAAGAGAACGAGGTAGACGAGACATTCGCGTTTCGTCGAAGTAGTCCAATTAGTTGAGGATAGTGTAACTGCATTCCGGTTGTCGACCGTTTTAGTTCAAACTCTCTTCGAGAGAAATTGGATATAAAATCGAACGAAATTCAAAAGCCAACGAACGAGATAAAATAAAACCTAAAGAATCCAATTCGTACGACGTTTCTCGTAATTTATATACCCAGATGATATCCCGAATCTAGAAAGCTGCTTGACATATTTTACCTCGGTTGTAAAAAAAAAATTTCTTCTTCACTTATTTCATTCTTTCCTTCTCTTTCAGTCTAGAACATGGATATTTATTATTTCCAAATGTAAATCGGACCGTACGTGTGTTTCTATGTATAGCCGGCTAATTAACCGAATGATGAATTCTCTCACTTAAATTCAAACCGACAATACAGATGAGAAAGTATAACGACGCCGGGTCGTTGTCTATACGATCGAAATTGGAACAGGCAAGAAATCGGCCAATCAAGGTTCTAATCAGGCGTACAATCGGTATTAACGTAGATCGTGGAGCTTACGCTATAGGCCATGTTTATCGCTTATAGTCATTGACTGCAGCACACTGCAAGCCATGATGCAATTTCCTCTCGCGAATTATCAGTAACATTGCGCCGTTCGACCGTACCCTTCAGATATCAGCTCATTCACTAGCTCCAATCTCTGCACCAGCATCCGAGACCTCGATCTTATAATTAAACCGCCCAACCCTTGACTCTCCTCTCTCGTATGTCCAAATTAAACAAAAGCTTTACGGTTGTAGGTTTTGATAAGGTTCTCTTTACCGAATACCTATCCATTAGTATCACAGATCAGCTGATCGATACCGATTTGTAATTTGTTTTGCTGATCGATCGAAACTCGTAAATAATTATCACCTTTCGGGAAACTATTTCGTGCTTTTGGTTCTCTTCCGCCGGGTTTTCTTTGTTCACTATAGTACGAACATGCTCGTCGAATGTATGGGTACACATGCGTATATAGCCGGGTGATCGGAGGGAGCTGGACAGCTCAATATCCACTGCGGATGGTAGAGTTCCGAGAGATACGGTGGTCAGTAGAGCACTGTTGCTGCAATTACCGGCAATTACCGGAACCTAATTAATTAACGCGATCCACGCCTCAGCTCCGGTCCAGATACGCTAGATATTCTATCGCTATATCTTCGCTCCCCCGATTGTTAGCCAATTCGCAATACCTAGACCTAATTACGTACACGTCGGATTTTCTTTCCCCGAGTAAAAATTCACGTCTTCGAAGTAAATAATTGATTCAATTTAAACGAACAAAAATTTACCTAAGCTGTTGTTCACTGTTTGATCTTTGAATTTGTTCGTTTCTGTACGAGCCCGGTTTGCTAACGGTAAGAGAACGTCGAGTTTCGTGGCTCGAGCCTGTGCGAGTTCGCGCTGATTATGAATATCGCTAGATATTCGTGCTGCGAAGTAGGTAGGTAAGTAGGTAGGTTCTCTTTTTTTTCTCTCTCTTATTGTTGTATAGTTCGAACTAAAACTTAACTGAATAATAAGTAGGCAAAGAGCTCGACGAAGCCAAACAGCGTTTCCTCCCGGTGTGGATCCGGCTTAAGAAAACCGGCTTATCGAATGGCGTGCGAGGCTTGACCTAATAATAATAACAATATCAACATTAATAATAATGATATTGATACAAGCCAACACGCGGACTGATTGCGAGCAAATATATATCTAGAAGAAGTATAAGAAAAAAAAATGACGAAAAAAACGAAATGAAAGAAAAAGCAAACTATACAAACGTTGTCGAAATTCTGGTACCTGCACGCGAATCATTTTCACATACCATCGAAACTTTTTATAAACATTATACCTATATAGTAGAGCGTGTGCTACTGATATCTAGGAGCCGTACAGTGGGCTAAGCCACGCGTATAAGAATACCTTATACCTTTTTTTTTATACCATAGCTACAAGTGTGTTCTTTTCAGATATGGAAGCTGGAGGTAACTGAAGGCGGGTTTAATACTTATTAAATATGAATACTACGCGGATGAGGTCTGGCCATGAATATTTTAACACGTATTTAGTCCGGGTACCAAAATTTCAACATAAAAGCTCTAAGACGTAAGATGCGTTGAAGACGTTGCTGCGTCTTCATTCGCGTTCTTTCAGTTCGTTTGTTCGTTTGTTAGTATTCTTGTGTGTATATACCGTCTTTATGTGCAAGCTTGTGTGTCTCTCTTTGTGCGTTTGTGTTTGTGACTCGAATCTTCAGTTCCACTCGCCAAGAACGAATCCGGAGCCTTTGATGGCACCCAAGTCTAATTGTTGATTCTAATTTATAACCCTAAGGCGCTTACCGCCTTACGCAGTCCCTCGCCCATCCTGATGTAGCTCGAGGCTCTCTCTCTCTTTCTCTCTCTACTCACCAAGCTGCGTACGAGATAACTCAGAGCTTGATTTAGATCCCAGGTTATCTATTCGGCGTCATCTCTTCAAGCAAAGCAAAACTTGCCAAAGTTTCGAGGATTATATGTATTAGTATCGCATGTCTACGAGCATGTGCACGTACACTTTAATTAAGATTCCTAATTGAATCGGGGGGGGGGAGGTCTCGAAAAATTTATTTGACAGTCATCGCACTCATGGTGTTAAAAGCCCCTTTGCACTCTCTGCAATCGGAAGAAAAAATGAGGAGTTCGGTATGAAACAAAAAAAACTGTGTCATCGGATTTCTAATCTCCTCGTAGCGTCGGCCGTGCGTCGTCTCACACGAGAAGCTAAGCTCAGCTTTTAACTTCAAGCAGCTTTCGGTGCAAAGCTTGCTGCAGTCCTGTCTCTGCAAGGATCAGCCCTCTCTTCGCATTCTTTTTCCTTCTTCTCTCACTCTCAGTCCCGCTCCTTTTCTCTTTGTCTCTTTGTTTCCTTCGCCACGTTAAACTGTTGAAAAGAAAATATCGGCAAACACATATCCAACACATTGCTTTGACACTTCAGACTGCACTGCAGTATCTCCCGTCGTCTTGGATCTTCGGAAGACTTTATCTTCCGGAAGAGCTGCACGGCATATCCTCCTGTCTATACCTACTCGATGTCTGATTCGGAGGATGGAGCCGAGTTTTGACACCAGTTAAAGATTCGTATCCGCAATTCTGTTTTGTTCACGTTATATATCTATATACAGATTGATTACAACGCTTTGCGTTTCGAGGTTTTGACATTAATCAGAGTGTACTTCCTGTTACGTTTAACGCTATTGTTGAGACTTGTACGGATTAGCAGGTATCGTCAGGATACTGAATTTCGCCTGGTGAATACCGGCGGAAATTCTCTCATCGTTAGAATTGCCACGCCAGTGGTAATTGTACAAACAGAAGGTAGCGAAGCTGACAATGAAACCATGGCTCGCGCTGATTACCGCAGTAATCGATATACGTGTACAGCTACGTCCAATTCCTGCAGTTAGTAAAATCATGAAATCGTCGCAAATTTTAAACGTTCATTTCCGGCTACATTCACAGCTAGATACCCAAATGCACCAGTACGATATTTCAGTACTAATCTATTTCGAATTTTCGGCCAACAAACTATGCGAAAAGGCACCCCCCCGCCCCCTAACCCGCACGGGTACAGGAATTTTGCTTGTATTCGAACAAGAATGTGAAGATGCAAAGATGCATACCTGTACCACCGCAGGCATTCTGTAAATTTATGTAACCTACTGTACCTACGGCAATCTGACCGACCGTTTAAAACGAAACGTCTATAAAAGAAAAATATCTACCTCATTTAATTCCGCGAATTTTATTCCAAACATTCTTCAATTCCATTCGTTACTCTGTGGACCCGCCATTCCAACAGCATACCGTAATGCGGAAGGTACGTAATGTGCATGTACATAATTCAAATCGCTGGAAGATCCTACCTCCAGGTTTTAGTACAACTGGTCGATGGTTTCTGAAGACAATGAATAACGACAGATAATTACTGGAAAGTTAAGCATGGAGTTAAGGATACGTCGTGGGTCATCGGGTACCTTAAAGGTGCGTCCCTTGGTTACAGGTTTTCTTGCAAGTGAGGGTATTCGTCAGACGGTCAAAGGCGGCCAGCTTAACGACGTCAACAAAGCCGGAAGAGTAGTTATTTTCTCGTAAAAGTGGTAAACAGAAGTAAATGTGAAAATACAACACGTTTCTAACCCCAGGCGGGTTATTGTGAGAATCCGGACAAACGAGCGCGGGGTCTCTATGCCGTAGTGTTGCCGTGTTTCGAGTTGTGTTTCAACATTGATTCTCTCTTCGTGTGTTTGGACAGCGGTTGAAGCCCCTTCGAGTCCCTTTCTCACGCCTACGAGATCTTCCAATGCCGTGGCTTCCGTGCTGCTTATAACCTCCTCAATACCTCGTTATAGAATCAGACATTATTGCTTCACCGATATCCCTCAAATAATCCCCAAAAACTATGAACATCATGAAAACAGAATAAAACTGCACAAGACTAATCAAATTTCATCGTTAGATTGACCCGAGAATCGTTAAGGAATGAAATCCCATCACAAGTAGAAATTTTTTCGGTCACTATCGACATCAACCCTTCAGTAGTTCGATTTTAGTTGGAATTCAAATTCTGAATAAGAATGAAGAATACCTTGCGGTAGGTCCCCGTTTTCTTTCACCCATTCGCCTCGTGGCCGTAAAAAGATGTTCTCTTATCTCGACGATATCGTTCATGTATCGTTCGATATAGATCTCTTTTCGAAAGACCTACCAACGCGCATTCCTGAATATAGTTATTCGTTCTGGCTCGCAGTAAAACGCGAATGCACTGTAGGGTGAACCCGCGTTGGTTGACCAAGAGAGGGACTGCCAGGAAGGGGACGTAAAACATGAGGCTGAACTCGTCAATCTGGTCTTTCGAGAGAGAAATATATGGAAGTGTGACGAACATGACAACCGTGTCCCGCGATATTAATGGTCTGCCGCGTTGACGATAATGTCGTAATGTCCTGCGGTCGTAATGCCGCGTTGGTAATGTCGTAAGTTGGTCCAGTCTACTCTCTCGCTAACTGACCGTCGATGATTTTGATTTCCGTTTGAGATCCTGTACCGCGTCAAAAACCAATTTGAATTGATAAATTATCATTATTTTCAAACTATCGGAAACTTCAACGAAATTTTAGTCAGTTTTTCAAGAATGAGAAGACTTCGCCATCCGCGAGTAAATTGATACCCAGAATTTGTTTCGTTAATTAGAAATTCCCTGAATACAGCTGTTTCATTATTTCTTGCCTAGGTGAATACCCGTAAGAATTGCAGGTCTCGGGGCAAGTCGTTCGGTGAATTAGTGAAACTATACGTTTCGTCTGAATACATCACTTCCGTTTTCATTTAGAAAATTCGAATCCCAAAAATAATCAAGCCCATTTCTCACACGGCTATTTGTCACGGCGTAGAGGAATCTAAATTTATTCCTCTTATTCCTCCTCTGTTCTCCCTCCGGGTTTTCTAACCGTTCCTCGGCTCGTTCTTCCTTCCATACTCAACGGCGGTACTCCGGGTCCAATTTGGTGGAACGGAACACCAGTAACGGGCCGTCAACCCTGATAGCATCTTCTAATGTATTCAACTGCTCTCGGTAAAATTCTTCCATTTCACCAGCCACGATCGTCGCCCTTACCTTATATACCTTTCCTTTCCTTTCCTTGCCTTGCCTTGCCCTTCCTTGCCTGTTCTTTAACCATACTTGAACGCTGATACTCGATGCTGTCGCTCCCCTGATGCGACGATCCTTGCTGTTAGTGTCGAAATTTTTAACGTGGTAGCCTTAATCCAGACCGACTGTTGACTACCAAAAGGATAAATATTGCCGATAACCATCGCCTGTTCTACGGTGACTTAGTCTCGATAAATTTTCACCGGAAATTCGTCGAAGTTTATCCCCGGCTCTTAGGTGGAGAAACGTACGTAGGTACAGGACGTTGGTTGGAAATGTTTCATGGAACCACAAGTTCTGATTGACGGTGATTTAAAGTCTTTTTCTGTTTACCCTACGTCGTAAACAGTATTCTTTTTTTCTTGTGTTTCTTTCCTTCAAACTGAACCTGGGACTTGTGCTTGACGGAAGACAAAGTTTCTGGCAGTTTAATTCCGTAAGAAAATGAGACGGGGACATATACAGACGTTCAAGTAATACAATATGTATATTATATGCATATGAAGCGACGACCCTACAGGAAATCGACCGTTTCAAAGCTCAGACATCCTCGTTGGTTGATCGATGGATGGCCAACCCAACCTGTCCTTCCACTTTACCTCATCGTTGTCAGCACTTCGAGCTGAGTGGTAACTGTTCGATCTCCATTCTCCGTCCCCCTCAGATCCTCGGAGTCCATATCTTGCTCTTTTTCGCTTCCCTCTGCATCTGCTCTAAGAAGTAAGGAGCAGCTCAGCTTCATCTTTACTTACAAACGGAGAAAATACGGAGATATTATCCAGTCCTGTATTCCAAGGAGAGGCCACCCAATCGATAGTATCGTTTCTTGGAACTTGATCTGAGCTGTGCGGTAGCTGCACTGAGTTAGTTTTTGCTTGGCTTCGAGAGGCGCCTTGGTTAAGTGAATAAGTAGGTTGACTCGAGTATGGGACATTTAGCCGACGGCGGTAGATTATACGCACACATGTACACGTCCGGTGTACATACTTACCTACGTATGTCGTATGCCCACATAATTATGTAGGTACTTATCTACATTGCGACTACCCAGCCGCGAACGCGAAAAATGTTTGAATTTTTAACTATTTTTCTTCCTTTTAGTTTTTTTAGTTTTTGTATCTCGTTCCCCTGTCGCGGAGGTTTATCTATTGTTCGTAACTCGACATCCTGTACACTGCAGTATGTACAGCAGACATGAAAATCTAACGGCATGGTCTCCGTCGAGCTCGTTTTGTAAATGAAACGTTAAATTGTGGAGTTATACTTTGTTTGCTTATGACGGATGATTTTCTTATTTTTTTCGTGAAAGTTGGAAAAGTTGTGTGATGTATTCGATCTCGGAGTTCCTGTCTCCGGCAGATTTCCGATTCGAACTCAAAAGGGACGAAAATCGGCCGCCAATTTTACCCGAACAAAGAAGGAGGAGAGACTTGTTCCGGAAAAGGCTGCGTTATCGGAGTCAAAGCACCCTTAAGCCTACGTCAATTGATGAAAATGTATAATTACCGAGTTTGAGTGGGTTTCCAATTTGTTTTAAATTGCTTATCCTGATCCTTATCAAGTTCTATCGATCGCTCGCATCGTCAGCTGCCACGGACACCGTGTTCCGCAACTTTCTATATTGTTCCAAAGCGTTGCCCAATGAACAGAGAAAACTCGCGTGAAATCGCATTTCGCCGAGATAATCTCGATCATATGCAATATAAGTTCGTATAAACTTTATCTAGCGTAATTTTTATCTCTATATCATCGACTTAAGTAGTTACCTACACAAATCCATAAACCGATATGGAATTCAATGAATTGGATCGCATGCAGATATCGTTTCGCAGAATTGACGTACCAAACGATTTTTTAACTACCACTAAAAATTCGGAGAAAAGAAATGAAACCGCGAGTAGATATGGTTGTGTGTTTATTTTAATAGCTAATACAATGTACTGCAGGACGTGGGCGTGGGTCGGGGTTAGGCTTATGATTAAGGCGAACTCCTGCGTTTAAGCTGTAGGTAATAACGGTCGTAAAATCCAAATATTGGAACAGGTAGAAACGCTAATTAGGTTTGCGACCTCTTCGTTCAACCTGCGCGGGGATCCTTGACTCGTCGTAGCACTCGTAGGAAAATTAATTAGGGTAAGCCACAATTTAGAATAACACTGGTAGCTAACAGCAGTGGCTTTCCTATAGTATATAGAACGAAGCTAGCTGTATCTAAGCTAAGCTTATGTAATATCCCTTATTAGAAGAGAGGACCAGACCAGAACCCAGGGTTTACTTGGCAAGTCAAACATCCTGTAACTCGCAATATCCTACCGTGCTTTCTCACTAGCTAAGGATTTTGCACAAGCGCAAAGGAACTGCTATCTACGACCCCCCTGAGACTGCAGTCAGGGAATATAACGATGCTGCCACATGAAGGTGCTGTAATGTTACGAGGAAGGAGGCGTAGGTGGAGGGTGGAGGTTGGAGGGTGAAGTTTCCTCGACCACATCAAATGCAGGGAACTCTGTATATACTGCAGACCAGAATCGAGACTATGCAAAGTATCTTGTTTAACCTGTGTTGTGTGTACGAACCACGAAGGAGTTGACCGGGACTGACCGGGTAGGGCCGGAAGTTGGACCGAGACCACATAATAATTTGCCATAAAGGTATTTCAACACTTTAGAAGCCTCTCGGTGGAACTTTATTATTATATTGTCATGCCTTATATGGGATGTAGCACCTCGAAATTTGAATTTACAACTACCCTTTTTCATACGACGAAAGTAAAAAAAAAAAAAATTGTGAAAATTACTCTTCGTTCGTAGGTAGAATGTGTATGAAGGTGACTGCGACGTATTCTCTTCATTTTTTATCTTTTTCGCACCGGTACCTTTACGCAGCTGGAGATTAGAAGCGCACTGGCTCGACAGACAGTGAGAGAAACTGACTACAACCTATGCCTACAAATGAGTTGCATCTGGCTAGAGACTGGCTGACGGGACCGTGTACTCTTCCTGTTTCTCCTCGTTCGTAGCTTCCTCATCCTCCTCAGCCACAGCCTCACTTCTTCACCCTCGGTCTCCCCAGTACCGACAAACATCATCCCCAAAAGCGCAGCATTCCTTTAACCGAAAGTAAAACGGAAAATTCCTTAGCTCTCGCCAACCACGTTCGATTGTTTTCGCTTTCCGCGCAATTTGACAAATGCCTGGAGCTTCCTCTCGCTTCCTTACAACGTCCACGCGACTTTCACCAGTTTTCTACAACCCTCGGGGACCCTACGGGACTCCGAAGCTCACACAGAATACGAACAAGACTAAAGCGAATTCTCAACGAACGAAGTTGTCTTTTGGAACTTGCCTGGCGAAAATCGACTAATATAATTCTCGTTCTTGTCGTATATCTAAATCGATTCCTCTCATTCCAGAGAGCCCTTCGCATGTTTCAGGTATGAGAATAGAGACTTCTGCGTGGTATATTCAATATTGTATAATCGTATATATGTCTGCGACCTACGACCCACTATAGATATTGCCTGGTAAGATCGCAAATCGTTGGGGAGTGGCTTGTCTGTTTCCTTCTTTCTTCCTTCTTCCTCTATCCCGCATCCACCTCCTCCTAGTCCTCGCATATTACTCTCACTCTCTCTCTCTCTCACTTCGAGCCGGTGGTTCTTTGCCAAGGATGGTCTCTACGACTCTACGCAATCACCCTGTCTCTCGCCGAAGAAGGTTGGGGGTGTGCCTCTAGTCGTGGGCGATAAATTGCAGGATGTAAAGGAAACTGGGGATGAGAGACGAAAGGGGAAAATAAATTGTTAGTGGTAAACACGACTGGGAAAATTTTAAACTACGAGTTAATACGGTACCTACCAAACGAATATCGATCTCACTCTGGACTATTTTACGCAATTATTCTATGGATTATTCGGCCACCGGTGGCCCGGACAAGAGATTTTCATTATTTCATCAAGGGTGTTGTAAATCCTTTGATAACAGAGGCAAAGGCGTGGACTGAATCGCTGTGCAGCCTTAGCTAAAACGGAAAATAATTACATCGATACTGAAGCATCTGAAATTCCAATCGCAACTTGAGACACGGTGATGGTTAATTTGATTAATTGCTTGAAGCTCTCGTCAAGTTGAAGTCTTGACTTTGTTTCGTGAGCCGCATATCTATCGAAGGGACGGCTCCAGGTATACCTCGAAGGATTCCTCGAGTTGCGTTTCGTCTTTATGCTCGTTTTATGACATGTAGTCATACGTGAGATTATGGCTCCGGTCTTTCATCTTCCGTTCGGTTTGCCTTCTCGAGGCATAAATGAAGGGGAAGTGAGGAATAAAAATGGCAATGCAAATTGAAGACGTGTTTAAATAGATTCTCATCAAGAGATGTCGGAATGGAAAAGAACGACGCTGTGGTAACTCGGCGTAACTTCATTAACCGAAAAAGTAAAATGTGAATTACGATAAATAAAAGAAGAGAAAAAAATAATCTCGAGAAAAATATGGACGATGAAGAAAGGGGGGAAGAAAGAACGAAGAACAGTAGGAACGGAAAGGCTAACCATTATAAAGTCGAAGAAGTACCTAAGAGAAACGAGAGAAGAGGAAGGTAGGAAGCCTACCTCACCGAGCCCATCTACCTATATTAAGAATATTTAGTAAAATTTGAATAAACACCAGGGACCTCCTTCACTGGAAATTAATGCCTTTCTAAAAGTCCGCACTGCAGGAGGTCGCTCACAAAATCCTGTCCCGCCTTACCTTAAGGTATTATTCGTCTGTACTTTTCTAACGAACGAGCCATGGCGTACGTACCTACCTCGTAATGACCTATTACTACGTTAGATTAAAAACTCCGGTTGGATCCTGAGTTACGCCTGTTACTCATGGCGTCAAATATTCATTGTGCTTTCTATTTTTCACCGTAATAAGCGTTGCATTCAATGCAACTGACTCAAAATAGGCTCAATAGCTTGTAACATAGAATAGCCATCATACAAATGAGAGAGTTTAATGCAAAAATAATGACAATTTCGGTCACGATTTTGGCGACAATTGAAAGAAAAATTTTATCTGTCGTTTCGACGATTAAAAAAGCTCAAATTTTTCAATACTATGAAAGCAGAGCAGAGTAACGGTGCAGTTTCATTCTCTAGTCCATACGAGAAGCTACTGTGAGTTCAGATTGCAAAGATTTTTGATGCTCGCTAGTGATTGTTAGAGCTTGTTGATTAAAGCGAGCCGGTTTCAGAGCTATCAGTTCGTTTGTGCTTTAGTTTTACTCTTTTTCCCTCTGGCTGGAATTTCGTTGTTAATTGCACATTTACCGTTCACAATGCTGCACCGACTGCAACCCCGTACGTAATTAAGACTAGACCATATAACAAGGGTTAGCATAGTCGGAAAAAAATTTAGGCTTTGTTTTTTATCAGATTTCCGAAGAAAATCTAAACCACCTTGACTGAGGCTGTGCTCATTTGAATATGGAGCTTATTTAGTCAGAATATCGATCCGCAGCTCTTATATTAAACTACAAATATCTGAGTAGGAGTTAGACTTGATTCAATTCAGGTTAATTGACATTCTTAATGAAGCTAAACTAAGATTGCCGCATTGCAGCAGTTAGTAGCTGCAGCTTGCAACTTACGAGTTAAAACAAACTAAACAAATGAACCTAGCAAAGCCTCCAGGGCTTCATCCAGCTATATCCTGCAAACTGGGAGCTGAGGATGGCCTAAAAGTACGACAGATAAGTACGTTAAAACAACTGGAAAACCCTGTATAGTAATCTTCAGACTAATCCCATGGAATACCAAATGGAACCCAAAGCTTTATCTGCGGCTTGGCTACGTATAGGTGTTCGAAAAATACATTAGCGATCTTTCATCGGATGAGTCGAATTGCAGTTTTCAATAAGTTTCTATCCGATTACGGAGAGCTAGTCAGCTGTGACGAGAGATTATTTTTGGGTCAGTATAGCCACGAAATTTGAGGCAAAATGAAATTTTTTTTTTTTTAATATTTTCCGTATTATGTATTATGTATTTCATTTACCTACATCGTATTTACTCGGCATACAGCATCCGGATTTTCAATCTGTGTTGCGCCCCGTATTTACGTAAGTCGTTTCCGTTTGGTTGGTCGTTTTGAGGCACGTGCCAGTTGAATTGTTCGGCCGGAAGTTAGGGAGTAAAATGAAAAAACAACAGAGCAAAGAGCTTATGGTATAAAGTCGGTTTATAATTGTTTAAAAATGTAATAATACCATTTTTTTTTTTTTTTTTTCCTTTTTTATGTATTTCTGAAGGTAAAATCAGACGCCCTTTTTGTACACGTCACGAGGAGGTTTGACAGTAAACATTTAATTAAACTGGACTTAAAAAATACTCAGGGTAGCAATGTATATAGCATCGTTCATTCCCGTGGCGCGATGGACCATAAGAAAACCGAAGGAATGAGAAAAGCTCGAGGATTTCTACTTAAACTTAACGGCGTCATCTCGGACGCCGTAATACTACACATAGGTAACTCGGCCACAACTTCGAACCCGTGAACACATTTTATAGAGGAAACAGCGAAAGTATAATAGTTCCTATCCAAGAATGAAGGAAACATTTATGAGCCAGCAAAGAACAATAAAAATAATTGGAAAATAAATCTGAACTATATAAGAACTCCGGTCTTTCTTGTGATAGCAACGAATTTACCATTTTTTTTGGTTTTTTGAAGTCGAAATGATCCCCCTGCCGAGATGGAGCGAGAAAAGTCATACTTCAGTGATTGTTATTTTTCTATTCCATTTCTCACGATGTTTGCCGACCAATTTAAGAAACTTTTTCACACTGTGTAGACGAGAGAGAAAATATTGAAATATAATTTTTTTTTTCGTTCCTTCCATAAAACCCGGTTCTTATATCCCGACGTTATCCTCGTTTGTCACTCTTCGTTTAAATTCTGAATACTTCGTCAACATTTCAGGAGTCGTAACGAACGGGCATAACCTACTGACCTGACTCCTCGAAATTGAAAAGCAAAATTTTGTATGTATGGATATGTATGGGTATATGAAATGGTAGCTGCAGGAATAAAGAGGTTCTTATAGCAGGGTTTTATGCCACCCTTCTCGCCTCCAGACTCGCATACATACTTTTTCGAGCCTTATATATACTCGCGGTGAACTAAAAATTATTTATGCATTGGTGCACACCTCCGGAGAATTTTTGTGAATGGAGGAAATCAAACGTACTTCCCGTCCATCGCCAGTTCCTGTCAACTCGCGGAGGCCCTGAACATGGATCCAAGACCCTCGACCCCCGGACAACCCTCTTTGCTTTTCTGTACGCGCTGTTCCGCATTGGGACGTCTTCCAGCATATTTGCAGAGAAAACACACCTCCCTTGTCACCCCGTCGACCTTACTCTCTTCAGACCTTACCTACGGCATCCGTGCCTACCATCCCATCCCAGAATCACGCCTGCTACATATTTTCAGGCATGCTTAGATATCTGAGCAAATGTTATTCCTTTGCGAATCTTCGATAGGACCTTTGGTCCTTCCCACGGTTTTTTGAGATCCTAAACTTTCCGTAAAGTTATTTTCAAAGGTTTTTTTTTTATTTTGCTTTAGCTATGTGTTGCCGATTTTCGAAGAGTAAAATCTTCGAGATGACGCGACGAACCTGTCCATCAACGCCTTGTCTTTTTAAAGCTATAATTGTTCTCTGGAAAAAAAAAAAATTTCTAGAAAGGCATTTACGCCCGACGAATCCTTGCTGTCCAAGTAGAAATGAAATTCCGGGATAAAATTCGAACGGTTAAAAATCCCGAGTAAAAATTCCCAAGTCAAATAAAGACGCCAACCTAATTAAAAAACTTTTTACCAGTAAAATCCGGGCTTTTGATGAACGATTAACTGGCTCGATGCGGATAACGAATTCTTACCATTTCGGGTGCAAAAAATCTGACTCCTTTAGCCGAGGTAGATAAGGGACGAATAGCTATCCCCCCACGTATTGGCAGTTTGATTTAAATCAGCAGCGTTGGTGAACACTCGTTCTTCTTAATAGTACTCTTAAATCTTTCAGACCTAACGATGTTCGTGGGAGTAAAATGGCCCGGCCAAAAAATTGACCACAAACGATCCCGCAAATCGTCGAACGAATATTCATTTTCAGTCACCGTTTCGCGTGTAATATAGAAAAGAAAAATTGACTTCTGCGGTTAGTTTGACGATTGCTTTTACAAAAGTCCATTACACAGTCAGATAAGTTTCGTTCGTACTCTCAACATTCGCAGAATGAGTGGGTAGCTTTTGACGGTACTTCGGGTTACTTATATTCAATTATTTACCGAAGCAAACTGAAATTTTTATTAGCTCGTTCTGGTTGATAAAATATTTTTTTGTTTTCTCGTTTTTTGGTGTATGTACCTATTTTCTTGCCGATTGAAATATTATTTGGTATATAGACGGTCGTATATCTTATACTGTAAGACAGTTTTATCATACTCGAATATAACGGAGACCCCAACAGGATTTATGGCGTATTAAATCATATAAACAGCAAAAATATTCCCTGCCAGTGTCTTTCGGCTCTTCGACGTGTGTATATATACCTAAACCGACTGAAATCATTGGGGTGAGCAAATAGCCATTCCGGATTCCCGGAGAATATTCCATGCCTAATACATAAACCGATATCCGAATTTTGAATACAAATTTGAATAATGCTAAATTTTGAATTATTCCTATAACTTTACGCAGTAATGCCAACTGTCTAAAATTTACAGCTATTCCACTATATTCAGCCTAATGCACGATGAACCCATCAATTTTTATTCAAAGTCTCTGATTCGCTGTACGTTTCGAATATTCGTCAACTTAAATCATTTTATTGAGCAGACATTGCGGGATGATCTTGTGACCTCGAAATTTCTACTTTTTGAATCAATTTTATTGGTATAAAAAATAGAAGTGACCAGTCGACGTTGAGCTCTTCAGTAAATGAGCTAGGAGAATAAAACTGTGAAGAAATTTATGGGCCACTATCCCATCGCGACCGTGGAGATAAATTATTCAGATGGTAGCAAAGTGGAGAGTAACGGTTTTCGAGTTTGTGTCAATCACATGCATTAGACGTGTCCTTTCACCATCGTATGTCCTTTCGTGTAACCTAGCCAACTGGTTTCGGTGAATATAATGATTTTTATCCTCGTCTACTTCTATGCCTATATCTGGTTACGAAAATAAACCGTTTTGTTATATATTTCGTGTACATAGATCTACTACCAAAACCTGGTTTAATGCGTTCGTCAATTTGTCTAATCGATTACATCAGAGTACGAATGACCTCTTAACCTGTCCGATATATGGCGAGACTCTACTATATATAGATACCTTTCGGCATAAGGCTGATAAACGATCCTCTGCCACAACCGTACACGGCCACGTGGGCAGGCTGAGCAATTTATTGCAATCAGTGTCTGGCTTTAGCGAGACACGCGCACGCGGGTGTTGGTATGTACGTATAGCTCTTCTCAGTCGTCCTCAATGCGAAATAAAATGAACCAAAAAAAAATAATACCTACAAGGATACCAGAGCACCGCTGTACGTTTCATATTATCGGAGTTTAAGAACTGCGACGAATCAGAAGCAAAAATTGGGGCTGGATTGAATAGCTCCGATTTTTGAAAGTTTCGAACGGTGAAAATTCCGAATTTTAATGTTTTTTGAACACTTCAAATCGTCTCAAGAATTTGAAACCTTAACCCGGCCCTGAAAAGATTCTGAAAAAGATCCTCGAGTCAAGAGTTATTAAGCTAGCTTCTTATTATCGCTGCAGTGCTCGATTTCGGCAACAGGACAGGATGGGAGAAGAGCGACTGCAAGCTTAAACGAGGTCGTACGTAGGTGGTTTCGCGACATGACCATGCGGTCCCGCGATCGGTACCACGTAGACCCGTACATTGCGTGACCATGCTGACCAAAGCGATGTCGATCCGATGCCGATTTAAAAATAATTGAAACCCCTAACGATCGGAAACGAGCGAACTCACCAGGCGAGAGGCTTGATTGCCTGAAATGTTGTGCACGCCCACGCGGAAAAGCAAGTTGAACACTTTGAGCTAAATCAAAGGCAAAGCTTTGATCATTTGAGTCGTAAAATTTTATCGCATGTAGATAACGCAATAAAACACCCGCTAACGTGATCTTTTTCCCATTTGTTTCAGGTAAGTCGTGTGCCGAGTACACATATACATACACTGCTCCATAATCCACGTACGTATATAAACCATCGTTCACGGACGAGCAGGCCTATCGCAAACTCTTTGATTCCAAATAACCAGGGATTTTCAATCATCGAAAAAGTCCGGTGATCGAATTCTCCAGCCCATATAATCTCTACCAATACAAGTTGTTTCAGCCGAGCTGACCTCGATATGAAAAATAAGCCATTTGACCTTCTCGAACGGAACCTTTTTTTTTCCTCGGGAATTATCGATACATATTCCTGTACTAGCCGAGGTAATTTATGTAATGCGATCGGTATCGTAGCGGTAAAGAATGAACGGTGGCCGAGAGTGAATATCAACCTAATGTCAAATAGATGACACTCACGCTCCGCACTTCTGTCTCTTGATTCTAGCTCGATATGCATAAAGCGTGTATGTGCATTTACGCCCTCCATTTGTCTCTATATCTCGCCCAGTATGTACACTGGCAGGAGGGCATATAGGTAACACGAATCGTATGCTCGCGTAATCGCATTACAATCAGATTTGAGATAACAGGTCATAGGGTCTCAGGTCTGAAGGTGGAATAAGTGGCGAATGTGAGAAGCCCCTGTAGGTAAGTGAACAGGAAATTCGATCAATTATTCAAGGCAGATGTAATACCGTGTAAAATATTTCGTGCTGGAATGATATTTGGCCCGTTTTATTTCGAGGTTCAATAACGAAGTGTCTAATAATATTTTCTATGCGCAAATATACCGTACCGATACCCGTTTTGAACTGAGAGAGAAATTGAACGAGAAAAAATGAATTTCCACCGAAATCCTTGCTTGAATATCGAAACGCGTTGACAAGAATTGAACAATGGTGAATAAAAAATGAACAATAAATTGAAACAGTTATTAAATCCGGTACACAATAGCAATTCAAGTGAAGTATTCAATGAAATTCTCGCTCAGAGATCCGCGGGCTCGCTACGAAGCGGCTTTCATCCCGTACATAGTGACAATATCCTAAATGGAAACAAAACCATCCGACCGAACAAACAACCAAACAACTCTGTCCTCATTTCGAAATTTATTAATAATTATTTTGATGTATCTTCAGAAGGTTCTTCTACTGTAATTGTCTGCTCAAGATACGAGCTACAGTAATTCAAAATCTGCGTTACATCGAGATTCAACTTTCAGCTTCACGTATACCTTCGATTCATATCCAAAGTCCACGATACGTTAATCGATGTAAAATTATTGTAATTTTGTTGAAAAATTTCATGCACTGCACGGTTTCATTACCGAGACATCAATGGACACCCGTGACTCGGTAAATTACCGATCAATTCGAAACAATTATTACCTTCTATCGTTACACGGTAACGCTCATCGCACTGCACGCGTACTTGATGCTATTATCAGAATCGGATCGTCGCCGGTTGTCACAACGGTCTATATGCTTACCAAAGCTTCGTGTAGTTCATAGGCACGAAGAGTGCAGTTGAATCACGCGTTAAAAAACAGAAGATAAAAAGAAAAAAAAAGAAAATAAATGAATGAAAAAATAAAAATTTATCGAGATTGCAGCGGCACATACGTTGGTCGGTATACCTATGTCTAAATCGACGATGACAGGCCGCATCCTCGTGACGTGTAGTCCTGTCAAACGCACCGTGGCCTATATGCCTATACTATGGATGTTTGCGTCCGTATATTATACATGTTGTGTCCGTGGACAGGATATGTGACACGCAATACGTACGTCTATGTATGCGTATGTCCGTTTATATGCCTATATCTTTACTGCATGCACTGTGGAAAATGCGGGTTCTCTGATGACAGCTGGAAACGCAATCGATTTCAATTCAGGATTCCGGACTAGTTTCACCGTTCTTTAAAGAACGGATGTGAATCGTGAACAAGCCAAAAATTCACACAAAAAATGTAGAAAGTTTAACACGGGGATGAAATTATCGTGTTATCAAGCTCTTCCCTCTTTTTTAATCTCTGCATACTCAACTCCAAACTTTATACGTGTAGAGATTTCGTTCAGGAAATGTTGGACGTGTCAGTGTGCAGGGAAGATGCGGTAGATGCGAGTATCACGACGGACTATTAAATATGCTAAAGAGTTGCTAATTACATTCATTGTCGTGTCATTCGCGAATCCCTCGACACGTTCTCATCTTTTTAGCCCCTTTTGCTTTAGCTCGCTCCTGGTGGTTTATACGCAACAGTGTCGTCGGCTCATTAAGGGTAGCCGGGGCCAGGCTGCTCCTCTGGCGAAGGGACATCGTTAAAGTTTACCATTTGTTTTTACTCTCCGGAGGGGCACAGGGCGAGCAGCTTTACGACCCACTAAACCTGAAATCAGCCACTTTGTTTACTTGCTAACACAAGACGCGAAGTTACCGCTACTCAATCTTTCCTTTACGAATTTCCTTTCGGATTTCCTTCGTTTTTTATCCCTTTTTTTTCTCCTTCATTTTCAACCAAACTCCAGCGACCAGTTTCGCGGTTATCGTCGGGTGAGGACATTGCTCCAATCCGTGGCAAACGGTTCTCTGGTCATTTCCTATTGACAGATTTCACGAACTTGAATCCAAAATTCGTCAGATATGATGAAAGTAGACGCAACTTAAATATGAGAATAAAATTGACAGACGGACTGACAGTCGGTCAGTCGAGGAGATGTCGGGGATGTTTAGAGAGGCTAGAGAGTTAAACCGGGTTAGTTGTGCGTCTAGTAGTCGTTGACACCGTATGTCACGAATGTAAATTAATGATCGCCCTTTTAGGGCACCCCGTCAATTATTTACCGGGTTTAATTGAACGTACGACAACCTCTGTCAAAATAGTCAATTCAAATGATCGTGCGAGGATTAAAACATAAAATATATTCTACGTGGTTGAACCCCGATGGAAAATTAGTCGATTTCCCACGAGCTCGTAAAGCACCGTTCGATGAATTGAAACACAAAATCCGACACCTTTTATTCGTATGAATTATTTCGTGCATAGAATGAATAAATGACAAAGAGAGGGACTATAAATGGTATGAAGTGGTTCACATACATCTCATTATGGGAAGGTTATCGTAACGAAGGGAACAGACTAGTCCGTGGCATTCCTTGCCACAAAATTCCAACCTGGAATGGAGGCGAACGTGTTTTGCGGCAGACATAGCTGACCTTATTTGTTGAGTGATGGTCCCACGTCGACCTTGCATCAGATATTAAATGGATAAGCAAATAGTCTGAGGAGCGAGTTTGTACGGAGCTAAAATACGGAGGTAGGTACAAGAAGGCATGCTGCCTTGATTTCTCTACGAAGATGTCGTCGCTGGTGAGGAATGAGACAACAATAAATAACGCTCGAATGGTCTCGCTTTGTTATCCCGCACTGCGTTATTATCTTAGGTGAAAAGTAGTCGGAAATAATGATGCCGGTTGAAAGTTCTTAACTTGGAAAGTTCAAGACAGTCGTACTCACGCGAATTCATTTCAGACGATTTAGAATTTTCAAAAACGTTAAAGTTCAAAATATCGAAAATGGCAAAGATCGGAATGCAGACAGCTAAAAACTCGGAAAGTTCGAAAGTCCGAAAGTCCAAGAATCCGAAAATTTAATTGAGGGACATGACCCTGAGTTTTCGCCCTTTCGGATCTTTAGCTCTTGGGATTTTGAACCTTCGGTGTTTTTGATTCAAAGATTTCGCAATCGACTAGGCATGCAAACTTTCGGAGAAATACTGTTTCCAAAAACTGTGAATCGGTGAAATTAAAATTCTGACCGTCAACCCGGTTCAGGTAATATATGACGTTTGAAATAATTTACCTGCTTGCATTGATGTTGTACAGTTTTTTCCTTGTATCTTAAAGCTGTCCTTTTTTTCTCTAAATACACAGTATTTGAATTTTAACCCTATGTTTCAGTCTCGTAAAATAAATTTTGAATAAATTATACCTCTGACTAATTAATATTCTAATTATGGAGCTTTACAACGTCGTCGTCGATAGGGAGCAATTAGTTGATTAAATTAATAACTCGAACGTACGAACTCGCGAAATTCTATAGTAACCCGTATAATTAAACGAGTCAAGTAAGAATTAATTAGAAATGCTTTTAATCGGAATTCTATGTATGTGTATGTGCTATGGGTATGTATGTATGTACACCTCAACAAGTTCACCGCACGTTTAACAATCGGTCGAAAACGAAGTTGTTACTATTGTCTGTTTTCTGTTCCTATGCGGGTTTTTTATATCGACCCATTGTCTGTCACTTGGAATTCTATTTATACGTACGTACATACATATAGACGGATGTACATACATACGCGTGTATGCATGCGTGCATCTGCACACGTATGAGCGAACGATCGAATGCAATCCATAGAAATAAAAGAACTGTATATGTACCGGTGTTATACCTCGAATACGACACCTCGGGGAACCCCATTTCCGGCACGTGATCATTTATCGTGAAATTTACAAGCGACAACTAGCCACGGGAGGAGATAGATGCACTCGGTAGATATACCCGAAGAGTTGAACGGAGATGTATATAGGAGTGCTAATTTATTTATGAAAGAAATTCGACGCCGCACCTACCTCGAGTCCCGCTTGTGCAGTTGTCCTGCCCCATTCCCCGTTCTACTTCTCTAACAGAGATCCCACGGGATGCGACAAGATCCTCGTGACGTTCCTTATTTATTCATCACGCATTTACTTAAAATTTGAGAACCGACGCGGGAGAAGACGAGACTAACTTCATTTTACCTACTCCCTGAACCCGCGTGAAAAATTTAAGACCGACTATCGCCAGCTCTTCCTTGCGGAAACGCTTTGAAAATCGGCAACGTAAAAAATTGCATAAAAAAAAAATGAAATAAAATAAAACCAAACTCTAACAATCACCACGAGATGAAAATCATCCTTTTTATCTATTCACTTATCGATATTCCGATGTTTACTGCAACGTAACTCACCGCAGGGAGTAACTTCACTCGATTTAGGCCCTTAACTGACGACTGATATAGCAACGATGTATTAAATGTTATTACACCAGTCACGCCACGAAAAGACCATTTCGACAGGATCGAAAACCCTTTAGATTGCTCCCTCGACTCCATCCGACATCACGGTCTTAGGTATATAGGATAGCATATATACATACAACATACGTGTAGCATAGGACGGTGAACCGAGAAATGCCAGGATATAGATTATAGATAGTTATACGAACTATATTAACAATTATTATACGCCTATAATAATTTTTTATTACTTCCACGTTAATTTTTCCTTCGGCGAGTATGTGGGGTAGTTTTTTATCGACCTCTCGGTCTCGAGTGAAATAAAAAGCGAACTTTACGAGGTGAACAATTATCCATGCGAAATCTTTACTGGCTTGAATATTATTGCGATTAATGAGGAACGAGTTGAAGATTTTAGGATCAAATAATAATTCTGTTGGCACTATTCCATTTTGTGGAAAAATTTATATATTTTTTGGTAAAAGTACAAATCGTTAACTGCGAGCAGGATTTGCTAGGGAAAAAAGTAATAATAAAACTTTCGTTTCGCTACGGACTGCGATTTTTCTTTTTTTTTTTTTTCTGTCTTCTCCCGGGATAAGCTTTGGCTATTGAACTTTTGAATGGTTCCCGAGGAGCTCTTTTCACGTAAGAGAAAACACACACGGCATTAGGCGTGGATTTATTGCTAGCCTTTGAATTGAGAGTGGATTACCGATCCTTCAACCGTAACCAAATTCAAGGCTCTATATGGTCAATGTCACTAGTAAATTATTCTCCAAAGAAAAAGTGTAAACGTGAAATTATTCCGCGAGGTTGACCTACGCAGGGTGAATTTTCGGACATTAAATTCACGATGAAAACCGTGAGAAAAAAAAAGACGTTGTAGAAACTTTTGAACGGAAATCATTTCCAGTAAATTAAATGCAATGCTGAAAGCTGCACATCCTGATCCTTGGAATAAATCCAAATACCTTTAGAATCAATCATTGTTCGCAATGAAGAATGATGAAGAGTTCTGAAGCAGAAAAATCTCTCAATTTACTGTTGGACTGATTGATTCTGCGCAAATGGATCAATACAATGAATTTTTTTCTCAGCTTTCCATTCGATCGAATGAGAATAATTGGGTAGGATAAAAATAACAAAATACCCATACAAGGCTGTTATACATATTATCGTGAGTATATAGTAATAGCAAACATCGAACATATGTCGCCTCGGGGCAAGAAGCATTTTGAGTTCGGATCGCTTTGAGTTAGCGCCCTTCGTCAGGCGGGGCTTTGTTCGCGCAAAATTGGATTTGCCTAGTATGCAAATAGGGGAGGATGGACGATGACGGTATATAGGTACGAAGAACTGTATAGATGGGTACCCGACCGACTATGGCCCAGTTCGAAAGAGCGTCGAGGGCGATAGAGACAATGATGAAAATGCTCCGCATGCACTTCGTAAAGTTCAAACCCTGCATACGTACGTATGTACGTACGTAGATACATACATAGGGACATACATGCATTATGGAACCAGCGTTGCCTTTGAGTGTCTTTTTATTTTCTCTTCAATTATCCTGCACCCTCCTCGCTCCTTCTCAAACAAGGAACTGACGTGATGTGGCTGCTGCACCTGCCCCGTTTAAATCTCATCCCGTATATAGTAGGTATATATGTACATACACGTGTATATAGGCATATATATAACGAGTAAAGTGCACATTGCACCGTGTCAAATCGCGAGAGTCAATAATTGATCCTCTATATATTACGGGTGTAGGATACGGATGACGTGAAAACGATATTTCGATAATAAATTACAGAGCCAACGAGTATACGCCCCGGCACATACATACATACGTACCAATTGCATCGGTAATAATTGCGGGAGACAGTTAAGTGCGGGCCGTAAACTAAGAGGATGGTTAAAAAGAAGTTGGGACCACGATCGGCGCACCAGCAATGCCTCCACGTACTTCTGCACGTTTGAAATATAACTGGAGGACTTTTTAAACCAAGGCGACAAAAAAATGAGAACTGAATACTTTACCGATCTCGAACCACGACTTAATCTCCGAGTTACCGAACTTATAAACTTACGCTTAACTACCTCGTTAAATTATCATAAATACACCGTTCAACTCTCTACAGCGTGAAACATTCAGCCTGCAGTTATCGGTCATGTTCAATCTACAAACTTCGGTGGATATTATATTATCAATTTTTATTGGTAGATATATTTTTGTATTTTTATCACGCTCCCTTGACTCGCCACTTCATTTCTTCTCCCGTTTTTTCTCTCTTTCTATTCTCGGTTTTCCTAAACCCGCAGGAGTGTAAATAGGAATAAAATTTTTATCTTTATTCAAGGATATTGCTATTGACCATTTCATTTGAATTACCAATTTATCCAATGGTTTACGCGGCATATGGAGTTAGAGGTTGGCTCTGGCCGGATAGATCGACCGTGCGCGATATCTGCAGGGTAGATATTGAATTTTTCATTTATGGGGTTGGCGCAGAACCTACGCTGTGGGATTCGTGCGTGACTTGAGCCTTGAAGAAGAACCGTATGTGTTGCTAAATAATTCATGGATACAAATGGGAAAAGAACTAAAAATAAAAGTAAATAAATAATTTGCACCCGATTCAGATGTAGGCATTCATTCTAACGCTAACTCCCTGCCAGCGAGAAAACTCCCTTGTTCAAGAATACGAAACGGTATAACGGTAAGACGGTATAATAAACGTTCAAACTGTATAACGAGGAAAAATTTAAAAGAATAGACCCCGAAGCCCGAGGGCGGAAAGATGTACGACCGAAATTACCATGCAGTTAAAAACACGCGTTTCTCTTTTTCATTTTTAAACTCCTCTAGGTATCTGAGAGACGAGAAAACCTAGCCAATGCCTCGGGACAGTAACATCGGTAATAGCAGATTGCTAAGCTCTCAGCCCGCACGCATTAAGCCCCAGTGCTGAACGATAATGGGCTGAATTCTCTCACAATTCACCGAAGAATTTTCAAGATTATTTTTCGTCCTGTAAGGATACGAGCTATTTAATCATGACATTTCAACTTGTTTTCGTTTCTCTGCTTTCGAAAAACTTCCACCCCCCCCTAAAACTCTGTAGTTTTATCGTTTCTCCCTTACCCCGGCTATGTTTTTTATCCTCTCTCTATCCATGGAGAAGTTCAGAATTTAATTCACTTTTCCAAAGGAAGCTGTGCAGGGAAAAAGAAACTGGCCAATTTATTATTCAACTTGAATTTATGCTTGCATCCATTCGCTCACGCGATAGTTTTAATCTTTGTTGCAAAAGGGAGGTTTTCAACCTCGCTCACCACCGTATCCAAAACTGAAATTCATCCACGCAGTACAGAGCGAAGTTTCTCGTGATAAATGTGTCGACTCTCTTCAAATGTCAGATACATTTTCGTGTCTATCTTCCAGACACTTCGGCTATACATTTTGGACAACTGTCCGTAAGAGAACTGCGGTAAAAAGTTGCTGCTGCTGCTGTTGCAAAAAAAAAAAAAAGAGAAAGAAAAAATTCCACCCTAAACTTTCTCACAGGAATCAAACCCGGGCTATATAATTTACTGTCTCGGTATAGAATTGCCTTTGCCCCGTACACTACCAGCTCATTAAACAATCCGAATTGAACCTATATGAAAATTACCAACAGTTGAACAAAGCCCCGAATTAAGTACCGTCTGAAATACATACATCGACCTATACATTCACCCACACCTACCCACATTATATACTGAGTTACTTTTGTCTAAAGTCGAGACCTACAATCAGTCATAAGCACGAAGCACTGTATCCATGTAAGAACGAAAAATTATTATCTGTGGGGTAGGTGAGCGGAGAAATTTTACGACCTTCCGAGAGAACAAAAAAAGAAAAAGAAACAGAGAAATAAAAAACGTGGGTGTAGGTAAAGAAAGCTGAAGAACGCTGCAGGTCGTCAATTTGTCTTGGTTGTAGATTCGCGTGTCCTGGAAATTACAAATGCGTCCTATTTGCAATGGGGGTGACGGGGGGATGGGGGTGCGATTTACACATAACAACGTGGGTTTGAGTGTACATAGGTATAGTTGTTCTATGGTGTGGTATAATATAACGATAACGTTATTATGCGAGTTGACAAAGTGACTTTACGATTTTATAACACGCTCGAGTCTATGGGAGATAATTTGAGTGCGTTTGTATTATACAGGACTCTGCAGGGGATCCAGAAGAAGTGATTTATTTGGTTGACTGTTTGTCGAAACTACGCCGGTCTGGCAAGAGAGAGAGAGAGGGAGGCCGGTCGGTCGGAAGTCCACGAAAATTTATAGGTACGTGTGCTCACGACCGCCGTTTTCATCGTTTTTCAATAATTCCCGAATGTAAAGCCGCGCGGGGAATCCCCGAACGGCTATAGAACCGTTGCAGAAATACCTCTCCCGCGCACGCGTTCCTGATATTCTAATGGACTCCGGATTAACGTCTCTTTGGGGAATTCTTGTATCCTGGCACGGAAACCAGGAACATTACCAGATCTTTTGCGATTTGAAATCTCCAACGGAAACTTTAAAACCGTGCAATAAAATACTTCCGCTAAAATGCCTTCGACTCGTTTTTATACGCTGGGTGTATAAAGAAAAATCTTATCCTTCAAAAATTCTCTCCTTCTCCGACGTATCACACCTTCGCATTTAACCCCGTGTACCTTTTTGACTGCAATCTTTGCCAAGATGAAAGGAAAGGGCAGTAAGGCGAGGCGAGGAGTCTCGAAGCTAACCTATTATCGTCTCCAAGGTGGGAATCGCAGAATACATATATATATATACATATGTATGTAGGTATATACAAAATTCAGTACGGAAAAAAAAGCCATCTTTCCATTTCATCTCGCAAGACACGCGCGTCGCTGACATCAAAGTCGTCCTCCTTCGTCGAGGGTATATTCTCGTCCCCAAGGACCAACGAGAGCAAGGAACCGTTGCGAGACCCAAGAGATGCAGCTCGCGTCCCGACTATTTTCGTCTCCATTGGAACCTTAGGGACAATTTGTTTACCGTTGGGGCATACCGTGAGACGACGGTAGCTAAGGAAAGTAAGAAATTTTATTTTGATTTCTAACGTAAGTGCTTCTCGACCCGATTGTTTCCACCTTCACGATATACATATATAATATCTACATATGTATAGGTATACGGGTAAGAAAATTTTAGTTCTCTCATATCGTCGTATATTATATATTTTTACTCTCTTTTGTAAATAAAGGTTCTGATCTTTCGCGAGAAATAACTTACGGTGCGATGCGTTTCGCTTTCTTGCGAGTTGTCAAAGTGAAAGAGCGTTGGTCGGGATATAAGCGAGACCGAGAAGGAAGGGGATTCAAAGGAAAAACAGATTGATCGTTCACTGGGATCTCAAGCGTTTCCTCTTCCCTGGAGATACTTAAAAACAAATCGTGTCCCTTGATAAAACGGTGCGAAGATCTTCTAAAATGAAAGAAAAATATGTAGAAAAAATAAAACGAAAAGAAGGACATCCCAGCTTCCTCGGCAGAGCTTCAGGGCTTCAAAATCTTCAAACACGAGATGCTCCGTGTAACGATAATTTTGACAAACTGATTCATTTTCAAACAGTGACGGATTCCCGTTCACTGACACCAACCTCGAAAGAATTTAGCCCAATCATTTCCAGCAGGGGGAGTTTCATCGTGTCACTTCTTGTTTGCTATGGGTTGCAGTAGAGTTGGGGTGGCTTTAACCCAGAGCAGGGGGTAATCTAATTAAAACTCCCTACGTGCAAGGTGGGGTGATTGTCATTTTACACGTGTCACTATTATTTGCATACTCCGCTATTGGCTGGTCGACGGGTGTCACGTACCCTTCCACGCGATTACGGAGGCTGGAAGATACATTCGATGCAGAAAATGCCAATATCTTCAAATTGCGAGCTTGAATGAATGTAACACATGCAATAAAATCCGCAGAACTCATTACAACATTTCAAAACCAAAAACCGATCCGGTTATCAAGTAATCCAAAAAATTGTCAACATAAATTCAACAGCAAAGCCTTCGCTCTTTCGTTTCGACTTAACTTTTGGCATTTGCTGTATGCATGCATACGGAGGTCGGAAAGTGAATTAAAATTTGAGATATCCTTCCCGGGGTCCCCTTAGTCCGAGAAATATCGCTTGAGAGTCGTCGTTTCACCCCCATCAATGGGCGTAAATTGCATGGCTACACTATAGTTATCTGCCATGCGTCATAGGGAATAACTATCGTACGCGTTGAAATGTGGTCCTATACTTTCGAGCGGTGAATATAGTGTGGCATGAATGTGTGTATATAGGTATTTTACACGAAAAGTTACCCATGGGAATTGGTTCCACCAGTTCCCAATGGGATACTGCACCATGAAGGAACGTAATACCGAAGTTATGCGTAGAGACGGACGTAACCGGGCTGAACGATCACATACACAATGTTATCGCGTACGGCGCCACGAAATATTACAAAGCACTCGACTGCCACTGCTGCACCAGGGATGAAGAGGAGCGTAATCTCTTCTATTTACATTACAAAGAAGATTATTTGATACGTATATTAAAGAGCAAAGTGCCTCGGAAATGGAACGAGAATCGGAGAATCGTTTTCGTGTTTTTGGTTATCGCAGGGAGTCGTTCGGGCTCTGTTACAGACAGAGTCTAGTTGAGATAAGGAAGCGCATCTCTTTTTGTCTCTTTATTAAATAAAGCCAGCTTCCGGTCCAGCAAGCGTTATCCTGAAACGAACGATCCTTTTTTAAAACGCTGCAGCTAAACTCCCACCGTTTTTGAGATAACAGTAACCACTCACCGTTCACGTCCAAGCCATGAAGTTAAAAGTCACTTGTCTCACCTCTGAGGTGACAGGAATCGTTTGCCACGAGTACATAATACATATAACGTGTCGAAGTACTTCAAAGCTCAAAAAATCGGTTCTTCTCCGCCTCAGGGTATTCTTCGTGAGGAATTTAGGGGTCAGAGATCATACCGTCTAAGTAGCTATTCGCAGTCGTCGTTTCCTACTCTTCCAGGTCGTCTGTCCGTCGTGTTACATCGCATCGGACAGCAATGTCTTTCCGGCAGAATGATTCTCGCTTTGCTTCACGACCCATTGCTCGCATCCAAATGAGTTTTTAGTCGGAGGGGGGTAGGTCGGAGGATATGCAGCCCCGGGTCGAGTCCCGTTTTCGTAGTATAACGTTAGCTGGAAACGTTGTTCTGGTACCTCGTCGGTATGGTGGCTTACACCGTAATCCACCCTGTGACTCACGCATAGTCATGGAATTTATGAGGCTTTCGTTAGAATAATCCATAGGATTATCTCAGCCGAGATACCCCCGCGGATAATTGTAACTGTCGATTATTACTGGCGGTGGTATGAAACGGAGCAATGATATCTGGTAACGGTCATATCTCATTTTACTTGACGATCATTTAATCAATTTTGCCATATTCGAAGCTCAGGGCTTTTCAGCTAACTAGTTTCTCCTAGTTTGCAACGGCCACGTTTATTTCGTGCATGTATCCTGCCCACAGCCTTAAATGCAAGAAAATCGGGCATTCTATCCTTCGGGAATTTGTCTAGCTGGGCACCAGCCAGCTCCATGTATACGTACCAGCAGTTCGTATTCGCGAAATCTCGTGGGACTAACGGCTAAGTAAATTAAAGTCAGTATACGACATGCTTCGCGGCTTGTCGCAAGACTTGAACTCGATTTCGTAATCAAGCAGAGATACAGAGTCTAAATGCATTCTCGGAATTATTCCTCGGACTTTCGAATGATAGGAAAATAGAAATTGGGGTAGAAATATTCGTAAGCTCCACTATTCGCATATGTGTACTTCCATAGTCACGTAGGTACTTGTTTGATTGAGTCTTACTGGTCGAAGTTAATGCGCCGATATTCCCACGTCTCGAGTGATAGTAACAAAATAACGCAAAGTAAGTACAATGGCACTTGGAACGCTGGCTTCTTAGCATCTGTGATTGAATTAGTCAAATTCTTATTCAGCTTCGCTAGCTACCATCACTCGAAGTATCGCCCCTCCGGCATCGAAATATACGTTGAAGTTATTCTATAGAACGCGCAGTTTCCCAGTGCACCGATGTAATGCGAAACTAAAACAGAATTATCCACCACTCTCGTATGGCACGGAGCCATCGGCCGGGGGGCGAAAAAAGGGAGTAAAAAGATGGGGAAAACTGAGAATGGTATGGTACGGGGATGAGGATGGGGATGGGGATGGGGACGGACTCCCCCGCGTTACGCTGGGGTGCATTTTAACGTGCAGGGAGTTCGGGGGGAGCTCGAGCGCCCTGAGTAGAGAGATACAACGCGTTCAGGGAGTCCCGCCTTCCGTGCTACCCTTCGAAAAAAGGCCGAGTATCTGACCCGCCACTTCGAGCCCACGTTATACTTTTCCGAGAATTTTATCCACCAAATTGCAGGTGGTTATCGAGTGGCACTTTCCCCTTATAAGCGGCAATTTGTTATCTCTTTTTTTTCCTTCTTTCGTTTTGTACATTTTATTCCCACGTACTTCTCGAAAACCAGTTGGCAATTTTATACCCCCTTCAGAGAAATACGTATAGTTATAACTCGACGTACGTTTCTCCATGAACGTATTCCCGCGTACAGCCATATACCTATACCTACCCTAAAAAGTATAATATGTGGTTTGAGGAAAAGTTTGCTTGGAACAGTGACGTAATTCGTTGAAACGTTATGAACGGTCGGACCAGCCAACTTCTGTACGCACAACAAAGTTATCCTCGTCTCTGTGCCCACTATACTCCCCCTTATCAACCACCCTCGCATACACATATACCGAGAGCTAACGAATTTATGAACTGATTAAACAAACAATGAATATACGAGCGAAGTTGCATCTCCGTGTGGCGGACGTCGCGTCGTTGGGAAATGTGGTTTAAATTAATTTATGTATAACGGAGTCAAGTGACAATGAAACTACGGTATACGCACGCTCGCATGTATGTAGGTATGTACGTACTACCAAAGTAGGTACTACTTGTGTTAAACCAGAAACCGAGTGGCAGCCACTTGTGAAGAATGTTTATTCCACGATAATTATATCTTGCGGTATAAACGTACGATAAACCACATACAAGACCCACTTAAACAAAACCCCATTGCGATGGACAACACATAAAGGAATAACACATATGTTACGTATATGGAATGATAGATTGAATAAGAATTCGCCTTAATAATAAATAAGTTCGCCTCCCCCAGTCAGATATTAAGGGAACTGTTACTTATTCCACGTGCAATTTGTAACCTTTGACATCAATGCTCGGGCAGTTTGTATACAGGGTGTCCCAGAACTAAATGTCCAAAATGAAAGGTGTCCTAGAAGAGGTCGAACTGAGTAAATTCGCCCGAAGAACATGGGGTCTGCGAAGTCGCGTTCGCGAGATATCACGAGTTAAAAAAAAGTAGTGCTTTGCGCCGCCTCGACGCGGCGCAAAGCACTACTTTTTTTTAACTCGTGATATCTCGCGAACGCGACTTCGCAGACCCCATGTTCTTCGGGCGAATTTACTCAGTTCGACCTCCTCTAGGACACCTTTCATTTTGGACATTTAGTTCTGGGACACCCTGTATACAAACAGCCCGAGCACGCGCTTGTAGATCCTTATCAAAGAAACATTATTTCCTGCCCACCATCCTAAACCTTAAGGCTGGTATACACAAATACTTACAATGTACCTAGTAGATAAGATCTTGAATCACGTTCGAAAATCACCTTCATTTAAACCTAATTAATATTTCGTAAGCAGGGACTTTAGCTACGTCTACGGGTGACAAATGCCGCCTACTACACATCGTCGACCAGCGATGATATCGAACCACAATCAAATCGGAATCAAAGTACTATACACACTCTTCAATCCTGCGCCAAAAGCTAACGGCTAGTTCAAATCCCTCGCTACTTATTTGACGGGCGTCTACTACCGCCTGTAATAATGGACTTGTGTGATTGGATATATGTAGCTTTGGATTTCACTCCACTGCAGGCTTGGAGGAGATCGAGTGACACGTGGCCCGGGCGCGGTCCACGTACTGGTTGCTCCATACTTCCTGGACACAGTCTCTATGGTAGGTATAGATAAGTATAGGTATCGATGCCCTTTACGGATAGCAGGGAGCCCGAGTATCGCGTGTGGGTACCCTAAAGAGTTTTAAGTGCGTCCGATGAGCTTCAATCCAGTGAAAGCAGCTGTATGGTCGTTAGATCTGGCGCCCAGATTCGTTAGGCCTTTACGCGACGAGATTGAAGCCTCTATGGGTTCAATTCTCCTAGGTATATCTTTGATTCTGAGTAGTTGATGGCAATAAATCTTCGTTGGATGGGGAATGAAAAATTTAGTAAATATGAGTCTAAAGGGTCCTAAGAATGTTCTTTTTTTTTCTTTTTTGGGTTTGTTACTGCGATGACGTCACTACATATAATCGAGGGATAATCTTGCGGTAGCTGAGCCGAGCTCAGATGAGATGAGCTACTCTATTCTAGAATCTACACCTCCGAACAGTCGCGTACGAATCAACGCGATCCTCCAGCCTCGGTATAATCGAATCTCGAATTCGGTACGGGCCGGATTGAGCCCCTTCGTCCATCCGTTTGTCCGGTCAATCAAGGTGGCATTCACCAAAGCTTGTTATATACGTGCATCGGTCCTCCAATATCTCTTCCTATACTCCGATATACCATTACCTCGCACGTTCTACTTGAATAGAATTGGATAAGTACATTATTGAAGAGAGCGTCCGCCTCCGCTATACACGACTGTATATCCGTTGTGTAGGTACGTAGGTATCGCGTCTATACGTCTACGACATTTATTTAGGTATGATATCCTTGTTCGCGATTGGGGATTACATCGAGTTAAATGTCTGCTTGATTTTCCGAGTGTAGGATAATATTATAGATATTGAGATTCGATCAGGGCTGATGAAATCTTTGAGGGAAGATGAGTCGTTGGAATTCTATATACACGATCGAAGTGTATATCTCAAATTTTCGTTCAATCTTGTCGCTTTTAATAGGATATCGTTACGAGAGTGTTTCATAGAGAGTTTAACGATATCCCTGCAGGCTGCGATACCGCGATACACGATACGCTTGTGAACTGCAGGCCTTCAGAATATCCGACTTTACGAAGGTGGAAATGGTCTACAGTCCCTGATCTAGCGGTTGGTTATTCCTGTAAACAGTATCGTTGTCCTATACGGTTCCGTACTGCGGTTCAAAAAGCTTCGAGGTAAATATCGGGAATAAATGGAACCGATCCTACACCCACCAAAAATCCACTGTCCAACGGTATTCGATTGTGAGTATGTTACATACATATACATACCTACGTCGAACTCGCGTCTGACTGTAATTTGATTACAAAGTGAAATGCTGTGGCTGCATTGAAAATCCAACGCTATTGACCGGGAATATGACAGATGCATTGCAATCGGAGTGGTTCGGGTGGATCAGCGGATCTAGTAGTATCCACGTCAGTCTATATGGCAGCCGTCGCGTCACGACGCTTTCGCGTTTGGGTCCGAACGAATTTGACAAATCATTAAATTTGTAATTCCTCAGAATTTTTTTTTTCTGTTTTTTTTTCGCTACTCTGTTCACGATCCCCTCGCACCGGCTCGGACCTCCCAATAATTCGATGAACCTTAATCCGCGGCTTGTTCCACGCGAAAAACCGACAACGTAACAATATTTCCCTGGTTCAGTGGCGCGAAGAGACGCGAGGGATATGACCCCGAACTCCGTTTCACTAGAGTTAATTATCCTCCGCGTTATTTATTGTTCTACCTCCGATACCAGGTGACTCAAATATCCGGCAATTGACTCACCCCCCGGAAAAAAGTACTTTTCGTTTCCTATATTCTTATATTTTCATTTTTTACTACCCCGTTACAAGTTTCACACTCCATAACAGAAATTTTGACGTTAGATCGAAGTATGGCTAACTGCGATAAACCATCTATCAAAATTATATGTGAGATTAGGATGAAACTGTAGCGCAACGTAACGCAAATTGCCGCTGGGCGATTCGGCCGGTATAGAGGTTGGTTCACGCTATTTATCGCTCAATTGCCTACGTATTAATTAGCGTATGATTAGTGTGATAGATACGTACCGTGCATAGAAGGTATATCATTAAATTAGCGCTGAGTTATAGCGTGCGTTAGTATGCCTGCGGTTTAGAACTGACAATTTCGTTCGCCCAGCTGCTACTCTCACCGAAACTAACGAAAATAGATATATTATATATAGGTATGTACATACCTACATACACTTACGAGGTGGCGGTGGTCAAGCCGTTTCGTCCAATTTTTCACGGCCTTTATGAAGAATCCAACGCTTCACACGTACCGAAAATCAAGCTGGAAACTCGTCGTCATTATTCGTGGATATCATTGGCTAAGCGATTCAAATTACAACTTGATTAGGTACAGTAGATTATCAAGAGATTTGATAATCAGAACGTAACTATGGCTAGAACTTAGAACTGTTTTTTTCTTTTATTTGTCATTTTGAAGCGGATTTTTGTACAGGTATAAGATGTGGTTATGAGTTAAGTCATCGTTAGTCGATTGAAGATTTATAGACATGGCGAATTCAATCCTTGTGAGAATGGAGCCCGATCTTGATCGACTTTTTGCAAATTAAAATCGAGCTATGCGATGTACTTTCGAAATTCCACAAGCCGCGTTAAAACGAAAGTTTGTCAAATAATACCCTCAAATTTCTCACCATCTCTTTTTCATCTTCTTCTTGTCTTGGGAGTAAACGAAGCCTCTGTTCTTTTGGCTGAGAATAAAAAAGAAAAAAACTTTTAATCACGACGCGAATTAAACGCAGAATTGTTAGCGTTTAGCTGGGGTGTGGAAATGGTGAAATGAATTCTTAACCGAAGTTAAGTAAGAGAGAAAAACGACGGAAAAAGCTCATCAATTATCGTCTGTTTTTGATGTGCGGCTGAGTCTCCCTAAATTTACACAAATTTAAACAAACTGTTTGAATTTTCATAATTTTTCATTCATCGCGGACACTCGCGCAGTCGTTTCATATTTCTGATTGCTCAATGTTTTAGCTGGGCTGGTCATTTTGCGGGAAGGCCAGCTACGACATTAGCGAGCATAATGACGAGTCGACGGGGACCATTGACTCTCGTTGTTACTCGTCCGCTTGCGTACTCCGGCTAGCAGAGTCTAGGAGGTCGTAATCTCCCCTAGATCTCGAGGCTGCGAGTGAACAGTTGGCAAACGCGATGCACTGGGCCCTGTACAGCGCACCTACTTCAGGCCTTGTGGCCGTGTGAGACATTTCGCGATAACATCTTTTATGCATAGGGCCCCCTTTATGCCAAGGCTTTAGGAACGAACGGTGCGATTTTATCTCAGACCTCGACCAGCCCTGGGTTTCCTTTTCGCTACGTTTAAGATCCGAGAAAACTGAGACCGGCTCAAACAGAGCGGTGAGCCATTTTGAAGACTAAAATTGGACAAAAAATCTCTGAGGTTTTTTTTCGCAATTTGAAAATCGATCATTTACACGTCAAATTTCTAAAAAAAAAAAAAAAAATTCATCATTGACGATATAACGCTTTAAAATTTTTCTCCAACTCGACGTTAATCCCGGATATACTTTTCTTCGCTAATGAATTCGCGAAACGCGTGTTTCTGTTCATCAGGCCTGAGAAGACCTCCACATTTCGTCACCGCGCTTCCGAACACACCTATCAAAATTTTACCCCAGGCTTAAGAGAAGTTTGAAGCAAGCGAGGTCTGAAAGTGAACGGATTATAGAGACAATTTCAACTCCGGGTAAATCCAACCCTCTTGCAATTCGCCAAGACCTCTGAGTCTCTAATTATTAGAAGGTACACTTCAATTGGTGGAATTTGTCGGATTAAATGAGACGAAGAAGAAGAAAAAATGCTGTTTGCAATTATTCTGCGGAAATATCTGATATCGGGGTCAAAGCCTCTTTTGATCGACCGGGGTAAAATCTCCACTGCACGAAACGGGCTTTAATTCGAATAATAAAGCCGGAAAATTTCTAACACACACCGGCGTGCCGACCGGAAAAGGCCTTGCAAAAGCCAATAATCTGGTGTCGATATAACGAACGAGAGCTATAAAGCCTTTGGCGGGCATGCAAATGGCGATAATAGAACTTCACCGGCAGCTTATAAGGAGGTTTGGTTACCTCAGATTGGTGCAGCACCGATTACGCAAAACTTTATTACGGCTTTGAGTATTCTCGCCTTTAACTACTTCGATTAAACTTCATTTAGACGTAAATATAAGCGATTATTTTCCGCCTACTAGGAAGTTTAGCGAAAATTTTTTCACCCACTCTGAGAGTCTTTATTATTTGTAATTCATCTCTGGTCGTCTTATACACGCTCAGAATCACAATAATAGCCTCGGGGCTTTCGTTGTTGTAGAGATGATCGTTAACCATGGCGAACGGTGTGCAGTTTCGTAATCGGTTTATCTTCAGGCCAATTCGGCAAATCGTCGAATTGTAATTTAAGAGAGAAAGAAAATCGTGGAGGTGTCTTGATACTTGGAGATCATATTAATTACCAATTTTCAAATCGAATTTACCGATCTGTCTGCACTTTTGAATCGATGATTTTTTCTTCTACGGTACTATAAGCCCTTGCAGGTTTACTTATTCTTTTAGATTGTTTTATGACGAATGATAATACCTAGCTACGTTTTCATAGCGACAAGTTCATCATCCGCCACTCCTGCATTAGGTATATGGAAAACCACGGGGTGCCATGAGAAGTGACGCAACGTGAAGCCATTTATCTCGAATGGCGATGACAGCGAGACCTTCTCTTGCCCCGAGGGCAAGTTCGAGGCATAATATAATACCGAGTGTATTTCATCCATTGTTTATTACATACGTTTGTAACACGCCAAAAGAATCGAAAGTTTCCTTTTTATTACTAACGTACGCTTCGCTAGTTTCCAACCTTCACATCTTTCGGGATTCATGCATTTATTCATTCACACGTTGGAAGTTCATGGTCTCGAAGTTCGCGAGTTAGAGGTAGTCGGACGTTCTACGTATGGTCTTCTTCTTTTAGTTCTCGTTGTTTTTTCACACAGATTTCTGTCGCGGAATTTATTCTCCCAGCAGCAGGCTACTTCTGCCTCTCTTAATAGCCGCGTAATCACAGCGATATTTCATCTACGAATGAAATAATGTTACTCGATGCAGAAATCTAACTTTTTCATCATATAAGCAGCTTATACCACCGCGACGCCAACGCACTTGATTGTCAATAGTCACGCAATGCAATCGTATGGAAGATATTATTCCCACACTCGTAACTGGAATTTGCGCTTTCAATTCTACAGGATAATTTTTGTACTCGATGCACTCCGAAACACTCAACTATACCGAACCGGTCCCATGAGATCCCTCCGGAGAGAGTGTGCCGCTCCGCAACCACAACGTAACTTTCTTCCTGTTCGAATGTACTCCGATACCCGATGGGATTTAGAATATAAAAAAAAAATCTAAAGACCTCATCAATTATCTACTAGCACAGGAAAATGTGTCCATGACGTAGAAAAATCGTACCTAGGTGTATATCCTTGCATAGAAATTGATGAATATGATAGTGAAGCGAAAAGCAACGATGCATTGGTGCAGACGGTCGTCCCTTCTTTTCCGTCCCTTCTATTTGTCTAACCCAGTTAAGTCGGACCAAGGCATCATCTGTCGAGCTCTGGAAGATGAGACATGAGGCGTGAATCACTCTCGAGTTATCCCGGTCAATTATTGTGGAAAAATAGTTGCCCACTGTCGCAAGTTGGTAGTACGACATAAGATCGCTACTATTGTAGTGTCATTACGATGCTGCATTATGTATCAGGTAGGCTTTATTCATGTATTCATTGAATAATTACTGTGGGATGCGTATCTGCGTAACTGCATTCGTTGCCTGCGTCTCCGCCCCGACGATTTAGAGAAAGCAAAGCTCGAGGTTATGAGAAGTTAAGATAAGAAAATCTTCTGGCTATTGGATCTGCGTTTGTTCTTATTTTATTTTATTTATTTATTTATCTACGTTTGGATCACGTCTGCCAAAGTCGTAATTCTATTTGAGTTAAGCTGAGAGAAGGGCGATGTACAAACAATGAATCGAGTCAAATATGCACTCGAGACTTAGACTCAAAGACGGCTAATTCCGGCTTGCTTTTCTCCACCCCAACTCTCTCGGTGGGCATTTTATGTCTTTACTTTTGGTGGTCGAGGAGGATCCGCCGCTTTTCAGATCGAGGACCATTCTTCGTTCGTTGGTAAAAGCTGAAAGCTGAACCTTCCTCAAAAACCAATCGAACAATAGTTATATACGTTGAAAAAAGTGTCCTCGGCGGGGTGGTCCGGGCGTAAATACCCGGGTATTGTATCTACTGTGGATTTATCTAACTGTAAATAATAAGTGTAACTTTCGTAATAAGTAACGTAGCGGTGTGGAATCTTGTGGGAACCTGATAGAAACCCCCGTGTAATATACTGTATATCGCGACAAAATATATACCTACCCACGCACGAGAGACACGCGTCTATGTTGGCTCAACGCACTCCTCGCTATTTGCTTACTGCTCACTAGCTGCCTGCTCCGAGGACCAGATATTGTATTCGCCGTTTAAACAAATCGTTATTTTCTCGTCAAAAGCCGTATATAGCACCTAGTACGCCGGTGGGATGAGACCCGTCCTTTGTAGATGGATTCATATATATCCACATTCTGTAGGTATGTGTATACGGTACGTAGGTACGCGTAGAGTCGGATAATATTCCATGGCAAACACTCGTCTATATGGTAATCGAGAGGTTCTCCAAAATTAATTGGCCGCTTGTCCCGAAATTGTCAAAGTTTGAAATTAATCACGCGCGAAATAATTAATCGCGTCAAACGCGAAAGGGGACGATTGTTGGCTGATTCGAATTATTATTGGGGGAGATAATTTCACTTCGCTTGTGTTCACGAATCTCAGTCCGAGAGACGTCGGAATCCCTGCAGATATTCAAGTTTGTCTTTAATTAAGATTTTTTTTTCTTCTTTCTTCATTACTTTTCATTTTACAAGCTGGGAACTGCTATGAAACCTGCAAAAGAAACGATGTACCTACATATACCTCAACCCTCATTTTACGATGACGCATTCGTCACGTGATCCCAAGCGGATGAGACATCCGGGTCAGAAATATTCCGAAACACACTTAATCTTGACGACGCCGCCCCTCTCGAACGAACATTACAATTTTCACCCCCGAATATTTTTGCCATTTACACCCCCTTCCCTCTACACCCGCCTATTTTTCGCGCCCGATCGAGGATCTGTTTTGTAACTATTTTCCGGTCGGTGCAGTAGCACGACCCCCCCCGGTCTATGACTATGTATATCCACGAAGGGGCACCCACGCCGAGTGTGTGACTATGCAGCGGGGGTCTTCGATGATCCTGGCATACGTCCTGGGATTTGCGGGGGGGCGCCAGGCTAATGCCGAGGGTAGACCCTCCCGGTTTTATTCTTTCACGAGGAACCAATCTATTTTATTAAACCGGACTCACTGTGGCCCACTATTCCCCGAATATTAGTAGAATTTCCAATATCTCATTGTACCAATGGTAAGTCCGTCTGATAAATATTCCCAAAAAATCTCTCAATGCTGAGGACAGAAAGAGGAGGAAAAAAACTCTAAGAGATTTCTTTGTTCACCCAGGACTGATTGCGCAAAAAACATGACACTCCGCTTGGTCTATTAAACCACATGACTTCCTGACCCACTGCGAAGAAATTTCACCAAACTTGACTCCTTCTCCTGTTCAGCTATTGCTCAGCTCCTTTTTTGTCGGTGGATATCGCGCATAGCCGTGGGGCAAAGGCTTCCAGTAGTTGACGGTGACACAGTGAGTAGCTGCGCTTATGTCACCCTGAGGAGGGCTGGCTCAGCATCCCCAAGGAACCGAGGCTGAGGCCTACCTCCTGGGGGACACATTCGTAGACGTATAACAGTGCGGGGATTTAGATTAAAAACATTAAATTCACCCCGGAAAAAGCTCCGCTCTGTAGGCGCGGTCATTCCTTGATTGCATTTCGGCAAAGTGCACCCCGACAGATTGTCCGTATTGCGGTAGAGACACGTTAAATGTGAAGAGCAAAAGTAAAAAAAAAAATATGAAATTTACAATTAGATTAAGTTTTGACTGCTGCAGCCTGCAGGATGGAGAGGATTCTTTCCTTGACTTGGCGTGACCGTTATTTTCCACGTTCTTTGCATGCATTGCTGCAAGAACTCCGTAACAAATGAATCGCGATAGTGTACGGGATCAGCAGCTATTTCAGTTTACATTGAAAATTCGAAATTGGACTCGCTCTATAAATCAGAATTGAACACGGTGGTTGCGTTTCGACAATACCCTCAACCGTTCGTTGCTAGTGCAGGTTTAATCAGTTTAAGTGTTTTCGAAAGCCAGTCAACCGGGGTGGTCCCATCTCAACACGGATGACGCTAATTCGCGAAACACTAAACTTAATAAAATAAACTACCTTATCGTTGGCAACTTCTCTTTTAGTACCAACCCACCTAGCGACAATGTAAAATTATTATAATTATTGCGCAGGTCAAAGTAAAAGGCTCGTGAAATTCCATTAATCAAAGGCAACTTGGCCAGACCTCTTGACCTTTACAAAACTTTTCACGTTCATTGCTATATTTAGTCGAAGAGATTTTCGCGCGGGGATTTTCCGAGGTCACTATATACACATTTCTGCAGGCCGGGTAAAATTTTCGGCAATATTCGCGTTCAGGGTGAGAAAAAATTACTATGGAAACAGTTGCGGACGTAAAGTGTCGAGGAATTATCATGCCAAATGGAGAACTGGAGACATTTACGATAGACTGCAGGGTGATTCATCCGCACCCTCGTCTACGCTGGTTCGGGGTTGGTACGCTGAATATGGTGCCCCCTGGACCGAGAACCAACCCCACTGAATCCATTCTGATTATCATGCCAATATTGTCCGGACTGTGATTGATGTCTTACATGCTAAATACATCGGCTGATTCTATGCATATGCATCTCTATTGTGGTTGTACCTTGCAAGTGCACCGTATATTACGTATAATATCTACACTGTAACACGTGCATATACTACCCACTGCAAACAGAAATACTAACCCCAAGAGTTTGGACAATATCAACACCCTCGGTACCTACACCATTTCTTATGTAATTTACGGGTGAAAATTCAAGGTCTGAGTTGTGTAATTCTGTGTAGGTTTTTTCTTTTGGTAACCTGCACATGGGATGATCCCATATCGAAGGCAAGAAGCAATTAAAAAGGCTGTTCGTTGATGAAATTTCTGGAAGATTACCTACAGAAAAAAAGCCAATTTTTAAGCTCAAATTTTCCTCTCTCTCTCTCTCTCTCTCTCTTTCGGCCTTGCGCGTGTTTATACTGTGGGGCACGGACTGAGGGCACCCTTCCGTGCAAAGTCATGGCTTCAAACAACAGACTGCCATTTCACGGACGAGTCGCCACCACCATAGCTCAACAATTATGTGCCCCTGCCCCGCCGCAGTCCACGCGAACACTTGTTTTATTACGCAAGCAGCAGGGGGGATCTGGGTGGTTCATATGGGGCCCACAATCCACCGGGCAATGTTTATGGGCCACAGCGGTTGTGTTGGCGGTATGGTTTTCTCCATGACTTATGCCTCCGCCGTAGTATATGCTGCTAATAATTCGTTATGCTCGTGCTATTCCGAGGTATTATAATATCGCGTGGCTCACAGGCCATGGGGTTTGTCATGGTGCACCATGTGCTCGAGATATCACGCATATTACAAAATCCCCATACGCTGTATATATTCGACTAAACAAATGAAGAACTTTGAGTAAATTGAAACTGACCAATCAAGGGAAGGCCAATAACATAATTGAAAACTCTTTCAGCCACTTATTGGCTTCGATTGATTTACCTACCCTCATCATCCTTAAAAATTTGATGTTATTCACTCGGTCCAGGATACGTATACGGGAATAATTAATTCCTTGTATAATAAATCCCCCGAAAATTGCCACTTGTGTAAACATCAGAGCAGATTTATGCGCCGATACTGTACATACCCCCGGCTGCTCCTTAAAAAAAATCATGGTGTTGAAAATCCATGAGCAAGCCGGGCTGCACCACGGGAACGGTTACGATATACGAAAGTTCATCTGTATTCTCGTCCGGTGTATTGAATAGCGGAGCCTTTCAGGTAATTAATAGCCAATCAACGAGCGCGCCTTGTGAATATTAATCGGAAGTTCTACTAGCGTGTTCATGGACGACGCTCGATGCTCCGTCTCATGAATAACAAACTTGATTCTCCCGTGCACCAGAACTGATTCATAGCTAGCCGCGCAATAGATACTTCAATTTAATAACAAACGAGACGTACAAGTAGCAATGGGTCAGGAGTACCACTTCACTCGATATAAGCACCACTGGAAGTACAGATACGGTGTATCAAGTTCCTGGATTCCGGAGTTCGAAATTTTTTTCCGACAAACCATTCATCGTCATTTCTCCATCGTTTTACCGAGCTCTCAGTTTGAAAATATTGAACATGAAAAACGTCCGAGTATCGACAATCGTCGATGCGTACTGCACCGCGATGACGTGGCTTTGCATTAGAATGCAAATTATCGGACAGTGATTATCGTCGATCTGCACTAACGGATTTTGCTAATAGGTACAACTACGAACTGCAGGCTTGAGGCCGCTAACTGAATTGTCGATTACCATTCGCACTGATTTTCAACGAACGTTTCCATTATCTTGTCGATCGATTCTGTTCATATTTTTTTTTTTACTCTCATAGACTGAATCAGGACGTTTAAACTTTTCCGAGCTTGAGTTTAGCTGATTTTATAAACAAGATTATCCGGCTAAACGGAGCATATACTACTTTCTGAATAAGCTCACTGTGCAGAACTGGATCGCATGAAATACTCGTAAGCAGGTATAGCATTACCGCATATTATAACGCGTGCTTTCCGCGTACATTTAAAGATAAATACCGCGTCGTTGGTCTGCAGGGAGATGTGGGGGCAAGCAACCTGCAGCTAGGGCCACGCATTTGCTTACTTGACGCGCACGTGCGTGTATTACATATTTGTATATATACCAACAACCTGCACGAGTAGACTCCGTGTACTGCAGTAACCGCAAAGTACAAGTATAACAACTTAAGGCTGCACCGTTTATTCAAGAAAAAAACTAGCTCCAGCTGCTTGACTGGATGAGCGAGGATAACCTGCGGTTAGGTCCACGTAGATAATTGTATTACACATCGTGGATGGTGAATATACCTACATGCATATTGAAAGGGCAGAAATATAGTCCAACTTACACCGAAACTATCTTCGACAGAATTTTTTTATAAAATTTTCAAATTTGAGGTGAAAAAATTATTCAAAAATTCATCACATAAGCGATTCGAATTTTAATGCTCCCATGGACCAAAATGTCTCCAAATAAGTGTGAAATTGTTCCCGAAGGACCAGATGACAATCTCAATGCCCTCTGAAGTCTTAGAATTTTCTTATTTGAATAACCCACGACTTTTGGCACTTTGCGGTCCGAAAATTATAGCGTTTGGAAAAAAAAAGCAGAAATTCGTAACATTTTCATGGAATAATTAATACTAGAGATGAGAAGTGTACCAAGTTCCAAATTTTTTGGAGCGATACTGTCATATGATCAAATTCAGGACCCTGCTAATTGGTATGCATCTACATGTCGATAAGTAATATGGTAAATTTAAAAAATGAGATATGGAACGAATCTGTAGAATCTGATTAACAACGAACGAGGTATGATGGAATTGACTGTGAAGTTGAGAGGAAAAAAACAAAAAGGAGAAAAAGGTCGACTATAATATTATGCCGAGTCTGTTCAGGCGACAAATAAGTCTGGCGTCGTTCTCCCGTGTTTCATGATAACCACAGATTGTTCTCGACGCAATTATAACTTTCGAGATTCTAACTTGGAAATAATAATTAATTAACGACCAAACCAAACCAAACCAAACCAAACCGTTCACTCATTTTTACAGAAATTCATAAATTTTAACTGACGTTCATACCAACTATAGTATAAGGCGCACGTTTGCTTAATTACAAACATTCGAGGACCTTTCACCTTGTCGGTAAATTTGACGGAATTAAAAAGCGGCATGGAAACACGAACGGAAATGAAATAAACGCGGTGCGGTGCGGTGTGATGCGGTGCGCTTGCCAACGTCAACCTAAATCCTCCCCTTTCTACATCCCTTTAAGCTTTCATCACGGGTCTGCACAGCGTATTTACCACACCTAGCCAAAAGCTCTTGCGAGCATCGCTCCATACGATTTGAGTAAACTCACTTGTTCCAAAAAAGGATTTGAATACGCAGAGAGAGGGAGACAGAGAGAGAAAGCGGCGTAACCCTTTTCAAACAACTCTATGCACATGTAGGTACTATCAGGGGCTTCTTGATTTAATAACTTTAGCCGCTACCGCCTCGCTCAACTAACACAGAGAATCTCGCATTCGCATCGCTATGAAATGAATTAACACGCTAGGCACGTCTTGCAAGCAATTTGCTGCACTTATGTGCACTGCTATGGTACAGTCACCCGTCGAGAGCTGGTACTGGCCCCGATACTCCTTTACTCTCTCGTTCATCTCGGCTAAGATTCACCAATTAGACCAAGCGTAGGTCAAAAGGTTAGGACCAAATAAACCGCCTGCGAAAATAACTGGTCCTCTTATTATGTCGAACGGTCAAAGTCCTCCAAATGGCTCATCAATTGCGGATGAACAATAAAATTTGCAACATTTCAGATCCGTTTGAATATTATCGACAAAGTCTGGACTCCGCCCAAAGTATCTTTCCAAACTTGAAGATACCGTCGAAAAAATTTGAACCAATTATTTCAAAATCGTCGTGCAATCTCTCAGCGGAAACGCTTAACCTGTTGAGAACTTGGCGTATTGACTGTACCGCGCGAAAGATCGGGCAAAGTACGTTGCGTGCCCCGCGAATTAATTCACCGTTTGGTATTATATTCTATTTTATTATATCGCATTAGAACGAATTATACAACTCCTTGGCTATTCATCACGTCGAACGTTATCTTCAACTGTTACAGCCGGGTTCTCTTCGGTGAAAGATTTTCATAAATTTGAGGAACAGAACTGTTCAAAATGTTGATATGCAGATATAAACTTTGACCTTGACATATCGATGAATCCTTTCCCTTTTCATCTTTCTCTCTTTCATTTCGAAGCTAAGCTTTGCTCATAATATCCAATGCATACCTCCTCGTAAAACATCAATAATAATTTTCCAAGACTGTATATTTCCTTGCGCGGAATGTTATACACGCGATCCGTTCAAGCTGAGACATTTTCACATGCTATGGACTAACTTTCGACACGAAACACCTTACAGCTTCGACCAACTGGGTACTATACCTCTGTCGTAGTCTTTTATGCCAAAGAATGTGAAAGAAACTCCTTTTTTTATTGGTATATGCATTAAAGCAGACCAATCAAGGCAGGTAGGTACTCGTGCTGATGGTGGTTGCAGTAGAGCCTGAAGAAGAAAATAGCCACGTTGATAGCCGGCAAGTGTAAGCCTCTGTTTAACCAACTTTAATGTTAAATATCCCGTGATCTTGACCTGGATTAGAATAAGAAAAAAATGAAAAATGCAGTACTGCGGGCCTCTGTATACTCACTGTTTGTTATCAGCGAATATACAGCTACTTAGCTTTAGTGTATACCTAATCCAGGAGGACGTACACATAGGTATACATAGATATTAGTACGTGACCCATACGCGGCTCTACTCGCGCTTATGTGTCATCGAACAAACATGTTTGCCCGCATTAATCCGTAAACGTAGTATGCACTTCGCTCCGAGCATATTGTATTAGACATATTACCACTAAACGTTACACCTCCATGTTGTGTACCAAATGTCTAGCCGGGCTTCCTCGGATATACGGCTTCCTCTGAATCCTTTAGGTCATTGATTTACACCTTGGTTAATGCTAGGCTGTACACAGACGTACCGACCACGCAGCTTCGTTAACCGATCCTTGAATGGTACCAGATCTCTCGCTCTTTTAAGAAAACGAGACTTAAATCGTTCGCGGATCATTTCTCAGGTCACGGATTGACTCGGTATGAATTTTCATTCACGGAGAGTGCTCTGTAATAATTTATCTAAAAATTTGTAAGAAAAAGAAGAAAAAATTCTATAGATATACCTACTTGCCGGGTAATGCGAACCTATTCGGAATTTAATGATACGATTTCTCCACTCTGGAATAATCACCACCTTCAAAGACGGTTCGAATTTCTTCTTATACGGACGAGTATATATACTCGATATGTACTTTTCGAATGAAAAGATTTGCCTGTCGATGTACATATATACATACACATCGTTCCGTACAGTTGTATATAGTAGATTCAGGTGTAGACGATCGCGTCGTAAATTTGATCGCAATAGCTATCATCGGTGGGACGAATAATGGACGAAGGAGACGAGTCGACGTCTCGAAGTGGAAGGTAAGGAAGACGCGGTTAATAAAGCAGGAGGCAGTTGAACGTCCCCGCGGGCTGTCTGCACTTACGCAGCGAGGCTCGTATCTCCTCGCATAGCGAGTTGCCTTGCTGGATTCAGGTTCGGACTCTGGGCTACCAGTGATACGCGGCTGTACATGTACTGCACATGTACGTATAGCATACCTGGTGCCCGCGGTATACTCACCCGGCCTCGGAGAAGCTCTTGATAGAAGTACTCTGAGATTGCATCGCCGCGCGCAGCGACGCGGTGCTACTGCATTCCGCTCTTAGCGGTCAGGTGGATATCTACATCTATATGCACTCGTATATATATATACTTACGTATGTACATACATAATATCTCCCTCTCTTCAAACCATGAGAATCCCCCTCAGTCCATCTTAAAATCGGGCTATCGGCGATCGCCAAAGTTTCTGAGTCCGTGAACGGAGTTTCGTTTTATGAATTTGATACTGATGAAGAGCGCTACGTCATTTTAATACACGGGATACTTATGACTACGAAAGTTTTTACGGTTTGAATCAAAATTACAGATATATGTATACGTACGAATTCCTGAATGCGATGTGGTTCGGAGCGAAGTTAGTTAAATTAACGGATTCAAGTTTCGGATTACGAGTATAACCAATTGCACTGCAAGTTTATATAATTACGGTTAAAAGAGAGAATTAAAAGACCGGTATAACGTATAGGTACCAAAGTTTGAACAAAAATGAAATTTATATTACTCGCGGTGTAGGTAGGTAATTAACTTTGGCTAACTACTATAATTTTAGTTTTCAACTAAATGCTACATGAATATTATATGGACGTATCTATACGTATATATGTATGTGTATATGTATTACATATTATATACGAGTGACGCCGAATAATTCACGATTGCATGCTGTTACCGAGTTCCTGAAGTACCACCTAGACCCGGTACTATGATATTCTCGACGTTTGTCGAGCGTTGAATCAGAAATCGTGTTAACCAATGCAAATGTATCAGATCCCAGCCAGCACACATAGGTATATGCGGTATATATATTATACTACATGCAGAATCTGAATCTCACGTCGTTACGTCAAGTGAACGTTCTATATAAACATGAATATGATATTCCGCATTAAGTTTCATGAAATACTCTCAACGGTGGATATAGATTCAGAGACGAAAGACCTATACGGTACAGTGTAAACGTATATATATCTCGTCGAGAATCTCGTCAAGAAAGACAAAATGATATGACAACGTATCGTAGGAATATAATTAATATCGAAGGAAAACGTCTGAACAGCGTTAATTAACAAAAAAAATTCTTTTATGTTTCAGGTAAGTTCTAGACGTCCGTCCGGCACGTTACCCAATCGCATCGTCATATGTATGTATGCGTGAGTTTTATCTTTTAAGATTGAAAGGTTTTAACGGCAAATACTTCAGCTATACGATACCGAGAATCCGGGTGGTAATATTTGAACGACTACAGTGATGAGGCAATTACAAGCTTGATGGTTCATTTATTAGGTTTAAAGTGAAACTGAAAATAATACAGGGTGTCCCAGAACTAAATGTCCAAAATGAAAGGTGTCCTAGAGGAGGTCGAACTGAGTAAATTTGCCCGAAGAACGTGGGGTCTGCGAAGTCGCGTTCGCGAGATATCACGAGTTAAAAAAAAGTAGCGCTTTGCGCCGCGTCGAGGCGGCGAAAAGCGCTACTTTTTTTTAACTCGTGATATCTCGCGAACGCGACTTCGCAGACCCCACGTTCTTCGGGCGAATTTACTCAGTTCGACCTCCTCTATGCCACCTTTCATTTTGGACATTTAGTTATGGGACACCCTGTATACCTACCTACCAACGATTCAGTTTTATTTCGTAACGTACAGGTTGTTGGAATTTGATTTTCAAATACTGAAGCCCACGGTTCAGACTCGTTCTGAGCTTACAATTCGACCTCGAATATTAAGCCGTCGAATTATTTTCATATAAAATTTTAATTGACAATCAGAATACGAAAAATTGAACGCCAGGATTTATAGCCATACAAGTCCGGGTGTATAAGGCGCGAGATTTTCTACTTGGAAGTACTTTTTACAGAGAGATATATACCGGTTAAACCGGGCAACTGGATCTTCTGGCAGGTGTATCTTCGCGTACTATTCGCACAACCGTTGTCGGTCTTTATGTATACAGCTACTTCCTGGTATATTTCGTTTGCGTTGTATTTTAAGGGTTGACAATTCGACGCTTCGATCTCCCGAGCCCCTAGCATTTCCCTTTTCCTCGTACTCTCTCTACAGTTCTTTACCTTGGGCATCTGGGTCCTGCAGAACTTTGTTCAGAAAAGTCTCGGAGAAACTTGAGCGGTAGAAATCTCTTGCGCCAAAGGTGATACGGTCCGATCCAAGATCCAATTCCACGAGCTGTGTGTTCCTTTGGTTCGAAGTTCACTTTAATCGTGATTTGACTAACTCCAGCGTCCCCAGGAGTTCCTTGGCTTTGATTTCGTTTCACGCCTTTGACGCCGTCCCGACATCAGCACCGTTCTCTCGTAGCTTTCGCTTCACTCGTTAGCTGCGAAGTTGTCAAGGCGTCGTCGGGGTAGGTACGCTATGTTACCCAGCCCGTTTTCGCTACGTCTTAAGTTCCGAAGAAACGAGAAACCCGCTTTCCTCGCTAAAATCTTTCCCAAAGCTCAAAGGTTCCAGTTTCCCTCTTTTACCAACTATACCTTGCGTCGCGTTGTTCTTCGAATTATTTCTCATTAGCGAAGATCGTCGACAAGCAATTTTAAGCGGGTCAATAATTCCGACTAATACACAAGAATTGAATGCCGATATGCTATTCCTTACAAATCATCATTTATACCCGTTTCACGATTTAAATTATGAGATTTACCTTCCCCAGATGTCTGCACTGGTCTTTTATCACCGTTCTCCACAGGTACGACGAGGGAGACGAAGGTAGCTGCAAAGTTATCGGACTCAACGCGGTTTCTTACTATATTGAACTAGGCAAAGTTTCCCACTGAGATTCTCATTCTTCCTGCATTTATCTATTCTGTTTATTCAAGAGCCATGTATCCACATACCAACCTGATACTGTTTCGATGGAATGAAGTCAAACGTCGTAATTTCATGGCCGTTTGCACTTACTAATAAATTAAACGCACAGCCATCTTGGAATTCACGGTTAACCGACTCCAGTTTCTGTTCTTTGGCGAAAATACCAACCGCGAATGGTAAACCGGAGAAAATAATTCACCAGAACCCGGGAATTTCGCTTAAACATAGAATGCATGTATAGGTACGATTTTATGACCTGCAGAGATGATCGGCGCCTTTCCCTCGTTCGGTTTTTTCGTCACAAAACTTTGTTCATGTTCAATCTTCCAACTCGACCGCAAGTCCAAAGTATGCAAAAGGTAAATTATTTCCAGTTGAATGGATAAACTTTTTGCGACTCGCGAAGTGCGGAAAAAATTCACATTTATGTTCGCAAGCGTTACTCTTGGAGAATATACGCTTTGGATGTGAACTTCGTTAAAAAAAACACCCGGCGCCCAACATATCGCGTTAAAAAATTCATATTTTGCACTGTTCATTTCGCAAAGTAGTGTACTGTATGTACTCGTGTGTATGTACAAGTCACGTTTGGAGAGTACGATCGTGGGCACTTCGTTAATAAATAAATGAGCAAATATTTATTCTTCGAATTATTGATACATCGGTATATTCCTGAGCAGGTATATGCACGGTAGTACATATATACATACATAGCTACGACCTTTATGCAAATTCGTTTGCTCCCATCGGTCCGGTAATTAGTGTATAACAATATGCCTTTGTAAGCCATGAGTTGTGAGCTGCTAGAAGCCCCGCAGCCTGCTTCGATGTATCGATAGTTATCGCGACTGTGATCGATAGCCCGCTGAGCGATATATCGCTGCGATTGCAAATTGTAGGTGTTGGCTATTCGTGTACAGGGAGATTGTGTACACCCTAAGGCAAAAGCTTTGCTCATAATCTATTTAGGACTCCGCAATTTGACATATGTAGAAAAGCTAACGACTCGCACGTTAGAATCAGCGGAGTTATAATCTGCCCATCACTGCCCGGACACCGCGAAACGGTACGAGCGGTAATTAGATATCGATAATCAAATTCGCAATCGGTAAAATTTCTCATCAGATTGTACTCGCCCTCGGGGTATACCTATCCTATACTGCTCACCAACACTCCCACATAGATTTCTACCGTATCGTGCACCGACCACCATTACCTCCGACCTTATGGACGTACGTGTGCACGCGTCTGTGTACATATAAATATATATGTACATGCCCCACGTGCAGTTACAGTACTTAGCCTGATTACCCAGAATAATAGTAGTAGCAGCCCGGACATGCCACGGGGAAACGAATAAACAAACTTGATCACTTGCAGGTAGCAAGTTTGTGGACAGAATGATATACCCACGGGCTGCAGAGGCACGTTGATCGTAGTACGGTATGAATCTTTCATAGGAGGGATGAATCGGTCCGAGATAAGAAAATTTCGTGATAGTTTTATCAAAAGTATAGAATTATTATTTGGAGAAAGGAAAACGTTCAACGATGATATAGGTCCTTAGATTTTTCGAAGGAAAACTCCTTTGTTTCTGTTCGAGATTTGATGCGCACGAGTGGAGGTATATAAGGTACATTCCGGCTACGATGAGAAGAAGAAGCGCTTTATTTCTTCAAAGATCTTGTCGAAGCCGTCTAAAAAGTTTAATCAATACTCATCGTTCGGATGGGTCTATAGAGGTAGATCAAACTTTTCTTCGTCGGCGTTGTAAACTGATGAATACCTAGAAACCCGCTTCTCGTTTTTATAGTTTTTAATTATGCGTTAAAAACAAAGGAATACGTATTATGTCACTAATTAAAACTCCACCTAGACTTGTGGATCTCACATCTGCCAGACGGAATTCTTTACCCTCAAGGAGCCGAGTTGAAGTTCCGAATTTATGGGGTTTCGAAAATCCGTATTATGTTGATTCAAAAAACTTCGAAGATTCAAAATTCCGGAACTTGGATTCACGTGACCCTTCATTAAAATTTCGGATACTTGAACTCTCGGAGTTTTGGACTTTCCGAGTTGGTAGCTGTCTACATTCCGATCTTTCAGAATTTTATTATGTTGAAGCTTGACGTTTTTAAAAATTCGAAATCGTCTCAAATGAATTCGTAATTTTTCCTGCTCGGAACTTTTAAAATTCAGAACTTTAACCCGGGCCCCCGCAATTTGTTAAAAAAAAAAGTAAACTCAGACACGTATACCTACATATAATTAAAGGTAATTTTCTCGCTTGACAAATGCTTCTTAATTGGACACAGTTATTCAGCGAGTTTTCGAGTGTCTGGAACTTCTTGAGTGCTTCGAAATCATAAGGATTCCGCAATTTTCACGAACTCCGCGGACAAGTAGTTACGAACGGATCGGATGTCTATACTTGTTTCTTTTTTTCTCCTCTTGCTTCGATGAAAATTCTCGAATACGAATTTTTATTTCATTTTTTTGAATAATTTTTTTACCATTTTTTCCTCCGTAATTTGCATTGAAATTGGCATCTCTCCCGGAATGAATGGGGGTTTAATATCATCCGGAGATCGAGAGTGCGGAATTACTCTGGTAACAATCTTGCAGGTAGAGGAAAACCGTCTCTATATCTACTCCTCGGGGAACCTGCACCAGAGATGAAGAAACTATCCGGAGCCATGTACCACCTTGTAGATAGACAGAGACAGGGAAACAGAGAGAAAGAGAGACAGAGAAGCCGAGAGGAGTGATCGTTAATAAACCTTAGTTATACCTTCGAAGCAGAGAACCGCTCAGCCGGCTAATCTCTTTTATCCACATTCATTACGCAGTGGCTCTCATACCATTGCAAATAATTGTAAGCAACAATTTTTAATATTTGCCATCTCTATGAGGCGTCATACGCGGTCGGCTAAATGGTTCCAAAATTCCATGAAAACTTCGTTTTTGTCATAAATATTATATATTCAGTCTTCTTCGAGTTCTCGATCGAATCACTTTATATGGATGATTTTTTTTTCCATTTTTTTTTCTCGCGATTATTTGGAGACTTTTGAGAAGACGAGAGAAAAATGCAAAATAGTCTGGGGGGAGGTGTTTGTCATGCTGTACGAAACTGTTCACTACTGTATAATTCTGTGCAGTATAGCTATCTCGTTGTCTTCGTGGTCGGAGAATTATTGATGAACTTTGAAATTTCAATATTTCGCGTGACGATCATTGACTTGAAACCCACTGCGCCGAGTGGCAAATCGACGAACGAGAAGGTAACAAGTGTTTGGGGTCGAGGCAACCCTTGAGCTCACTCAATCTACCCTTGCCTTCACACCTTCCCTTCGTCGCTCGTTCTCCTCATCCCATCGTCGACCCAAACTCATTTATTCATTGAAGTCTACGGGCCAACGAGCAATTTCAACCATTTTCATCTCTAAGAAATTTTCCAGACTTTAATTAATAATCTATATTTAAACCATTTGTTGTCTCCGTTTCTCCTGTATACCTATCCGTCCTCGTTCCTCCCGCTTATTCATTCCCTTATACTTGTAATCGATTCAATACCTACTCGATGTAAAAACATTTATTGATTGAGCAAATCTGACGAACGTATACGGCGGTATGAAATTCAAATTCGAAAGGATTATCGAAGATTTCCTTTATATATATTGCTGCTTCGTTTCATCCGAGTCAGTGATCTCGGCTCGTTCGTTCGTTGATGTTATGAAATCGGGTATTCGATGTAACTTCAATAAACGCAATAAAACCAATCAAAAACGGAATGAAATCGGATCTAACTTCCTTTAAGAGATGAGAACTTCGGCATTTGTAATAATCGGAGTATGCAGTGAAGCTTTTTCTGTTCAACAACCAAAAACCGTCCCTTGCTTCAACTCGAATAATCGGAGTAGTTTCGATTATTCTTTTGCCCGAAACGATGAGGTTGAAAGAAAAAGATCATTCCAAGTAACCTCCGGTATCTTATGTAGGTTGGCATCGATCCTTTCATCTTGTATTTAACTTAATGCATACCTAGGGAGCCGGAAACATCAAACAGGTGAACTTGCACTTTGCAGATTGTTCGAGGTTATCGAAAGTCTGAGGAAAAGAGGTGCTTCTGTGAACTGTTATAGATATCTATTGGTAAGGAGTGCAACCCGGCGTTAGAGCTATACATAGGTCCAAAGCAATAAAAAGATATCAGAAGCAGGTGCACCGCGAGATCCATAAGGAATATTAGCTATGTCGTTATCGGAGTAACATGTTCCGCGTTATGGAGTCTAAAAATGAATATCGGGACTGGGATATAGAACCATACAGTTTTCAATTGTCTTCTGAAGAAAGAAAGCCGGCTTTAAGTATAACTTCGTCACTTCGATGATGTCAAACGAAGTTTTCTGAATTTTTGGTACACTTTTCCTCGACTCGTTTAACCAAAGAATTGATTTCTTACGAGTCGGAATTAACTCGAAGAAAATATTGTGGGTGTTGAAACTTTGGAATTGGTTATTCTTGATGGAAAAAAGTAGGTATGAAGAATGCCCACTTTGGAACCTGACTATAACGAACCGTCTGGAGATTAGATGTGGGTTGAGTTCGAAATAGAATATGAGACAAGGAGGGACTGAATTCTGAAAGAACTAAAATTATCTTGAAGCGTTTTCGATAGCCAGGTCAAATTAACAATTGAATTATACACTCGGTATCAGTCTGACATTGGAGTTTGGATACATATGGTGTACATACATTGCGACGCACGGGGCAAACGCGAACGCATAAATTTTAAGTGGAACAAAAATACGACACGTCGAGTCACGTTTTAAAAGAAATTAATAAGATCTTTGACCCCGTGTTTATCGTGGTCATAAAAATATGGACATTTCTTTTTTAGGGTAGGTGTGTATAGGCCCGATCGTGCCCGCTCGAGAGAGAACTTTGACGCCAAAGTGGTGACCGCACTTAAAAATAATTAATGTCATATGGTCGTATGATAGATCGCTCGCAAGAGCTAACAAGAGACCTCCGAGCTATAGCCGCGGCGTTTACTTCACTGACCATTTTTACCTCCGCGAGGATCTAATTTGACTAATAACTTATAATCTATGATTCGTGTTCGACCAGGCTGGGACCACAAAGTTACGAACCGACTTTACCCACGATAATAGAAACCTCTAATAAACTTTAGTCCATGGAAGAAGCGACATGCTGAGCTGAACATCATTACATTTCATATATGCATATATGTCCCAACTGGTACGGGTTTATCGTAATTCTATCGAACGAAGTGTCTTTTGAACAATATAACATATATATATTCCGTTATCGTATGAATTCATATTAGTACATATGGTATCACAATGTCTTGAAGCTTGTATTGTATGAGTCGTCGTAAAGAATCGAAAACACCGATTCTCACTCACGTACTACGTACCTATACGGTGGAGGATGAATCGAATTTGGTATTTCAATTAAACCCGCTGCTGCAGAGATCTCTATCTATATTATTCAATTCCGATTTTCTATTCGACCATCGAACTCTAGTGGTATAATGCGTTTCGTATACCTAATTGTTTGATCAACTGTCGACTAGAATTTCAATGCAGCAAATTTTATCGGGTAATTATCCAGCACTCGTTGGCTGTACGTATGTATGCAGGTAAATATGTGTGTGCTGCATAGTACTGGCCTTTTGTCTATTTACAACTCAGATGTATGCACACTGCACGTATATACGCATTTACCTGTATAAGTTGAATATCATGGCCCACGTTTAGGGATCGGTTTAACAATAAATAAACGCTATCGGGCATCGAACCATGCGTTGAACATTAATCGGCCTGTCAAGAAGCGTCGATTAAACGACCATAAAACGAGATAAACCCGTGAGATAACGCGTGAGATAATCGTCTCGAATCCTCGTGCATTTCGTAGCCTTTACCTGGGTCCCTTACACAGCTTTACAGTGTTAGTGAATATACGAAGGCTATATCTCGGTACTGTATAGACGAGAATGTGCCCGCAGGCTGGAGAGGCTGAATGTATAGTCTTGAGAGTAACCTTATGCCACCTTTACACGAAATTAAATACTTCCTGTTCGGGGGTTTGGTTTTTTGAGAAGGGGACAGCTCTCCTCGATTCCTGGATGTATACTTTTGACCCGACGAAATGCTACGAGCTCGTGTTTCGTATCTATGAACCAAAATGGCGACGCTTTTGTGCCTAAAATGAAGGAAAACTGAAATAAAAAAAAATTAATGAAAAAATCTAGGTATAAAATCGATTCTGCGAAAATTGTGTCGATACAGTCACCCGGGGTTCTGAAGAATAAAGAACTCGAGGACACACGTTACGACGGTCAATAGTTCCTATATAATAAAATCGATTTCTGCTTACTACAGATCGTATTATATACCCACGTTGTTATAAATCTTCAATTAAACTCGGGTTACGTTGCATTAGAAGTCGCGGACTGGATCGACATAGAGAATGAAATTTTCAGTAACGACATAATGCAATGCGGGCATGATGGCTAAGGCAGCTCGGGCAGCTAAGCTAAGCGGTTTAAACCACCTGGGAATTACAATTCAATTTAACCTCCCGCAATCCCCCGAGCGCAGTGGTCCGCCCGCAAAACAACGTCACCATATTGTTATACTCGTGTCCATTTCTCCAGCAACAAAGTACATACGCCAGACGATCTGAGGCTCATTGTTTCCTGTGGGCAACTGCAGGTCTGCAGGGTGACGCATTGTCGGATTATAATATAACCACCCTGGTTTAAACTTGGACCAACTATATTGCCGCATTCGCTGCGTGTTACGCAAACTATAGCTGTATACCTACTAGACGCCAGTTTATAGCGTTATCTAGTTATCATACCACGTCTGTTCGCCTGTCTGACTGTATATTCCGTTTCTACTGCAGTGGTATAAACGCGCGAAAGTTAACACCGTCAGAAGTAGAAACAGTCGCAAACTAACCCTTTATATTTTATTCGGGAAAATATCGACGATCAGTTTTTCAATATATACCTAAAAAAAATTCATAAAGCTTTGATATTTTCAATGAATTTATCACGGACTTTGTTTTATACATATATACTGTATTGATGAGAAAAATTGTATTTAAAGTTAACTGGATCGGAAAAAAAAAAGAAAATTTCTCTGTATTTATAAATCAGCTTCTGTATCGGGATTTCACTATATTGCTCTCGATATATAGGTAAATGAAAAGTTTTAGTTTGATTTGTTTAAAATTGCTAAAACAATTTTAGCGAAATAGATAAATTTCATTGAGGGGCGTATATACGAGCTTTTTTTCTCAATCGTGCCTAGGTGTACGATCATTTTTCACGAGCTGCTATATCATAAGGTAGAAAATTTAATTTAATTAGGATTCGTTTGCCAGCTCGCTTTTCACAACTCAGATGAGAAAAAGTTTATTCTAAAACGCCGCGTGACAATTGTTGGCCGAAACTTGTCTCGTTATAAATTGTGATATTGTCTCTGTTACAGGTATGTATATACTTCGTGGTTCCGTTCATTACAGGTGAATAGATATTTAACTTATAGCCTCGGGTAAGAGAGAAATCGGTAAAAAGGTAACAACGGTATAATGTAAAACTCTTCTCGATTCAATCTACTTTACGCGAACGCAAATTTCTTCGATTTACGCCTATTCGTACCGGAAATATGGTTCTTATATCTCGCCGTAATGTAAAGAACAATAAATTGATAGATCACTTCGTAGAGTACTGCAGCGTATACCCTATACCTTCCAATAGAACGGCTGCAGTTAATGAGCTGAGGCTACGGCAAGACCTCGCTTTCAATATCGTGACAAGTCAGTTTGAGAAGTTGCACCCGTTTGACTTCGCGTATATACATATTCAGCTTGTTATAAGTTTCGAATTCTTAGTCCATAGTGTTTCTTACGTCATTATTATCCAGACCCTCAACTTTACTCGTGTTTTAATGAGATCGGGTAGCTACAAGTCCCTAGATCACGAAACGTTCTCTCATGATCCCCGGCCATTTGTCTTCTGGAAATTTCGCCGGATCTAGTATCTCGTCCTCAATCATTACGAAAAATTCGTATAATTCGGTTCAAATTTCCTATCCTAACGATCTCCACACGATCTTCAATGAGAAGTTGATAACCGGACATCGCGGCGCCTTGTGGCATCGGCTAAACCGAAAAAAACTTGTCTAATGTATCCGAAGTGAAGACCTGGGTCAGACTCGGTAATCAATTAACCACGAGGAACGAACACAGCTCAGTAGGTGGGCCGAGGAAAAAAAGAGGAAAAAATTCAGACTCGTTTCAGCGAAGGTAAAAATTTTTATTGGTCAACATGATCCGCAGCTGCGACGTGTAAAAACAGGGGCATGCACTTCGGTATAAATAAAAAGCGATATTTACACGTTGGCATTGGTATAATGAAGCGAGTATGCAACATGTGTACAAATATATTATACATCGTACACATATGTATAGGCAGCTACGCAAGCGTGCCTGAAATGGTCCAATCGAGCTTCTCGCTAATCTCCATTCGCGCATTATGACCACGTACCAATTATTGTTAAAGTCCGATGCGCGGCGAGGTGGTCGAGTAGACATATGGACACATAAATGGACAACAACGGTGGTCTATAACCGGTGTATAATTTAATTCATGCAAAAGATGTGTATGGGTGTCGTCGTAGAGCTATACCTACGCCGATATTACCATAGTAATTATCTAAGCGTTGAATAAACAACGAACTGCGAAATTCCGCGAGATATTTATGCGTTTTAACCCTATTTAACGGTCTGCTGCGATAGATAATAACTCGGCGGTACACCAGTACGGTGTAAAGCTATAAAGGTTGATGGAAGCAAATTTCCTCGGTTGTAAGGGGGGTAGGTACGTGTACTACGGATAGTCCGTTGAATTGCAGTAGTAGAGAACCAAAATTGCCAGGCCATTCCGCGAATGTCTTTCGTCTCGTTCGGCGAAAAACAAACATCGTCGCAAATTCCTTCGAGGCTTTCCCATAATTCTCTCGAGCCTGGAGCAGCTTGTCTCTGTCAGTTGTACACGCGCACCCCTCGAGCCACCCTCTACCACCATAGATGCCCCACGGCTCGGCGTCGCTTGGCTTGCAGGCTCGCAAACTTGGCTCGACTCGACTTAAGATCAGTGCAGAGAAGTTCTCGAATCAACATTTCAACGAGTGCAAACACGCGAGGGCACCCACGGTCCAACGAGACGAGTGAATCACGACCGTGCCCATGGCTCGGGTCAAATCTCCGCATATGCAGCAGCTAGCTCTTGCAATGCCACCTGCAAAGATTCGGGTTGCACTGTTTTGAAAATACGATTTTCGCACACTCAGCATTAGCTTGAATTGCGAACAGGTGACGTAGGTATTAATTCCCGCAGGAATGTCAAGGAGAAAATCCTGGAAAACAAGACTATCATTTTTTTTTCGATTATTTTCTTGTAGTTTTCGACTGATTTGTTGACGGTAAATTTTGCAACTATACAAGTGGAGCAGCTGTGTTAAAGGCGAGAGGCTTTATTGCTGTATAGAAATTTTGTTACTGTTTCAAAGATATTTATGTTGCTGTCGATATCCGCCAAGTTAGTCGGTAGCTCTAGGCTTACATCTCTATTACACGGTCTACCGAACGATCGTATACGATGTACGTACGTAGCTACGTACGTGGAAGTTAGGTAGGTACTTAAGTTTCGTTTTCAAAAACGTTTAGCTGTTACTCACAGCCTTCAGTGTAATAAATATTGTATAAGTAAAGCGGTAAAATTTTAAGGAATTTCCACTTCACCTGTGAACCCTTTCAACCCTTTACCTCCTTCCAGGTAACTACTCTCTTGCCATTTTCCACCCTGTCTCAATTTTTCGATTCGAAGGGAAGCAAATGAACGTAGCAAGAATTGTGCTGAGGGTCGTTTATATTTTTCACAATCGTACTTCCATAGCCAGGCAGCTGACGCTTTCCATCGAACCACTGCACTGGGGGACGTCTGCACGTCTATTTGGTCCAGTCCCAGCGAGAGAGGAGAATAAAAATGCAAAAAGATAAAAAATATTAAAAATTTCTCTTTTGCTCCATGTTGGAAACGGTAGGAAATGCCAAGTGGAGGGTTTATAGTCGAGGGTCGTCGTGGGTGCTTCGTAAATATGTAAATATAGAGATGCGCCGGTACCCGCGTGCAGTAGCCGTACAGTTAGCAGAAAAACATTCCATACGGTAACTCGAGAATGATACATCTAGAATGTCTCGGACGGTTATGTCACGTTAATAATAACCAACTTCTGACGTATTTAATTTTAACTGGGTTTATCCCTGGACATTGAGAAATGAGGCATTTCGAATTTCTACGCTTCGTACAATTCACAAACTTATATCCCCCGCCCGCTCGCCCGCTCCCTCGTAATACCTTCGCAACGGATTAGATGGTCAGCTAATTCAACAGATACACGGATATACGCGATTTTATTTCAAACAGAAGATAATCTATCGTGAATTAATCGCCGCGGCTCACTATCTTTCTGCGGAGTCAAAAGAAAGATTACATTCAGGATGTCTATGTATAGGAAAGATCTAAATCCTCTCCACCTCGATTTCTATATAAGAAACTAATTCGACGTTGGAAAATTTATTTTTATCGAACCAGTCACGAACTTCGTTTCAGCAGTTAACTAACGATCCTACCGATTGTAACATGCGGACGTGAACGTGGAACATATTTTGGGGTTCGGTCGCGAATCGCACGATATATCATTAGACGCTAAAGTCTTCTTTGCAGGGCTCAGCAGCTCCGGCCGTAACAGTCCATTATAACAAAATCTTCTGGTCCATATTCTCGCCACACAAGACGAAAGTTCATTTCTAGGAAGAAATTCGACTAGTATCACGCTGGGATGTTGAATTCCGTTATTTTTCTCTTACTTTTTTATTATGCCAGCAAGCCTTGGTCGTATCGTGGACAGGGTTGACATAATCACGATATTAATCGGAAGATAAGTTTTACTTTTTTATTACATATCCCGTGCATGTAATGCGCGTCTATCATCCTAAATTCGTATTTTTTATATATATACATATATATTTTTTCTACTAATTGAGGTATGCAGGTGTCAGAAATTTATTTCTATAGGATTACATTATATTACGCTTAAGCCATAAGATTTCTAGAAATAGAAAAAAGTAACTGGACATCACGTTCGACGGGGACTGATTCTCGTTCCAAGAATATTATTAATTCAACTGCGATGTACGACGAGCCCATAATCCCAGGAGAAAACCAACGTAAAATATTTACCATTGACCAACAGCAGCGATTACTTCGGGTTACGAAAGCCGGACATGAACTCGTAAATAAAGCGACAATACACAGCGTTATCTAAACGGTGTAATATACTCGACATTTCGTACTTTCGCAGTTGCAAATTAAAATCGATTCTCTCTCCGTGCCCATCGCTCGTCCCAGGGACAACCACTCGGTGGTGTTAACTCGCCTGCTTGCTTGCTTGCTCGACAAAGATTACGGTAATAACTTCGGTAGAATTTCGCTGCAGTGAGCAACGGATTCAGGTTACTAAATAGTGTTTTTGAGGTAGATAAAAAATAGAAAATAAACGAGAGGAAGGAAGGAGAAAAAAAAAGAAAGAAACGGTGGAAACAGTAACCGAATGAAATATGTATAGAACTGCAGTAGGAATGAATATGCGCGTCTCGTTCCACCGGTCCTGAAAAAAAAAAAAAAAAAAAAAAGAACCTGAAAACAGCTCATTCGCATGGAAAGGTCTTTTACGTTTTAGATTTTTTATTTTTACCGCTGAATGCGTTCTGGAGAATCCGCAGAGTACTGAAATATGAGTGGCAGCCAACTCCATACCGAGTTTCTAGCCTCGGTGTGTTCTCGTGTTTGTTAGTGTTTCACTGAGTTTTCCACCTCCTCAGAGCTATTTATAAATACCTACTTGAGCGGCTCCTTGTTCTCCCTGGTTTTTGCTTCCCTTCCCTGCCTCGTAGTTCCCTGGAACGGTTCCTCGTTCCGTTCTAATTAGGCTTTTAGAATTATCAAACCATCGCTATATCTGCAACAGAGCGAAATGTACCTAAATTGGTATTGGTATGCTGCGGAGAGTTTTTGACGATTACCTTTTTCGTCTAGGATGTATATACCCGTTTTGATTTTAACGTGGAATATCTCGGGCTCGGAATATCCCCGCTTCTCGACCACCAAGTTGAAACTTACGTACCTATAGCGATCCATTGTCCAAATTGCGGACGCCATTAAATCTTCTTAATCGTGATACACGATGCCCTGCAGTCGTTCCCATTACACTCGACGTCGGCTCGCGGTATATAGCCTCTCCAAGGCCTCTTTGGTCCCGGTTTGCGACTCTTCCGTGTGTTCCGATTGGCTTGAACAGCCAGACCGGTAGAGGTAACGATTAATTTTCATTCAAACAACTTTCGAACTGAACGATGCGGAGGCTTATCTCCTACCGCGAATGCTTTACTTTCACCTGGCGATAAAACCGCATTTTTAAAGGGTGCAGTAGTAAGTAATATCATCATTAAACTCTCCGAATGAGATTTCCTGACTATATGACCAAGAAAACAACGTATCTTTATACATTTCCGTAACAACGAGCATAAATCTTTGCTCCGTTCTTATCCTCGCCCTAATTAATTCTCGTCAGAATAAGTATTTGCGGAAAAGGGCGAAGTTCGCCGGGCAAAACGGTCAGTGGCAAGTGGAACACGTACGTAACCCCAACAACTTGAGAATTCACAACGTCCTGGGTCAACTCCTGCTTGACTCTTGGAGTTGGCGCAAGTCTAACCGGTAACCATAAGACAGCCAGCAGACCCTAAGACCTGAACGTATACGAAAAGAGGCGACTCATTCGCGTCTTATTACTAAGAATTCAGACACGAGGACAGTAACTCACCGAAGAACTTGAACTTTGGTATCCGGAGGATGGAAAAACGATTAAAAAAAGCATCAATGCATTTGAAATACGAAGCTTAAATCTTATTGTGCAGAACGTTCATCTCGCTTGGAGGGGAAAAGGACCACAAACTACGTAGCCGAAGAGGCTTTACTTCAAAATACAAATTGTAGTCGATCCTATCGAAGAAGGCCTGGCATTCTTTGGGATCAGGGATGTAGGTAAATTACTGGAGTTGCGGGGATTAGCTTCGAACGAGAGTTGACCTTTTGACGTGGCTTTTGGATTTATTTCTGTGTATCTCCATGAAGAGGAATAAGACGGAGAAGAAGAGGAATCTTGCTTTTAGTTGGAAGAGGGTATTGAGCCGATGCCTCGGACAAAGCATTCCTAGACACTACAAAGTCCCAGATTAGATAACCGACTGACCTATGGTGCCACACGCGACGCGCGTTTAAAGTAAAGTTACGTTCCGCACTGAGCTGCGGTCGAAACGGGTTGGATTTAGTCACCCTGTACGGGCCACCGAGTTTGGTTTTCGGCTCAATTGAGTTAATGGCACTTCAGGTGTCCAATGTCCCGTATCTTCGTAGACGAGCACTGCAGACGTTCTCCGTAATAGTTCTGTCTTGTCGCTCTGTCGGGTTTCGGAAGTTTAGATAGGAGTTGGAACCAGTGCGCCGCTCAAACTTCATCCTAAACTTGGATTTCTCTTCAAGAACCTTTGACTCGTAGAGTCATGTAAGTTTATGCGACGAGCGGGCGGATTCGCCAGTTTAACGCAGAACGTTATCCTTATTACGCGTCTTTTGAATATCATTTTTAACAAGTCGATTGAAGGTGGCCTCAGTGCTCAACCTTTTTTGCAGATTTCAGAGACGATCGGACTGCGACAATGCCACGAATCACGGATATCTCCTCACGGGTGGCCCATCAGGGGAAACGGAAATTATTCCGGTAGAATGACTGGCAGGAAATTGAGTCCCGCTCGTTCTCTAGCCTCTTCTTTTTTCTTATTCTTATTGGTATCCTTCTTTTTCCGTTTCTTCTTCACAAGTCTCTACTAAAATTAGTACGTTAACCCTTAGAAAAAGGTAACGGTGCGCGACTAGTATCTAACTCCCTTTAAAAATTAGGTATAAAAAAAAAAACCGCGACTAGTCTGAGTTGAAACCGGGTTTTTTCTTTAAAATCGACAAAAAAATCACGCAGAGCTATAAAATTAGCGGGCGGGCATATTCTTCGCCCACCGTTTTCCTCGTCTTAACATACTTCCTAAGGGATACAAAAGTAATTTTGATATGCACAGCTCCCTAATTAATGGAGCATTAAACTGGCAATAATTACCCGAACCATAAAGCTCAATATCTTTATGAGAGACCCGTTGGCTTATTAATATCAATCTGATATTGCGGCTGCTTAAGGCCACTCGAAAAACCTCTGAGAGACCGACCACGTTAATGTAATAATATTAAATTGAGCCAAGACATGCAAGGGAGGCGTATTAAGATTATGAATCCATTAGTAGATGGCTAGATGTGTAGCCGGGTAGAAGAGGGAAGAAATAGTCATTCGATTTTCGTCAATACGTTTATTCAAAACGAAAAAAATAATTCCTAACCATCCTGCACGCTAGGTAAAAAAATTAGGTATACGATACAACCCAAGACTGAGAAATCCTCCGGTTTACAAACCCACAAGCGTGTCTCTTCCGCGCGTGGGCGAAATACTACAAGAAATACAGTAACAGATCAGCGGACGAGGCCCAGACCCTCGAATAATTCAATTCATGTAATCAATTAGCGGAGTTGTAAGCGGAGACTTAAACCTCCGGCACTGTATTCTAATTGTAATTTGTAAGCTAATTACACCTTGGATTGTGAAACACGGAATTGATTCCACCGAAATCGAGGCTCACAAGCTCAACGTCGAATATTACGAGGTTTATGGAGCTTGTTTCTAATTTTCAAAATTTCTTCACCGATTTTAAATTTATGTGAAGATAATAACGTTGCCAGTTATTACGTTAGGCTTAGCTCATTTTTTGGATGTGTAACCGAACTAATCTCAGCCGCAAGTCTAACCTGATTAGAATACTGACGCTAAATTTTACGGTATCACTCCTGGGTTTATTATTTCACTGTTTAGTCCTGTACGTCCTCGGATATACTAGAGTAAACCCGGTGCATTTTATGGGGACAACAAAATTTCCCAACTGTAACAGCAGGTGCAATTTCTCGACTAATTTCAAACCGTAGGCAGTTAATTTTAGGAACAAATAACAATAGCGCACCTGTAGAAGACGCCCTGCAGTATTCGTTGAACGACTTGGAAATAGCGATAAAGCGGGAATTACCACCAGCACCAAGCCCATACCAGCAATTACGTTGATCCTACGATTAAAGATGACCCTTAGCTGGATTCTAGTAGCTGACCAATCTCGGCTTTGCTATTACCTTTACAGTCTCTAATATCGTAATCCCGATAAATCTCCTCGTCAAATCCTAGCCCATTAAATTTTAGTACGGGCCTTTGAACTTGAATGATTTTTTACTGCAAGTTTAAATCATTTTTTTGGTCGATCCTGCGATTTATGCCAGTAGCTTCAAACCGTATAGCAATATATCACAAGTATTTAACGAGCTCTCCTCTTCATCGACAGTTTTTCTACTTAAAGAAATTCCGGGCTGCACTGACGTCCGAGTGACTGTATGAATTTTAATTAATTTCGCCTGATTCTCAATGGCGTATCGCATGTCCGACGTTATCGGAGAGTAGGTAATTTAATTAGCGCTTGAAATCATCGAGGTAACTGTCGATATAATTGCCGATCGATTGTCCTGCAGCGTTGAGACTCTTGATATCAATTTGAAACGTTTGAGCAGGATTCTAGTAACGATCGTATGAAGTAATTAAGTACCTAGAGCTTCCTTAAGGCCAATGGTTATACGAGATTAACCCAAACTCCGCTATTTGCTCGAGCCTTCGCCTAGCCTCGTCTCTTCCCCGAACATAAAATCGCGACGGTCTATCCGACAATTAGAAACGTACCAAACAAGCTCACCGTGGAAATCTAGTTACACTAAGGCGTTATACGGATCGTGTTCTCCACCTGTAGTATCATGATTACAAGCTTTGTCTCTCGTTCGACGAAGCTAAGCATCTTATCGACCATTTCTAATCCCTCCGATGGCCCGGAATAAATGATATACTGCTGAGGGCAGAGAAGAACTGGTATTTTGGTTTACAGAATGGATTTTCTGTTGGAAATAGGCGAAGCCCGAATCGGACAGACTTTTTCCGACTCTACTAGCTCCGGGTGTTGTTTTAGAAAATTTTTGTTGTTGATGGAAGAAGATCGAAGAGCACGAAGAACGGAGGATTTACTTTGGATATATTTTCGCCTGTTATATTCGGAGCGTGGTTCGAAGTACAAAACAAAAAAAAAAAAATGAAAAAAATTAGAAAATCATAAATCAACGAGCATTTACCGTCACAATGAATTATGAACTACGGTGTTAATTAAGCAAATCACGTTAACACCGCCGTACGGTAATTAGTGCTTGCTCTGTGTGCGTACACGGCGTCGTGACGCCGCGTCGTTTAGATTTAGACGCCTGATTTCCGAGCATGAAAGCACCCTCACGAGCAACTGTACTACGAAACTACATAGCAAAGCGACCGATACCACCTATGTCGCGGGTTCCAACGCCCTTAGTGTTTCAGACGTCAAACATCAAACGGAAACGGTTATTACGTCGACCTAAGATGTGCGATCGGGGTCCCAGGTTGGAGTTCTGAATTTTGAAAGTTCGCAACGTTCAAAATCACGAATTTATTCAAGATGATTACAAATTTACAGAAACATTCAAGTTCAGAATATTAAAATTCGGAAAGATCGGACTTTGACGAATTTTGAAGTTTTTGAAATCGGCTATGCAGACTTTCGAACTCTTTCCGAAGACTGTGAGCCGGTAATATTAAAATTCGGAATTTTCGGGTGGACCGTTCAAAACTTTTAAAATTCGGAACTTCAACCCGACCCCGTACGATTTTCAATCCCGCTTTGACCCTATCGGAATAAATCAAACCAAAGACCGAGTCCGTACGTTTGCTCGAGTACCTATATCGAAGAATTTGCATTTCAGACTTTGGAGTACCCATTCGACCTCGAAAAATCGGGGAAATTAACTTCCAAAGAGTATTTTACTGCCGATGTTAATTCACTCGGTTGGTATGGGTCACTGCTATCGATCATTCGACATATATTTTTGAACTATCAAAGTCATACGCTAATCTGGGAAACTGGTATTTTCAATTATCACCGAGAGGTAGTTAATTATTACGTATCGAAGTAGCTACTTCGAGACTGTGTCATCGCTGTAAAAATAAAAGGATGAATGAACGAATAATACGAGAAAAATCAAAGTAGAAACTTGACTGTCACTGCAGCGAGATTTTCTACTGTGGCAAAGCCCGGAAGAAGATATAGGTATAAAGGACCAAGAAGAAATGAAAATAGAGTCTCCATCGCCAGCTTGGCTAACAAGAATCTCGCTAATTGCATTTTATCTCTCTTTTATGCATCCGTGGCAGGAGATACATAGCCTCAGGTAATATATATACTCAGTTGAACGTTGAGCACGTCTCGAGGTATAGATATATGCATTTTATATACAGGGTGTCCCAGAACTAAATGTCCAAAATGAAAGGTGGCATAGAGGAGGTCGAACTGAGTAAATTCGCCCGAAGAACGTGGGGTCTGCGAAGTCCCGTTCGCGAGATATCACGAGTTAAAAAAAAGTAGTGCTTTGCGCCGCCTCGACGCGGCGCAAAGCGCTACTTTTTTTTAACTCGTGATATCTCGCGAACGGGACTTCGCAGACCCCACGTTCTTCGGGCGAATTTACTCAGTTCGACCTCCTCTATGCCACCTTTCATTTTGGACATTTAGTTCTGGGACACCCTGTATATAAAATGCAATATACATATATAGCTAATAAAAGCCAGAAGAAAGAGAATATAAGTAATGAATTTTTCCAACTGCAACTTTCATACTGTTAGTGACTACTTTAACTGCCGAGAGGTAATTATCTTACTGCAATGTACCTACCGGGGTATGCAAAAACAAGAGATACAAAAATTGGTAAATTCGAGCTGACGAAATTACTGACGGTAATACCTACTGCGGGGTTATAACGATCTACATATATACCCGCATCCAGTTCGTTTACACGACAAAGTAAAACTTTACGGTATTCACGTTGACCCGGCTATATGGGAGACCGTAATTTCACAACGACATAAAATATTAGCGTCATCTGGGCCTGCTTTAATTTATAGAGAAATAAAGCGAAATTATTTATACAGTAGCTTTTTCGTTAAATAAAGGATATGGCAGACCCCCGTACACTGGGCCGTGTATATACCTACCTGTCGCTCGTATAAATGTACATGAATGTATCGCATACATTATATAGGTATAACATGTACCTCCGCAGCATTAGATGCATATCTAGGTATTATAATATGTAGAAACATTCTGGCCGGCTTCAGGGATTCAGCGTAAGTCTTTTGTTTTCGATCATAAATTACCGGGAACTCGGGGAAATTCTGAAACTCTGGAACTCCGCGGAACTCTGGAACTCATCCCTGCACTCGGTACACAGAGGCATTAAACATATTTGTGTACACCATTACATTTGTAGAATCGCGATGTATGTAGTACGTCGCGTTGGGTCATTGCCGAGTTAACAGAAGAACGAACGTATTATAGCCTCCGCAATTATGACATTTTTTTTCTCTTTCCTTCTCTCTTTCGTTTACATTTTTTCAAGTAATTAATGAAAACTCCTCGAGACAAAAAAAAAAAAATCCGTACTCATTTATCGCTGTTAGTTTTGTTCATCTTCTATATATTTTTTTTTTTTTGCACCGTCGGGACATGAATTCGCGTTGGGATACATTTTTATTCAACACGTGATAAAAATTTTCATTTCACTAGCAAGTAGGTATAGCTTACTTCAACTGCACAGTTTCATTAATTGCTGCAGTTTCAATTCAGCAGAGGAATTATCAAGAAAAAAAAAATCGAGTATTTCCTTATTTCATTTTCATCCGGAATGATTATGCACTGCAAATGATATACCTAATCGTCATTTATCGTGTATATACTATAGGTATATGCCAGAATTACCCAACTTCGTCTCGTGTCATCTCCCTACGCGCCTCATCTCCGCTGCATACCTACCTACATCTTCAGGTTTCGCGTAGGCTGTGCACACGTGACTCTTCGTAAATTTACAAGTAACTGATATTACCACGTGGTCGTATGTACGTAGGTATTTCACGTGGGAATGTATAGGTACCTTACAAGCTGCCACTAACCAACCTTCCGAACACGATAAGGCTTTTGTTTTAATATACTTAATTACAATTCTGTCTTGCACGAATATGATGGTATATGACTTGCTCGAGGCAGGCCACGTATGTTTTCTTAAGATTATACAACCCTACTATAAAATTCTCATTAGTATACCGAGTCTTTTAAAACCTCGAGATTATTTTTCTAGGCTCCTTTTTCTATACCTAGAATTTAATCTACGGGTAAACGCAATGTGGATATAGAGTAGAGCACTCGAATTTGGATTCTGGAAAAACCCTTGCCGGTCTTTTTGGCTCCAAAATACAAAACCGAGTCTATATTCAATTTCTGCAACTCGACCTGTATATTTTGAGAAATGGAATGATCCAGCCCTCGGAACTGGTCCATCTTCGTCGACTTTATACCCTAAATGTAAAATGGTATATGCTTAGTCGTATAACGGAGTAGTCTCTACCGCCTACTCACTCGTATCTACCTACCTTTTTCCACAAGAATCTCGCAAAACACTGAACATGCATCACTTTTATAGCGCTCAGTTCGTATATACCACTACGTCCATCTTTTACGGACTTTTGCGCAGGCGAAAATTTCCGCTAACACTTCGGCATGCCTGAAGGCATGCAGAGGCAAGGGGCAATTCGGTTTACGGCCCGCAAAGCCGCGCTTGTTCACCCGTCGACGCTCTCTGCGTGTTGCCAACTGTTGCAAATCGCGTTGCAAACCATTGCCGCTATACGGACGCGAGAAACTTATAGCGTACTTTACGTCCCACAATAATCACGAGTCACGTTGTATCCTGAACAGCACAGCTACTCGAGATCCTTATCTTATTGTCCTCGTTTTCTCGTTTCAACTGCTTACTACGCGGAGACAACGAACCGATAGAAACAATAGTCTGCGATTTGCTGCGGGCTAGGATGTCTGTATCGTTTTGGTCGTTATTGCGAGTCCCGTGGTTCCTCTACGCTCTGTAAATTACATATCAAAATTCGTATCCCAATTATCTTATCCTTTCCAAAATCAAAACGTGGAAAATCTTCCAATTAATAAGCGGAGCTGTAGACGCAACGCGAAAGACAATCATGAAGGGATCGACCCTCTGCAATAAGAGTAGAAAAGTAACCATCACGGTGTATCTAATCAAAATGGTAAAACCCCACGAACGAAGATAACCATCGCTAACAAGAAGACGTATCTCGTATTCTTTCATTTCTTATTCGCGGATCCATATCTTTGCTGCATCTTTTTGACTCGTCATACACCAACCGCGTGTATTATACATGAATGAATGAATGAATGAATGAATGAGGGAGGGAGAGAAGGATCGTGACGGACAGCCGAAGCAAGGGACAAACGAATGTCAGAAATATATGCACAGGAAGTTGAAGATCGGGATCCGAAGTAACGTCGCAGAAGATGTAATCAAAGTTTCCCAGACATCTTTCCACCGCCTCTTACAATCAGTCTTTCCCTTCGGAGCTAGAGGAGATCACGTCAAAGCCACGCATATCGAACCGCATGAAAATATTCTCGAGGGTGCATCAGCATCTCCCCCGCACGACCATCTCCGCTCTCGAAAGCCGTATGAATCTGAAGCATGCGGTTGTTTGTACATTCCAACGAAGAAGCAGAAGAGCTTACTTTACTTTCGTTGTCTACGTGGGGAAAAAAATTCAATGATCCATGATTATTTTTCGAAATCGTGAAAGAGCAACAAACGGTAGCTCCTCGACTGTGTGGGCTAATCGTACGGAGATATAGGAAGCAGGTCATCTTAACCACTCGACACTTGCGACTTGCGACTCGCGACTCGCGGCTCGCGGTTCTCCGGGGCATAAATATCATTCTTCACTCGACTTTGCAGTCTCCAACGCGTTTCTGACGCCTCCGCAAGTCGACAGTCGGCAGACGAACCATACCGTGCTGCAGTTGTGTCTGCGTACACACGATGTGGCTATTTATGTACACCGAGAGGCTGCAGTGCATTCGAGATCAAGCAAGCTCAGTGCAGGCTGAGGTAGCGAAAAAAATTTATAAAACACTTGACATGAGGAATTTCGAATCTGAGAAAAGGATATTCAGCTATCCCCATATTTTCATCCCTTAAAAAATTTGAAGAAACTGTAATTGCTGAATTTTGAGTAAAAATTCTATTTCTCAAACTCTATGAGCGAATTTTAGACGCGGAGGAAAATATTCCGGAGTAAAGTCATGTAGTAGCTATAATACAGGGAGAGCATATAGTAGAAAAGTGAAGAACGAGAAGACGAGAATTACGTCTTGGCAGAATACCAAATAGGGAAAAAATTGAAAATTGTCATAAATTTTGCGCCGAACATTTACATGGGTAGTATTCTTGGTTATATTGCATATTTGTGCCACTATAGTGAGTTGGTAGATGTCAGGCAGCAGGTGGTAGCTCTCGACTATAACAGTCGCTTTGGGGGCGTTGGGGGCGTCGCGACGACTACGCTACCGTCTTTACTAGACTAGAAACAGTTGGGTAAAGCGAGCGGGACAGATTTGTGCTTCTAAGAAAGCTAACCCAACATTGCGCCAGTCTGACGGTAGTCAATTAAAATAACTCCACCTTCTCAGAAAATGATTACGTCTCTTGACTGTACGCGTTCGAAAAGAGGGCTTTCGGTTTTATTTATACCATTTTTAAAACTTCCCTACTGATAATTGTTTCCTCTTGGTATAAGAAGAAGCAGAAAAAAAGAAATCTTCGTAATTGGTTCCTAATTATAATACCCACTGCAGGTTCTCTGAATTGTAAAAATCGAATCTAATTACTCACCCAGGGCACAATCGTAACGTCCTTACATTGAATTTCATTTTCCGTATCGTCGCCACCGAGCAAAAAAAAAAGAAAAAATAAAGAGAAGAGGAAAAACCCGAACCAATAGCTTATCCAAGAATTAGCAACGTTGCGAGTCATGAATTTAATGCAAAATTTATTACAAGCGCTTTAATGTTCACCGGGGTCGAAATACGACTTACCAACTTAGCCTTAGATCCTGATTAATTTAAGGAAGCGAAATTCAGTGTTAGAGTTAACCAGAATTAAATTTATAGTTTACAACAGAGTTTACCGCACGCAAAAGTATATAGTAGTTCGTAGGAAAACATTGTTAATAGGAATCCACCGCTATCGTAACGTATGCATGTTGTACCTGTACGTACGTTGCTGGTGGTCTTAGCTGCTGGTTAGTTTTAAGCTTTGCCGTACGAGAAAGGTAACGGTAAGAGAGCTGGAGAATAATTTAAGAAAGTATTAATACATTTCTTAAGATTTTTCATCGTGAATGGTGCTGCATCTGACAGCAGAGCTCCACTTTGTTCGCCTTAGGAAATTAATATTTTTGCATAATTGAAACTTCCACTGCAATCCTTTACGATAAAGTTTAATTAGTTAGTTACAGAGTTGAAGGTTCAAAGAGATCTTTGACACTACAAGTATACGAAAAATAAGTAATATTTGACACATTTTAGTCCAGAATTTTTTTCCTTCTATTCTCAGCTAATTAATACTTTTATTCTGTTTCAGGGATCTTCAAGGAAATAACATCTCCGTCATTTTCAAAACCGATTTCGAAGACATGGCTACTCTACACGTGCTGTAAGTATAATCTCGCTGTTGATAAATTTTGCCCGAAAAAAATTTTCCTGGCTTACGTACCGATTTTTAATTCGTTGCCATAAACTGCGATCATATAAGACAAAGTTTTCTACGTCTCAAAAAAAAAAATGTTCAAGTCGTATTGTTTTTTTTTATTTTTTAGTTATTCATTTGCCAAGCATTGAAGAGTTGGTTTTCCTTTTTTAAATGTAATTTTAGATTAACTCGTATACACGAAGTTGATTATAAGAAGCAAATAAATTGGCGAGCTTGCATCTGGCAGCACTCAAGATATTTCTGAGCTACTGGTCTCTCATCCATCCGGTTTGCTTTGCCCCTGCCTCCGCAGATACCGTGTAGCCTCTGCGCTTGCTTTAAGTAATTAATTTCCCAGAACTCCAGAATGCCAAGATCTATCCAATTTACAAGTGTACCTATTACTATTCCGAACGGAACTAGCCCAGAGCTCCGAGAAATCTTTAAATTATTAACCAAAAACGTCTGGCATTAATATTTTAATGGAATCAAGGAATTTTCGTAGATTCAAAAAGCACACGAGGTCGTTCTCTCGACAAGAAAATCCTCCGTATGAAATTCCAGTCACGATACAAACGAGAAATTTTGTAACGTGGCTTGGCTCAGTTAGCTCACGCGGCCCATGCTCCCGGGGTCCCTCACTCTCATAATCCAGGGATCTAGAATTCAGTTACCCGTTTTAATTGCGACAATGCCACTGCAATTGCGACTACAGTACCTACCACAGCGTTATAGCAACGATGCTGAACATTTATCGCTCGTGGTATACTCGGTCGACGTAATGGTTGGCCCGCCACAGGTGGCCAACTATGTATACGGTTCGCGCACACGTCCCGTATATCACGGAGACCCTGAGCTGGCCATAGTTCACCACTATGTAAATCCAACCAATCACACAATGACTTTGGAAATTGAAATAGACAGAGAGAGAAATTCGTCCCAGATTTCGTATTAATTCACTTATTCCGCGTTTTGGATTTCATGGAAAAGCTGGTGGTCGTTGAAAAGCTCCAAAAGCCATTGCCGGAGGAAAATATGAGACAGTTAATTCAGTCAGATTCGCTTTGCGACGATTATTTCCACTGTACTCATCCTTTTTTTTTGTTTTTGATTTTTTTTACAGGCAACTGTCGACCAATCAAATCCACACCATCGAAAGAGGAGCTTTTCAAGATCTTGTCGGCGTCGAAAAACTCCGACTAAACAATAACCAAATACGATATTTGCCAGACCTTCTATTCAGCAACATGATGAACCTCAAGCGACTGTAAGTATGCGTATGGTAATAAAAAATTACTCATTAGTTGCACTCTTTGAGTCATACATCTGCAGTCTCTGGATTTGGTAAAAAATTCGAGAGGTTTATAGATTCGATCAGATATGAACTGAATAAAATGTATATAATCCTGAGATTCTGCGTTGTCAAAGTTTTTTTTTGCACATAATTTGCTCAGCGAATAATTCTGTTATATATACATATATTTTTTTTTTCTTATCTCTAATTTCCGGGCAAGACCTAATACGCGATATGAAAAGCAAAATATATACCCCTACTGGTGACTTTGTTTGACATGTTGTCGGTCATTCTAGGCGGCCGAGTCACGCGAGTAAAACTGTTTATTAATAAGGATAAGTTTGCGACACGTGCTTCACCTCAGGAAATTTAATATTGCAAAGCCCTGCATGTGTGGGATCGATATTGCACATTAATTTTTCATTAGAAGGTATAGCGGCTAGTGCATAGCCGCAAGTAGAACGTTATGGTTGCGGTAAGACTACAGCTGCAAGTTCAAATAGTAGCTGTGTCTATAGCCTGGAGTATAAATTTTATAAAAAATAATGCAAAAGCACGGATAGAGAAGACCGCGATAAGTCTTTCTTTTTTTTTTTATATAGGAAAAGATCTTCTTGAGCTTAATTCTATTGACTTCTGTTGGCGTCGCGGATTGGCCTTAAATTTATTGTGTGTGTCTCGGTATAGTCGCGTTTGTTCGCGTTGAGAAAGTTGGGCGCGAAATTACCCAAGGCTCAAAACTTTTCTTTTCATAAGAACATTCTTTCATTCTTTGCCATTTTCAACATGGGGGCTAGCGCGTCGAAGGTATATGAAAAGAAACTTTTCCAAAGGCTTTATTATAAAATTCAACGACGTAAACAGCGATCGGTTTGGTTTCCTGTTGCTGTAAGATTGGAAAAGAATTTTTATAACCAGCCTTCTATACGCCCTGTGTTAGAATACATATATATGTATAATAAACAACCCTCCTTTACAGAAAGGCACACACTTTATTATACTGTACAAATTACTTAAAAATTTTCACAAATTTTGCTGACAAACTCGTTCTCCTCCCTTATATTGCCCGCAATTTCTTAAACGAACGGCTTATGAGCTTCTTAGCTTTATGTACAACGTTTCTATGTGTATATATTGGATAGGTGAAACTTAAACTTGCGATACTCTTCCTGATCGTGAGCCATCGCGTCTGCAGCTGTATTCGACTTTCGCAGGGTAGTTTATAACTTGTACTTTAAAGGCTACTTGAAACGTTATCTCCACACCTTCGTTTCTTCATCTGGATACTATAAACTTTCCAGTTCTATTTCATACCCGTTTCCATTTACAACTCAACCTTCGCTGTAACCTTTCTCTGTACATTCGACCTTACGCCACCCCACATCGCGAGATGATGGATGAACCAAGCAACCAACTCCGACCTCGCTCTCTTCCGCTATCCTAAAGAGCTTCAACTTGAACTTCAACTTATATTTCTACTTATACTTCAGAATCGACTCAAACTTCAACATCAAGTCGGTCACTTCATTTGTACCAACCGTTGCCGATAATCTTCTGTTAGTTAATTCGCAATTACTTTTAATTGAGATGACCCTGCCATAAAAGAATAATACAGCTAATAAACTTCCAAGGCCTAATACCTCGCCCAGGGTAATAGGCAGCATTCAGTATTCTGCAGGTCAACTGTAGAGAAACATCGACTACTATACGATTGAATAGCGGTTGACCAGTTGAAACGAGGTAAGGTAAGGTAAAGTGCAGGTATAACGCGATAAGAGCAGTGCCCTACGATTGGTAGTTGTAGTCGGTCGCGAGTTCGCCCTACATTCTCGTTGTATCATAAAAAAAAAACACTGAATCATACATGAAGCGTTATACGGATCTAATTTTCTTCAGTGTTTCTCATCGCGAATGATCGTCATGATATTGAATATGATGAAATTTATTGAAGCTCATGTTCGATGTATGTACCAGTAGTTAAGTTATTTTCATGTCATGGACCTGTCTCTTGGTACTACGATATGCGTCATAACACAGAAAGTTCTCATTAAAATTTTGCGGTAAAGCCTCGCGTTAACCAGACATTTGTAATGATATGGTCTGACTTTGAAGACTGGCCTGTGCAGGTCCAGCCGCTCTTTCGTTGACCATTCATTGGCTGAATCTTCCAATCTGTAATTACATACTTGGAGAGTTCAGAGCCACGGCCAAGGCACTCTAGAGTCCAGACAAGCCGGTCGACAGCCAAGCATTACAATTTACAGCCCAACACAGATGTAAGACGAACTGATTGGCCCGATTTTTTTTTCATCGTGGAATCCAATTACTAAATTATATACGGTGATTGTACCGCGCAAAAATATTGAATTATTCGACGGATATTGGCATGCGATAATTATACTGGTACGGGAAAAAAAAACGGACGATTCATTATTCAATTTGGATGTATGTGCAGAACGTTTCCTTTTTGTATTTTATTTCGGTTTTGATTTCAATTTATTTGCTCATTTTTTTTTTTTTTTTGCGACCTGCCATACTTGATACGAAATATTTGTACATATACGGCTCACTACGTATTGGTAAAACGTTGTCGTATACACTGAATCAATAATCCAAGTTGATTCTAATTTTGATGTAAATGGAAAATGGCTTATTGATCGTCCAAAATTCAATTCCCGTCAATTTCTGCTGGCTTTTTGTTACCGAATGATTAATTAATTGAATAAGTAATGAAGCCTCGCGGTCTTCTCCACTCGCCTCGTTACTGCAGCGGTGGGGGTCCCCTCTTCAATTATCTGTACCGGCTAACATTAATGGATTTTTTTTTTCTTCTTTTTTTCTTTATTATACCTACCTGGGTCTCTTCTGGTAGCAACTGACGCAAGGGTGACAAAGTTTAGCAAGTTGTGACACACGAAGTGAGCGAGGCACTCACTTATCGTTAACAAAAAAAAGATTTACCAATCGATATATATACTGTCAAGCTTCTACATTATTAAGCTTTTAACGGTAGTTTCCTGACACAGTAACTCGAAAAGGTCATCATAGCTTTGCGTAGTATAAATCATTGCAGCAGACCTCGAGATCGATCGGGTAAATTACTATCTGCTACATCTACGGATAAGCAAATGCTCTTCGACTACCTATACCAGTCCATCACTCAAAAGTATTGGATGCAACGAGGCAATATATTAGTTAAATTTAATGAAAACTAAAATTCTAATTACTACGACTATACCTACGCTATGAACTATGCGAGTACCTAGCGTATTGCTATTTGTTAAGAATCAAAACTGACACCAGCTAATCCATCACGCCTGTCTGTCAACAATGACTTGTTTTCGTCATCCCTCGAATGAGTTGACGATAGTATGAGCTTATACTACGCGTTGATGATTATTAGTTTTTTTTTTTTTTTTTTTTTAAGTTCAGGTTTGGCTTTACCTGAGTAATTATCGGATCGATAGATAGAATCTTATAGTCCGATAGTATAATCGCGTATTCAATCGTTTCATGCGAGTTGAAAACATTATCGTCGTGTATGTAATTTATTCCACCTGTCGTTGTATTGACTTTCATTTTTATCCAGGACGTTTATGATCCGCCCTAAAGTCTGCAGGCTAGGTACACACTACTTTACGTCATTTTTGTACGGTGGTATAGGGAGCCAATATTTTTATTTTTACATTCTCACCGTAAGGTCGTAAAGTATTTGCAGAATATCTCGCTTTTACGAGAACAGTGTCGTCATGGGATAGCAGAAAGTTGATAAGACCGCAACGACGGTGTGCCGATAGAAGAGAACGGGCTAAATTGGGTTCGGGTTGGGTTGAGTTGGCTAGAGTTTGGGTTTTACTAGAGATCCTTCAGATATCAAGGACACCGTAAGGAGAGGAAACTGAGAGAGCGTTTGGGAAACCACAAAATCTTTAGATAGTGGAATTTTATCGCAGTCTACACCTCTTTCCGCTCTCAACGACAATCCCGGCTAATGCCTGCCCTGCAGGACTCGTTAAATCTGATTTACTATATAAAGTAAATTCAGGACTCAACGAAGTGGTGATTCAAGTGTAGCTTAGTTTTAATTGTTCAACATTATCCGGATTAATTTACGTACTCGTATATAAATCACCCTCTATAATTTTACAGAGACCTGAGTCACAATCAAATCGCGATGCTTGGACCGAAGACTTTGAGAGGAGTTTCATCCCTTAAGCACTTGTAAGTACTTCAAGTAATTAGACAATGGTAATTCTGTTCATTATCAACTTAACTTTAATATAACGACTGCAGCGTCTAGTCGATGATTCGAAACTTATTCTCCCGTCGATATACATCCCTTAACACACAGTATTACAGTTTCCGTAAACCCGGAATACCAGTTTTCGGAACCCGGTAATGCAGGAAACAGTTGTTAAGGAACCAGCAGAGATTCGTCTATATTTCTCTGCGGGTTACAGGAAAAGCATCTTCTTCTGGGACCTACCGTATAAGCTCGTTATCTTTTTTTCCAGATTACTGGATAACAACGTCTTGACTTGTATCGACGAGGCATCCATCCGGGAATTGAAGGATTTGGAAATACTGTGAGTACATTTTCAGATTATCTCACTCTCCCAATTTTCATCTATAATTATTTCCACGAAGATGTATCGACAAAATTATCGATCAATTTATTATAATCAAGTTTCAAGAAAGGAACTGTCTCATTTTGGATCATTTTTCGCTTGCAGTACATTGAACAATAACAAATTGACAGCCCTCGGTAAAGAAATGCTGTCGGGATTATCTCGGCTGCGTACCTTGAGGCTCGGTGAAAATTCTTTGTCCTGCGATTGTCATCTAGCTTGGCTATCCAGACATTTGCGAAACTATCCTCGTTTGGGTCAACATACGCGCTGCGCGAGTCCTGCAAATTTGAAAGGACACAGCGTGGCCGATCTGCAGGTAACTTCGAAAAGCGAATATACTCAATCGAAATGATCAACTTGATCGATTGCGTGTCATTTTCGTTCGACAAAACTCACTTGAATGTGTTTTTTTATCATCTTTTTTGTCACAGGAACACGAATTCAAATGCTCAGGGTTGGTGGAACGCCCAAGTTCTGAATGTAGCGCGGAACCACAGTGTCCTCATCCTTGCAGATGCGCTGACGGAATAGTCGACTGCAGGGAGAACTCGTTGACAAAAGTCCCTACCCATCTTCCCGAAGACACGACCGAATTGTAAATGAAATAATGTTCAATTCTTTCTTTTTTTAATTTTTGGAGCTATTAGGTTTTCTTTATGTCAGACAAGACCCTGACCTCAACTGTCGTGGGTTTCTACTTTCAACCGATTCAATAGCTCTGAATAATTGAACAGGCTACTTTGGGTTGCGATAACGTAGCTGAAAAGCTTATTATTTACGTCCAATGATATAGTAATGTTACACGAATATGTATACGCGATACCTTCGGGTATCAAAAAATAATCATCAACAATCGATATATCGTGTCTGGATATCCGTGTTGAATAGAAATTCATACGCAGTTAGCTCCTGGTTAGCATGGCTATACGTAAAAACCTTTCAATATGGTAATATTTCTCGTATTTTTAGACGCTTGGAGCAAAACGACATTACGGAAATACCCCCGAAGGCTTTCTCACCGTATAGAAAATTACGACGAATGTAAGAATCGATTCGATCATTTTTTATTTTTATTTATCAACGATTTATAATGATACACGTGGTAATGATAATTATTTTATTCACAGTGACCTGAGCAATAATAAAATCAGAAAAGTAGCTGCTGACGCATTCCATGGATTAAAGTCACTTCAATCACTGTACGTCGCTTTATCCATTTTTATATTCTCTTTTTATGTTGGTGCTGTTTGAAATTCGCTAACGACTCGTCAGTAACTGCAGTACGGTTAATGATTAATCGAATTTTTTTATACCACGTTTTCAGAGTTCTCTATGGTAACAAAATTGCAGAACTTCCGGCAGGGCTGTTCCAAGGACTTGGCAATCTGCAACTTTTGTAAGCACTGAACTACCTATAATCAAAACACCCTGAACTAATTATGAAACTTCGCTCTGCATTTCTTGCTATAATTAGGTTTATAATTTTTTTTTTCCTGTTTTTCAGATTACTCAATGCCAACGAAATATCCTGCATTCGAACCGATCTTTTCAAGGATTTAACGAGTCTCACTCTCCTATCTTTGTACGATAATAATATAAAGTCGTTGGCAAATGGGACGTTCGCCAATCTGCGAAGCATCCAGACACTGTCAGTATATTGAAATACCTTTTTACTTGAACCAGAAAGAGAGAGAAAAAAAAATGAATAAATCAAAAACTGAATGGTCTTGGAATCACTGAAAAAGAGTTAATTCATTGCTTTGAGAATTGTATATATGTATAAACGATGTTTACGTATTCTGTTTGCAGAATCTTGAGACTTGACAAATAAAGTGTTTAATAATTCCACAGACACTTGGCCCGAAACCCATTCATCTGTGACTGTAATTTGCGCTGGTTAAACGTCTACCTGCAAGCTCACCCCATCGAGACTTCAGGGGCGAGGTGCGAGGCACCTAAACGAATGCAGCGTCGCCGTATTGATGCCTTGCGCGACGACAAGTTCAAATGTAAGGGTAAGCACGAATCAAATTCCAATCTCTCTTCTTACTTCGACAGGGTGGCTCAGGTTGGTACCTCCTTCCCACTGTGCACCAGCAGCTTGTGCATGATTGTCGTATCATATTATAAATCACTGTAATAATTCGCAATTTTATATGTCCATTCTGAGAATTGACAAATAAAAGAAAATAAATCTTCTACGAATTTTTTCAGCCGCTATAAATTTCACGATTTACACTTACGAAGCGAGCTTTTCTTTCGATCTAACGTCATTTTCTCAGAATCGGCAACGTTCACGTCACCTCTCGTACAGCGAGGTACGCGGCTATAACATTCGAACAGTATTTACCTAATTTGCATAATAAATTTCAACCGGTGCATTTCTATGCATTTACTGTCAAGCTTTGCTGGCTTGATTTAGAAACTGGAATTGAATTGACTGCAACTGATTTCTCATTGTGCAGACTTTCGTGAAGCCCTATCGACTCGAGGCGTCAATAGTTCTTTCATCTCTTATTGTTCACTGAGTTAACTCATAATTTCAATTTTCATTTTTCACCTCATGATTGAAATGTGGAATGAGCCTCGTACCTCACGCACAAAATAAATCACCTAATTGGCACAAAATTTAAGAACGAATCGGAGAGCAAAGTTCTGAATTCTAAAATTATTGAATTCATAAATTGGCTGAACTTTAAAGGTAAAGTTGCATGTGCTAGAAGCATGAAACATTATTCCATCGAAATCATACCTTCGATCATTCAATTATCTTTCATTAAACTCTATTCGAAAAATCATCCATTGGTATACTTATCGAAAATATCTTAACGCAAATCGTGTATTGTTCAATGTAACTTAAGCATTGGATAATCTATTGAAACTACAGATACCACATCTTATATTACTATATTAATCATGTAAATCTATTAGATCAGGGAATTCTTCCGATTCTTAAAAAAAAAATAGAAAAGAAAAAAGATATTACCTCAATATCTCCTTTCGAATTGTATGATATTTTCTACTTCTGTTATATTTGCACATCGGTACAGGTATAGGTATATGATTCGAATCATCGTTATAATTGATGTTTTGTAAACGACGGAGCACGTGATTAACATTGAACAAACCATTAGGCTTGCATAAATCATTTGTGGACAAAATTAACACGAATTATTGTTGAACGGTTTGATTTGTACAGTTAAAATTTTGTTTACAATCACCCTTCATTATAAACGGTGTTCCATTTCATAATCATAATATCGTCCATTAATAGCTTAATATTCCCCATACATTACCGAGTCATACGGCAGATTATTTGATTCATAATTATTCGATCATTCATTCTTGGCAATTAATGAAAAAAAAAAAAGAAAAATCTTAGCGTAGGCATTATACTTTGATTTTCCATTACCTATAATATCGTTAACAGGTGACGAAGAACTCCTTACTAAACGAGCTGGCGAATGCGTTTTACCAGGCTCTTGCCCATCACCGTGTACATGCAATGGGGCTACTGTTGACTGCTCGAATAAAAAACTCACAGCTATTCCGAAGGATATACCCATTTACACATCAACTTTGTGAGTTTATTTCGGTTTTGTATGAGGATTGAAAGACTATATTTCCGATACGTTTTAGAGAGAGAGAATCAGAATCTGATTATTATTATTATTATTTTGATACAGGTTGCTGGGTAACAATGATTTAGATAAAATTAAAGCAGAGGGACTTTTCGAAAAATTGCCAGAATTACAACACTTGGACTTACGGAGAAACAAAATCTCTCGTATCGAAGCATCGGCATTCCAAGGATCTAACAAACTCACAGATTTGTGAGTATCGTCAACCCCCTCCTCTTTTGATCTTAGCCCTAATTTTTATTCACAACTTTGCTGTACTGAAATTTTGCATTTTTTCTTATTGTTTTTAGACTGTTATCTGAAAACCGATTGCGAGAAGTTCATAACAAGATGTTCATAGGTCTGACTAATCTGAAAACACTGTAAGTCATGTTACATTTGCGATAACGGTAATAGTTGAAAGTGTCTACGTTATTTGTATAAAATATTAACAATTGGTAACCCTCTTCGAATTTTCTTTCATCACAGGAATCTTCACGGAAATGTAATTACTTGTGTAATGCCCGGATCTTTCGATAGTCTGATACACATTCACACGATGTAAGTTTCACGAATAGTTCTATACCTTTGCGTAATGGATCAGCGGATTTAAAATTTATTTGATAGACCGTATTATCTGATAGATGAATAAAATTTGCTGAATTAATTTTATAGCAATCTTCAAGGAAATCCTGTTTCGTGTAATTGCCATTTGTCGTGGTTTGCTGAATGGCTCAGAAAACGAGATCTACCTGGCATAACTGGCCGGTGCCACGATCCTCCGAGATTGAAAGATGCTATCATTAAAGACATACCTCAACACGAATTCAAGTGCAACAGTAAGTCTGCATTCAATTCGAAAAAATAAAAAAATAAAAAGATTCTCACGATCAGGAGAATTTTATCATATCGTTAAAAAATTATTTATCATCCAATCTTTCAGAGGCCCATGATCCGCATGTTATTTATACCATAAATTTTACAGTTATTAAAATTGTTGGAATGTAATTTTTTTTTTTTTTCTCGTAATCGAAGGTGACAGCATCGGATGTCTCGGCGATGACTATTGCCCACCTCAATGTCATTGCGCTGGTTCTGTTGTCAGATGTTCTAGATCACGATTGACTGAAATTCCACGCGGAGTTCCTCCAGAAACAACAGAATTATACTTGGATGTTAATGATATTAAAACTATCCAAGTCGAGAGGCTGAATCATCTCAAAGCTCTTACTAGGCTGTGAGTATATTTTCAAAATTAATAACAGACGTAAAATTCATAAACTATATTCTTTATTTCAATTTCCAGAGACTTGAGCAATAATCAAATTGGAATGTTATCCAATGACACGTTCAGGAATCTTACCAAACTTTCAACACTGTAAGACCACATTCTCAATCGCCTCATCATCATATCATTAAATTCATCTCTTTAACTCGCCTAATTTCAATATTTCAGGATCATAAGTTACAACAAACTACAGTGTGTGCAGCGTAACGCTCTAGCAGGACTAAAATCTCTCCGGATAATGTGAGTTAATCCAGTACACATTAAATTCGATTACCATAAATAAATTCCCGCATAATCTTACTTCATACGATTTTAAATCAGTTTTTCTATTACCTTGTTTCTATTCCCGAAGAATATTGACAAACTGAAATCTTTATTTATATACTCTTACAGTTCTCTTCATGGGAATGACATCTCGCTCATACCTGAGGGGGCCTTCGAAGATCTAAAGTCCATCACCCATCTGTAAGCATTGCTCGAACCTCTTTGATTATTCAAATTGTTAATTATTGTTGATACAATTCATGAATCATTTATGCTTTTTTCAGTGCACTTGGAGCCAATCCACTCTACTGCGATTGCAGTATGAGATGGCTGGCTGAGTGGGTGAAAAAAGATTTTGTAGAGCCAGGCATAGCTAGATGCATGGATCCAGCAGCTATGAGGGACAAATTGCTCCTGACAACTCCACCGTCTGCCTTTCAGTGCAAAAGTAAGTATTATACAGAAATTTCATATAATAGATTTGAGGGGATAGAATTGAGAATGGGGGCTAAAAAAAACGCGGTTTTAACGATTTGATTCGGAGGGGAGAATAAATTTATCTATATATGAATTTTGTGAGAATGGTCAAAAAATTTTGTACAATGTAAATTTCGATAATTCGCGAATCATTGTAATATGTCTAAATTTGAATGTTTATTTTGGCCCGCCTTTTAGAATTGCACTCAAATTGCTCATTAATTTTAGACTTTTCTTCTGTGCAGCAAAACAGCAGCCAGCCGAGGTCCTGGCCAAGTGCGACATGTGCTACACTACCCCTTGTCAGAACGGAGGATTCTGCGAAACGTTACCCGACAGGGAATTTCGTTGTAAGTGCGCACCAGGATATCACGGGGACAGGTGTCAGCATAAAATTGACGCGTGCTATGGAAATCCTTGCCGGAACGCCGGAACTTGCAAAGTACTGGAGGAAGGAAGATTCAGGTAGCTATATCCATGGTGATCCTATATTTGAGTAGTTTGTGCTAGGGTATCCGTAGGGCTTGTGTAGAGTAATCGTAAGATTATACCATATTATACTGTTTGTCAACGTCTCTTATAATTGTTAGCGTAAATTTGATATTTTACAATATCGATACATTGAAATTATCCATACATCTAATTCCGAGTTATACCTAACAGCATCCCATGTTCGTCAGTAGAAATATCTCTCCAGTATTATATACATATACTTTCACACTGTAATACGTAGGTAATTTGTATGAAATAGCCAGTATGAATATAGAAAGAAAAAGAATGAATTTTACTTATCGAATGAAACCAAACGGAGCTTTTTCTGACCGTAGATAAAGAGAGAAAAAAAAAAACAGAATTTATTGCTTATACTCTGCAGTTTCGTAGATCAATTGCCGGTGAAGGGTAAAATTTTGAGTAGGGAGTCAACAGATCGTGTGATATAGTACTAAAAATTGTGTAGATATTAATTCGTAGATGGTAATTAGATATTTCTACGGTTATCCGGGTTATAAAGTTTGAGTTAAAAGTTAGAGGACGAGGTTTTGGTTGTTGGCGGATCATCCGCGATCCAATTTTGGGCTCAATGTCTTGATTGACGTTCAGTCAATGTGTGACAGTTGCAACTGCTCCTCCGGTTACGAGGGCCTCAGATGTGAGACCAACATCGACGACTGCGTGGACAACAAATGTTCGAACAACGCGACCTGCGTTGACCTGGTCCAGGCCTACAGATGCCAGTGTACCCCGGGATTCATGGGAGAATACTGTCAGGAGAAGATACCCTTTTGCACAAAAGGACACGACCCCTGTGAGAACGGAGGCCGTTGCGTCGACCACCAGACCCACTACAGCTGCGAGTGCCCACTCGGATTCTCGGGCTTTAACTGCTCGAACAACTTGGATGATTGCGCTAATCATCTGTGCCAGGTGATGGTCTTCAACATCCTATGACATAGACATCTGATGGAAATTTTAAATCATTCGTCATTTTTAACAAACACAATTAATATTCTTTCAGAACGGTGCAACTTGCATCGACGGCATAAATAATTACGAATGTAAGTGCGCGGGGGAGTTTACAGGGAGGTATTGCGAAGTTGCGCCGGCAATCGCCATGCTTTATCCTCAAACGAGTCCTTGTGCTCATCACGATTGCCTGCACGGTGTGTGTTTTCAACCCTCTCCTGCCTCCACCGCGGACTACCTCTGCCAGTGCCATCCCGGTTATACTGGTAAGACTTGGATGATTACGGATTTCGATAACTTTGTGAAGAGGATGAAGAGGCTTACAATTTTTGTACTTTTACTTTCAGGAAAACGATGCGAGTACCTGACAAGTCTGAGCTTTGTGGACAACAGCTCGCTGGTCGAGTTGGAGCCACTTCGCACAAGGCCTGAAGCCAACGTGACCATAGTGTTCACCACGACCCATGAAAACGGGGTTCTTCTTTACGACGGACAGAACGGGGAACATATTGCTGTGGAATTGTACAACGGCCGTGTCAGAGTGTCATACGACGTCGGTAATTACCCTACCTCAACAATGTACAGCTATGAGATGGTGTCCGATGGTAAACCGCACAAGGCTGAGTTATTAGCTATAAAAAAGAACTTCACGATGAGTGTCGATAGCGGACCTGCCAGAAGTATAATCAACGAAGGACCAAGGGACTATCTGAAGCTTACTACGTCAATGTACATTGGTGGTGTTCCTCCAGAAACTGCGAGCGTCGCATTCACCGAATTTCATTTACGAAACACAACCAGTTTCCAAGGTACGTATATATAATTATAAATTCCATATAATAATCAAAATTTTCGACAATTACAATCGTTCGTGATACATAAAATAAAAAATCACTCTCCAGGTTGTATATCAGAAATGTGGATCAATCACAAACTGGTTGACTTCAGCAATGCAGCTAAGAGAAACAAGGTTACACCAGGCTGCACTTCTGGGGAAGAAGAAGCTGACGAGGCTAGCAGTACAGATACCGGAGACATCACCAGTAGCAGTGAAGAGGCTAACGAACAAATTAGTCGTGAACATTCTGGTATGTATTAAAACTTGTATGTATGTAATAACACTTCTGGCTAATAGTCATCGCTATAATTTTAAACTCTCGTTTATAGACATAGCCGTATCAGCACCAGGCACAGGAGTGAGTGATCAATGCGCAGGACACGGGTGCAAAAAGGGATCGCAATGTATTCCATCTCAGTTTGGAAATGGATACACTTGCCGATGCCAAGCAGGGTGGCAGGGATTATTCTGTGAAAAAGGTACAAACCGATTAGGGTAGAGGGACTCTATACATGGGGGGAATGGGGGAGAGATGGTGTACTGCGAAGGGGTACCTGTATAATTATTTTTTATAAAATTAAACCTATTATGCATTAATGTATTTGTACATTTACAGCACCAACATGCCGCAAAGAACACACTCGAGAATATTACAGCGAAAATGGATGTCGCAGTCGACGTCCTGTTAAATTAGCCAAGTGCTGGGGAAGCTGTGGCAACTCCTGCTGCCGACCGCGCAAGACCAAGAGACGCAAGGTAAATAATTTTATTCTTCGTTCATCAGATACAAGAAAGTAACTTGATGTAAACTGTTTCATTAATTATGATTTCTCGTTTTTTTTTATATGCTTCTAGGTCCGTCTAATTTGCACTGATGGTACACGGTACACGAAGGACGTTGACCTCGTGCGCAAGTGTGCGTGCACACGCAAGTGCTACTAGACACAACGCACATCTCACGCACTAAATTTTTGACCACACAAGTAAAAGTAGATAATCCAGCTCCTTTAACTTCAAGTTTGTATTTTTTTGTATTCTTGTATGATTTTCTTTTCATATTTTTGTTCTTTTTCTTTCTTTAATTAATATATCGTAACCAACAATAATCAATAACCAATCAATAAAGTGAAACAGTGAAGAAGTGCGGGGTACACTAGATGGACACACAGCTGGCTCAGTGTGATATGTATTATTAAATATATTATACACATAAACTATACATAATAAACTATATATTAAAAATTAGGTTTAATAAAATAACGAACACATGGACTATATCGACAAAAACCGTTTACATATAGTATTGCAAAGTATATAATAAATTAACGTAAATAGGCTGTATACATATAACGAAATACATATATAATTCTTATGAAACAAAACAAAAAAAAAAAACCCTTATTCAAAGTTCGGTTCTCTCACGACGATGTTTCGATGTATACTAAATCGCAGACTGTAAAGTGTTAACATTAAATATTGTCACTTTAATTGTCAGTAGATTTATATTTCATTGATATATAGCTTTTAAATTCTTATACATATATATATATATATATACTTATATATACGATATATATAGGTATACATATATATATATGTATTGGTATATATAAATATAAATAAAATAAATACTGTGCTGGGCGTAATTTAATTATATATATAGACAATTTTTTATAAGATTTCTGCAGTAATATTTAATAATACTAGATATTATGTAAGTATATAATATATGTATACACACATATATAGATATATACATATACTAAATGAAAATAATTTATGGCCCAGCTTAACAGGCTATCGAATTATTTGTAAACGAAGTATATATTTTATCTATTTAAAACTTGTAATAAAGTTGAAAAATCGGTGGTATTACTTTATTTTATGACAGATATTTGTATACACGGACACATCCTCCTTAGAGATCAGTATCATTATAATAATGACTGCAGTGCGTTGAAAAAATAATAATAAAAATAAAAATAAAATAAAAAACCGCGTGACGCCAAATTTTATACATTATTATCACACGCGCCTGGTATATGATTGAAATATATTTGAAATTTCATATTTTAATATGTGCGTGGTTCGATTTTCGTACAAAGATTTGGCTAAATTAAAAAATTCAATTAGTAATACTTTATTTCTTTTATAAAATACATAAAATGCAGGAAGTGATACAGGAAAAATTATTCCATTCTTATGAAAAATCAATTTTTTTTTTTATAATTATCGCACTGTAATAAATTAACGATCATATATAATTTTTGCGTGACAGATATTCGTACAAGCGTTGATCGTACACATATATATGTATTAATTAAAAATGAATTGGCCTGCATAAAAAAAAACAAAAATTAGATTGATATCTGATAAATTAAATGAGACTTCATCTTATGCTAGCAAAATACTTTTTCAATAATAGCGGTATATAGTATAGGTAAGTCATAAATGAATAAATTATTATTTCTAATCAGTTTTACATATAGTTACAACTTATTTTTGTAAGAGCCAAAGTTGGTTTTCTTTTTTTTTTTTTTCTATTATTAAATAACATTTATAATAGTTGGTAAAGCATTTTGACGGCAATAAGATAGCCCTTGTAATTATATATTATCTATAATAGCTTGTAAGGTATGTTCAATTTGGTCATGGCTTGCCATTTAATTAATGTATGTTTAGTATCCCACGCGTACAATTTTATTTAGTAATAAAAATTAAAAAACAAAATGAAACTAATAAAAATTTTCCGAAATCTCTGTAACTCTATTCGCAAAGAGGCTGAATATATTATACCTAAATATGCTTGAATTTCGAATGTGTGAGTGTATATAAACCACTGCCAGTATTTTTCGTGAACGATTTTAATTAAATTACCTATATACTTCTTATCCGCGATGTGTTATGGTTTCCACTTAACTTATAAACAGTACATCAGTATAAATATAATCCATGTATATGGGTATATACATATAGTTATAGTTGAATATAATTATTTTTTAAGTAGCTTGAACTTTGTGTACACCAAAATATACATATACATATGTATGTATAATTTGGCGCTCTTGAATGTGGAAAAATGTTAATCATTTGAACGGTACATATTATACCTATAAAATTATTTTCAATTTTAGCATGCATACTATATAATTATCCTGATATATGTATGTATGTACCATGGAAAACCTCTTTAATGGCAAGTCATTTAACGGTATAATAATGAAGACAGAAAAATCCCACTATCCTATATTGTAAGAAAGCATACCTTATAGGTATACAACATATATATTTGCATTAATATTTTTCATTATTTAACATTTAAAAACGTATATATATACATATTATAGTTGTGTATAATATACATTATAATTTTTCATATATAGTATTAATAGTTATGTAAGCGTGTGTTCTGTCTACAATTAATATACCGTATATAAATATATACATATACATAATTATATATTATAATTATAGTTTATAACGTTGATTAATATATTCAATTGAAAAAAAAAATGAAGAAAATTGAGGAAAAAAGAAAGAAAAAAAGAAAAAAAAACGAACAACAACCTACTCGCGATATATTATTAATAAAATAAAAAATATATCTATTATTTATTTTCTATCGACAAAAAACGTATAGCGTTATATATAAATAGTTAAGGTGCAGCTGAGTCTTATACTAGTTATTATACTGAATAATGAGAGCCCAATTTTGACCAATCTACGTATGGAATTATACGAATTAAGTTTAGTGTCAGAGGGAATATATGTGAATACTACGTTTTATGACAGTGAAAAAAAAAAAAAAAAAAACTCAAACATACATACGTCTTTTTTAGACAATAATTAGCATGACCTAAGAGTGTAACGTAAAAAACAAAAAAAAAATATGCAAAAAAACAAAAAAAAAGCAAAAAAATTAAAAACCAAAAAACAATTGTTGGATACAAACTGAAATATAATATAATGAGAAAAGTGTGTGAAGATTATAGTGTTACGCTAAGCTGACGAAAGTTATCTCTTATTTTCTCTTATAAATCGCACGATATTCTGTGGTTAAACTGCAGGTCTATGAAAAAGTACAGAAAAAATTTAATCTTCATATATATTACTTTTACTTTATACATAATTAAGATACATGCATTTCATTTTTTATTATTAGATGATTACCAAAATTCCAGGATTCTTGGTTTGTTAGGTGAAATTTTGTATAATGTGACTTTTGCAGCTGTAAACGAAAAAAAAACTAAAAAACTAAAAACAAAAAAAAAAAAACCATACCAATCTTTCGTGTCTATTCAATATTTCTACAATGTTGAACCACTGTGGTATAGATCGTAGACGCATCGAATTATTCTTTCGGAAAATACTGCTAGCTGACTGCGAGTTGGAAGCATATTAGTTCATGGTAATTTAAAAAAATTGAACAGATAATAAACGCTTGGAATTAAGTACCGAAAATAATTTTATCAAAGTTTAAACTAAGAAAAAAAAACTAAAATATTGAGGAAATTTCTATCAAGTAACAATAGATCACTGCATGTTTCCGATAGCTAGATATATTAGTATGAAAAACGAAAGTGTCTATGTTTACAAACGAGTTTTAAACGAATCGTATAAATACATGTATCAGGTAATGTTTCGAACCAACTACCATTTATCATTATTATCAAAAAAGTTGCTTCAACGTGTGTTAGTAATTACAGTAGATAGTCTTCAATAATTCTCGCTCAAGTTATACAGCAGTGTATAAAACTCAGACAAGGTTATCAAATACTAGGCCGCGCGCCTCGCCGATCAAACAACAAAATCAAATTATAACAATATACCTAAAATGACAAATTAATTGTCCAAGTATTATTATTCAATAAATATAGAACGACCAATCAATGAAAAAAAATATCCGAATTGTTTGAACGTTTTTATTCATCCCTTTTTATTCAAACCAGTATACCATATACACTGGCCGATTGATGTAAACGTTATACAATTACATTATATTGATTACAAAGCAGAGATAACATCAGTTTGTTGTTATGGCCTGTATGGGAAATGTTTTCTTCTACTATTCCCTAGAGCGAAAAAGTCTTAAATGCTGTGTGGAGAAATGCTATTTTGTGAATGAATCGTTTAAACTGTAAATTCGTACAGAAGTTAAGTGAAAACTTGACACAAATTGATCAGTTCGTTTGAATAATAAATATCATTTAGTTAGACCTATTTGATTATCGTTAGGTACTTGATAAAGAAACTATAACTAACTTCCGAGGCATAATTATACTAAGAAATAAAGAAATGCATAAAGTCATTTGAGAATCTTAATTTCAATAAAATTTAACAACCGGATATTATTCTTTCACAGCAGCATCGAAAGACCTGATTTTATTTACGGACGACAACGTTCTAAAAATCGAGGATATAAACAGACTTCTCGAATATGATATCTGTTCAGCAACCAGCAGAGAAATCTCTCCAAACCTAATCCGTAACCACCGTGAGGACAAGTTCCGTACTTTCGCTGAAAAAAAAAAAATTAATTCTTATTTTCATTCTCAATAAATAAATAAATCAATCAATAAATAAACATAAATAATCAAAATACGAGACTTTAAAAGAAAGATAACTACATATTTGAATTGAATATATCATTTATTTTATTACTTGTCTTATGGCAAATAACTATTTTATGAATCCTGATCGTACTGACCTGATCTGTGTACCAATAATAAGGTGAAGGATCGATGTTTTCCCTCTTATAACCCTCCAGAAGTTCTTGATAGTCCCAAATACGCATAGAACCACCAACAATCTCTCCAACATTAGGTAAAAGAACGTCAACAGATTCGGTCAGGCGTTTATCTTCGGCGCATCTTTGCATATAGAATGATTTTATTTCCGTAGGAAAGCGGCAAAGCATTATTGGCTCGTTTAAGGCATCGGTCATTTTTCTCTCGGGCATTTCAGGGATATCCTGTGGGAGAAAAAGATAGGTATTTTAGACGCAATTCGCTCGGTTAACAAATCTAAATGCAGTTATTAAATGCTAAGCTAAAAATCACACCTCTCCAAACTCGTAGAAACTACCGTCGTCTTTCGTGATGTTGTTAGCCTTTAGATATTCAATTGCTTCGGAGTAGTTCATACGTTTGAACGGCCTCTTTGGAACTTGGAAATCAGGGTTCAATTCTTTGACGAGATGACCGAGCGGCGATTTCAGTACACGTTCAACAACGTCGCAGATCAAGTCTTCTAGCCGGTCCAGGAGATCGTCGAACGAAATAAACGGACATTCAGCTTCTACGTGCGTATATCTGTAATAATTTTGGTAAAAAAATGGTCAATAAATTATAGCATGAGATAAGAGCAAAGCTGAATATACGAAATTTACATACTCTGCAAGGTGACGACGTGTTCTTGATTGTTCAGCTCTGTAAGATTGCGCGATGCAATATACATCGCCCATAGCTGGTAGACAAGTTTCAAGATAAAGTTGCGAACTTTGGGTCAAAAATGCCTCCTCTCTGGAAAAGTTTAATCAAAATTTGAATCGGGCCAAGGCTCGGAAAAATGATTGCTTTAAACCAGTGATTCAAGTTGGTTGGTTTAAATCATGCTAATTCTGATTTAGACTTTTCAGAATCTTAGCATTTATAACATTTATAATATAATACTAAATTACGGATATAAGCCTAATCTTAAAAAAGATCATCTCACCCGAAATAGTCGAGTTTGAAGAGTGTAGAGCCTCCCTCAACTTGAGTTTGCACCAACGTTGGTGGAGTCACTTCACAGTATCCCCGATCGCTGTAATGATCTCTGAATGCCTGCATCAGCACAGACCTCATGATCAAAATTCTAGACGTCTGAAAACGGCAAGGAATAAATAATTATTATAAAGATAAAAGTGAATTGTGCATGGTTTAGGTATGATACATGTTATTTAATTTACTCTGAACTTACATTCTCACCACGGATCATAATGTGGCGATTATCTAGCTGTACATCTGGCTGAGCCTCCTCGTTTAGAATCGATTCTGCACCACCCGCTGGAGCAGATCCAATCAGTTTCCAGTAGTCAACGTGCAATTCATGGCCACCGGGAGCCTGGTGAATAAATGGTTTGTGTAGTGTGTAAAATATTAAAGTATTGAAGGAGCCTGTATCAGTGCTTATGTAAAAAAAAATACAATTTGAAGAACTTCATCTGTGAATATTTTTAAAAAATCTTCAGAAGGATTACTTATTCTTTTTCAATAGAGCTTGGAACTTTTTCGATATTGAAAATGCATTCAGATTTTCCATGACAATGAATTAATAGTGTAAAAACAAATAATAACATATACTCACAGATTGACCCTCTGGTACAATTTTCAAAGTTCCAAACAGTTCAATTGCTGATTCAGTACTCAGAGTCAAAGCGTCGTATGTTTGGCATAGTTTGTTGTTCAAAACACATTGTAAGAAGCCAGTTCCGTCCCTCAAGGTAATAAACATAAGTGATTTGCCTGAAAAACACCAATTCAATAACAAATTTGATTCACTTAGATAATTTCGAGTATTGTGATTCAGAACTATTGAATATTCGGGTGAATGCGAAACATTAATTTCATTCAGTAAATTGTCAGAAAAAAAGGTTTCTAGTAATAATATGATTAAAATAATGATTGAATTCTTAAAAAATGGATTTTAAATCATATCTAAGGACCTTGCCGCCGAAGGCGATGCACCCAGCCGAAAATTTTTATTCTTTGATCCCTGTGGGGCTTGGCATCTTTAATCTTGATGCGAATAGCAGCGGGAAGTGATTTGTCCTCATTGATAGTAATTGCTTTAGCTTCTTCCAAGTTTTTTGATCTTTTTTCTTCATCTTCCTCCAACTTTTTTTGTTGTTCACCAGTTTTAGACTTCTCTCTAAACCATATTTTCTGAACCTTTTTCAATTGAGATTTAGCTGCAGGCTCATACTTCTTTCCTTCCTCTTTACCATCCTGATAAATAGTGGGAAATGGTTCTTCCCCAGCATGACGCATGGCTTGTAAAATAGTTTTGAACGGATTGCCTTCGCTCCCATTTCCAGTTTCATCGCTTCCAGTTTTAGCTGATGTATAGATACCATCTGAAAGTACGTTTCACTATAATTTCTGTTACAGTTTAATGATACTGATTCATTGAACTTCAATAATCTATCAATCAGATGATTATACAAAGATATTTAATTTAAATTCTTTGCATTATTATAATACAAAAGAGATATTATTATTATTATTATCAGTAATTGCATAAAACTTACCTAGAGATAGCTTCGCAAGCTTTTCTTCTGGCATTTTGGATCTAAATATAATAAAAATTCAAAATATTTAATGTAATTTGACAAAATATATAAGACAGTTTTTTTATTATGATTACTTTGCCATATGGCAAGGATTTTAAATCGTTTTAGGTTACATTAAAATAAATTAGGTTAGGTTGAGTTAGGTTAGGATTGAAGCGAATTGGAGTAAGATACGTAATAAAACGCGAATGGAAATCAAAATAATTGAACGGAGGAGAGTAGAAGATGTGTAAGCCTTGAAATTAGATGTTTTTATTCGCAAAAATTAGAAACTCGGGCAAAAACGTGTCAAGTCTTTATCGAATAATCTTGACGATTGATAGTAGGATTTACCGACGTTTTGTAGATTAAGTATACATAGTTTTATTATTTCTTGATCAAATTCGATAATGAATTGTGAAACAAAGTTACTGGGTGTAGAACTTACTTAATTGTACAACTTGACAGCTAGCAGATAGTAATACGGCCGAACTCTTGACGACAGGAAGACAGCTGTGGTTGGCTCGGCGCGGCTACCGCAGAGATATAACGCGACGCGTGGAACTGCAATACAGTTGATGCAATCGATTGCTATTTTGCAGTACTCAGCAAATGATGAAACATACTATTATGCATGCATCACTGTGGTAGCAATAATGTAGCATGCGGTAATCTAATCACCGGTTAGAGGGAAAATATTATAATATATCCGTGCTCCAATCAATGCTATTTAGCGGCGCAGACGGGTCCAAAATGGTATTGCCATCTCGCGGTCGAATCGACTACTATTCTTGCCGCAAACATCAGTACGCCTCGTTATATGCAATTTGTCAGACATCATTGACGTAGGGGTTGCATACATACCGGCTGTTATATGCAATTTATTATACAATTTTGCATAAAATAAAACGTATGTATTGTACCAGTGCAATTGCGGTAAAAGTAGTTCGTCTAATGACTGCGAGATGGCGATACCATTTTGCACCACATCGGTCGCACGAGCAAGAAAGATCATTGACCTAGGCACGTACCCAGGACAAGAGTACCTGTCGTGGGGTCAGTGGCCCCCGTGGCGTCAAAGAGATCGGATGGGGGTTATATTGATGAAATATGACTGTAACACGCATTTCAGCAGAAATATATACTAAAAATTCAGAGTAGTTGCTAAATAGACAATATACTCGCTGACGAAAAAAAATTCTTTTCGTCTACTTTATTCAGGGGAGGATGCACCCGTAGTATTCAGGTAGGTGATGGAACTGTCATGTCAGGCTGATGATTTTTTTCTAGTGTGACTTTTTACATCGAATCCAACGCAGAAACTCGTAGGGAAAAAAATTATTTCTTCATTGATTTCAATTTTTGAATTTCGAAATAATGAAGATATCGCAAAATCCATACCCTATTATTTCTTTGAAATACCAATTGAACTTTTGAAACATTTTTTCGGAAATGAAAATGTGTTTGTGGTCGATTATCTCCACAATTATAGGTTCTTCGATGAAACATCACCTCGCCAAAGTTGTAGATCTCGTCAAGACGCGTCTTTTTGGTCTCGTACATATTATCTTTTCTTACCGATTCCTACACTTGCATTATCTAATTTCTACTAACCCTTACTAGCTCGAACTAATTTTTTCGCAACCCTCTCTTGCCCAAAACAATTTATTTACCTATTCCCATTTCCTCCTCAGCCTGGATGGAGTCTTATGCCCACTTGCTAGTCCTACTTTTTTTAACACATCTCACTTGCTCGACCCATATACCTATACCTACATTCGGTACCATCTAGTATTTGCTGCTAACTTCAAAAATATATTCGCGAAATGAATAAACTCGAACTTACTGCAAATCTGGATCACCGTAAAGTACTAGTCCTTCAGTAGAGGAGGATTTGCCTGAAATTGACCAACGTGCCTAGGTACTAGACCATTAATGCAACGGCATACCTCCTCCTAATCGTTTCTTTCTGATTAACGTATTTAGATTCACAACTGCCTTCTAGTCAAAAACGCAAAGTTTTGCTATAGTACAGTACGCAATCTCCAGGATTTTCCGAAATCTTTAATAGTCACATAGAACTGCGGTGATCATGCGAAAAAAGAGCGATTCTTTAAACCGTATAATATCTCTCGATAGCGTTTATCGATTGATGCCGCAGTAGCAAAGACTGCAGCATCGATATGGTGGTAAGGATTAAATTTTAAACGAGGAATTCGGTTCTAATTCATAAATTGAGCTTGATAGATTAGTATACCTATAACAACAAATCATCGTCCTATCAAAAATATTCAGGACATAATTTATGTATGTAGTACAATGAGCAAGTGAGAGACTGCTACACGTTGCGACCAAAAAAATCAGTGTCCATCACCCTCGAGTAAGGGATGGGAACAATAATGCGCGATACAACGTGCGCGTAATACCAATGAAACCGTCAATACAGGAATTTGAAATGGCGGAGTATATTCTCACGTAAAAATCACGAACGACACTATGCGAATTTTATTCGAATATACGGAGATTGTCGTTATATAGTAACAATTATTCAAATACCTGATACATCAATTATATCCTTTGAAAATGATTCTAAACCTCGCAATTATACTCAAAATCATATTAGCTGTATACCTATATTTGCATTCGGAGAAGACATTTGAATTCGTTGTAGTACTCCTGTATTGATTTGACGGGGTCAATTATTGCCCCGTTATAGTTAACTGAAATTTGCGGAATCTAGTTATCCATATAGGCTCACATTCTGCTCATGTGGAGATCCTTTTGTTTTAAATATTACTCATGATGTGTATACAAATTCTTCAGGAATTTATAGTATCTATACTATCAGCAGCAGTTCAAGTTTTCCGTTTGGAGGATTCAAAATCTCGCGGCTACTACATGTATGTACAATGTACGTTCATAAAAACCAACAAAATCAGAAAAAAACGGATAACCATAGTCGAGCATCGGAAAACTTTTTCGTGCTTATTCAAGCAGCGCGCAAGTAAGGGAAAATAAATAAATAAAAAAAAAAAAAGTTTCAGTTTCCACCAATAACGGAACGTAATAAAAATTCCCGCTTAATAAGAGGGTAAAAAGCGTAAGGAAAGTGCGCGATGAAGCGGGGTTTGTTGCAGGGGTTAGAGCACCGGCGGATAAGCTCATAAAAGATAAAAAAATAAAATAAATAAAATTAAAAAAAAAAAAAAAAAAATGAAACAAAATAAAAAACTTTTCCTTTGTACTCGAAACGACGTGGCATGCGACCGCAAATAACGAAAGTATATTGAAAATTGTATGTAATAACGTCTATCAAGGTTGAACAAGAATATTTTACAACATCCGATCTATATTTTATCGGTTATATTGAATTGCAATCTTCGATGATATACTTGCACACAAATACAAGATAACCTGTTTGCTTTGAACACCGTAATTGCAAAATATTCTAATTAAAGGTACTGTGGAAAGAGGTATAATATACACATCAGTCCAGAGAGGATTTTGTTAATAACCGCACCTTATCACAGCTCAGTTCACTAATCTTTTGCATAGTTAAATCAGAAGAAATTGTTGCAATACTTTTTCGGTATCACAAAGTCGTCTGTTCATTTTGCATAAGTTTGTTTTCTGATCGGTTAGAAACCAAAATTCGAGAATCTAATCAGCATGTTGATCTGTGTTTTTACTAAAACTGCTTTTAGTTTTAGTCGATTTGAATTACCAGATGCGATGGCTCCGAAATCCAGAAAAAAATCCTCTGAATCCTGAAATTTGCTTGATTATGTTTCGAGAGACTATGTACTGATATACTAATGTGATATGGCTGCAGGGTACGTTATTAAAAAATTCCTCTGGCACACACTGGTCCTCCAAAAACACGTCCTTTTAAAATTTATCGTATACATTGAGACATACAACCCCTTAAATCGAATTGTCCTATATGTAAGCAGATGCACAATATTCTGAATATATCTATATCGAACGAAACATTCACCCACCGTATAACCCAAAGCAGCAAATATGAAGCTCACAATCCCGGGCAAGCTGCGTTGGGGAACGGGGTGAATAGGGAAGGAATGGATTGAGACGTAGAGGGCGTGTTCAACCCCTGGGTTAAGGTAGCCGTCGACCAATCATAATCTCGTTTACCCCACTGCACTGGTTTCACCCCTACGCTAATTGCCCTGGGTTTAATATCGCATGTGGAATTGAAAGGACACTATAAGGTACCTACATACCTACATACGTGAGATAGTGTGCAACCTCGGGATTCAAACGAGATAGAGACCAGGATAACTGAGAGAAAATATGCAGGACGGATAACCGCAGCATAAATCAAAAACGGGGGCAATTGAATTTCAAATTTTATATGGCAGCCACTATTAGCCCCGGGATAATTCGTTTCTATACGAAAAGGAAAGATAAAATGCAGCCAATTTGGTTGAAATTTTCATTTTCTGATCGTCGTTGAAATAGGTTTTTTTTTTTTACATCGGCTGAATCGAAATTTCATCTTTGTTACATACATACATCTATTCTTTGGCCCTTCAGACTGATTCAATATCTGAAGATCTAAGGAATCCAAGGAATGACTTATACCCCGGAAAAAGTTTCCGGGCAAAAGAACGCAGCGAGCCATAACCGACGTCGGTGCAGGATAGAAACGAGAAATTGGCTATAAAGAGCTTGTAAGGTAGAGTATTTGTATAGTGGCGGCTGTATTGCTAGGTACAGCATCTTCTGGTTTATAGTCACGTCTCTAAGATCTTAGATTGCTACGGCGCGTCATTTCCTTATTCGAAATTCCTTGATGCAAATAAAAGACAATTGCCCTACCGTTGCTTTATTCGTTAGCCCGTGCAGTAGCTTACGCGCGCTATCCCTTATAAAGCAAACCAATTATCTGGATAAAATACTCGCAGAAATTTCGGGTGATAAATCCAGGTCCGTAATAAGGGTGACTCGCAAGTCATTCGAACGGGGAACAACCAGGAGGCCAGGAGCCAGGAGGGCAGGAGGCAAAAGGCGACGAGGGTGGATATCGGCTTCAATAGAAATTCTTTCTCCACCCCCTGACCCCACCTCACTCTTCCTTCTTCTTTCTCCCTCGCAGCTCTTCGCTTCTTCTCCTACCACATCGCGCCATTAGCCTTCGTGGGACCATTTCATTTAACATTTGTTGCTCAATGTCCTTTCTCCTTGATATTTTAACTAAAAATATAGTCATCTAGTTGAGGCTTAATAGTCGAACTGGTTAAAAGATTGATAACATATCGTGATATGTATTGTGACGATTGTATACCGGAAGACTATCGTACGACTCCGCAGTGAATGGAAATTTGCCAAAAAGTAAAAAAAAATAAAAATTGACCTGTAGGTATATAGGAGCCTCGAATTAGCACGCGAATCACAGTTCACAGAATGTGCTCTGGATACCTAATCCATAAAGCAATGAAAAAATTCTTCAAGCAATTCTAACGAGCTTTTGTTCGCATGGTGGGGTTCTTATTAAATTAACTTTTAGTTACAGGTATTAGAATCTGAGATTGAACGAAAGTTTTCATGTCTTGAATGTCTTGAAATTTATTGAACGTCTTAAAGTTTGCTCAACAGTATCTGAATGGACTCTAGTACGATCTTGCGAACACGCGACCTTTATACAACCGAAGGATTAAGGAAACCGGGATTACTACAAACTTTGAATTTATGGCTTAATTTTCACTTCATAATAATTCTGTATAGTGCATACTGATAACGTGTATTACACGAGATCCAAAATTGTTACAGTTAGCCGTTCACAGAATCGATAAATTATATAACACTTTCTAATAGCTAAGGGGTCGTAGTGAATTCGGCTTCCTAAAATAACGGAGCACCACCTTTATCTCATACTATTTAACGCGTGAAAAAGTTCCATTAACCTACACTCCGGTATAATTAAGCTCTTGTCCCAACGGCAAAGCTCCTTGGGGGTTTTCTGAGGTACTGGAATTCCTGCACGTCAGTCAAGAGCTAATGAGCAGGGGGCAATTAGGTGCGAGCCTTGCAAGAACCCTGTTGGATACACCGCAACGATACGGTCTGATGGGGGCTTTATACACGGACCTCTACCGTAGGTTGACAATTTTTTTCAATTCCTCCCTCAGTATCCTAGACTATAAACTTTCGAGTAAATTTTTTTACAATTCAAATCTTCGACGAGTCTGCAGCTAAACATCCGTCTAACTTGAAAAAGGAGAATCGATGGAACTGAGACATTAATTGTGTCTGATTTGACAGTCGAATAAACTCTTAAGAGAAATAAAATTGCATCGATTTGCAATGGAGGAAAACAAATAAAAAATAAAAAATTAGGGTGCATGAAAGAAGTTTTTGATACCGGTGAAAGCACAGCGTGCAGCCAGTTTGTATCGCGTTTAATTAATACGACATCGCGAGACGCGAGCTATACCGCGAGTAAGCACAGTAATATAACCTCATCATCATTAACTAATGCGACCTAATTACCGGAAGGTCTAAGACGCGGATGACATTATTGTTCACGAGGTAAGAGGCGAGGCAGGGTTCGGTCCACAGAAGACCTAACCGCAAGCTTATTAATGGGGGTGCGGAGCAAAAAGCTAACTGACTCCTCACAAGTAAGACCCATCTCCGAGGGGTGGAAAGGCGTGGCTTCAAGAGACGAGGGATGAAACGTTGGCCAATCAGAATGACGGAGCCTGGGAGTAAGCTGGAAAAATATTGACCACCGGATTACGTGGTCCATTTGGGGGTTGAAGAGGTGAGCGCGGGATGCTGATTGGGGGAAGAGGGGGCAAATACCCTGTTTCTACGGGATCATTAGCTGAAAATCCACAGCCGCTTGGACAGTGACGGAAGAGATCTCTGTGCAAACATCATTATCCGTCAGTAGAACCCAAAACCCGTTGACAGATACCAGTGAATCTTTAAGACACAGTGTTTTATCGGTGCGGATTCGAGTTTCGTTATTCAAAATTCTTATTTGACTTTTTCTCAATACAATTGTTCATCGAGAACACGATCAGTGACGTGAGAGTGAATTAAAATACGTGTTTCGGATCGAGGCGATCGTCGGAAAGACTAAAAACCAGAAATGTGCGCCGATGTTTTATTCAATAAAATCTGTATCCTGATTTTTCAAACCATTCGTCGTTCATAATCGAGAAACTTGTGATCGCAGAGCTCAGTTTAACAGACAACAATTGGAACTATTCAAAATCGTAGAAAAAAGTCAGTTAATTAGAGTTAAAAAATCGATAAACCAGAAAAACGGTGTTAAAGTTGGAATAAATAATATAACCGTGACTTAAAACTCGATAATGAATGTCAATGAGCCGACGGCTGCCGAAGATCTTTCGGATAGGAGTAACAGTAGTAATTCGGAGACACAGCTTCACGCGTTTCAGGAATACGGTAAAATAAAGGAATTAAACCTGTCGATAAACAGAGCGAAAGATCCGTCGCCAAATAAGTCGTCGAAAGATTTCAGTTTTGGTTTGGACGGGAATCGTCAGCACGGAATATCCTTCGGCTCTTTAGCGGCGGACAAATCAACGAAGGATCTACCTGTGGCTCTTGATAAACCAAAGGAGTTTGACTTTCAGTCTGAAAAAATTAAAGACGCATCAAACTACTCGCTAGACAGGTCTGAGGATACAGACGTGTCGTTAGACACGACGAAAGAATATGCTCCCAACTTGAACAGACCGAAGGATAACAAGGACGCGATCTTCAGTTTCGACGGAATAAAGGACGTTCATTTTCCGAGAGAATCTAGGGAAACTAGAACGAAGAATATCCACTTTCCCGTCGACAGAAATAAAGATTTGAACTTTCAAAAGGCGTACAATCATCCCTTGGACAGAATGAAGGATTTCAATTTCGCCCTGGACCGAAGGCGAGACTCCCACGTCGGAGGACTCGCTTTGGAACGTCTTCGTGGCGGTTCTTTTCTAGAGCCAACCGATTACAGAAATCCTCAAATTCAACCGAGGGATGATCTCGAGGCGATAGCCATGGAGAGAATGCGTCGCTCGCATATACTCACGTCGGATGTTGGCCCACGAAATTTACCCGCTCATCTTCCTCATCCGCACTCTATTACAGAGATGCAACATTCGCAACAGCAACAACAGCAACAGGGAAAATCTTTCACGATTGATTCCATTCTAGGCCTTCGAAATAATCAGAGAGACAAACAACAGAGAAGCCAGCAACATCCTTACAGAAAACATCAAGGTATCACTCGCATTATGGTATTATATACTGTGTAAGAAAGTGCGCATAGTTTACTGATTTTATTCGCTCAGTGACGTGTCAACAATTCCTGACATGTTGTCCTATTTTTATTTACTGGCGATATGATGATAAGAATAGAAAAATTTGAGATAAGTGGAAATCCTTTATCTGCACAATATGGGCGAATTCAGTTTTTAGAGTCAGAATGATAAGAGCTTCTGTAACAGCGTGTGGGGAGCTGATTTTTGCAAATGCTACCCGGTATGCAAGGTTCTATGTTGTTCATACTTTCTGGAAACAATAACTGATCTCATTATCACCATTCAGTTGTTTATTTAGCCTGTATATCCAACGTTGTTGATAATTTATGAGAAATTTTAGTTTTTTTTATTTACCATCAATTCAAAAATGCTAGAGGCCGAAAGGCTCATTGAAACGACCACGGTGTTGCAGATTAACAGGTAAAATATCAATTCAAATTCATCGCGATTAACGAAATTGTAGACTTTCTTGCATTTCCTCTGTTCGTCCCACGCTAAACGCCACTTTTTTCTCGTGCGGTTACTTCGAAGTACGTGCGTCAGATACAAATATGAAAATTTTCCTGTTTCCACAATTTTCATTAATTCAACCGCAACGCTTAATGAAACTTCTTCAATCACTGTAAATATCGTGACACAAGCTCAACTCATTCAAGACCAATATGGCGCTTCATGGGATTCCATAATTTTTTAAAAGAGCTCATCGACCCGCGTCGATAGATGATTGGGTTCCATCACAAACCTGAAAATGTATACGATATACATTGATAATTCATATATCGAATCACTGGATCTGGGAGCGGATTTCTGGGACTTGAATTCACTGTTTTTTTTTTTTTTTCAATTTTCCAGGACAGGAAGGCTCCGCGAAGAACGGTTCTTCGGGATCTAATTCCGGTGGTAGTGGGAAGCTGAAGAGGGTACGGACCATATTCACCGCTGAGCAGCTGGAGCGTCTTGAGGGTGAATTTGCTAGACAGCAGTACATGGTTGGTCCTGAGCGACTCTATCTTGCACACGCGCTTAGATTGACAGAAGCGCAAGTGAAGGTCTGGTTCCAAAACCGGCGTATAAAGTGGAGGAAACTGCACCACGAACAGCAGAGTCAACGTTTTCACGAATTGCACTCGCGTTCCCCGCTGGAACAGGATGTAGAAGATAGTAACGACAACAGCGATTGCCGAGACGTTTTTAAACCTGATTTTTCAAGGGCATCTACTGGACACCCTTTTCTAGGAGAACTCGAAACCACCCGTGCCTCGACCACGTAGAAAATAATTAAAAAGCTCTTCGCGATCGGGGATAAAGAGAGAAACGATATCTACGTTCGCGAAGGATTGTAACATAGTGTAGTGACGGAAGAACTGCCATCGACTCTCCCATACCCTAAATAAATTCATTAGTTAAATGTCGAGTGTACAAAGTAGGAGGTAAAGTCTTCCCGTTTAGTACTACGGACTTTGAAAGCGCAGTGGACGTTGTGCCCAGAATTTGTACATACATTCTGAATCCAAATTTCACTAGGTCCAAGAACTAACGACGTTACTTAATTTATAAATTGATAAAATTTATTTGTACAGTGCAAAAGTGTGGCGTAATTACTGACGGACTATATAACTTTGAAAGAATTTGAACACCCCGAAACGCTTTCAATAAGTGTAAAGTTAAGTGTTATTTTTTTTCGGTGCTTTCTGGATAAAGTGCAGATAATCTGAAAGAGATATTTGTTCGGGTTCGTGAAAAATCTTTGAACTGATCGGGCATAAAAATATTTCGAGCCGATCAAAATTTATAAGCGATCTCAATTCACTCAAAATAGCGTGCAGAAGGTCCAAAGCCACGGTTTCCCAACCCCCTGAAACCCTGGACACGATTAGCGAACACACGGAGCCGTCGCCGGTACCATCCAGGACCATGGACCAAGCGGACCTCGAGGCACAGTCACAGACGCGAAAATCGCGCAGAGGAAGACACGCTGCTTCCTGCTGGCCATCCTGGGCATCGAGGCTACCAGCCGACGGAACCAGCGCTAGTGATTCGTACTGGAAAGCTAGTCCAAGACTGACACATTCCGTTCCGCACAGTCACGAGCAAAGGTTTGTTGAATGTTTGAGCGAGAAACTATCGAGTCTTTTATTATTTTGGGATTAACATGGAAGAAATTTTTTTATACTTTTTTCTTCAGGAGGCAAGACTATGGAGTAACGGAGCCTGTGACTAGTTGTTACTCGGCCTCGAATACCTACAGACCAAAGAATAGAGCTTTAACTTCCGTATTGCCAAAGGCTGGACCACCACATGTCCCTACTTCCGATCAAACTTACCGGCCACTTCAGCACAGCTCGAGAACAGCGCGAAACAAATTGCTGACTACGAACAATGTCGCAGTAGTTAGAAAATCGTGTTACAAAGAAGACGCGGAGGAGGACGAAGAGTTCAAGTACGGTGAAGAGGACGTCAACTATGCCGAAGAAAATGCTGAGGACGAAGTTGCGGAAGAAGGTATAATGTTGCGATTTGATTCTACTCCGAGTCTATGGAATCTGGAAGTTTCGCGTACTCGTCATCTAATTTGGAAGTGTATAGAATCCTCAGACGATGCGTTTTATTCTTTCAGTTGACGAAGATCAGGATGAGACCTACGAGTACAATGATAAGGACTACGAGGAACAGGAAGCTGACGATGAAGTCGACGACGAATCAGACGCTCTTCAAACTCAGCTACATCGTATGCAACACAAAGTGCAAAAGGCGTCAAATATCAGAGCGCAACATCTTAGGCATGCCGAGCAGCAACAGGATTTGCGAAAAATCCAACATCAACAACACATGCATAAGATGTACCAGGATCAAAAACTGCCCAGGTAAAGTACCGCTAATTCTCAACATTTGCTCAGAGTACTTGAAATTATTGGTTTCGCATTTTAACTGAAAGTTGAATACGTTCCGGACATATTTTTTGATAGAATATTCCAAGTTTCAGGTTCTATCCACAAACCTCGGAGCCGCAACAACCAATCGCGCACGACACCTCATACGGCGATGTCGCAGACGCGGTGTCCGATGATCAACACACACCGTCTTGGACGTCTGATCCCAGAAAATCATCGCGGCGAACGTCTGAGACTCATCACGCAGTTCCGTCTTGGAATCAGCCGAGGAAATCTGTAGACCGAAATCGAGAACGGCTTAGTTCAGCTCTAGCAGCGGCGCAGGAACAGCAACGCCAGCAACGTCAGCAACAGCAACAGCAACAGCAACAGCAACAGCAACAGCAACAGCAACAGCAACAGCAACCGCAACATCATCATCAGCAGCAGCTCAGACGGCAAAGATCAACAAAGCCGGAAATAGAATCCCTCATGATGCCACATCCGCCAAGTCCCATCTCCAAGAAATGCTGCATCTGCGGAGGATCAACGGCTCCCACTACGGCGAGGATAGGATCGTCCGGAAAAGGAAACTGCAGGCTTCACGAGTACAGAGGATTCACCGTCAGAGGACCACCAGGTAATGTTGTTTAAAATTTTAAATCTCTTTTAAAATCCAAAGCCAACCACCCCTAAATTGTGCTGACTTTTCTGTAAAGCTGCTTGTGCAGCTATGCTACGTATAATTCTAAAAATCGATACACCCAATCGGACGATGCATTCTAACATAGTATAAAAAAAAAAAAAATCCTCACGTACAGGAGAGGATGGTGAAGCCGAGGAACAGGTCGTTTGCGGTCGTTGTGCAAAGCGGCACAATATGGAGGACTTCGGACTAGGCTGTGAGGCGTCTTCTCCAGACGCTGCGGGACTTGGCTACGAAGCTAAACCCCATCGATCTCGAATTCATCATCGACCATCAACGTACGAATGCCCCGAAGATAACCAGACCGTTGAAGAAATGTTGGCAGCGTATACTTCGAGTCAACCTCGAGCCAGCACTTTGGACTACGCTGTGCCTCCTAAGGGAAGAACTCGCCATTCTGTGCAATCGACGAGAAGCCCTTCGCGAAGGAACAGCTATTACTAATTTTGATAAAACGAGAAGGGTGCAGTCAGTTTTGCTGAAAGACAGTGCGCGACACGTAGCAGAGCCTCTGATTTTTATTATTATATCGATGGTATAGAAAGCGAGGGACGAAAATCCAAACGCCTCACATTGTCTTGCGACATCAAACCGCACTCGGAAAATGACTGGAAAAAATTCAGAAAATGATCAAAACGAATGAAAAAAAATAAAAATCAAATCAATGACATTCGTATGTATAAATGAAAATATTCTCCCCGGCTCAAAATTATTTGTACTTGATTGTCGATAGTCCTTTTGTCTGTACGGCCTGCATATCGTTATATTATTTCATTACGTGTACCCAAAAGTTGGAATCAATTATTTGACCGATTGGCAATAAAATTACGACGAGTATTCTCTCGAAGAGCCGATACTTTTCGATAGCAATTATATTCTCTATCCGAAGGTTGAACAGTTAGTCCTGATACTTCATTATTATCTGATCAAATTCTGGTGGTTTGAATGTGTTTTTCCCATTTTGTGTACCATATATTTTTTTATATGCTCCAAAACACGACGTAATTAATTTCGTAGTGAAATTATCAGTATAGAGTATGCATAGGTATTATGTACATAATAAAACGAATGTAGAGTCAATACATGATATACATATAGTCGTAAAGATATTACCCCACATCTTATAACGCGTTAGTAGAGATTTATATGTGAAATGAAAACTGTTTCATTCCATTTTATCGCATATAAGCTATTGTCCTCCGCCTGGCATGTGAGAAAAATTGTTTGTAAATATAAATTTAAAATGATGGATACCGGAATATTGAAGAGAATAAATTGTGCCGTCTGTACATTGAAAAAAAGAACCTAATTTGTTGACCTTCTATTTTCCTATTCATTTATCTGCGCTAAGCCCATTATGGTCGAGCTCAAAAAATAAAAACACACTCCTATAGGCGCCATGATGTGATCTGTGATCGACTGTCGATCATAAATCATTTTTATAGTTGGGATAGGACGATTTGAAAATAAAAAAGAAAAATAGTGAATAGCTAACGTTATGAAAGAGAGCTTTTTTCCCGACTGCAGCGTACGACGACAACGACGACGACGACGACGACGACGGGAGAAGATTGATTTTTCCGTATAATGAGAGAAGGTGCTTTTTATCAAAATTAGAACGCAGGCGACCGAGTATCATGGCGGATGAAACAAAAGCTCAGGGACGCTTTCCTCCCCGAACCCTCGTCGTTCCTCTCCACGACCTCCCTCCTCGCCCTTCCTTTCGCTTTTGTTTAAATATTAATAACGCACAGAAACTCTGTCGCTTGCGTCGAGGCTGTCGGCGCTTTGTACAATTAAAGTTAATATCGTTATTATATTAGCGGTGTGGTTGTAACAGCGTAGGTTGGTATTATTTATTGCGGGTTGCGGTAATAATCGCTGGTAACGGGGGGGGGGGGGGGGGGGTAGAAAGGGTGGAAAACCCCTGCGGGGGGGCAGAAGGGTACAAGGTGCAGGGGTATAAACTGGGCAGGAATTTGACTGACATGAGGGAAGAATATGTACGCGTACAAATTGTTTTTGCAGGGCTTACGACGAACGGACGGACGAACGAACGAACGAACGGACGAGCAGGCGGGGTGAGCTTCGTCACTGCCTCTTTTATTAGGGGTGATAAATTAGCTTTGTCCCAATGGAATTCTTTGATAGACAGAAAAACAAGCCGTTTTAATACCGTCACCGGGCTATCTACCTATACCGCTATACTGCAACCTGCAGGGGATCCGCGACAATTGCTTATATGGTGTGAGATGATAAAAAATCAAAATCACACACGGCTCGAGTTGCAAAATTTCACTATAAAGTTGAATTTTTGCGATGCCCATGGCTTTTAACGAAACCTACATCAATTTCTATTATAAAAATAGAGCTTTCGGCTGCAATTGCAATACGAGACAATAGTTTTTTCAGCTGAATATGTACACGTGTACCTGTTGTAATAAGTCCGAAGTGATTAATTAATTAATTGCTAATGAATCTGAGTTTCAGATTATTCCGCTGCAATCTGTGAAGCTAGAAAAATGAGAGAAAAGTTTTGCTGCATGATTGAAAATTGAAAATTATTTATACGATGGGTTCGAAGGTGATAGTGTCTTGCCATTTTTATTGACAGAATTAGAAAATATTTGAAAGTCGTTTAAAGTTGGTGCATCGCGAGATTTAGAAATTGGCGAAGGAAGGGGATGGCGGGGTGAAATATAGAAAGGTTGAGGGAACGTTGCAGAAAAGCTTCCCCCCGCCGAGTGACGCCGAACTAGACCGAACAAGCACGCACGTTCGCCGCGGTAAAAATCCTGGCAATAAGCTTTCATATCGCGGTGGGCAACGCAACCCCCTCGAAGAGATAAGCTCCGCCCCGCTAACATCCCCCGTATTTCCCCACCGCCAGCTTCACGACCAGGAATCCGTGGCATTCCAATTAGCTCGCGAATCAAAAGAGCCAGGCTGCCTTTGTGGCATCTCACCCCCTCGCGATGCGTTCTACCTGCGTCCTTCTCTCTTTATCTACCCCTCTCATTCCTCCCCTTCTCTGCACACCGTGTCTTTGTCTCCGTTTCTCGTAGAGATTCGGTGAATTTCGTATCTTCGTTCAAAATTTTCACCCTTATTTTCACTCATCTTTTACTCCCTTTCCAACTTCTGGATTCGACGCTTCGCCAATTCGATTTCAAGAAAACTTTCGTTCTACCAAATCGAATTCAAATCTCTCAAAGATCCTGCTCTAAGAATTTCACACAAAAATTCTGGAAATAAGTTCACAAGAAAGAATAATAATTAACCTATGAATTGAGTTGAACTGACAATTTCTATATCCATCAATATATCAGAATATTGAATATTGATCCAAGCTTTGAGTTTTGCCAAACGGTTAAACTCGATTTTGTAAATTCTCGTGAATTTTGACGCCTAATTTTGCTAGCCGGTTCGCTACGGAAAATTAAGACAACGTATAATAGCTCTTCAAATCTTTGGCGTTAACCTTTTTTCCCCCCATATTTACCCTTTTTCAGACAATTAGTTCAATTTCTTATTTGACAATGATTTCAGATATAAATTATCACCCGCAGTTATACCATTTATACTCGCGCGTCGAGTCAGTCGAGTGGTAGATCCGTGCGTGGTCAGACGTTGTCTGATCCGAGCGCCCGTGACTACTTCTAGCCTGCTGGCGCTTGTATGATTGTAATATAGAGTAAAATAACTTCGAGTTTAAATGACGGGGGCTGGTAGCTAGACCCTGCAGTGAGAAAAGCTTGGTATAAAACGTATATCTGAATAGTAATTTAGTCGACCCTTTAGCGACAGTCTTAATTTCCTTCGCGAACCGAAGCAAAGCTCAGATCTAATTCCTCGCCTTATGCTACAGGCCCCGACGCTTAACGAAGCCCGCTTTGTAAAAGCGCCCCTTCCCTACCCTTTCGCCTCTAAAGAACGCCTGCTTTAATTATTAGAGCAGTTAATCCGGCCGTTTAAAACGATCGAGAAATTCTCTTGCAAATTAATACCTGCAAGGTATATCTACGTAGCAGATAACGACGAGCAGCTACAGCGATTAGAGAAGGCGAATGAAAAATCACTATTCTTTAACTAGTAGCGTGATACGAAGTTCTAATTGTTATTTGCATAAATTGCACAAGCAGCAGGTCCAAAGATCAGGAAATTTTTATCAGAATTAGCTGTGAGAGATGATCACGATTTGAATTTTATGGAAAAAAATAAAAACGTTATATATCATAAATTTTCGAGCTGACGTTGAATTCCTTTCAGCCGCAGTAAATAAAAATCAACAGCCCTATATAGGTATACATTTCGAAGTACACGTTCGAAATTTGAAATACGCAGCCGCGTTTGATACGAGATATGTTCGTAGAGCAGATATTCTCGAATATTTCAGACGAAGGTATGCCCTCCGAATGCTTTGATCATAGCCGCAATGCTTTGCAGCCTTAACATCACCCCCGCAACTATGGAACGTTATGTTTAACGCTTCCATCTCGCAAAATTTTCGACATTAATCTAGATATTCGGTTTGGTTGTTCGCTTGGCTTAATTCTGACGTCACTTCTGAGGGAATAAATTCGGCTGATAATTATATATCGTTTTATAAGGAATTTTCCGACAGTTTTTCGGAATACAATTTTGTGATTATTGAATCGGTTTTAATTTCGCTATAAAATTTCATGGTGAACGATAGCGGTATAACTGCAGCGGTGGAAAAAGCAACAAAAAAAATTCCATTTTGATATAATATTTACACGAATTAATTTCTACTTTAGTTTGAAATAGCGAGGAACCACGGATCCGTGTAATTGGACATAACGAACAATAACGGACAAACGACAGATCTATAAATGCATGAATATCTGTACATGGTAACAGTTTTAATATGCGCAAATGATAAACAAAGTGGAACCTAACAAAGTGGACAGAAGTGGCTGGTACGTAATAAAATTTGCAGGACCGTTCGTATTCATATTCATATAACCAACGATGACAAAGCCCCTTTAATTTGCCCGGATTGCAATTACGTATCTACAGATTATTTCATTCTATTTTTGTTTTTCTTCCCTTTTTATTTACCATCGAAGTAAAAACGAGACACTTGCGGTATTCGCTCGCCTGGTGGTTGAATTCTTTACTTTTAAAGTAGGCACTTGCTAGAACGAGACTCAAGAGAAACTTTGTCTCAAATGAGAACGAGAATTTTATCGTAAAAAATTTGAGAAAATTCATTTCGCAGTCTCTAATACATTCAGCGAAACCCGGACTTAACCCCTGAACTATTCTGCTCTAAATTTGCTCACGAAATTCTGATCACTCAACCATGACCGGTATTCATATATTTCCTTCGATATTAATATCGCGCCAAGTTCCCTTATACCCGTTAAATCCCCACCTGCAAAGTATCAATGTATCAAAAACGAGTCATTTGTGGTCGACTATGACAACAATAATGCAGACTAACATCGACCAAACTAGTAACAGTTTTGAGCAGTCTCACGTCCGTTTGTTCGTTCGAGGAAAATTTTGACTATGTATAATCGGTACGTTAAAAAATCTCTCAAGGTCTTCCAAATTTTATTCCAAACAATAAAAACCTAACTCGAAGTTGAAGCCTCTGTTAACCAGCAAATCAGACGAGTTAGATGAATTCTAATCTTGATCTAAGCGACTGATCACTTGAACCCATCGCTAATCACACGAGAGAGGCACGCAGCGTAAAAAGCATAACCACTCGTAGGATATAGAATACATGATACAAGAGGGGAGGTCATAGGCAACGTTGAACGCATTCGTAACATCAAACACGGTAATAAAAGTCAGCGCTACACCCGGAGGGTGCTCGAGAATGGGGGCAAGGAGGGGGAGAGTCAAAAAGCGATGTAGCCCAACCCCGGTCGGTCCTGGGAAGGGAGAAAACGATATTGTCAGTCGACAGCGGCGTAGCGAAGCGAACAGCTTTTTTTCCAGAGAATTTTTATATCAGACATTGAATTTTATTGGGGAAATATTTTATTTTCCAGATATTGCACACGATCGTGTTATCACGCAGAAACAAAAAAAAAAAAAAATACAAACATCACCTCGCATCCAAGCGGTGCCATAAATTCATTGGATTTTTGACAGTCGTTTCGAAGCTCCACCTTTCATATTCATGAAACCTTGAATTAATTTTTCGACAACTGGAACACGTAGAAAAAATAATCCAAGAATCGCGAGTGTGTAGGAACATCTTTCCAGTTGATTACCTGTACCTGTAAAGGGTTTTCGGTTTTCTATACGAAAATAACCAGTTTTTAGTCAAATAAAAAAAGAAGTGACTTTTTTCTTAGCGTAGGGTCTATTTGCATCAGCTGATACGCCAATGTGCCGACCACCTAAGCGTCACAAATATGTTAGTTGCCAGTTAGAGGGATTATATATTGCCACTAGCCAGTCCTGAGCCCCCTTTTACATCAACAATCCCCTCCGCACTTGGCTGTAGCTGGAGATCAGCCCGCACGTGGATCCCCTGTCGTTTCTACATACGAGTATGGTTAATTGTGTCTCGGATGCGCTCGAATACCACCAAGATGAGGTAGATCATCAGGGTGGAAAAGAATGACAAGTATTTCATTTAGAGCCCGCCGATCATAGAGATTAGTGCAATGAAGAAATTGACTGCTGCAGCATAGGTACGTCACAGGACTTCTCACAATCATCTACTTATAGTTATTTCATCGCAATTCTTTGAAGCTCTCAAATGAACGGCGCTCCGGCAGCACTCGATCGTTCGAAATGAACTACATATATTAATGCTCAAGTAAGTTTCAGACTGCCTATACAAAAAATCCACTTCCCTCATTTTTGAATCATTTACTATTACCGATACAAGAAAAACTACTTTTCTGCACGATTGGTTGTTATTGTGCCCCGAAAAATTGTGCTACTGAATTTAAACCATGAACAATTTTGTCTTAAAAGTTTAGAAACCTCAGAGTTACACATCACTTCAGGAATCACCTAATTCTCTCTATAACGTTGAGATTCCTTAGGCTCGTGACAAGGTTGAACTTCTGAAAGCACCTGGACTAATGAAGCAGGATAAGCCAAAATTAGTACCAAGCTTTCGCGTATTTTATCTTGTCTTAGTCGAAAATCAGAGATTTAAATTCACGATGGTGGAAGTTTGGGACACATAGGAAAATTTGTTATAAGACAATTAATATGTAGAGTGTAGACCTATAATACTTGAAATCTGAAGCACTATGTATTGTATATACATGCTTCTATATCAGCAAGTTTTGCACGTTAAGTATGGGACCTATCGCGACTCTGCGGTTCTCTAAGGTTTGCTCATTATATGATCGACCGTTTGAATGATATAATCGGAACAGTAGTTACGCACACAAAAGCCTGACCTTTAGTTAATCAACCCGTTCAACCTTTGATACAATTATCCCGAAATAATCCTTATTTAAAGGGTTTAAGTAGAAAAGCGGATTTGGGATCTCTGTATCTACCTATACGAATTTCTAAATCACATCGTTACTCAAACTGAATCGTGGTATTATATATTTATCGAATAGCCTAATGTACAGTGTAACATCATTGTTAATAAGCTACATACGTTACTAAACTATTTTGTTGCCCATTAACGAAAATTGTACGAGAAAATTTTTGGAGCATCTATCCATTTTCCTAGATATACAACTTACGAAATTTGTTGACTAAAACAAATAGTAAGAAAATGGAAGAATAATTGCTATGGATTTATTTCAACTTTTAGTTAATTTGAGGCCATGTGAAAATGGTTAATCGCCATAAAGGACGGAGAACAAACATCGGAAGTTTTCCAAATAATAATCATCAATTCGTTGTGACACGCTCTGTCACGTGTTACGATATTAAAAAGGGTCATGTCAAAGGAGACTTTGTGAGTTGGGTGTGACGTAACCGCTCGACAAAATCCAAATATCTAATTAATTGTATTCTCATCTGCACGTATATGTATACTTACTTTCTTATCTCAAGTTTCGCGCTGTTTCATATCAAGATTCGTGAATTTTCGATCAATCGAAAATATTGACTCTCTACCTATATTATGTCATTTTTTAGGGACGATCGTTTGAAAAACGAAGTGCCCTATACATTCGCCATCGCAAACAACGTCGGATCGAGAGAAACGTCTCAAACCATATAGGGAGCAGTGTTGGGCATCACTAATTACAAATTGTAATTAATTAGATTCAAATTACTAATGAAATTTGTAATTTGTAATTACGAAAAATTCAATTAATAATTACATTTTTAATTTGTAATTAAGAAAAATTAAATATTCAATCCAAACTCACCCAGTCCCACCTGAGCCCGTTTCTAAACTCACCCAGTCCCATTTGAGCGCGTTTCAAATTTTTTGAAATTTAGGTCGAAAATTGCTCCTAGTATCAGATGAACATCTAACCCGAGGCGGTGTGCTGAAATTTTAGGCGGGAAAACCCCCTGAGTGTATGTCTAAGCAAGCATGCATTCGTATGGATGAGTCTCTCGCTCTCTCTCTCTCTCTGCATGTCTCATTCGCTTACGAAATAAGACATTTCTAAAATTTTAAGTCGAAAAATTGCTCCTGGTATCAGGAGAACATCTGACCCGAGGAGGTGTTCCGTAATTTTGGCGGGAAAATACCCTGAGTCTATGTCCAAGCAAGCATGCATTCGTATAGATGAGTCTCTCGCTCTCTCTCTCTCTCTGCATGTCTCATTCGCTTACGAAATAAGACATTTCTAAAATTTTAAGTCGAAAAATTGCTCCTGGTATCAGGAGAACATCTGACCCGAGGAGGTGTGCTGAAATTTTTGGCGGGAAAACCCCCTGAGTCTATGTCTAAGCAAGCATGCATTCGTATAGATGAGTCTCTCGCTCTCTCTCTCTCTCTGCATGTCTCATTCGCTTACAAAATTAAGAATTTTCTGAAATTTTAAGTCGAAAAATTGCTCCTGGTATCAGGAGAACATCTGACCCGAGGAGGTGTGCTGAAATTTTTGGCGGGAAAAACCAGCAGCGTACAGCAAGCATGCATGCAGTTGTAAAGATGTATGTCTCTAAGGAACTCTCTGTATGCTAAAGTTATATTGGATTTTCGAAATTTGCCCAGTCCTAATCGATCATACTTTCTTAAACTTATCAAAATTGCTTACCTTATTTAACATCTGAAATAATTAAAGAGTCGCAGGAAGGGGAGAATGGAAAATAACCAAGTCATTATTTATAGGTATATCTGGGAATTTATTGATACAATGAATCAGCATCAATACAATATTTCTCATTGTCAACGTTATGTACAATTTGTAATCATTTGTAATTATTTTCTTATCATTTCTTATATGTATATGTATATGCATCATATTCCATGGAGTCTCTCTTCCTTTCCTTTCTGCTATACAAGTTCTTATAATATAGACTACATTTTATCCGACAGAGTTTTTCGGATTTTGATTGAAGTGCATTCAAGTGTAACAGAAAGACGAGTGTTATGATATCAGGGGAGATCGGGCCGCTAATGAGTGCAAATGCCATTTTCATAATTTTAATTTTCAAGCAAGCAAGAAGGGTTATTAATGCAACGATTGATTGTTCGTGATCTTATAGGAAATCTAATGAAGGATAGTTCGCTATAATAATGCATATTCATTATATCAACAATTTTAATACATGATTATTTAATTTGACTAGTTTCACGTGTAATCGGACTTCTATATTATGTGTGTCATTAATAATTACATATTTTACATTCTTATAATGTACTGCACAGTGCACAGCTACTATTTTTCAACAGCGTGTTGAACAGCGTAATCGATTATTTATCTCATGATTTCCTTCAATTAGGATAAAAATTACGGCTCCTAAAATTTTGGTGTAAAAAGGTTCACGCGTTCTAGTGAATGGGATGAATTCTTATGAAAAATAAATATCATGCATACGCATATAACGCATATGTGCACGCATCTATCGAAGCCACAAATTAGACAAAGGAACCTTTTTATTTACTTAAAATTTTATGAAATTGTGGCTACTAAATGCAGCCATACTATCATTTACATCCACGCATATCGTTACACCAAATACTGACATACTAAACAACGTGTAGGACAAATAAATAGAAGCCAATTTGAGCGGTTATTATAAACGTAAGCCCAACATATCGCCAGCCGTCAGGAGTCAGTAGTACAAGTCTTGTTTGGTCAGCCAGTCCGCCCGCGCCAGTGATCCAAAGTGCATGAATGCATCGTGCATAAACATATCGCGCATTCAGTTCCTGACTGCGTACGCCAAACTTTGTCAATCTTAATTGAAAATATGATATTTTAATGTAATGGTCTTCAGATTGGCGTGAATGGGTCATTTTTCAAGAGTAAATGATGTTGCCTTACTCAGAGATTTCACACTCTTAGTTTAGCCACCATTTAGCGTTATTTAGATAATTAAGTAAACGTATAGCTAGAAGCTTGCGACTATTTTAACAATGAGAATAGTTTATAAAAACTTATTTTACTTGAAGTTAAATTATTGAATTAGACAGATATGAGCGCCCGGATAGCTCAGTCGGTAGAGCATCAGACTTTTAATCTGAGGGTCCAGGGTTCAAGTCCCTGTTCGGGCGGTATAATTTTTTTTCTTATAGACTCGAGTGAAAAGAAAAAAAAAATCATTGAAAGTATATTATAATGTGACATGAGGCAATTATTGAACAAGAGAAAACTTAGATTTTGAATGAACTGATAAAATTCAGGCAAGATGTGTTTATGTATTCTGATTGTTAGAAAAAAACAGCGATAATTTGTAATCACTTAAATTATTTATTTGTTCATTTTTTATATATTGGTTGGTACAGTAAGAAACTTAATAAGTTGTAAATTAATAAGCACCACAAAGCCTTACAATGAGAAGGAATAAACGATAAACTAAAGGACAGAGGAATTCTTCTTATTACAACGATGAAAATAGGTATTCCATCAAGCGTGGAATATAATATTTATATGATATCTCTCTCTTTCTCTCTCTGTCAAGGCGCAAAAATTTAACGCTAAATTAGGTATTATTTACTATAACTAGTATCTAAGTTACGAGATATTAATAATAATGATATGGTTCTTACTAACGATAATACGAGTAAATTAATCAGTATATGGTAATGTATTTCAATAATGATTCCACAAAAATATAAATAAAAAAAGCAATGAAATTTTCAGAGTTCAGAATTTCGGTGATTATTTTTTTTGTTTTTTTTTTTTTGTTCGGTTAATTATATGATCAACAATTGATTTTGTAATCGCCATCTATTCCAGGCGCTAATATATTATATATATATATATTTATTTATATATTTATTTAATTTATGTTAATTTTGCAGGAAAAAATTTCTAAACCTACGAGAACATTCTCAGTTTCCATTCTTCTGTTTAGGTACATAATTTACCACTTTGATTAATTTTCTAATACATATAGAATTTATTGAGGCGTTCGAAATATGCCTATAAATTTACACCTAAAATTTCTTATAGTACAATACGAGGTGATCTTAATTTTCTTCATCATTTTCTTCATCTTTTTCTTTTCTATTCTTATACAAAAAGGAACAAACCATCTGTTACAAAGCTCAAAACTGAATCATCTATGAACAAACAAAAAAATAAAACAAAAAAACGAAAAAAAAGTGTGGATAGAAGTAAAACAAATTAATATTACAATAGGTATAATAATCTATGTATGTATGCTCGTATGTATATAGGCATACATTAGTAATATTGTTCTTATATAATCTTATTTACAGTCATGTCAGTAAATTTATAATTTACTCGAAAATAATTTAGAAAAATACTTGAAATGGCCTGCTGATAATGAATGATTGTATAATTATCGTTGAAAACGAACGTTTTCAGGGTATGTACCTAAGTTAAAAGTATATGTAATTACTTATCAACAGAAGAAAAAAAAAATCATCGCATTTGCCAATATGATATTTATATAATATATACATATACCTATATATATGTATATATATTATAAATTATAACTACGAGTTTATCAACAGCCAGACAATTGTTTGAAATGGTATGTACTATACACAAGAGACAATAATATAGGCTTTGAATGTGACGCAAATTGTAAGAAAATATGCGGTGATAAAAAATAAAAATTTAGCGTACAATAATAGATTCTTGTAATTCTTTGCTTTTTTTCTCTAAAAAAGATTTATTCATATTTTTTCTTTTTTTTTTTTCTTTGAAACGAGGCCGAGTTCTGCTTAAAGCCTATCTATTTCAACGTTAAGGTAGTATTTCGAACCGGTTACAAGGTACATTTATCAATATTATGTAATAATCATTATTATGTCGCACACAGTTTTTTTTTTTTTTTCTTACTCTCTGTGTCAACTATCAATAAAGTTTTAAAACATTAACGACAATTTAGAATATATTTACTACATTGCATCTAAAATCTGTTCAATACCATCAATAATATTACTATTATCATTTACTATGTATTTAGGAAAGAGTATTTTTATTTGTGTATTTATTCATTCATTTATTTATTTATTTATTTATTTATTTACTTATTCATTCACGTAATATTGTATTCACCGTAATGGTAATGGTGTTCTCCAGGGCCCGTTTTATTAAATATTACTATATTCATATCTCGAAACGACAATTCTGAACATTAAAATACTTGCGTCGTTCCGAGCGAAGAGGTACCATACATATTATTTTTTCATACCACTATAACTATTCTCTCTAAAATCATAATATTCAGAAGGTAATTTCCTCGTGAATTTTAACGTTAAATATTTAGCCTTGGTTTATTAGGGTGAAAGAAGGTGTGGTTACACAAAGTCCATTAGCTAGTTTCTTTACCGTTGCAAACACACACCGAGAACGAAATAGAGTATGGCCTGACATTCAGTTCAAAGTTATTCAAACATAGTAACCAATACTCAATCGATTTTCTATTTATTATTCATCTTTTACCCTACACACAGCCCTGCACTGACATAGGCCGATGCAAATCGAGGAGCTGTTACCCATTATTATATCATACATTTGTATATCTTCAAAGGGTTTTCAAGATTTTTCTTTCATTATCTAATATTATTAATAGAGAATATTTTACACGCTAGCGTTGTGTCATTCTCCAGGATCGTCCCACTTGGCCTCTTCCGCTATTCGATCGAAGCAGTCAGAAAGGAACGTATACTGTGAACAATAAACAGTTTGTTTGATTACCAATAAAAATATCAAATCACACATTATTTGATTCGTTTTTTTCTGTTTTATCGTCTCGCTTACGTAAGGCGTGAAGACTTTTAGCCAGCGAGGTGGCCTGTTGTCTGGTCGCGTATACTGAAAACAGAATGCCATGCTTTCCTCGTCTACTTCCCAACGTGCAATTGAATTCCATTGAAATTCTACGACTTGGGATTCTAGGGTGCCGTCTTCTTTGCACGCGTGTAATTTAAATGCTGCCGCACCTACGGCTGCAACCACGTGTCCCTCCTTTCTCGAGTCACATGCACAGTGTGGAAATACTACGTCCCCGTACCCATTCAATTCTCTCGCCAATTTGAGATACTGAAATGAAGAAACGTACAAATGAATAAAAAATTAAGCATAAGAATTGTTGTGAGATACATAACAAATAATTTGTGAAATTTCGCAGATTTGTAGTATAATTGAACATGGTTTATGCTACATATGCCTCGGCTTAAGACCTTTTTCATATCAAATGCATACTTCGTGTTTCCTTGAAGCATCTTGGAGAGCTTTTAGTTGGTATAATCTTTCCCCAGCACTGATATGCCCTCTGTTAACTTCGTCTACAGCCTGCCAAAAGATCCAAGTAAGTGCTTGCTCGCTCAAAGGTCTAGAGAGCGTAAACAACCATCTTCTTATAGCCAAGCACGTAGCACTGGCTGTTGAATAGTTCTGGATGTATAGGGTATGCGGATGCTCGTGTGGTTGGAGTTTTCGTTCTGAAAATATCGATTAAATAACTGAATAGGCTTTTCTTTCAAATTAACAATTCCTTAATCAACTTGATTGAAATTATCATGAAAAAAAAATCGTCAACTCAACGAGGACATGAAAAATTAAAGCTTTTCAACTAGTTTCCATTATACTACCGAATTTTTTACTTTAATAAAAAATTAATCCAACGAAAATCTGTTTTATTTTTTTTTTTATCAATATTTACAATCTTGGGTGAAAAACCAGTCTCAAATGTTTTATTTTTGTAAAGGGGTGACCTGAAACCTCCACAAAACTCCACCCAACTGCATAAATGTTCTTCTTTTCATCAAAAAAAATTATATTTTGTTTAAATTTGACTCTTTTCTTCACCCAATGATTTACAGAGTAAATAAAAAGATCGTTTTTTTCAGCTTCCTAAAGATATTTTCACTCCTTACCAAAATTATACTCGACAATTTCGAACAGGTAAAAGTACTTTGCTGTATCATTGTCAAGCCCAACTCTACAGCAAACAGCGTCGTAAACATCTCTCGCGTTTGCTGCCTTAGCTACAGTAACCGTGACGACTTCTCTATCAGGCAAAAGTACTTTGAGATCAACAGCAGGACCCTGATCGCCGTCTTCTTCAAGTCTGTCTGTAAGGAACTCTTGCATCGCGTCACTTTCCGCTATCACACGTACCGCGCATACTTTTTCCAAATACTGTTCTAGGCCACGACGTCTTCCGTCTAATTGCTGCTCGCTCAATCTGTTGAACAATAATCGCATTACTTGATTAGAAACTTGATTTAAAAAATATATATATAAACGAAAAAAATAAAGAAAGATTTAATTTTGTTAAAAAATGTTCAAATTATTATTGAAAAATTGGAATGGATACTTTTTCAAACACGTTCCTAATATTACTTTTATCAAGAATGAACCCATCTTATTCTATATTTTTATGTATTACGTTATGAACACTTACTGAAACGGCCATTTCCCGGGTAGTTTTGGAAAATTGAAGCCAATGAATTCCTTTTTAAGGGCCATATGAAGGGCAGCAAATTCCCTGTAACGTCTTGAGCAGAGATGCCTTCCAGCCATGTGGACATTGAAGACGACAAATCTTTCATGTTTTCGTTCGCGTACGTGATAATCCGGTACGCTTATCGGCAGTGATCTTTTTTCGCTGTAGTCGACAGATGCGTAGCTAGAAAATTTTTGTTTTATTTTTATTTTTATTATTTTTATTTTTACAGGGATTATTAATTTTATATGAATTTTTATCGTCGTCGAGGGTCGTACAGCGTCCGACGAAGAAACGATGATATATACTATAAATATTATACACTACATTATACTTATACGAGTGTGTATTTTCATCATCGTTTACGCGAGAAACGCGGTACAACCCTGTAGACAGATAAACTGAAAGAACAACTTACGTCCTTGTCGAATAAGTCCGGAACATAAAGGATAAATATAAATAGAAAGTTAATGGGGGGTTTCTTGATTTCGTTTTATTTAATTTTTGACGATAATTAAAGCGGGATTCAGTGTTCTACGGAATATAAGGGTTCAAAAATTTGGAGATTTAATTATTATTTTTGTTTTTTCAACACTCACCTCAAGTCCTCGATTGGTTCTAGCCTCTCAGCTTCCTGAGGTGTGACGGATATTACAGTCAAGGTGAGAACATCGCCTCCAGACTTTATTAAATCGACTACTTGTTTATGGGTAGCGCCTTCAACGTTTACGTTATTTCTGTAATAAAGAGAACGAGGGGGGAAAATTAATCGACAAATTACTTGGATTCAATCATGCAGTCCTATTCTATCATACGCGTTTACTTTTCAAAAAATGGAAACTTTACTAAAGTTTAAATTACTCGTTTCGATTTGAAAACAAAATTCAATCAAAGTTTATAACTAGTTTCTCAAATAATAATAGTAATAATAATAATAAGGAACACATAATAAAATATGCTGCTTGTGATAAAACACCGCAATGTTGTACAAATCATTCGACCAATCTCGACAAAATTTATCACCAATTTCACAAATTATTTAAACCATAATTTTATCAAATTTCCCTCAAATCGCGATCAACTTGATAGAAAATTATTCGACGAACGAATGGATGAACGCATATAACATTAATTATAGAAAATTAGTAGTGTTTGACTTTTTTTTTCAGTGACATTAAATATATCACATGCTGAGTGTGAAATTCTGATATTCATTAAGCGGATTAATCGAATTTCGATAACGTCGAATTTAGGAAAGCTACAAACTAGCTATTTCCTCCTAAAGCTTTATGCAAAAAAATTCTGCCCACAATGCAGTTGCCCAGCTGTGCAGCAGTACTAATTGAAAAAATTAGTTTTATCCAGATAGTTTATAACCGACAATGACTTTAAACGCAGACTCCTATTAAGTGAGTTATATTTCTGTCACAAAATCATATACTCAATTTATAAGAGTCACCGTTCTAATCGATTCAAAGCTCGTTTTTAATGGCTAACCAAAGCTCAAGATGTGTTCAACGCGCTTTTTTATAACCATATACTGCAAAGCTCGGTCAAAAATAGGCGGCTAAAGAGCTTAATTATAACTGTAAACGCCGGGTTATTACATGTTATCCACAAATCGTTATCATACAGACGCCCCAAAGAAGAAAAAAAAAATTTATAGTCAAAGAAATTTTATAAAGTCTGAATCCCGTTTCTCGGTACCGAAACAGGGAAATATTATCGTCGGCAAAGATTCACCGGTATAACAAGATCTTGGTGCAAGTACACCTATATTATAATAATAATAATGACAATAATAATGATAACTGCTAAATCTACAAGTGCGCAGTTAGGTTTTAGCCGGAATTATTAATCAGGTAACGGGATGTGTAGAGAAGCGAATGGATTTAAAAGCAGGAAAGTGTTGTTCGACTGCATCATCTTAACAAACAGATGGCCATGTAGGTAGGTGTATATAATTGCCAAGGCTGCAGTAAATTAACCGCACGTCAATATATGTATAAGTAGAATATAAAAGTTTCTAAATTTCACGCTCATCGAGGTATAAATTATATAATTTTTTTTTTCTTTTTTATAAGAAATTGCAGTTTAATACCAGAGCATGATGCATATGAGTGAAAATGATGAAAAATTGCGTCACGCATATATTGGAGCAAACAAGACTCAAGACAACTGAGATTAGAATTATCAATAGGCTACGGAATTGGGTTGCTGTTGATACGAATATAACGGAGTTATCTCCGCGCGTCCCGGCGCCATAACATGCACTATATAGGTATATGAAGAAATATTGATAATGAGATAAATTTGAAAATAATAAAAAAAAGATCGTACAAAAAAATGCAAAAATAAATGTTATATATATAGCATCGTTTCAGAGTCAGTGTAAATATATGCAAAAAAAAAAGAAAATTGAATAAATACCATTTTTTTTGTCGTTTTTTCGACAATAATTACTTCGAAATACATATTTGAAAAATGACGAATTTTTAATCGACATGCCTATATTTCAATATGCGAATAAATTCACCAAGTATACCTAACTATGTAAATTTTTCGGATAAACATAGGTATAATGGATATTCAGCTGTTTTCATGGAATCGAAGGCAGAGTTAATATTCCGATATTGTATAAACAGAAAATACGATATTCGGGCCGTTGGTTACTACCTACGCCAGCGGTATGGAAATATACTTGAAACGAATCGTCTCACGGACCATTTGATATTCTATACTACATTATAGTGTACCCTATAGTGGTAACAGAGTTTCGATTTCTCTATGCGAAATGACTTTGACATAAAAAAAAAAAGTACAAAATAATTTCCAAATATAGGTATATATGTATACAATATAAATTCTTTGTTATCCATATGGCGCGATAATGTATGTATGTACATGTATATACCAACTTTTACATTACATATACTCACCCGTCAGAAATAACATCAAGTTGAAAATTTCCATTGGCAGTATCCAATTGCCGTAATCTACGTTTATTTTTCGTCCAGTCGTACTGGACAGCGGTCACGTGACAGGATAACATTTTACCTTGTTATCGTATAATGAATAATATATGTATATAATATTAAATTACAACGAAAACAACGATTGCAGCTTGCAGTCTAACGATTAATTATTAACTCGATTGGACCGGCCATTTCGATTCAATATATACGTATACGTATACGAACCGTATTTATAAATCGACTGAAAAGACAGTCGGATAGCCGATAACTACACTGAATTCTTTACGATCCACTACGATCAGAGGGACTGAAAAAAAAAGACTCGAACACATGTAGATTTACGATAAAAGTTTTACAACGTTGACTCCCTCCCTCGTTAGCTCGATTTCACTAAAAGTGTTCGTCTATAATGGATACAGTGGGAAATTACAGACATTACAGTTTATAACGAAACTAGTAAATCCTGTATTTCTAGTTATAATAACGTGGCGTAGATTGTATACGTAAAAAAAAAAAAACTATATAGCAAAGAGACATCTTCGTCAGTTCTGAAGAGTAGAAAAAAAAAAAAAAATGTAAAATAATTTCTATAGAATCGAGGAAACACGCTCTTTGGCATTTATATACAGACTCGTCAAGAGATAAAATTTTGGGAGTGTTGAAATTCGGTTTTAAAATTAGCACTCGAATATATATTCTGCTTGATTGGAGCGGGGTAAATTATTGAGAGAATTCATCGATTGTAGAAATTGACTTCGCGCAATTCGCAGCAGCTAAAGTTGGAAATAAATAATTCATGGGAGATCAGATCGAACAATTATGTCAAGGTATTTAATTAGCAATTAGACCGTACATATCTCATCGTTATGATAATAATAAATAAAAACTTCGTTTATTTTTATTTTTTTTTAATAATATTCGCATCTTATTTTATCAAGGACTTGAAGACGAGACACGTAGATGGCTACACTCTGCAGTTGAAAGTAGGACTGCGAGAATCACGAATGTGCACGTACTCGTATAAAAATAAAACATACTGAAGAAACAAAAAAAAAAGAACGAAATTTATTCATACGTTGAGCATTTCTACTTATATATACGAGTCCGCAGAATTAAGACTGCGTTAAGAGAAAAAAAAAGAAGTTTAATTGAAACTATAAAGACAGAAAAATCAACAGATGATGAAATAAATTTACCCGAATTAACAACCCGTACGACGTTTCCGGTTTACGTAAAAATACCGAAAAAAATGATCACTTTTATCACCGCAAAAGATGACGATGTTTATATTCCATAAAAACCGCAATACCTATAACGTGCCGGCGAATAACACGTATGTGAAAAAACAGAAAAAAAAAAAAAAACGCACACCGAATATTTGTCGGAGAGAAAATTTTTGTTAGTTTTGAGAACAAAAAAAAAGACTCAAAAAAGGAAAAAGGAAAAAAAAGAAAATTATAAAAGCGAAAGAAAGACGAGAGAAAAATTTCTGCGGTTAAAAAGTTTCGACGAACGCGATATACGCGACTCTCGGTAAGACCGCGACGACTGTCTCCAAGTAAGCGAAGAGAAGTCAGTTTCCTTAGCACAAGATTGCGGAATAAAGGGGAACGGCTTGTTACGAAGGCCTTTGCCTCAAAGCATTGGATTTCGATAGTGAAAGCCATTCTCTGATTGGTTAGCCGCGGAGGCGCGGTTTAAAATGAAAAAATAAAAAATGAGAAAAAAAAAAAAATACGAAATGATTTCAATGCGTGTCACGATATCGTGAGAGGAGAGATAGATAGGGAGGGAGATGTAGCATACGTCGCGACTTAAATGTGTGAAGATCCATATACGCAAGGAGCATCGTACCCTCTTCGGAATGTGCCGAGTAAGACTGGTGACCTCGCGGATCAAGGTCGATAATTAACGACAAATAAACGATAAAAGATAAATAAGAAAAGCGAATGAAATGACATGGATGTATATACATTTACGTATATAGCATATATATGTATGTATACAATGCGAACAGTAATTTAGATAACGTGTAAATGAACTTTGATGTACTAACTCGTATAATTTGCACAGAAAAAAAGTTCTACTTCATAATGTTACAAATTATATACGACGGAAGTTGGTATACATAACAGTTTTTAAAAAGGGATTTACGCGCCCTTGACAAAAGTCGTTCGGTTATAATACAGTAGTCTAGCTCCTGTGTAACTATATAATATAATATACATGCGTCTGTACATATAATACCTATATACGTGAAACCTTTGAAACGATTGTAAGCCGGTAAAAATACTTCGTGTATATCATTCAAGCGCCAAGAACCTCGTGTTCCAGGGTATAGTTGGATATACCTATACGTTCCTTTCTCATTCCCTTATAGGTATTAGTATAGAGTTTCAGTTTTTCCTCGTGTCTGGTCGAGGTACGCGGCTATATATCGCGATATGCCTAATATCGATGATATATACGCTGCAACGCGGTAGAAGTGAAAGGTATAATAAAACGGGCTGCAGGTAAACGTAATGAGATGATAAACGCAATACATAAATGAACATACATATTATTACGGAAAGTTATATATGTACGCATTATATACCTAACAATCGTCGAACGGTTTATAAATATCGAACAAGATGATTTTAACGGATATATATTCTGTACAGTTTCCTAATTACTGTACAGCGAGCGAGCTGGCTCAACGAGAAGCCTTAGCCCCTTTCGTCTGAGGTAATAATTACGTAATCAATTACTACCCCCGTTATAACGATATATATAAACGCGTTTCAGCGTACGAGGGTAAAGTTTTCGAGACACGTATATACGTCACTGCAGATGTGACCGCAGCTCGTAATAAGACGTGTCATAATGATGGAGAGAATTTGACCCGGAAACTATAATGTGCAATAGGACCGCGCTCATCACGATACGGTATACTGGCTAATTAAGGAGCAACCGCGGACAGAGAGAAAGAGAGAACTGACGAAGACACGATGCAGGCAGCAAGAGTTTAGCTCTGTCCACTTGTATCATACCTACGGAGGTATCTACATACATACACGCACTGAGAAAATACCACCTTCTTATTAACCTCGCTCCGTGTCACGTGACGTACGTGGTTTAATTATCACTGTACAGCGTTCCCTTGATTGTATTTTACTTTATTTTATTTTCATTTTATTGTCTCATTTACCCCCGGATCAAACTCTAATTTATTGAAACCCTTCGGTAAAATTTTTCAATCGATGAAATTGACGTGGAAAAAAGATCGGAAAGTTTTTTGTAATCAGAATTTTAAATATTCGTCAGAAGTTTTAGTTCTGACTGTAGTATTTATGTACAGGGTGAGTTTTATCAAAGGTCCAGCCTCAGTTGATCTGAAAACGTGATTGTTGGGAATATAAAACGTATAGGATCCCGTAAAGGTTCGATTCACAGAACTCATCAGGCATATATGCCCTACCTTATTTTACTGTTTTTTAGTTTTTCATTTCACATTTTTATCAGTCCAAATTTCAAAAATAGTTTTCTCATACCGATGTATAGATTTTGCACTCTATATATACCGGATGTGTTCTAACTCTGTAAATAGCAGTATATAATAATCTGTTTGATCGTGACTTACGACTACGTAGGTATACATATACCTATATCTAGTAGAGATGAGTTTATTTTTACACATTTCGCAAGAGTGGTCAGTCAGAGAGTCATGAATAATGTTTCCCCATACAATTTTCTGATTGATCAACAGCCACTTGCTCTACGAAGGAAAACAGCTCCTGTTAGCAAAACTCATCAGATAAATACGTGTACTATAGACGTATACCATAATATTAACGCTAAACGTATTGCGGAAGTGTAATTGCAGTAGCTACATACAAAGATCATTGTGTATTTTCAAGAGTAAGTGTTATATCATCCTGTACGTATGTATGTACTATTATGCAAGTCGTTTGAGTAGGTGCCAGTGATCCTCTTTGATCAGCGCCACGTTACGGTCGATTATTGAACGAAGATGCGAGTATAATTACGACGAGTCGGTAATTTACTTTTCGTGCATCTTATATATACATACTATGTTATGTATTATATTACCATTAATATATGAACCAAGTAAACGTGTATTATACTCATTGATGATAGTCTCACCTCGTTACCGACAACATGCGCGGTATAAATGTCGAACTTTTTTACCCCTCCAAAAAAATTTACACAGATTTTCGCAATTTTTTTTTTCTAATAAAGACAAAAACAAAAGAATCCTAATTTTTTTAATCATTCAAACCGGATCACATATGGTTCGATTCTCGTTTTAATTTTAAATGAAATAATTAACAGAGAAGTAGCAATACATCACAGTTCGAAATTATCGAAGAAAGATTATATAGGCAGTCGGAAATAAAAATTTTCTTCAAGATTTTCTTCAGCTTCAAAGAACTGACGATTCAATTTTCATTTTTCATTATTTGAGAAGATTAAGAATTTTCTCTCAAAAAAAAAAAAGAGAGAAATATAAGATCGATATCTACCACATCCGAGGTCTGAGAAAAAAAGAGATAACGTATGTTGAAAAATGGACCAGACACAGGTAAGATGTATGTACCTTAGCTATATATACAATATTATACATAATAGTTCGCGGGCAGATCGCCAAAAAGCACAAGCTGCACTAGGAACTTCCTAATAGAATTACTAAGCCGTCATTTCTTTCTGTTTTTTTCTTTTTTTCTCTTTCGTTACGTAAGTGTAATTGCCCTTGTGACTATGATAAAGTTGCGTAACTGATACAAACATGTGCACAATCCATATGATAACAGCATTCATAATTCGTGTAATACATATACATATACTATATATATATATGTATTTTCTATCACGCAGGTAAATTATATATTTTTTACATTTTAATCTAGTTAATAATCGTAAGAATAACGTTGCAACTCATACACGTCGATATCCTGACGTCGGTATATAATTAGCTATTTACGTGCCGAGCAATGCTACACACGACATACGGTCATCGACACTATTGAATTCGGTCAGTCACGTTTACGATCCGACGATGCACTAGTTTCTCCAAGTCTTACTAGACAGCAGCAACAGCAATAGTAACAGCCAATAATCTCGTACCCCAATTACCGAAGATGAGTAGGTATATAGATCTTATTATGTCACGTTTTCGCGTAGGCGACAAGTAAACTACATATAGGTATGTGGAACTTTGTAACCCTCAGAGTAAGAGACTGAGAAAAAGTTCGTAGGTCATCGTATGCGTATCAGGCGATGACAATAGCTTGATATCAGATGAAATTCTATATGACTGACGACTATCGTAACCATCTCAAAGATCACAATAACAGTTACCGATATAGTATGATTGATATAATAAGTCGTACTGCGGGAACGATTCATTCATAATCAAGGATCATCGTATCTATACCTATAGTTTTATCAATAGGTGATAAAAAAAAAAAAAAACTGCATCGATGCGAATATGATTGCAGGACGTAGTGCGATGATGACGTAATTTTATAGCAAATACGTTTTTGAAATTTCACGATACGTAGATGATTCACCGTTTATTTTCTACGTATGTATATACATATATATATATATACCTATACCTATAAACTAATATACATGTATGATAAAAGTAAATTCTGACGACAAATCTTGTTCAAAGAATTGACTTGCGTCATTTATCATGCCAGTGAGAGTCACCTTTTTTTCATTTCTGTTTTTTATTTTTTTTTTTCCATTCTTTTCTTTCTTTTTTCTTGCGGAAAAGGTGTAGATATATTCTAGTATACGTATATATATATATAGGTGAGGTATAACCTTGGACGTCTTATCGCGGTTCGGAGAGGAAAGTGTTATATATTTTGCGAAGCCGTGATCGATTCGCGTAGGTATATAGACCCGTACATACCTATGTATACCTATATAGGTATGTATGTGTCTATATATTATAGGTACCATATAATACCGCGTGATATTATTTCGAAGTGATTTTTCTCTCGAAGTAAAATAATTTTTCGTTTATTCTTGTTTAATGTTGTAATTTATTATCATTATTATCATTATTATCATTTTTTAGAGTCTTCATAATAATTTGCACCTGCCTCGCATCTTGTTTTCAAAAGGTTTCGCATCGCGAATCCCTATATTGAAAGCCTTTTTGTGTTTATTGCGTACAGGTACGTACATATATTGTATATATAGGTATATATAGATATAATAATATCATCATGGCGTTAAAGGAAAATTATAGCCGAGCCAAAGTTTACTTTATCCATCTCAGCGTATGTACTTCAAATATTTATTATGCAAGAGGGAAAGAGAGAGAGAGAGAAAGACAAAGATAGAGAAAGAGCATAATTGAGAGAGAGTCAAGCCAGGATTCCGTTAACCGGAAGATCGCGTTCTGTATTCTAGTCATTAAATTTAGTTTCAAAAATTTCTCATCCGAAAGTTATTAACTCTATTTTAATTTTCATTTTTTTCTCTTCTTCTTTCTTCTTATTCGCGAAATTCTATTTACGAATGACCGCAAAGATTCTTCACTTCACCTGATTTGTCTCGTATACAGGTATATATATATACCATCGCCATATATATGTAGGTATATATTTTATACACGATATCGTCATACGCGGAAATAAAATTTCCCGCTTTATTACTTAGACTCAGTTCATCTTTTAAGGGCGCGATACATAAATCAATAACTATATTTAGGCAGTGTATATAGGTATGTATTCAAAGTTGGCGAACATCTGCAATAAATAAATCCATACATAGTTAGAATTGATTTTTCACGATAGTCTTTTACGGATTTCCAGAAACTCAGTCTTATATATTCCTATGTCGTAGGTACCCACTATAATCTTTCATATGTGTCTAATGTAATTATGAAAGTAGGTATGTTTATACCTACGTATATATACCCTAAATTCGAAGTAAACTTGATCATTTATCCTGCATCCTTTAACTCGTTCATATATTTATGATGAATATATATTCAGATATTTTATACGATGTATACATAGTATAAATTCGCGCAGATTTACGGTAAAACATATCAAATGAAATACATACCGCGCGTATACTTATGTCCTATATACCTACACCTACTCGTATAACATAAAAGACATCGGAAAAGTTCTTTCCGCAAAACGATCTCGTTAAAGCTTCTTATTGTATAATACGGGTACACCATACAGATAAACAATACCTCAGCTTCAAGTCAACTTTCGGATCAACACAATTCCGTATTGTTAAGAGGGTGCAGTTTCAAGAACTGGCAAGTAGCAGATACAACACCGAGATTGGATAGAATTACTTAATTTGAGATGAAGAAGAAAAAGAAAACCAGATGTAAATTTATCTATACAAATATAAAACACAATTTCACCCCTTTTAGAACCATTCATACGTACAAATTGTAGTTCGCAATTTGATCCTGAATTCGGGGTTAAATAACGGAAAAGGGTTACTAACACAAACACAAGCGAACCTAGCTCTATGACTAGTTCTTCGCTATCCCCAGTTTTCCAATTAATTACTCTATTTCATTCACGGATGGATAGAGATCAGTCTCAATTCACCTTTGAGCAACTATATTACAGTCGAGTGTTAACCTAGTCTCAATATCCGTTTAACAGTCGTTGCGAAAACTTTTACTCATGACCATGACTCGTACGACCCGATTTACGAACCTCGTACCACACACGTACGTTTCTGTCATGCGTGGGTATGATATCATATGCAAGTGAATATCATTCAATTTACACCTGCACAGGTGCAGCCTGACTGCAGAAATTATTACGTCTTATATTTAGTTAGGCACAATCAGATATACCCAGTCTTTTTCGAGTCTATAGATTAGATTAAACAATATGCCGTATATTATAGAATATATAGGGAATTCCACGTCAACTCAACCCATGGGTCTGACCCTTGGACCTCGCGAATTTTTTTTTTTACTTTCGAGAAAAGCTTGAAAAAAAAAGAAGGAAACGCCGCCCCACTTTGGCTCAAAGCCTCAAAATTTTGATATTCGACACATGATTTTTCAGAATTTTTTCAGATTTCTAAATTGTTTTAATCAATATGGTCGCTTTCAAAAATTTTAGATGATTCAAATCGATTCAAAAAAATAAAAAAAAATAAAATTTTAGTGCCTTTGAGAGTCCAATCAATCATATAAAAAATCACGAGTCAAATCGGAGAGGTCAAGGGTCAGACCCAGGTTGAGTTTGCGTGAAATTCCCCATATATGGTCCATTCATAATATTTATTACATGTATTACAAAAAAAATAAAATAAACAGAATAAAAAAAATCGTATAACGAGACCCCCGTATGGATTTTCGGCAAGGTTGTATATATATGCGTATATATATATATATACATTACCCACCCCCATGAATATAATTCATTGTAAAAGGTCGCAAAAAAGCGTTAGTAAATGTTTCCGTATAGTGCCCGCAACCTCATCCCCGGATTAAAATCAGCCCTGGCCTTGGTCCACCCGCGCGTTCAATGAAATCGTTTATCAAAGGCTTTATCGACACGCGGGGCGAATCGCCGTGCGGCGCGGGACAAGTGGCGCTGCGTAATTACTGCCTTGTCAAACACGCGTGCAGAGTACAGCTGAGAGAAGTAGAAAATTTTACCAGGATCATATATATCAGGGCGCCGTCTATACACGCACGCACACATATATAAGCATATATATACATACAATTAATTCGCGTGTACATATGGGGAAGTACCAACGTTATACCTATACATGTACAGCTTGCAGCAGCAGCGCCTTCTTTATCTCTAAAATCGTATAGCGTGTGCCTTACGCACGCCGTTCGATGGAATGTGAAACAATGACATTATGTATATCGAACCGCAAATTCGTGGCGAACATTAATTACTGCGGTGCCGCTGCAGGATTAGCCAAGGCTTCTTTATCGCTATACGTACTTGTATGATAATTAAAATATAATTTTTACGTCTATAAGTATATAATTTATGTAAAAACTGTATATAAATCTTTGTTATCGTTATAATTGCGTAAGAAAAACCCCTATATATGTGTATATAGGTATAGGTATATGTAGATCCCATAACTGAACATTCATATGGATCGCATGTTGTCGCGCCACCTTTTAATAAAGCTGCTGTGTGTATGTGGGTACACATATACAAATGTACAATTGTCAACGACTGCACTTGTGACTGACATATAACGCGCGAGTGATGATTGCAGTCCGCAGTAAGATGACCTGGATATCAATTAGATTAAAGGTTCTTGCGCCGGTAGCCCATTACAGCGTTCTATATAAATCGACGCTCTATATATATAAACCGAGAAAAGATCAAAATCACGGACAATAGAGTTTTACTATTATACTAAACCGGGATCGTATCGAGGTGAAAATCCGAAAAATAAGCATTTGTCGCGAAGGGCAATAAATAAATTCGCATTTTGCATCCCAGAAAAGCTCGAAATGTGACAACAAATTATTCTCTTTCATACCATTCAGGTCCTGAATTTGTGGTTAAAATGGTCAACGATATTGTAATCGTCGAGATTGAAAACTGGAGCTAGTATTATAGCATAAGTCAACCGTTGTTCTCATCCTCTTACTTGATATGCGTATATTAAGTATCTACTATTCTGTATAAATCAGAGTTATATAGTATTTGACTTGGCCCGCGTGCTGTTCAAACGTTCGCAAGGTCATGGACCTCGAGAGATCGTCAGCGACCGGTTTTCTGACCGATCTTACCACCACGAATAAGACTAGGTACCTACATATATGTACATATATACGTAAAGGATAGTTTTAAGTTTGCGGTCGAAAGATTTGACTAATCTAAAAGTACGAAAGTATAACAGGATAAATATTGGATATAGAAATAATGGTAAAAATAATAATATTTAGGGTTTATGAGATCGGAAGATCCTTTATAATCTGTCCAGCTACGAAGCCACGGAGTATGGTAGAATTTAGTCATATAGGTACAGAGAGACGCAAGAAGCTTGACCGTTTATTGCTGCTGGTAAAACCCGCGATTGGTTGTATCAGTATATACTTACTACGTGCGACTCACTGACTGACTGACGATTCGAGATATTCACGTTATAAGACATACGACGACTTACCAATGAATTTTGATTGAACTCTTTGTAACCTCACGGGGTTATTCGGTATGAATATGTGATGATGCATCGTTGCGGTAATATTTCGTAGTGTGTATGTATAATATACCTATATATTACGTGGATATGAGAGAGAGCATCTCGTAGTGATAAACCCACATTTTTTGTTGATTTCATTATTGTTATTTTTCCTCCACCGTTACTTCGATAATATCGTTGTATAAGTGAAGTATATAGAAAATAATAACACGCTTAATAACACGGATCATTGCTGCAGTTAACGGTTCATGTACATATCTACGTTAAATAATCGTAATAGACTCGCGTATCTCTCTCATTATTGTCATAATAATAGTTGTGCATAGCAGTAGTTTATCTACGCGACTGTTTGACCTAGACATTGAGAAGAGTTTAAAAATAACCGTATAATTGGATTAGAGAAAGTGTTCGAAACTGCAGCGTTTCGATATTTGTTAATAAAATAAACAACGAAAAACGGGATAACTATTATCGAATCGACGTTATTATATCGATAGATTATTTATTAAAAAATATATACACATACACCAGCAATCTGTTCGCTGATTGTACGGTGAGGTCTGCTCTAAGCTGACTATATATTCGCGAGTTGATTTAAAATGACTTTTCCTCGTTGGTTCCACCTCAAATTATTACGCGCAACGCTATAATGTTACTTTTGATCGAAATATTTTACGTAATGAATGAATCATTACAGTGAATATGTTATAACATCTAACAGCTACCCACTCTTTATTTCGCGAGAATTAGAAATTATTTGAAAGTATCGTTGTAGGTATGTACAGTGTTTCGATTACGTTCGTTGGCTAAATATCCTCAATGTCAGTGACTGGATACGTGCAGGTATAATGCAGAGAAAAAAAAAAGGAAGGAAGACGTGACGTGACGTGAGTTAAGGTAAAGTCCGTGTTGAACGGAGTAAGAAGAATAATGACTTGAAATAATTCTAAGAAATGAAACCGGCTTTTAAATGAACCTTTTCGATTTGTTCAAGTTCAATGTTCTCGATACATACTTATTGCACCTTAAATTACGTGGATCTTGTTGCACGCTGTGCTACTATCTTCCTCTTGACTCGAAGTACGTTTATTATTACTAAAGGTCGTTTTAGAATGAACAAAGATCGAATGACTAATGAACCCCTTTATTACTCTAGTTTTATTGTCAACCAGTAAAATAATCCAAGCCCATATTAGACGAACTTCAAAAATTCTCATGTGTATATCTACCATGACCGAAAGTTTGTTGTGCTTGTATAAGTGAATGGTACACACGTAAATCGCGACGAGTGAGAAAATCTATACCTCCCTTAGTCGTTAAAATAATTCTAGCTACCTGCTGTATACCGTGATACCTACGTAGGTTCCTTTTTGTGACCGTGCGAAGCTTAGTCCGTATAGGTATAGTGACAGCGGATAGCGTCTAACTAATCTGGTTCGTTGAGGTACTACAAACAACAAACTGTAAAGCGATAGTATATGCGCGGTGCGGTGTCAGATAGTGGCTGAATAACACCGAGGTATTGAAAATGATAAATGAGAGATAATAAACTCACACTTCTAGGATCCTGTCACCCTTACGTACTCCTGCCTTTTCGGCAGCCCCTTGGGGTAGCACAGCGCTGACATGTTGTAGCGGTGCGTAAAGCTCTCCGTTAATACTCCTCAGCTGTCCACCCTCGCTTACTTGACCACGCACGTTGAAACCGAACCCAGTTTCGGTTTTATATATCGTTACGCATCGCGGTCCCTGCGCGGAGGGATTTACCGAAGGACTAGGATGCTGTGGCACCCGCCCGTTGTTAATCATCGTCACTGTTGTATTCATACCGTCATCCCTCGTAGGCGGACGCTGCACCTCCGACTCGCAGTCCGCCATCTTACTATCTGGACGCCCATTGATATTTCCCGTTTCCGAGCTCGCGTAGAGCGGCACTGCGCCTGTGCAAAACGAGACGGCTACACTAGCGTCAGCCGTTGGCAGAATACGGAGCAACTATTAAAACGAACGCTATTCTATGCTATCCTATGCGGCACCAAGTGGCGAAAAAACTTACGATCAAACTCATAAGAAGAAGAGAGCGTACCATTCTAGCGGTACACATACGCCATGGATTTCCCAACTCGTCGGATGATTCAAATTGAATAATTTGATGACAACTCCGATGGGTCGCCTCGGTTAACCGGACAATTATTGAATAGCAGCAGAATAACGACCGCAATGAATTAGCAAATTCGTCTTTTTTCTTTTCTTCTTTTTTTTTTCAGGGGAATAACCGCAATTTTGAACTTTGGTTTTCTCTTTATATTATTTTTATTGCTTTTTTTCCCTCGATCATAAATGTGACACGTTATACGTATTATCGCTCATAATGCGAATCCAGGGTCTTTTATTTGTACACATGTTGTTGAGCGATTAGCTTATTATAAATAGATAGCGTTAGCATAACTATAATCCATCGAGCAACGAGCTCTGTTATAGTTTAATCGTTGATTTATTTATGAAAAGAGGATAATGCCTGTTATTGTTAAAATTAATATTGCATACGAATAAATTTTCAAGTAGGTATTCGAATAATATATAATAAACAAGATTTTATTACGGATTTAGTATTTATTTAGAATATTTACAACAGTTTGTAACATCCACATATAAAACGACGCGTATAGACAGATTTCTAGGATTATACGGTTAGTAGCGTTTATTGTGTCTGTTGACGAGTTTTTCTACAACGTATAATGGTTCTAATATCTTAATGTCGGGCAGATATTGCGTATTGTTACAATTAATAATAATGGGTGTGGACTCAGGCTAGCATCATATTATCAGTGTATCTCTAATTAATGGTACATCATCGTTTTACTTATTTATTTTATTTTCCTTTTTCTGTTTCTTTTGCATTTTTTTTTCTTTTCTTAGTGTCCAATTACGATAGAAGCGATTGATTTCATTCACTATATGTATACGTATATAATAGTATGTATATTATAAGGATCGCCATCGGATTAACAGGATTACTTTTATATTATATATTTTTTTTTGTTTCCCCGACAAAAACTTGTTATTTGAAACAAGATTTGATACACATATATATTCAATGAAAAATAACATATATATCTTTCCGCGACGAGGGGTTGTAATAACTGTGAGTTATTGTCATTTCGAAGCCCATCTTTTTTGTTTTCTCTTTTTTTTTTTATTTTTTATTTTTTACTCTTCTCTGTTCCAGTCGGTTTTATTTATTAATTTTTTTTTTTTTTTTTTTTATTCAGAGAAAAATGTGTCAGCGTTTTGAGAAAATTTCAATATTACACATAGGTATATATTTGTATTGCATATAGGTAGGAATATATAATAATTCCGCTTCAGTGGAACGAACAGATGCATTATTTTTACTTCACCACTATCCGGCACAGAGTCTCGCATAAGTATAGTATTTTTCCTTTTTATTTTTAAATTCATTTTCTTTCTTTTTTATTATCGTAGAAACAAGGACAAGAGGAGTTCGTGAATTTTATTCCGAATATCATTTTACGTATTTTAAGCATATTTACCTATAATACCATGTATAATTATATACATAATACACATAGAAACTTGTATTGTACGGATTTTTTTTTCTTTCTTTTTCTCGCTTTTAAATTTCGGAAATATCATTATATGTATACTGAACCAAATCTATTTAGGTATTCATAGTATTTTTAAGCCTTAAGATATTATAGTTGTGAAGCACAATAATAGGGGTGAGGGGGGGTAGGGGGTGTGGGAGAGATATTTCATTAATCATAACCATTTCACAGATTGCAAAAATATTGGATAAGTTTCATAAAAATAATTTCGAGCTCACAAAGATTACTTTTATCATTATTATTATTATTATTATTATTTTATTTATTTTTTTTTTTTGTTTTTTTTTTTATTTTTTCTTATTTCATTTATTTTTATTATATCACAAATTGAATGAGAAATGCGCGCGCGATTCGCGTGATGACGTTCAACAATAAATGTACCTAATGCATTATTATTTTCCTTTTTTTTTTCTTCTTCTTCCTTCTTTCTTGCTTTATTTATTCATTCATTTACTTCAAGTATTTAATCATTGATTTAATCATTTATTTTTGCTTTCTTCCATTCTTTCATTTATTATTGAGTATAGAGAAATATTTTACCTTCGTTTATTAACAATTAATTGATATGACAACCAACATTCAAAAATTACAACAATATTAGATAGTGTTTATTTATCGGTTATATTCAGTTTTTTAAGCTTCTGTAAATGTTTTTGTTTTCTTTTTTTTCTTGCAGATCAATTCTGCAAAGAGGGTATTTTAAATTTATTTATTTATTTATTTTTCATTATTTTAATAGTACGGTACGATGGTATTGATGACGAATTTTAACAAGAAAAAAAAAATGATATTTAAAACAAAATATAAAAATTCTGGTCCAAGACCTTATAATGATGAATCTCTATCATACTTTGTGCTATAAATTACATAATTCAATTATTAATTTTTGGTCTGACGCATGTAATAAAATACGAAATTGATTATACGCGTATTTCTAATCAAGGGTATACCTATGTATCATTTTCTGTTTATCCCTCTCACTTCTCACTTCTCATTTTTTTTTTTTTTCTATCTGTAATTCTTTTCCTTTCTCTTTACTTCGAAATAGTCATTATTTATGTGTACGTACGTAAATGATAATGTTTACCTTTATTATTATTATTATTAATTTATTAATTTATTTTTTTCTTTTTTCTTTTCTCTTTTTTGTTTGCAATATATTAAATTAATTAGGTACAATTACGATAATTGAAGGCATAATTATTTACATTTTCGTTAATAAAAATGGTAAGGTTACGCACAGATGTGGTACATACAACAAGATAACTATGGCTTGTTAATTTCGTTTCAGAATACAAATTAAAATCCATTTTATAATCATCTGATTTTTAATCTGATCGTTTTTAAAGATACTTTGTTTTCTTTTTCTAATTTTTGTCAGTGCTGTTATTTGCATGTATAAGGATTCAGTATAGTATACCCGGTACATTTTTATCCAATCATGATTTATTTATGTTATTGCGATATTTGTTTGTTTTTCCTTTTTTTCTCATTTTGTTGTTCTTTTGTTTATCATTATTATTATTATAATTTTGTTTGTTTTACAATTATCATGGTTGCTTAATGCCTAAATTTATTTTTCATTTTTTTTTATTCTTTATTTTAACACTACAAGCTAGAGATAGTAATTCAATTGACTTCCGGTTACAGATAAACAATTACTGCAACAAGGCTACATAGCTATTATGTTAAAGAATAACAGGAAATCAATTTTTAATTACTCCTAGCTCTATATGTATATAACTAACATTACAGCAGTTAAAAGTTATAAATGGAAATAGAAAGATATCAATTTATCAAATTCTATTCGGAGATTTCGTACCACTACTCTTTATTCATCTTTTATTCTTTACTGGTTCAAGATTTTCAACTCGACACCCCTCGCATAAGTTAGTATCATATCGAGTTGCAGTCAAAAACCCTCACTAATTCACGCTATACGCAGTCATTCAATATTAATTATAATTATAAATTATTAACGATGATTTTTTTTTTCTGTTTTGTTTTTTTATTTTTTTACTTTTTTTTTTTTCTTCTTTCTTTCTTTCTTTTATTTTTCAGCGCACACGGAATACTGGTATACATATTATATTATAATGATTGAAAATTTCAACGTCATCATAAAGTAATTGGATTAGACACAAGATATATCACCTTAAAGGAAAAAAATAAAATAAAAAATAGAAAAAAATAATGATAATAATAATAATAATAATAATAATAATAATAATATGATTATTTCGTTAGACTCTTATCGATATTTTAATAAATAGTTTTTTTTTTCTTACTTCACTCTTTCCTTTTCAACAAGAAAATTAATCAATAACATTAATTCATTAATAATATGCCCATCGTTGGTACCTGAGGGTACGTAAAGATTCTTAGTAACTTATAATTAAGAAACGGGACGAACACAATTTCATTATCCAAAGACCGATTCCACTTTATTTTTTCATTGAAACTTTTCAACATATCGATTCCAGGCAATCAGATTGATTGCATACCTATTCGCGAACAACTAATCAGATACATATAGTAAATAATTTAAACTTTTTTTTTTTCGTAAGTAAATCTAGAATATGTACTGTTTTTTTTTTTTTTTGTTTTTTCTTTCATTCTTCTATACTTTTATTATGTGAGACGACATGTTGAGAAAATGTTAGAATAAAATCATTGGCGCAGGAAGGAAAAAAAACAAAGTCGATTTCTCTCCCAAGTCCTGCAATTAAAATTTTAGTCAAATTTATGAAAACTTTAACGCCGTGTGTAGTACCGTAAAATTTTCCATTATTATTTATCAACAGAATATGGTATGTGAGGAAACATTACGATTAGGTAATTTAACAGAAAATGAAAAAAAACCTTCAAAATTTGGTTACTGATAGCGCTGAATTGGAGACAAAAATTTCTCTCTGTCTATAATAACATACTTATACGAATATTGAATGAACCGGAAAAGTTTCATTTTTTAATATTCTCTAAGTCTAGGATAGTTATAAATATACATTTCCATCAAAGTTATATCAACTTAAGGTTTCTATTCTCGCAAAAAATGAGTATACTTTAGTTTTTTTATTTTATTTTTATTTATTTTTTTTATTCTTATCGTGAATACCTTTATTTAGAAATGTTCTGTGCTCAGTCCAATTAATATAGTTTTACTAAATCCTGATTAAATTTCGTCAGTCGCAATACTCTATAACCTAAGGGATTTATTCAAAAATTCATTATATTCGACCCGATTTTTTTTTTTTGTTTTTTTTTTTCTCGTTTTCTTTACCCCTGATTCAAAAACAATTCTTTTCTTTACTTGACAGACAGACCCGTGCCTTATTCATTTCATACCATGCCTTTAAAACTTTGACACTTTTACATAATAAACTCCTATACGTATGTACTTAGTAGAAATTTTATTTTTTTTTTTCATAATAAAAAACTAAAAACCAACAAACAAACAAACAATTAAGAGTTAAATATCGATATATAACTTTGTATGTATCAGAAGATTCAACTTTCATACGGAAACAATAAAAATGACCACAAATTTATCAAATTCATCTCTACAGATGAATAATAATAATAATAATAATAAAACGGATAATCTTTGGTTATCCAAGAAAAAAAAAAAAAAAAAAAATGGCTTCAGCCGTATATACTATATACTATGTATATCGTAGCTACGAAAGATACCTAATACGGTTATATCTGTCTACTGGAAGTAGTGGAAAATCATCACCCAGATAAACTGAGATATTTAGTGATCGAGGTATAGTCTCTCGTTCACCAGGAATTATAGAATAATATTAAAAAAAAAAAACTTCCAAATTCGCGTATAATATAAGAAACACGGCAGACTTTGACGGGTCTACGTATATCTAGCCAAGTATTTCAATGACTCACTTACGATTAGAGTAAGGATTGGCAAAATGTACAATTTATTTAAAGTGATAGAACAGCACTTATTTATTTATTTATTTATTCTTTTATCGTTTTTCTTTCTATATTTTTATCGTTTTTTTTTTTTTTTTTTGTTAACGGCTCTAACATATCATCGCGTATCGATTAAATCCGTACGTGGTAGACCCTGTGAGTTAAGGGACAGGACGAAAGGGTTCGGTTATCTCGGGCTCTTATATTATATATATAGTATATATAATATAATATAATATAATATTATTTTCTATTTACTATAGATTAGTCGGAATCCTCTTCGATCGTTGACGGCAACATGGCCAAATGTTGCGGACTTAACATACCGCGAGATAATGCATATTCCGCCAGTGCCCTATGGCAAAATACGTATTGGTCTGGCATTTGAATACTGTATGCACGCTGGGCTCGGATTCTTTCAACGGTTCCTCGCACGTCGACTGTCCCCGTATCTTCGAGACGTGATATACAGATGTCAAGGGTGCAAAACGTACCTGGAAATATTAAAATTCAAGGTCACAGTCAATTATAAATTCAAAATTATCGAACTGGACTCAAAATCATTTTATAAATATTCAAACAAGTTTGACATTATTGGAAAAAGTAACTATTTCAATTCAGATATAAACTTATATCAACATATAGATACGAAATCTTCTTTTTCATTTGCAATTTATACTTAGATATAAAAATATAATGAAGAAAATTTTCTTTTACCTGTCCTTCCAATACCAGCACTGCAGTGTACAACAATGGGAGGTCCTCGAGGATGACCAGCCCAAGTATCTCCTCGACTCGTGAGAAGTTTCCCCTGCTGTTGTCTAACCAAGGCTAGAAATTGTAGCAAAGCTTTGGCGGATTGTGGGACACCGTAATCAGGCCATGCTGTATAAAGCATATGACAAACCTCGCGGGTTTCTTCCGTCTGAAAAATTGTTTTTTTGTTTTGTTTTCACGATTACAAAAACGGAGTAAAAATGTTTGAAATTAGTCAAAAACTCTTATTTACTAAAAAAACTTCTTTCAAATTTATCGAAAAATCTTAACTAGGCGATTAAAAAAAGAACAAAAAAAAATCGTTCTTTTCTCTTTCTCAAACACAACCATTTCATCGTTTCGAGGGCTCTCACTCCCTTTAAGCAGCTTACGGTAGCTAACAATGGAGATGATAATATCTAGACATTCATCAAACAATGAGGTTCAAGTTTAGCGTGTAAAAGAAAGAATTTTAATAGTATAATACTGACAATTGGAGAGGTAGAAGAATAGTTTCATTTGACTTCTATACATTGAGGTAAGAAATTTATGGTATGGTTTAGGTAATTGTCGATTAAATAAGAAAATAATTTTCAACAATATTAAATGAAAAATAAATAATTTCATTATCAAATGATGAGATCTGACCTTGTCATTGGTGAGTAGAAGCATGGATATCGTGTAGTCAGGATTTGGTTCAACTTCTAAAGTCGTGACTGTAAATCCCCCTGCCGAAACTTCATCCCCAGGTTCGGGTCCCCAATATTGTGCGCACTTGGTACGTCCGCGTTCGACCACTCTGAGAATAGGAAAGTGAAATAAAAAAAAGTGAATAACGAAAAAATAAAAATAAAACGAGTATAAAAAAATAAGAAGAAAATAATATGTAAATTCCGAAAATCTTAAATTTAGCTAAGTAAGAGCGTACATCGTGGCGTGGGCGGTAATATACTATGTGCTGAGGGGGTGTCCTCCTCTCGCGACTTCTTCGAAATATATGATTTTACTCATTCACCTATATAATCAACCAGTACACACCCAAACTCCCACACAAATTTACACGCTATGTATCATCTAAAAATAAATGCGCACTGACGTAGACGTATACACGAGAGACGTAACGGGTTGATCGATTCGCCGGTGTGTATAAAAGGGGTAAAAAATTTTTCCTCCAATGAAACGGAAATATGCCTATAGGTATGTGTATGTACTACCTCGCAAAGCTATGAAAAAAACAAAAAAATAATACCTGAAACATTTTGTTTAAATACTACTAAATTCATTGTCAAAATTTACGGTATGGTACCCATAAAGCAAACGAAAGGCTGGAAAATGTCCAACAGTTAGAGAATTCCGTATAAAACATTGCGGGGAAAAATTTGCGACCGTATAATAAATCGGACCATAAAAAGAAGAGAAGAAAGAATAAAATAAAATGAAGATAAAGATAAAAGAGAATCCGAGCTAGACGTAAAAAAAAAATTTTGGACAGAGTCCAAAACCGCCGACCGAATGTATATATACATTAAATAAAATTTATCATCTTTAAGATAATAATCGAAATCCATCGATAAATCATAATAAAAATTTCGTGGCCGATGCAGTAGGCGTGGTTACGTAATCGATTACCTGTTACTTAAATTTCTCATGAACTTTGACACTTGGCGAAGGACGTGTATAAACTCACCTCGTAGTCATTACGACGACAAGACTCTGCTGCTCCCACACCATCCTCCAAAAATCACCGCAGGTCTTTGGCAAGGGACCTTGAGTGCTTATGAATGCATTTTTCTGTTTGTAACCATCGACGAAATTCGCGTTTATGTAATCCGAGGAGGGGTCATTTTCAATCTGGGATAAACATACTCTGCTATGATCGTAGCAAAGGACATCAGTGTATCGATTTTTCGGCTGGTTAGCTCTGAGTCTGTAATAATAAAATGAGAAGAAATAAATAAAAAAAAAAAAGGAATACAATATACTCTTACGTGAGGCTTTATCCTGAGGATAAACCGATATTAGTATTTCGAAAGAGAATTTCATACTCGTTTCGGATTTATTGCTACGAGTATAATAACGAAGATATAATAAAGATTTTCAAGTTCTTTTCGAACAATTTTTTCTTTCTTTCTTTCTTTCTTTTTTTCTCTTGTTCGGAAAGAATGAGATTTGCGGGATTGCTTCTGCCTCTTGGGGATATTTCTCTAAAATAACCAACCGACAAAAGACTTCGATAAAATTTACTAAAGTTAATATACAATTGTCAAACGTTTCTTCTCGCTTTAGATGAAGTTCCTTTCATACAATAACTTCCTCGTATCGTTAACTTCCGGTGTTAACTCGTTTCAACTTCGTTTAAATGACAAACTATTCTTATCACATTATTTTCCACATATTTAATCAACGATTTCTTCCCGGAAATTAATATCGTCGATTATTAAAACAGAAATATCCTGTTTTGTGCATGTTTGGTTGGTTTCTATATAACTTGGTCATACGAGTACCACCATACTTCGATCGAGGATCGATTTCCCCCGAATAGAACTCGGAAAAAAGATGATCAAATCCTCGAATAATTTTCTGTATAATAATAAAATCCTAAAAACAAAAAATCACACCGTCATACTCACTTGGCATGGTTGAAGGAACCGTCCGGTGGTCTTTGCCTGATTTCCATGTATTCAGAAACGAGTCCAGCCCTACCCCTCGTGTGTACAGCTTCGATGAGTTGTTCCATGGATACAGCTTGCAGCCCAAGGTCACCGTGGAGACTATCGTCGTCGCTAAAACCGGAACTTGCTGAGGACGGAGGCTGTACTGGTGACGGTGCCTCGTCACTTCCCGTCCAAATATCACCGTTCGCATCTCCGTTACAAAATTCGATATCGCTGATATTAGCAACGCCATTCTTAGCCTTTGGCTTCTCGGTTACTGGACTAGTAGGACTGCTGATGGTTGTACCATTCGAATTCTGTTGCTGAGTGTGAATTTTCGAGGTTGGAGATAACGGGGCGACCACGCCGGGGGCAACCTGATTTAAATTATTTATAATCATTGATTAAATTCACCCTAACGACGACGACGACGACGACGACTACAATGACGAAGAGTTTATCAATTTTATAATAAAAAAATTCGCTATTTCTTGCCTCGCACAGTTCACCCCCGCCCCGGTTAGTCATTGACTTAAGACAGTGGAGGAGCCACGCGTCATGCTGGACCTCCAAGGTGCCGCCCAAACGGCGGGAAAGCGATTCCCTCGGTATGTGAAGTGTCAGCTGAGGTACGGATACTGTAAATACGCGATCCCTTAGCTTTTCCCTTACAAAAAGTCGCAGGATTTTAAACGGCGCCTTGAACCAGAGCGGCGCTGTTACTATCAACACCTTCTTCAGCTTAGCCGGATATCCTCCCTGAAAACGATAACGATAACATTTTCGATTACATCATCTGATACGAATCGAGATTTCCGCGAATTCGGAGGGGATCTGGATCCGCCATATTCAAACTCAATAATTCATCCCCCAAATTCCCGGAGGGAGTTCTGCCCCGGACTAACAAACACAGCCTAATTATACAGCCTGTGGATATAAATTCGGAGGAAACTTGACCTTTAACATCTCTCCAAATGCTAAGAGAGCCCGCTTCGTGACCCTGAATAAGACGGCGTTATACGAAGAGGGCTGTTAGTAAATACATATGTATATATTTTATGTACAGTGTGTTATGTGGAAGATCTCAGTTTTTTTAAAAGCATTCTCTTCATAGTCCCTCTTTTGTGTAAACGTTGTAAAGCCGGAGGTACCGTAGCGTTACAAATTTAATCTCAGTGTTAAATTTCGTTTTTAAATAAAAAAATTTCTACGTAAACTGGATTCTTTTACTCATTGTGAACCATATTCTGCTATATTTATGCTTCGGAACTGTGATTTCCTCTCTGCTGAGAGTGTGTCATTTTTTTTTTTCTATCCCGTATCAGAATCGAGGATCGATAGATCGATCGTTTTAATATCTCACCCTTAGCCGAGGTAAGGCAGCAATAAAAATCGGGTCATCGATTCGAATGCGGAGTTTTATTGTTCGCAACAATATCCGACGAGGGTGTCATAGATTGGAGTGAACTCGAATCGTGCTTCATTTGATCAACGTTTCCCGTTTGTTTGGCGATTGCTTTTCATTGTTCATTGTTCAAGTACGTTTCGTATGTTTTCAGTTTTTAAAACCAAAACATACGTAGGTACAGCACATGCACAGAATCTTATTATACCTCTCGATACTGGCTACCCCTGCAGTTATTATCCACCCTCTCAAACTACATATATACAGACTAGCAAATGATGGATGTAGCATTCCCACTCATCACGTTCCACATATACGCGACAGCTAATTAAAACCAAACAAAAATAAATGGATACATTTTTTTTCTTTCGTTTTTCACGGGCCTATAATTTTAAAACTGGACTAAAATTTTGGATTATCTTAATCATCGTTTTTGAATGAAAATAAAAATTCGGTTAATTTTTTTGGGGCTATAAATTTCGTGAGTTTTTCTTCTGTATATACGGGGTTTAAAAAATTTTCCATCGTTTCGAGGCATAGCAGCTTCGCAGACCTTATGGTTCCATCCCCGTAGTCGTTATACTAACGAAAAAAAGAAAAATAAAATAAGAAAAAAAGAAAAAAAAAAAAAATGGAATAGATATAGATATATATTTTAGGAGTGTGCCGAGCGCGCGATATACTATAAAGTCTCGTAAAGCGTAAACAGGTAGTTGGCCGAGTATTGATTCAGCTTGCAGCGTAGGGGCGGAAGGGAGGTGGCCTAATGCCACGGGGGGTCACCTCCAACCTTACCCCGACCCTCAGCCAGCTGAACTCAGTCCTCAACCCCCGTACCATCCCCTCTTTACCGGGGTTGACGCCGGCGCTCCCTTCACTAGCGTATATTATCCTCTTGCAAAGTTGTTTACTCTCGAGAGAGAGGAGAAAGAGAGATGAAAACGGCGTTCCATATTATAGGTACATACGATATAGGCTAGCTAGCTAGGTACGTAGGCAGAGAGAGGAGACACGTATAAACGTTGTGTATATGAACAAGTGACCCTGGCACACACGTAGCACTTCGTTCTATAGCCAAATCTTCGCTGGATGGCCGCTCGAGAGCTTAAGGCGACGACGTGAAACCGCAGGGTTGTTTTTTTTTTTTAGTTTTCTTTATCATTTTCTGTTTCTTTTTCTATATATAAATAGATTGGCGGATACCACGGGGATCGCGAAACTAATGCGACGAATCCAGACGAAGAAAGAGAAAGAGAAGGGTAGCAAAATCTCCCACCCTGTGGTCGTAGTAAAATATAAATTGCCTATACCTACGAAATAGATGAGGGAGTGGAAAAATTGTAAGAGTTAGGTATAACGGTATACGCGCGGAATTTTCGTCATGGAGTATACGATAGGGGATGATCGTAATGTGGAAAGTTATATAGGTACTACGTACGAGTTTATAGTAGGTGAAAGAGTTTCAAGGGCGAAAGTTTCGGTCTTTTGTGTATTCGGCTGTGCTGCAGGATCGGCGGATGATGATGATGATCAACGAATTTTTAAGCTCGGAAGTAATAAGTAAAAAAGTTACGTTGGATAAACCGCGAGGATCTTTCACCGTGAAAGAAAAAAAATTAGAAGAAAAAAGTACTTCACGTACGCGTATATAGCCTCGAAAAAGTGTGTCACATCTCTCGATCTCGGAGCAGCGGAAAACTTCGAAAGGCAAAATAATAAAAGAAAACAAAAAAAGTTTTTCCTGGTGATTAATAACTTTCATGTACATCACATACTTTTTTCATGTACACATACTTTTATCTAAAGCCACGTAGGTGTATACTTATACATCCCGTGCTCCTGGGAGAAGTGTTGAAATTTCTCCATTTGTGTATAGGTACCGCAGATAAAGAGGAAAATTTTTATTTGACCCACGATGCTGAACAATCAATGTATTTTCAACCACCCAAAGAATCCATGTATACATGTATACGCACCCTCGATGACCCCAGTGTTACAAAATCGATTGATACGTTTATCGCGTACAAGATATTCTAAAATGTTTTAACGCAGGACTTTGCACTATAAATTTGTCATAGATTATTATTTTCCATTCGTTTATACATGCATTGGGGTGGTTCTTAATTTAGTCACATTACATTAGTGCTTCAATGGGCCGGAGTGTCTTCAAATACTTAAAAAAAAAAAAAGAAATCTGCAACATTTTCATGGAATACTTATCACTACAAGTAAGAAGTGCGTCAAATTTCAGATTTTTTGGAACGATATTGCGATCGGGAAAAACAGAAAAAAAAAATTTACCACGGCGTGCGTATAGATAGAATCGTGTGTAAGTCAGATTGGAAGAATTGCGACGCACGTTGAATCGAGACGTGGTATGACGTGAGCCACTAATTTTTTATTTATTTTTTTTTTATATCTATTTTATTGCGTTTAAACTGATCGTATAGACTGCGCAATGATAAGACATTGAAGATTGGTCACGCGACGAGGCGAACGATTGGTAAGTAGTAGGAGTGTTTCGAGAAAGCTGATATAATAGGAGCTTTATACCTAACAATCTGGTATAGCAAGTATCTATAAACAGGCAGGCATGAATGAACGACGCAGTTAAGTGACGACTCGGAATTTATATTTTATGTAAATTCTTACTAGATTATTCCGAGAATACTTATACAGCGTAAGCAAATCGTCTTAGAAATTCCTTCGTAACGGATAGAAAAAAAAAAAAAAAAACAAGGTGAAATGAGTTGTATATATGTATCCAGATTTATACAAATCCCACGAAATGCATTGATTTGATTTATATGTATTTTGATTCCGAGAATTTACCGACATATATAATCATCGACGCCTGCAGTCTGATGAAATTTCAACAAAAATATCACAAAAAAAAAAAAAAAAACGAAACAGGATAAGGAAAAAAAAAATAAAAAATACATTAAGATTGAATCGATTCTCTAGAATATTTCTGCCTGGCAATCGACTTCATTCGAATAAAATCTATAGGTATATATTATATTCACATACGTAGTTATATGTATATATATCTACATATAGAAGGAGTTTCGAGAATTGATCAATAAAATTTCATGGCATTGAGATAGTGTGTCAAATAAAATCAGCTGCCTCCCTCTAAAGAAAGTATATAATTTATTTTTGAATTAATGTGTTTTTGATTTTTGATTCATTTACTTTCTTCATATTGTTTCATATAATTTCCCTTTTTTTCTATTCGTTCAGAAAGATATTTGCATTTCAATATAATATATTTTATTATTGTGACAATAACTCGAGAAATTTATATACGGTCACAGTATATACATACATATATGTATGTAATAAATATGTATGTATGTATGTTATACTTCGGTTTGAAACTTGTTTAAACTTTTTATTTTTATACCGTAGAATATCTATTTATATTCCCGCAGGTCTCGAATTCGACAGTTTTAAGAAAGAATAAAAGAAAAGAGAAGAATTTTCAGTGATTTTGAAATTGAAGAATGGAAACTTTATTTATTTATTTTTTTTCGTTTTCTTTCTTCATTCTTTTCACATGCTTTAGAAAAGCTCGATGGGCAGTGCTGGCGCTATACATATCCAAGTATACTTTTTGCTTTTTCAGAAGGAAGAAGAAAAAAAAAATTTACTACCCTTAGTAGCGTACGTATATATAGGTACATACACTTCATGGTGAAAAGAGAAAGAGAGAATCCTTCGAAACTAAACTTTCTTGTCCAAATGGCTTAAACTCAACGAAACTACGTCGTAAGAATTAACGATGGTCGTCGCGGTCTGAGCAAGATAAAATTTGGAAAGAAGCATAAGAAAAAAAACGAAAAAAATCCAAGGAAGAAAGAAAATTGAGAAAATTGAAACGTAAGGAGAAAAAAGAAAAAAAAGAATGTAAATTTTCTTACGAAATTCAACATTACGTGAGAAATCGTTATTTTATTACCCTCTATATACTTTACATATTTTGCTATGATACTTTCGCTTTATAAGTGGCAGTATAGCAGCACGAGTATTGAAACCACCAGAAACTGAAATCCTTTCAAGCATAACATTTCCATGGTGAAATACACTTAGCCCCAAGGAAACGACGTCGTAAGGATTAACGATATCGTCCACACGGGATAAGACTTAAAGCGTATAACGGTGAAAATTGGAAAATCGAAATGTGACGGAGATAAAAATTTGTTTATCACGGCAGCTTCAAGTACCGTGGAATCGTATAACAGATTCTGAACAGAGATTCAGGAAAATAATTCTGAAAAGCCGGGTAACATCACCTCTCAAAAATCAAGAAAAAAAAAATAATCTAATACAATATTTTATCACCCAAAAATATGCCGATATCATAATACAACACAATGATACACATAATATACACGGTGTCCCATTTTAAACAATCCGGCTAAATATCTCGAAAAGTAATGGTTGTAGAAAAAAATGTTTCAGATAAGATTTGTTGTATTTCGAGGGGGACAGATACTGGATATTGGCTTTTTTGTATAAGTGGAGACGCCAAGGTGATATGATCAAGGTCAACTTGGTTTTCCGAATGAAAATCTATATTTTTTTATCACGTAAGTTCATTCTACTTGAAAGGTTAAACGACTTTCGTGTGAAACATTTTTTTTGTGAAACAGCAATTTCTCATGATACAGTCAGCTAAACAACTAGAGGTTTTTTAACTTCTAAGAACATTTCACCCCTGAACTATCAAGTTTGAAGAAAAACTGCAAAAGACAAAAAGTGCCTAATTTCATGCAAAGCGAATTTCGGAAAATAATTGCAGAATTTTTTCCGATAACTTTTTATTGCAATTTCTTTAATTGATCAATTTTTTTTCTATCGATTTTAAGGGGGGTCCATTTTACCCACCTTTGGTAATTTTTTTTTTTTATATTTATCAAATTCAACCGTATGAAACATATGACGTATCTTTTTCAATCCTGAATGTGAAAAAAATGACCTAGGGGATGTTGTAGTATTGGTAGGTCCTTAGGGATGGGGGGAGGGGGATATTGGCTCACTTTCCCCCATATAATTCGCCATGCTCGCATAAAATTCTAAAAACAAAAATAAACATACGAGAAACGTTATCAAATAAAAGAAAAAAAAATATAGACTCGTAATGCTGACGAAGTGACGTCAGTTGGTCTGAGTCGTCGTTCAAATTTCAGCCCATAATCACCGTCCTGTATAAATACAGGGGACCAGATATATACACGGTTGAACGGTCAAAGGGTTTAATTATAAACCCAGTTAGAGCTATGGTCCCTGAATGATATATAGCTAACTAGGTATATAAGTACAGAGTCGACAAAGCGTTAAAATGCATAATATATGAGAAACTTGGATGACGTCCGATGAGATATAATATCGGAGAATCCCCGCAGTTTGTCTTACACAATATGCAAAGTAAGCTTCCGGGGTCACGTGACACCTATATCAAGTGTAATAAAAGAAGAGAGGAAAAAAAAATGAAAAAAATGGCTTCAGTTTGTTCGTGCAGCACTCTCGCTCGTGAAAGAGACAACGGGAAAAAGGAATAGAGGTTTCAATTAGTGAAACCAACTATCAGCGTCGCGGTAGCGATGACAGTTTTCCAACGATGTAATGTGATATTTCTGACACCACGTATAGAGGGACTCGGTATAAGGAGCATCGAAGTGTCGTAAAAAGTAAATTAACAAACGAAAAATAAAAAGAGAGACAAGGAAAGAAAATTGAAGAAGAAAAAAAGGAAATATAGTTAACAGCGTGTGTCCGCGCCGCACCGTGTCGTAGAGAATGCTAATAGCGATCTGCATATTTAGTGGTGATTTGAATGTCATATGTCTCAAGTTTGTCTTGAACTTTTGCGTGGGATTTGCCACCCGTGACTCTACTGCATCCTGCACGCTGCACCGCGACGACATGCATTATGGAACAGCGTCATATATATATCCAGCTGGCTAGATAAAACAAAGTTCTACGTCGTATGTACCTACTTACATACATATATACGTATATATAACGTATCGAAATATACGCTGAGGTGTCAGGCGAAGCCGAATATGAATGACGAAACTCGTATTACCAATCAGGTTAATTTTTATCGACGTTATAGTACATCGGAGTGAAAATTTTTGATCGGACAAGTTCAACTTAATCACGAATATAAGAAGTAGAAGAAGTAGAAGAATAGACAAATTTTTCTATAAAATTAAGAATAAAATATAATCGTATCCAAATTTGTTCGAGGAAACGAACTGCTGCAGCGATATCGAATACATTTTGCTAATATTTGTATGATCAGTATTAAGAATTTAATTGATTTCTAAAAATTTCGCTTACGTCACATCCGCGTAAAATTAATTAAACTGTAATCTCGGATATACCAAGTCGCGGTTTGATCCCTCCCGGGAGGTTGATTGAATATATTTTCAATCTGAAAGCGTCACTTCGAATTAGTCTTTTTTTTTGCAATCGTTTTAATGAAACGACCCTTTTTCGCGCTATGATAGGCCACCCCAATGCCAACCCTTTATTATACTATAACATATACTCGAAGACAAAAAAAAAAAAAAATCAAGAAAATCCATCGATTAATATACCATCCATAAATTCCACCGTAAATTTTAATCACGATCAAAGTCTGACCGAATAAGATGAGCGAGAATGAGACGTATGAAAATTATACAATAAGCACGTGGCGAGGCGACATGGTTCCTCGTTTAAAAAATCCCTGCTTACCTACTGACACGAACCGGACCTTGATTTAAAGACACGAGGTAACAGGCACCTGTGGGTGCTGGCGCCAGTACCGAAGGTCAGAATATAAGAACCGGCTTTACTGTCGATCGTGTGCGTTCGGTTCTTACATTCCTAGTAAAATTTTTGGGTCATAATTATACGTCTTTCTGGGAATAGAATAATTCTGCGGTAAAGTTTAACGGTCTGCCTGCCCGCGCCTTCTGCAGCTGCTATTGATTACTGAAATACGGGAATATAATTGTTTCGTCGAAATACCGAGTAATCCCGATTAAAATTTATTCTTTTTAGGTCATAGAAATAATATCTATACGGACCGGGGATTCTTTCGACGGCATACATATATACATATAGGTATATACACCCAGTTTATCGCAATATGAAATTAGATTAGAAAATAAGCCAATAAATACAGCTATGCTGACTCACTCAGATAGCTGCTGAGGAAGTTTAGACATATCGAAGTTTCAGGAATTGTGGTGACTGACGTAAATCATACACAGATATCCTGTTTTGGGCTTTTATTCTACGCAACGTCACCCACAAGTCTTGACGTTGAGGACCCTCGCATCTCACATCATATGGCCGCCAACGTAGATTTAAAAAATTGAATTTTCTCGAATTTTTTGCAACCAAACGAACAAACATTCTCAAGAGATTCTAGTCTACGATAGACCCAAGTGTAAAGACTGTAAGTACAAAAAATTAAAGATCGATCGGACTGATGGTTCGTTAATTATTAAGTCAACCATTAATCTATTCCGTTTTTACAGAGCTTACTTAAATCTATGCTGTAGCTCACATGATGTGAGATGCAAGGGTCTTTAACATGAAGATTTGTAGGTGACATTGCGTAGAATAAAAGCCCAAAATAGGAGATCTGTGTACTATAGACCTTAGTTTTCAAAATCTGTCGAATTTTAACATCCTAAACGTGATATGTAGCCCCTTAATAATTGTTTTTTCTTTCCACGTTAATGGTATACATATATCGGGAATAGTAGAAATAGACGCGTTCATCTGATTCTCAACAGCCTACTATACGGCTGAATGTTTGTACAATTGTGGCCTAAATACCCGAACGACGAGACGAAAGAATTGCAGTAAACGTATAGACGAGCCAGACAGTCAATAAACTAACAAGGTGCAGTGGTCCAGAGATCCTCCGAGACATGCGTCTCCTCTGTAATAACATAACACGGCCTAACTACATTCATGACCTTTGATCTGACGATGTTGAGCAGGTCACTATGGTTTATTTTTCTATATCGTTCTCTCGTAAGTTTATACGGTGAGTGAGTTAAGAGTTTCTTTTTTTAAATCACGCGATGTCTGGATTTAGGTATAGAGGAGCGGTTTTTACAACTTCGAATGCATGATTTGCCTCAATTTGATGAATCGGGATCTCAAAAGCTTAGGAATTATGAATTGGAATTTTTTTTTTTTCTCTGGATCAGTTTTTCAACAAATAGGAAATAGAAAAACGCGAGCGAAGATCGGTCGATAGATCCCGCATAAAGGTGACGGACGGTCTGAGGGATTATCTTCTTGGCTAACAAGATTAAACTCTGCACCTATATATTTATTGGTCTGTGGTGTCGTCCCCCGGCAAAGTTCAAGCAACGACCTTTCGAGCATCGCGACGCTAAATTAACCCCAGGTTTTATGGATTCGTATACACCAACAGCGGGTATACGCGTTGCCGCGAAGCAGCAATTTCTATAGGGTAACCTCTCACCTCTCACCTCTCACATCTAACCCCTGCCTGACCCCCACCATGCCCGTATACTTACGGAAATCGCGTGGGTTAGTGACGTCACTATGCGGTTGCTACAATGACGTAGCGTTATCGATTTCCTTCCATGCTTGGCTTTCGGGCGGCTCATCTGGTCCTGCCAGCTTCGAAAGCTCAGTTTTCCTTCATTTTAACTTGATTATCATATTTGCTTTACGATATTTGTACTGAAAGCTTTTTTTTTGGTCATTAGAAGATCAAAAGTTCACGAAATCGAATTCATCCCTTAGTTTTTTTTTTTTTTTTTCGATTTATTTTCGTTTCATCCCTATAGAAAAATTTCTTTACCTAAGTTCTCGCTTCACTTTGACCCAAGAGTCGAACAGTTTTGATATTTCGGATGTGGAAAAGTGCGGTTTTCTCACTTTTCTCACCGTACTATATGATATGTAGTGATTGTACTTTATGCAAGGGATGAAGGACTTGAGAACCCGTCAAAAAGTCACTTACTGCACTCGAGGGATAAATTGGGTCTATAAAAATGTAGTTCAAACTCCACATAAAGAGAATTTCGTTGCGTTGAAAAATCGTAAAATATTTACCGTGAAAATAGGATAAATTTTCCAAAAATTCTGTAAAGCTTGATTTTGTCAATTTATCATATAAACCGCCTTTATATTATAAAAATGCACATCTGCACATCGTATTTTCCTTGACTAATAGTAGTTTGTGGTGCAAAGTAGGTATACCATTATAGCATAGCGGATGACTGTTATCGGTTTTGGCGATTTACTTTCCTTGCTTACGTTATATTTATCTATTTATTATTTATTGGGATATATCTGTCTATTCCTATATTTTCCATACTATCCGCGATTTTGTTGAATTTTCTAAGCTTCAGCTGTATATCTGTTGCCATCACTGCATCTCCGTATAGGTATAATATATAAAACAAAAAGCGTGTCGGTCTAGTATACGATACTGGAAATCGTTAGTCCAAAAACTAGGGCGTCCGTTGCTAACGGCTGTTGAAGCTTCCTGTGGTTTTCTTTCTTTTTTTTTTTTATTTTTTAGGTATTTCTTGTTTTTTCTTTTTCTTTTTTTTAGAAGGGCTTGCGACTCATCTTTACTGTCAGAATTTTAACGAGACACATATAATCGAGCCTGGGCTCTGTACAGCTTCGGGTAATCATCGAATCGATAAAATACCACTTCAAAAAAAAAAAAAATGCTTCCGAAACTGTATGTAACAGAGAATCAAAATCAAATATCTAGCTGAGCAAAAAAATAAAAAATTGAAATGATATACATATAGGTATGTACTAAATGACCCCATGTATGTATTAAAATATGTTTTACTTTTTTTTCTCTCTTTCTTTTCTTCTCGATTTGTTGTACATAGTGAGAAAAGCATGCGCCAACTATATATTATACCCTGCACCAGATATATAGAATCGATGCGTTTGAGTTTTGCACCGGGGTTTTTCTCCGGCCCCCAAGAAGAACCAACCCTGCCGCAGCAGCGCATGTAGCCTTTGAAACGGTGTGACGTGCATCGTAAAGGAAGGGAGTTGCTAGGTTACCCAGCCAAACTCCCAAGTCTTTGCGCCTGCCAGGATAGCAAGGGTCTCTTTCCCTCTTTCCTTCTCTCCCTGACTCTCTCTTTCTCTCTCTCTCTCTCTCTCACTTTGTGCACCGGTTCAGCTTTGCGTTCAACTTATATACGCGAGGAGCCCCATATATTTGATACGCGATGGAAAGATGTTACGTAACTGCCGTGCAGCAAAAGGGTGCTTTGCGCGACCACCCTGAGCGAAGGGAGAAAGAAAAAGAAAACGCTAGAAAATGAAAAAAAAAATAAAAAACCGAGGAAGAATGAGAAGAAAAATTTCTGCACAAAGAAATTATCCACTTCGGGATGAAAAAAAAAAAAAGAAAAAAATCTCTAGGCAATATATATAGGTGCCCTAACAGTTGATAAAGATCCGCACCCACCGAGTTTGGGGGATTACTTAAGGCTTGCAAAAACTTGCCTTTGATATTTTCAATGAATTTCTTCTCCCTCCCACACTTTGCGGATTTTTCTTTTCTTCTCTTTACTTTTTTTTTTTTTTTTGCTTCTTAATATATAGAAGATTTTTTTTTCTCCGGACTTTTTCTTTTATAACTTCTTACGGAATTAAATAAGTTTGATATACATATAACGATGCTGGGATAATTTTTCGGCCAGGTATAAGTACAGCTATTCGGTAAATTTTTTCAATTTTTTTTATTCGTTCTTTTCTATCCCCTATAACGACGTTTGAATTAAATAAATGAAACGTTTCTACAAAATAACGGGCTGAAAAAAGTCCGCAAAACTATCGAAAATTTTCTAATTTCTGCAAAATAAAAAAAAAAAACCGCACAACAATGTTAGAAGAAAAAAAAACTAGTCTTTCAATATGAATATATGTCACGAAGCGCATAATCCCGACGATGACGAGGTGAAAAAAGGGGGTAAAATAAAAAACAAAAATGTCGTCTCTAAATGGCGCCATGATCCTTCCTCTAAAACACGTATACCTATCTATTTCCGGAATAAAACAGGAAAAAGTACTCGTATAGTTATATACACACATAGGCACCGCTAGAAGTACTTATTTTCACGATTCAGTATCTCGTCTCTCGTGTGTGTGGAAAGCTGAAAGAAACCAGCTGAAAGTAGAAATGGAAGTGCTACTGGCACCTGGGGGACGGCTGCTGGGACTGTCGTAAATTTTACATGGCGTTTTTTTTTTCCGCCCACGCTGCTGCGCCACACCGCACCGTAGCTGCTAGTGTGTATTATGTATATACTGCGGGATCGACTTTGCCTGAGGTCTGGAATAAAGCTACTCTCCTCTCTCAAACGGAAGCACTATTTTTTTTTTTTTTTTTTTGTTTCCCTCGGTTACTCTTCTTTTTTTTTTCTTCTCTTTCTTTTTCCAGATTTTATTAATCAGAGGGATGATTGGCTTTGCGGATGAATTATTTCGTATCTATTATATAGGTGCAGGATTATAATTTTTTAATCATCCAATTTTAACACGTACACATAATATATTATAATATCTGTATATGTGCAGTACGAGAGTTGATAGAAAAAATATACAAGGTGTCCCAGAACTAAATGTCCAAAATGAAAGGTGGCCTAGAGGAGGTCGAACTGAGTAAATTTTCCCGAAGAACATGGGGTCTGCGAAGTCGCGTTCGCGAGATATCACAAGTTAAAAAAAAGTAGTGCTTTACGCCGCCGCGACGCGGCGCAAAGCACTACTTTTTTTTAACTTGTGATATCTCGCGAACGCGACTTCGCAGACCCCATGTTCTTCGGGAAAATTTACTCAGTTCGACCTCCTCTAGGACACCTTTCATTTTGGACATTTAGTTCTGGGACACCTTGTATATTTTTCTATCGACTCTCGTACTGCACATATACATACATTCTCTTGATTCAGTGTGATTAACAACGGTTTCATTCATCATTAAACCGTCAGTTTACCTCAATTGTTATTTCAGTGTTAATTTTAGAATTAGCGTTTCCGGGTTAACAGTAATATATCGAGTTACTTCTAGCTCTATAGTGACGCAGTTCGGTAATTGAGAAGCTTTCTTTGAGATGGTGTATGGAGACTATGACACTAAGGTTTAATTAGTAAATTTCTTAAAACCGTCGAATTTCCGTGTATAATTAAATGAAAAGCTTAGGTAATAAATTTCCAGTAAAAACGAAAAAAATAAAAAAGTTTTTCTAATACACGACGACTCCTTCCATATTATTATAGTGTACGAAAATCCGTAGAGATTTGCAACGCGAGATGTGACGGCAGCGTTGGCGTGGCTCGTTATAAAAATAATCCAAGCGTTTTTCTGACATATTAGAGTACCACTTGAGGCCATTAAAGCCTCTCATTAAACGACGGTGCTCAACTTGACAGAGAATATCGTCTACAGGATCTCTTATTCCACCTCCCCCGTTACAAGTTCGGAGTGATCTTCGCGGCACTTTTTTTTTTTATATTTCTATACATATTTGAAATCTTTGTAAAAAAAAAAAAAAGGCTATTTTTCAACGCGAACCTTGAATAGCTCGTCCTCCCACTTCTTTGGTATATAATAAAACGAAAAAAAAAAAAAAAAGGAAGAGAAGCTTAATAGTGACTCGGTAGCCGCCTTATATACTTTTTACAAAAAAAAAGACGTATATACGTATAGGTGTGGGTAGAAAATTATTATAATAATTTTTTTTTTTTCTGTAATACTATATTAACCGGAATCGTATATGATATTCATAACTTGCGTAGAGTTATTTCTAAAAATTAATAAAATTAGTTACGGTTCGTTCGTGATAACCTTGCATTTAATAATATATATTATATATATAGACTGTTAAGCGCGCGCTTTTACTAAAATAATGAGACGGAAAAAAACATTTTCTGGGTTAATATCATTCTCATGATGTTAATAATATATATGTAGGTGCCTACTCGTATATATATACATGTATATATATAAATATATGACAACTTCTGCAGTGTACTTATTACCGCAGAATATTACGTCAGCGTTTGTCATATACTAGATTAAAAGACAACTTTTTCGAACAATTATAAAGTGAAAATATATAAATATATACGTATATATATATTTTTTTTTCGTTTATCATGATAATATCGGTTCGTTTAACACATCCTTGCGTAATTTGAGTATATATTATACATATGTACACGGGCAAATATATACATATAAAAATGGAAACGAAAAAAAAAAAAAAAATCAACAAATTTGCAATTATTTTCATTATAAACGTATAAAAATTGCTCGAAGACACGCTACGCAGCGGTAAAACTTTCTTATCGAAATACCAAGTGTGAATATAAGCTGCACACTAAATTTGCCTGCTCTCTACCTTAGCGATTGAAAAAAAATTCCTCGAGGCGACAACGTAACGTAACGTAACGTAACGATGTCCAGGAAATTACGAAATTTAGTGGGTCGGCCCCTGGTCTCCCTCTCTCGCCCCCCGCGGCTGTTATACCGCGTATTATTATCCTACGTAGACGATGATTGTGTCTCGCGACATACAGAAGGCCTCGACACGACGTGCCCGTCAGCGCGTGCCACTCGTAAAGAGAGCTGTATACAGAAGAAGTTTAAGGTTTTGCCTTATACTTTTTTTCATCCGCTGTTTGTTTGTTCGTTTATTTGTTTCTTGAACAATGAATGCATGACTCCAATATTCTTTACACGAGTAGGTACGCGCGCTCTTGCAGCATATATATCGAAGGTTACATACCCATGTATAATGTACATAATACACAATTATTACATATCTCGTATACATATACATGTATAAGTGGGGAAAGCTTTTTAAAATAAATTTACACGTATAGGATAAAATTGTACAAAAATATTATAAACTGTTGTTTTATCTTCTTTCAAGAATTTACGTTATATATGTGTATACATATATGGTACTCTTTATCCTATACGCCAGTGCTGCAACATTAGCGTGATGCGTAAATTAACGCGTACCTACGTAAACAGCGAACCGCTCCCACAAATTAACACACACATATGATGTATATATATATATATATAAATATAACAGAGGAAAAAAAAACCAAAAGGATGAAGAATGAGAGTAGCAATTAATTTATAGAGTTGAAGTTTAAGTACGTCATGTAATAACGCATGTATAAGTATATATATATCGTGTTACTCGAACGATGGCATAAAGGTATAAAGTTGTTGTATAAAACAGTTCGTTTAATTTCGTTGCACAGTAAACGTGATTTGAACCAGGGCTCTGAGCCAAAACTGAAGACTTAGTGATCTTGGTAAATTAGTTGTACGAGACAGTCGATATAAGAGTAAAAAAAAACCAGTCAAAATTCGACTGCAAGAGAAAATAAAAAACACGCGGCACGCACGCGACTCGTGATGTCATAGCTAACGTTAACGTTAGCCAACTTCCTCCTAAGTTAACGGAAGCTGACGCAAAGGTCGTTTAAAAGACGGACAGCTACTAGCATCGCAAGGTTTTTATTTTACCTTGTCGTATTATAGCTCAGGTAATTGTCAGGCTGTGAGCGTACTCTCGTGGGGAAGGTTGGGGAGGGGCCTTATTGAAAAAAATTATGTAATAAACGTATAGGAAGCCCTATAATACACGTACGATATCGGAGATGTCTATAGACACGAGATTGGAAATTAAGCTCGTAAAGTATAGGTATATAGGGTAGATGGGTAGGTACATACATACGTCAGTCCCGCGGGGGTTTTGTCGGACAGATAGGGTATAGAGGAGATTCGTCGATACCCTAAAACGGGGTACCGAACAAACCGGAAATTGGAAAAGCTACGTCCGACGTACGCGCGGAACTACGTAAAATATAAATTAATTATACCTATACATATAGCAAAGCAATCGCGATATTGTACCTACTGCAGATGCAATTAGAGAGACAAAAGGCTGCACGCATTAATTTTTATTTTTGCCTCCGCATATACCTGCGTGTACGTAATGTATGTACATTTACATTAGGGTGGCAATATTTTTTCGACTTTTTTTTTCTTTTTTCTTTTCTAAAGCTCACATGAAAATTCGTTAATTTTATGCGTTTTAAGAGGCCACTCCAAATTTCAGCTGAATTAAAAAAATTTCAGAGATCGCTCAAGAATTTTGAAAATTTCAAAAATTGACAAAAAGTAGATTTTTCTTTTTTTTATTATTATTCTTCAGTTTCTCACTGATTCAATCTTTTCTGTGTAGATTATAGAAGACCATACGAAAATTTCAAGTAAAAATATTATTATTATCGTTCAAAGATCGTTCAATCAATCATAAAAAAAAATTAAAAAATTCTAATATATTTATAATGGTTCATACATGGTAAAATTCGAAATTGTTGAACGGATCTTTAAGAAATTTTTAATTCAGCTGAAATTTGGCGAGGGTTCTTAAAATGCATAAAACTAACAAATTTTCACGTGAGCTTTAAAAAAAAAAAAAAAAAAAAAGGCGACAAAATATTGCCACCCTAATGTATAGTATAGTCGCTAAATACCGCAGTTTATTCTCACAAATTTCGTTCTCTAACTCTAAGCGCGGTTAAACTCAATGAATTAAAACTTTTTTTTTCCCCACCAAATATTCGCGACTACCCTACTCGAGCCTTTAGGTATATACCTTCCCTCGTTTCCATTTGAAGGGACACGGAATAAAATTTTGCAGAGCCGATATATCACGTGGATTTTTTTTTTTTTTTTTTTCATATTATAGCTACAGGGCAGCTATCCTTGCTGCAGGTGCAGCGATCGGTTTTCGCGCAGTTATACGTTTTAGTCATGAACACGAAGGTTCAGGGGTCGATTTGAAGTGTCCTGTATAGTTCGTCAATCGAACGGACGCGTTCCAATACGTTCACAACGATGTTTCGGGCGCGTTATTTTTTATGCAATTTTTTCTTTTTTAAAAATTCTCGTTTCGACAACGACTGCAGGGGGGCACAAGTATAATATATGTGTCCCATTTTTCTTTTTTTTTTTCTTTTTTTTTGGGTAATTCTGTTTTTTTTTTTTTTTTCTATTCATTCACTTTTATTTTTTTCGGTTCTTTTTCTCTTCTTCAGACCCGATGTTGCGAGTGAGTGCAATTACTTTTATTACTCGACGTCCTTGCGCGTGGACTATTATAATACGGTTCGTTATCTTTACATAGATTAATAAAGTGGCGTGATTACAGGTTTAGTGCTCGTTAGAGCTTACCTCCGTTTTCTTATAAATATTGTTACAGCTCTTTTTTTTTTTTTTTGTCTTTTACTTCTTCCTATACTTCTTACAATTACATATAAATTATGTGTCTACATCTACATATATACATATGGGTATATATCCAACGTTATGTAAAAATATGTACAAACGTATATACGATATATATATGCACAGAACTAAGATTTCTCATATCGTCAAAATCTACAATTAAGACTGGGATACAAAATTTTACGTAAAAATTAATGAGAAATTGGATAAAAATAGAAATTATTACGGAATTTCATTATTTCCTAGGAGAAAATCTAGGGGCTCCACGTTACAGAGGATTTCAGGCCATTCGAGAGAGAAAAAAAAACTGATTTTTCAAAATTACTCCGATGCTACAAAAAAATTTGAAAAAAAATAAAATCGGTCAAAAGTGTGGAAAAAAGTTTTGCGCGAATTGATAATTTAAAAAAATGGATTAGAACATGAGCGACATTTGAGTATTTGTAAATTATTGTACATACGCCTAACTCGCAAAATAAAAATAATAATAATAATAATGATTTATTTACCTCTGATACTCCCGGGTTACGGTAGATCGTGTAAAAATCCAAAACTGATCAGCGTATCGATGCACTGTGTGATTCGATATAATGATATCCTTTTAATCGACGCACGGCACAATCAACAATCGAACAATTAAAAAAAAAAAAAACGAAAAAAAAAAAAAAAAACTTCCGAACCAAACTGCACAAACGTTTTACTTTTTAGAACGCAGAGAAAAAATATCTATATAAATATATATCTATGTATATATATATGTAAATCCTATCGAAGGTAGAAAATGAAAAAAATAAAAATAATAATTCCGGGCAACGTCGTCACTATAATACTAATAACAGGAGTTAATCAATATAGCGGGGCTATACCAAATGGTAGAAAACGTTTCTCGGCTGAACGAATTCTATACTCCGCAAATTCCTCCGATTCCTCTTCCCCCTCTATTCGTTTCAGGATACGATTGATAAACGAATTTTAGTAATAGAAAATTCGATGTTGATATACAATAAATCGCAAAAAAAAAAAATAAAAAAACAACGAAAAGTTTCTATTCCGCGATGTTTGTTCCCAGCTCTTATACTGATTGCGAAAATTGAAGAAAATCAAAGTTCCTTCTTTTTTTATTATCCTTTTTTTCTCTTATTCTATTCCTCCTTCTCTTCGCCTCGCTTCTCTCCTAGTAAGTATAATCGCGTATAATTCGAATACGACAGCTGCGCGATCGTACACGGGAGCTGCTTGCCGCAAGGGCGCCGGACAACGACTATTTGCAAGCAGCGCGTACCTTGAGAGACATGCGCAGTGTCACGCCAACTAACACAGTCGAATGCGCCATAGTCGATCGCCCAGGCTAGTAAAAGACAGGAACTGTCCAGCTGGCTGCTCGGCTTCTCTACACCTTGAAACTTAAGTTGAGTAGGTAGAGGTAGGTAGGTAGGCAGATAGCTGGCCTCAAGAAACCGCGAATTCTACGTTCTTATACCACATATTTTCGCCGAACATCATTGCGGGAAATAAGACTAGGTATATATGTATATCCCCACGTACGACGATCTAAATTCCAAACTACTACCGTCCGCGTCGTTGCACTGCGGTTTAGAAATTCGCGCCATTCGATAGTAAATTTTACGGCGATAAAAATGAATCCGCGATTTACAACGGTTTCGTATATATATTTTGTAACGTTGCGTTATACATACATATGTATGTAATCTCCTCGTTTAGCTATTCACGCGTGTCAGCTGATTCCGATCGAGGAGAAGAAAAACAGTTCGTTAAACTTATATACGTACGATTCTGAATAAGAATAACAACAATATGTTTATATACATATGTATATACATATAATATCTGCGCACTTGGCGTTTAGCTAGAACTTAGTAGTTCTCGATTATTTATACCTATAACGTATACGTGTATGTATGGGTTCAGGATGCATTTATGTACCTATACGTGCCTCTCGAATGCATGCTTTTGTATTGCAGTCGCTAATTTATATAGACGATTATTATTTCAAACCGCAACACGTGTATTATCGCAAATCTGATGCATTTTCTTCGTTATACGTGTATGTATGTTACAGTTCGATAAAATTTGCGATAATTAATAACGGAGTAGATTGAACAGATTTTTTCTTAACTGTAAATCCAAAACCAAATCCAAAACGGTCCGCTTCCTGTTCTCTCGTAAAAAAAAAATATCCTTATTCTAGTTTAAAGTAAAAAAAAAAAAAAAAATTGGATAGCATAAGATAAGAAATTAAGCGGTCCTGGATTTCGAGTAGAATAGTAACGTATAGGTATAATATAACAATATGTGATATATGAATAAGACCGGCCGAGAATACTTCACGTCCCGTTCCAACTTTGACCGTAACATTATAGAGCGTAATCGTATGATATCAGTTAACCCATTTCCGCGAGGTAAAGGCCGGTATAGTTCAGCAGGATGAGGCGTGGGTGGCAAAAGAGCCTAAAGAGGGAGAATAATCAGGGAGTATGAAAAAAAGAACTCAGAATAATAATAATAATAATAATAATAATTTTGCAGTCTATCTACCTGTGTCACGCAGCTTTCTGATATAAGTATATACATATATGTATGATTATACGTATATATATTCGTATAGCCCTGCATACGGTGGTGAAAGGGAATTATAAATCTCTAGGGCATAGAAGAAGAAGGTACGTGTATACACGTAGGAGAAAATGTCTGCAATCTCGAGATTGAAATTATTCATAACCTCGTCTTTTTCTAATTTTTTTTTTTTTTTTTTTCCCGTTATTTTTGGGTTTTTGTTTTTCTTCCATAAGGCAAGAAAAGCCGCGGCGATGATAGGCTAGTCGTAAACTTGTTCGTACGAACGTACGATGTTTTCGTCAGAGAGACAGTTTTCCTGCCAAAATCAGATCTATGTATAGAGCGAGTTGCAGGATGGCGGGTCAACTCAGGACTGTATCGTAACTATTTCGGTGCTACTTAATGCGGAAGAGAATAAGTCGAGGGGGTTGAAGAAAATTTCGTCGAATTATCAACGTTCAATTTCGTATTTTGTTTCAGTCATCAATTATTCGTTAGAAGCTGGGTCAAAGTTTCGAATTTTGAAAGTTCCGATCGGTCGAAACTCCGAATTTATTTGATACGATTTAGTATTTTTAGAAACGTTAAAGTTCCGGATATTAAAATTGCAAAAGATCGGAATGCAGACGGTTAAAAACTCGGAAAGTCCAAAACCCCGAAAGTCCAAGAATCCGATAATTTCGAGTTCCGGAGTTTCAGCCTCTCGGATTTTCAGTTCTTGGAATTTTGAACCCCTGGTGTTCTTCGATTACAAGTTTCTTAATCGACTATGCAGACTTTTGCGGAAAAAAAAACTTATTTCTAAAAACTGTGATTTGGTAATATTAAATCTCGAAATTTTGACCGTTCGGGACTTTAAAAATTCGAAACTTGGCACCGTTCATTAAAATTATAACGATCGTTCGAGGTAAAGATGAGATACGATCTGACTAAGTTCCGTTTTATACAAACGCGATGAGAGCATGTGATAAACTGAATACAAGAGAGAGAGAGAGAGAGAGAGAGAGAGAGAGAGAGAGAGAGAGAGAGAGAGAGAGAGAGTGAAGAAGGAAAAACAAACAGAGGAAAAGAAAAAAACGAGTTAAAAAAAATAATAATAATAATATAAAACGAAGTAAAACTGTTCTATTTTTGTTACTCTTTTGTTTTGTGTTATTTTCCTCTCTTTTGTCATTGAATTTGAATCCCAGGGCACTAGGTCAGGTCAGTACGTCAGTGCATAGTTAGATGCAGTGTATATAACCGCGGTAAGCGAGAAGATGAGAGAGGTCGCGGAACAGAACGGGCCAACTGTTGGCAATGAGCCCAATGGTTGCACCACACTTTGGTCCTATTCCCAACTTCTATATCAAAGTTTTTTTTTTTTTGTTTTTTTGTTTTTTTGTTTTTTTGTTTTTTTTCCCCCTTTTTTTGGCTCCGTTTATGAAAATCATTATTATATCTACGCGCCTTTCAGCACGCGGTTCTTCCGTGTCGCTTGAAGTCAATTAATTTTAATCACCTTTCTCGCAAGTCATTTTTATTCTTATACCATCTTTTGTCTTTTTTTTTTTTTTTTTTAATTTTTTTCAGATAGTTTTTTTTACTCGGTTAGTTTTTTCTAGTTTTTTTTTTTCTTTTTTTCTTCTTTTTCGCACTGCAGAGTCCGCGGGAGAATTAGATCCGCAAGATATAAGATTCGCAAAAAAAAAAAAAACTATAAAAATAATTAAAACTATAAAAATACGTGATACAAGCGGAATAAATGATTGTTAATTCCTAATATCGGCTTATACCGCGAGATAGATTCCCCAAGCTATAAGTTTGCGTATTATAGTTTCGCATCGAGTCATACGTCATCGACGTGACGTAAGTGCCGATCAGTCGACTCTTCGGAATTTCGACGAAATTTGAAAGTGTTTAGATCCATACAGAGAAGTTTATACGCACATACGATGACTTAAAGATCCTTATAGTGTTTACGGTATCGTATATACTACGTATATATGTAATTTTTTGATATAGGCTTGAAAAAAAAAAAAAAAAAACATGCTGGGAAAACTCTTTAGTTCCGGAATTTCATTAGTTGCGCATATAACTTTAATTCAAACTTGCGATTTTTCATATATTCATTTTGCATTCTCATTCTTATTATTCCTATTTCAGTTATTTTTTAAATTGTGTGGGTTTCGAACTTTCCATGCTGCAAGGCTATAACTGGATCTAATTAGCGGCACTGTAGGTTGTGGCCTTTAATTATAAATTCGCTGAAAAAAAAAACAAAAAAAAAAAACCCGCGACGCGAAAACTTTGTTACGTTGAAAAATAATTCGGGTACAAAGAAAAAAAAAAAAGAAAACGGAAAAGAGTGCAAGAAAGACACAGAGAGCAGAAGACAAAAAGGTAGGGTACAAATGTAAGAGAAAAATTTGAAAAAAAAAAAAAAAAAAAAAAAGGTATAGCTGATTTTCCAATATCTGGTATCTATCAGGTACATATACCTACGACTCCTACGAGTACATAATAACCTACCGCAAACTTTATTCAAGTACTCGCAAGTGGCCAAGTTCATTGAGAATTTGAGTTAAACCTAATAATAGTATGAGCAGAGACGATGACTGGCCTTGTCGTGGGTCACGACGTAGATTATACTTATATACTCTTAACAAAAATAGGAAAAAATATTAATAAATATCATCCTGCAGCGTAAAATGTGTACGTCAAGCGTTAACGTTTTACGTATATGACAATGAGTCTCATGTCTAATTATGAATAGAATAACACGCTATATCTAACCGCCAACCCACACGACAAATATCCGCGGTTTTTGACTTCGAAAATAAATATGTCTGAAAGCTCTAGTAGCCAGACAGACTGTTTTCATCAAACGGAAAAAAAAACAGGAAAAAAAAAAAAATGTTTATCGAAAGATTGCAGCTAGGATATATAAATCATAAATATATAAATAAATAATGTTGCCTTCAAGTTTTTTATATTATTGCAAGACCAATTGTCAGAAATGAGGTGTATATATTTTATACACGCATAAACATATACATATACTATAGGTATGTATCTACATACCTATATACTATTCGCTATACTATATAATCATGATAATATCGTAACAGCAGGTGAATCACGCAGTAGATTTCAAAGTCGTCGCAGGCTCGTTCGTTCGCGTTTGTATAGCCTTAAGCGGTAAAGAACCGCGACCACACCTAATATTTGGCAAAGTATTTCTTCAAGTGAAAGTATACACTTTATACTTCTGAGTCAAGAAATTAACAGTGAGATAATAAGACGACGGAGGAAGATGAAGTAAAAGTTTCATTTTCTTTCTTATCTTTTTTCGTCTTCTTTTTCAAATTAGGATCTAGTTTTTATTTGACCTAATCGTTGGATATAGAAATACAAATTTGATAGTGAAAGTATTTTGTAATATTACCCATATATATACGGTGTTCGAATAACGTGAAGAAAAAAAGAAAAAAAAAAAAAAAAGAAAGAAAAAAGATACAAAAATATTTTGGAGGGAGAAAAAAATCGTACGATTATAATTTTAATAGACATACCATGTATAAGGTAAAACTATATGAATAAGCGTGCGGATAAAATTTAAATGACTCACCTTTAGTAGAGTGAGAATTTTTTGGGACAGATCGTAGTCGAAGTTTTGATATTTACTGTCCGACATGTCGTAAATAAATACCAAACCGTGACGTTGGGTCTCCGCGCTTTCGAGAGCCGCATCCAACTGGTAAACTACACCCTGTCGGAAAGAAATATACCTATTCCAGAAATTGTACATAAAATGCAGGTAACATTCATTCTAAAAAAAAAAAATTTAATAAGAATATAAAAAAAAAAAAATCAAGAAATCAAAATTATCGAAATATGTTGGTCAAATCGCACACGACAATCTTCTTTTTCCGATTATTTTCGGTATCCCACATTTTGATCGGTGTACATACATGGTAATAAATTGATTCGATCGTATCTCGGTTTTTTTTTTTTTTTTTTTCTTATTTGTGTGATATACTTATTTTTTTTTTATCCCGAATTTTCATAATTGGGTTCTAATATTGATCTCGTACCTATACATATAGAGTTCGCTGCATCATCGACACGGTATAAAAAAGATTGATCGATCGGTTTTTTGTGGACCTACCTGCAGCTCATATATCCGCGAGGAAGAAACTACGTCGGTAAAAGCTTTTACAGATTTCTATTTACCGCACTAAAAGCTCGACGCTCAATATACTCATACTGGCTCCGGAATGGAACCAGGATATACCACGAAGTGGAGGTAGATAACGTACCAACGGTGCGTTATATAGATATGATAAAAGTAAATTTATCGAGCGATGAAACTCGAGCTACGTTATACAGTATAAATCTTTTACCCAAAGTCGGAAAGCGATACGATATCTGTTATCAGAGCTTCTTTTTTTTTTGCTACAGTTATCGAAAGCACCAAAAAATCAGTAAAAATGAGAGAAAAACAAAAAAAAAAGGAAAATAAAATCTGAGGTATGTACATAATTTGATAAAATTACTTGAAAATTTTGTCTAAAAATGAAACAAGTGTGATTCCTATTCGTATAGTTCAATGATGCAGCGTCTTTAAGCTCTACTCTCGATTAAAAAAATCTTTTGCTACAGCGAGATTGGAGTTGCTGAGGGGGTTTAGCTTTCAAAGTTAAAAAGACTTGGTTGGCGACTGTGAAGCTTACAACTGTGATGCTTCAATATTCATAGAATTCCAAAAACAATGTGGCAAAAAAAAGGGAAGAAAAATACAAAAAAAACTTGGACAAAGTGTCTGCGAGAGCAAAGAAGCTTACGTACGTAGATATAGGTGTATGTACACGTACAGTATGTGTATCTGTGTACAGCGAAAGTTTGTGGTCCGTGAGAGAATATGAGAAGATAAGGATAAACTATATATACGGAGAAAAGTGACAATGAAACGGGGATTTTTTCTTTCTTTTCTTTTAGTAAGGATGGATGCTATCTCCACTAGTATAAAAAACCGAGGAGGTTTTTCCACTTGATTATCTAACCGTTATCAAGACGAGGGGAAAATTTTGATTTTTAAAAGTCCCGATGGGTACAAAAATTCCGATATTTATTATATATTACCGATTCACAGCAGTTTTGGGAGAAGGTTTTTTCCCGAAAGTCTACATTATAGTCAATTTAAAAGACTTCAAAGCGGGAAGATACCGAAGGTTCGAAATTCCGAAAGGTCAATACTCCGAAACTTGAAATTCGCGCACGGAGCGCACTGGCCCCGCGTTATTCCCATCAACTAGGATGGGTAATTTTTATTTTTTATTTTTTATCTTGAGAAATTATTTTTATCTGTTACCTGAAGAGTTGTCTGGTGCGACGTATTCTGAGGAAGATGAAGGTGAGCTGTGAATATCGCTATGGCAGCCCCCGTCCCGTCTCTCGTAGGCTGAAACAAGATCGATATTTCCACGACTGTTTTCCTATTATATATATATATATATATATTATATACTATATATAGCTATATAGTATATCAACAGCTATTCATTATTTTTATTCAAGGTTCTTAGCAGAGGAGATGGAGAGTAAAAGCGAAAGTTTTATCCCTCATGAATTAATATCAATTATAGACGATGGTGGTGAAGTTGTAACTGGGGGTACGTGTCAGTCCCTTAGAAATTGGAAGCAGGTACGTGGATTTTTGTAAAAAAATAAAATAAAATAAAATAAAAAAGTGAAAGTAAAATGTCATTTTTTTTTCACCGTTGAGAATTTAAACCGGGAAATTTTCACGACAATAAATTTCATCGCAGTGTATTTGATGAATAAGTAAACGGCAATTTGTTGGCTAGATTTCATGAGACCTTAAGGTAACCAAGACGATGAATTTTTGAAAGGAAACAAACCGTATAGAGACGCACGGAGGAAGAGTCCCTCGAGACCATATACCGACCCTAAAAATCCTTTTCCGCTTGTATGGTCAACGTGTCGTTGAATCAATAAACTCAGGCTGTTTATAGACGGAATCAATTTTCGAAATATCCGAGAATAAATATAACTCCAAAATGTATAGACGAAAAAACCGATCGGTAAGCAAATTCGATCTAATAAACACTTGTAAGGATTTTTTTTTTCGTTTCTTCTCTTGATTCTTTGGTTTGCTGCCAAAATTTCTATCACATAACACCGTTTCTTTTTCAACGAATAATTATGCTCTTCAGAAATTCATGTAATTATATTTTTCATTCCTTATACCCAAACTCTGTCCAGACAATTTAGCCGCTCGATTATTCAGCGGGAAAATGATCTCGAAATAATCCGTATAAGATTCTTCGTCAATCGCGATTTCATTCTAAAGTTTAAGCATGACAATAATTATATATAATAGTATTGAAAATCCATTAACTATAACATGAATCGTCACATTATTATACATTTGACTCGGGTCAAAGGGTAGAAAATTATGGCTCTCAGCGATCGTCTCGTCCCTTTGGCTAGTGGTATACCTTCTACATATACCTATACCCTCTACTCTCGATATAACGTACAAGTACATTGAAACTCTCTGTTTAGAAATTGACTACTATACGTAATTCGAAGTTGGGTAAGTTTGATAGACGATTACGCGCGTAGATTCGCGAGTACGTCACGTCGTATAGTGGTCAAATTATCGCAAAAGTTAGTTATTATATATACGTACCGTATAGTATACCGATTGAATTACGACTTCGATTGAAAGATATAATATTGTGATTGACAATCGCATGAATCTGCGATCAGTTGAAGATAGCAGAAATTAAGTTTTTACGAGATATATACGTGAGTATTATTGTAAATGATTTTTTTATTTTTACACGAGTACGTAACGAGATAAGAAACTTATTTATCGTTAAATAATTACTACTGGAGAATTAGATACGGAAAAGGTTGCGAAATATATTAGTGATAAGAAAAACATAATTTGTACATATGTTATAATACTTGAAAAATAAATGTATCAAAGATTAAAAATTTTCTACCGGGAATTTGTGTGGGATGATCTCGACCTTCGCGGTTTTACTACTTTTCCAAGAAGTGAGAAGAAAACACGCGAACTAGTTGAAGATTTTTTTTTTTTTCTTGTAGGTAGGTATAGTAAACCGAAATCTTATTTTAGCTTCAAATAATTTTATACGTCTTCGACGAATAATTTAACGTAATTTTTATCCTCCCCTGAATTCACGTCGAGTAGATCGTTAAGAATTTGTTGTTCCTTTGCAAATATTCAATTTCATGGAATGTTACAACAACTATCACACCGCAATTTTAGGAAAAATATTTTCGACTGTGGTATAGGCATAAAAAATATCATTCGATGAATCAGAACGTCAGGAATTTTAGTTTTTCTTTTTTCTTCTATTTTCTGTTTTCAGCAAAGAATTACGCGGCCAGCTACGGATAGTCTCAACGATTCAAGTCTAAGGCCGCGAGCTTATCTCTTCTTGTTTTGGTAGGTCGTCTTTAAGCTGAAAGCCGTCAAAGATTACACAGTCTGTCGAGCGTCGCGACGCCAAGAGTAGGTAGGCTACTGTAAGGGAAGCCCGTGGGGGAGTTAGTGACTACATGAACTAGGTATAGGTGTATGTATATATACACATATATACCGGAGTGATTAAAAGGAGACAAATAGTTACTTGGGTTCACGTTTCAAGTCTACAACTTTTCACATTCGTAGCTACTGTATACTGTACTATACCTACCTACGTGGAAAAGCTTTTTTTTTTTCTAAATCGTCGCTACACAATGCACGCGCTTTCATCCCCTAGCAAGCCTGCTACGCATTTTTCTACCACATATACTGCAACGAGCGAGACACTCTGCGCATATATATATATATATATGAATATTAATTCAATTATACGGTTTAATTTGCATGAAAAATATGAAAATATGTGGCAAAAACCAAAAAGAAATATAATAAGAAAAAGAAAACTTATGTGCAGAGGAAATTTTAAGGGCTCGTTGCATGTGCAAGGGAGAAGTATGTTTCAGAAAAACGACTGCAGTTTTTTTTTTTTTTTTTCTTCCGCTTATAAGTTCTTACGGAAACTTGATTCTCACCACTGCCATGCACTGCACTGGTCTACAGATCCAATTTCGAGGGCTGCTAACATATATGTATATTTTTAACCAACGTTATATACTAGCTAATGTAAGGAGCTGTATAAATGTAGGGTGCGTTCACACCTGGGCTAAAGGAACCGGTATGCACGCACCCTTACTTCCGTTCACTTAACCAACTGCCACTGTATATTCTTTGATGCAGACGTTGAAGATTTACAACCGTTAATACATCGAGGGGTAGATTATAGTAAGGTAACTAGGTAGGTAGGTATATTATACCCTACATCCCAAAGGAAAAATTGTGAATTCAAATTTGATTTGAAAGAATCCATAAAAAAAATAATAAAAGAACGGTTAAGACTGGTTTAATCAGAATTGCAAATGATCGGATGAAATTTATGTTCCATTTTCTGTTTTTTTATGTAATTGAGAAACGTGGTAAAAATTTTGTAGAGAGATACATGTATGGTCCTCGTGGTAAAACGCGATTCCACAATTATAGCAAATTTCGGTGAAATCGGTCCGACATTTGTCGAATTCTGAACTTGAAGTTCCGAACGGTCATATAACTACGAAATTATTTGAGACGATTTCGTATTTTCAGAAACGTTAAAGTTTAGAATTTTAAAATTGGGAAAGATCGAAATGCAGAAAGTTAAAAATTCCGAAAGTCTAAGAATCCGAAAATTTAATTGGCGCTTCTCGCAATTTGAAGTTTTTGAAATAGAGTATGCAAACTTTCGAGGAAATACCCTTTTCAAAACTTGTGACTCGGTAATATTAAAATTCGGAATTTTTACCGTTCGGAATTTTTAAGATTTGGAATTTCCACCCGTACCTCGAAGAAATTTCAAACGACTACCCCTCGCACATTTGATTTTCAATTTTTTTGAAATATTTTTGCAAAAAGTTCGTTGCCTCAACAAACAAAAAATGAACAAAATTCATGAAAATCGCCTGAAGGGTAGCCGAGATATTAACACTACACTTAAAAAAAAAAAAAACACCTATTTCCCTTCCCTCCCCAAACCCCTGGACAAATTTTTCCCAAATTCAATACCATATCCAAAAATCATTCAATGATTTTTTGTACCAAATTTCGTCAAAATCGATAGACTCCTTCTCAAATTATTCGGAAAATGTGAAGAACTTACATCGTTCCACTTACTCGGTAAGATAATTGAGAAGAAGTATACATCACATTGAAAAGCGAAGAAAAGATGAAAGAACAAATCGCAATATCTATCTGTATAGGTCTTCTGCTATTTCGCGAGTCATTTCGCGGTCATTATTTGTCCTTTTATTTATATTTTCCTCTTTCCTATTTTTTCATTTTTCTCTACTTTACGTGCATAAAGTACACGTATACCTCCGCACACATATGCCCGAAGCTTTCGACTATGATGCTAACCTGCAAAAGCATAGAAACGCTGGTGCAGTCGCTGGGAGTTTAATAACACTTCTTTTTCTATTATTTTTTTTCATTTTCTTTCTTTTTTTTTTGTTCCGTCTAGTCTCGAGATCTTTGACAAAGGAGCTTTTGTACTTTGGCTACAGTAGTTTTCGCTCGCAAATCTGACGTGGCCAGAATCAAGTGTTTTAATGGTTTCACGGTGCATTTAGGGTAGGTATAATATAGGCTAGCCTATACCTTATACTTCACTGCAACTGTTACGTATATTAGAGTACCAAACTAAAAAACTCTTCAAACATTTTACGATCACTACGTATAATGTCTACAACTTTTCCGGGTCACAATTGTCCCCTGCGATGTACAGGGTGTCCCATAACTAAATGTCCAAAATGAAAGGTGTCCTAGAGGAGGTCGAACTGAGTAAATTCTCCCGAAGAACGTGGGCTCTGCGAAGTCGCGTTCGCGAGATATCACAAGTTAAAAAAAAAGTAGCGCTTTGCTGTGCGTCGCGGCGGCGCAAAGCACTACTTTTTTTTTAACTTGTGATATCTCGCGAACGCGACTTCGCAGAGCCCACGTTCTTCGGGAGAATTTACTCAGTTCGACCTCCTCTAGGCCACCTTTCATTTTGGACATTTACTTCTAGGACACCCTGTATATTCCTCAAAATTTTATACCCAAATGAAGACGAAATGGACACATTACATCGTACTAATTCCGTCATTGACAGCTCTTAATGACGATTGACCAGGTAAAATACAGCTCATTATACAAATTTACCGCTAGACGGTATAAATTCGACTAAACTTCACCCTCCGCGCGCTCATTGTCCAAAGATTATAACGATAAGGTATATACGCGGATATAGTGCGCGTGTTGTGTTCCGGCGTGGTAAACGAGGACACGCACAGCACAGCACAGCGCAGGGACATTCACATATATTAGGCATAGTTTGATGTTAAGAGCAGTGGCATTTGATGTCGTGCGGGTAGGCGGCTTATAGCTAGGCTATAAGCTACAGCTATAAGGTACTACCTAAAAAACCGTTCACGAAGTGAGACGAGAACATCGACCCGTTTATGCACATAGAAGGTATATATATACACAGAGACGATATATCTCTTCGTGTCAGTGACCGGAAGAATAGTTTTTTTTTCTTTGGTCTCTTTCTCTTCGTTTCGCGTTTATTGGGATTTTGAAACGCGCAATTTGACGAGTAGAATAAATTTTCACGTTTCGAAATGATTTTCAGGGCCTAAAAAATTGATTCAAAGTATCCCCGTAGATAAAATGAATTGCTTTTTCATTTTTTTTTCTAATTTCACGCGGTCAAAAATTAATACAATGGCTTCCGGGGTGTTGAGAGAGAAAGTAGTTTTGGAAAGGGGGATGAGGATCACGAGGAGTTGTATGAAGCTCGGGGGGCAAAAGTACTCGGGAAAGAGGATTTTAAAAAGGACTTACCAGCACGGTGAATTTCCCAGTCCGAAGTTCGCTCTGAAGAGGTTCCTGGGTTGGATTTAGACGCGCCAGACCTTCCCGTCTCCTTGTTGCCTCGTGCTGTTCATATAGAGCCAGGGCTCTAGCGACTTCGAACTTACGCGCGGCGAGGAACTTTACGGCGGTGCCCCAGGATACGGGACCAGCTCGTCGGCCAGCGCGACATTTGTTTACAGCTTCTATAAATTCCTTCGTCGCCTGCGCATAAAGAATATACATAATTTTTTCAAACGGAACATAGAAGATGAAAAAAATGAAAACATTAAGGAGAGGCCGGGCCAAAATTCCGAACTTTAATGTTCACAGCGACTCGCAGTTTTTGGGATAGATATTTCCCCGAAAGTCTGCATAGTCGACTTAGAAAAAACTTCAAATCGAAAAACACCCAGGGTTTCAAAAATTCCCAAAGCTAAAGATTCGAAGGGCTGAAACTCCGGAAATTCACGCGTAGAGCATCGTGCCACTTCGTTAAATTTTCGGATTCTTGGACTTTCGGAATTTTGGACCTTCTGAGTATGAATATTCTGAACTTTGACGTTGTTCAAAATTTGGAATCGTGTGAAATGAATCCGTAACTTTGACTGCAGTTGGGAATTTTTTAAATTCTTAACTTCAATCCAGCCCCACGAAAAAGAAGAAGAAAAATAAGAAGAGAATAAAACTCGTTGAAGAACTTTTGAATTAGGTAAAGAGTATCCATACACAAGCGCGGCCACAGATAATGAATATAAATCTAAAAAAAAAAGTAATTACTACATAATTGTATACATTTCCGTAAACGGAGTGAAACTATTTCCCATCTTTATTAATAACTCAATGTAATTTCCGTATAGTGTTAAAACCGTGTAATATAGTTATCAATTTCAGTTGCACTCACATCGCAACATCCTTGTTGCACGTAACACTTAAATTCCATGAGTATGACGTTTAGGTGTTTCGCGCATTCCATACAACAGCGCATGAATATACCTAGAAACTACACGAACACACGCACGCACGCACGCACGCACGCACGCATGCACGACGCACGTTATACTTTGTTAAATTATAATTAAAATAATAGAAAAATGTTTTGTATGTTATTTTTATCTCTCTTCCTTTTTCTTTCACGTTTTTCACGTTTTTGTTAAAGATTTCAAGATAAAACGGTTTCAGAATTATCAGACAAAAGAAAATGTAATTTTTCTATATAATATATATTAGCGTGTCAACGAGAACGTTAACCGTATCGAACTGACCGCTATCACACCACTGCTCATCCCTACTCGTCACACAATACTTTTTTTAGATCCGCATGCGGTTGTCGTTTCAGGACACGCCGCGATCGTCCAGCTTTGGCCAGCTCATACACATACTCGAACACTGCAAACACATACATACACACATATATACGCTCTTACGGAAAATCTAATTTGCACAACGTCCAACGATTTAAAGTTTATTGAACCAATAAGTAGCGATATAAGTGTAAGTGTACCTCCTATTGTAAGTAAAACGTTTTCAGTCAATAAGTATACGATTTTAAAATGTTTATCACGTATAAAGATATAACTTGTATACCGATGCAATGTGTTAGTAGTTCTGCTACTGATATTGTTTAAAAACCTATAGAAACGAAAGAAAAAAAGCAGGTTTTTCTTCTTTGTGGGATTTTTACATCAGATTGCAGGGTTAATAAGAATAAAATACAATCTTGGATTTCTCTGATTTCGATATAGAGTCGATAGAGTATTATAAGACGACAATATATATATATATATAAGTTTCTACGTCTAAGGTATAGTAGTTTGATCCAGCTGTGTTTGTCGGCCGTGGTTCGCTGCCGCGTGTCTAGGATATTGGCACCACTTCCGGCCTGCCCCTGGCCCTGCCCCACCCGACACACTTCCGGTTTCCCCTACCTAGATATACTCGCTGACAGCGAGCAAGCAGACGTTCAAAGGCAAGTGCAGCAGCAGCAGCAGCAGCAGCAGCAGAAGCATTGCTACAGCCACGCAGGGCATGCCAGACAACAGCATAGACAAGAGCTGCCCCTCCCAGTCGATGATAGTTAACGTCTAGGTACATAATCTGTCGGAAGAATGATCCCGGCCGACGTCGTATACGTAGATTTTAGGGAAATGATTCGCGGGGGCTGGGCTGAAGTCACGAATAATTTTCAAAGTTCCGAACGGTCGAAATAGCGAATTTGTTTCAGACTATTTCCGAATTTTATACAAAGACTTGCGAGGATCAATTACTCTTTCCAAAAACTGTGAATCGGTTATATTAAAATTCGGAATTTTGACCCTTCCGAGTTTTCAAAATTCGGTTCTTGAACCCAGCCCTTATTTTATGTATGTATACGTATAAGATATATTGGCATACTAAAGTAAAGTCACGGTGGCTGGCGCGGATGGCGACGAAGAGGCTAGCCGTACGGAGCCTAAGACCCTGCAGGATTTAAGGAACTCGAGAGAGATTTTGGTCGAGGGAGCGAGTCGCTGATATCGATTGCGCAGTAGACGAAGTCGAGGAGATCAGGGAGTCGGAAGACTGAAAGGCTGTAGGCTGAAGAAAGGAATTCAAAAAGTATACCTATGCTATAGGCGGTTTAGAAATATTTTCCCAGTGACACTGCAGCGGATCGCAGGAATTTCTTTCATTTATAACCACGGTTTTAATTTTTTGTTCTTTTTTTTTTGTTACAAAATTTCAGACTTAAAATTACGAACAAGAGATAAAAATTGAGTTTTTGATGTACCTACAAGAATAAATATTTTTTGATAAATTTTTCATCTCATTTTTCTGTTTTAATTTTTGAAATGACGGATTGAAAAAATATAAACCAATAATTTCGATGTACTTTTTTTTTTTTCTTTTTACTCTTGTCAATGATTTTGTTGTACGATGGATAGTGAAATAGCGGATTTTGTATCGATATAAGAACAGTAAATGCACCGTAGTGGCTATACACGTGGGTATCGATCACGTGGGGTACTCGCGTTGAATAAGTTTTTGGTTCGTGTTTAATCCAGACAGGCGTCCGGCCGAAGTTGAACACTGGACAACCCAGCTGACCGGAAAATCTATTAGCGGGCCCCCGCATGTCTCAGATGACCTTTGCTGTCAAGTAGAATTACAACAAGCGAATCCTATGGACCTGAACTCTAAAGTATACAACTCGAAAAACTTACGGTTCAAAAACGCGTATTGAAACTTTGCCAATTCGGATATGGGTACCTATATAGGCGCGGGCTAACATTTTTTTTTTCTTTTTTTTCTATCGGGTTTTTTCATTCCTTTTCTTTTATCCGTAAAAGGTTCTCCCCTCTTTTAATTATTATACAAAGCCTCGGTTTTACTTCGAATTCTTTTATCGCTTTATGGTATGACATGTGTATGTACGTAACTATATTTAAACGGGAATATAAGAATAATATCTATAACAGAGTTCGACTTCCTTGTAGATAAAGATAATTAAAATATAAACGCAGTGGTATAATATGGAATCGCAGTGAATTAGAAAAAAGGATAAAATAAATGAAAGAAAGAGAAAGAAAGAGAAGAAAAAGAATAATTACATGGAATTTTTTTTATTCTTTTCAATCGTAAATTATACCGCGAAATCAGCTCGCAAAACGCGGTTGATGTTATTATTCGCCGAAGGGAATATACGTGTATATGTATATATAGGTATATAGAAGCCATATATTGGTCAGAAGTATATTTCAGAACTAAATAAATTGTCGAGTAAGTGAAAAAAAATTGTCGCCATGGAGGGAATAATCCTCCTCCTCCTCCTCGTCGCAATCTAATATTTTGTTACCATTTAGCGTTATACTGAGGTCGAAACAACGTATTCGCAAAATCATTTCTCGCAGGTGAAAATTATTATACACGGCTATAGCTAGAAATCGAGAAAGAAAAAAAAAAAGAAAAATTGTCAAATACTTAATTGAACAAAAATATAAATTTGAAAATATTTTTCTTTCTTTAACATTAACGTGGAAGAAATTTGAGGCTTTTTATTAAAATATTATAATATCGTATCCTAATGTATTATACTGCAGCTATAGAGATTATTTCGGAAAAAAAAAAATCTTGCGAACAATCTGAAAAAAATTTCAAAAATGAGGTGTAACATATGAAAATATTTCAACGACCATCCATAGTAAAATAACTGCCGCTTCTAATTTTTTTATCGTTTTTTTTTTTCGGAAAAAGCTTGACATCAGTAAGACGGAAAAATCTCCCCACTCGAGCTCTAAGCTTAAAAATTTTGATATCTGACACACGATTTTTCAGAATTTTTTCAGATCTTTAAATTGTGTCGATCAATATATGATAGTTTTCAAAAATTAGTAGAAAATTTGAATCGATTTGAAAAAATCTGAAAAAAAACTGAGTGCCTTTCAAAGTGAGAACAATCATCCAAAAAATCGGGGGCCCAATCCGAGAGGTCGAGGGTCAAACCCAAGTCGAGTTGACGTGGAATGCCCCATATATATCTATCTATAATACGTATAGCTATAACGTTGAAGAATTATTAACTATGATAAATATATAATACTGAAATAGAACAGCAGGTTGTAATATGTTACGTATATATACCTATTCGCATATACAAACAATAAATTTTATTTTCAAATGTCGTCGAGTCACTTCCGTTGCAGTTTATCCCGTCGTCAATATGACGAACGCGTCAATCTAACGGGAGTGACACCGTTGCTTGATATGCTCGGATTGGTCCTGACCGTTCGTGTCCCAGAAATCTCATTCAACATAAATAATACCTATACGCTTGTACGTATGTATGTACATACAACACAAGCAATGATTGCCGCTATGTTATACTGATGAACGAGTTTTCGCCATGTCGATGACACAGTATAAAAAAAAAGAAAAAAATCTAAAGTCATTTCTGCTGCAGTATATTCGACAGGAATATCGCAGCTACGGCCATCTATCTGTACGTTAGGGTGGTCCTTAATCTCGTCTGATTCAAATAATAATGCTTCCCATGGGCTAAAATATCTATCTCAATTCTAAGTACTCACCCAAGAGCCTTAGAATTTATCCATCTGAATGAAATACAATATTTGGCACTCCAGGGTTAATTTTTTTTTTTTTTCCTATCGCAGTATCGTTCTAAAATAATCTGAAACTTTGCACATTTCTTACCTGTAGCAGTAGATATTCCATGAAAATGTTACAAATGCTTTTTTTTCTATACGCTATAATTTCCGGAGCCATAGGTGGACACACAAATTTTGTTTGTGCTCTGTAGCTTCGAAAATCATATCGTTGAAAGTCTGCAAAATTTTCACGGAATACTTAATTCCACTGCAGGTGAGGAGTGCGACAAATTTCAGATTTTTTCGAGCGGATTTACTGATTTCGGACCCCGGATTTGAGTATAAATCCGAAAATATTGATCGTAGGGTAAGAGTGGTAATAACCAAAGTTGAAGGAAATAAAATTCCCTACCTGATTGTCCGTGACCATTTTTACCGTAAACTTGTAAATAATCAACGAGATAATGCAAAAAAACAAAAATCCACCCCTATTTCAATTCTAACTTTGAGAATATCGATCCTAGGGTAAAAATGGTAATAACCAAAGTTGTAGGAAATGAAATTCCCTATCTGATTGTCCCTTACCATTTTTACGGTAAACTTGATAATAACCGAGATAATGCAAAAAAAAACCAAAAAAATCTACCCCTATTTGCAGTCTAACTCTGCAAATATCGATCCTAGGCTAAAAGCGATAATTACCAAAGTTGTGGGAAATTAAATTTCCAACAACTTTTGATTTCACCATTTTCGCTCTAAACTTGTAAATAAGCGAGTTATTTTGAAAAAACAAAAAAATTCACCTTAAAATCAAGATGGCGGCGAACGCAATGGCGAGATTTTCCCGAAAATCGAGATTTACACTCCCAACCACCCCCCCGCCAAATTAAAAAAAAAAAAAAAATCGCGGCCCCGAATTATTTCCATAGGTGGAGCTATTTTTATGTCTATCTAGACTGGACTATATGATCAAATTAAGGACCGCTCCAATATACGTAAACTTCGACAAGTGTTATACAACTCTCATATGACAAAAAAAAAAATCATCATCAGTTGTTGCGATGTAATGGAAAGCATATGATGTGAATACGTATAATAACGAACCGGAAATTGTGTGCAAAAAAAAGAAAAAGAAAAGAAAAAGAAAGAAACCTGGAGTAGAATAGATATGGCAACGGGTTTGAGTTGCCCGTCTAATCAGTCTAATCAGACATCGGTGGTTATTATAGATACTTATAAGCTAAGTATAACTGAATGCGACGACACGTAATGTCAGAGTCGACGAGCTGGCAGAGCTACTATAGCAGCTACAGGAAAGAAGAATGAAAGTATGACATCGGTATTGTTTTCAAGTGGGTCACTGACTAGCTACTTCTGGTGGTGCACCGCGTGGGGTTTGTCAGGCTCATCGCCGTAGACCATGCCTGAAGGAGGATAGTTCATGGATGAGATGCAGGTTGGAACATTGTAGGTATATATCTATACCTATGCCTGATGACTATTATTTTACTTTTTTTTTTCGTTTTTGTTTTTTTTTTTTATCCCCAAAAATTTTTTTGACACAAATGAAAATCTCTTTCTCCATCCGATATCGTGGATTCTCGTGACGACAAAGCGACAAGAAGCTTCAGATTTTAAATGAAACTTTTCGAACATTTTTTTTTTTTTTATCAAAAGTGAAACTTCCGGCGTACAAAATCGACGGTCAAGTCGGATTTTGATGATCGGAAAATTTGAATGAACTAAATCTGGTTAAATATTTTTTGGAGAAGAAAAAGATTACGTGAGAACGGATTTTGATTACTGGAAACGTCAAAAATTCACATAATTTTTTAATTATAATAATAATAGTACTTCCATGGGCTAAAATGGAACCTGGGAGTTTGGCAACATTTTTTGTAATTATATTTGAAGACATTTTATCCCATGGGATCGTCGACATTCGAATATGACCAAATTAAAGACCACCCCATAAGAATGTAGGCATATGGTCATGAGAGTTTAGCTGACGGACGAGGCGTCAGCTTTTAGATATTTACCCATAATATGTCATATCTGTTTTTACGTGGGCGTCACGACACCCACCCACTACCGTTATACTATAGAACAGAACTGACTGCAGTCAGGACACCACAGCGATCTAACCGGACTGCTTTGAGCACGAATAAACTGTATGGACATGGTACTACTCGCAGGGTTTCGTTTACGAACGAATCGTATATACATATATACGTCTATTCTGTGTATAGTTTGACAATAATGGAACGTTTCAACGTAGTTATTCCCGCGGCATTTCTGGTATATACCTACAGAAATTGCAGCGGACCGGTGGAGCGTTTAAAAAAAAAGAGAAAGAGAAAAAAAAAAAAAGTTAAAGCATTTTAAATTGGTTTCGCGGAGAGCCGCGGTACGAGATACGAAAAACGTATTGTGTATACGCGGACATATATATTTATCGAACTATTGACTACCAGTAAATGCCTACATATCCTATATATACAAGATCGAATTTCGTAATCGAAGTTAAACGATCAGAAAATGTTGGTCTCCCGATTAATGAAGACTCGAGCCTATAATGTGTATATCCATAAATCTGATAAAACATTCCCGTATAACGAGAAAATTATGAAATTTATCTCAACTCAACGAAAAGCGACTGATAAAATATTTCCAAAGGATTTCTTCCATCGCATTTTTTTTTCCTCTATATATGAGCTGAGATTTGCGGAATATATTACCGTGACTTTTGTCCTTGTGTAAATATGTATGTCGTGAATCATCTAGTCACACCGATGATCACGTCTCATGACGCGAACCACTTCCTCCTTGATACAATGAAGATTATCTCAGACCTAAGCCATCACACATATATATCGTACCTAACCCATATATAGCATTGCACTGGGTGCTATAGAATTTTATGTGAAATTTTTTTGCACCGGGTTATATTAACCGAGTTTCGCAGAATTTAAATCAAGCTTATAGTCAGCTGGAGTAATTCGTAAAAAAGAAAAACAAAAATCTTTTCAATTTATACGGAATCTTTTTTATGCACGTCTAAAGAACGGGGAGGTATAGAAGCAGGTATCAGTTTCTATTATCAGGAAAATTAGATATTAATACGACGCGGCGCGGTGTTTTAGATTCAATTAGATAAAATCGATGAGCTAATTTTCATCGGATTAATTAATGAAGTTGGTTTATGAATTTTTCAAACGATTTTCCGTCATGAATGAATTTTTTAAATCTTTTTCGCGTAATTTAGGTATAGGACAGATATACGCGGGCGATTGAAAATTACTGCTATATGTACAGTTTAGGTACGACCGGAAATCACGAGTATAAGGTACATACGATTCTGTTCGGAGAAAAGACTTTCTTCGTAGAAGGAAAGGAAGTGTATATAGTGAGCCAACTAATTGTCGTTATATATAATAATTACGGTTCCTACCTAACGGCAAAATCGCAATCTTATTGCATTTATCAGAGAATTGTTGTAACGCGTGTAATTTCAACTTCTGTTACTCGCAATTATACCTAATCACGCGCAGGTTGTTTGTTATATAGAAGCTTTAAAATCGATTGATCATTTCGAGATACACAGTTCGTTTTATAGATAGAAAATATAATCGACAAGAGGGAAAAGCCGATTTATGTAAAAGTAGAAGAAAAAAAAAGTTTCGGGGAATTATATGGGTGAAAAAAATCTAAACGAATAGAAAAATGAATAGAAAAACGCTAAAGTTCACAATATTAAAATTCGGATAGATCGGAATATGCAGGAAGCTAAAAAAATTTAATCAATTAGGGGCACGACGTTTCATGCGCGAATGTCAAGTTTCGGAGTTTTGGCCCTTCGGCTCATCTCTGGTATTTTTCGATTTGAAGTTTCTTTTGAATCGACTATGGAGACTTTCGGGGATATACTCTCTCGCAAAACTGTGATTTACTAATATTAAATCCCGAAATTTCGACCGTTCAGAAGTTTGGATTCTGGAAAAGTTGGCTACAGTAGATTGGCTGAGGCTCGGTTAAACCTCTCAGCGCACTCATTACACTTATGCGATAAAGAGTTTTCCCTAATCCAACGAATTATCGTATTATAGTTACAATAGGAAATTGTTCGCTAAACAGAAGCCAAATAAAAGAATCTCTCTCATCGTCTAGCTGCCGCTATAAAAATCAGCATAGTCTGTCACGAGCAAGTCGCAGCAAGCAGGCATGGTAACCGCTTCGGGCTGCTGAAGGGGATCAGTGTCAGGGTGTGCAAAGATCAATATGTCTCAATTGACGGGTACTTGTCGTCAGGCTCGTTAATATGAAATGAGGAGTTGCACCATATGCGCACGATTTTTTTTTTTACCTTTTTCTATTTTTCTTCACCTCTCTTTTACCCAGAAGTCTCCTGCACTGATTCAAATCAAAAATATATACCCACTATATATCCCCGGCGCTTTGTTATATATACACATACAAACATGTAAAGTGCTCGCAGCAAGCAAGGAGCTGTAGTTTAAGTACTCAAGTAATTTCCACGAGTTTAGAATTCAACGACATGTGTATATATACGTATGTATAATGTACGTACATATACATATCTGTATATAGGATTATAAGTGAAAGATAAACTACTGCTATAAATTTTCCCTGTGCAGATAAAATAATATGGCCAATAACATGCGGATCGCTATCTTTCTTATCAGCCGAAAAAAATTCAAGGTTAATAAACTATACGCGAATTATCTTCACGTCTCTTCCTTTCATATATATACATATGTATATATGTAGATATAGGTAGATACCAATAGTTATTAATTTCGATATTTATTTGTAAATAATAGAAATTTATCTGTCATGTATAAGATAAATTTTCGATTATGGTCAAGTAGCTCAATATATATACCTATATATTCGCAGCAGATCATTTCTCTATATAGATGTGCGAATGACGGGCTATGAAATTCTTGATAAATTCGAGATGCGATGTGTCTTGCATTTTTTTTTTTTCACCACGGGCAATGACTAATTTTCAGGTATTATAATACCGATTTTATATACGAATATACATATATATAAAATACCTATACCCGTATGCCAGAAATGTAATTTTTTCCACATCACTCATCGCGATATATATTTCAAATTTTCCATTTATTGATTTTTCTCCTGCGCACCTCTCGCTACAATCGTTATACAAATCGTAACAATAAAATGAACAGTTTCTCTAATTACGCGGTACAACGAATATATCTCCATGTGCACAAGCGGATATTCCATATAATATACATGATATATACGATATTTATGTACATTCACGTATACATACATACACCGAGGCTGACCAATACTAGTCTGAATGCACATATAAATATAATGGGTATAACATATAGAAACGTGATGAGTCAGTTCGTTTTTTCCTTCTGAAAATCATCTCTGCAGACACAATACGCTATACGTATTTATATGTATACATATGTACCATAATATGTGCCAATTTAACGATTAAATTATAATCAATTTAGGGGAATCCAATCCGACATTCCTACAACGGTATATTATCCACGGTAATTTTTTTTTCTCAGTATAAAGCGTATGTATGTACATAGAGGATCCTCGATCAGCCGAAACGAATGACAAATTTCTTTTGATAGTATATACATGAGTGTGTGTATTTGTATTTATGATTACGATTAAGTCGTATTAAACGAACTATTAACGACTTAAGATCAATAGCTGCGGTACACAACCTATACCGTTGCAGTGAGCGTTGATTATTGTACATAAGTGACTGTAAGGAGGATTGTGAACGGTGTATATACATATATATGTATTCATTTCCTGTATACCGCAGTAGACAATGTCCGGTTTATTCTTCGTAATGAAACTTCATTAAGTAATAGGCGGCGGCACGGTGAGAATTGTTTGAATCGTGAACCCAGCATGGCGTTAATGAATTTCTCCGAAACGTTGGGTACCAGTAAGTAGCCTATTTGGACGTACGTGTTGCCCGGGACCAACGTTTAAGGGAGGGGGGGCGGGGGGAGACTTTTAATCATTTCCGTTATTCTAGCGAAAGTAAATAGCCATGTATGTACATATATGTCATTATTTGAAGACTGTCTTCGTAATCATCTGCACCGTTGCGAAAGTTTATAAAACAATTTGTAGGTCTATGTTATCTGGCAGACCATCCGGTAATTATTGCGATCGAAAGAAATTTTCATATTATACATGAAAAAAACAAATAGCGCGCGATAAATGATAACGAATTTTCGTAATCTGCAGTTGTATCGATTTTTATGTATATATAAGAGTCGATAAAGAGTAATTAATACATTTAGATATGTATAATTATTATAATTCTTATGTACACGATGTATAAATATGAGTCGCGATGCGATATTCATCGCCGACCGAGCGCGCGGCTATCGCCTTTTTTTTTTTTTTTCATTTAATAACAACGGAATAAACTTGATACGGCTGCTACAGTGGCAGCTTACGCACTTTCCCTCTCTGTTTTATACTGAAACGCACTCAACTCGCTCTGACGACGATAAGAAAAGTTTCGCTTTTATCAAGAGGATGTTTTCACGTATGGCATGACATCTTGATATCATAAAAGGAAAAATAAGAAAAATTAGAAAAAAGAAGCAAAGAAAAACTGACCACCTTGTGAGCACAATACCCTCGTATCTTCCTACAGGCTTGATAAACTTTTACATGTACCGGGTTGATCTGAAATTATTGTTGTATATAATTACCGTCCCAAAATTTAAGCTCCTAGATTCGTCGCGATCAAAAAAAAAAATTTCCGCGATTATTGGCAATAAACTGCTGCAGTGACAAAAAATTTATTTCTGTGTACATATTCTTAAGCGAGATCAATCAAATTGAAAAGTATAACGATAGGAACAACGAACTCTGTGATAAGAGAGTTTCGAGAAAAAAAAGGAAAAACCCGCAGACCGTATCTTGGCTATTAACTTCCGGATCTGCGGATTTCTTTCAGACTATTCTCGATCTTCGTAATAATTGTTACGCGACTCCAAATACATATCACTATATAAATTTTTGATTTTTTATTCGTCGCAGCTCTCGCTATGTACCTACGTGTGTCTATTATATCGTCTGGTATTATTATAGGTAGGCATATAGGCCATTGGAGAATACGGTTTTGTATACCTGATGGCTAGCTATATAACCCGTCGTCGCCGAAAATGGTGACACGAGTTTTATTCTTACCAACCGTTATGCCCGCAAACGAGTTCGTCATGTGTTAGTTAATATAAACGTGTCAGTGATGCGTGTCTGTATATTATCTATACGCAGGTACTACGTAATTGTACATACGTGTACTTATATTATATTATACGCATTCTATGTATTAATACATAATGCATAAATATATATTATACGTTCAACATTTTACATATATATATAGCAGCTAGGTATATGTGAAGGAGCTGACTTGCTTGGGTGTTCCTATATAAACACCGCGGTTCCAATCATGCCCATGACACTGTTCATAAGGATCCTGTATCTTACGTGGAATAATAATTAGTCATAAATCGTGTAATAATTTAATTCCCCACCTTAAGGTACCCGAGCTATGAGGATCATATGATTATTTTTAAATACACTGCCTAATGCGTGTACCTACCTTGATACGCGCAACGATCTTTTATCCTCACGAACGGGGAAAAAATTTACTTTTTTAAATTCGCGATTATTCACGCGGCATAATTAAATTAATCATAGAATTGGCGATGAGGGGGGAAGAGATTCGATTCTTCATTTTTATCTTCCATACTAATTTAAGAAATTAAATTAAAAAAAATCTAATATGTATACGCAGGAAAGGACTAAAGCCTCTCAAAAGCAAAATTTAACTAATTTTTGTCAAGAAAGAAAAAAACAAAAATGGAACCAATTATTAATTCTTTGCTGCTTTAGTTTCATCAATCGCGATTCGCGTTCTGATTGTAATATGTGCGTATTGATGTCTAGGCGTGAATCCTGATGAACATGCGGATGTGACTAATTGGTGAAACGTAGCGATTTCCGGATGAAATAGAATCACTAAATTTTCGGGGAAAAATTAATAAGGAATGTGTATGAAAAAAAAAAAAAACTCATACTTGTCGTATATAATAACTAGGTACACAGAGTTCGGTAAAGAGTTTTTAAAACTGAGGAATAGGCAACTACTAGTTGCGCTTTAGAAATACAGTGCAGATGTGTAAATGGCAGAAATACGATAAAAATAAAAGTAGGTAACACGCTTCGTAGACCAGACGGTGCAATAAGTAATGCGTTGAGTTTGAGTTGTGTATGTGCAAGTGCATGAATACTGCACTCTTCAAAACGTTTTTTTTTTTTTTCAATTTTCTTTATCTATTTTTTCTATTTCGTAATTATTAAGCCTCGAAATAAAGCTCCCTCATTAAATTAATCAGACGAGTAAAACTCGAATTGCTCGAAATGAGCTTTAAATATCTGTCGACTTTGCAGACCTCAAATTTCCGTTAGAATTTAATTAATTCCATAGAAAAACCGGTACAAGGTCAGTCAGTGCAGAGAATAAGACGGAATTTTTCCTCCGACGTTTAATCACCGATGCAGGGATTCTTTGAAATGAATAAGAGAAGTAGATAAATTAGCGGCAAATTTTTAAATTTTAATTTAAAAAATTCGTTTACGTATAAAACGTGGATTTAATTTTACAAACGTAAAGTGATAGAAGGTAAGAAAAAAAAATTGATAATGGGTATAAACAAGGTTGAAAAATGTATGCGACTTATTATAGTATACACGTGGCAAATATTGCGCATTCATATTTTCGCGCATGTGTTTTATTGAGAAAAAAAAAAAAAAAACTATAAAAATACGTAAATATTAATATTTTATTAGATCGAATATTCGATAATGAATGTTGTCGCGGTTAGTCTGGTACACAGAATATTTTTCGTAAATATACACATGGAATAAGAATTCTATCCCGGACTGGAAGCAATGATTGAATCACGATTCGTTCGGATAATTTAAACATCCAATTTACTACATATTTCAACTATTAACAAACGAGTGAATATCGTTTTGCCTGCTGTCAACCAAACCTGAGTAACTCCGCGGACGTGGGTAGGTAGGATGTTTACATTCGGTAGTTAAAGCAACTATTTTATAAAATACACTAACGATTATTTAAACGGTAATAAATAACCGATACACGGGCACACACAGTACGATTAACATTTCAATATTATTTACGAATATACATATCCGTTAAACAGATCAACTATTATTTAAATCACTTACTTGTTCCTGGTCGACGGTCAACGCGGCCGCCATGTTGGCTTGACACTGAACACAAGGAACACAACTACGAATGGCGACTAGCTCCCACTATAGAACGAACGATGCACTACGGCGCGCCGACTAGACGCCACGAAGTTTACAAAATGAACAGATATGGAACTCACCAAATATTTACAATACCGTCTACATGTTTATTTGTTTACTTTGCAGATTTATGTGATTAATTGTGCTGATAAAACATGGAATCAGCAATAAATAATAAATTCGGATCGAACGGAGGCTCAAAATAATAAAAATGAACCGAATTAAAGAAGTAGACTGAAGAGCGACCGATGGTCGCGCTGCGATCGCGGCATCACGATGGTTGAACATTTTTTTATTATTGAAAACATTATCATTATAAGTCAGCGATTTGTAACGAAGAATAATTATTTCTTCTCGATAAATATACGTCATTGTTTTTTCTTACCAGTTTTTGTAATGCGTCTGTAAATAAAATTTCGTTAAATCGTCGTTATTTTAGTATATTTTTTCCTCACTAGAGACGCGAATGTCGTTTCAGACGACGAAGGTGATCGATCTCGTATAATCAGGTTGTCTATGAAATCAGCTGAGATTCTGTTGATGTGTCAAAAGTAGAACTTGCTGTACATGAAAAATGCCAGTGCTTAACCTGCTCGATTTGGATATCAACAAAGTATTCGAAGAGCATACGATCAAGGAGATCGAACAGATACAGAAAAAAATTCAGAATGAAAGCGAACGGAAGAAAGTCGAGCTCCGTACTCTCGTGGGGTAAGCATTTCAACCTCCACTTTTTTGAGGTTAACTATCTCCTATCTCCGGTCGATTATTTAATTAAATCAGACTCGACGCTGTTGTTAAATCGTCCACAAAATTTTTATTAACGACAATTGTTTTAAAAAGCATTTTATCGTTAATTTTCATAATTTTAATATCACGTCTCAGATATTTTATACGATCAAAAGAACTTTGAAAATTAAAAAAACAAAATAATAATACTAATATCATTAATAATAATTTACGAATAAATATTTACTCTGTTGTTTAATTTATGCAGCGAAAGATACAGAGATTTGATACAAGCCGCCGACACGATAGCGGAGATGAAAAAGACATCGGAGTGTGTTATAGAGAGGATAAGTAACATGGAGGAAACCTGTCGTAAGTTACAAAAAAAATATTTAATTGGATTTAAAATGGATCCGCCTGAACAGCTTCTGGAAAGGTGAATATTATTCGATTTTGAGATGTTTTTTTTTTTTTTATTTATTGACTTATTTATTTTTATTTTTTGTTTGTATAGTATTAATTTGAGAATTTTTTTTTTATAATGTATTTTATTGAACGATGATTTGCAGCAATAAAACCGGCAAAACTTACGACTCCATAGTAATGCAGATTAAAATTCTTATGGACATACCAGAACAAATATGGTCAGCAGTTGATAATGAAGATTTCCTGTTAGCAACACAATTGTTTCTATTCGCACAGCACATAAATTATAGTTTAAGAATTGAAATTGGCAATTCTGATCTTGCCACAAAGTATCCTATAACTTTGAAACAGTGGGGTGTTATTAGCCATTTTAGAAACGTTATTCTGACTGGATGTAACAAGGTTTTACAATCCTTGGAACTATCGGTTGAGGTGTGTGTGTTTGTTGAGTTTAATTATTCAGAAATTTCTTCTCATTACTGTTCTGATTCGTCAGATTTTCTCATACCAAAGATGACAATATCTCCTCTTCATTTTTACCTTCTCTTTCTTCGTTTTTTCCTTTTTTTTCATTCTCTCCTTTTTCTTTTACAGTCTGCAACTAATTCTTTAGCATCACTTGTACTACTCGATGGTATAACTTCTACAGAATTGTTGAAAAAGTTAATATCTTTGAGAAGTCAGGCTATTGAGTCCGTTATTAAAGACGAAAGTCATCTCAGTGTGAGAAACAGAATCAGCTTGAGCGTAAAATTACTTACACATGTTATCGAGCTGCTTCATTCCTGTTTTATAGGTGAGGAAATTTTCTCAAAATACTCCGATCAATCGGTTTATCAATTTTAATTAATCGTGTATTCTATTGGAAATGCAAAAGTAGGAACTAAAATATCAATTTTTTTATATTATAATCCGTGGTTTTTATTTAGGATAAAATTTTTTGCTGTGAAATGTGAATAAACGTTCTCGAAAATATTTTTGCGCCTGATAAAGTAAATTTTTGGTCTGGTGAATACTGAAAAGTCTGAGAATTTCGAAAGCCAAAACTCGTGATGATACTTGATCTAAGAAATCACAAGAAATGATAAAGAATTTGATTTAAAACCTTATTCAGAATATAGAATGTATGATTTTCGAAATAATGGCCCAACTATTATGACAAAGTGTTTTTCTTCGCCTCGTTATTGTTCTTTGTTATTTATTTAGTAAGAAAATTAACAGACTCTCAAATTATCATATATCGAAAGAGAGCTATAAAAAATTTAGAACAGCTTTAGAAAAAGTCGAATAAGAAAACCCAAAATGCTGATGATAATTAAAAAATTTCACTCGAACGCGAAAACAGGATTTAACGTATTGATACCTACTAAAAAAGTCTTACGAATCTTTTATGTATATAGCGACTAAATATTCCGAAAAAAATTTGCATTCGAAAATGATGAAACTCCTTATTTCCGTCCCCGGTTACAGAGGCTAATGGCAAAGCACAAGGCCTCGTGCTACAAAGTATAGAAGCTGTAGCTGGTTCAAAGGCACCAACAACACTCTCGTTGTTAAAGGTCGACAGAGATTTGACGGATAAATTTCTCTCACCTTTCGCAAAGAGCCACAAACCCTCGACTCGTGGTGAGATTGATCAAGTACCTGAAACCGAGCTAAAAAATAATATAACAAATTGGTTGAGCTGGGTAGAGGGTTTCGTTAATCGCGAGGTATCAAAGTTGCTAGATCTGGTAACGTCCGTTAAAGGCATACACAACATTAGAGAGGAAGCATTGGCCTTAGACGTTCCTGAAAATTGGGAAAACATGTGCAGGAAACTGTCGCTTCAAAAGACGATAAACTTTTGGGGGGATTATTTCCAACCTTTGCTCACCGAGCGCGTTAAAGGAATCGTCAATACCAAATGGGACGAAACATTGTCGAATTTAAAACGCGAGATTTTCGAAACCCTCGACAAAGTGGCGCACGATAAATGCGATTATCCCGAACACGACCTCAGATGGTACGTTTGGAAAGATTCGCCCTCCGATATACCGCAGAAATTGAATAAAAACGGGGCCGATAATGAGCGGCTTTTGCTTATGAAGACCAGAGGGTATTCCCCAAATTTATCAAAATTGTGCGAAAATTTTGACCGCAGTTTGCTCGCTCTGCTCCAAGACCTTCAGCTTTATTTATACGAAAACCACAAATCCGCGGCTAAAGATTTACTCGCTATCAAGATATCGACGACGTTCAACAAGTTCATTGATCGTGAAATAATTCAGGAGGAACTGCAGGTAATTAGCACACGTAAAGTGAACGATTTGTCGATATTTATCAAGGACGAATGTCTCGCGGAAAATAACAAGGTTGGAAAAAGGGAGATCAACGCGATCGTTGCCGCGAGATTTTTGCAAGCTTTAACGATACTCTCGCCGAGTTTAAACAAGTGTTTTACCCTCTCGAAAGTCTCGGGTATCGTTATACCGAACACTAAATGGCAATCGATTTGCGACACTTTAAAAGACGACAGCATTGCTGCGTGGACAGTTTGGGCAAATTTGTTTAAGAGGAAAATTCACGATCATAAAGAACGAATAATGCCGAAATCTCTGAACGTTCTGAAAATGCAGACTATGATATGCGATTGGGAGAAAGTTACGATCGAAGAAGAGGGCGAAGAGGGGAAACGAATGAAATCAGAAATTTCGGTACCCTATCAGCCGTCCATATCCGTGCAAAAATTTTTGGCCGCTGTTAGCAGAGACTTGAATTCGATCATTCCTCACACGCTGCCAAAGTAAGTGAAATCATTTTGATCCAGGATTTTATGTCTTGTGTATTTTTTCATCCCGCGTTAGATAGCCTCATTATGTTCTTTGTCGAATTCCGCAATTTGTAGTATTTGACAAAGTTATCGAAAAAAAATTGCGGTAACGAGATGGCGATTCATTAAAACCGAATTTCTTGAGTATACGGCGCTCACAGACAATCAGAAATCGTTTGATACTCCTACTCGAAACTTAGCAAGCTCATTATACATTGGTACTCGCTTCCTGCGGGTGATGGTAAAATTTTCCAATAGATAAAGTGTTTCATAAAGATTTGCTGATATATTTAATGCAGCTTAAAAATAATCCATATCTCCCCTAATTTGATCTCGAAAAAAAATACGATTTTTGACGGCCCTTGGTTCAAAATTCAAAGGATATGCATATTCATACACTGAAATCAATATAGTAGATGTTTAATATCGTCCTCTTAGATCGATTGGCAAACGCGCGATAAATTTTTGTAAAATATATAGTTCGCGATGAAATACGTCATTCTTGAATCTGTGAGATCGAATTGTTCGTATCAGTTTTTTACCTTCTCAAATCAAAGCTCCCTACAGGTAGCCAAATTCAATTTTATGAAACTTCACATTCAGCCTGACATCGTGTCAAGCTGTTTCCTGATATTTTTGGCATTTGGACTAAGTAGACTTTTCCCAAGATATCTAGTCCCGATTTTATTTTATGACATTACAGTCGACCCTTGTTAAAGAAGACATTGCAGAGTGGTAAAAGTATCCTCTGTCGAAAGCACGTTCGTGAAATATAATGTAGGGATTTGAAATAAAGCGAATAAAATTGATGTCCGTAGCTACATCCGTAGAGGAAAATAGATGATTTTTACTGGGGTATAAAAAAATTTCAGAAAAATTCTTCACGAGATTATAGACGCCGTGGTAATGGAATTGTTCGAATATTACACCGAGATATCAAAGGAGGAAAGTCTCAGGCAAAAACAAGCGTTGCAAATATTGTTGGACACGAAGTATGTCACACTATTGATGGTACCTAGGGAGAGTAAAAAACTCGTTGACAAATCTACCCAGATATGCGAAAATATTCAATCGAAAATTGATCCGTTTGATTTGGATGTATTTTATCCATTCATTCACGCTAATGTAAAGAAGAGTGCTCAGAGAACGCAGGTAAATTAATTATTTTTTTTTTCATTGAAGAAAGAAAGAAAAAAAAGGAATTCGATTGATTGTAATGCCTGAAATTTTTGCTTTTTACCCTCTTCCCCACGTTTATCAAATGAAAATCTTATTTTCCAACCACTGCACTGCAGTCGTAACTAATTAATAAAGATGAGAAAATTCATTGGCCAGTGATTTCATTGAATACGTTTTTAAATTCGGGTGGTAATAAATTCAAGATTTGAATATCGTTTTTTGTTTCCAAATTTCTGTTTGAGGCAGTTAAAACTTGTAATTAATCATCAATTTCTCACCCGTAATTACGGTTGAACAAACTCGAAAAGGAAAACTATTATCTAAATTTGAACGTGTGACACCTCAATGTATCTCCATTCCACTATAAACCTGGCAAAGTAAACTTTCCTGTGCTTTTATACCCGAATAATTTATCCAACGTTCCTCGCTAATACTTTGCCAAAAATATTCTATTACGAATTCTATTCTCAATTAAATATTATATATCAATTTGCCTCTATGTAGCCCTTAGAAATAACTTTCTTCAAATCGCTGATACGCTTTCAAGAAATATTATATCGATTCACTTTTTTCATAGCTCATTACTCGGATCTTAGAACGTAATTCAAAATTATTTGAGATTTTACGGACTTCGACTTTTTACGTAGATTTAGTCTACCGAAGAAGAAGTTGCTATCGCAGGGTACAGGTCGTATCTGTAATTGAAACTTTTTGAAATTTCGAGGGAATGTTCTAAAATTATGTCAATTCGGGGAAAACCAATAATATATAAAAAGAACCTCTTTCTTGTCAAAGTTTCCAAAAAAAAAAAAAAAAAACTGCTGAAAACAAAAAATTCTTGCAACCAAAAATTAAATTCATCAGATATCATTGGTTCTAAACCAAGGTGCAAAAAATTTCAAATAATTTTGAATTAAGTCTCAAAATGATAGTAATGAGAAAAAACAAAATTATTTCTGTATGTTTTCCTAAAAGTCCCAAAGCATTCGCAAGATTTCAGCTAAATCTACGTAAATTTTATCGGTTGATCAACTCATCGAGTTTCTTATTCCGTAGTTGATATTTGGGAATCTCGTACCTCATTCGGAACAGCTGCATTCTGTTCTGGGTGCTCGGACGAGCTCTGCAGCCGTTGATGCAACAAAATCTGCAACCGATTCTCCGGGTGTCCTTGCAGTTTGTTCGGGAGCCCCGTGGTTCCCTCCTTTAACAGTAACAGCTCCATCGAGGACAGTTCCGATAGTATCTGTTGCATTACAAGATAAATCAATGGTAGGTTATCAAATGTCGTTAATTTACAGGAAGATAAAACAAAAAGTTACTTTTTTCAGATTTTTATCAGGGCTGGGTTGAAGTTTCGAATTTTAAAAGTTGCGAGAGGTTCAAATTTCGGATTTATTTCAGCCAATTTCCAATTTCCAGAAACGTTAAAGTTCAGAATATTAAAAATTTGAATTTTTACGGATTTTTGTTCGGAACTTTCAAACTCAGAACTTGAACCCAGCCTCCTTTTATCGAAGATCTACAGATTTTCTAATTCCGCTTTCGATCAGGTGAAAACTTGTGAAAAAAAAAATCTATATAAATGAAGAGAAATAAAAAGTTTCCATTACCGCGTCCTGCCACTTCGAACTGACTCTAGTTTAACAAACCATTTCGCGTTTATAGAGTCCTAGCTTGCGAGCCGTTGCGTTCATAAACTTGGGTTAACAGTGGCGTGTATGGCACACCAACAAACGGAAGGGTGCACGGTGTGGGCCGCGTCGACAAGGTAGACTAAGTCGTGAAATCCACGATTTAACGTTCGCCAACACGGTTGTCTACGGTTACCCAGCTGCAGCAACGTAACCCGAACCCCCAGCCATGATTTATTCCTTACTAAAACAGAAACGTTACCATAATATGCACATTACAAGTATATCTCATTTCTAATCCGATTAATTCCTTTCATCCGAAAAATCCTTTGATTGCCGTGAATTAATTAGCCATCTAATTAACCAGCCGAAGGAAACCAAAGATGAACAAACAAAAATGAGGAGTTCCTAGTACCTACTTTGGATCCTCAAGGCCTTGAGATTTGAATTTTAAATTCTAAAAATACTCACCGTTTTATTATGTGTGCTTTGTATAATTAATCTGACCTCCCCTTGACGCATCCTTGACACGGGATTATCGCGATTAAGCGGAATTGAAGAACAAATATTAATTATCATTTCAGCGGAAGAAGACGCCGACTAAAACACACACGAGAAATGACTCAGCTGGAGCTAGCATTAAGTCGGGGGCTGCTGCATTTTTTGGAGCTATGGGATCCGACTGGTTTGGTACCAGTTAGAATTGAACTGATTGAAAAAACGTTTCGTCATTTCTTACGATATTGTAAATATGTATGTACGACGATTGCGAATAAATTTGCGTGATTGTTGAACCCAACAATTTACTTGTTTCTCCTTTTCCTTCACCTTCACATTTTTTTTCCCTCTTAAAACACCAAAAATAAGAGGTTCTCCTCTTCACCGATTTCTATCTTACGTGCAGCCTTTCTGGGTATCGCTAACTAACTAACCAACGCTAGTATATCTAAGCCAATGAAATAATTCTACACTGAATACCGAGTCTATGCTCAGCTGGAATTCTCGTTTGCTGATAGTATTAGGATTAGAATTATTCGACCGCTTCGGACCTGTTGCCTTCGTGGTTGAAGACTGCTTATCTGATAATTAGAAATGCTAACGTTTACTGACAAAACCTGAGGGCGGATACGAACTCCAAATTCATTCCAATCCTTGCAGTTTTATAATCGTAAAATTCATAAAAACTATTATATAGTTAAGAAATTCATTTTTCACAAAATAAGCCGTTGGAAGTGGCCCGAACAATTTTATTGGACGAAATGAAGAATCTATAAAAATATTAGGAAACGTACTTTGAGCGAAAATCTTAGTTACTTCTTAGATTAGCTCCCGATTGCACAAGTATAAATCATACTTGAATGAAATCTGACTTGAATAGAACCAGAAATGATTTCTGTCTTGTTGATTTCTGGAAGTAATATAGGTGATGAATAACCCATACTAAGTGCAAGGATCGTTAGCCTTTGGACAGGTGTGCGAAGTTATTACATACCATGCAAGGTCTCTCTCATCTTGTTCATTCAGTACCGATCTAACGCAACGTGGGATGAATGGGCAAGTTGGTAGGATTACGTCCTCAACTTTCTAAGAAACGCATAGTTCCCCATATATAGTATATTATATATCCGTGCAAGAACTGGGGGTAATTAATTAACTGCGATGTCAAAGTCTCGCCATTGTTAACCGATGAGAAGGCTGATAGAATTACGACGTTCATGGATAGATCGCTGGGTCCCTAGCTTAGTCTTGTTTAACGACTTCTGATGCTCGGAGCCTCGCCGCTATCCATACATTCCCATAATCTTGTAAACTTTGGGAAAACGGAAGCTGCTAACAAATCTATCAAGCTTTAGACTATCGAATTCTCGCCTCTCTGGATGAAAAATAAGACACGGGTACATTTGAGGGATGATTTAAGTTCGTGAGAACCAACAGTTGTACCCCTGTTGAATTTACGAAAAAAAAACTACGTGAGATAAGGAACAAACACACTTTGGTAAATGGGAATCGTCTGCAAAGTGCAAGAAAAGTACGTGGGCGGTTTAGACGTTGCGTTTAAATGCGGTCGAGACTGCTATTATAGGAAAGAAATAAACTGTCAACAAGCGATTGAGATATTGGAACATTAAAGATACACCGTATATAGAAATATGTTTTTCTTTATAGGAAAAAAAAGTAGCCCGAGGCGATTTTTGCTGGCGATGAAGCTCAGACTGTTCCAATATCAATCTATAATTGATTAGGTTTGCCAAAAGAACGAATGACTTTTTCCCCAATCGAATGAATTCCAAGATTGTAATCAGCGCTGTCTGTACGTGACGTAGATCTGGGCAGAACGAGATAGAAAAGAGATGAGTTTTTATAATATAAACCTGAAAAAAAAAAAAAAAAACTTTGGTTTTTGAAATACTCTCAAATCTGTACCGAGACTTAGGGTCCCACGTCAGAAGAGCCTTTCTATTGTACGCCGATTCTTTACCCGATAGAAATTCATGGATACCTATACATATGTATATATTCCTGTGCAAGATTCACTTAGTCCCGAAATTGCCCTAACAAAAATATCAGACGATCGTAAAGAGGATCGAAAGGTGATCTTCTCTGAGTAAGAGTCCCTCGACTCGAGCTTTGAGTGCTATGCATGTGGGATGACTTGAAGAGCTAGCTTTCCTCTCGGTCGTGCAAGGGTTTCGACCATTTTCGACTATTTTCGAAGGGATGGATACTTACGGCTGTGAAAAGGTGGGCGTGGAGGGATGATTGTGGCGAAAATTTTCAACCAAGGGGCAGTTTTCTGCACGTCGGCGCGCGCTGCTCGCGCCAAGACTACCAGCTACCCACCGATATATTGCTCCACGCGAGAGAGACTCGCAGTCTCCGCGCTCTGCATCATCTACTCACAAGTTTACCGGTCCTCCTCCTCGACGGACTGTCTCGTCATTAGCCCCATCGAGATACTTGTTGCCTCCGAACATATTCCGCTCTTAATATTTCGAGCTGTTTCCTGTTTCTCGGGGTTGCTCAGGGCTGAAGTATCCCACCGTTACAAGATGAGGAACATCGTCGCCCGTATCTTCGGACTTCTCGTTATCTGTCACGTCGTCGAATTTTCACAACCGTACTACATTCCTGTCGGTAAGTTTTCAGATTTTAATCAGATTTAACAACTACAACGTTTATCTATTTTCTAATTTCTAATTTTCTAAAATTATTTTGACACCATTTACGACGTGCGAATCGTCTGCGGATGATCCACTGCGGAGTTCCGCCACGTTTCTTTGCGACGCAACTGCAACGGTCCGTCATATCAGTATGTCAGATTGTCTTTATACCACGAGGCGGTTTACGAAGTGGTCCAATTACTTCGCCGTAGGAAAAGAGGACGATGTAATTTGAGCTTTTTCATAATCGTTGTAGTTAGCCGTGGCCCGTGGCTCCGTGATGGTGATGCATAGATTAGTCGAGTTAATCGGCCTAAACTCGTACGTCGTAAATTCTCAGATGACATAGCATTTGCCTACTCAATCTATAAGCTCAAAGTTAATTCGCAGTATTTGATCGCGAATTAACCCTGAAAGTATGGGCACATACGAACTTTGCTCCAGTAGAGATTTTTAGATTCCCTAATTATTCCGCACAAAGATCAGGTTTAAAAAAAATCCATTCTCCATGCACTCCGAGTCGAAATAATAAAGTTATCACTTGATCGAGCCAATACGGTCCTAAGACTCTAATGAATAGACTCGTACAGTTCTAGTCGGAAAATATTGAACTAAATTGGGAGAAACGAGACATAATTCAATTTTGTGGGTCAGATTGTATGATGAGGATTATGAAGAGTATCCGCGATCGGTTGGTACAACCAGAATTTGTATAGAATATACGATTCAACTCACATCGAGGAGAATATCGGAAAAAAAACAAAAATAAAAACGGATCTTATTGCAATTAATGATCATTGCACTTTAGTTTCGCGTCCCATTCGGGAAGACATTCGTCTATCACGCGAATCACTGCAGATGGGATATAACCGTGCTTTGAGATTTTCTTATCGACGTTATATGACTCGGCAAAAAATGTCATCTCGATAAGTATACGACTTTTAGATTTGTTGACCACTGAATCCCATCGCGGTCAGACTCCAGTTGATGGCTACTTAAGTCTAATAAATCTCTATACGTCTGAAGTAAGTATATCGAAGCGGAATCGTTACGAAATGATTGGCGATCGAAACAGCTTACATCTGTTAAGCGGATTAGTTTTCATTTCTGAGATATTACGGTTCAAGTTCCAAGAATTTTCGGGAGATCAAATTATCACAATATTTGTGCAGAGTGCAGTCAGTGGATGAAAATCTTCAAGCTAATTAATTTCAAAGAGAAATTGATTTGCATTAATTCGCAATATAATCTTAGCCGTTTAATTGCCAGCTGTGTTACGTGGTCTTCTATTTCGGAATAAAAACGAACGAAAAAGCACATATATAAAAATCTGACCCAGCTTGATCTTTGGTACCCGCAGAGATTAATTTTAAATTTACTTTTTCTTTCTTCCCTTTTTTTTATAAACTCCGAAATTTCTGGAGAAAATTAAGGTCCCGGGGTCGTCCGCTGCGTGACATTTTTTTCTTCTGTTAGGTGTATTATACCGTCTCGGGTTGAGGCGGCATATTGTAAAAATTTTTTCTATCCTCAAAACTAGTTACGTGCCTGAGTGAAAAATTGAAAAGATTATTTATTTTTTTTTTTTCTCTCGTGAACCCAGGAGCCGCAGAGTTCGGGTTAACACAGGACTCCTTCGGGGCACAATATGCGGTTATACACGAATATGAGCATGAGCTAAGGTCTCGTGCGTGCGATACAGTGTGGATAAATCTATTGAGATTTATCCGTTCGCTGTAAGTCTGAGTGGCTCACTGAACTCTTATATATGCGAACGTAGGTATATTTGTGTAGGATGGAGAAATTACTCGATTATTTATAGTCTTGACTTGTCTTGTCGCACGTGCGACTCCTCTCGTCCGCAATAATGATTTAAATTGTCGACAACATCAGGCTTAACCCCGGACATGTTCACCATGTATGTACGTACATACTCGAGTACATATATACCGCGTCGTTTAGGTTCAGTTTCACCGCATCTACAGCAATGGAACGTTCCAAACGTTGACAGATATAATGTCCAGGAAATATATTGTTGTCAGATGTGACCCGCCATCTGATACGAACTTTACTTCATCTGTGTGTTTGCTATGCAGAAACAGCTATGGATGGCACTTGCAACGTCCGCGGGTCAGAGAAGACGAAAAGAGTATCGGGGCTGTCGATATTGCTGAAAATTTTCGAGTATCACGATTTGCAACTCCTTGAACGCATGAAATTAAAATCCAACACGTGTCTCAAATTTCAATCTGTATTGTCTTTCTACATTCTACGACGATATCTTATATCTCAAAGCTAAGAGTTGAATTTATTAAAGGAGGCGAAGCAATATGATGCCGCAGCCAAAATTGGACACCTCAAACAAGTGTTTGGCGATATTACCTGCAGCCTTATGGTATTCGCAACATACACAGGCACGCGAAAATCGAAAACTGAAATGACTCTCAACTAAGTTTTCCGGAAGTCTCGGAGTTTTTTTTTTTTTTCTTCGTTTGGAATTTTGGGATAGGTATCCCACAAGTACAGAGATATTCGCACAGAATCGTAAGTCTGTATACAGACTTTAATAACTTTTCATCAATGAACGGTTTTAAATTCTGAAGAAGTAAGAAAAGCCAAGCTTCGCTACTATCTGATTTTTTTTTGTCATAACTGTCTCGTTTTCAAAACCTTGTTTGTCAAAAATGAATCAATGAATTTGTGTTCCTCGATTTGATTCCGGTGAATTGCTACTTATAGGGAAATAAAATCGTCTTCAGTTTGATAAAAATTTTCTTTACGACATTAACTAGATACCATAAGGAAATTTCATTCAGTTTTCCATCCCCGTCGTGCTTATTTGGATTCCATAAATAAATTGTCTGTTACGATATTCAGTAAGTGAAAAATTTGTTCAGAAGGAACAAATTCAGTTGTTAATATTCAGCGACACAGTGATTGTCCTTTAAAAAGAGAGAAAATGAATGAAAAAATTGTATCGATTTCTTACGTCTTCTCTTAAAAACGATACAATTTGGAAATGATGTTGGTTCCTTAACATCAAAGCTGTGCTCAGAGAACTGAATGTAATTCTATTCCCTCGACTGTGTCGATATGGCATCCTCACAGTTAAACACGGGCGTTTCTCATAGACGTTGTACTTTCAGAATCTCCACCAAAGATCATCTGGGAAGTACCGACAGAGGATGTGATTGTTAAACGACTACAAGAATCGCCAACTGGCCGATTCATGCTTCGGATGTGGCCAAGCTCTCCGCCGTCCAGGCCTTCGACTAAACGTTACCTGCCCTATCATCCGGTCGCACGTTTCCGAGGAGTCAGCCCTCCGGATACCCGGTCCGCTTTTTCCGCACCGCGAGGGCTTTCCTATCGAAATGAACAAAGTAATGGAGTTTTTTTTCCTTCCTTATTCTATAATCAATAAACAATATCTAGTAATAATTATCGAGTGTGTGCTTGTGCGAGGGTAGGTAGGTGATGCAATGTTTGGCGAATGCAGCTACGAATAAATTTAACGATAATGCGGATTTACTTGAAATATGTTGTGCGAAGCTGCACAATCAAACCTCATTACTGTTCGGCTTTAGAAAATATTCATGGTGTGAATAAAATCTCAATAATCACGTACCTATATGTGTGTGTGCAGAGTTTGGATATTGATGTAATGTGCAAATTATTTGGCAGGCCGAAAGGAGCTGGAATATAGCAAAAAGAGACTCTAGTTATAGATGGACTGAATTAATGGTCGGGTTAATTTTCATTGTGATAAGATTTTGGCTTGTTCATGAAGAGAATCAAAAGTTTCTAGTATGGGTAACGTTGGGTTAGCAAAACTTGACGAAGAGTCGAAATGACAGAAAGGGAAGGAGGGAATCAACAATGAAGCTTACATAGGGTTGATGCGTGATATATAAAGGGCGGACGATCGGAGCGTCTAGCTTCCGCTTGAGATTAAACTTTCATTGTTGTTCGGAGATAATTATTCACGAATAAAAACGGTTGTGAGCAGGGTAGATGATAGAGGACGAACAATAACGTCAAAAGAATTCACGCCGATACACAGCTGCTATTGTTTGCTAAACCTGGAGATGAGACGAAGGTTCGGTGACTAAAAAAATGTCAAATATAAATCGCCACATATGTAAAAAAATAATTAAAATTCCATACGAAGGATTCGCAATGCAAATTTCGTCGTGCCACCCTTACAAAGCTTCACTCACATTTACCCGATCAGGGTAAATTAATTTATATAAACTCTGCAGTCCATAATTAATGAAGATTTTGAGAATTCCTTTTTCGATTTGGAATCTTTCAAATCGACTATGCAGACTTTCAGAAAAATAATCTATCCAAAAACTGTGACTAATATTAAAATTCGAGATTTTGACCGTACAGATCTTTTGAAATTTGGAACTTTGACCTGGCCCCACTAGTTAATAAAAAACTTAGTAGCTCACTCAATGTTATATTTAATTATTTCGATTCTCCCCAGGTATTTCGAAGCCCGCCCTGACTGCTGCCGAACTGCTGTCCTTGTTGACGAGAGAGCGTTTCCTGGTGGCCCGCAACCGTGCTCTACGTTTTGGGATGTCACGATAAAGTTTCTGATGTATTGCAGCCGATGTTTTAATGCCTATATTTCCTCTGTATATACCCGAAATAAAAAATTATTTATTTGAATTCATCAATGTAATTTTTTTTACAATTCAATCTCAGTTTTTATCCCAAAAGTACTTTTTTCCATAGAGAATATATTATCCACTGACTTCTACAACTTTCACCTAAGCTTTATTAATTAATCATGCATGTAGCTGGTACATCGACTCTCGTTCATCTTCGAGGCATATTAAAATCATTTTAAAAATCAATAACCGAAGTATCAACCTGCAATAAGTCATCGATCAGTTATTGACAGATTTTCACGATCATAAAAGGCGAAATATATAAAGCATGCTAAGAACTCTTTACGGTATAAAAACCGAGTTTCAGCGATACCAAAAGAATATCGTTTCTCGCTCAGAATCGCGACTTGATTCGCTATGTTTGAGGTAAAAAAGCTTTTTTAAAGTTCATTTTAGCCTTTCAGCATTCCTAAAGTTTTCGTGATCTGCAGAAAGGGTCAGTTTTCGGTCGTAATCGAGCGATTTAAGCAGCCACTTAACGTAGTGAAATTTGTTTACAATTTCTTTTGCACCGAGCAAAATGTATATCGCATGACGAATCGAAAAAATATGTAAGCACCGAGTTTACGCCCTTTTGCAATTTTCAAAGGCTTAAGGGTGCATATTTTTTCATTTCTTGCGTCATTTGACTAGAAAATCTTCGAAACTCGAAAAAACCATCAAAATTGAAAAGAATAATTAAAAAAAAAAAAGCTCAAGGCCGTAAGCCAAGCACAAATAATAAAATTGAACATTTTTTGGCATTTGAATCGATTCAATCCGCCGTAGTAGTTATACTTGATCGTTTGCACCGAGAGAAATTCACCATAGGAGTAATCGAAGATGATCTTAAGCTCAATTGCAGGCACAATTTGCTGTAGTAATTAAACAATTAATGAATCGAAATTTGGTCCATCGTAAATTAAAAAATCTTCATCTATAACGCGATAGAGTAAAATGCGCGACGTAAAGCTCTCAACAAGAATATGCGAATGAAGGTGCAGTCTGGGTTTGCAACTGATGCAAATATTCAAAAGGTCAGCGCATGTGCTGCAAGGTGAAGCCGTAAAGAGGCAAGTGGATTTATCAGTTTGCAAGTTTTGCGGCGCCAGTGTCGGCTATCGACCTCGCGTCTCGGAGGGATGCTGCGCCCCTAATGGCTGCCGTCTTGCTGTTGTATATCTCAATGCTCTCGTGATTTTCGCACCCTGGTTAATCACGATGAAAGCAAGCCTGCTTCTTGCCTTGCTCTGTTTTCTCACCGTGACAAGTGGTAAGTGACAAAATTCTCTAAACCTTGATTCAAAATTGCTGCAGCTTTGAGTATAATACGCTGAATATTTACTGCCTTGATGAGACACACGTTGTCTGTTTATTTTGCTTCTCACGTTAATTCAAAATTTCACCCCTACGATCGTCCGACGATCAAATCAGCGACGATAATTTAATCAGCCCTTCGGCTAGGTGGCTAATTTTTTTTTCCTAGGATTGAAAATTGGTTTGAAAAATTCTTCGTAATGTTTGATTCAGTTTCTATTACCTAGTTTCTATTTTTTAGCTGGGTCAGGGTTAATTTTGTAAAAATGGTCCAAATCTCATGGATTTAATTTTGTTATTTTGGCTAATTAGTATCACTAAATGTAATTAGTGCTTCCGTGTGTTCTAGGGAAAGCAGTGGTGAAGACTTTCGAAGCTAATCCCGATACCAAACGGCTGTACGACGACTTGTTGTCTAATTACAACAGGCTCATTAGACCTGTAATTAATAATACCGAGACTTTGACAGTATGGCTGGGCCTGAAGTTATCTCAGCTTATAGAAATGGTGAGTTTATAAAACGCTGTAATTTTTGCCTGAGTAAATTTCAACATTCATATCGAGCTGCTTGAGGCAATAACAAAAATCACAAAACGTCACGATGATCATTTTATCTTTTTGTTACAGAATCTCAAGAATCAGGTGATGACTACCAACGTATGGGTCGTGCAGGTAAGCCAATTTCTACCTTCAGATTATATTAGAATGTCCGAAGAATCGATGAGTACGAATCATATCACTTAAATATGAAAATCTGAATAATAAAATATCAGAACAAATACAGTACCTAAACTCAATTCGTGGATAATTTGGACAATTTTGATAATTGCATAACTAGAGCAAAATGATGGCATAAAATATCTCACCTTTATTCAGAAATGGTTCGACTACAAGCTGCGATGGGACCCGGAGGAGTATGGTGGAGTTGAAATGCTGTATGTACCTTCAGAAAATATATGGCTACCCGACATCGTTCTTTATAACAAGTAAGTATCAATGAAGTGTGTAAATCAGGATAAGTCAGCAATATACGGGCTATGGAATGACGAATTTTCATGACTGCATTTTGAATTCAGTGCAGACGGAAACTACGAGGTGACTCTGATGACAAAGGCTACCCTAAAGTACACTGGCGAAGTATTTTGGAAACCACCAGCCATATACAAGTCTTCCTGTGAGATAAACGTTGAATATTTTCCCTTCGACGAGCAGTCCTGTATAATGAAATTCGGATCATGGACCTACAACGGTGTACAGGTATTTAAATATCCATAAATCTTGTTATTTGTCGAGAGTAATGTATTTCCGGTTGCACAAAGTGCAACGAAATTCGGTATAAGTATCTTTTACTCGAAGCTAAAAGAGATTTATCATTCTTTTATTTTTTTGGTTTTCACCAGGTGGATTTGAAGCACATGGCCCAAGTTTCGGGCAGCAATTTGGTACACGATGGTATCGATCTCAGCGAGTTTTACCTTTCGGTGGAATGGGACATTCTTGAGGTACCGGCAGCACGCAACGAAGAGTACTACCCTTGCTGTGCCGAGCCATATTCCGGTGGGTATATTTCCTCTCTATTCCCTGGGATAGGACAACATCGGTCGGTAATACTGGGAACACTGAAATCCGATCTATGCTAACTTTCTACCAATTTGGGAGTTCGAGTTGTCGATGAATAGTAACACACGGCTTAGCCCCCTAGATACTACATCAATCTCGTGCCAAAAATTAGTTGATACTTTCAAAAACGATCCAGACATATATACCGACTGTAAAAGATCTATAAAGTTGACCCCACGAATCTCTTTCTCCTCTATATGTGGTCATCGCAGATAGTCTGCTTCGTGGGTATCATCCGATGATAGAAAAAAGTTGCCTGGATCAATAAAATCCAATCCAAATCAGAAAAAAAAACCGATACCAGACAGCGCTTGTTCAATTTTTGAGCATTCACGTATCCGATGTATGAACATCAAAGTCTGCACTTGACGACAAAACTATTTCCCATTAATATTCTCGCAGCTATTTACTCGATAATTAATTATCGAGTTCATCGTAACGGAAGTGTTTAGGAATTCCTGAAATTCCATTGCTAGCGACGTTCTGCCTCGATTAATTAGGGAAAATGGTTCGAGTTCCTCTGAATCAGGGCGCTATTTGTCGTGGAGTACGACTGCCGGCGATGGCTAGGGTCTTGCGCGAATAGCCATCGATTTAAGTCATTAATTTTGCCCTTCAACCTCGCGAAGGTTATATCTATGCCCCTAAACCCTTGCCTCAGGCGACCCGTTCGTGCAGTAACGACCGGCTAGTATGTATGTACATACCTACATCGTGTGAGTCTATTTAACTCCGATCAATCTCTCGGACAACAATGAGGTACCAGTCACCGAGCGATGCTAGACTCGGTTCTCTGATCTTTGGTGATGATAAAGTCATTAGGATAATTGATGTCATCCCATTTGCGGAACAGTTCGATCGAATCATGGCACGTATTAGCAGTGCTCCTTGCATAATCCCGCGAACGACAGGCATCTTAGGGGAGCTTAAGTGACGTTATCGGAATTTTGGGGAACGTTGTACTATAATAGATCAATGATATTATACTCTTTCTGAGTGTATCATCGAATTAAGAGAAAAATGAATGACTGATAAATCGGAATTAAGGTTCACCGGTATGGGATCGGGCCAGGTCACGAGGTGTACGAGTATACGTATCACGAAATCTCTGTTTTTCGATTATCGAAGTACCCTGATCAATGTCTGCGATACCACGCTTCGCGTAGCCACAATGGACCATTGTTTCCCCCTGCGTCCGTTGACCGTGTGAAAAACTGTTAACGGATTATCTGGAGCGTGGTGCACCGTTTGTCGAGAAGAATTGTTGTTGTAAACGTGGATCGTGACATGTTTATTAGATTACTGTGTCTGATGTGCGGTGAAAATTGCGGTAACAATAGATCTTGTTTTCGTTTATGTTACAGACATCACCTTCAATATCACGATGAGAAGAAAAACCCTTTTTTATACTGTTAATCTGATAATTCCATGCGTGGGGATCACCTTTCTGACCGTACTCGTATTCTACCTCCCCAGTGACTCCGGAGAAAAGGCACGTGTCACCAATAACCGTTTGAGAATAAAGAAAAAAAGAACAAAAAAAAAAAGAGAGAAAACACGATCCTTGTGTTAGGAGAACGTGTCAAAAATTTTAAAATACTTTTGTATGCACAGGTTGCCCTCTGTGCTTCGATCCTTCTCTCCTTGACGGTGTTCTTTCTCCTCTTGGCTGAAATCATCCCACCAACATCACTCGCCGTTCCCTTACTGGGAAAGTACCTGCTCTTCACCATGATACTTGTCACTTTGTCCATTTGGGTCACCGTGTGCGTACTTAACGTTCACTTCAGGTGAGTTCACCAGCTTCAAACTAATTACATGCACGTTGTAAAAATGGCTTTTTAAACCGACTGCAATAAAAAATTGGGACAAGTTCAATTGAAAATACTCTGCTGACTTGAATTATGGATATTAAAGTGAGCGATCGAACAATCCTTATCGGCATAAAATTTCGATAAAAAAATGCATAATTTTAGGGGTTGTAAAATTATTCGTGAGATATGAACGACAGATAAATATACCTGAATGTGTACGCGATGTGAGACGAGAATGAAGACTCACTAAACCCAAGAATCACGTACGTTAAATATTTAATGTCAAAAATCAGCGATACCAAGAAAAAAAAAGTCTAGCCAGCTAACGGGGAAGATGATAAATGAAGAGAAAACAGTGAGCTGTCGGAGGTGATGAATTACGGAGTATAGGTATCCGTCAGTCTACGGCTTGCGCGTTGGTCTTTTACAAAAGCTTTAGGACTTTCTATTACGTAGCCAGGCACTCCTGGTATTGTATGGAAAATTGCCTGCTTAACTATTATTGGCCCCTATATGGCATTTATGGAAATATATTACAGGTAATATACCATAGACGTTAGATTTTGAAAATTTGAAAATTTTCTTGTTGAATTGGTGCCCAAGTGATTTGTCACTATTCGTGAGCAGCTTATGATATCCTCAGAGTATTCGGCTACCTCTTTTGGCTCTTTGGATTTTCGTATGGTTACGCGAGCCCTAAAGAAATATTGCGATGGAATATTTTCTGGGCGTGCAGATAAGAGGATGAGCCTGAAATTGCTGATACGGTGCGATATAGGCCGGGCATTTTCCTGCTATACCTATCGATAGTCCTGTAAATCACGACTTTACGAGGACGAAAGGGGTTGCTTGCAGATGACGTAGGTTCCTGTTAGGATCGAGGGTGGTCAGACAGGCTTTGCCAAGGTACGGTGGGGCGAGGGTGTGAGGTAAAGGAGTAGTTGTTAGGATGTTCGTGGAGTAAGGGGAGGGTTATCCACCCCTTTGTTAATCGTGGGCAACCCCGACCGGTCAGTGGTGTTTGAGCATTGTGGGATTTCTTGGACGTATCTGGGGTCAGAGGTCAAACGAAATTTTTTTTCTATCGGGTAATTTACCTCTGGTTAAACTTCAGATACGATTTTTTACTTCTCAAGTTCACAAACTCTTTACCCAATAAAAATAACTACAAACTGATTCAATTTTTGGATAAAAACTATACCGAATTCACGAGAAAAGAGAAGTAAAGATAATCAGTTAAAATTCACCCATATCCAGCGAAGAAAGACAGCACGGAATTTTGGGAACTAGGATGTTCCTGCGTTTACCTACTCGTCCTGCTCACTTAGTGTCTCTTCCGGTTCGTTCTTCCGTTTAAATCTCCGCAATTTACTATCTTCGCGTGAGATTTTTGATAAATTGGTCTGCCATTAGCAAACAATTTCTGTTTTCGACCACTCCAATGGTTATCGAATGAAAAAAAAAAAAAAGAAACAGAATTCATCGTTATACGAACAATGACTAGCCATGTTACCGGAAAAGCCCATAGTGCTTTATAAGTCACAGTTTCGTGCACAAAAGCTGTTGATTGTTTGATGCCGTGACGAGTAGATCCGGGTGTAAGGGAAATTCGACAGAATCATAGCTCTGTTTTATTGTCCGTTCTCGTTCTCCTGGATTTAGAACAGGAATTTAACGGCGGTTTGATCAATTGGAAACTGTTGCTCGCTCGCAATTCAATTCCACGCGTAGTAGGCATAGTTACTTTGTGCGTAGAAAAACAGGGTGAAATTTTTACACCCCCATTATTTAAAGTTTTTATAGCGCTTGTTTTTTGCAAAAAACCCGGACGCACATACGTCTAGAAGCTTTTTTATATCTAAACGTTATACTACATCAAAGAAGGAATCGTTACTGCGGGTTGGTCAGAATTGAATCAGTACTTCATTGGCACAAAGTTGACTCCGGTTTACCCGCAGCACAGGTCCATTTCAGGTCAGCCACAAAGGCTCACCGCGAAGGCATCTCCGGGGGTCGTAAATTTTCATCACTGGAAACGATCGGGCGAGGTTTCGAAAACCATAACTAAGTAAAATCCCGTGTATCATTTTTACGAGGTTTATGAACCGGAATACACCCCCAAAATCGCGCACATAGGTATAATCGTCTATGAATATCACTAGTCATAGAAAATAGAAGAAAATAAAAAAATTGACACGATCTTAACGAGGATCGTTCGAAACTGTAGAAGCGCTACGATCCTCTCTCGGTGGTTTGTACAATTACTGCTTTACAATCGTATCTACTGAAATAGAATTATTAACTTGAAACTTTGGCGGAATTTCGCGTATATATAGCCGCAATCTCACATGGTTATCGCCGCTATAATATGGCTGTGTAAATTTTACACCAAACGATTCTCTAAATTTAATGGTAAACCGTTACCACATCAGGATCAGTGCGGGTATACGTTAACAGTAATTTCGAGTCACCTTTACCCGCTGCACATGCCTGGAAAAGTATGTTCCCGACTTTTGGTAGAGTCGCGGAACTATACGAGTCTGAGCCCTTTAACCTCACGGAGACGTTATACCCGGCCGTAAATCACGAGACTGTAGAGTGCAGCGTAAGATTGGGCGTGGAATCGTAGAATCTGGATTCTAGAGTAGGTATGGGATTTCTGCCGGGCCCCGCGTACATCCGTGACGTTAGCGAATCGGCGAACCAGTAGGTAGGTACTAGCCCACCTGGGATCTCGGTTGTTCTTACGAGTCCCGTGGGATCACTCAACACACGTTACTGCCAGTAATTTATTATCCGTTTCAGAGTCGAACGGCGTAAGGCAGATGCCAAACCTCAAGATGCTTCGCTAACGATTCCACCGCGGTCGGGTTAAACGTCAACCTTTTTTTTTTCTTTCTGGTCAAAATCCCAAAATCTTTCGAGAGAATTCGCTCAAACGTTAGAGTAGATCGTCAGTCGGCGCACGCCGCGTTTATTTATCCGATCCTTTCAATTAGTTCTCGAATTAGTTGTACCAACATCGAAGATCCGATTCGTTCCCGAAGGTTAATTTTTTCCCTCAATACTGTTACGCTCAAAGAACAATTTGATGAAATCCGGGGCAGGATTTCGACAAACAGAATTAATTTCAATATGCTTTCTCTCAATAAAAATGTATGTTTAGGAAAATACGCGGAGATAGGATCCGCTGTGATAAGAATGATCTGGTTTATCAGTTTACCCAACGATATAACGGTTGGAAATGGCTCAGAATCATACGACAGGATATTGAGGAAAGGTATGACGGAAATAAGATGGTAGAGACCGGAGAGTAGTCCCGAGCGATACGTCTGGGGGATTGCGAATCGTGAGTTTGTCGGTATTCGGAGGGGTTGAAGGCGGTGGCAATCCTTTATGGAGTTGTAAATTTGCGGGCGGTTAGTTCGAGCTTGACCTGGCACCGGTGTTGGCCGACCACGGCCAAACGGTGAGCCGGCAAATCGACGAGCGCAAAAGGCGTGGAGTTATACAGTTACGGCATTGACCCGGAAGAAATTTGCGAGGTCAGCGTGCGGGTCAATAAGGTTGGCGATTTCTTAGTTAAGAAGCATATCCGTCGTCCAGCAATAAGTCCGAAAGAATCATGGTAAAATTTTTGATCGAGAAGTTTCCCTTCGGTTTACCTTTTGACAGAATTTTTTCGCCGGAGAAGAAGTTGGTAATATTTCAAGGGAATATAGGGGATGAAAAAAGTCCTATTTGAACATGAGAAAAGGGTACGTCTAAAAGTGTTAGCAAAGTCTGCAGGATATCCGCGTTTAATATCTTTAACAGATTTTTAAAGTATGAAGCGAGTATTATTTTGAAAGGAAAAAGTTGAGCTATTCAAGTTTTGGAAACTAGCGATATAATGAATCTGGTCCGGAAGTAATGGAACGGAAGACGGTACAGGCAAACTAGCTTCATAAATAAAGAACTTTCCTCTCTATTCAATGTCGCTCAACTATATCTACTATCCCACTTAAGCTTATCAAACGTTCTGGTACTTTCCCCGTTACTGAGGAATAATATTCAAACTTTGCGGGATATTATGACCGATGGTGGAGCGTTGCTGGCGGAAAAGAACGAAGCAAGGAGTACTTCTTCCGCCCTCACCAATATCGGATAATCTCCAACCCTTGAAAACGTTAAGACTCGACCAAATTCTACTCCAAATGAAAATCAGAAATCGTTTCGTCTGTCGCCAGGTCACCATCGACTCACAACATGTCTCCTTGGGTTCAACGCGTCTTTCTTAACTGGATGCCTCGCGTTCTCATGATGCGTAGAACGCCGTATTCAACACCGGAGTATGACGATACTTACATGGACAACGGCTACACCAACGAGATTGACTTCAGGTGAGTGAAAAGTCGAAATAAAAGACGTTATTCGATGCGAGTAAAGATAGAGGCGATTTGACTCGATCTTAGGGGTGGTTCGTCAGTTTATTCTACCGTCCACGAGTGAAATTGGTAAATTTTTCAAGCTTTCAGGGTAAATCCCCGGGACAGAAAGTCCGCCCATGCTCAGGGTAAAACTAAGTACAGGAAATTAGTAAATGTTGAGGGAGTACAGCTTTGAATGAGCGTCACCCTAGCTCTGGAATGATCCTGGCAATCTTGTACAGCTATACGAATCTATCTCCGTCAACAAGCGTATAGAAGATATCCGGATTAGAGATTACAGTATTTTCATAATGCCAATCGGAAATTGGAATCTCTTGTTAATTATCGAGGGTTGGTTTCCCCAATTTCAAATGACTCCGGATCATTGGATCATTTGAAGATTAATATTCAACGGAGAAAATGTTTGCCGAACGAGGACGACGCCGAGCTTCGATTATGATCGGTAAAACTATTCCGAAACGGTCGGATTTGGACCCCATTTGGGATTCAGATAGACACACTTTATTTGTTTAGTAACGTAGGAAAATAGAGATGACAAACCGCTCACGAAAGTAAATTAAACGGTGCAAAGGGTTAGATAAATTGTCCCGAGTGGTTCAGGTCCGGGTGGAATAGTTCTGGGAAAAACATCGTAGCTGATTGGCACAATAGATTCTCTTCATTTGCCGTTATTTCCCCCGCGCAAAGTTCGAACGCCCGCAAAGCCCGGAGTGAGCCCCAAGGGTTTTCTCCTTCGGAATACTTCCCCAGTCATCTGTCAGCCCCGCTGTCTTTTCTCTATCGCTACGAGCCAGTTGAGTTTACTCGAAGCATCGATTCTCGACGCCCTGCCAAACCTGGGGCAAAGAGGAAAAGTAATAAAAAAAAAAGTTCGGTCTCTCTTAGGCCTCGTATCGCCATGTATAATTTTTATTTCAATTATTTCGCAATCAGATCATCGATATTTTCAACTTGTGCTTTCTCGAAGGGATAACGACCCTCGGTCTGTTAAATTATAAGCCTTAAAATAAGGATCGCTGCCCGGTGAGCTGTGCAACATTTCCTTAGTCCAGGCTTCTGGATATATGTATAGCTCGCGTTGTTCATCCGATAAAGTTTTCTTTAGCTCGTAAAAACGAGTTGCGAGGAGGCTTTGGTTTGTTGGCTTTCGTCAAACACAATTTATCATCGGTGGCAATCCTGACAAATTGGCCACCGGTGCATGGCTTGTGTGCATTTGGCAACCCATCGTTATCGTCCATCTAAACTTTCTATCATTTTGTAAGTTCGTGTTGTTTGCTTTCAGCTTCCGCGATAGCATCAGCGACTATCCGTCGGAACTTAAGGGCAGCCCAGAGGGTTTCGAGAGTGTTGCGGCAGCTTACAAAAACGCTCTCGAAGACGAGGGCCGACACGCTCCCCACGCCTCCGGTAAGTAATATCATTTTTTCGCTCTCTTTTTGCCTTAGTTCATAGAAAAATCTCGTTCATTCGATTGTAAATGACGAAGGGTCGTTAAATTCGTTGATACTTTTGTTAGTCGCCGCTGCACTTGTTACTCTTAATTGTTTCTCGGGTTGCGAGATAGCTTCCGAATAAGGCAGGCGAACAACAGTGGCGTAATCCCATTTACGCGGGGACTCGAAATAACATTGAGTTTAATTCATACAATGAGCTGGTCGCTTGTGTACTTGGCAAAACAATGAATCCGAATTGAATTAGCTTCGTCCGAGCCCACCCACCCACCCACCCCGCGCGCTTCTATTTGGCGAACAATTTCGACGTTGTGCGTATTCCTTTAATTTACGACAACGTTTTGCGAACAGCGTTGGTGTCCCGATAAAATACCCAAGGGCTCTCTAGTCGCTCTGGATCTATGCGGCTATAAATTTTTAAAGAAAATCTTATCGTTTTCGTTTTTCTGCCGAATGCGATATCGATCAGGTTTATAGAATTTCTCTGACTTCACTTTTTCCCAATTCGCATGGTCTGGGCGCACTTTAATTGGCAGTCTACCTCGTTCATTTTGTCAAGCTTTTATACCAATGAAGCGAAATAACCCTCGACCTCACTTTAACGAGTTCGAAAATATTGGTTGTCGTTTTGTCACAGGAAATTGGACTATGATTGAGTACGGAAAGTAATTAGCTTCGATTTGAACTGCGGAAGATCTGCTCGTTTCAGTGTATTCTTCGTTACACTTGTATAAGTCGACACAGAGATAAAATATATGAGAGTATTACTTAGGTACGTCAATTGATTAAACGAGCCGTCAAACTTCAGAAATTCTTTTATTTTATTATCTTCGATTACGAGTGAAAACGCTTTGAGAAACTTTTGGTAAGATTGAAGGAGTCTTATCAGTGTTTAAGTCCGTGAATTTAAGTTCAACAAGTACGCAAGTTCGGTAAATTGAAAGAACGAAAGTATATAGGTATATCTATATTGGAGAAGAATCTCCGAGGTCTAAAGTTGAAATACGTTAAAGAAATCTACAATAACGACTTTCCTCAGATCTCTTGGGTGAAATATTTTTCTTTCGATTTAACAAAGCGTCGGCGTCTCCTCCTTTGACAAGGTCTCAAAAGCTAACGGCGGAAAAACTCTTCGCGTATTAAAACGTTCTCTGCAATAAAAATCCGTCGGCACCTTCTAGCTCCGTAGATAGTCTCCCTTGGGTCAGACTGGTCACCTCGACATCCAACGTAAAAGGTCTTCGAGAATCGTATATATACATATAGTGCGGCAAAAAAAAAAAAAAATGTGATAGGAAATGGACGAGGGTCAATGCCCTGACACCTGCAGACTTCGGGATAGAAGCTAAACTCGATTTCCGTACGTGAAAACTATCCCCAGTCCTCTTCATCCGCTCGATTCTATGAATATTTCCTCTAAAGTCGAGCAGTACATATACAAATGTTGATAGTTGTATCTCAGATCAACAGGAAAAGTAAGAAATTATGAAGATCTGAATCTTTTTATTATATCGTAGGATTTCAACCAAGATTAGATCTCAGTGCAGGATAAGAAAAAAACAAACAAAAAAGAAGAAAGTAAAATTTCATCTCCGCGAGGAGTGTAAAGCTAAAGCGGATTTTGAATTAATAATTGTAGAATACGGAGATATGAAATGTACGACAAGACAAGGCTGTAGTAAAAATATTTCGGGTTAGGGTTAGGTTACATAATTTCAATATTTTATCAGCTCTCGCTAGACCTTTGGGGTTCGTAGCTGGAGCCTGGAATAGCCTCTCCTGCTATTTTTAGGGAATGGAAAGGGGTTGAGAGTGAAACCTTTAAAAGTGGCAGAGGGATTTCGATCTAATGAACGAAAGAAAAAGTTAGCCCTTGACTTGGCACCCCCTAGAGTGAAGAGGACGAAGAGGGCCATTCAAGGGCTCGGATAAGGGCCAATACTTGTTCGACAAATTTAAATAGCGTCGAATAGCGAGTCGAATAGGACCGAGGAGTACGATCCCCAGGGAGAAAAAGAGAGAGAAAGAGAGAGAGAGAGCTCAAGGGTTGCAGGGAGTTCAATCGATGAAGAAATATCAACGGACTTAAATTTACAATCAGGGATCCTTCAACTTAACAAAATATTTACGAGTACATCAAATTCCATTTCAATATTCATTTACACAAGTAACAGACGTATCCAAAAATAATTCAAATCAAAAAGTAATAGGCAAAAAATTATTCATAGATCGACAGCTTTTTCGTACAGGGGTCTGAGCAATTTCATCACTATAGTCTCACAGGACTTGCTGCAAATAAAATGATCTTTATTCTGTTCACAGTAACTGACAGCGAAAATACGATGCCACGACATCTGTCTCCCGACGTCATATCCGCTCTCCAAGGTGTGCGATTTATCGCACAGCATATCAAGGATGCTGACAAAGATAACGAGGTGAGAATCATATGTGAAGCAGATGGTCTCAGATATATCGGCTTGGCGAATGGTCAGAAAATGTGTAAAAAATGTGAAAATTGAATCTTAGATGATTATCAAAAACGTTTTCTTTTTTTTTTTTGGTTTTAAATTCTTTTTTCATCAATTTTCCGTGGACATTAATTATTATAATGTTCATTCATGCGACGTGACGGTGTAGTCCGCAAGTTTTCAACTTTTATCCGTGATTATAAATTGCCTGTCAGACACATTCGAAACTTCTCGCTGTTGTGCTGTTTATTCGCAAGGTTATTAACGCGTGTTAACGCTTAACGGCTATCACTTTTGCTAACAGCTCATTTCCTCCATGCGTAATACACGTAGCCGAGGATTGATTGCCAATGTCACGAAGTACAAAACAAATTGTTGGTGATATTTTAACAAGGTTTTAGAATTCCGCTATGACAAGCGAGGTACTACATACTTTACGGGAAATTAAACGCCTTTTGCACATCACACGTTGGATTCGAATTAAGCCTAACGAAGTAATGCAAAGTGTCTTAGCATCGTACCTAAGATCTTTTCGAAGTTGAATATTCTTCGCTTTCTAAGTAAAAAAATTGAGATCGAAATCGAAACCGTGACAAATGAATCCGTAATTTTGACCGTCAGAAACTTTGAAAAAGTTCGGAACCTAAACCCAGCCCCGTAAAATCGTATATAATTAAATTCTCGACGTAGAGAACAAAGATAAATTTTTACATTCGGATCAGTCATCGTAAAATGGAAGTAAAACAGATATAAAAAATACCAATCCCTGGTTTACCTTTTTTCCGGGTTCGGTATACAAGGCTGCGTGCAAACGATCGGTTGTGGTGTCTTGTTGAGTGTCACTCACGATCACTACGGTGACGGCTGATCCCGCTGATCGTGAAACCGATAGCGATGGATACGAGGGAAATAAAGGGATGGGAAGGGAAATTGGGATGATGCAAGCAACACACGCGGGACACGTCGTAGATGTACGTGTACACACACAGAACCTTGCGCTAAGCACTCTATTCCATGTCCCAAACTAACTACGTAACGCAGGAAACTGACGTTAGACACACTGGGATGCTTCACTGACATGTAACCGAGGTGATCTCTAATGAGATGTGAGACTCACTGCAGTTGAGATTTGCGATATTTTGAACCGGTGCCTTGGGGCTCACCGTGTGGATTAAATACCGAGGCAAACACACTCTATTTTTCTCTCTCTCTCTCCCTATCTCTCCCTTTTGTTAGGGGGTTTTGATTTTACTGCTAATAAATGAGAGAGATGTAAAAATAAACAGAAATATAAAACTTGGCCTCGTTAGCTTTACATGAATGTTTCCTATTCCCGGGCCTTCGATCGAACCTTGACGAAACTCGCAATTATTCGACAAAAAAGAGAAAGAAAAAGTAATCCACGAATGTGGTGTTCAATTTTGAGTAGCTTTTCATTTTCTGCAAAAGCTCTTTAAAACTCAGTGCGATAATCTGTTTTCAGGTTATTGAGGATTGGAAGTTCGTGGCAATGGTCTTGGACAGATTCTTCCTCTGGGTTTTCACTCTGGCTTGTATCGGCGGTACAATGGGGATAATCTTCCAGGCACCAAGTCTCTACGATACGAGGAAACCAGTGGACCAACTTCGTTCAGGTATCCCTCTGCGCAATAGCAACTTCAGACTCCCACCAGAAATATTTTTTCCAGACGAGTAAACCAAATTTTACTTATAATTAACGAATATTCAATTATTGTTATTCAAAACTGTAACGAAAATAATGCCAATAAAATATATACCCAGTTTCATTTTAACTGTTAATTATTCATTTCATTTTCACGACCTGCCAATTAGTGTTAAACATATAATAGAAGCTGATCGTTATCGAAAGGAGAGAGGCTGAACTGAATTTCGCTCGAAACTGATTGCATTTTTCAACAATATATACCTTGTCGTTGATTTTTTCAATTCATACTGAAAAAATTTAATGGGATACTTTGAAAGTGAGTGGGTATGAGTTAGAGGTATAATGATTTACAAGATTTATAATTCTTAGACGATTTTATTTCTCATTAACAATTGGATATTAAATAATTCAGTTTTGTAGAATTTACTATCAACGATGTACATACACACCTTTATAATATATAGAAAAGAATTGATTTATCTTTCGTTATATACTATTATCGTAACGATATTTTCCTCACTTTTCAAATTATCGTCCTGACGCATGGTTAAAAGATTTACAATTAGGCTAATTATTTGAGCGCCTTATACCTATATATTGTGTATATAAGATTTCATTTTATCGAAGATTATTGGTATGTTTAGAAATTAGTTGATTCAATACTTTGTTACAGTTATTTTAAAGGTAAATTTTTTTTTCCATATCGTTATTAATACTTTTATAGTAATTGGCACCGTTGTATTCTATCATCATCATCATCATGATCATTTTTTTTTTCTCTATTTTATGCAATTCTCGTCGCAAAGGAAGAAATTCAGAAAATATACCGCGTCCTCGCCGTTATCACAATCAATTTTAAGGTTCGTAAAATCCAGTGCTTACAGTGCTATCGATATTTACCTCCCCCGTGCAGAGAATCTCAAGAGAACTGCCTTGCCAAAAAAAGATCGTTTTCACGGAACCTCAATAAATCAACAGAATAAAAATTTTCTGAATCTCTTCCTCCCTCGTTCTGATCGAATTTAAGTCATAGTTCACGTAATATTTGTACGTTTAAATTTAATTCATCTTTTCTCAAAATTTTTCTTAACATTTTACGAAACACGGTATTTCACTTAGACTGTGAAATGAACTGAAAGAGATGAAAGTGTTATCGCCTTCGATGATGATTTTCATTTATAAATCAAACGAATATGAGTATAAAGAATATCAATTTGATGATTGAGATTTTTTTCAATTTTCATTTTTGTTGTTCTTACAATGACTGACGTCGTATACTGATTCACGGTGAAAAGTGACTATATAGATACGCGAATGACGTGAATTCGAAAACCGTGGACGTCTCATCCTCTCCCTTAGGCCTACAGCAAATCCTCTTACAGAATGAAGATAGAGAGGAGACAGTGTTCAAGAGTAAAGATCACTTCCGATTGGATAATAATTTTTATTATTCATTCCTATTCCTTACTTAACTCATTGTGTAACGGGCCCAAGTCCTGTTCGGGAGGCAGATTCAGTTTCTGGGCAACCAGAGATAGCAGCATGTCTATCGGATTAGTGTTATCGTACAAAGCTGGAGCCTCGCACAAAATGGCAAAAGTTCCGACTATAGATGCAATCGTGAATATCCATAGGAATAGGCGGTCGAGTACCATCGCCACAAAGCCCCAGTCTTGGTCTTCCTGCGACATAATTATACTTAGAACTAAAAACTCTCGCGGCCGTGAAGCGATTAAATAGGCAGGAATGAAGAAAAGAGGCAAGGTCTCTCGAAGTTTTTCAAATTGATGAAAGTAACTGGTATTAAATGGCACCAAAAGAACTTTGAGATGGGTAGACAATTGAAATGCTTTTCGGATTAGAGGGTAAATCGAGGTTTCTTACGGCGTTGAACTCGTCCTGACGTTGTATATGATGTTGAATGAACATGACGTTGTGGAGGGCTTTCTCCAGCTCGAATGGATATTTTTTCCTTGGTGTAACGTCGCTCATACTTTCGTCCAGGCCGGACATCACCGAGGGTAGCCCATTGTAGCCACCGATAGCCCCACCAAAGGCGCCAACGAGACCGGAGAATCTGTGGTGCGCTGTTGTAGTATGGAGCCCGTTGCACCCTGTTCGAAAATCGACAAAAAGAAAAAAAAATATCCTAGATTCGGTTAGGATATAATAAGTTAGATGTAGATCGCGATCGTTTCTGTTGTAACGCAACTGTTAAGACTGCCATTATCGTAGAAGTTATGTTTCAAGTTTGTAATAGAGTGCGGTGGGACTTCGGGGGAAAGATCATTTGTTACCAGAAGTCAAGGAGTGATATCTCACCGAACCTAACTTGACAAGGTCCCCGCAGAACCCAGCGTTTCGCGTCCATATACAAGTCGCATGTTCCGCGTAGGCGCTAATCTTGATACGGTGCTCATTTTCATGATTGATGCGCGCGACAGGCACAGGGGGCAGAGACAGTGAACTTCCCTACAAAGTCGCATCAGGCTACGCACTCTGTCTAATGGAACCGAAGTTCGAGTTAACTTTACGAGGTGAGACCGTACCCAGCTGTCAAAATGGAGTCTCGAATTTGATTCGCGCAATTGCTTTGTAGATTAGTTTGTTGTGCATTAGCCGTGTCCTTTGAAGGTATACTAATTGGCCAATCTTATACAACAGGATAATTAGCGTTGTTTGTAAAACCGTTAATATTCTACGTACAAACGTACGTCACGTCTTCATAACTTCTCCGATTCACTAACCCGGTTAATCCGACTTTGAACGAAGTTTAAACGCCTGACAAACTAATATCCCAATTAATCAAAATTCTGAAGTAATTGTTACACGCATACGAAGTGTCATAGCCTAAATATTATCGATCATCGTCACTTGACTTACCACCGGGTCGTTGAAGTCGCATAGAGTCGGGAGAAGAGACTCTAGAAGACGCTTGGGCTGCAGCAGCAACAGCCGCGTTGAATTTGTTCTTCTTGTTGCTTCGACCGCGACCTTGTATCTTGTGGGCGGCAAGATCGCTTAAGAGATCATCAGGAACTCTCATTAGCAAAAGCTTCGGTAATCTTCGTATGAAAACCTTTCTAACCCAAGGTGCCATTTTGTGAGTACTTGGCTTCCGGTAGTGAACGTTAAGGATTATAATTGTAATTACTACCGAGAGACCGACGAGGAGCATAGTGAACAACAGGTACTTTCCAAGGAGCGGAAGAGCCAATGAAGTGGAAGGTATAATTTCCGATATCAAAAGAAAGAACATCGTTTGGGACAAGAGAATACTTATACAGAGTGCTATTTTTTCACCAGAATCCGCTGGCAGATAAAACACAAGTACGGACAGGTAAGAGATACTGACGCAAGGGACAATCAGGTTCACCGTGTAAAATAGGGTCTTGCGTCTGAGGGTGATGTTAAAAAAAATGTCTGGGTAAGGCTCGTGACAGCATGGATAGTATTTCTCATGACGTTCAGCCGGTACGCCCAGGATGTCCCATTCGACGCTGGGGTAGTACTCTCTCAGGTCGATGCCGAGCTCGACGCTGTTGTTACCCATCCTTTGATCGATGTGTTTCAAATCGATCTGCACGAGGTTGGAAACAGGTGACTTTAGTGACTCGGGAACATGTTGGAAACAGCGACAGTCCCGGGATATCAAGGGAACAAGTTGCGTAAGTCTTACCTGAAATCCGTCGTACGTCCAGGAGCCAAACTTCATGAAACAAGTCTGTTGATCGAACGGAAAATACCTGACGTCAATCTCGCATGACGACTTGAAGATCGCAGGTGGAGTCCATAACACTTTACCGGTGTGATGGAGCACCGCTTTTGTCATAGTCGTGACTCCGTATTCTCCATCAGCACTGAAAAAATAGACAGAGATAAACCGTAATTCAATGTGGTGCGGATCAGTCGAGGCCAAAGAAGAACCATAAGAACCGGACGTTTTTCATCGAGTTGATGAACAGCTATGTGATCTGGATTTACTGAAATAATACGCCCAGACCTGGCAGAAATGATTTTGCGGTCGCTTGAACGTACAAAGGCAAACATAAATAATTATCAATCGACATGAATTTACTCTGTGCGTCAGAGTTTGACTACGGGTACTTTGTAATACTGTAAATTTGACCAACTGGCCGGTTGCAGTTTATCGACTAAGTGAAGGATGCTCGTAATCAGGGAGGGATAAGGTAAAACGTTAACTGAAAACCACGACGAGTAATTAAAATATTACGATACCTGCAGGAAAGCAGACTTTTAATTTAACGGACTAGTGAAAACTCTTTCACCTGCTGCAGTTGCCTAATATGCTTCGTCCTTTGCAAAGAGAAATTATCCGTAATATCGTATTTTCGTTTTTAATCAGATTTTCTATCCGCGTAGGGAGGAGAGCGGAGAAGCGTCTGTTAGACCTTTGAAACTCATTAGTGCTTCCTTTTCAAAACCACAAAAGCAACGTTACTCTCGTCAAATGTAATGAAAAGAAAGATGTTCAAGCTTGAAACTACCTATCCTCGAGTATAAATTTATTCTCATAAAAGTGAAAAAAATAAAAATAAAAATAACCTTAGCTTCTGCGCCGGAAGCCGGTGTTCTACCTTCCAAAGGCCCGTCGGCCTTAATCTCGATAAATTTCACGTTTATTCTCTCTTTTTTTTTTTCATCTTTTTCTTCTCCTTTTGAAGCCAAAGTTTGTAATTTTGATTGACGAGTAAGCGAGTCAGTCAACGGTAAGTAGTTTTCCAATTTCCTTAACCCGCATCTTAACGTGACGTAACTTTGTTCTTCGTATGCATTAGTAACGATAATCGTGAACTAGATCGTTGAATCAGAATCGCGCATCGCAGAGTCTCAGGAATTAGCTAACCGAGAAATCTCGAAAGAAATTTGAGAACATCGTGACATTACGTCGATATTTCTTCGGCGATTTGATAACAGAGATGATCAGGCATGTCTTCAAAGCGTAAAATTCCTAGAAAAATTTTGGTTCGACGCCAAGCGTCTGTAAAAACGAGTCGATCTCCCTTTAAGGCTAGAAGATACGGTTTTTCGTGATGCCGGCCCAACTCGGCCTAGCGAATATGCAGTACTTTATTATACGAAATTTGTATGAATCGGGTAATAAGCCCAGATGTGATATTCAGGTTGATCAAACAAATGGCACCGTTGTCAGCCAGAATGACATAATGTTGATCAGTTTCTGCATGTTTTACCAGCAACGCAAACTTCCAGTTTAAATCAATTACTTTTGCAAATATACGCTGATGACTGTTTGACAATATGGCATATACGGTAATTATTGTGATTCGTTTTGTATTTATGTAGCCAGCTGCAGTGTTCAACTAGTTTGAGGTGGGTATATACGGAGGTAATCGAATCAAGCTAAACGTGGCTAAAATTTTGTCGAGATTTGATTTTTCTTTCTCCTGTCCTTTTTCATCGAGTGAGAATCGTTTCCGACATTAGTATAGTTTAATCCGGTGATTATAGCTCTGTGAAACGTTGGAAGTTAATTTCTGAATAACCTTCTTGTATGTATATATATTTGGGCCTTTAATTGGCGGTAACTCACTCTCAAGCTCTGTACGCCATATGGTAAGACAAATTTAATTATGCCTGCTAAGGTGTTCGTTCTAACCGTCCACCTTGCGTCATCCGCGGCTAATGGGTTTATTCACTGAAATAATTAAGCGAGTTTGCATAGTGCTCGGTTGGTTTTATATCCGAAATAAATTGACGTTCAAAAGCAGCGTGAAAAAATTATCCAATAGGCTTTGGCGGTTGTTTAATTGAAAATCAAGTGGGACTCAAATTTGTATAGATATTCGTGGTAATTATAGGAAACGCGGTAACCGCGAAGTTATAAGGTATAACTAATGATATTTACTTGGTATTTTCAGCGAAATACCGGGTAATCTACGACGTGGGTCATTGTGAAGGAGTTACAATGAATTCAGAGCAATGCGATGAATGAATAAGCCGGAAGTGGATTATACCCTGGCTCACGTATACGTATACCTACCCCGGAAGTGAAGAAAAAAAAAAAAGAAGCAAAAAAAGATTCAAATTCAGGAGTAAAACAATTGACTACGTGACCAGGCTACGGGATAAAAAACGTTTCTTATCCAAGGCCTGTCAAAAATTATCCCACGAGAACAACAAATCCGAAAGAGCTTGTGTAGCTTTGTGAATTGAAAAAGTTTAATTGTCCTTTCTTTACTCAAGATTGGCCCGCGGTCCAGGAGCTGACGGTCAACGAAACTCTTCACTCAAGAACCTCTGCGGAGTTTAAGAAATGAAAAGAAAGAATGAATAATAGCTCGAGGTAATACTCACTTGTTGTACAGGACGATATCTGGAAGCCAGATATGTTCACTTGGTACGTATAATTCCGTTACACCACCGTATTCCGATGGGTCCCACATGAATTTGTGATCCTGCCATTCCTGAAAAACGTTCATAATTTTTCCCCGGAATTATATATATATTTTTTTTTCAAAATTACGCGAATCTCGTTGAGTAATATGTCTGCAGGTAGACTTGTGTAAATTCATTATACATATAATAAAGCCTCAAATTCCCTGAGTAATTAGTTGGAACGAACAGTCTTGATGAAGCACTCTCCTAGGTAATCCCTGATCTATGTATGCGACGTCCGGTGACCTAAGGGTTCGGCTGAATCGAGGATATTTTAACCTAGTTCCATGATTCAAACTTCGCGATCTTAATCAATTTGAATTCATTTGAATTTTAAATCTTTCCCTGATAAACTATTCTCCTCGTTTTTTTTTTTTTTCTCTGGTATAAGAAGAACGTCACACTTGAAGTATTTTATTCCTCATCCAACTAGTCAAAATTTTACAGGCAAAAATATCGTGCTGTGAAAACCTCTGATCCCGGTAATAGGAGCGATCGACAGAATTTACTCAAACTTTTATCCACCTCGCACACCGCAGTCTTCAATTCTTCTGAATTTATTTGTGCGAGAAAGGGAATCCGCCAAATTTTATTAGACTTGCTAGATTCGAAATTTCACTTGGAAAGTTATGTAGTTGGCGATTACGATTGTAGTAACTCTTGAGACATCACGAGAAAGCCATTGCTGTCAGATCCCGGTATCTCTGAAAGTGGCTGACCATATAACGACCCAACTACTTAACTCTCGTTCGGTCATTCGCTCGTTCGTTTGGAATGGAGCAGCGAAACGAGAGGATTTCGTTAAGTTTGATTTGATTTGGTATTCATGTCGCGTTCTCATCTGCATTATATTGAAAAATAAAGCAAAAAAAAAAACAGGGGGAAAAAAGAGTACTGTTGGGAATCGCGGGATTCATTGAATAGAACTGAGCGCAAAAGGTGGCTGGGGATCAGAATATTTGATTACAGGTAGATTCAACGGTCAAACTGCACGACTTCCAGCTTGGCTTTACCGAGCACGTCGTTGAAACAAGTCTGTTACTACATTTTATTACAATTAGCACATTAAACCTCTCCGGGATTTTATCCAGCCTGAATTTAACGTGCTTAAGGAAAGTGAGCGTATCGCCAGTCGACGTCCGGCCATTCTACTCAGGATCTCTTATGGCCACATGTGCTCCGAGCAGATTGAGATTATCCAACGATCCTTATTGCGGGCAGAGATTATTCGCAAGAGCGCTCGATTGTGCTCTTAGAAAGTGAATTCCGAGGTTTAATCAATAATTTACGATACGTTAAAGTTCAGATGAACGGAGTATGTAGCTTATTTCACAGTACAGAGACCAATCGTTATCCGAGTTGGACTATAAACTCCCCGAATATTGTCAAATATCGGAATCAGTTGAGTTGGAAAAGATTGTTCGAAGTTTTTGGCGATTTTAATTTACGAAAAAAATAAGTTTCACGTTTATTATAATTGCTCGGCTGTGTTGTTCAAATCTTTTCTGCATGCTTGGGTATGAAAAATCTGCCATCCGGCGTTCCTCGGAGAGGCTGAGCCTCTGCGCTAAGAGATATAAATTAGATGAAACATTCCGCGGAAAACAGGGGCTGCTTCCCAACCCCTATAATCCACCACTCCAACCGACCGTTTGTCTTTTCCTTTCGTGGACAGCTTTCTTTACTTTGCACAAGAAAAGAGACGGGAAATATACGGGTTGAGTGTCGTATTTAAGGGATACAGAATAAGAGATTGTCTAGGTAGGTATGTATATGTACCTACAACATACATATATACATACATACGTACATACCCCGAACCTTTTGTCCAGGATAATACATGACTGCGGAAATTATTCCATGTTTAGGAATTATGTATGAATTAAAGATAAACCGTTTCCTTTTTGACTCACGTGTTCCAGCCAAACGTTGGTCGTCAGAATCTGATCCTTGAGGTTCTGGAAAATAAAACGAGAGACATTGAGTGTGATGCGAATGGCGATAAATTTCAATGAAATATCGAACCTCGGTCAATTCTGTGTTGAATTATTTTTCGCGAGTGGAAAATGATTACTCGCATTTAACCACGAGGCTTGTGTGTACATACATAGGTAAATGTAGACGTATGAACTATAGAGAGTGGCGAATGGTGGATATACAAAAACCGACGCCGAGCGCGACGACGTCCCTGAGGAACTCGGATTAAATGCGTCAGCAGGAATGGAATCGTGAACCGTGACGCAGTAACGCGGTAACATTCGAGCGGTAGCGCATCCCTCGGTATTACGAGTCCCGGAAGTCCTCCCCGTTCTCCTTTTCCCCTTTTCCCAGACCGGATACCTTGGACTCCTCGACGCACCCCCATCTGGACGCGGGGAATTTGGTTAACGCAAAATTGGATCCAAAGAAAGGGGACGCGAGGGAGGCGCTGTTAAACTTGGATGAAATAAGCAGAAGCTGAGAGTCGACTCGAGCGAACCGAAGCGAACCGATGCGAACCGGAGCGAACCGAACCAACGGAGGAAAGAGCTGGTGCGAATTCCTTTATTTTAAAATTTAAGGAAAAAGAGTCCCAGATCTAATTCTACACACGACTGAACCATCCCCCTTACAGAATCTTATAGGAAGGGTACGAATAAAAATTTGTCTTGATGACTGTTGGGCCGAGCCTGTACCCTCTCCGATTAAGAACAAGTTACCGGGGCGACCTTGCAGCTCGACCCTCTTCTACTGACTCCGGAACGTTATGGCGGCAATTTTTGGGTTAAGCTTGCACCCCGAGTGCTCTTACCTTTCGTATATGTATGTATGTAGCTATGTACGTACATATACGCCGGGCTGGTTGACGTAGGTAATTCTTTCCTACCAGTTCCATACTCTTCTCAGTTGAAGCTTTACAGAACGTTTGTCAGTGGGTCAAGTATCCTCGACGCCCTGGCCGTCCCTCTGACGTCGCGACGCCAAGTTTGCTCGCTGGTTTAACCCCCGCGGTTACCTGTACCTATACGCACGCATGAGGTACCCGGAAATAAAATAAGCTCGATTTATTTAATCCACTTTGAGCTTATACAGAAACGAAGAAAAAGAAAAAAGGAAGAAATTCATCTGTGATGAAATTACGGAATTTAATGCGCGCGAGCCGTACGCAAGCATTATTGTATGCCGTGATCGAATCGTTTAATGGAATAGTAATACTCTAAGGGAAAGTCCTTTGAGTCGGCGAGCCTTTTTAATTTAAGGGAGCGAGAATTTTAATAAAACTCCCAGGGCAAGATTCAAAGGAGAATGATATGGACTTGAAGAACCTGAGTTCTTTTGCAGGCCCTTTGCCAGCCATTGACAATCGGTTTCCTAACCCTGCAGCATTCTGCGTTTCTTTTGGATTTTTTCTCTCTTTTGTATTGGGGCTTTCATCTCCTTTTTCTTTTACCATTTAAACGCGTTGGGCTACGAGTCACCCGTGAATTCTTTTCCTTTTTTTCTTCCAATTCTTTGACTCTCCACTCCTCGAGTTTTTCGTAATATTTTCTGTTTCTCGGTCCGAGTCCGGTTCGGCTATACGAAACTATGGATTAAATTTACACGAATAAAATACAGGCATTGCAGCAGTTGAAATAATAACGCAATTGAATCTCGTAGCCATCGACATTCATTAAATATTTTCACCCGTGTTATCCGGGGGATGTTCATTCAGCCTGAATAAAACGATCCGTGTTATTTCTTGTATTCGAAATGCTCAACGTTCGATAAATTGACGATGAATGAAGGTATATCCATTCCGGCACTACAATCGTTAGGGATCCGAGAAATTAAATTGGAACTGACCTGATGCCACGAGAGATGAGAGTGGAAAATATGGCGCCATAGCCGGGGATAGTATAGGTACGGATAAGTAGGCGCGGTTTATAATCCTGAGCATTGAATTGCAAATTGCAATTATCCGAAGGGAAATGGTATTCAAATTATTTTTATTGGGAAGCAATAAATTGAGTTAACTACCAGCGATCGAGTCTGAGTCGGACGGACTACGTCGGTGCAGGATTCTGAGCAAAGGAGAGAGGAGACCCAGAGTTGTCGACTGCTTGAGTACATAGCCGAAGCTGAGGGTATATTAGATCGTAATTGATAGAGATTGGGTGAGTTACCGGTGCCAAGCCATAGCCGTAGGCTACTAGCTGGACCGAATAACGAATCTCCACTTTCAGCTGTATACATACCGCATATAGCTAAATATACGACGTCGAAACGGAGGGACGCCCGCCCCGTTTTTTTTCTTTTTTTTTTTTAGGTCAGTGGATGCAGCGGCCCGTTAAGTGGCGTCGGGTTTAATGTCAATGTCGGTTAACCGAGGAGAAAGTAAAGCTGACCCGAAAAAAAAAGAAAACAAAATTTCTGCTATACAAGATTTTTACTCGTGTATTAACAATTGTGTTGGTCTTTCGTTTCCTTGCTCTAATTTTAACTCCACTCCGTTCTTCGGATGGAAATTTTACGGGACGGTAGAAAGGCCTGTGGCCACGGATGGGGACAATTGTTTTTCTTTGTCACGATTTACTTAATTGAGTTTATACTCAGGATGTTGGAGCTTTATCGCTTGGCAGATTCTTGGAAATTTTCGAACAACGGAGAAAGACGAGCTTCGCGTCTCAAATCGATGTGTAAGTGTGCAGTTATACTCGAATCGACAATGTTGAATTCTATCGTATAATCGAAAGGAAAGTCAACGTACGCTTCGATGCATCAGTCCAAAAGCCAGTTTTGACAAAAACATGGAAACGATATATCGTCCAGTTCAAAACCCAGGCCGGGACACTTTAGTACGTATAAACGGCCATGCCACAGGCAAAAACTGTGCACAATGTATTTTATTAAAGTTATAACAGTTGGCTTTTAATTTTACGTACGCGTCGTGTAATAAATATAAAGAGGTTTCCCTGCAGGTCTGGCAACGCAGTTACAAGTGCCATGATTACAAAGAAGCGAATCCCGGGCTGGTTATTCCGTGCTTTGCGGAAACTTCGCTAAAAAGAGTGAAAAAAAATTGGAAAAAAAACCCCTTCGAAAGATGATGTATGAAGAGCCAGGAACCTCGCGCCAATGCTCACCACTAAATTTATTGCCAGCGGGGGTTGAAAAAAAACTGAAATAAAAAAATAGAAAAAATAAACTGGTGTCGTTGTAATATATCGATAATAATTTTTGCTACCAAAGTTTCCGGGACTGTGTCGCGGTTAACTTTTTAAAAATTTTTCTCATCTTATATTTAAGCAATAACTGTAACCAATACACATCCTCGAAAAACGAATACGCGATTTCGAAAACAGGAGCATTAGCTTCCAGAAAAAGTAGAGTACGAATACAGTTTTATGACCCAGTCAGTAACAGCTTCTCGGTATACTTTGACGTGATTTTAGTTAGAAACTGACTTTACTAAACGCACGGCGTTTTAACTTTTCTGATTACTGATCCCTCTTCGTTGTTAGTTATCGGAGCATTTCACCTCAATTTTCAAAGAAATTCACTTATACTTACACCCATATTGTAACCGGAAACAGAACGACGATCAATGATATAGCGATTGCGATAAATCAGTCAGCGTTTCCCAAGCCAAATCAATGCTTACAGCATTTATATACAAATCGGTGAAGGGTGGAGTGTAATTAGGAGTGCAGGACCCTTTGGCTTGCGATTCAAACTACTGCCCACTATCGAGTAATTACGCAGCTCAATCTCTCTCTCTCTCTCTCTGTCTTTCTCTCTCGACTTGTATTACTGACAACTACGATCACTAGCGAATCAGCTCACGAGGTCAAAGGCTGATGACCAAGCGAGGACAGTTTGAGCAATTCAAAATTCGAAAAAGAATTGATATTCCTTCTCTGCTGTAGCACCGACAGAAAACGATAAAAGATACCCAGAGATTAGTTAGTAGCGCATAAATTTCACCGGGAATAGTTTCAGTGACGTGATTGTGACATCACTGACGTTGCGAATAGATTTGACTCGTATACCCAACGCTGCTCTACTGCAGATTTATAGAAAATTTTCAATTCATATTGATATATGGAATCAGCCTCGCTATGCCACTGGATTGCTAAGATTCACGATGCCACTGTAACGACGCGGGCTGCAACGCGATGCAATGAGTTTGTGAAAACGACATCAATGATAAATACCAACAGTAAGGTATACACGCAATTTAGTTTGTACTAGATAAGCGTGGGTTGAATAGATTATCAATTAAATTCACTGAGATCGTGACCGCGCGATTTCCAAACCACGAGATATGGCCCTTGAAACTGTTTGTTCAAATAAATATGCACATATGTATGCTCGTTGGAAGAATGGGGACGATAAATTGCGGTTTATACTTTTATGTCGGACGAAATAAAATGGGGACAGAACGTTAGACTCGCGTCTTCCTACTTCGGTTTGAATTTCACAAGAAATCTCCATCAAGACCGACGTGAATGTGATAGTAACATCGAGACGGGGGAAAAGTTATTATGAAGTTGCAGTTGGATGAAGAAAGAATGGCAACTTATGGTATAAAACTTTTCTAGATAAGAAAAAAAAATAAAACAATGTTCAAAGGGACGAAAATACACGCCAGAAGCCAAGCTCACGTCAACCATGGCCCTGCAGTGAGACAACGAATATTATTGAGGTTCAGAAGAGTATAGACAAGTGGCTAAAACCGGCAATCACTAGTCAACGATTACCTATCGTATAAATCCCTCGGCTTCAAAATCTGAAGCTTTTTTGGCATTGGTCGCTGCTCCTTCTCTGACATCCAACAAATCCCTAAGGACTTCGGAGCAACAGGACGAAACACTTGAGCAACCACGCGTAACAAAACCACCAGAGGTTTTCACAAACAACCCGCAAAGAATCGCGGTGACAAGCTATCAATTCTCGACTGCACACTTTGGATTATCCATCAATCCATCTATCCGTCCATCGAACACGGTCAACCACAAATGTTCGTCCTGCGCTCGTTGAACTGAGAGGAAAGACGGAATGTTTCGTGATAAAAAGAGCAGCCCCGATAGATTTTTTTTTGTCTGAAATGAATTAGAGAATAGTAAAATTCGAAGCTCAACTTTGAACGCGATTATTTTTACAAATAATCAACAATCCTATACCAACGGAGGAAAATCTAGTGCATATTTAACGACACAGTTTCTAAAAGAGACAGAGAAATATGGTCTGAGGTTATCGGAGCCGTTCGAACTACTCTGCGGTTTTCGTGGCTACCGCGGTAGTCCCGAGGGACCGTGACGTCCGGTGTCCGGAAAGGATGTCCACGACGCTAATCAATGTCATCCGAAAAGATGTGAGCTTCACGAAGATCGAGGGAGATGACCAGAAATATATCAATACTGTAGCCTCACTCTCTAAGGAAGAAAATACACGGGAGAGAAAGAGGGTTGAACCGATTATTTCTTGACCGTTAACGATAAGAATGGGTTCACGGATTATCAGTGTCGAAATTTATACCGAAATCGAGTTGATTTTTCATTCGGATGCTGGTTACGTTCATGCTTCGGGAGGTTCAACAGCCGAGTACCCGTTTTTTACTCAGTCTGCTACGGTACCGGTCTAATTTATGGACTTGGGTGATAAATTGCTCGAGGAAGGTGCATGTGCATCACAGCTCTGCACTTTACGTAATCTCGTAAATAGATGGTGCGCCATTTTTTTTTTCGGGGGGCAATTACTGCCTCGGTACACGTGTAAATATATTGTTGTCTTCTTTTTTCTCTGTTTTTCAAAATATCATTTGATTCAGGTTATGGCCAGTGTCGAGGAAAGAAAAGACGACGACTATAACGGCGTAAGGAGGATTTACGCAGGGATGATGACACAAGCTATGCTATTTCAAAAGTAAATGAGCAAGAAAAGAAATGTCGCCTATAACACGGGAAGAGTGACAGTTTGAACGAGGTGAGATTTTATTCAAATGTTTTCTCAGAGTTAGCAGATATTTTAACCCTCGCAGATCAAATGGCAACACTTTTGTGAGAAAACCCTCGCCTCGCGATCCTCACGGTAGTGGCGTGTTGGAAATCGTGCTTCGCCTCGTAGAGTTGTCACGATTTACGAGGGCGAAGACTCTGCCGAATGAAAAACTCTGAGAGACACAATATAACGACGAGTGGGCAGACGTGTAAAATCCAACGAAAGCCTCGTCGTTTAAGATGAGAATATATATTTATTCACGATATTAATAGAGCTTCCAATAACTTCAATCAGTTTCTATATACCTACGTGTCGAACTTTCAACCGGTTCTCAAAGCGCTTGTGGAAACTTGAGATTTCCTGATCAAGTGGGGTTCCTACTTGTAAAAATAATGACAATGGCGAAGGTATCCTCGAAAAGGAAGAGGCTCCAGAATAATGGAGGGTGAAAATATAAGGAGCATTGTCAATCAGGAGATTGTCAATTAATTAATTCCGCTATATGACCAAACACTCGGAACTTAAAGGAACAACAATTTTGAGTGGCGATACACTCCTGTACATTTTCGTCGTAAGTTCAATCGACGCAATGTCGACACTCTGTTTGATCCGTACGAACGTTCATCCGAATTTCCGGACGATTACGTTGGAGATGTTCGTCAGATTTTTTGTGATTTACTCAAAATCATTGAAATTTATTGCCCCTTTTCCCCAGCTTTGCGAAGGGTATCCAGATTTTTATATCTGGCTGAATTATTCGACTAAGAACGAGACGTCGACTGGTAAGGATTCGTATAAGGATTTCAGTCTCCCCCAGCTGACGGAGGGTCCTTGTCGTTGACAGGTGGATGTAGATGTCCACGATTCGATATAGCATTAGCATAAACCACTTACCAAGTCTATGAGCTGCGACAATCTCAACCCAAGCTTGACGACTACGGTATCGGTGTTGTTAGTCACTGGACGAATCAGCCGATTATAATTTGATAGAAGATCGTCGTATAGACGCTTGGCGTCTGGATTACCCCGGCACATTCCAGCCGTGATAATTAACAGCAACGAATGAACCAGCATCTTAAATTGACATCAATCTTTCCCTTGGTTTATGGTCATTCAAGCAAATCCGAGACGTTTCCTAAAAAAATCGAAGAAACCAACAAAAACAAAAACTGATGAACGTATTCGGTACAAAGATCGCTACGTAAATTTCATCAATCATCTTAGTGAGATAGAAAAAGCTCTAAGCACTGTTACAGATATACGAAAACTTTTTTGACAGTTAATGAAGATGGGGTCAAGTGTCTTAATTTGATTACAAGGCAAAGTAGTGAAAACACAGAAATTCAAAGATCATCGTTAATCGGTGTGACAATAATCTGATTGATGCAACTTAACTGGATAACCTGCAGAGGGTGGAGACCATAACACTGTCATGCAAAAATCAGTACCTACATACGACGTACCTGAACTAAATTTGGAAAAAAAATTTGTCAGATAACGTATCGCAATATTATACAACCCGGACGTTGGGTACCGCAAAAAATATGATTCGGTTTAGATTTTGGCGAGATATACATATAAATGTTCAAAGGGAGAAACTAGTAGTCGGAAAGGGATGTCGAAACGTTATTGAATGAAAAGGGAAACTGGCCACGGATAACTACGTATGATAATATTGTGGCGAATTTTGTACGTACCTTAACCGCGGTACCAGTTCCGCCCTTTTGTTGTACAATGTAAAATTGCCAGTCCTCGCGATTCGCGTTTTATTCACGTGGTAAAATTCTAACATTTGTTATAACTGGTAAAACTCAATCTCCAGTAAAGAAAGAAAGCTAACCTAAACCGCTACATGACACCGAGGTGTCCGTGCGGGATGCGAGCGTAGGCCCTCTCGCCCTGCAACGCGGGGGGCTCCGCGATGAGGAGTTTGCGATCCACGCAGCCCACCTAGGCGCAGACGTCGCGGGCGTCACGACGCTGTTATACCACGTGCGGTAGCGCCGGGCAGCAACCCTGGCGCCCCTGACTGTTACCCCCGTCGAGTCTGCGCGATCAATAAACCGCGCAGACGCCCTTTTTAGACGTCGCGACGCGACGTTCACCCTAAGCTTCGAACTAGGACCACGCAGACCGTGTTTATAGATACATCGGCGCTGCCTTCAGCTGCACAGGACTCGCCCTGGCCGATCAGGGGGAGTCGCGAAATTTCATCGAAAAAAGGTTTAGCCATTTGTTTTTGATGAATTTTGGAAAGGTTTCGCGGTCTCAGACGTGAAAATAGAGAAAAAAAAAGCTCTTCGCCCTAGCAGGTCACAATGAATTTGGATTAGGGGGATGAAATTATTAGTAGAAAGGAATCGTACCGCAGTGCATATATAAGGGTTTCATGACAAACTGTTTGTCATACGAAGCTGCGTATACACTCCGCAAATAAAGTACAGCTACACTGCAGCTCTATTGGATTTTGATAAAGTGTATAACCCGTTTCTGGGAAATAGAGTTCTGTCGAGGTAAATGTTGTTATGTACCCACTCGACATGTGAATAGAGACCATTGTTGTGTCTAGATTTGAGTGGACAATAGATATGTAAAGTAATAGGTGTATGTATATTACGTATATAGGTATAGTATACGTAGGTGTGTAATATAGGGAACGGCGCTAGGAATGAGCATCGTTGATACGGAATCGCGATATTATGCGTATTTTTATCGCATGGCCTTGACGCGAATTGCCGAGATTATGCTCCTCTTCTTTTATCGTAGGACCTTTTATTACAGTGCCAAGGAATTTAGAGTTTTAGAATTGGTATGGCTCTGGATCATTATGCGTGAAGGGTTTTTCTTTTGCCTGCACTATCGTTTGAACCAGATTAAGCTTCCTGGTACTTTTGAAAATTCTCACAGTATTTTCAAGTGTTCCGTTACGCTTGCTTTCCGCAAGAACAATCGGATTACATTATATACCTATGTGTATGTGTCGTTAAAACTAACTTCGTTATATATATATCGAATAAATTTTCGTTCACTTTTATTCCATATTCTGACAAAAAAAAGAAATCAAAAAATGAAGAGAAACAAAAATCGCGATCAAATATTTATTAGATACTACAAATCTAATGGGACGAGGACCGATGCTTAAGTATACGCGTTATTGCGCCCGATCTTCGAAGGATCTCAAATCGTTTTAGATACCGAATCGCGTGGGCTGTAACAAATCATAAAAAAAAAAAAAAAAAAACAGATCAAGGGACGGGGAGGCAGTGGTATTCTGTTTTCCTCACCACGTCGTCTCGCGGATTCCCGTGCGGCACCCCTTCGCTTGGACCAAAGACGAGCAAAAAGAAAAAAAAAAAAAAAGGCAACGTATAATTCAGCGAGTTCGAAATTGCAAAAGAATTTAACACGCTATTCGTATGAAAGTAGAAGAGAAGAAAAAAAAAAACGGGGTAATTGAAAAATAAAAGACGATGAACATTTTCACTTTGAATGTCGGAAAAATTCATATTTCAAAAGGTTCGAAACGGGATTTTCACCGCGGTGTTAATTACGTCACGCTCGCAGCTTCTACGTATACGTAAAGTTACGTGCATATTGGCCCTAAAGCTTCACTGGGACTTGGCGACGACCTTTGACATCGGATGTCCCTCCGCGAATACTGCAGGGTGAAATTTTAGTCCATGATGGAAGGAACGATGTGGGGATTCAGTCTTCGGGCTACGACCCAAGTATATAGGTAGGGAACACGTCAGACGTAATCCCCTTTAAGACAGCCACGGGATCTACGAGAATCGGATAAACTGATTCGACAACGTTCTTGCGCGACAGGGACCGAGACTGTAATTCAGGGTTCACGTATGTGACCTAACAAGATGTGAACCTCAAAGTGCTCCTATAAGTTTACAAAAATTCAACGATCAAAGTATATACCTACTAGTGCGGCCAGGCTATGAAAACACCGTCTCCGATGCAAAGTGCGAATATATTATTTACTCACGGTTCTTATTCTGCACTTTAAATCGCTGTTACCCACCCTGGATGTATATACCATTGGATCCGAGTACATCATGCTCAGCCGATTCCACTCGCTCGAAGAAGAGAGTGAAACACAAGGACATAAGAAAGAAGAAAGATGTATAAAAATAAATAGAATAATGATTCCTCCGTAAAAATACACGTATGAGTTTCAGTTCGGTTCGTTGACTTTTGCTTGCACTTACAGGAAATAGCGTCACTTTACGTCTACGGTAGATCGAGGCTGTTGCAGTATAAAGCTGTACGTATATGTGTACATACCTACCTGAAGGCACCCTCTGGTGAACGGATGTAGCGATCCTCTGGTAGTATTTTATGGGAATAACGTTACAGAATCATATTTCAGAATCCCTGAAGACGCCCTACGAGCGAGGCGAAACCCCTGGACCAAATTTCATCTCGACCCAAGTAACCTATCCTAACCCTATAGCAATACGCGGTACCGTCTCGGAAATTCCTTGCCTGCCTGCCTGCCTGGCTGGCAGCTGTGTTAGTCCCGTGGTAGTTCTGGCGGGAAGCTAGAAATGCTTGGAGCCGGCTGGCTAGCTCCTCGATATAAATTTGAATAAATAAAACAGCCGCATTGTCTAGAGACTAGACGGCAATTCCCTACACGGTAGAAAAGGCTAGGGGAATTTACCTAGGCCGATAAAAGCCCATAACCATAATAACTGTACGTCTTTACGATACTGGATGTTGATTTAGAATCGGAGAGATGAACAGCGCGGTAATTATGTAAAAAATGTGTTTTTCGAAAGGAATCATTGTGACGTAGCGAGATCAAAGGGTTCGGGAAGAAGTTAATACTTTCATTCGTGGGAGTTTCCAGTTTGATTAAGGATAAAATAAAAGTTAAATTAACGCCGAAAGAGGTCTGGACCACCGCCACCACCATCACCACCGCCGCCGCCGCCGCCGCGACGCCCTATTCCCTGGGTTTTAATTAGGCGCCATCAGTTGTAAACAGTTTTCTAATTTCCTCATACACTTTAACGCACACCTTACATTTGTTTTACGTTGTGGGCAGCGTTTGGTAAGGGTGGAAAGAGGTCTGCGGGGGCTTAGAGGAGGGCGTCTACTGGAATGTAAAATATCACCGGTCTGGTTGCCAAGGGAGGTGAGGGGCGGCTGAAAGCGGAAGGCGGCAGGAGTTCATGGCGCACTAGACTTGGCTTGGAAGGTTTTCACTGTACCCAAAGACTTGCCTTCGGCTTGTAAAGCTACGTTTCTGCCTTATTATGCCTACCTTATGAAGCCCACAGCTATTACACCCCGAGATATATGTATATCCATCGGTGGTTTTCGTCATCTGTACGTTTGTGTAACACCGCTTCATCCTCCATTCCTCGTCCTCCTTTATTCGACTTCTGTTTTCTTTAATTTTTATAATTTTCTTATTACATTTAGGCGCCTGAATTCCCTTGAAGTTTTTACCACTTTTCTTTTCTCTTTTTGTTTCAACATTTCTTTACTCTCCCGCAAGAGACTGGGAAGTGTTGCGACAGCAATTTTCTGAAAAGGACTTACTTAGCAAAGGCAATAAGACCTCGTCTCTTTCAAGGCGGCGCGGCAAGGCATGGCATGGCAGTGCCAAAGCTCACTCATCGAGCTTGTGCCATGCCGCAGCCCCCGCACGCCGCGCCGTCTGTCACTAGCAAGGTACTTTATGGAACAGTGAAGCTATCCGACGTGCGACAGATCTTCATCGCACATGCGGATGATATTGGTAGAGAGCGGCTCAGCCTGGGCCATTAATCTGCTTTAAACTCACGAGTACCTTAAAATCTTGAGGGATTTGAAAAAGAGAGATAACTTCTTTATTACCGCAGGAATATAAAGGGAAAAGAACAGAAATATATTTCGACGGGATAAGATCTGTCAGATTCCACGATTTGCGGGGGGGGGGAAATAAAGGACAAGCGGTCAATCCAACTCCTCATATAAACTTTCGGTATAAAGATTAATTTTTTCCAAAGTTCACGGTCATCTTTTTCGCGTAACTTACTTACTTACTCACTTCGGTTGGCTTTAGCCAACTGCAAGGGTCGTTAGCTCCGCTAGTGCAGGAACGAGGCCGTTATTTTAGTGCAATCTCCGACAGCATGTTGCGATCCCTGACCTGCATTATTTTGCCTTTCAAGATGCAAGTCTGCGGTCTGCGAACCGATGCGATTTTAACCGTCACGCGGTTCGCCCGCGCTTTCTAATGGAAATGTCTTGACTATTCGGCGAGATAATCGATCGCCGTCGAGTCCTAACGGTATCGCGTTAGTATCAAACCCGACGATTTATTGGGGGAAATTGTGTTTTCTGCGTTAAGAACGACTGTCGGATGTTTTCAGCCTTTCAACGAGCGATTTTTACGACTCTGTCAAAAAAGAAAAAAAAAACAGGAAAGTAAAAAAATTTTCTACGCGACAGTAAGTACTATTACCGAGAAGAGGAAACCGATTTTTTCTTCACAACCCTTACGAAGCAAATACTAATCGATTCAGCATGAATTATTCCACCGCATATATACATATAAATTTGTCAATGAAATATCGATTCCGCTATACTATATATGGATCCATGCATAATGTACTACAGTTGAACCCGGCAAAAAGTTTCATTTATGTTGGCTAAAAATTATAATCAGAATATCTTTATTGGTCGATAAAAACGAGTTCCCCACAAAGCTCGAAATTAGGTTCAGCCTTTTTTTTTTTCTTCATTTTGTGGTGGAGAAAGCCGTATTGTGTCAACGCGTTCTCGCATTGTTCTTCGAGAGATAAATGCTGGGCAAACTGGTTCATTTCTGCTGACATCAATTTCTGTTGGTATTACTAAAGCAGCCGCATACGCGGCTCTTTGGTGGTTTGTCATACATAATAGGGTGGTAAGCTGGTCTAGTTTCGAGATGGGTAGAGGCGAAACGCGATATGCAACGCGCATACCCGCAGTTCCTTGGATTATAAGCTTACCCCCGTTGTTGATAACAACGTAGATTTGTATGCATCGAATAAGAGTGGAAAGTCCGTTTATTCAGGACGTGGTCAACCGCTCTTTTTTTTTTGTTTTTTTTTTTTTTCGTTTTCATAAAAACCAATGATTTCATTTATATTCCAATGCACATCGCACATCCGCCAATTCTCTCGAGTGCTCCAGTGATTGGCTTTATGGGAGCTGTAAAGTACAGCTACTGTCCGTACTCCGCACCGCGCGATCAAATCAAAGGTTTATGTCATTTATTGTCGACTTAAGAATTTCTCAAGAAAATCCAGGAAATAGTTTTCGCGGGCGACGCACGGTTAGAAAATCTTTTTAAAAAGCTTTAAGCTCAGAAATCCGAGAGAAGTAAGGCGTGCTTCTGAGATTGATGGACAAACTTTTACTAGCTATGGTACGTATACGTACCTAGTAAGTTTCAAAGTCTAGAATCTGAGCTGAATTATCTACAAATGTTTACTCATGTTGGAGAAATTTATAGCTGATTATTGCAATGCTCATTTCAATCATCGTCTCTCAAGTATAAAAATCCCAAAGCTTGAACTTAACAAGTTTGATTAGTTTTTTTTTCCCACCTTTGAAAATATACACGATTATTTTTTTTTTCATGCTATGGATAGGCCTGTCAATTTTTGATTCAGATTCTTTCGAGTATATCTGCGGAATACTATTCACAGTATTGAGGAGGCTGATCGCCAACCGGCTTCCGGATGTAGGGATATATAGATTTACGGCACGAAGCAATTTTCGTTTTTTTCCGAAAGTAGGAATTAGATCATCTCGAGGTAATAGTCAATTCCCTTTATTCCTGGCTCATAAAAAAAACAATCATATCTCTTAGTTCCATCTTCTCTGGGATGGCACCTTATACCTGTCGAAGAAAATAAACAGTTAAGAACATTTCGCGCTGAATGTCTGGATTTTATTGTTTTTCGATTCAATTAATCAATACAAGACCCCCCACATAAATCATTTCAGTTGTACATTTATCGTCACTGAAGAATGCAGCCCCGTTCACCGATCGTCAGATGCCAATCTGTGTCGGAGTTTCATCGTCATCCACTTGTCAAAAGCGTCACCACAGTCATTCTGTCATTCGGAGTCATCCACGATTCGAATAGACTCGTTAACACCTCTTTCGCTCTTTCAAATGAATGAAAAGCGTCTATAGAACTCTAAACAGAGCGTAGAGCCACCTCAAAAAGTTTATCTCGAGATAAAGTCGTTGTAGTTGCCTTGTTCAGAAATTTATACGTCTCTTCTTGTCCTAACGTTCCATATCAAATGGAAAGTACCTGCGCATCATTAGGGAACTTTTGTAATTGAGTCGAACATTCAGGTTTGTGGTTGGATATTTTCCGAGTACATGGCTTTCTCTTGTTCTCAAAAATAAAGAAACATTGAGTCAAGATATTTTCAGTGCAGTCTTCACGTCGATGAAAATCTCATCCAATTCTCTTCCAAGTTTAGGATGCTGAGTTTCAGAAATATCGATCTGACCACCACTCGTCTCCTCAGCTAGTGTTTTGATTATAATTAAGTCAACCTAGTCAGCTGTTATTAATCGCAGTTGTACGTGAAATTCTAATGATTAGAGTGTCGAGTCAGGTGTGACAGTGTAAATAGAGAAATTACTGTAAAGTAGCTACAATCGATTGACGTCTGCTTCCGTTCTCTATCATTTTCAAAGCGTGGGGATAAACTGAAGTTAATCTAATAACGACGGCCGATAAATCTCATTTCCGCCCATTGAATTATGGCTAAAGCACATCTTGTTAATGCCTACCAATGGAGCCGGTAATTACAAGTCTTATCAGCTTAATCAATGCCCCACACACGTTGGCGTTATCAACACTTTCATCAATGTAATAGTACTCGGATTATTCACACTATATGTATATAAGCTTGGTTAACTGCCATTGTGAGTAAGAAACTTCTAGGGTAGCAAACTAACGTTCGTCAATTACACAAAGCCATATAGAACTCTGCACAATTACCATTATGCAAGTTTTCATAACGGTGCAAAAAGCAGCGGTTTGATACGTTAAAAGTTTAGTAAACTTTTTGTCCATGTTTGAATACGTGTAACCACAATATCGGAATTTATAACTAATCAATACACGGTTATTCTATGGACTTCCGGATTGAAAACCACTTCAACTTGTTTCGAAACTAGATAGCTGCAGTTGCTTTATTGGCATCCCCATTCGGTCGTCAATTCGTTCGGGCTTTTCACAACTTTACAACTGGTCAATCGAGTCGAATTTTTCAACAACAACAAAAATTGTGAAGAATATTTTTTTCACCCGTAGGTTATTTCGCTATGCTAAATAACTCGATGAAACGAAATTGGCTCGATTCAAATTCGCAGCTCCGGCTTCGTGGGTTCATATCTACATTATACGAGGTTATATGTTAAAAGAGAAAGAGTAACTGGCAACTCCAGGGCATCAGCTGTGATTTTCTATTACTATTATTTTCTATACGGATATAGATGTGTACGCGATGGGGAACAAAATCGATTTAAGAACCACAATTTATACTCGTGCGTTATAAAACGTTCCTTTTTCCAAGAAGTAGGTCTGCCCGGCTCAGCCCTGTTTAAAACCTTATAGTTCAGCCCGATAATCCCCGATGTAAATCAATAAGCAAGTGGAGAGTAAGCTGCAGATAAGAAGCAGATTTGCTCACATAAAAGACACTTCACTTGGTGGCTAGCGGTGGCCTGATTCCGGCTATCTCGCGGGTTGCCTAATTGCAGCTATTACTTTCAGTAATGTATAGGTGTAGCTATATACCTATACTATATGTATAGCTGCAGTCCATTACGTCAGCCGCTTTTACGTTAACATTATTTATGCCTATCTTTCGTTGGCCCTTGCCGTAATAATTTTGGGCCGTAGCTTGTTTCGGTCGTTACATGCTTCTCGCTATACCAATATAATGTCTTCCCGGGCTTAGCCGTTGTAGCGCGATCTTGAAAAGGTTGCAATTTCGGAGGTCCTAGGCCCTATTTAATATTCAACTTGATCTCGAACGGCTTAGAATGTTGGAATCCCCGAGATATAGAGTAACTATGGATGTTTATCCTGTCCTTCTTGCTATTTGCCTTTCGTTTCTTTCATTCTTCTCTTTGGCAAGAAGTTTCTATTGGTAAAGTATGGGAATGAGATGGGTTTTTTCTTTGGGCAAATGGCCCAAGACTTTAATGCTCCAATTCGCGTAATTAAGATTGGTGCCTTTGATTCTTGATTCAAGGAGAAGACGAATGTTGGTTTCACGATTAATTGAAATGGGTTCTAGAATTTCCCTCAAGGGGCTCCGGGCCTGCATTAGATTGAATGAATAAGATGTGAACTCTTACATTCATTGTGTAACAATCCTACACTCGGATCTTGGCTGTACTTCCACTTCCTCACGTCCACCTTTTCAACCCCATTTATTCGATACTAATTAACGGTTTCGCACTTTGAATTATGGAAGATCACCATAGAATTTTTTATTCGCAAAAGAATTTCACCAATTCAATCATCCAGTCATGAACCTCTCCGAATAAATAATTACATTGATTCTGTGTTCAATTTCACAAGGTCTAAAGATCAGGGATTCGAACAAGCCCTCTGACCAATTTTCTCCTTAAAATTAATGTGAATTTCTATAAACGTAGCCTCCGTGAAAGTACAGGAAAAGCTTATTACGAGACCAAGGACGAAGTAAATAATTGAACAGGAGTTGTTGAAAATTGGAACTCTTATCGGGGGCGATTCAATTCTCGTAAAGCGCTTTTGTCGATTTCAAGCTCGCGGGTCGAGCAGAGTGGAGCTATGGGCAAATAATAGATGACCAACATATAAACACGGAGCTGTTAGTCCTTCGGGTAGAACAGTCCTGGCTGAAGCCGACTATGGCGCTATAGCAAGTGTGTATAATTATTCAGAAACTCATTAAATTAGACAAAATTTCTCTGAAAGTTTGAATTCAATTTAAAACCACCGGACTTGGCTTCTATCTCGAGTGTCAAGCCGGGGAGAGTGTCGTTTATCTTGAGAATACGGGGTTCTAGTCATCGAGCAGGTGATTTTTGATTTTTCCGTTAATCCGACAAATCCAATTTCCGGTAAAGTTTTCAGTTAAACCGTGTAGTTTCCTCTGCGTGTACCGCGAGTACCGGTGACCGAACAAATTGATGAACGCTTGAAAAACTTCAACATTCAATGCAATTCGATTTTATCGACATGGACGTTACTATTGCGAGACTAAAAATACAATAGACGTTAAATTTTCGGTTCATATTTCAGACATCCAGAAATCAACGGTCATATATATGGGGCATTCCACCCCAACTTGGCAAGCCTCCGACCCTCACCATTTTTGATTCGACTCGAAATTTTTTATGTTGTTCACCCACATGGGCAAAGACTACCATATTTTTTTCAGAATTTTCTTCCATCCCGTTCTGGAGTGACAATTTTTTGAAAAAATCGATGAAACCCAATTCAATCAACGATATCTTCTAATTAAAAAACGCTATCGGAAAACTTCACCAGGTCAAATTTCTCGTCTTGAAGTCTTCTTTTTTATAAATTTTTTAAAAAAATTTTCCAATTTTTTTTTTCTATCAAAAAATCAAAAAATCGATTTTTCGAACTGAGTCCCATTTTTAATTTTTTTTCAAAAAATCACAAAAAAAGTACATGTAAAAACAAAATTTTTGAGCCCTGTCTCATCGTGGGCAGATTTTTTTTTGTATTTTTTTCAGCCATTTGAAGTTTATTAGTGTGATGTGTAACGTTGCGTCAGGCATCCCTCGGAATATAACAAAGAGAAAAAATCATCGGAAAAATATATCCGTCGTGATGAAATCAAGAGGGCTCAAGAGAATCATCTAACATTGAGCTGCGCGAACTTATTTAAACAACGATAATAGTATATTGAGTACCAAGGGCGTAAAGTTGGCTTTTTTAGACCGAGTGTGGAGTTTGCAGTACGAGTCGGAGCAATAATGATTTCATTATTGCCCGCTTATTGAAAAAGCTTATTGAAAAAGCGGGCAATAATGAAATCATTATTGCTCCGACTCGTAATGCAAACTCCGCACTCGGTCTAAAAAAGCCCACTTTACGCCCTTGTTACTCAATATACTATTATCGTTGTTTAAATAAGTTCGCGCAGCTCAATGTTAGATGATTCTCTTGAGCCCTCTTGATTTCACCACGACGGATATATTTTTCCGATGATTTTTTCTCTTTGTTATATTCCGAGGGATGCCTGACGCAACATTACACATCACACTAATAAACTTCAAATGGCTGAAAAAAATACAAAAAAAAATCTGCCCACGATGAGACAGGGCTCAAAAATTTTGTTCTTACATGTACTTTTTTTGTGATTTTTTGAAAAAAAAATTAAAAATGGGACTCAGTTCGAAAAATCGATTTTTTAATTTTTTGATAGAAAAAAAAAATTGGAAAATTTTTTAAAAAAATTCATAAAAAAGTAGACTTCAAGACGAGAAATTTGACCCGGTGAAGTTTTCCGATAGCGTTTTTTAATTAGAAGATATCGTTGATTGAATTGGGGTTCATCGATTTTTTCAAAAAATTGTCACTCCAGAACGGGATGGAAGAAAATTCTGAAAAAGATATGGTAGTCTCTACCCATGTGGGTGAACAACATAAAAAATTTCGAGTCGAATCAAAAATGGTGAGGGTCGGAGGCTTGCCAAGTTGGGGTGGAATGCCCCATATACAAATCCAGGTATATATACGAGAATCCTATCGGGTTCTTGCTCAAAGAATGAATTTTACATCAAGTTATTCGGCAACGATATAATCCATAAGCCTGGAATCTCTATCGCAGCGACAAACTGATTAGAGTAGCGTCTAGAGTTGGGAAAAAATTCTGTTCGGCATATCTACTGGCATAATTTCGGTTGATGTACATTTCTATCACGATAGAGAAAAAAGAGATTCACTGTTTCACTGTTTCCATTGATAGTCATCACTTTTTTGTCACAAAGAAAATTCGGCATTGTAACAAACGCGATTACAGAGTAAAGCTAAAGTCTGAAAAAAGTATAAGATCGACGCATATAATTGTTGAGGGGAAAACTTTTTTACTACTAATGCTGATGATGATGATTGCAAGGACAGCTGATAGATCAGGCATGCTGACAAATATCGGTTTTCCTCTCGAGACACTTGCACGTATTCGCTCACTTTTTTTTTTTCTCCAAGCTCAACTATGGCAAAACCACAGCTTACTGCAACATATATGTTGTTCAATGTTCTGTACATCTCCGCCGTACCTCGCTTGTGTGTGTACCTCGTTGCTTGATACTTACCTGGCCTCTTTTCTGTGCTATCAAGCCGCTCGAGGATCGGTTGTGTTTTGTCTTTAGTTTCCACTCGTCCGCTAAAGCGTAGAACGTAGGCAACACTCTCATAATGGACTAACAAATCCTTTTTTTCAGTAGTCAGGGGTAGGGCGAGAGGGGTCCAGTCAGGAAAGAGTTCTTTTACACTTTTTTATCCACTTGGAAACATTTTTGCTCAATAGGCGCGGAAGAAGGCAGAGAATGAGATGAGGATGGGATTGAGTACTTTCCTTCTTTTCTTTTTCTTCATATTTTTCCTTTTGTTTTACAAAAACCATTAACCGCGCACCCGCCGCGGCCGTAGGTCTAGGATTCTATGTAGTATAACATATGTACATATACGTCTCTTGCGGCTGCGGTTCAGCCCAGGAGACAACCATACAGACATATGTTTTGTAAAGGATTGGTTTTCACTGACGGCGCTGAACTGTACGCGAAAAGTGAGGAAATATCTATTCGCATTATTTTCAATCGTTGACTCTTTCAATCCTCGTTGCTAAACCGACAAAACCACGATGAAATTCATGGCAATCGCTTGATCGCAACAAGATGAACAACGCTAGCGTTCCACCAGAAAATATACAACAAATTGAATAGCGGTGATATTTTTTAGCGAGAAAACTCAAAGACGAGAATTTTGTTAGAGCTTTTCTCGATGTGTAGGTAGGTATGTATAATGAAAACTAACGATCTTATTCAATAGTATGGGTTTTACGAAGTTGTGTGGGAAGAGGGACGTGTCCATTGTTTCAAGTTCATAAAAAGGCTACGTGGCAGAAATATTTGGCCTCAGGGTACCTCGTAAGATCAATACGAAAGGTGAAAGCAGAATATGTGGTCCTTCGTGGTCCCGGGACGACATGATAGTCCAGGAAGATCCAGGATGGACCAGCTAGGCAAGGCGGTCTCATCTATTGCACTTAGTCCAGGAGTAGGTATTGCCACCTACGTGATACAACTTTACCTCTAAATCCCATTCGCCAAAAAAAGGGGCGATGCTGCAGAGAGAGAAAGTGACATTTTTCTTCGGACTAAACGTACCGAAAAATTTACACTACTAGGATTTTCAATGTACATCGGCATACGCAGATATTCAGCCAGCTGAAGGAGATTTTCGTACTTCTAGTCGTTCTGAAAAAAGAAGCCTGGACATACTTTCCGGACGTGTTTAGGTGGCGTGTGATACTCTAAAGGTATGTTACCTACTTCAAATGGAAAATATAACGGTGAGCAAGTCAACAGCAATTTTATCCGTAAGTAACAGGTTTGGATTATGGCTTATACACAAGGCAATATCAAATGATATATGGACCACCGCGTGTGCAGGTTATTGTAACAACTCTACTGCTCAGTTGGCATCGGAGCTGCCATCTGAACGAACTAATTGAATCCTTTTCGATATTGAGTCCGGCGCGTACTTGCCGAGAAAATATATCGTACGCTCAAAACCCTGATCGTCGTAGATTTTGTCGCGGCTGATTGGCAAACGTGAGGCTATATTTAGTCATTTTAGCAGACACGTATTTTCACTATACCGTCGCAAAAAAAGGAAAATTCACCCCAAAAAATTTAACGAACGACAGACTTTTCCCTTGGCTCGTGAACGCGGTGAGCGGACTTAACGAATCGGCTGATCAACAACCTTTAAAAAAGTTTCAAGTTTATTCCTGCTCCTACATTTGAGTTCGTTAGAATTCACTCGCTGATTCTAACCAGATTCGTTGCTCTTGACTGAATCGAGATATACATTTCATGGCTACCTATTTATCTGTCCAGCTTATGGTAGATCATCGTTATCGTTAACCGTACTCACGTTACTCTATCCTCCAGGTGAATACTGAGCGCGGCGAGGCACGTCTGGCGGATAGCTGGTACTAGAACCGCTTTGTTCTTCGTGCACATCCTGTGCTTAGCTGGCTCGACGTAAATACCTTCCTACTTCCTCAGACAGTTTCTTGCCGGGGCAAGTCGCCGTCGGAATAGAAGTTCCAAGAACCGTGGGCTGCGAAGAAGTAATAACCAACGCTTATACTGTGACGAAGTGCGGCACATGAACGTATCCCACAATTATGGATACACAGATATGCGAGTCAAACGGTGTTTTTTCTTTTTGTCTTTCTTCTCCTTCTTCAAGAAATATGAATTTCAACTGCTCCCATCTGCCGATAGAACTTGTAGCGTCGTACCAATTGGACAATAGTCACAACCGATCAACAGGGTCGGTTTAAAGGATGCGTAAAGTTGAGCAATGAACGCATCTGAATGCGATAAGCAGAGGGGTCAGAGGTCACGGGTTAAGGTTGTCTCTTCGTGGTTCAATAACTTTTATCCTTAATCTGGTATTCGTGTCGCGCAGACTAGAAAGCAAACTACGAACCCCAGAGTCCGTAACTACTAGCAGATAGGGAGGAGGAGGAGAAGGAGGTTGAGTAAGAGCGTCAACTTGGTTTGGCAAGCAAGTTGTCCGTCGCGACGCGACGCGACGTCGCTTTCCGCGACGGAGATAGTTTTCTGCAACATACTACGAAAAGGATTATGTATGTATGTACGTACATAGGTACACACGTATGGGAATATGAGCAATGAGGTGTAATTTAAAGTTGTTGGTATTTGTCACCAAAAACGTGGCCTGGTGCTTCTGCTTTCGGCTGCAACAAGTTAAGAATTCTCTACTAAGGCGTATAACTAGTTGTTTACACCGACGTAAGGCGCATCCGACGTATTTTCTAACGTTTACCTTGGCAGGGTGAACAGTTCTCTCCAATTCTGCTTCTGTTCACAGAATCTCTCCCGAGATCATGGTCTCAAGTGACCCTGTTTAAGTAGAATTTCTTGACGTCAATTGGCGCCGGGGTTACAAAAGGACCCAGGAGAATCTGAGTTCGGTTCTAATCGGCTAATCCTCGATTATATCGAACCGCCATATCCCCATTCTGGTTATTAATTCACAAAAAATTTCTTAACCGATTTAAGTACATCGCCAAAAACGTAAACCAAAATGAATACAGAGAGTGGAAAGGCGCAGGACTGAAAAAGCGTGTGGCGAGGGTTCATCCAACTCCCCGTTCTCACTTTCATCTGGTGAAACCGAAGTCTGGAGTTTCTTTTAAGTAATTTCTTGATGACAACCGGCAGCGTTACTGAGAAATCCATCTGAAGGATGTTGTCCAAGTCTTTATATATCCTTTGATTAAATTGAGCCACGGGGCAAGAATATATGCGGTAAGAATTTCCTCATGCGGCTCTCGTTCCTTCAAAATTAATAGAAGTTTTTGTTGGAAACCTATTCTTCGCAGGAGCCAGTAGCTGCTACGACGGTGGGAAAGGTGGAATGAACTCTGGAGTGTAAGCCGCTCGCTTACGACTTGGGCGTCGCGAGACGTCGAGGACCGCCGTGGGGCATCCGCAGCGTAGCTCGGCTCTAATCCTCGGGGTGTTCCCGCGTACCCTCAGATCCGTCGAGATACCTAAGGATACCCGGGGATACGCCAGGATTCCGAATCTAATTCTACTCCGGTTCATTTTCCGGACGGCGTAGCTTCGCCTGGTTTAGAAATTTCGGCTATCCTACGTATATGTGCGTATACAAGACCAGATATGTGCCTTACCTACTGTGGCGCGGCTAATACACAACCCTCTAGGTCATTCAAGAAACGGTCGATCATTCGCCACTTTGATCATTTAAAGGACCGTGAAGTAAGACCAGAAAACGTGTCAATGATTGCCTTAGAGCGTACGAAATCTTCAATGTGAATGAATTTATTTTTTGTTCTTTCTTCAATTGTGGTTGAGCTCCAATGAGAGGAATATACATACGTCAATACTCAACCTGTATAGTCGGATTCTTTTAAATGAGTTTCAATAGACCGAAATAAGACCCTCTTAAACCACCGTCGAATCATTAATCATTAATCGTTTCGATCTCGTAAGAGTTATTTATTACGGTCCGACTGTCAAACACTTAACTTTTAATCATGGGGCATTCTTGTTTAATGGATCGAGATATCAAGACTTAAAAGCTGTTCCGGACTCGTTGAAGATATTAGCTAAAATACCAACTCGGAATATTTACCCTGTCTGAAAGCCGTCTTCATTTCATATTCACTTTTTTAACTCGATTCTTGTACTGCGTAGCTTAGAAAGAAAAAACTAGAGGTAAAGGGGTTCGTAGAATTTTTTTTACAAAAGTTTTTATGTTTCCTGCGTATGCACTTTCATCGGAGAAGATTGAAATCTCACAACGTGATCTAAAAATTTTAGGAATCGGTTTTTGATTGGCTCTTTATTAGCAATTTAGAGAGAGAGAGAGAGAGAAAAAAGAGAAAATGTTTTTGTCAAAGTTTCAGTAGCGTCTCCCCTTAAGACGTATTGACGGGTGAAGTAGAGAATTGAGCTTGGGGTGAATTGAATTGAAATTGTGTTCTTTTCCTCCAGTATATACCACCAGAAAAAGCACATATTTGGGGAGCCCCAGAGCCTCGAATCGTGAAGTGGTGACGACTGGGAGGATCACTCGATGAATGAATACTCTTTCGTTGGGGTAAAGCTTAGCCTGTTTTTGTACCCCGTCACTGTGGAATGTTAATTAACCCCAATTTTACCCACCCGCCTTCATTCCAAGACCTCTTCTAACACCCGGGAGTTTTTGAGAGTGAACACATTATGCCTTGATAGTATAGTTTCACCCTGTTACTACAATTATCTCCCTTCTTTCTGGGGTGCTGTATTTTTCTTTTCTTTTCTTTTCGTTTCTTCTTCTTCTTCTTCCTTTTTATATAGATTCGTTACCCCTAAAGCCTATGGAAAAGAAAAAAAAAGAAAAAAAAAAAAAATGGAAAAAAGTTCTCCTCACGTAATCGATTCTCTTTCTCCACAAGGAGACGCTAATCAACTTTCCCAGGTATAAGAGGGGTACGAAATTCTTCTCCTCTAGAATTGCGTCGTTTTTGATCCCAGTTCGCACAGTTTCGTCTCTTGGGAACCCATTACCCGCATTAAGTAAGGTCTATTTCCAACGGGCGTGTATCGGACCGTTCGCTGCTATTCGCGAGGTCCCAGCATCCGCTGGATCACGTGGTTGCCAGGGTTACGCAGTCGCGGACTATATTCGATAGCTGCTGACGGGTTTCCCGCATTTCGTCTTATCTGATCATCTGTATATAGGTATGTATATCATGCGTATATAGCGGGTAGGTATACATATATATCTCGGGAGGGAATTCAACAAAGGCTATTTGTATCCGCCGCGTGATATCGCGGGCGTGGGATGTAACGGTGCTTTAAAAGTTCAATTAAAGACGAGACTCAAAGTGACAAAGCGGTGAAAGACAAAGGTTTTTCGGGGCTCTCGCTGCCTTGGCTTAAACGTAAGGATGAGAAGAGGGAAAAAGAGATCCTCGCTTATACACTCGTCGAAAAGGCGTTGGGCGTCGACCTCGGCCTCAGAGCTACCACGACAAAATAATTTATTCGTCGCCTCTGGTACCGCTAAACTTGTCTCGTCTGAACGAGGGATTTAGGTATAACCCGGGTGAGGAGGATATCACGAGTATACTAATAATATTTGAACGGCTTCAAAGTCTCTTCGCTGTTTCTCTAAGTGCAACGCGGAAATCACAGAGTTGCATAATCCTTGAATTCCGCATTGTTCGTCCTCTTCACCCTGCCAAGTCGACTGCTGGGAAAGTTATCGGAAACGCAAATGCTCGTAACTTTGATCCTCGAGCCACTGACGCTGATTTCAATGGCAGATAAGTCTGGTACAAGATTTACCTGATTACGAATTTAACTCTCAGCTCGCAGTCTCCTCGCGATTTAAGACTCCGTCAGAATTCATAAAATATGGTAAATATTTGCCAGGAATTTAAACATTTCAGGGAGATGAAAAATACAAAAAGATACACGATAAACGATGAAGATGTTCAATTACTTACAGCGAACAGTTTTTCTATTCAAGTCGCGAAAAGATTCTAAAAAAACATACTGGATAGCTAGCAATCGCGATGCCTCGCTTTTTCCATCGACAATAAAGAAGTTTACTATTATTGCCTACTACAGTTCTGATTATTGTTTTGTTATCGTCATTTTTTGTGATCCTGAACTCGAGCCAGCGATTCGATACCGAAAAATAATCAGGTTCTATAACAGGTCCAGTTAGAAAAAGTTCATAAACTTCTCCTCGGCGGGGTGATTGATTTTTTGTCTTTCAAGCTGCTCGTAGGAACCCATCGAGACGTTGAAGCGATGAAAATATTGCGAACGACGGTGCTGAACTTCGATTTTTATCCTCTGCAATTCCTAAGCGACGTCTCGCGTGAGAGTTTTTTTTTCTTCAAAGGAATTTCTTTCGGAACGAATAATTCATGTCCCGAAAATTGTATATCATGGTAATGGAAGTCGGGTGCTATATAAGGAATTCGTAAGGATAACACGTTGCGTTGGTATTGGACACTGGACAAGAATGACGGATCGTAGAACCAACCGCGACTTAACCCTATCTTCTTTTTCCCCGTCCATTCGAGTCCGTCATCTCTCCTTCTTCCTCGGTATCCTTTCCGGCGAGGGAGCGCGGTCGAGTTAATCATCCCACGAGAGGGTGAGGCTCATTCATTGATGGTCAATACAATAAGGCACTAGCGACGATTCCGGTAGCTTTTACTAATTTATTGAATAAGGGAGGTTCCTTCATTCGATTACGAATGCTTGATAAACAAGTGTGTCGAATTCACTCCGGCAAGTTATGGCACGAAAGATAGAGCCTGGTTAAAATCCAGGCTAATATTAAGCGACGCAGAGTCGAGGCCAGGGACTGGAAAATTATAGAGAAACTCAGAGAATTACTCATGGCCCTAAAATACTGATTGGAAGTAAAAATCAAAACTCATTTAAATTTTGTAAGCAGATGGCTTTACTTTTGCTTTGGTGACTGGGCTGTAAAGGACGATTCCGAATTTCATTAATACCGACTCACAGTTTTCAAACAGAGTATTTCCACGAAAGTCAATTTAAAAAACTTCTAGTCAAAGGCTCGAAATTTCGAGAGCTAAATATCGGACGGTCCAAAACTCCGAAACTTGAAATACACGCATGGAGCGTCGTGCCTCTCCATTAAATTTTCGGATTCTTGGAATTTCGGAGTTTTGGATTTTCTGAGTTTTTGTGAGCTGTCTGCATTCCGATCTTTCCCAATTTTAATATTGCGAACGTTAACGTAACGAACCAAAATGAATTCGTGATTTTGACCGTTCAGAATTTTTTAATTTCGCTACTTCAAACTAGCCCCGTAGGGTTGGTTGTGAAATTGCGAACCTGAAAGCGATAAAAAATTAGATATCAAAGAGTTGATAAATTTGTTTATGTGATACTTCAACTCCGGAGATGTAATAAATTTTTCGTTGCTGAAATCTTCCTTATTCAACCGCTGTTAGTGGTTGCCATGGTTGTATCAGATTTCGAGAGGATCGCGATGAAAGATCATCGCGTTTGAGATATAAAATTCGGTACCTCGTGCTTGCTAAAGTACAAAGTGCAGCGTGCTGCTAAAGTATGCTGTCAGGGAGGCTGTCGCATGAACGACGAGTTTGTAGTAGATACGCTCGAAGTGATTCTGGAAATATGCAGAATTCGTTCTAGCGGTTTTAAAATGTCTGTACCAGACAGATTCGCCCTTTTCCATCTACCTGCACCTCCCCGTCCCTATTAATTCTTGCGCATGTTGGTCCAGCGGCAAAAGGCCCAACGTATAAGAGAACTTTTATGAGAACGAGATTCTATATACTTTGTACACCTATTTTCGTAGATGAATGCCAAAGGCTTCACCACCCACTGCGGTCGGTTTGCTCAGTGAACCACACTCGCGTAAGGGGATCAAAAATTGAAGCAGGCTAACAATGAGAGGGCGCGCAAAGGCAGAGGTTCGCGCCAAGTATGAACAAGATTTCCACTAAGTTTCCCAGTAATCTTGAATAATTAATGTTCCGTAAACCTCTCTGGTACTTGCTGCAGGCTTTCGCCCTTGAATATTTCATCGTCCAACTTCATATATAGATAAATTTTTGGCGATATCGTTCTCTGCAGCTATAGCTTCCTTTATAACGTCAGCTCGAGTAATTGCTTTCAATTAATACCCAAATGCACGTCTCACCGCTCTAAGCCGAATTCATATCATAGAAATCGTTGTCATAATTGCGATAACATCATTAATATTATCATCACGATTCCCATTTACATTCGATCAAACTTTTTTCATATTCGCTTCAATGATTTACGACCCGCGCAAAGTTTCTCTATAATTTTTCTCGTACAGACAATCGCTTAACCCTGCAGTTGGTTTCCTCGACACGCAATCAGGCTATCTCGGATTGTTTCGAAGCATTTTTTTAGCCTTGATCGCTGCAAGGATTTTTATGATTCGATAAAGAATTTTATGGTAGAATAAGGTAGCCGTGAATTTAGTGTTGACGATTTTAAATCGCTCCAGCGATTTTTTTTACCGAGCTTGTTTGATGAGAGAGAGAAACAGAGATTTGTGTAATTTTCGAAAGATGCAGAGAAAAGAAGAAAAATTGATCGTTTCTCGGAGTGTTTGAGACGTCTTATTATACCTGGAACAATTCTTTAGCCAAATTTTTAACTCAAATTATGGCAATTCAGGTATTCACAAGGCAATCATTATTACGCATCGAAACTTTCTACTTTTCTTGTATAGTTAGTCAATTTTATGTTTCAGTACGCTCCTCTTCTCTGAGTTTAACTTTTCTAACGATACGAACGAATGATCATTCTGCGGAAGAAACATCTCACTAACTTTCAGACTTTTACTTTCAAGTTTTGACGAGAAAATTACCAAGTTAATGTTTCTCATTGCACCGCTATACGTACCCTCAGTCGTTCCTATGGGTATATCCTACCAAAATTATCCAATAGTCTCGAATTGAAAATATTTTCAAGCATTTTTCACACCGGTGATAATATATTGGTATTTTTTTTCACTTACTTCTATAGAATTTATATTGAAATTAATCGCGATCAACCCACAGTCATTTCTTGCAATTATTACGAAGTCTGAATACCTCACAGCGACATCAATCGCTTCGTTTAATCGTATATTAAATTTGAATAAAAGTGAGACGTATTTTTTTTGGTTGAAGCGAGATATTTTCGCTAAAGAAGGGAAAGGATTAAATGTTACACCTTCATGAAGATGAATATAGTGAAGTTAGAATTAGTCTGGGAACCGCGGTTGTAGCTTGAAGATTCTGTTTTCTTAAAAATCTTTCAAATAAATCTTTATACTCGAGGACAGTGTAGGAAGGATAGGGGATAGCTATAAAGCCTTATTTTCTTCTTGTGCAGGTAAATTTCAATCTCTTCCGTTGTCATCCCTATATATACCTATCCCCTGCCTCTCTCGACCAAGTTGTCACCGTCTACGTTTCTCAAGGTGATAAAAAGCCTGCCCACGCTTTACCGTGCCCGCTTGCTTTTAACTCAGGTAATAAAACATTCATGAGACGTAATTATGTATTTTTCGGTGGGGCAAAGTTAGGCGCGTGTGAACTATAAGAAACTCATTTATATACGAAACTCCTCGAGTTACTGAGATGGTCTTACGCCGCGCCGGGCGCCTTAACCATTGTTTGTTCACCAAGTTTAGTAACCACGATCCATGTAATTAAGTATATCTACTCGTTTTGTACACCCAATTATACATACGCATATACAATGTTTGTAATTACAAAGCATCTTTAATAATTGAGATTTACAAATTTATCAATCACTCGAATTTTAGCTCATGATCATTATCGATTACGTCCGTCAAAGAGATGCGAAATATATTATATTATACTTGTTCACCTTCTATAAGCAAAATTGTGACAGCCGTATGGATACTTTTCACATCGGTAAGACTCGTTTTGAATCATGGATGAGATAAGAAAACGAAGAAGAATAAGAAGGAGAAGAAAAAGAAGAAGAAGAAGAAGAAGAGGAGGAGGAGGAGGAGGAGAAAAAAGGAAGAACGAATGGAAAGAAAATACTGAAAAGTTTTCTCTCTTCGTTTATATTTCTCTGAAAAGAAATAAATATTCTTTTGTCTGAACTGTAAAGGTAGGTTATATAGGTACAGGTATATAGGTATAGGTACATATAGTTATTGGAAGTTGATCCAGCGGCGGTAAAGAACTTGAGAAGAAGAATATATAAGGAATAATTCTCCGCTGACGGTTTGACGTTGGATTGCTTCCTTTTTTTTCTGCTGGACTTGTATCTTTGGAATAAAAAAAAGCTGACGTTAGGGAGCCCATCGATTTCGTAAACGGAAGTCCTAATTTTGTTTCGCGACGAGTTTTCCCCGGCGTCGTCCAAAAATAAGAGACACCAAAGATCACCGTACCGTAAACGCTGTTTACTTTTCACCCCAGGATCCCCCCCGTGGATCGCCGAGAATGTGTAATCGCAATTTTCTAAAAGAAATGAAAATGAAAAGAAAAAAAAAAAAGAAAAATTCCCATCGATCGGTAGACACCTGACATATGTTTGGTTAAAGGAATCTTATCGCCCATATAAACTCCCACCGAACAATTTGAAAAACAGTATATCGTGATATTGACCTGCTATCGCAGATATCATATCTCTCCTTACACTGCAAGGGTTCTATTTTCACATAATCTCAAGTATATACGTACAGTCGGGCAATAAAGTTCTTGGAGGGTCGAAATTCAGGCTCAAACATTTCAGTGTCTACGCTGTTGAGCAGCCCCCTCGCTCCGCATACCCCGTTCTCTAAAAAGGCGAATCTGGCAGGCTACCTACTCAAAGTAAAGTAAGAAATACTTCCCAAATATACAGGGTGTCCCAGAACTAAATGTCAAAAATGAAAGGTGGCCTAGAGGAGGTCGAACTGAGTAAATTTTCCCGAAGAACATGGGGTCTGCGAAGTCGCGTTCGCGAGATATCACAGGTTAAAAAAAAAGTATCGCTTTGCGCCGCGGCGACGCGGCGCAAAGCGATACTTTTTTTTTAACCTGTGATATCTCGCGAACGCGACTTCGCAGACCCCATGTTCTTCGGGAAAATTTACTCAGTTCGACCTCCTCTAGGCCACCTTTCATTTTTGACATTTAGTTCTGGGACACCCTGTATATAATAAATGATGCATCGATGGGCCTGCTCAACAGCGTAGACACTGGAACACCTAAGCCTAAATTTCGACCCTACAAGAACTTTATTGCCTGACTGTACATACATACATCCAGTAAATATATATATATACACCGAAATGTCGCCCTCTCGACGCTAGCTGCGACTGGGTGTACATTGTATAGGCCTTGTGGGAGTTGGAAAGACTTGTTATGCCGCGTGTATCTCGAGCCTTTGGGGCTTCGTTAATATGCGGGTAGTGAGAAGACGCACAGGGTTGCGTTGTTGGGGGCTGGGAGTCGAGGGTGGCCCGATGCGGTATGGGAAGCAAAATTTAAGAGAGAAGAGAAGGAGAGAATAAGAGAGAGAAAGAGAAAGAGAGTTAGCACGATGGACAGGACCGCCAAGAGGTCCGATGAAAAGGGGTCGCAAGGCTGGTACATATTTATAGACGATCGCTGACCCTCACCGACTAGGAGCCGCAAATGCGATTCTCGTATACATATATAAATAAATATAAAAAGAAGGTGTATGTATACATATATGTATATTATCTACGTGTCTTCTACACATATTTACTATATTAATATATATAATATGTATGGTTCTCGCCCGAAGGCAAAGGACTTTTCGCCAGTCCGGCACGCACTAGGAAAACTTCTTGTTTTCTCAGACTCGTTTATATATTCATGAGTTTCTTTATCATTTCCTGAAAACCAGCCAACATCTCCTCCAGAAACCGAAATATTCTAGTTGCAATTTTATCGAGTCGGATGAAATTCGCGTGTAAAAATTTCCTAGACCCATTCAACGGTGATCATACCTTCATTTTTTTTACCCTGCGTATCATTGAGTACCACCGAAATCAGAGACCGTCAGGAAAAACGATTGAGGACCGTTCAGTTGCTGATTTAAAAAATATCCAACCCCTCTCCTGATCTTATTTTTCATTATTGTATTTTCTAGGATTGCGTGGGACTCTAAGGATACTCGGCACTCAGCACTCGGATCTGATAGCGTAACCTTTCTCGCTGCAGATTTAAAGTAAATAGTCGGGGATCCTCCGGACAGTCGTTCTGCTATCCTCGGTTCTTTTATTTTGAATAATATCTATGCCTTCGATGTATGCGGCGAGAGTCCCTCGAGAGCTTTTGAATTGCACTTGCAACTATAATATGGGACTGAATTTCGCATGAAATTCCCGTAACCACTCCGGGGCTAAGGTGTGCGAATACCCCATCGTGAAAGGCTTTTGTCACTGTCGGTTATTGACCGATGTCTATCACCGTGGTGTTACGCTATGCTCTGAATTGAAATGAAATACTTGAAAGCTACCGGGTCCACTCGAAGAAATGGTATCGGCAAATTTTCCGTGTGCGGGCCTCGGGGTATTCAATTGCGGTAGCGTGATCCCTTACCACCAAACAGAACAGAGCCCGCAGGGGCTGCCACTATAGTCCTGACCCCATGATGGTGCCTGCGAATGGTATATTCGATATAAGTTGCTTTATATTGGCAGATCCACCGTTTTCTTGTACATCGATGTCTTCGATGCCGAAAGCGAAGAGGACCAGAAAATAAGGGGAACGACGTATGTCCCTGGCATATGCCTGGGTCTGTATGCGTGTCCTCGAGTGTAAAAGATTATACTGAGAAATGAGAGAAACCATAGTCGATTTGTGATCTATCATTCAATCGCATCAAGGGGTCAATGGAACCGGACCTTCCGCCCCGAAAATTTTACTCCGATATTAAATTTGTGATTAGATATATTTCCGGCGAAAGCCATATAATCGAAGGCGAGATCGAAAGGCAACGATAAGAATCGCATCGGTTCAGCTACTATCGCAGATCCTCCCCGTGTAGTGAGATGCAAAATCGAGTTGGAATTGCTTGTATAGTATTTTTTAGAGAACCGTGAGTCGTTTCCCTTCTTTCATTTTGAATATATTTCTTGTGAAATAATTTGGTGAATTTTATGGAATAAATGGAAGGATGGAAACTTCGAGGAAATGTCAATTTACGGTTCTCGCTCCGGGCATTTTGGCCATACGGAAACGGAGCCCCTTTCTCACGATAATTTCAAAGGCCTTTGCTTACGCAAAAAAAAAAAAAAAAAAAAAAAGAAAATACATATATTGTACTTTGCGAATATTTTTCACGTCTTCTTCTCAGCTGGCAAATAATCACTGTGACCTAAACGTGTTTCGTACTTTTTCTATTTCAGATTTTGCCTATTTGCGTACGCGATCGCTGATTATTCGAACATTCAATTCCGAACGTAAATTGAGTGGAATGAAATACGAGGACTTTAGGGAATCCCATATAGATTAAACACGCATCGTAGACACCGCATTGACGTTAATAATTAATCAACGAATAATCCTGCAAGCCGAACAACGCGATTCATGAATATATCCGTTAAAAATCAGTTCAGAAATTAATTCAGACCGTAGAAACTTGGCACTGTTGGGTATCTCGAGTAGGTCTAAGCATTCTTCGACACCGCATGCATACTTATCTGCAAATATTATTGCACTAGAAATACGTGTCCTGAAACCGTGATAGTTGGCATTGTTTTTGTTGACCTGAAAGTGTCTCCACTTTACGTGCGAGAATTGTAAGTATTTCGAGAAGCTGGAGAGTCTAGAAAAAGGTCTGACTGTACACCTGATCTTACCCCTGAAAGTTATCATTTTCTTATTTGTTCCGTTTTGAATCGATCAGAGAATTTTACACTGTTTTCAGATTGTAGAGTTTATTGTCAATTCATTGTACTTTCCGAAAATCTACTTTCTTTCTCGACTGCTTAGTCGTACCTATTCGGCATCGGAAAATCGCTAACAAAAAAAAAAAAAAAAAAGGATAGAACTTGTATCCGAGAACATTCGCGGCATCAATACGCGAGTGCCACTATACATGCGGAACGACTTTCGTATAACTTTGATCGGAATCAATGCAATAAAAGGAAGAAATACCCGATTCTGAGGAAACAATGGTTAAAAAATATATATAACTCTTATCTTTTTTATTTTCCTTTTCATTTCCTTTTTTTTATACACATTATGGTACCTATTTATGGTGGGACAATTTGCTTAAAGGTTTGCGTAAGCATTGAATATCAAAATTGTAAAGTGGAGGTGTGTATACGTATACCCGTGCAAAAGTATCAAAATTTGTTCAAAAATTAGTTTAAACAGGTTTTCCCGCGAAATAAGCTTTAATTATATAGATATTCACGTGGCTGCAGCTTATTCTTTTTACCGTTATTTCAGCAATTAAACGGTGTTTGTTAACGAGTGAATTTTACATGATTTCTGCTGAATATACTGTTACAGGGTTGCAGGATAATAAGTAGTCGTTATATAGATATGCCAAGCGATCAACTTCGTCCAACTTGATTAATTTCCGATCGGACCGCGAAAAGTTAGTTATACGTGATGCGATTTTCGCACACATATACGAGTAAATGTTGACAACCTGCAGCCATGGAAAGTTTGCTTTTCACCGGCACAGACTATATGTTACGTTTAGAGCAAAGGGTAAATATTTTTTTTTGTTGATGAAGTCGACAAAAAAAAAAAAGGAAAGAGAAGAATAAACAAAAATCGATGATCCCAGATAGTTGTTTGTTCAAATGAATTCATCTGAAAAGGTTTACGCGTCAGTTGGCGAACCATTTACTATATAACAATTAAAACACGATCGCCTATAGATCCTAAGTAACGAAAATGATGGGCGGGTAACTGTTCTCGAAATACAGTATTCTTTTGAAAGCTTTTGAAAATTCCGTGTGTGTGCATGCCGGTGAGTGTTAATTTCGCGCCCTCCTTGAGCGCTAAGCAGCGACGCGAATGCCGGAGCACGGCCTGCCTCCCGTTTCTACCCTATACGCCCACGCGCACATTACCATCAGTCTGTAGGGTGGGTATCTGTAATTCTGTAGTTTTAAGCCCCTTTACTTGTCTGCAGACAATCTTCGCCATCTCCTCCCTCACGTGAATCACTTCTATCGAACTGACCTCTCTATATGGTTTTACAGGTGATTTTTGGGATTGAATTGATAATAGTTCCGAATTTTTAAACTTCGCAAGGGTCAAAATTCGGGATTTCAATACTAAGGAATCACAGTTTTTGGAAAAGGCATTTCCCCCGCGAGTCTGCGTAGTCGATTCGAAAAACTTCAATTCGAAAAACACCGAAGGGAGTTTCAAGGGAGTTATAAAGACCACTTTCCCGTTCCCTTACGTCAATCTTGATTATTTCTACTTTGTGACGATGCAGTGGTTCGTGACCTTGATTATTACCCTCTTATTTACCATTAAATTAGCGAATAATTAACAGCATAAGCTTCAATTACATTCAACAAGTCTCCGATACGAGTCGTGGGCATCGTGGGCGTATTGATCGCCGGTAAGAGGCGGTCGGGCAACTAGGTGCTGGTATAAGTTATAGCATACCAACAGAATTAATTAGGAAGCAGGTAAACGAGCGTTTGCACGACTAATGGTCCAGTGAACTGGATGCTGTACAAGGAGATCAGATTTAGAAACGATTTCCAAAGTGACAAAGCGTATACAGAAATTGATTGCAGGGGTAGATTTTATTATCATTATTTGCTCCTTCTTCTTCTTTTTTTTTTTTTTTACTTTCTTTTTTCATCACTCGCTTTTCGGAGCGATTTATTTTTCAATTTTATTATTTAAACTCATCGATTCTCTCGCCCTTGTTGGACTGTCTATTTCACCACCTTCCTGCAGGGCTCCAGGTTCCCTCGAACAGTTTCTGCATCGTCGCACTCCACCCGCCCGTTAAGCAGATTTTACACTTGTTACCTTCGTACAACGTTTTTCAGTTTCTCTACCACCCAATTTCTCTCGAAGTAAAACAAACTTTGTGTTACGAGTTAGTTACTGCTTTTGCTGCTGGGAAACGAGCTGAATATATGCATGTACATACATACATATATAAATATGGTATGAATTTAGGATGTATGTATATACCTAGTCCAGAATCCGTATATAAATATATATATACATACCTACATACATGGCACAATCGTGATGACCTCTGGAATTGCAAATGAATAAAAATAAAGCCAAAACCGATGCGAAAATATCACCTGTGACCCCTGATTTTTCCTAAATTTTCAGAATATCTACGATAAAATGATAAATTATCTGAGAATTTTTTTTTTCGACGTGGAAACTTGATTCTTGGTACAAAGATAATTTTCTTCTGCTAAATTCTGCTTATAAATCTCTCCACCCTCGACACAAATACGACAAGTATTGTTCTCAAATTTGATGATAACATGCTTGAAGGATGAATTTTATTTTTTATGTATCTTGTATGATTTTTGTTACACGTATATAGATATACAAAATCGAAGTATTCGTAGTTTTATTAGTATCGAATAAAAGCCGAAACCCAGGCCAGTGGTATGGAAATTGTTCAGGGGAGTTTGCAGGGAGTTCGGATGGTTGCCGATTGCTGGTGATGCGAGGTCTGCGGGGTGGTAGGAAGAAGGCGTGGGGACCGTGGTGGTTATGCGCAAATAGATATTGAATGCTGAGTTTCCCCCAGCTATGGAAACTTGTCCCATTGTCGTGCTCTGGTTTACAACTTTAGAGGCAGCAGAGGCTCTGTTTGATCCCCACCCCATGAGGCTCAAAAACTTTTCTCCCCCCCTAGCTCCTTTTTTTCGGTAATATTATTTTAAGAAATTAATGCCAGACTTGAACTCGTTCACATTCTAATTTCACCATTTTCGAAATTGGCTACTCTTTAATCCGCCAACCGGAACGTAAGAGGTATCGAAAATTGCAGCAATACAATCGACCTAAGTATTTTTCAATTTCCATAAAACGGCATCATCGAAGGTGATTCTACCAGTTCCTCGTACGTTGCTTAGATCCGGAGATATCTCTGATCAGTGTTTCACCGGGCTCATCGAATTTTTTTTGGTTTTCTTTTTTATGGCAACGTTGAAAAACCCTGTCCGAATTCACAGTCGGGTTATAATTTCCATTTTTCTTAGCCGTCTCGTTCGTTTGAAATTTTTAGCGAGTACTCGTTAATAATAATACCGAGCCCACTTGTAACTTTGTCTCGGGTTTGGGAAAATCCCTAGACCTTAAACTTGGAAAACTTGTATAATACGTAATAAGTGGTTCTGTTAGCGAATATGATACCTTATACTCCACACAGATATTGCGAAATGACTTTTACTTTATTGAAAAGGAAACTTTTGGCACTTTATTTTGTCCGTGTACCACCCGGTTGCACCCCGGATCCTCTATAACCCAGGTACAGTACACGTGTACATAACCCTGGGTATGAACTCGTGTGCATTAAATCCATGTGTGTACAGGACAAGAGCATCCTGCAGGATCATAGTGAAACAAAAGACAGTCGAACTAGATCCGTTCCTTGAAATGGTTTACCCCGCCAAGGGACGTCGTTTGTTTTGAGGACGACCAGATTAAGGACGTCTCTGGCTCACGCCCAGTATTTGGTTAACCATTCGGTTGCCGTAGCGGCGTAAACGAGTTAAACCACCAAAGCCGGTCATTTAAGAGACATCATTTTTGCCTTTGCTACTTTACAAGCGAACCGTGTGACCACCCCGTTAACGGTTATGATAATGGCTGATTATCCGATGTCTGGGTCAGTCCTAATGTGGAACGCGTGACGAAGGCGGAACACAAGAAAAAAAAATCCACCAAGTTATAGCGATTTTTGATATTGTTCTCGCCAAATAAGTTACTAGCCTTCTATTGGCATGCAATTAAGTTAGAGGCAATTATTATGAGGGTTGCGATCGAGAAACCGATTTTTTCAAAACGGTACAAATACGTGGGTGTAGTTGACAGAATTTGGTACGAGAGAGAAATTTCAAAATTTTCGAAATATAGCGGGGCTGATGCTTCTGCAATCGACATCCTTCACGATATACTTATAACATAAGTACTAAGAAAAGTTTCATTCGTTCTATAATTTTCTAGTTTATTAAATATCCGTTCGAGGTAAATGAGCACTTGCAGTTTGCAGACTCAGACGAATCTGTGTTTACTGACCTATACTCTGTTTTCAGAGGCACGACTGCCTGATTAAAACTCTGTATAACTAGATTGCATACCGTAGTTTCGTGAGCTCGTTGCAGGGGCTGCTGCAGCGGGTCTGTGGTGCTTGTTAGGTGTTGAGCAAACTAGGCATACTGCAGGTACACTGTATACACATACATATACCTATATTAACCAATGAATTTTACCTCGGCGATGTAATCTGTCATGGGCATATTTAACTTTTAATGTAACCCCCCCACCCTTCTCTACGTGCAGACTGCAGGAAATGTGATATTTTGTTAGATTGATAAGGTTGATTAAGCCATGAAATATTACTGTTTCTAAAAGCTCGAAGTATCGCGGAGTACGATTACAAGTTGTAAGGGTCGTTCGCGCCGATCGATTTTTTTCCTTTTTATTTTTTGCGCACCATACAACTGCAGATTAATTTAGAATGATTAGAGAATTCATGGAATAGAAGAATGCGGGACCGGGTTGAAGTTCCGAATTTTGGAAAAGTTCCGATTTTTAATATTACCGATTCACGGTATTTAGAAAGAGTATTTTCTCAAAAGTCTCCATTATAGTCGATTTCAAAAGCTTTAATCCAACCCCAAAAATGTATAGAAAAATTATTAAAATAATGAGAAGAGCTCGTATTTAATTGTGTTCTTTTTTTCTATCTTTTGGACATTAAGGTGGCCCCGATATCCTGAATTACTGTTCACGACGAAGATTACATTGAGTTAGCGACTGGTGTTCGTGAGAAAATCAACTCAAGGGAGTTAGCTGCATCAGCTAATCGGATCCAATGAGAATCTCAACGATAACGTGTTAGATATTTCCCAGAGGGTGAACCTGTCAAGGTGTTACATTTCAAATATAACCTCCGACCTAATAAACTCAGCAAACGGAGAAATAATGACACACAGAATATACTCGTTAAAAACGAAATTTTTGTCGAAACCAAATTCTCTGTAAGCTTGCAAAATATTGTTCCATCGTTTTATATTCTTTTCCGAAAAATTGCCATTCTATTCGTATTATATAGCAATCCCGTATGTGTCGAGAAAGTAATTTTTTAGGACACATGATGCCTGGAGACAAGTGCCGTAAGCAATAAGTGACTATAATACATCAAGTAGGTACGAAAAGCCTGACGTCTGCGAAGTACGAAGATGTTGGAGGATAATTATGATCGACTTTAGACAAACAATGAACATTAACAATAAGAATTTTCATCCAGCCGAGTTCTCGCGTGTTGGTTATCCCTTGAGTTCACATATCTACCCTAAAATATTATAAACACGTTATATCATCCCCTGTACACCGTAATATATGCCTTCATCGCTCGGTGGGTTCAAAAATAGGACGAGTATTTGGCTCCCGTATTTTTTTTTCAAATTTTTTATAATCATATTTTAATTAGTATTAAACACGTGAATGATACTATTGAATGCGTACCACCCAATCTTCAAAGGGTAATGAGACGCTTTTGAGCAACTCGTTAACGAGCCGTACCCACTCTATACCGAGCTAAAGTCATGAATTAACGTCTCATTTATAAACGCATGAGATATTTGAGTTTCCGTACGTTGAAACGCCGCTTATACTTCCATTCATTTTTATTCCTTACAAGGTGAGTTTCTTTTATTCTCTTCTCAACGTCTTCTTCTTTTTACCGTCAGAATTAATATCGCTGCTTATTTTTTTTTTATCTATATTGCATAAATTTGAATATACAGAAAGTGAAAGTTCAGGAGCAACATTGTCCCTAAGATGTAATACATAAGATAGATTTTTGAATAACGGGTTAAACAACGTGTGAAATCAATTTTCAACTAGGCCCACCAAGCAATGAAATTGATCGACTAATGGCGGAGATAAGCGATGCTCGGCGAGGGAAGATGATAAAGTTGTTTGAATTATTCAGGACATTCATAATTCCTGAGGGTAGATGTGGCGTGAGTGAAATTAAAGTGGGTAACACTGAATTTTCAAATAATTACAATAGCCGTGAAATTAGTGCACAGTTTCATAAAAGATTGTCGAGACTTTGATCAGTAAAAAATCATCGTAGAAAATAATTCGGGAAGTTGATTAAAGTGCGTCAGGTATACGACTCTTTGATAAATGAATTTATATGAGTTTTGTGAACGAGCCTATGTAATATACTTTATCAAAGTTCAGGGAGTTGTTGACGTGCTCGAGTGTATTTAAAATTCACAGCCCTTCGGCATTATGGGGAAAAATTTTAATTTAATAAACAATTTCATGGACCAGTGCAGAACGTCTGGTCAAAATACATTCAGAATATTTGTATATACCCGGTTACACGGATATATTTTTCACGACGAACTCGTACCACATACCTATCTAATAATTTACCTTGGGAAAGTGATACTTCCCAAGCACTTTTCTTTTTTTTTTTTTTTTTCTTTTCTTACCGTCAAACTACTACAATTTCCCGAACTAACATCCACATTGTACACACATACAGAAACGCGTTAGATTATCGTTGGAATATCGTATATATATATGGAGGTTTTTGTCGAGTGGACTTTAATTTCGTGAAAAGCTTGGGTAATTATTTAATTGATACAATAATTTCCCTACTGATAGTGGCTAATTTACCATGTAAAATTTTTTTTTTCCTTACCCCAATAGGCGCTAATGATATTAAATTCATTTCCCAGGATCTGTAAGCTTATCTCAGACCCACGCCCACATACACACACTTACATATAAGTATATATTTAGGTATACATACGTGGGCGACCCCTTTTCATATGAATATAGAACGTCAAGACGTCTTATTAATTTGACAGCTTATCCATGCACAAATGTGATATACTTCTTGTCCACGATTCATTACGCTAACGAGAAGAGAAAGTCGCTTTTGATCTATTATATAGCCGTATAATTAACACCTCACACTGACGTGGGTTTATAACGTTATAATGCGTGTTTTCCTGTCAACGCTATTGACAGTAAAGGATCGATCGATATGGATGGGGATTTTTTGAAGGGAGACTGAAATAATCAATAAATTTAGTAAATGATCGACGTCAGATATTGAAGTTTGAGAATTTTGAGAAAATGTATCAATCGCCTACCAATTGGTATCGCGGGTTGATATTTACTCGAAGCCAGATATCGATAGATTGAAAATGACCGGGAATTGATTACCGGGAGATTATCCTAGGGAAAGACCGATAGCTACTGGCTCTTAGATAAGTTTAATGTCTTGGTGACGGCGACGTGACTCGTGAACGCCATCGCCAATTGGACCCATTAACGATAGAAGGTCACCTAACTGGCTTACGTGTATCGACTCTAACTTCGAACTAACTCAAGTTTGCAACTCGAGTTTCTAGAACCACGGTAACTTAACGTCTGCACATCAACCGCCGTACTAATTGCGATTTCACCATTCAACTTTTATTATAGTATACATAGTATACCTATTCAACTTTGGGAATTGTATTGGTACAGACACAGTTTACCTAATCCTGTTCCCTCGTTTGAGGGAACCAGTACAGCTTGGTTTTGGCAATTCGGAGTACTCCAAAATGCATTTATTTGTCAGCCAAAGTTCATTTCACATCAAAAAAAAAAAAAAATTTTCTTTGAAAACCTTTGTCGTAAGGTTTTAGGCACATCGTTGATCCGATTAAGGTCGTCGAGGGCTCATTTTGTTCAGAAAAGGAATCCTCATCGTGTGAACGAGGGAATTCTTTTACAATTTCGTGTTGGCCAAGTTATTCGCAAATTAGTGGCCTAAATATTGGAAATTTTGGATAATAGACCGTAACCATTCACATGATTTTTTTTTACCGATCCCTACGTTCATAAGATGTAGAATTGCTGTCTGAAAAAAGCAAGACTTTGAGAGGTTGAATTGGTCCAACAATGTGCCTGAAACCTTACGAAGAAAATTTTTTGTGATGTGAAATAAACTTTGGTTGACAAATAAATGAATTTTGGAATACTCAAAATTTCCCAAACCAAGCTGTACTGGCCCCCTAAGTTAATACTAATATTCTCATACATCTGCATGGTCTTAAAATTACGCGATAAGTATAAACTGCAAATGCGAATAGCACAGTTATATCTGCGATTATATTTAGTTATCAATTAAGCTCTGATACTATAAACGTTTATTCTAATCTAAGGCAATTTATAAGACGGTTGGCCAGAGCGAGTTATTGCACGTTTCTACGAGGGAATAAACCAAGCCGAATAAACTAGACTGCAGTGAATTCACACTTCGCTAGTCCCGGAAAAACGGAGCGAGGTAGGTGGGTACTTAGGTGCTTTCGTGCTTTGGTCAGGTATAACCTCGGAATTGAGTTCGGCCCCGTTTCAACGCGCCCGGATCTATATCTAGTCGCTTCAAAGCGAGATAAAACTATCGCGGAAATATACTACCGTAAATAACCAAAGTCTGGATATATATACTCGACTTGCAAGTTTCTCGGTCCCTTTGAACGTCGTAGGTGGATCCGGATTAGAATCAAATCGGTGTTGATAGGAGGTTCCGAAATGATCGCGAGCTTTACAACGGAATTCAATCTGTGGTATACGATTTTCAATTGCGAATGGAGCCAGAATTTCAGCAATTTCTTGACAAAACTGACTCGGAGCTCTATTGTTTCCTTCAACTTCTTTCAATCGCATTTGTAAATTGTCCGGATAAATGTCTCAACTCCATCTTATGAGTTGCAATTCGGAAATGAACTCATTCGGTATAACAGGTCCGTTCTTTTGACCATACAAATCATCGCGGGATAATTAAATTGCGGAAGTAAATGTGCATTAAACGTTAATCGCATTACATATCTCTTCAGAGGATTTGTTGTGCATGAGCATATATGTATGTGCCTCAGTGTGTATGTATCTCTATACACTGTTATCAAATCGAATTGTCAGGATGGTTCGTATATATCTCATTGTCAACCGCCGACAAACAGGGACAGGGGTATTCCCTGGGGGGTAAAATTGACATCGAACAGATTCCGAATATATACTAAACTTCCGTCCTAGCTTTGCCCAATTATTTTCTCGGAGTTCCGACTCGTAATTACGGTTGAGGAAAATAATTTCCAAAATCCGGTATCAGCCTACGGTAGGTATAAGCATGACGATATATGACCATACTTGGATATTATAGTGACGAAAGAGAAATGAAATTGAATATATACGAGAGCTTCGGTTGCCGGGGATCATGAAAGCATGAAATTATTTCTTCTCGTCAATTTTCGGAGCATTATTTAACGAATAAATTAAAGATCGTTCGTCGAAATTGATCAAACGTTGAATAAATATTTGTCTTCGAATATAACGAACCTCTCACTCGTCTAATCAACTCGGTAAGCCTCCAGTCTGTTGGCAGTAATTTAGTTCCGCAGAGCTTCACAGTGCCTTGTACTCACCCAAAGTGATTTTAAATCCAGATCCTTTTCGGAAGTATTGCATGTCTTCATTTAGTCGGTTTTAGATCCTCGCGGGATGATCGAATAAGACTATTTGCCATCCGACAAAATCCTTACTCGGTCATTCCCCACTTTTTTCTTATTTTTTTATTTACTTTTACTTCCCTCTATGTACCTCGATTGATCGAATCTATTAGATTCTCAAGGGGTAAACAGAAAAGGAAACTTGTTATTCAATTTCGAGAAGAGGGACAAAAAAGACTATAATAATAATAATACAATACCCAACAATCAACGCTAGGCGATGCAGTACAATAATAGATCTAGACTCTGATAGAACATTCATTTAATAAAAAGAACAAACCGAATCAGCTATATGGGTGGAGAAAATCTGTAACTATACAGCACGATGTACATTGTACAATACAAAGCAAAAGCTCCATCGTACATCCTCGCAGATACTGTTTAAATAATCTTATATCGTTATAGCGGTAATACAACGTCTGATATCATATAGAACCATAATGACCAAATCAGTCCACAGCTATTGGAGAAAGTAAAGGTAAAAATTGGTCGTGGTTGGGGTACTAGGTTAATAAAACGATTGTTTTGAACCCATAATGTGCATCGTATCGGTTTTTACTGACTCCAATTTAACGATTGATGTTATTGATTAGGGTAATCGGGTAACGACAACATTTTTGAAAGTTTTTTTTTTTTTTTTTTTTTTTTGGATGAACTGAAACTTTTGACCAGTAGTGTACATATGTCAAAGTGGTGACGGCGGGTGGTGATTCGATATCGTGAAAGCTATATCGAAAATAACTCGTCTACGATCAATCGATAAATGTTTAACAGAATATACAGAAGTGAATGAATAAAATAGATGTTTTATATCGCGTATGAGTTTTGACGAAAAATTATTGAAAAACTGACAACTATAATTGGCTGACGATTATAATCCATCCCGATTTTTGCCACACACGTATGCGTCTACATATTCGCGGTGAACGTTGCGAGATGACGAGGTGCCCATTAATTTTGATAAAAGCTAGTTCATTTTTTTTTTTTTGTTTTTTTTTAAGTGAAACTTCTTTTTTTTTCGTTCTTTGCCTCTGACAAAATTCTTGCGCGATAAGGAATAGACACCGCGAACGAGAATGCACTGGCACAGAACATGTAGTAGCGTGACCGCAATTTTCTGTGGAATTTCATCAAACTTAAAACTATTTTAATTAGAACACTTTGCGATGCGCGGTTTATCTTGGTCAGAGCTTGTTTTTGTTCCTGGCAACATGGGATAGCTACCCTCTAATTAAGTATGTCTCCCCGTCACACCCAACCTCACTAACCAAGGCAAGGTGTGAAGTAAAACAAAAAAAAAAAAAAAAAAAAATTTAATACCCGAACGGAGCTGCAATTAGCTCGGAAACGAGCCGACCTCGTCGTGTAACTACACCGTGCAAGACACCTAATCAGTTCGCTGATTTTCAGTTTTCAATTCTGTCTGTAACTGAAAGAGGAAATAGTGAAAGTGACATATGAAAAAGTCGCGACTGTTGTAACGATTCTCTCAGAATTTGAGATTTCGTTTTTGGTACTGAAACGCGTAATCTCGTTCCACTGCAGCAGTACTAACCGCTTTTCTTTGAATAGAGAATATGATAAGGTGAATATAAAGTGTAATTAGCTAATTTTCGTTAGATGCAGCAGATGCTATGCTGAATGAGAGGACGCGACGTGCTGCGGAATGCACCGACCGCTGTGGGTAGCCAGTGGCACAATACCAGATTGAATTAAATGCTTGAATGGAATTTAATTACGCTGGATATACTAAAAGTTTCCTTTATAACGGTATACCAACCGGTCTTTGCATTCTTAGAGCTTGAACAATTATTAGGTCAGTCTGATTGTGAGTCTGAGTTGGAAGATGCTAATTAAAATCACATCGAACCGGATCCTCGACCATAATTTTTATTGGACCCAGATACGTAGCTATTCTCATTAATTAAAGGTAGATATCCGAATAGTTTCTCCAAGAATTTTTTCGGCTTCATGAAGTTTGAGACCGGGTCGAATTTCCGAATTTTAACATTACCTTTTCGTAGTTTTCAGAAATGCCATTTGCCCGAAAGTTCTGCATCGTCGATTCAAAAAACTTGAAATCGAAAAATACGGAAGGTTCAGAATTCCGAAAGCTAAAGATCCGAAAGACCCAAACTCCGAAACTCGAAATTGAAAAATGAAAAATTGTCGATCGCGTTCATCGGCATAATAACACAACGATACGAGGAAAACGAAAAAAAAGGGAAAAGAAAATCCGTAGAAATCCTGTGTAGGAAAATCAAATACATAGAGTAAAAAGGTATTCGCCCGAGTGAAGATTCGAGGTCAGACCTTACGTAGGCTGGGATCTAAATTTTACATCGGATCGCGAATGTAATCGCGGAAGTGGGTGCTCCCACCTCCATCCATGCCTCCCTCAGTCTGCAGATACGGTGGCGGCGCACGGTGAATTTAATCACGACGGTCGCACCACACGTAAAACCAGCAGGGGCATTGGCGAAGTGCCCGACTAACGTAAGAAGAAGAAGAAGAAGAAGTCCGTTCAAAGATGCCACGTCATTGGTCTATTTCAGGGGTAAATGAACCCAAGGTTCACTCCGCTTAGCCACGGTTGGAATTATCGAGCTATAGCTCGCCTCAAACAGCTTGGAAAGGCACGATTTATGGTAAGCCCTGCTGACGAAAGTCCATGGTATAGGGAATGAAAGGGACTGCTTTAGCTTTATTCCTACAATCTTATATATATCACGTGAACTCAGGAGATAGGGATACACCTATCACAGTCAATGTTTCCTCGTTAGAACAATTTTCTTATATTTTCTTTTAATTTTCATTCGAAGAGTCACAATCAGCCTCCGTTTATCTGCTTCATACATATACATTCGAAAATTTTCTAATTTGTTTGATACGATTCGAGGAACGTAGCGGTGATTATTTAGGAGCATTAATACAAGAGTGTAACTCAGTTGTGGCCCAGACGTGCTTCGCCTATGCCACTCTGTGGCGCGGTGTGGCCGCATACCAATAGCTTGGTCCCTCCAAATTATTTCCCTCTGTTAGCAACGATCTTATATAGGTATTCACGTCTTGGGAAGAAGAGGAGTTTAGTTTCCGGAAAACGTGATACCTTTGGTTATCCAGTTATCCGTTTATCGGTAGAATTGAAACGTCCCAAATCCCAGTCCCAAATTTTCACCGACAATCACTCATAACTATGATCCAATCATATGGATCCATAAAATAATGTGAGAGGGCTACGTGTTTTAAATAAATACCAAAATTTCACCCATAATTCAATTATTATCATGGAAATGTTTGGATACACTGATGTCACTGAAAGTATATGTAAAGGCGTACTGTGATGGGGATGTGTATATTATTTATTTTGTCTCTCAATCAAACGTTCGAAAACAGATGCCCAGAAAACGTAGATCGTGCATTTGTCATGAGCCATGGAGTTCGTAGGGGACGCTGTTCAAATTCGAAAGAATATTCTCAATCATTCGACATGCTACGATCTTCGAGCGAATAAAATTTTCATCGTATCACCGGTGCGCGTTGGCAAAAACGTGGATATAGGTTGAAGGTGCGAGGAGGATGGTTAGGAGAAGAGATACGAGAGAGAGAGAGAGAGAGAGAGAGGGAGACCCGGCGGAGGAAGGTCGCGGGTGTAGAGTTGAGGGTTTAGAGGAGTGGCACAGCGATGTAGCCTCAATTACCAGAATCTCAGTTTGCACTCCCTGTCCCCGTTGCATCGCATACGAAACGAGATGAAAACCAGAGAAAATCGGACGTATCCAGACGAAACCAGACCTTCTCTAACCGCGATGGTTTGCCATTTGAATTCGACTCGATTTACGTGATATTTTACTCGGGTTAGCCGCAAACTCTACCTTTATCCGAGGGTTTTCCTACTCTTTGCATATATCTGCAGTACAATAATACTCGACGACTGTTACCCGATCTGAGAGATATCGATGTCGTTACTCTTCACGATTAGTCTTATCACTTAATGCCGTCACGTTATCGATATTCGTATCGCAATTTTCTTATATCATATTAAACGGCAATAAGTTAGTCGCGAATCTTCGATATCGAAAATTTGCAAAATGGTTTGGAAGAACAGCCGTGAAAATCACAGAATGCTTTAAAATTACAAAAAACCAAGAAAATTTCTCTTTTTTTGCAACTAATGATAACTAAGATGAAGAAATTTCTGCTTGATTATAACGACGATAAAACTTTGCCCCATATCCAGTCATAATCACATCTTTTGAGTCTGGGCTCTTAGCGTCCAGATTACAGAGTGGTTTTTTCTTAATAGTTCTGGGTCTACGTCGATTGTAAAATGTAACCTTCACGGGTTGATGGCTCATTTTGTATATCTATTTAAGGCTGGGTATAGAGCTGAGTATCGTCTTCGTTTACCCATTAATCTGAAGTGGAAAGGTATTCACTTGACTTTGCTACACTTTGCGCTTGGCACAGATCGTCTATACTGGATTTTGCGTCGGCTCAATTTACCGCTTGAGTCGTTTGCTACGCAGACACAATTTTTTCTTTATTTTTTCGTTTTTTTTTTTATTCGCGAATCATTACCTGACCAATCGGCTTCGAAATAGAATCGAACAAATTGACATCTACAGAATGGACGCTCGAGCGCATTGGGCACGTAAAATTTGGTCGAATGTTGAGGTACCGTTAAATCAACGAGTTCGATTTAGTCCGACGTATTTTTATACATACATACATATAGGTATACATTTTGTTTTCGTTTTCTTTTCGAAAAAGAAGTAAGAGATTGGTTTTTTCTGTCGGTTTTTTTTTTCCTCTTTGTTTTCTCTCTTCTAACATGCGCTGAAGAATAATCTTGGATAGAAAAGACCGTCGTTTAAGCCGTTGTAGTTTTTCTTTCGGCTATTGTCTAGGGAATGTAATAAATTGCTGTGGAATTCAACGGCCTCTTTCTAGAACCTTTTATTATTCACACATTGCTCTTCTACGACCGAGGAAATCTCGGTGTTTAAATTAGATATGACAATAAAGTTCGTTGCCTATAGATGCGTCTCGATATGCTTCTGAAGCTCCCAGAGCACCAGACAAATCTACCAAAGTTGATAGGTAAACAGGAATTGTCGTCAAAAATTGTTTCTGAGCTCCCGATCTCATCGCAATGCTTGTGAATGTCGCCAAACGACAAATAACTTATTTTTCAGCTGTATCGAAAATTTATGAAAGGTCAGGGACTGCCGCCAAAAATTAACGTCGATTTTCCGATGGTCTTTTAATACACAACATTTCATTTCTGAACAGAAATTCGGTACCAAATTATATCTGAATATTTAGCGCTTGAATTTTGGGTAGAAAAGAGTAAGGATTTTGGCTCCTGTTAGTTTTCGGCGAAAGTTACTCGAATGGTTCTACTAAAAATTTGAAAGTTGCTACTCGCGAGGCGAAAAGCTCCTACGTCCGTTATACACTAACTTAGACGAAAGTGGACCATTAACAATAAATAAGCAATCTAAATTTAACGAAATATTGTGAGTGAGCACAAGAAGTCTCTGGTTATCGGAAGCAGGCCTCATTTTTGAAAAATACCCCCAGGACGCCATTACTGCGTCGTAACATGAAGCATACTTTATTACCGAGTTAAATAAGAGGAGATGGTCCAGAGTTTGGGAGAAGGAATGGCCAAGAAACATCGATCTTTATTAAACAAGACGCTTGGGAAATAACGAGAGAAGGCAAATTTGTTACACGTATATTTTTGGGCTCTGTTACTCGATTACTGCAGTCCCCTTCACCGGGCGAATACACACCGATGTAATACACCAAGATCTGATGAGGCTTTTCTCCGCAAGCTTTCATTCCCTTCGCCATTCAGTTTCGGCGATGTCGGTACGCCACGCAATTTAATGGATTAAAAAACGATACCTACACTTATACCACACGACTTTCCTATTTCTGTTTCCATTTCTTTTTCTTCTTCTTCTTCTGCAACTATTACGTCTCACACATTCAATATACTGCACGGTGAAACTGTGTATTGGATATGCGAAAGTGTAAGGATCTTATTAGTTTTCGAAAAACTTTTACGCGAGTATGCTCAAAGATGGTTGAATAAAAATTCTGCATCACAATCACGATTGGCCTTTTTCGAGTACTTGCTGGTGCGGGAAAGGTAGGGGTTTTCGAAGGGTATTGCTAGTCGTAAAGATATATGTATAGCCACCCCTCTAAACGCTTTTCCATTCTCGTAAGAAGCTATGGGATAAGAAAACGAAGAGAATAAGAGAAGCGAGAAAAAAAAGGGTAAGAGAGTACCCGCGATGTGCATCAGGAAAGGAATAATGAAGTCACGGTGGGAAGTAAATGAAACGAAGACGGATGAGGATGGTACTCGAGCTACGAGCCCGGAGGTTGTCCTGAGGAATAGGGAGGCGTACGACCTCGGACATGATGAATGAGGATTAAGAAACATAAAGTCGACGTCTAGTTAACGTTCCGAAACTCCATCTGAACCTTCGCGTCCTTACCCCTATATATAGAGAATTTGGCAGCCCTTGAGGGGTGGGTAGCCTCCGGTGGGTACCTCAGGTGAAAAATTAACCTCTCCTCACTCCTCACTGCAGAATCTCTAGGGATGATGAAATAGTCGATTGAGTAAAGTACTAATTATGACTATATCTGCGGGGTCTTCGATCGGAAGCGTCCCTCGACCTCTTCAGCCTGTTGCAATTTTGATTTTTGTACGTTATTCTCACTCTAAGCCATCGCTATTTTTTATTCATCCATTTTTCGTAACTTTTCAATTTTTTTCGTTTACCATTTTTCACGCCGAACAATAGCTGCCAATCCGTAGATGCTTCATGGCTGGCGTGAACCTCTCGTATTTCTAAGTTACTCAAAATGTTGGCAAGCGCGTTCGTTTTTAGTATAGAGGGAGTCAACGAGGGTCGCCGAGTTAAGTGGAAGAAAGCATTGAACATTTCATTCGGTGACACTTTCCCGGATTTTTATTGGTATTCAGAATTGTTTTATTTTTCTGCGGATGTTACTGCGTCGAGTAGGTATAAGTGTATGTATTATAGATTATGCTAAAGTGATTTAAGAGCCATGCAATTTTTTTTTTGCGACAGTAAGATTGCCGAATTCATAGCGTATGCAAATTCCAAATCTTTCACTTTCTTGTTAACATCTTAGCCGTGTAATGGCAAGCGATTTAAATTATTCCATCTCCCATTATTCCCTCTGGTCTAGATTATATATGGACCTGCAGAGTTTGCATGTTCCGGTTAATAATAGTTGGTGAATATTTCTGACGGCAATGCCACTGGCAGTGTTCAGTTTTATTAAATATCAGCAAAAAGAGCTGCCTGACCGTACACGGGGTTCGGGGGGGATAAAGGTCCTCCACAAGCATGTTAATACCAAGACAGGAGCGCGTGCTGATCACCCCGTGCCCGCTACGATCGATGTCAAAGATTTTACAACGTTAGCATTGACACGTACTCATCGCTAAAATGACCGTCCGCCTGCGTGCTCAGTTTCGGCGAGAGCAAATATAATATAAAATACGGTGGTACGTGTTTAGTTTTGCATATAAACACCCAGTTTGAGTAATAAACTCTACGGAGCGTAAAAATAAAATGAAAAAAAAAGAAGAGAGAGAGAGAGAGCAAAAAAAAAAAAAAAATAAATAATATGGTTATACCTATGGAGCATATTTTCAGTGTGCTTTTTTATTTCATGCTTGCATACCGTATACCCGAGCATTCAATATCCGTGCTCAAAGTCAATAGCTTTTTGATTTTGCTTCACAGTATAGCAGTTCTCTTCTTTCTTGGGGAAATCCTTTCATTTCAACATACATACCTATCCTGTAGGAGCCTCGAATAGAATTTCGTTCGGAAGGAGTTCTTCCAGATGCGCGTAAATGCCAAGCGCGTTGAAACGTCTTGTGAGGATTATCAAAGAAGGAAACTGAGCCGTCTTTCCTATTTCTATACAATTTTTATCTTCAATTTTATAACGTTTGACTAGAATTGAAATTTCGATTCAAAATCGAGTGGATAGATCGGGCCATTTGCCAGTACAGAGAAACGTAAACCAGTGTTTTTCCAAACTTTTTTATACGCGATTCGTGAAACTTACTTCACATCTTTTCAAACCGTTTCTGAACCTAAAAATTTACGATCAACAAGGAGAAGCTTTTCATCGATTCTGAAAAAGACTTCTAAATGCTATTTTCCTTAAGATTTAATGATTTCAAAGCTTAATGTATGCGTATTATTCTGGTTCATATGGCGTATACGAAACGCCGGTGAATCCATTAATCGTTGATTAATTTATACCGAGATAGGTTATTCGTCAGCAATTAATGCATGTTACGGATGACATCGTGACGCGGCCGGACGCCGTCAGCTCCTGCATAATTTCTAGTCACTCTACAGAACCCAGACGCCGCATCTTCCATTATCATTGAGGTCACAGAGTTACGTTATTATTATACAGACCTTCTGAATACAGTTCCTAAATGGAATTTCCGAGCTAGGAAATCCCACCCCTCGAATCGAAGAGTTCAATAATTTATTGGCGAGCAATAAATTTTTGACTATCATCAGATACGTTGCAACTGTACTGGTCCGAATTTTAGACATACATTTTTGATGTTTTTTCACATAAAAAAAAGGAGCCGGCATGGCTGAGTGTAATTCGTCCACATCATAGCTCCTGAGGCCAGGTGACGTGATGTTTCAACAAAATGTACTTCGTTAAAGTAACCTGGAGGAGGTAGCTCGAAGTAATGATTCCCAACGAGAAAAGTCAACGTGTTTAACGACTCTGCCCGTTTTCTTTCTTACCTTTTTTTTTTTTTCTTTTTTTTTCTTTTTTTGGAACGGAAGGTGCAGGAGAAGGTCGAGGAATATTTTCAATCTCGTTTAAGGTGTGGCTATCTCCAGTTGGATCTCCCCCTTTTTTCCTACGTACCTACTTTCTTTCTCCACGCAGGAAGCCAAGATTTTAACCAGAGCTCTAACACTTCTTTCAACGCTCGTCTCATTTCTTCGTATTCGTTCTTTTTTTTATTTTTTTTTCGTTTTTCCTTTACTTCTTCTAGTTCTCAGTCTTCGTCGTTCATCACTCCTCGCGCTTGCAATGGTACCCACTTCAGGTACGTCGGAAAAAAAGTACGCCGAATATACGAGTGGGATGTGAACGCGTTTAAAAGTTTACTTTTTCAAATTACACTTTTTTTTCTTTCTTTCTTTTTTTTGAAAGAGCCTACGAGAAAGATTTAGAGGCCCGAGTCTCAAGCCTTCCGGATCTGTCCTAGAAGAAAAAACTTTCGGTCCGAAGGTCCTCTGATTTTTAGTATAGATGGAACACAATTGGATTAGCTGGCTACATCAAAGGCAGAAAAAAGTTCAAAGAAACTCTTGCTTTAACTCTCGAGAATAATTTGATTAACGTTTGTATCGTTATTCGCAAAGCGGTGAAATATTTTCGACCGATATAAAATTTGAACCAGGTATATAATCTCGCTTCATTCGGAAAATACTCTCAGCTGCAGCATCTCGGCATCTCAGGCGGTTATGCACCACTCATATATAAGTCACTTTATCGAAAATCAAATTGTTCTACAATCTCATCACGTGCCTTTTCACATATCGTTTTATCTTATCACTTCGACTGATCGATTTTCCAAGATATGCTTCATTCTTCGTCAATTCGAACCTCGATTTTGTTCAAACCCTGCACTGTGCAGATAGTATTCACCCCGAACAACGAGTCTCTTCTATCAAACGAATGGTCGATATAATTTCTGTCGTAAGTAGAAGCAAAATTATTAGAAAAAATGAATTCCGTTGCACAATTTTATTTTTCACTTTAATAGCCCAACAGTTCTTCGAGGTCTAGTTCAAAGGCAACTAGTATATCTTTGAAGCAAGCCTGCAGCCTAAAATCTGAGGGTCAAGTTGGAAAATTTGATGCCAAATCTTTTTGTTTCCTAATTGACGAAGAATGGCCATACACATTTTTTTGTACAAATTTTTCTTCTGCAATTTTATTACCTCGAGGTAAGATACGTATTATGCAGTCATAAATTATTTTCTTATGGGTTTACTATCCCCAGGTGGAAAACGATACTGCGCGTAAGCTGCAGATATAAAAATTTCCTATCGCTGACAGTTTTTTGCAATCATGGCGATATATTTTTTTCCTTTTTTACCTGAGCCTCGGCATATTGTATTATTATAAAACTATGGTGTTCTATATCGACAATTCATCCAAAATTTAGTTGCTGCACTGTGCATGCGGTTAGAAGACCTTCGAGTATAATGCAATTTGAAGAACGTACGACTGTGATCGAAATGCAAAGTAAGATAAAAAATAAGAGAAAGGTATCTAAGTACGTTCAACAATAGCTATTAGATCCCGTCTAAATTTAATTTCCAATAATTGTTTGTAATTATATTTTAATACGAGGGTCGAAACGTTACCCCCAACTCCCCCTTTCAAGCAATCATGAATGGTTTGGGGAATTTAAATTAATTTCTCATGATAATATAGGGACTATATAGGTATACGTAAACAGTATATTAATTCTAGACTTGATTGGGTAATTGCTTTACAATCCTACAACCGAACTGAAATTAAATCACATTGGTCGCAGACAGGCTCGTTATCCACCCCCGACGTAGCGTGGTGGTACGAAGCACACCTGGGTGTAGGTATGTAAATAAAAAATTTGTCGTTATTCTCAACGAGAAGAAGTAGATGAAGATAATCGTGGAGGTAGAGAGTGAAGAAACAATCGCAGGTAAGAAAGAACACAAAGAAGTAAGCGAAAAGGAGATAAAAAATGGGCAACCGGTTTTTGCGGTTAATTAATCACTCTAATGAAACCTCCCTTACAAAGTGCCAAGCGTTCGTTGGCTCTGGAAATTCCGTAGTCACGCATAATACGTAAATTACGGTCACACACGTCCGTGGACAAAATCGGGAGGGCAAACTGTGTTCAGATAAGCTTGACCCATCGTAGGTATAAGTATTGAGTTCAGGTTATTCCGGCAGACTAGTTTGTTGCTATGGCCACCAATTCATTCCCCGAGTTCAGTTTGGCTGGAGCAACGGCTGGATGGGTGCTTGAACTTTCACCTTGTTCAAAGTTTAAGCGAACGCATAGTTGTTCCGCAACGTCTGCTGGTACTGCGCTTAATCCAAACATTAATTGACAATTTAGTATTCGACGGAATTCAAAATTTCATATAGTCTGCAGGTATACGTAGATTTAGTTCGAGAATAATTGGTACACTTCTCAAGGATGCGGGGAATGTTAATTGGGGTTTGATTTGATATGCGCTAGCGCAGATATAGGTACAGGTAAATATATATGAAAACGGTGCGGTCATAAAAGGGACGAGGCGAGAGTGACTCTTCGTCTAAAAAGGCACTCACTCGTCAGAAAATTCATTTCGATTCGTCGAATCGAATTTGTTTTTGTTTGCTTAAACACGAGCCTTCGAAGGCGAGTGCCTCTTCCATTCCTTTTCGAGTCGAGCGCATTTTCTTGTTTTCACTTCTGATTTATTTGCTCAAGCTCTAAGGCAGGCGGGATAGGAAAAAGTGCAAAATTCCGAGTACACATTTGTCTGCTCAAATATCAACAAGGCAATCGCCCGAAGAAGCGCCGGTTCCCATTCGAAGATCAAAAGCTTCTTGGTCTAGTTCTGTCGAGATCTTCACCCTCGAGACGTGTTGAAAGGTCAGAAGCTTGGAACGGCACCAACTACCTACTGCTAATCGGTTTTTTTTTTTCAAAATGGAATCTCACAGGCTACCGTAAACCCAAGGACTGAAAATACCACGTGACTCGTACCTCCACGTACTCGCGATAAAGTGATTAAAAATGAAAAATATAAATTCATTATTCAGGTGGTATGCTCGACAAACACCACGTGGCTTCAGCTATCGCTATAACATATGCGCTCAGAGTACATGGTGCATTCGGTATAAAAATTATAGGAGCTCTGTTACTTCTGCAGTTTGAAACAAAGATGCTAAGAGTAAAAATAAGCGTCGATTTATCTCACACCATAAATATACTAAATCGGTAAAACTAAACCTGGTTGTATTAGTCGTGCTTTTTGCACGTCCCATACCACGTGTGAGAACCACTGAATCAGCCCGGGGGAACGCTACTGAGATGTTACATCCTTACATCGCGGTTTATCCGATATGTTACAGCCGAGCAATTCTCGCGATTCAACCGTGTCTGACGATTTTACTTCATTAGAGAAAATGAAACTTGGTCTAGTATTATTATTTGCACTGGTGTAGCCGTTATGTGTACCGGTACCTATATTAAAAGTGAAGCCTTGTACAAGCTAGACTGTGGAGACTTAACTCTTTCTTTACCCCATTCTCATAGCTAGAAGTTACCCCCGACATTAATTCACGTGTAAACTAATAAGTAGACTCGCGTTTACCAAGCGAAACTCGATACATTTCACCTTTCTGAACGGTTTCTGTTTATGCAAAAAATTCGTAATTCAGAAAGGAGGTAATAATTTTTGAACTGTCGAGAGAGCTAGCTCGTGTTTTTTTAGTTCACATGAGTCGTTGGATCTTCATTGTCGTATCTTGAATTTTTCGATTCATTATTTTACGTAAATTTCGCGCATTATTAGTTCGAAGATGTAATTGTCACGATCAGCATTGACTAGACGATATTTGAATAGCAAAAACATCTCGACGTCCCGCGAATCTGCGAGAACGAATAAATTTCGATCCACGGTTTATCAAAAAACCGGCAGGAATTTCGAACCGAAGGAGGCGGAGGAGTGTCTGAATCCTTTTCTTATCATGAAATATTAAACGAAACCGTTTATCATGCCTTTTATACGTGACGTTCTAAAGAATTCCTCAGCAACCCTAACGAGCGATGGAAGATAGTCTAATCGAGGACTTTATATACTTTCCAGCTGAATAAAACACCGAGTAAAGACGAAATTTTGGGATCCTTTTCTTTCTCACAAAAAGAACGATTCCAAATTTTTCAGTATTATTATCACTATCCATTTTGAAAATTTTGCAAAAATACAACCGTGGACCAGAGGAATGAATGGAGGTTATCGATTGTGCACAAAAATCTTATGAATATCATTTAAAAAAATATCGATCAGCAGATTCCTCTTCAGAGATTCTTGTGGTGAACAGAGGAGGGTAATTACGTGTTTAAACTATGAAGAAAGTCGACTGAGTACTGGCAAGCGGTAACGCTGTGGGATCGACTTTACGTTTGGGACATAAAGTAGTACCGCAAGCCAGCAGGGACACCATTGATTGTTGATTCCAAGTCATCCGGAACGGTGAGATAAAGATGCTTGCAGCGAACGCAGGTACGGGTATTAGGTAGATCTAGGTTTAAAGAAGAATGAATCCGAGCATATCGTGGAGTTGCGGAAAGCGACAACTCTTCCATGGTGTGCAAGGTGTGTAGTATAAACGCGATTGAATGTCCCTTGAGAGAACTGGGCAGAAACTCGTTCCGCGGAGTTTCTTGAAGAAGTCTCTGTACACACGTATTCCACTAACATAGAAAGCTGGTACGTCGTTGCACTTCATTGAGTTAGCGTGGAAAGCTTTAAGCTGCAGAGTCTTGTGAGACCCGCGTCGGGTTGTACCAGGGACTCAAAGGCAGGCGTGTAAGTGGCTGGGTATGACTTTGGCCTCGTTTCTCAAAAGTTACGACGCAACAAATTTTTATCACACTGGAAATGTTATTGCTTCTTGTACCCGGAGAACCGCGCATGGTCAATAATTCTATGTGAGCTGAATATTTTCGTATGGGCAAATGCGAAGGTATACAGATGGACGCGTATCATCTACCTACACAGCTCGATCCAGCTCCGTCTTTCACGTTGCGGTTTTAAAGAATCGGGTATTTATTAGCGTGCGATTCTTCTGCCTTCACGCTAGTTCATTTTACTTAAGTTTCTGATTAAAAGCCTGGGAATAAGACAGGCGTTATTGATTGAATATTTTTTTACGTCTGGACCCTTTCCATCTTCAGGGAAAGTGAGTGGCTAAAAAAAGCTAAGCCACGTGTAAGGGGCTCGCGCGTATTTGTGGCTGAGTGAGTCCGGGCGCTTGTGGGAAACGTTTGAAAACACAAATATCCATCTCCTCTTTAGGTTTTCTTTGTTTGATGAACTTTTGTTTCCTTTTTTTTGTTTTTTTCTTATGATCTCTTCCGCACGTCTGTAGCCCAGGTTTTTTTTTTCATAACGTAATTTGTTTCTTTCAATCAACCAAACGCAATATCCTTTTAATTTCTTGCTCTGCCACCTTCTATACTGAATTACATCGTTTCATTGGCTTCACTCCAGTTCCTATTTTCCTCACTTCCGATTTTCTCGCACGCTTAATTCAATATATACTCTTTCTACGTGATTCTCTTTGCCTCGGAGCTTTCGGCAGCAGCATCCCTCCTATCATCTCGCCGTCCTTGTCGTCGCCATGGTGACCCGGTCACGTGACTTTAAATCCCTTCATTCCTCCCCACACGCAGTATCCCTGCTACCCCTAAGTATACCGGGAATTTTCATCGAAAGGCCCCATAGGCAAATAAAACAAAACATTGCTATAGATGCGGCTGACAATGTGTCGGACAGAGAACGTACGTATTGTTCAAACACACGCAGCGAGGGGTGTACCCAATGCCTCTCGGTTTTTCACTGTGCTTTTCTTTTCACCGAACAATTGTTTTTCCCCTAAATGTATAGTTCATACAATCCCCGTTCACTGAGCGTCTCTGTGACTTACACTGAGTACTCTTTTTTTTTTCCATTCACGTACAATTACCGCAGCATCGTTACAGCTGCCATTATATCAAACTAGAGAGATTAACGTTTTCAATCCAGTGAAAACTTTTATACGATGGTTATGAGTTGCTAAAAAAAAACTCTTCTCCAAATGTGGTAGAATAACGGAGGATGAAGAAGAGAAAAAAAAAAAAAAAAAACAGAAAAACAGAAAAAGGAAGAAAAAGGGGTGACCTTACCGGCGTACCTTAATAACACACGACTCGCATCTCTGTGAGAGGGACCACGGACTGGTCTCGATCGATCACGCGTGCGCACGAGACTACCATTGGATATAAAGAGCGTATAGTCAAAGGGTGCAGGTAAGCGTCTTTACGTGAAGACCGTTATATCTACTACCGTTTAGAATCTGTTGGATCTAATTGTAAAGCTGAATTATTATGCAGCGAAGGGAGAGAGGCCAGGCGTAGCCGGATGTCACGTTGCTCCCTAACGTTATTGCCTGTTGCCTCGTGTCCTGTGGCTCGACATGAAGATATTGCTACATCCAGCTGCATATCTGCATGTTGAAAGTCTACGAAGATGATGCGATTTCGTTGAATTTTCTTGAGTTTTGGAATTTTAATTGAACGAGCGAACACATTTCACTTCAAGCCGTACCGAAGTAATGATCAACTTCGTCTTAGCAACCTTTGACTCTGGAGATTTGGTCCATCTTGAAAGACCTTTTTATTTTGGTTTTTCTGAAGGATGACATCGAAACGAAGAAATTGCGTGGACAGGAGGTTTGATATTTCGAAGCTGTAGGAAAAGACTGGAAAAAGATTTGTGATACTCGGTAGTCGATCTTCGCACTTTTTGCTCTACGTGTGAATTTTTATCATTAATAAATGCTTAGAAATTTTCGGATTCTGATTTTTTTCTCGACCGAAAATCGAGACCTAAATAAGTTTACGGTACGAAAGATGCCGAGAATCGCTTGTTTTATTAATAAGAACGAGCATTCGTGGTTAAAATACATCGGATCAATAAAAATTATCTCTTTAAACTTCAGAACGCATTAAGTCACTCGCATAAATGCTTTACCGACTATTTTCAGCCTCAAGTCTATGCATGTGTCCTTGCAGTATTGTATTTAATGACATAATTTTCCATCAAGAAATTACGGCCAAATGCGTCGAGCTGGTATTTAGATGAAATATTGATGAAAAATTGCCACAATCCTTTTTCAAAATCTCGCCATTTCTTGTCTGAAAAATAGCAACTGTACTTGCTTGATTTTTGACAATTCGTAGCAAAATTTTGTGTATCAAATTCATCATCTTCATACTCTTAGTTAAAGTGTTAGTATTTTTTATTTTTTTTCTTCTTTTTCTTTCACAGAGTAATTTGACGAAACTTGACGAGGTACTCAGCGTCAATCTTTAACAACAGATAAACTAAGTTAATCGAGTTATTAAGCTTTGAGTGCGAGCATCCATCCACTCGTACTCGCTGCAAAGAAGCGAAAGCAAAGCTTTCTCCGTTCTTTCGCCAGTTGTGTTGTTCTATAATTAAAAGTTTGATCAATTAAACAACGGCGATTAGATCTGAAGTGAGGTCGTTTATTTGTTTTATCATGAGTTTCCGGCGTGTGATCAGCCAATCGATAGCCTGAGTATAGAATAATAATTACCAATGTGCATGGCGAATGTCTGAATCACTCGAGAAATATATAATCGATTTAAAGGGCGAGTTTGATTAAATTGGCAAATGAATCGAAAAGTGGTACACGGGGATGATGAATGATATTTTGTTCGGGAAACCAAACCAATTCATTGTTTGACGAAGCGGGTAACAATTCGCTCGTGCACGGCGACGAGGCGAACTCGGACGCAGGCCGAACCGTTGACGAGGTTGTAGGTGGTGGTTGTGGATGAGGCCGGGAACAGGAGTGAGAGCAGGGTGGCCAACAAATATTGGCATTCTCTCAGTCTATTGTATTTTCTACTACGAGAAACTTTTCTCTCTTCAATTTCTCCCGCTTGTTGTGTTTCACCCGCCAACGCCTACGCGCTCAACGCCAATTCATCGTATTTCGGGCGAGTTGAAGAAAGTTCGATATTTGATTACCTCGCGGCTTGTCATTTCGCGCCACCTCCCCGTCCAGCGTATCTTCTTCATCGTGAAACCGCGTCTCCAAGAAAAAAATCTTGACCGTATTTTTTTTTCCCCCTTTTTTTTTCGCCAAGTCTCTAACTCGCGCGAACCCCTTCGATGCGAGGCGATGATGGGGGATAAAAATGAGGTTGGTACAGGTAATCAAACCGGGGTAAAATTTAGCCGGCCCTTTTGTATTTTATGTATTCGATTTACTGGTATATTTATATCGCCGGTAGGGAACGGTTGCATGTTTATAGCAGGTCTGAAAAAAGGAGGGTAAGCAACACGAGCAATTGGGTAGCGCCCATTTTTTTGCCAAAAAAAAAAAAACAAGGAAAAAAAAAATAAATAAATATCGAGTGGAAAGCAATGCCTCGTTAAGGGTTCCAGGGGCCACGTTGCTTCGGTTTGGCTGGGGCAAGGTCATCGATCTGTTGCTCGAAAGCTTTAACCATCATTGACCTCGTTCGCTGCCAGTTCCCACCCGGTGACAGCTGCTGCTACCATCTCCGGCAGAACCTATTGCTTCGTGCTAATTGGAGAACGAATGTAACAATACGGAATATATATCTCGTTCACGCTATTGTCATATACCTGACGAATGGTCTCTAGTCGTGAGCCGATTCCGAGGTGCAAAAGCTCAGTTTCGATATCGTATCTAGGTTCCTAAAAACATTGCGATCGGTGCTAGTTTGGAACTTTAACGACGACTGGATGCGGATAATGTTGACTGGTCTTTATCTGATAGTCGATAACTGATATGGATCGATAGCGATTGATCTGAATCATTGAACTAAGACGATACGGGATTGGTTATACCCTGCAGTGGAAAGATCTTGGATTAGGTATGAAAGCAAGGGAGCTTTCTCAATGACAAATTCCAGACCAGCTCCGAAACTTTACACCACACACATGATTGTTATTTATGGTGAAGTAAAGGCGAGAATTGGGGCAGATGCAAATGGGGAATTTGTTGGGGCTTCTCTAGAAAATCCACTGTAGCACGGATAGGGTTTATACGAAGTCATGATGCATGCATAATTATGTTGCAAAGTGTAAGTCGTGAGGTGCGATGTAATATACTCGCTTATAATATTCTCGGGCAGTATCTTGATGTATAATGTGCGATGTACTATATAGGTATATAGTATTTTTGAAAAATTGACCTTTTTCGCAAATTTTATTTCCCGTTTTTCTTCAACGCGTGTGATTTTTCACGCGTGTCGGAAGCTACCGAACAATGCCACTTCCTCGTCCCAACGTCATTTGACACATCAATGACTACGATGGTTCGCGCCTTTTTCGCTCCATCATCCGTGCGTCGCGGGTGTCGCCCCGAGCGTCATAAGTTATGAAATAATGGTTGAGTACGATCGTAAAATGCACTCTTCGCGTTATAAGTTATTTCTTATTTTTTTAAGAAATAATCTAGCCGAGGAGCCGGAAAGGCGTACCTACCCACCTCAACTCTCGTTCATAAACGATCGCCTAGTATCAGTCAATGTCTGGAAGACAAAGAGCCTGAGATACTTATAAACATTGAGGGAATCGAAGCGCGAACTGAAGATACTCATTTTAAATTCATCGCTATCCAAATTATTTATGAGTTACACAGCTGGTATTTCAAATTTCAGAAGCCTTGATTCATTTGAACTACATTTTGCACTCGACCATTCGATTTCATAAATAGAAAAAAATTTACAGCGTACGATTTTATCACCCCGATAGTTTCGGGGCCTAGATCGTCTAGCAGATCGAATTTCGAATCATCCTATTCTAGGGGTCGTCAGGAGTTTAAGGAGATTCTTTTGTCTTCGTGGCAAATCCGCTGCTTTGTTCGACAAATCCTTTTTCACTGGATCAGGAGGAAGGCTGGAGGGGTGTCTGTTACGAGGTGATACTCAATAGCTATGAGTACACAGCTACCACTGACCACGGAATTAAGTGTGGGTCATTGTTAAACGAGATCACTGAACCCCATCACGAATACAACTCCAGATTTTACGGGTTCTCGTAAACTAGGTACGTGCTCTCATCTACATTGGCTTCCACATTCACCTCTAGTTCCAACTCCATCTCCACCTCAGCCTCAGCCTCTGCCTTCTTCTTCTCCGTCTCCGCCTTCGGCTCTGGGTTCTCAGCTCTGTTACATCCGCCTTCTTTTACCTCCAAGATATTTCTACGAAGGGTTCGCTCTACATAATAGCCAGAAGACGATCTCTTTATCTTCTAGAAAACCTAAGACTACCGAAACGACAGAAGCAACGTTCATAGCGTACAAACGAGGCTGTTTTCAACCTGCAGGTCAATAGTATCAAGTCTTACCATTCAACAAACACAATTCTCTGCAGGATATATACATACGTACGTCTATGCATACGTACGAAGGGGTGGAGTAGGTAGGTTATACCACGTACGTAAGCATACCTCTCATGTGGGGTAAATCGATTTTCACGTTACTCACGACCGCGAGATTTCTCCTCTTTCCCAAGGTGTATGTATAATACCAAGTTATCGATAAATCGTGTAAAGTTTATCCAGGATTTGTCATCTCTGAACTTACCTGTATTCAATACCGCGATGACTCCGATAGAAAATTGCTCAATGCAATTCGACCGAATCGATTAAAAAAATTTCGCACTTATAAAATCGAAAGTCATTGTATGGAAAATTTGTAAGAACAATCAGAACGCCGAGGTGGTACGTTGTCCATTTCGTTAAACCGTCCCTGTTTACCCACGTGGGTATATCGACAATACGTCGCACGCTGCTTTCGCGCGGGTAGCAGATCGCGTCGGTAGCGGCATTAGCGTAAAGCACTCGGTCCGTTCATCCATCCTTCTCTCTCTTCACCCCTTCGCTCTTTCTCTCTCTCGCTGCGCCATTCCTCGCAAAAAGCGATCGATAGGTACCCGTAGGTTTCTGTACCGAAGGCCCTCTCCGCTACTCTTCAACCAGGATGATTGGTTATTGAAACTCTCGGCGACCGGGATCGAGGCATTATCATCAGGAGCGTATTACCCTAACCGAGAGTTTAAGTCCGGAAGATATGAGGGTGAGGAACGAAAATAATCAGGGTCGAATAGACCGTCGTAAATCTATCTCTCGGACAATGCTGTATAGTTTGTCTTGAATCACACAAATGCATATCATTTTGGAAACGATTAAATCTACGGGGGAAAAAATTCTTTCGGGATGGCTTAGAGCTTTCCGCTTTATGATATTTCGTCACACTACGAGATATTTGAATTTTGAACAATTTGAAATTCTGTTTAATTAGTGAAAACGGAGTGATCATAGCCCACCGGATGCCTATAAGCCGCTTCGTACAAAATGCACACAATTTCGTTAATCGCATATCATTTCCAATATCACTCAGCCATCTATTGAAATTTGTATTAATATCTGAGTTGGAAAATATCGGTCCCTTTCCCGAAATCAATATTGAACGGTCTGTCTGATCTAGTGAAAAGGTTTTGATCATGTAGCTCGGATATCGGTAACCTATAGATTTGCTCGAACTATTGGAAAGTCGCGAGTCAAGTCACTATCCGCTTGGCGAGTGAATATATACCTATGATAATATACCTACGAGTAACAAAGCCAGCTTATGTAACTTTGGATAAAAATTTTCCCCACAGAACCCGCGTCTTTCCTTATTTTTATTTTTTTCGTTTTTTTTTTTCCAAAAATTCTCTCTTCCATTTAACGATGATAAAAGCGCAATACGTCCGATGGACCGGCGCAACTGGGGCAGATTTACTTTTCCCTGGCTCTTCAATTAACCACGTTCATTGGTTATATACGTTCGCGATGCATGTTCTTTTTTATTGGCTCACTTTATCGGCTGTACAGTATCATAAGCTCTGCTCGTGGGCGAGGAAAGCGGTTGGCAAAGAGAGCTTACATCGATACAGGCAACTAGTCGTACGTAATTAATGTTCGTATATAAGCGTGGCTGCAGCAATACCGCTCACTAATGAGCCGTTGCACTGGCGCTGCCTGGAGCCATGGCGATCAGGGAACCGTCCAGCAATTCCGTAACGTTTCTAAAACGGCCGTATAAACCCATCAAAGAAATTCTCCAGGGATTCCATAATAATAATTGACGAGCAATCTTAGGTGATTAATTATTCAATTAATCATTCGATCAATTAATAGGCAGCCTTCAGATACCGGCGAGTACTAGCGCCGTTAATCATGCATTATCAATCAAGCAACGGCTTATTAATAGATAGGTGATCAGTAGTATATATGTCGAGTAAAATCTAACACGCGGAGGGCGTCTACCGCCTGAAATTTCTACCTAAAGCTCACCGTTATATCCTCAAAAGTCAAGGAAACGAAAGCGTTCTTCTTGGATTCGTGTGTTTATGTATATATATATATATATATATATATATATATATATATATATATATATATATATATATATATATATATATATATATATATATATATATATATATGCATAGAATAGATACATATATGTATAATATGTGTATAGATGCAGGTCTTGGAGTGGCCGTTTGACACAGTTAAAGCTCCTTGACACAGCCCCGCGTGTTCTTCGTCTTGCAAACGGCGAGCGAGCCCGGTATCCTTCAAGATTTTTATGCTGTTTAAATCCAGGCGCGGGTTCTTACGCTCAACTTTTTCACTTGTTCATTTTTAGATTTTTTTTTTTTTTTCTTCATTTTTTGTCATTTCTATTTACGCCGTACGGCTAAGAGTGGTTACGCTCCGACCCATAACGACGAGCATATCTCAGCCCCAGGCAAACATCACCGTTGACTACTTTCATTTGATCCATCCTAAACAATTATTTACTCGAACCGCTCCGTCACCGGCATTCACCCCTTGTCCTCAAATCCACTGCATTACATACTTTTGTCTTACTATCCCTCTGCTTGGGAGATTTCTGAAGCAACGATAACAGCTCCGACGAACCACCAACGTTTTCACAGCTATTCATTTTACATAAGCCCTACGCCCCACTACCCACTCCCCGCGCCTCGTGCTTTTGCTTCTCGTTTTTGGCCACATATCACGCGTACGCTTAGCCACAGAAATATACCATTTATCCATGAAACGGATCTGCACCAACATTTCTGCACTGTACTTTATCTCTCGTCCCCGCTACTCCGTACGCCTTTGTTCCCCGAGAATTCTCATAGCTTTAAACTACACCCGAACGAAATTTTCTCAAAGCAAATATATCGAGCTGATTTTTTCAGCTGTTTCGGAAATTAATGCGGCAAAGGAGAGTGGCAGTCATCCGATTCTTTTTTTACATTTTTTTGTTGCACAGATGTTTTATACAAACGTGTGAATATCTGCCTTAAACTGTACAGTCTCCGTTTTATGACACAGACGTGTAATCTTGGTCGGTAGAATTCAATATTGAAGAGGATCAATGCAAAAGAAAAAAAAAGAAGAAAGCAAAAGAAAAAAAAAAAAAAAATATCGGTCTCTGTTTGAACTACTCGTCTGATCTGCAATATCGTTTCAACGCTCACGGTTTGGAAAATATTTCAGGTCTTATATGCGTGAGGCTTTGTTAACCCGGAGGAGATAGGGACTGGTCATAAGATTTTGTCACGGCTCGTTTCTCTTCTGGACTTTACTGAAATTCTCGGAAATTGGCTGAGATGTGACTGGCCATAAGTTTATCCTAGTTTAGGAAAAAAGAATCTGGATACTTTCTTAGGCTGCAGATATTTTCTTCGCTTAGCAGACACGGGCCTATGCACATAATTGAACAACGGAGTTGATGGCCGTCGTGTAATTGGTGGGTAGGTAATTCTTGAGCTGAAATTAATTATTGTTAGAATAAAGTTCCATCGAGCAAGAGTATAATTAGGGACTTAAGTCGCCGTACCGGGGAAAGCTTTATGTCCGATGGGGATCTTTGATGGTTGTGGAAGGGATTTTCACAGAACGCAACGTGAAGCAAAACAAGCATCAGAAGGTAAAGTGCGAAGCGGTCCTCGGGCGCTTATTTGAACTCTGCTTGCACAGAAACTATTATCCGAAACTTGCAAACGCCAACTACTTCGCACAATCTCCAACAAACTATAATAGGGTTTCAGCTTATCTTGTGCCCGAGCTTTCATCAACTTCCGTAGCAAGGAACGCTGGTCGTCCTGTGACGTCACATTAATTACTTCGTTCACGTCACCCGTTCGCTTAATGGCGTGTGAGCGAGTACACGCCACCGAGGGTATATGACACTCTGTCCTCTTTTCTCACTCTCACTACAACTCTCACTCTCTCGTTCTACCCGCAAGGATCTCGACCCTGCGCGTAGAGAGATCAATGCATATGGTTCACTACATAGATACTACACGTTGGGACTGATCAAAGTCGGCTTATCATCGAGTTGAACCGTAGGCGGGTACGTACAAGGCCACTCGGTGAACTGACGGACATGAAACATCTTTTCATCCCACATCACTGACCAGTGAAAGCACCGCTTGTCTCGCGGGTCAACTATATTCGATATCAGATACAAGGGTATCGGATTTTCTAGACTTTCAATAAACTTACAAATTCAAAATGTTGGAATTTGGACTGATAGATCTAACAGGATCAACTTTGAAACCTTTTTCTCATCATTGGTACTATTCATTTCGTTTATAATCATGTAATAATTCGATAGTGATATGTCGGAGTGACCTTTGAGCGTCTTGCTCATGTAAATAATGATGGGGTCCGTATAAACCTCGTTCAGAATCTGGCGGGTTGAAATTGGTTGACCTCGTTTGGGTATCGGAAGGTCAAATAAATACACGGTTGACATGACAAGTTTCTGGAAGACTTCGCTGGAGTAGTCAAAGTCACTGCGTACTACGTACTCAGACACTATTAGTAGCTCAGCGTAGCTACTTACAGGGAACGGAGTGGCGTTTCACGGGACCACGTCGATATAGTTATAACGATAAATTCTGAAATCGATGAAATTTGTTTGACTGTTATGAATTTAATAATAGAAGCTGGAGGCTCGCAAACAGTCCGTCACATATGCCTATGTATAGCACATTCAATCTAGAGGTGAATATTACACCGATTTATTACACCGCGAATTATTGAGGATACTTCCGAGCCCAGTGTAACGAATACACGATTTTCCACCGGAGTGCAAAAATCAGTCTAGTAAGTCAGAGTTACTCCGCTCTCAGACTCGGTGGTATGAGTAAATGGGTCCTGAAATTAGACATAAAAAATGTGTAAAATTATGTCAATCTTGAATTTTTTTAAACCCAAGACGGTCACATGGGGTGTGACACACCCCAGGCCATTTTCGAGATACTTTTTGAAGAGTTTTCAATGAAGAAATTATCATCTTACATCAAAAATCATCGACATCTTGTACATCATTTTGCCACTGAAACCTGCATGTTCATAGTACAAAATGAATATACTACTTCGAAAACCCACGAAAACTAATATAGTCACCAGAAAGAGAATCTTTTCAGGAATTAGACCCTGCTTGAATTTTATCGATATGTCAAAAAACAAAAAAGATACAGCATTTTTTGTAAAAAAAAAGGGCATTTTTGGGAATTTTATTTTCACGAATTTTTTAAACATTCTTAAAACTAAAATTTTCGTTACACTTTTGGATAGGTTAATAGAGAAAGGTTTGAAATATGTTCTCAATTTTTTTTGGGCCCCCAGAATAATTCTACGAAATTCTACAGAGCTTCAAAGTGCTTGGGGTGTGTAACGCCCCATGTGACCACCACGGGATTCTCATGAGGTGTGATCGTCTTGGGTTAAGATCAATCGTGTGTTTAATAAATAATGTGAGGATCGAGGTGTGCGAAGCAAGGCCTGATAAATCCGTATCAATAAAATCTAGTGCTAAATCATAATGTGTAACGCTCTCCTCGCGGCTGACAAAACTTTGTTATACGCCAGTAGTCAAACTCAGCGTGTAGTCAGACGCTGGCATAGGTGGGTATAGTAGGAACGTAATTTCACGACTCCCTAGGCCGCTGTTCCTTACAGACAAGAATTATGATATACCATGTGATAACCCGCTATCTGTATCTATGCCCTCGTATTTTTTGTACATCTTTATGGATCTCATTTTACGGAAATTTTTATTTTAAGGAAAATTTTTGCCAACGACTAAATCTCGAGATTCCTTATCTCATTTCCTAACCGCAAAATATATCCCAATTATTATATTTGCGTACATTTTTCGACGATTTGTCAGCAAATAGACGCTGTTTTTTTTTTTTCTTCTTAAGTATCGAATGAATTTTGGAATTGCATGATCGATATTTGAGTCATCTGACTCTGTTTTAAAAATCTGAATGATACAGTATAATCTTTGAAAAGCTGATGTTGATCAATTCGGTAGATATTTTAGAGCTGAAATACATCCAACGTGTTTGCGAATAATGATGGGGGGCACCCTAGATCCCTCCGCATTGGCACATACTTGGTTTTTGTGTTCGTTGCAAGAATGAAATCCGTACGCGTCGGCACATCAAAGAGAGAATTTTCCCGCGTATGTATGTCGCGCGATGCGAAGCTGAAAGGACTTTCCCCGTATCTAGCGCGTTTGAGTCGGAACGTGGGATAGAAATACCTCGTAGTCTTCAGCAAGGCGGGCGTAGTCTGGGCTTTTCTGGTCGGAATTCAAAAAATACAAAAAATAATTTGAAATCAGATATAGAGGAGAAAATCGAGGTTCTCGACTTATTCTCGAACCATTTTATGAAAAAACTAACCCGAAATCATAGCTGATTATTGCATCCCTCATTGATCGTGGATATATATTATCATTTTGGCGAAACGATCATCTTGAATCGCGAAAATTTAACCGACACAGGATTAAACTGAGAAACAGCTTCAAACACGGAAATGAAACACCTGGCGAACGTAAATCACTACAATAATTCATATAAATGAAATAGCGTGAACTCAGCGGTATCATATAATATTGAAGTGGAAACCCAATATCCTTGTTATTGAATTTAACCTCATATTTCACTCGGTCTAGTGTTAATATAACATAGAGAGTAGTCGTGTCACGTGGTCGTATATACCTATATACATACAACGATGAAGAAGCTGACACGTAGAAATTAAAAGATGCTTCGCAAATATCTATGCAACTCCAAAAGCATGAACCATTTCAAAAGTTCTATTCCGTGCAAAGCTCGGTTGGCATCCGTACGCGAGCTTACCTGTAAAATAGAATAGAAAACAATTGAAATCGAAAGATAAGACGAGTTTTTAGATGGACCATGAAATTCTGACACATGGATTTCATCTTCATGCATCGTGTCCTTCCTGGATCAACTTTTAACCCTGATGCACTTTGAATGCAAGATCATAAAATGCTAACGGCATAAGTTCCCCGGTGCTATTAGAGACTGTCGCTGTTTTACAGCAGCTAAAAAGTCCCTTAACGTATACGCGGAAAACTAGCTGGGCAACTGTATGCGCGTACTACATATAGGTATATGCATAGTCTGCAGTTACCGCATTCTTGACGACGGCAGACGTCCATTGAGTACCCTCGGTTACGAGAAAAGTTTTTCGACGCGGAAACGTCCGCCGCAGACTCAGCGTATTTTCTATCGTGAACAGCCGTACAGCCGAAGCTATCAGCTAGTGACGAAGGTCAGGTGGTGAGGTAGCTCCAGGCGCGACGTGTGACGTTCTGTTAGAAACCTGTCGCCATATTGGAAAAGTTCTTTCAGCTTTTGGAAGAACAGACGGTGCCTATATATATGCGGCTGTATTTTTCTTCTCCGAGTTCGTATCTCGCAAGGCGTTGCAGCTCGAGTTGGGCTGTTGAATTCTTGCGCGTTGGATGAGAGCTGCATTCAAATTCCGAGACTTTGTGCTGAAGAGTAACCCAGCCGAAAACAAAACAACAAAAAGAAACAAAAATGAGAGTAGAGTAATAAAATTGGTAATTGGAACGCGGAATGACATGGAAAATGAGGAAAATGATATTGCAATAAATCGATACGGAGATTTATTGTGTTTTCGCTTCATTGTTAGAACGTTCGGAGGCGTCTCAACTAGATTCCGCCATTGACTGGAATCTTGTACTACAAGAAATATAAGGATGTGATAACGGCTATACGATCGAGTTGTGAAACGACACGGCGAACGAGTCATGACGGAGTTGTATGAATCGGGTTATTGGCGGAAATAATTCACCAGTCATCTTTGAATAGACGCTTGTTAAATTCGTATTAAATTTCATTCAATCGACTCCCTCGTGGGTTTCCTTTATCGTTTTCTCCCAATTCCCTCCGTACCTGTAGTCTCTCTTTTCGCCATCCTAGTCGTACAACGAGGCTTCAAGGGCTCACCGTGGGGTGCAAAGATTCCGATGAAAGATTGTAGCATGAAGCGATTCTTCTCAACCTGTTCCTCGCGGCATGAACCACGATTATTTAATTTTTCAAGATACGGTTTTATATTCGGGAACTCATAAAATTAGACTTCCTCTTGGGGTTCGGCGAATACCAAGGATTACTTCCAGACCTGTTTTAATTCTCTGGATACCTTCGCTCAACCTTGAACCCAGAAACCAGCTAACCATACCGGAAATCCAATTTAATGAAGTTCTTTCAATAATCAAACTCGTCTCACGTCGGCACAGTTATCAGCATCACAACGCGATGATCCAACGATCGACTTGGTTCAGAGTTTAACCATAATCACAGGATAATTTATGAAGTAGGACACAGTTTTGATCGTAATGAATCTGATTGTGAGGCATTAACAAAATATTCTCTAAATTAGTAGCCATCGTGCTCATCACAGGATCGAAGAAATCACCAAACGGAATTGTTTTACAGTTTGCGTTAGGGATGATAGCCACAGGAGCGAAGGAAGCATTTCCTCAGAACCCAAGATCTTTTGGACCAAAATTGCGTTCTAAATCTGGCGCCATATGGATGGGGCTCAGGCACACATAGGCCGCGTATAACAAAACCTCGCTGCATAAATCTTGTATGAAAAAAAAGAAAAAGAAAAATAGTGATAATCAGATCTCCACTGTTTAATGCATGTGGAAACAGATGGTGAATGTGAAAATAATGTGTTAAAGATTTTCGAGTTTCACGTGCAGAAAAGACCTGAACGCAAATTGGAGTTTATCGATGATCAGTTACCGCGTTGATTTAAGTTTGTTCCTTGAATTTATTACGAAGATAAAATCTCTAATTCAATTTTCGAATGAACTCCGATATCGGGGAATTAATTGACCAAGAAAATCGTTGGAACCGTTGGGACTAGGAATACTTACATGCACTGGAGAGACCCCCGTGCTCATTTCGATAAAAATAAACCTTCAAGAGTTTTCGAAAGGCTGAACCCTGCACTGTGCAAAAGTAGGAGTGGCAAGCTGCATTAGGGCTCCTGGAGGCTAAGGTTCGGCTACGGGATTCGCGTAGGTGTTTGTGAACGCGCGAGGTTCATACACACGTCCCACATACAAACAAACACGCATACCTATACACACGGGCAAACTAGGCACGGTATAAGTAGTGGATTTACCGTGTGCTGCCACTGCTGGTGCCAGAGAAGGACACGGCAAGAGGGTGGAGAGAGAGAGAGAGAGAGAGAGAGAGAGAGAGAGAGAGAGAGAGAGAGAGAGAGAGAGAGAGAGAGAGAGAGAGAGAGAGAGAGAGAGAGACATTTATTAGGCGCTCTGGGATGGTATCCCCTCAAGCGCAGTAACATAGTAAAGATACAATGAGAAAAATAATTATAAATGAACAGAGGTATCAGTCAGTATTACAAAATTAGCTGAGTATAAAATAAACAATGATGATTAAACAAAAATATAGTAAAGTAAAGCAGATAACAAATAAAATGATTCAGAGGCTAGATAGTTACGAAATTAAGAAGCAACATGTGCATACAAAAAGTTGAGAGAGAGAGAGAGAGAGAGAGAGAGAGAGAGAGAGAGAGAGAGAGAGAGAGAGAGAGAGAGAGAGAGAGAGAGAGAGAGAGAGAAATGAAGAGAGAGCGAAAGGGGTAGCAGCGTCGAGGGTCTACGCATGACGGAACACGGCGCCGCATTTGCATCCACGATTGCCGCCCTCTTTAATCCCTCTATTTATCCTCTGCATCCACTCGAATCCCAAACCTCTTCCTGCATCCGTAGTGCCCCGGATACGCTGGCCTCTCCTCTGTTCCGTTTAATCTTGGTTATCCTTCAACCTGAACTTCAACAACCGCAGCTGTACGAATGTCAAGCCTAAAACCGAGGCGAAATTTTGTCGTTATAATCGCTGCATATCTTTTATACCACTTCGTTTCTCATTCGTATGTACTTATGGAAGAGGGGTGACTACTATAACGTCAGAAACAAATGATGAGTCGAGGGAACGGATAGAATTTGGCTCCGTAAACTTTGGGGTGTATTCAACCCTCAGGATTCCCCGAAACCCTCGTCCCCTTAATTCCTTGGTACATGCTTCAAGATCTTTGGAATATTTCGGTCATTGTTCAGCGAATATTAGACTAATGCATGAAACGGGGATAGTGGTTATATTTTCAACCGTTATCGTGCAATTGCCAAGTCTTTTTCATCGCGCTTTTCATCACACGAGGTTCAATGATTTTCGATTCTCCTGCAAACGCGAATTTATATATTGTCTGTTATAATTAGAAAGAGAAATATAAATATCGGATGAACTTCGCGATTATCTTTCAGGCAAATAGTTAACATCGAATAAATGTTCACTTGAATTATTGCGCTCATTTTTAGAACTATACACACGAGTCACGCTGCGTTACAAGAAATACCAAATCATTGCATTGTGGCAGGGATGTGTTCGTGGAGTGATAAAAAAATTTTCCACGGTAAGAAAACCGTGTGCACACTCTAATCTGCACGTCAATCATTGAAACTTTTGTTAAAATATCTTCATTCACAGAAGTGGGCTTTTTATGTGTACGTAAACAGCTGTATGTAGACATGTGAAAAAACAAATGAAGAAAAAAAAAAACCCCACCCTACGGCAAAATATTCTCTCATTTTGCTCTGTACCTCCGAGACACCGCCGTTAGATGAATTTTATTCGTCCTTTTTTTTACGTGTTTTTTTCTTTTCTTTCTCTTGTTATACAGCTACGGTACTGAATCTGCTTATTATTTTATTTTTGTCTCTTATAGTGTTTTATCCCCTACCAAAACTCCCGACCGAAAGTACTTACGTATCTTCAATATTGACAGCAGACAGGACAGGACGACCATTGCAGACGTTACTCTTCACTCATTCCTGTCTGTAGATTGAATAATTAAATCAATTGGCCGAGTGGCATTTCCGTGGTTATTGTTAAATCTGTACCGGTATGTATTTATGTACAACATACACACATCAGTTGCCTTTTCAATTCTTTGTTTCACCTGAAGTTATCGATTAGAATTAATTGCTCGAAATTCAAACGAAGTGCATTGTTCAATTTGTTTCACTGTTCATTTTCACCTGTCAGACATTATTAATATTCATTTTGGACCTACAAGGTTGATTCTTTTCTTTTATTTCTTTCTTCTCTTTGTAATCTCTCGTTTCATTTGCATCCTCGCATTCACATTTACATCGCAATGCGAAAATCGGATTTCTAATCGTTTTCCTAACGTCCAGATGAATCAAGGACGCTGGTGAGATCTCGATCAATTCAACCACGCCCATGGTGGTCTTACTTCACCAAAGCTCCGTGTCCGAAGCGTTGCGAGGTCCTACTATCCGATAAGAGGCAAAGGACTATTCGCAAAGCTCATTTTGGGTACCGTAAGTGTTCAGCCTTGCCGTTAAAGTAACCCTAATAACTTGGATCTTAAACCACAGCGTCGGAAAATCTACTCTACCTGTTTGTTCTTATATACGATAGCGATCCTCCGGTGTACAAATTCACTTTTTCGTACGATATCTAGAAATTTTTTATTTCCTCCGTAGATATGCTCAATGATGCATTGGATAAGACGGGGGGAGAAATACGGATGAGTCGGGTAAAAAAGTGGGTAAGGCATGAACCTTATGCGGTGTATGTGACATGTGACAAGACATTATGCATGAAGGTATAAGTATGTAGATATACGCAACATGTAGATATATGTTGATGCAGGTACGCCGTACCTACTCAAAATGTGTATCCGCGAAGACTGACGATGTTGATACATCAACCATTGGTCGAAAGAGTTTCGGTGGTTCCTTTTCCGCCCTCGTAATCCGTAAAAATCCTTAACACGTATGTCCTTTGCGGTCGAGTGCCTTACGTAGTTATGCTTTTTCTTGTGATCCGTTGAATTATGTCTAGGGTTTCTGTTTTTTTTTTTTTTTGCTTTCCTTTTTTTTTTTTTATTTCTTCTTCTCCCCTACAACGTAGTAAAGATGGAGGAAAAGTACCTCTTCTCAGCCCTCGCGGGTGTTCGTCTTCTTCTTCACGCGTATAATATACAATATACTCACACGGAAATACATTCCGCCCTGATTTAACGTCATTTACTAAGATTGCAGAATATTTCACTCCAGGCTACATCTTTTACTGCGAATTTTTAGACGAAAATAAGTATATCACCCTTGTTCTCCTACTATCAGTGTCGAAAAACCATATCGCGCAAGTACAATGTATCTTAGTTTTTTTCTTTCACCACAGATAAGACCTTATCACGACTGTATATATATACGTATATAGCGTATAGTTATATTACAGAACACTTACAGATTGTTCAGATTCAGAACAGCCTCGACGTATCAGAGCAGATAGAAATCTGTATTAGATCCTGACAGTTGGTCCTTTGATCCACAAATCGACAATTAATTATTCTCGAGACAGCGGGCCGTAGTTTTTTTCAACTACAGTGTCTTAAAAATCCATCATTTCAAACCTCTGCAAAATCTTGCGGATATGTTTTGTGGACCTTTTTCCTCGACAGCTTAGCTTCATTAATCATTAGTTGCATGTTAACCTCGTATGATTACGCTAATTGAATTCGAGTGGTTAGAAATAATATTATATGTACAAGAGACTTGGTGATTTGTCTGAAGCGATGTGAACAAGGATTACTCACTTGTACAATAATTGGGAACGGATGTTAGAAGCTTTTTGTCAAAAGCTTGACCGAGGAACAGGCGATTGTTCTTTTTGAAATACTGGATTGGGAGATGGAAAGGAAAATTGGATGCGAATGAAATGACAAAAGAACTTTATCTGTATTGTACCGTTTGCTTAATTGTGTGTTTAGCGGGATATGGGGAAGAAACACACCCCGATCCAGAGCGGGTATCTGGTTCCTAATGATGAAAGCTACAGAACGAAGTTAGAGCCAACCCTAACCAAGGCAACTGCGGGGTTTTCTTTGAGGCAGATCGTGTAAAGTATGAATTCCTATAGATTCGTGATAAATTGGCCTGTTCTAGTCTTTGGGGGAACGATTTTCGGGCAAATTCCCATATCTCTGTTCATGCGTAGAAGGGAGGGAGCCGCGGAGAAACGCCCGAGTCCCCAGGGCACGGACGAACTTCTCCACCCGCCCTTCCCTCCAGGATAGCAGCAGCAGTAGCACCAGCAGCAGCAGTAGCAGCAGCAGTAGCAGCAACAGCAACGGCAGCAAGGGCAAAGCACCACCAGCAGCAGCATTCCGGCGACCCTGTTCAGCACCCTCTGACGAGCCGACCTCGCACCACCCTTGTCAGTATCGACTGGGGTTGGGAGGGAGGCTCGGGCAAGCTCGGACGGTGTCGTGAGCCGTCGTGAGCCGTCGCGACGTCTCGCGTCGGGGCTTCCACATGGTTTGGTATTGGCTCCCAGGGCGCAGGGTGGTTGTGCGGCGGGGCTGCGTCTACGTTCAGGCGGGGATGCTGGAGCGCTGGAACCGTGGAGCGCTAGTGCCAAGGAGGCTGGTGGTTTGGTCGTTTGGTAGTTGTTTCGTCTTTTGCGCGTTCGTCAATTCGCTAGCTCGCTCGCTCGCTCGTTCGCTTATTCGTTCGAATTTAAATAATTATCATTTACCGTTAAACCGTGTCTTAAAAAAACGTTTACGGTACGGTACGCGCGTGGATGTGCTGGGAGTGTCCGTTGTTCGCGCCGTCCAGGGGTAGTAAGGCCACTATTTTCATCGCCGGCTAGATTTTTTGACTGTTTATCATTATTTTTCATTAAAAAATAATCAGAGAAACGTGTCGCGAGCGAAGCAGCTGAATACAATCATCGCGTAGCGTACCCGGTCCTATCAGGTTTACCGTTCAGTGATGGTTTTGTGTCAGAGCTTCGGTTACCCAGTGACTGCTGCTGTGTCGTGCGCGACCGGAAACCGCATCCTCGAAACTGTGTCGTGTTGATTGTTTTCTTGGCGTGGTACAAGCATAAAGTGTACCTGCGCATCCAGGGGCCACAAGACTCTATCCCGAGTCTCACCATCATCAACTATTCAAATATTAAAATACGAATCCAAAAGCTGATGTCGAGACTTTACGGTCTTCCAGTGCAGTGCGGGCTTACTAAAGTTTCGAACCAACAATAAAAGCAGAAAATTGGTGTTAACCCCAGGGAGGTTTTAGCTAACGTTTTATCTATTCATAGTTTAATTTCGCCCACGAGTAACTGATCATCAAAATCAAACCTCCGAACCTCGAGCCTAAGAAACAAAACTCCGACAGAGTAGAGGTAGATCACAATATCAAAGGATTCAAACTCACGCACGGCTCACTTGACTCAAAGCGAGTCGCGGATCGGCTACTGAACGATAAACAGTGATCGGCACATCACCATGCCAAATATACGCGTCGATTTGATAGTGCAGCAGTCCATGCTCTGGTAGCAGACAGTTTGGTGCAGGCCTTTGGCACATCGTGGTGGTATTGTTACTCGGAAAGTGTGGCCGGGAGGTGGCGGGGGAGGTGGAGGGCGTGGAGGACGGTGCAGAAGGAGCTCGAGGACGACGAGGTTACAGGAGAAACAAAGTCGTAGGGATGTGTGGCCATTGGAGGAGAGGGCTGCGAACTGCTAATATTACCTTGGCCAGGAGCACGAAACCGTGCCCGCCCCAAAGGACTCCGGGGGTTCGGTAGCTCACCACTGGCTATTCCTCGACGCCCGCGGGCAATGTGCCCACCCGTCGGGGACACACCGTAAGTACACTCTCGTCTCTTCTTTTTTTCCCTACCCCATCCCACGACCTTCGCTTCTCTATATTTATCCATCTCTCAAACTTCCTTTGTTCAGCCCTTTTAAATCACTCGAGATTTTCGAAACTTTGATTCGGATGAGAGTTTGACCCGCGGGTCAAAGGGCGCCGTATTTCCACCGTCCAGTTCTCGCTCAGCGTTTCCAATACGAAACAGAATTCATGTCACACTACTTTCCCTTTTCCCGATTCCCGTGTTAACCATTCCTCTTTCTTTGTTCGTTTTTGTTTTCTTTATTTTTGCAGCCTGATTTCGGTCCTTCACTTAACGATGACAATCACTTTTCACAATTGTTAACAACGACAGCTGGTTTCCATGAATCCAGGAGTTTATTTTTCACGTGAAATTAATTCGAACGATGAGAATTACCCAAACGAGTTCACGAAAGTCGGCTGAAATGAAAACAACTCGGGAGTTTTCCACCGAAACATTTCACCAGCGCTGAACTGAATGATAATAATATTAATGACGCCACTCGCAATATAGCGACTGTTTGCATGATTGTAAATTGAGGAAATGGAAGTTTTGTCACGTTCCACTACCTGCAACCGTTTGCAAAAGTATAACTGAACGCCTTGCCTCAGCTCGTCTAGCCTAGCCGTATAACCGTGGCAAAAGTCGAAGAGCGAGGAGTTGTTCATGTTAAACGATTTCGTTATCTGGCTTCGTTGAGCACAAAAGTAACCGAGTGCCTCACTATGGAGTGATTCCCTGGATCTCATAGCCAAGTAGTCCTAACCTTAGCATTCATTTACCGACGACCTAGTTTCAATCTTTTATGAAAAAGCATAAGTTACTCAAGCCAAATGTACCCCGACCCGATGCTAAGCAGTTATTTTGCATCAGCCAAAAGTCACGGTGAAACTGTTTCCCTTTCACACCTCAAACACCGATAAAAATCGCTGTCAAAGTGCCGATCTGATAAAGCATACGTCAGAATAAAGGTCCTTTGTTCTCATCGAGTCGAACTGCATCGCTCAATAATACTCTGAAGCCAGTCAAAAAGTTTATTAATTGATTACCGAAGTAAAGGTTGAAGTTTTCCATGCACACGGAAGAAGTTCAAGAGCTTTCGTTACGGGTTGAGTACATCCCATCGCCGCGTTAGGCAGAAACATATGTGCTCTTTCGTCGAAGACACTTACATTTGATTGTTCTTCCGTTAGACCCTTTTCAGGATCTACTATACCTATGCAGGTGGGGTTTAGTGTCCTCTTTTCCAACTGGTTTGTGTCCTTATCGTTACCATTTGCCTAATGTTCCGTAGCTGTGTATGTGAAAGAGCATAACTAGGATCCTTAAATGCGATCGGTAGTCCTAAAAGGGGCAAATGAATCTTACTTTTCTATATCGGTGCTCGAAAGTACCAAAGAATCTTTTAATTGGACCCTCGAGGGAAAACGATGGGCCATGTTCGTTTCCTTGGCGAAGGATGAGGCAGAAGGGGACAAAAGGGGTGGAAAGAGAGGTTAGGGGGGGGGGTTTGGGAGATTTCGCGAAGTCGTGAGGAACTTAAAAAGGAAACAAGAAGGGCGTTAAAGCTTTCTCTCGACTCTAGAGCACATTTTATACCGGTACAAATTTTGACCGCTTCGAGCTGCAGAGGCCTAAAGCGTCCGAGGGAATTCTCATCCCCCGTTTTTAGCAGTCAGCTGGCCTTGAATTTAATTCCATTTCTTACGTTCACTTTACTGTTCTCTTATAAAGCGAATTCGAATGTACATCAAGGGGATGAGCTGAGAGACCGTGGGGCGCAGATGCAAGTGATTGTTCGAGGGATAACAAACTGCCGCTCTGTTGTTTGTAAACAAAGTTCGCTGACCCCGAGAAATAGCGGTTGTATAGGTGTCACGGAAATGCGCAGAGGTGCGGCACGGCGGTTGTTACCGCGGTCGGGGTATAGCGGATGCAAAATAGCAAGGAAGGTGGATGGGGTTTGGATGCGCAGTCACCCCTTTTGCACAGAACCCGACGCGGCGCAGTCCGATGACTGCTTCGTTAAAAAATACGAGATTGCACTTTCAGATGCAAATTAAACTGGTCGAGTATGGCTAACGTCTCTATAGGTATGACTGCCAGTTTGAAGTTTTCAACATTAAATGTTCTGATAATGACGTACTTGTTAACGGACTTCAATAACTAGATTGCGTGACGTTTTTGGACGATTGGTTAGATTTTCAATCTATACTTTATTTGCAAAAATCTCTTCTCCACCATCGTCACCTATGCGCTAATTATCAGCTCTTCAATTATCCCTCCCTCTTCTTTTTCTCACTTTTTTTTTCCTCCTGAAGGCTTTTAATTAACGACTACCCATAACTGCAACCCGACCGCATTATCGGAACTGTCCCGATCAATTCATTAACACATCTCACCGCCCTCGGGCTTAAATTTTTGTACCACTTCTCATTCTGGATGATATAACTCGTTGATGCCCGCGGGATGAGGATGAGATCGGATCTTGTTTAGGTCGCAGAATGTATCCACGTTTCTTCGGTTAAGTAACGTCATAAAAATCTAGTAACGGTATACACTGCGGATATTGAACGCTTTCCATTTTCCTTTCCATAAATTACAGATTAAAGCAGAGAAAAATATCTATGATCAAAAGCTTGGATAAATTGTGAAAATGTTGCTAACAATAAGCCGTGAGATGACAACCGGGTAGTTCTTTCTGTCTGGAAACAATCAAGCCCTTCGTCACCTCGGGCATATTGATCGTTACTCCTATCAAAAGTGAGAGTATACCGAGGTGCAGAGGAAGAGCAAAAAGTTTACTTGATCGGGGGTCTACAGCTCACGGCTTAGTTTAATATCGTATAATACGACTTATAAGTCCCTTTTATAGCGGTCGTATTTCGCTTGTTTGCTATCAACAGTTCTGAACCATCACGTACGGGGGCTGCTGGTTTAGTACATCAAGTTGTGGTGCTCTGTTTATTGTTTGATACGATTGATTTCTAAGTGGAAGTAAATCTCTGCACCGATAGATTTACCTATCTACGTGTATGCATGTACGTATCCATATACATGATCCTCTTCGGAAAGTTTCGATAGAAGAGTCTCCGAGGAGTGTTTCACTGTACATACATACAATCTGCAATATCACATTTTCTAACAATGATAAGGCTGCAATATCGGAATCCAATGGCTTGCCAGCATCATCAACCCGCATAAGAAGCACCGTGATACCCTCGCCAAATTATAGTTTCGGATCTAATCAACTGTCTGCTACTGGCTGGACGGTTTACTTGTTCATTTTCTTGTCCGTCTTTCGTGGACTCACAGACCCGTTCTGTTTCGTGTTAATGATAGACAACGTAGAAGGGAAAAGCCCGCGAACTAGCGACTGACGGATAGCCACGGTGTTAATTCGGCAAAGTTTTTACCTCCCGCGCCTCAGATCTTTGACTAATCCAGAATTTGGTAGGTTATATGCGATAGGGTTGATTGTGTGTTTCGGAATGATTTCCTTTCCGTGACTCACAGCTGTTGTTTTGGTATACGTCTATAATGTGAATGAGATGAGAGTGTATATTTATATCTATGAATATTCATGGATTACTGTATACGGAGAATATCGTCTTGGAATCATCAATAATTCATAAACTCAACATGATCTAATTCATCCCCAATCCATTCATAAAGTATACGTCTATATCCGCCAGTAGTAGAGTATCGAACGGTTATAAAGAAGCGGGTTTTTGTATCTGCGAAACTAAAATGACATCGGTACTAATTTTCGACGAAATATTTGCCTCTCATTTCATAATATAACGTAGCACGAACAGCTACGAGAAAAATATAGCGATTCAATCAGTCGATTGATACGGCGTACGTACGTACGTATACGTATGTACTTGTATGTATACCCCGCACTATCCATGCATGTAGAATATCGCCGTTGCTAGGCTGCGGAAAGTTCAGCTCCGTGCCAGTTCGCAGAATATGCTTGCATCGTGATGGAAGAAGTAAGGTAGATGCATTCTTGAGATCATTAGATTATTGGAAACAGCTGACCCATGTAGCATGAACTACTGTAAAGACTTCTGAGTTGGATGAATTCAGCGAATGGCCTCCGTCTGTTTTCTATTTATCTGATACAACCGATATCCCGATGTGTTCGATGGCGAATTTACCTCGACTTTATGGGGGCAACGGTTAATTACAAAAGCGGTAAATTTTTCGTTGACTTTTATCGACGATCGTACACTTACAGCTCTTCGGGGGATGAGTTTTTGATCGATGCGTTAGTATTCCGTCAATTTCGTTTCCCTTTTTTTTTTCTTTATTTTTTTGGGAATATCGTGAACATTCTTCCTCGTTCGTAAGCAAGATTGAATAGTTTGTCGAATGGAAAAGACAGGTTAAAAATAATTTTCCATCATCTTCTTACATCCATTTCTATTGTCGACTTTACGACAGGGAACTTTGTACTCGGTTGTCGCCTGCCTGGCGCGTCGCAATTGGACCAAACGAGTTTAAATAATAGAATGCGACCCTAGAATTCGTGGGGCGAGGCGTGGAAAACAGAAACGTTAAAGGGTGTGCCCGAAGCGCAGGATATTTCGTGACATCGGGTGAAATAAAAACAAGAACGTAGACCGGAGCTACGAGCGTTCCGTTCCGGAAACGTCATTACGTCACGCGTTTCAGTTTCAGATCTATATACACATACATACGAGTATATCTATACACATTTAGCGCAAGCGCGATTACACCCCTTCTACGTCAATTTTTACTTTTTTTTTCACTTTCGAAAATAGACCTCTAATTGTTTCGCTAAACGAGTGGCAAAGCTTACAAAATTCTGTCTCGTTGTTTAGAAAATCAAATTGTCCATCAAGAATGGTTTTGAGTTCATCTGTAATACAAAATTTACAGTCAGGAGATTTGAGACCCGTTAGTTGATGCAAACGTGTCATTAATTCCAATTACGTCAATTTTCCATCCCAGTTTATAAATTCTATAAACCCTTGTCGGTTTACGATGTTAAGGACGTTCGATAGCATCGATAGCATCGATTTCTCCGAGGCTAGAGGAAATTTTAGTCCTCCACATTTCACTGGTTAAGAATTCCTGAAAATTAACCCTGTCGTACAAAGTGCTGATGGTATTCAGGTCTCAGTTCTACCTGCAGTCAGATTCTGTCCCAGCAGAATAATTTTTTTTATTTTTTGTAGAATTTTTTTTTTCTCGAACCACTTGTACAACTTTTATAATGATATTTAGAAAAATCTTAGCACCAGTCTTGAGGCCGAGTTGTGCAAGTAAGAAAGCCGATCTTCCAAAGGCCGAGGGAATCTCCTCGCACGGGAATAAAGCACGTTTCATAAATTCAGACTCCGTTACGATATATACGTCGACGTGGGGTTGCAACGTGGGCGTTTCGAGGCTGGCGTTCGCGTATTCGTAAGGGTAGAATGGTCTGGTATACTTTCGTAGTGCGCGCCGTAGCGGCGGCTGGGCTCGCGCTTAGATAAGCTCTCCATTTTTATGTTATTCCTTCATACCTTTTTTTTTCTTGTTATTTATTATTATTTAGTTTTACGTCATATCAGGCATATGAAGTTTTTTTCTTCTTTCATTCTAGTCGTACAAAATTGTGTATTACTACAATTAGAAACTTTGCCAGCGATCGTACAGACCTCGTTCACCCTCGTGGCTCTAGGTCACAGAAAAAATGGAGTTAAGCAGGAAAATATTAAAGCAAGAAAAAAACATATTTTTTTTTTTGTCATCCACACGTCATTTTGACACAATTAAATCAGGCAAATTCCGCAACTTATTTCAGCACTGAGCTACCAAAAAATGATTTTCTGATCATGCGAATCGATCGCAGTTGTATTTGGATGGAATAAATACCTTTTTTGAAACCGCCACTATTGAGATATTTTTTCTTATTAAAGAACCATATCTCGTAAGTATCAGTCTGAAATTTTTCGAAAAAAAATTGAAAAATGAAAGAGTTACGAATATTTTACTGAAAAAGTACATTTTTCGCACATTCAGATCTTCACGAATTTTTTTAGACATGTTAATATTTGATTTTTTCCAAATTGACTGTTGCTACATATTCTACAATGTTCAAAGTATGTTCCATAATTTTTTGAAAAAAATCAGACGGATACTTTTTGTACGGCAGCCATTTGAAATTGATGTTGGGTCAATTTGACCCCCAGTATAACTACTACGTGATTCTACAGAAGTGTGACTACGGAGGGTTAAATATTGTGTAAAATTTTGAGGTAAAAACGAATCTTTGAGTATAAATAAATAAAAAAAAAAATATATATATGTATCCTTTATACATTTACGTTCTACTTTCGTCGATATTCACGGCTGGATTTAGTTTAAAAGACCCGAAACCCGGTGCACGAGTTTATTCAGAGTCTACAAGCCCACTTTAAGAAACAAGCTGAATAGCTTATTCGTGTTATATTTTTCAAGGAGATGTACACTAGGTTACTCGGAGTCATTTTATTTCAGTTTACTTATAGTAGACCTACCCACCAAGCGACTTTATTCGGAGTCAACAATTCGTTATGGAATTGAAGATACTTAATTGAAAATGAACCATTAGCCACACATTTCTTTCTTTTATTTTCTTTTTTTTTGCTTTTGCTTCTGTTTTTTTTTTTTTGTCTTTTGCATTTTCACCACATCTGAAAATCTCCGTACCTTTCCAACTCGATTAAGCGCATGTCATGATTTTAGCTGCGCCCATTGACGCCGGTGATTATTAATTTCTGTTGAAATTTAATTGGCTAGTGCACAGGATCGATAGCAGACACGTATCCTATACCAGTACATTATACGTATAACGTACACCGACCCCAGTCTATACTGGCATGCTCGAATCATGTCGGCAGACGTCGCACATCTCGACTCTCAAGCTGTTATCGGACTCAAGCAACCCCAGGTGCCATACACTGGTCTATCTATGACACAGCTTGTATACTCACCGTGTATGTTGTACCTATGCTATTATGTGAACAAAATAGACCTTTTGATACTCTGGCCTCGTGCTTCTTGTCTTCGAAAATAAGACGCCAGATGAATCGCAGCCTTGATCCATGTTTCATTTGAATCCTCAGTATAATTTTAGGAAATAGTCCATCGTGCAGTTTGACGTAGGAAATTGTCTGCATATGCGTAGGTGTAGTTTGCTCATCACTCAATGAATTATACTACTCAATCTAAACTTGGTCTGTTTGAATTTATATCACAGAACGGTCGGTTTGAAGTTCGGAATTTTGACGTTATTGATTCACAGTTTTTGGAAATGGTATTTCCCCGAAAGTCTGCATAGTCGATTAAAAAAACTCTGAATCGAAAAAACAGAGGTTCAAAATTCCGGAAGCCAAAGATCCGATAGATCGTGCCTCTTCATTAAATTTTCGGATTCTTGGACTTTCGGAGTTTCTAGCTGTCTGCATTCCAATCTTTCCGAATTTTAATATTCTTCACCTCAACGATTCTGAAAATTCTAAATAGCCTGAAATAAATTTGGAATTTTGATCGTCTGGTAGTTTCAAAATTCTGAACCTCAACTCGGCCCCCGAACGTTAAATAAAGTCTATGCAATACAAGTTGCGTTATTCCTTCAATTTACTCATGGGCTAGACGCTTTGAGCACAGGTGGTATTCGGATTATGTCTCGAAAGTTACAATTCTCGATAAATTCACGGTATAATGTGTTTCAACTATGCATAACGCAGGCAAGTATTGGTATACAGGCGAGCACACATATACCTACACAATTTACGTTTATAGACTGACGTATAGGTATATATATTATATATTCGTGTATAAATACGATATATACCTACCTATGTATGTATACTTTTACGAAAATTTAGTTTCATATACGTTGCTCCGCGGAAACATTTCACAGTTATTTTAGGATATGAGTAGGCTGACGGGCGGACAGAAAGGTAACTTTGGAATCTGCACTTTCTGCTTTTCTGCGGTTTCCAGTTGTGAGAGTGGAGTCGACGAATGTGAGCTTAAGCAGACAGGGAATGTAATTGCAACTGTGGGGTGCTCGAGAGTGTAGGCCCGGAGTCTGGTGACGTTATTCAGCCCAGTTTGATGAACGAACAAAAAAAGAAAAAAAAAAAAAAAAAATTCTCGGGAAAAAAATTCGTCGTTCTCGAAATTTTCGTCTCGTGAATATGATTTTTTCTCAATCCGTTCAGTCCGTACTCGAAACCCACGGTATGCAATGATTTCATGAAATAATTCGGGCGCGATTAATTCAGTTTATTTAAACCTCGGAACACTTCATTACAGCCGAAGATTCGAACCGCATTGCGTCAAGGGGATATGCGCTCGGAAATAGACTCAAACGTGCACCCCAATCAAAACTATGCTCCGACGCTTCCGAGCCCGGAAGTGTACAGCTCGTGCCAAAACGCAAGGTGGTTTAGCTGGGTCACCAAAATTAAACTTACTGCAACTGGAACTACTGCAACTGTATCTGCAACTGCAACTGCAACTGCAACTTCATTTCGTTCGCTTCATTTTTAATAGACTGAAAAAACTCTGCGTCGGGGTAATATGGAATAAATTTTCGACTCTGCGAACTGTTTTAGAAAATATATTTATCGCAAAATCGTGGCTGATTTTTTGAAACGTATGTACGATATACGATTGTGAGATCGAGCGTATATACCTAGTCCTGTTTAAAAACTCGATTGTGAATTATACGGTAATATATAAAAATGATCCGAGGTACGAATATTAAAGAAGGGTTTTGCGCCAAATCGATACGGGATAAAATATATTTAAATGTTTATTGTAAATCACAAGTATGGGACAGAGTTATGGCCACTGGCATTCGAGTTAAGCCTGGCCACGTCCTGCGGCGAGAGAAGGCAATTTGGCGAGCGGATGCTTGCCAACAAGAAAACACTTTCAAATAACCATAAATCACCTTTGGCTTATCCAAATTATACCCCATTCGATATCATTAGATCTGCGGAACTAAATCGCCCTTACTTTCTGCAAAAAATAAAAAACTTCTCACCCATCTCGAATGAGCTAAAGAGAAAAAGGAACAAAAAAGAATGTCATTCATCCCATCACTATCTTCCGCTCTCTTCAAAACTGAACACAACTATGCTAACAATATGATTGAGGAGCAATTTGCATTCGTAATTCGAGATCGGGTACCCTTACCCATACGCACTCTCGACACCCCATTCTTGTCGCCGTTCGATATCCTAACTTCTGTCTAGTTGGAATATAATTTTTCGCATAAGTTTAGGGGCAGTGGCGGATATGGTTCTGCTCTGGTACGCTCAAGAACGCCTGAAGTCACGCGAAGCTTGTGTTGCGTGTAAATTTGCATTGGTTCGTATTAAGCACGGCTACCTGAGCTAAGTTGGGACGTATAATAATTAGCTTGGGCGAACAAGCGCCGAATCATTAATCACGCTGGTTGCTGTTACACGCGCATTACGCGCTTGTAGTTAAAATCTTTGCAGTCTGATGTGGGGTAGGTGCTTTTACGCGATTCGACTTTCACCTGGGCATGTGAAAAAAAAAAAAGTTGACGAGTCATAAATCTCAGACGTGTATAAAAGCAATTTAAAAGTTTCTTTCTCTGCCGGTTTAAACAATCAACTTAAGGAAACTGTTTGCCATTTATATTGAATTTCGAATCAGCTTCTTGTGCTCACTGACCGATAAACTCAGCTCGAACGCCCGTCGTGATTATTATTCGCCAGAGAAGTTTAACCACGCAATTAAATGTCGCTGCTTATTTCATTCTCATTAGCTGATTTTAATACGTCTAAGACAAGTTTTTTTTCTCTTCTTCTTCTTCTTCTTCACTGGTATAATAATCAAGATGCAGACTCTAGAAGCATACGTAGTCAGCGTTGTCGTTACACCTGTAGGATATATTCGTCGCGCTTTGAAATCTCCCACGTAGTATGACTTGAATCGGGGAACGAGCTGGGAGGAAATTTCTTTTCCTTTTCTTTTTCTTTTTCAATTTCATTAAAAGGATGCTCGCTCGAACGTATTCGACGCCTGTATACCTACGATGTATTTTGTCTACGCCAAGGAATGCTACGGGAATTCGAAACCCCATAGTTTCGTTTTCGACATTTTTTCAATACAATATAGAACACCGATTGTTCACCCCACATTCCGTTCTTGCGTACAAACGTAATTGTGTAATTATTCAGGTGTAGTGGATTCATATGGATGTATTTCGCGAACCTGGTTCGCATACTACGCAGACCAAGTATATCTATGTACATACATTCACCAAACTTTGTTAACATCCAAACTTTACTCTAAGAGATTCGCTTTCTCAATGGATTTAACGAACGGGTATCTGTTCCAAACGTTTAGGAGAAAGAATTTAAAGGAGTCGGGTTATAGGCCAGAAAATCGTCGCGTCGATCAAATTCCTTACTTGATGAGAATGATGTGGCTGGGTTGAAGTTCCGAATGGTCGAAATTACGAATTTCAATATCACCGACTCACAGTTTTGAAAAAGAGTATATCCCCAAAAGTCTCGAAATTTCCTCAAAACTCGAAATTCAATTCGGATTCTTGGACGTAGCTAAAACTGCGAAATTGTCTCAAACGAATTGATAATTTTGACCGTTTGAAAATTCAGGACTTCAAGCTGCACGCCTGAATCAAAGTAAATTTTTCTTTTTGTTATGAGACCAAGATAGTCCATTGATAGGATTAGATGGAGGATTATAGACCACTCTTGGAAGTAAGTAATGAATATTAATTTTTGGATAGTGGCTGGCTGGAGTAGGCGACCGACCTTATACCTTGCAGGGTATACCTACACTCCCACTTCTTCATTGCCCCTTTTACCCCGTTCATCTTTTTCGAGGGATTCTCTCGACGGGGTAGGCAGCCGCCCTCAGCCGCCCTCAACCGCTGCTCGGTGAGAGTTTAATCACTACCACCCCCGTAATAATGGGAGGAGTACATCCTCTCAGCCGCCCCTTGGTTATAGGAGCCAAGAGCCAAGAGCCAACAGTCAGCAGCCAGAAGCCAGAAGCCAGATGCCAGAAGCCAGAAGCCTGCCGCCCTGACCATCATCCTGGCTGTCGTAGTTATACAATGTACGTACATACATATACACACCTTGGAAGTTGTGGAAGTGGGTAGTAGGTATATCGATGTGAGTCTCAGTGTCGGTGGCGGCAGTAGAGAATGTCTCTGCAAGCACTGATGAGTTCGAGGTCGGACAAAAGATACTGAGAGCCTGGAAAATTCCTCCTTCCTCTCCTCTCCGCCCCAACCTCAGGACAATCTCGTGTGCGTGGAGTGCGCGTGTGCTCTGTTCCTCTCGCGGTTGACTTTTCGCAACCCTCCGCCAAATAACAATCCCTATTGTCATGATCGTGCGGGAGCTACAGCCGTCGATTTCCAGCCGTTTTTTTCTCGTTTAGATGACGTGACTCATGCCTCATGGCTCAGGGTTCAGGTTACTTGTTGGTCATCGCACTTCTCGTTCGGATAGCCAATGGTCAGGATTATCCCACAAAGGCCAGCTCCTAGGGTATTGAATTTGACGGATGATCCACGTCCATTTATTTAGCCTCTCCTCTCCCTATTTTCTTCTCCTTTTTTTATCTACGTTCGACTAAGTCCTCGCCGACCACAAGCACACTTCGCTGAGGTTTACGGTTGCGTTCATCATTACCCAGATTCTACCGCTGTAATACTCCGCACTACGGTAATGATGAAGGTATACGTACGTATATTTCATAATACCGTAATGTCCCGGCCAGTCCCGGACTACAGTGCCGTGACCAATTTCGCTTGACCACCGTAACTCGCGTTGCGGTCTGTTCTAATTCATATAGGGGTTAAATTTGGGCGTTTGAGAGGCTCAAAAACGCTCTTACCTTTTCGTGTGCTGCCGAAGAACTGATATTCGCTCCAAGCTTTTCTACATTTTATTCAGCTTGCCAGATACACAAATTTCCAGACCCGATAATCTCGAATCACAAATTTGAAATCGTTAGAAAAATATATTTGAACAAAATGATCGTCTTTTCAGTCGAACTTTTAGTTTTTGTGCTTCCATATTTTTCGACCATATAAATGTATGATTACAAATTTGTTTATTCTTTTTCCCGATTGGCTTTGTCCTCGTCGATAATCGGCGCGAGATTTTCATACATATTCATTTTTTATTCATGATTTGCGATTCGTATACAGATTTTTTTTTTTATTTCGTTGACAAAATTTGAAGCTACTTCAATTCGCAAATATATTTATGGGATTATGATTTCAATATTGAAAATAAAGTCGTTAAATAAGTTTAAAGTGTTATGGTGATTCTTATTTTTTCTTCTCCATGTACGAGTATTGTAATACGTCATATAACGAAGATTTACATTGATGAAGAAGCGGTTTCAATTTATTTTTCTTCGCTCGGTTTTCTTTGCCGTATACTAAAGCTCGTATTATACTTCAGCTTCTTTATTCTTAGCTCTGTAGAAGAAAAAAGAAAGAATAAGAAAAGGGAAAAAAGCGAGTTTCGTTATACTCGGCATCTCAAGGTGATTTGTTCCAATATTTCGGCGGTTCAACCCCACGAAATTTAAATAATTATATTTGAATTTTCATGAAAACGGTTCTGCCTTGTTTTCATCCTGAGATTGAGATGACTAAATTTTCATACCCAAACCGTGTCTACGGAAAAATACGTCAAATATGACGAGCCCCAATTTTCCCGGGAATGTTTTTCCTCGTTTAAATTCTTCTTCATTTTGAATAATTTGAAAACTTGAATGAGAATAGCTTCGAAAATTTTCTTCAAAACCTCGCGAAACTTCAGATGAAAAACTGCAGCCTATACGCACCAATATTATCAAATCTTTACTGATTCTAAATTTCGCGATGAATATACCAATCAGCCGAGTTAACGCGACCGTAATGTAACAACATGTGACGGAAAATTTTGACACGTAGCTTCCATTCGTCCCTATATATCCAATTACATTTGAACTACATGACAGCCGGAAACCGTGCGTGAATTAAACGTTGGTACGATCGCATCATGAGAGTGATTAAATTCTCCAAGTGTACTGGAAGGGTTACATCAACACTAACATAAAATTGTTACAGATCAAATGAATTTTTACTCTTACTTTCTGCGAATAAAAATGATCCATATCAGCTGTACTTATACCGATTCCACAATACAGTCAATTCAGAGACACTGAAATCCGCGCCTATAGCATATTCTACAATTATTATCGCTAAGAGCGGATGATCCAAACGATAATGAATTCGAGAACTCAAAGAATGTGACTTTTACGGGTTAATATTTCGCTGGGCAAAAGCTCGCTGTAGGTACCGATATAGGTGTGTGACTACGTGTAAATAGCCCGTCTACATAGAATACATAAAGTGAGAAAATTGTCAAAACGCTTACCATTTATCCCTCAGACAATAAACTCTCTCTCATCTCCGAAATAGTACCCCGTTGTAGATACTATACCGTTATATTCGGATCGATATAGCGGCAGATTGGATTGGAGTAAAAATTTGAAAGAGGGGTAGGAAAATGTAGGCCACATCAACGAACCTGGTAAAATATATTGACAGGCGGTTAACAGATGTCGGTTGGTATTCTCGTCAGCGACGTCGAGAGCGCTAATCGAACACTCGACGAGCGTGTTTCCAAACGAACCCTTTACCGATCTTGGTCTTTTATCCCGTTCAGTGTCTAGTTGTAGTAAGTACTCGTGACATGGGAACAGCACGGCTTTCCACTCTCGGAGCTTAAGCAATTTCGTTCAACGCCAGTCGCAGATTTATATATAAGCCGGTAACAATCTTGTTCAAATCTTGCTCCTTCAAACTTATGTATACATATACTGTCATCACGTTCAACGTATTTTCGCATGCTTCGCTCCTTGTATATGAGATTTTAAGGCATTTCTCATTATATTCAAGTTCCCATCAATTAAACATTCATTTTGCTAAGAAGGTAGAAGATGATAACGAGAGTCTTGACGTTAAACAGTCGTCTGCACATGCCTAAAGTCATACTACTATCATTATATTCGAGAAATGTGGCTACATCATACCGCCACATATCGATCACATCAGGTATCCTCTCATTCCAGATGTCTATGTCTCTTGTATATACCGGTTATCATCGAGAGGACATAATCGGGACATTTCACATTCAATGTCAGCAGTACACATACGTGGTACGTATTTTGGTGGCCTACTTGAGAGGCACTTAGAACCGAGGCTTGATGCGGACATCGGGAAGCACATGAATTGCTCATATGTAGCACTTGGTACGTTGAGGGAACCAACTGCGAAATGCAGAGCGAATTATCGGTGCATAAGTTATCGTTTGCTGATATGAAGATCGAGTGATCAAGTTTTGTCAATTTTTTTTTTCTATACACGTAGTCGATAGTCGGTAAATTTTTGTTCGGCTGCAACGAATACGAAAAGTTTGATAAATCCGACGGTTATCCTCGTGATAAAAATCAGCGATTAGGTTACAGCCAGGACGTTTAGTAAATTATTTATGTTCGACGTACCGTTAGACTAGTAACAGCTGTACGGGTAGTTCGGAATGAAATATCTTAAAAGTTTAATGACGCAACTTTTTCAACTCGGTAGAGTCTTAAGCGAACTGCCCTGCTGAACAGTTTTGATCTGCACCCCCGTGCATTCGTCGAAGAACTTTACTAACGCTTTGAGATATAGCGTTTCCTGCATCGACGTCTATTATTTAATCCTCAAAGACGAGTTTGACTCTAAATGTATCGCTACATCGATATCATGTGGGAATATGTTTGATGGTGGAATAGAAGCGAATACTACGAAAAATATTGTGACTTGGTTATTCCATTTCGAATTGCTTATTTGGTCTCGCGTTCGCGAAAGAAAAATAAAATAAATAAATAAATAACCCGCACAGCATCCAAGATCTCCGGGTATATCACGGCAGCCATTACGTCCTTCGCGGAATCGCGATCAGTTTTCTCTGTGAGCTGAATATACGACCGTACCAGATTCGACCTCACCCTACCACAGCGGATATATACATTTAGATATAATGGCATCTGTCAAACCACCGTGTGCCCTGTGCATGACAATCTTTCACAGCTCGAAATATCACAAGATTTTTCATGAAATGAAACAATCTTCATTTCGTGTCGGATATATACCGTAGATGTCACAAATCCACTCGTACAGAGTGAACATTTTCCAGTAAGATCAATACAGTTCGAAAAGGGACTGCGTGTGTAGATTGAAAATCCTAGCCAAGATTTAGTCGGGCTTAAGAAGTGAGAATCTCTAATTGGATTCTCGGCCTTGAGTGGAGATGCTCTAGTTGTTTAAGAACTCGTTGATAAGCACACTAGACGGAATAAAGTAGATCTCGAAATTCGCTGCCTCGGAGTAAATGCAGAACTGATAATAATTGCCCGGGTTATTGAATACGTTTTGATAGTTCGAGAAATTTTCAAGTCAAATTTATCGACTGGTAATTCACCATCGATTTCAGGAATCAAAACTTTGTTACAACTTCATTTATCCCAAATCCTGTCGGTGGTGGTTCCTTGAAATTCTCTAATTCAGTATCAAATTTCATAGAAATTTAGGTTTGAATGTATTAACGAAATGTAACCAACGTCAAAGCCGAGTTGAATTCATAAATTAATTATTCCATAAGTTATCCTGACTGCTTTTGGGAAAAGCGAGATATGATTCTTGATCCTCAGAAATACGTCTCGAGATATAATCACTGAGGGAAATGCAGGGGTTGAGATTTTAGAGAAAAGGGAGATATACATTCTCTCGTTGGATCAGTACTGACATTTCATCGAGCCCATTAGCATCTGATTCCATAGCAGATTGCCGCTGAGAGCTTATCTTAGATAGAACCATAGTATATATATTTTTAAATATTCCGAAAATCTGTAAGTACCAATATACTTCGCCGAACGGTACTTTTTTTTCTCTCCCTTAAGCTCCGCGCCATCGTAACTGCAGACCCAGACCCTTTCTCTTCGGGAACCACGATCTATTTCGACTGAAGAAGAAAAAAAATATATGGCATTCCCGGTCCTTGTGTTTTATAGACAGTTATGGGATGTCTGGTAAGCTTAAGATAAAGCGCGACGCGGTGAGGCATTTCTACCCTCCATACTCTCGCCACTCTTGTGTCGCTTCTACCTAGTCTACACGGCGTCTATATCTTAGATATCGCTTCTACACCAGAGTCTATGTACCATCGCTAAGCGTGTTTCCCTGAAGCTGACAGATTAGCTTACCGTATTTCCGTGCCGAAGTACCAATACCTATATACAAGTACAAGCTGTGCGAGGTATACACGAGCCAACCTTGCATTAGCTCGTACTTCGATGCAGCTAACCCTCTTTTGGCGAAATCGAGTTATGGTTCAACACCAATGATTGCACTCTCCATTTAGTTAAGGAGAGCGGTAAATGTCAGCGAGAACTAAAAGCGATTTTACTGCAGTGTGGGCTCATTCATTTTCAAAAATTGTTTCACAAGCTGGTGTTAAATTTGTTTTTTTTTTGACCGAACAGGTTGAAGAAACCGTGTATAGTGGCCATACCAAAAACGGATGCCCAGAATTTCTTTCCACTTTGTCGGTAATTACTCTGAAAAGCTGTGTGCAGTGTGTCCCAGGAATTCTAGGAAAATTAAAATGTGTAGTGGGTGTAAAGCGAGGGATTCTTACTCTGCACGAGGAAGAAACGTAGGTAATGAACACCGGTTTAGGACGACTTTCTCACGGGTTTTTGCAATCTGAACATGGATTAATATCTTTGCGAGGTTGATGACTCGCTGCAGTGTAAATTCTACACCGTTTCAATATCTACTGTACGTCAAGTTAACGTGGGGGCAATAGGGTTTCCAACTCTTGATGATTTTTCGTACGGCTTCGCCCAGTTAGGAAAGAAAAATGCTAGACAGAAATATCGTGTAACGAAAGACACTGCACGAATAGCGAGGGGCGTCGTCAAGGGATAGCACGCAATTTTTGAGGCTTCCATGAAATGGATTTTAATTTTTTTTTTTTGATTTAATGTCTGCGTTCAATTGACAAGAATTTGGGATATTGTTAGAACACGCCGGAAATTCGGTTCATTTGTCACAATTGTTTTAATAATCAAAGTGTCAACTTGACTGCAGGGTTGTCCAATTCCGCGTTACTTCTAGCTACCGCGAGAATCTGATCGATCTGAGTCTCTGACGCGGCCTGAGCTTTTCATGTATTTATAATCCACCAATCGCTCTTCCCAGGTTTGAAATCCGTGAGTATTTTCTGGCTGGGAAAACGATACAAATTGAATCGGGTCGCAGAGGAAATTATAATTTCCATCCGGTTATTGGTTCGGTTTGGATGGCGGAAGTTGGCGCAAACTTGATAGCGGGAATACTCGTCGACTCATCTGCGGTTATGCACCGGAATTTTTGTGGGGTAGATATCAAAAAGAAAGAAGAAAAAAAATAACATCCATTACAATTTCGCGTCGCTGTTAATTTTCGATCTTCCATCCCCCACTCAAATCGCAGAGCGCCGGAATAATATTCGATCTGATTAATATAAGTATGTTAATTGCCCGATCTTCTAATTTCCCTTGCTTAATTCTTCCCTCGCCTGATTCCGATCCTCCCGTATTTTCTCAACCCCCCTCAGTTTTACCGGCCAATTTAACTGGCCTCCGATTGAACGCTAACCACCGCAGGGCAGACCAGACTTTGGAAGGTCCCGAGGAAAGACAAGGGTCTGACAGCCACCTGTATACGCTGTATAGTAGGACATATATATTTTAAATCAACTCGAGAATCTCGCGCTGACAACGGGTTTGAATGTTTCTTCTTCAAACATGTTAGCTCTCTGGCCGCAGAATTTCTCCTCCGCCTTTGACCCGGTTCTATCCGGAACATTGACCATCGGTTCAACTAGGATATAATTACATCGTAGATTCAGGGGGATTTGGTGTTGCCTTTTGTTGAGGGAGAATGACGGAAGAATACTCCGATAATCTTGGCTTATGGTTATTGAATTATTATTATTATTTTGTTTTTTCTTTCTTTACCACCAGGATGATCCTCTCCTGATATTATTATGGCGGACGTTATATCGCTTGGGAAAACTTTTAACAATCGTATCCTGAAAAATTCTCCTCTACCGTAGAGAAGAATTTCTCCTCGCTAGCTCCTCGACAATCCGGTGGCTTTGATATAAACGAAACGGAACGAACCGAGTATACTTCCAGAAGTTTTCTAATAAAAAAAAAAATAAAAATAAGAAAAACTCTGGACCCCCCTTCCAACTACCTTGGCGCACCTCTATCGTCGATAACCTTTCCCAATTGGCATCTTGGGGCTACGAATCCATCCTGACGAATAAAATAAATCAACGGTGTCGAGGTAGCCAATGAAAAAGTTGGACTGCAGCCAAACAGCTTCCATCCAACGAGCTAACCCTGTCTTTTTCTATTCTCGAAACCCCTGCCCAGTTTCACCACTCACGTTAAATAATTCCGATTTTTATTGCGTCGTCAGTTGCAGGGGTGTGCGCGGTGACGGGGAATTTCTTCAACAAACCTCCCTGCATTTTTTTTAAACTTTTGAGACGATCTATCGAAGAGCCCGATCCGATTCCGACGCATATATTTGATCCGACGAGGTGGATCAAAACGTACGAATCTAATTATGCCAAATTCGATAATATCCATCATCCTAACTTCCGGTTGTACACGTAACAGCACAGTGGCGCCATCGGAGTTTGTAAAGTGGGCCGAAGGTATGACTGCACAGCGTAGGCACTCGGCTCGTGAATATTAGAAAAGCATTTCCACACTAAATAGCACAAAGCCCGGACATGCTCAGACACAAAGTAGAGGGAGATCTGAACACACAACGACTCTACATTATGCAGCTAACCTACATCCCGGCTTCTCTCGGCTGCAAAGGTGAACCTGGAGGATCTCCACAGTTTCGTGGCGAGACACAGATAGTTTCAACAGACCAAAGTTCACCAGGGACATACCAGAACCTCCCGCGTTTATGATTAAGGGTTGAACGTTTGCAGACTACGGTCACGCTTCGATGTTAGCGGTGTATTATACCCGCGTTTCTCCACATCTACATGCGTATGCACGTATACCTGATGTACCTATGTCTACGTGAGTCCAGGTCCTCGAAATCGACCTAAAATTTAATAGGGTAGGATATAATCGTTCCGAAGAAAGACATTCATCAACGAATCAGAATCGAGCCTCTGCCCCAAGAGACGTGTGATAAAACTTAATCTCACTTCGGGCTACGATCGATGCTGGACTTTAGTTAAAACTGATCAAATTCGCGACGATATGAGCCTCGAAATTTACAGACAAGTCATTTGGTGAATTGGACATTGTGAATAACAGAAATCAGCTGCAGAGAGGTGAATAATTAACGAAAGCTACATCGATTGGCATTTAGCAAGCGATTGCAGATTTAAAGGAACCCGAAAAAAAAGCGAACACACCTGAAATAATTAAAGTGCAGGTCATGATGATAAATATCTCTCTATTTATTTTTATCCGCAGGCGGCGCCATGCGGTTAGCCACGATGAAATTATCGCCAAAAGTGAACCAGCTTCTCTCACCATATTGGATTTTTTTTGGGGAGCCTTATACTTTCTCCCCCCGTACGATAACCGATAAAAAATTACTGCCCAATACCTCTATTGGGCAGAGGAGAAATACCGTTCGGTATAGGTACTTTATATTTCGCATAGCACTTATCGTTTACACGGGTGCTGTCAGAGTGGAGTCGTTAAATATACGATTGTGTAAATATATTTGAAAATTGGTAGTTTGAAGAAATCGAATTGCAGTATTGAATAGGACATCCAGGGAAAACGTAGACCCTGCGGAAAGTTTTTCACAATTTTTTTTCTCTTTTTTTTTTCTCTTGCTGGGTCTCTGTGAATCGCTATGAGGTTGTAGCGGCTTATAGAGCTGCAGTATGATATGTATAGCTGAACAGTAAAGCGATCTTTGCGTTTGAAAATAAATAAAATGTAATAGTCGAAAAAGTAAGTGATGAGGTTTGGCCAACAATGCGTTCACTGCTCTGAGATGAATTGAAATAAACTTCTCAACCCTTAAACGATTTTCTCTCTGTCGTCACGGGCACACAATAGAGCACGAAGCAACGCGGCTGTGCCACGAATCTCACTTCAAGATATTGAAATACAGTTTGACGTGCGATGAAGTAGGCAACTACATTTCTGTCATCAACTTTTCACGTAAAACACATTCGTCATCGATTAGCTAGTTTGGCTTATATGCTCATAGGCTTGTCTTCAAGCCTTACTTTGCATTCTTGAAGAAATATTGGGCTCGGGTTGAAGTTCCGAATTTTCGGTGTCTTTCGATTAGAAGATTTTTAAATCGACTGTGCAGACTTTCGGGGGAATATCCTATCTAAAAACTGTGTATCGGTAATCTTAATATCCGAAATTCTTACCGTTCGGAACTCCAAGCCAGCCCCGATGATGCATCTCTTGAATTTCGAAAGTACAGGTCAATTGTAAAATCTGATAAAACCTCTGTTAAAGATTAGTACTTTCGAACAAAGAATCAAATACCTTGGGGTTCCCTCGTGATCTGGATTGATCGTATGAATGTCGACGATAGATTTCAAATATTGTCATAAAGTATTGAAAAATAATAAACTACTCGAATCAGGGCTCGCTTCATGTAGTACGTGAAGAAAAGCGATTAAAACTTGGTACAAAAGTTAAGAAATTTTAATTTCTGTTAAACGCAAAGGATGTATCTCCACCTGGTTACCGGTTAGCAAAGTCGAAACAAGGGACACTTTGGCTTGGGTTTGTGGGAAGAACACCTGAGAGAAAGATAACATGGGGGTTACCCCTCGGTGGTAGAAAGTCCTCACTCATTCGAGTATATATAGTATATACCTATACATATAACATAGTCGGTAAGTTCTTCCCTGCGGCAAGTTTCACCGCGTTACGACACTGGATCTCGGCCGAGGGTTATACGGCTGGAAGCGCACTTGGTTTTATTTTCACGAGGCTTTGCGTAGGCATTGATAGCTCTTGGCAGAATCGTGTAGCGAGGTAGGGTAGCTACGCTGTACTCTATATACGTGAGTTTTGTGGCAGGTGGCTAAGGTTGAGTATAAGGGTACGCAGAGAGATACCTGGTGTACTCAAGGAGGTATCTCTGACGAGCTAAGAGCTATAAAGACGCGGTAGCTGTAGAGGCAGACGGTAGATATTTAGGGAAGGCTTGAGTTCACGCGCCTCCCTATACCTACCCTTAATCGTTTGAACCCCGCTTCAAACAACCACCACCAGATCGATATCAACACGTCCTTACAGCCTTCCTTCCCTTCAAGTAGATCTTTTGCCAGTCAGACGACTTTTGATTCACGATCAAAATTTCCAAGCTCTGCTCTAGCCCGCGGAGAAGAAAGTGGGAGGAAATCGAAATAAAAGCGAAGAGTGAAAACCGAAAAACAACAACAAAAAGATTCGTTTCAAATTACGAAAGTCGTGGAAATCTCGACAATTGTCGCAGCCGTATCTCACCGTCAGTTTTACTTCATTGAGCAGTCAAGAGCGTGAAAAATACCCGGGGAAAACAACGAAAGAACGCCTAACCATTCGACCCTTGATTTTATCAATGTGATTCGAATTATTCATTACTTCAGAAATGGATTTTGCACTGTGGAAAACAAATGGGTATTTGATGCAGATATCCAGTTATAAGCGGTTCAACAAGTTAATGATCTAAACAAGAATGGCGATGTCAAGTAGGGATTGTATACAACGCTTCCATAGATTAGCTATGATAATAGCTAATTATCTGCATCCTTGCGATAATTAAACAGCTGAAAAACCTCCGTCAATTAGACACTGCAGAAAGAAAACTGCGGTCCTTCTTCGGTGAATTGTTTCAGAATTTTTTTGAAGTCATAAGAAAAAAAAATATATGATTAAGCTCTGCAGTTTTTTGAAGCGTAATTAGCTCTTCATAAAATCGCAATTTGTTCACGCAACTGGGTTGAAGATGTAGAAAGATGAAATAGGCGTCGATGGACTGGGCCCCCGAAATACTATCAGTTGCTAACGCGCGGTCCACCAGAAAATAAGATAATGCGAGACTGAGGCGGGTGAAAAAGAGTCGAACTGAAACTCAACTCGACTCGGCTCATCCACGAGCTTAACGACCGAGCGCGCACGGGTTCAGCTCACTTTTGCCCTGCGTTTACTTAATTAAAACCAGCCCTCTCTTTTCTTCTTGTCTCGACCGTTTTCCCTTCTTTTACCACCCGTCCTCAATTTTCTCTTTCCCTCGGCCTGGGCCGAGCACAAACGTTCTCTCATGGTCGACCTCGACCAAACCCTGTACGCCGTACCCTACCCTACCCCCTAACGTTTCAACGCCAGGAAAAGAGCGCGAGTATCGCGGCTACCCCGTGGAGGGGTGGCTCCTGGAGTTCCCTCGCGCGGTCGTAATCCACAGAAAAGCTGGCATACAGTGACTGCCGTCACGTCGAGAGACCTCACGTGTATATCGTAACCCTCTCGTCCACAGGAGTCGAGAAAATTAACTTGAACATTGCCAATGGACCAGAATATAAGAATTAATGCCCGATTTATCCTCGAGGGAAAATATCTTGGCCAAGGAAATAAACTTTTCTTTACTTCGTTACTTTTATCTCCGACTGCTATCACTCTCCCGTTCACATCCTATCAATCCGCACGCTCTTTCTTTTTAGTGAATTTATCCGGTTCTCGGTATCTGCACTTTTATACAAATATACTTCTTCGACCTGTTCCATTGAAGTTCGGTAACTTTGGCGAGCCAAAGAAACGGCTCTTATCGTTAGCGAATTTCTCCCTTTAGTCGGTTCGCTGGTATTATGTTGGCTGGTGTACAGACAGCACGGAGGTAATCCTCGCAAACAGTAGGCATAAAGCGATTAATGCCTATCCATAATTGTGGGAACCATAAGCTGTTTATTGATCGAATTTAGGCTCAATCGATGATGTTATCCTAGCCGCTTCGGAGCTATATCGCACTGATTCCGGGTTAACAACAGACCCCGGTTAACAACGGGGTAGGTACTGGCCGAAGCTACGTAGGTACTATGCCGCTGAAGTGGCATTTAATTCTGTTAATATTGATCGACAAATAATGTAGCTTGTTCAATAGCGTGCTATAATGATGCCGACAGTTTAGTAGTAGTGTATATAACTATACGTGTATATCTAGCGTTTTAAACGACGTTATAAAACTGTGAGGTTATCGTATCATCTGTGATAGTAATCCGATGAAAATCCCACCGCACGCAAAGTTATGCTTGCCTCGTTTCATATTCAAATTGAATACCCGATGCATTTGATCTACCGAATCAGAATACCTGCAGCATGGTTTCACGTCCAATTCAATACTGCAGCAGCTTGCGCATAGTACCTACGTACCATGCCAGCTATCAGCTGGCAACTCGATTTTGAAGATTTCTCGAGGATACTTTTCGGGAACTTCGTGGATCTCTACTTACGTCTGCAAATATGGAAATTCTGTGTATTATCTCCAGTTGAGATTTTCGACAAGCTTTTCGAATACGGGTATCGCGTACTGCACGTTACTGGAAAGAATCGGAAAGGAAATTTGTTGTAGAACTTTAGTTTTCTAATTCATAGTTTCGAAACTGCTGATCGCTGACGTAGCTACAACATTGGATTGATTTCTGCATGATTAGTCTCCGAAGGGGAGACGGAGAATTTGAGGAAAAAAAAAGCTATTTGAAAGTTGCCAACTCCCCGCAGACTCCCGGTGTGACTCGGGTTAAATTCCGGTCCTTCTACGGATTGTGATTCGTCCTGGGAATGAAACGAACCGTGAACTCAGTAGCGGAATCTCTCGTTTAATTATCCGGCACGTCGAATGAAGCGGTGATTAACAATGGCGTTGACGGGTTCGTATGTCCGGCCCGCGCAGTCTCCTATTATCATCACGTCACTCAATTCAATATATTCGTCCTTCGAAAGATTGTTATGTCGGCGCTGGTTTAGTTCGTGGTTAATTTTGATCAAGTGCCTCGGATTACCGCACGGATTATCGAACGCTAAAGTGAATTTTTCAAATTTAAAACCCCTCCCCGAGGCGATAAAATGGGTTCAGTTTTTCATTCAAGTTTTCCAATTCAATTGCTGGATTTCTGCTCATCCGATCGTCCGGGAAGAAGTTACCAAAACTTTTACTGGCTTGAAAGGTTTTTTTTTTTTCTCTCTTCTGGATTTTAAGCAAAAATATGTAACTGCAGAAATTAGTTGTAACCAACAATGTGTGTAGTGCTTTTAACCTCATATAGACCCTTCTTATTACGTCGCTAATTGTTTTCGGTGAGAGGTCGACGCTAGATGGTGGGACTGGAGGGTGAGCTCGTCGCAGCGTACGTGGCGTATCTTAATCGCGGTCTTACGCGTTCTGTTCAAAGACTCGTGGGGCTACGAAGACGGGGGGGTGAAGTTGTGGTAAACCTTTGTAATTGGGTCGCGGCTAGGCATTTACCTCGCAGGTAATATCCCTCTTGTAGAAGGTATGGCAAACTAGCGCCATTCCATCATGTTGTTGAAAAAAGGATAATAGCGTCATTTTTTAAAACTTTGTATCAAATTTGGGGGTATTTTATTTATTTTTTTTCATCTTTTCTTACTTCATAGGCAATCAATCGGATCCAGGAATATATACGAACTCGGTCGAAAGTTTAGTATTTGATTTTTCGATCCATTTCAAGGCTTCCTCGAACCGGATAACGGAAGCTGATCGAAGAGGAGAGGGAAGTGGAGTCTTCATTTCCGGCTATTTATCTGAAAGGGTTTTGAGAAACCAAGAGAGTGAAAGAGAGGGCAAACATCTCGACCTTTTTTTGTTTTTTTTTCGAAAAAAGAAATTCTATTTTCACCATTCCGTGGGGTTCGCGCACTGGGCATTGAGAGAGGGATTTTATTTGGGGGAACAAGATAAAAAAGAACGAAAAAGAGAAAAAAAAAAAACCATCTTTTTCTCAGCCGAGGAAAAGCTTAGAAAAACAGTTCAACGGAGGAGAATTTATATTAGGCAATAAATCCTTTGAAGTGAAGCAGCCTCGTAGAAAAAGCTCGCTTGTAGGTACAAAATTTTTTACTGATTTACATTAAATGGGATGAAATTTTGTATTCCGTGTACGATATACTATAGAGAAATGAGAAATTCCCAATTTCCGATTCTACGGCTGTCTCGCCGAACGGCGAACACCGCAACGCGCCTGGAGGCAGCAGGCGTGACGTAATAAATGTACAGCTTTCGGTCCTCGACTTCGTAAAAGTGAAATGCAAATTAAATGGAGACTGACACAAAATGCTTTTACCTAGGCCAGCCGAATTTTTCGAAAGCTTATTTTCTTACCCGCCGCAGAAGTTCGACAAAATATGAAATATAAAAAAAAAACAAAAAAAAGCTCGTCAAATCATGACGAGTTTATATCTACGCTTCGAAAATAACAAATTCATGTAGGTACTCAAGCTCCGAAACCACGATGTAATAAATATCGACTTTGAGTCCCAGCTTTGCATGAGTAGATGCAAATGAGATGAAAATTAACACGATACGTTCTTTTTTGGGGATACTGAGATCACGGGACTCCCTCCATAACTGGAAAAGATCTAACGACCACTCGTATAATCTTTGCCAAAACATGGCTCTACGTATAAATGCTATGGAAGTATAGAATTTGCGTATCTACTTATACGCTCCGATCTACATATACGTCTAAAAAAAATTTCATTCAAACTACCAAATAAAATTTTATTTAAGCTCCAGCGATCCGCGAAAATTATCCAGACTGATCGATTAGCATACCTGGAGCATCTGTAATACCCGGAATTAAAATATTTTTTTTCGCCATGAGCGGCTCTCAGCTAAGCAGATCCGGTTCGAATTTCATTTATCATAGAAAAAAAAACAGATAAAATAAAATAGAAGAAAAAAAAGAAAAAATAGTGGAGCTAATTAGTTGGGGACGCGAGCTCATTGGCGCATTCGCAAGCCCATGATTGAATGGAGCGTAGACGAATTCTGAAAGGACTAGGAAAGGAGGATTGAGAGAGAGGGTTTATCGGATGAGAGAGAAGTACGAAAAACTCCCGCGGGCTGTGAAAGGTCTCTGTCAGTGGATAGGAGCCCCAGTAGGTATATCTGTATAGTAAAGCTCGGTGCACACCTTGCAATGTACACAAGTCGAAAAATGAAACTAGATAGGTATACCGCGATGAAATATTCACGATGTATTTCAAGTGTACAGCTCGCCCGTTATTGTGTGCACGGATTAATTGGGTTAACGCGTCTCCCTGGCGACTTTATTCAACCGAACAATTCCGAGGTAAAATTCAGGTCAATTTCACAATGCTATTGCGGAAAAAAAAATTTCACCTGGTTTGTTCGACAGTGAATTACAGCCGTCTATATAACGTCTGGATAAAATTCAACTCTGTCTACAGTAACTATTATATCGACGCCTGGGCGGAAGAAGATCGTATCTCGGAAAACCCGTGAAGAAGATCGTAACTCGGAAAACCGGTGAAGAAGATCGTAACTCGGTCAACCCTTGAAGAAGATCGTAACTCGGAAAACCGGTGAAGAAGATCGTAACTCGGAAAACCCGTGAAGAAGATCGTGACTCGGAAAACCGGTGAAGAAGATCGTAACTCGGTCAACCCTTGAAGAAGATCGTGACTCGGAAAACCGGTGAAGAAGATCGTAACTCAGAAAACCGGTGAAGAAGATCGTAACTCGGAAAACCCGTACGGGTTTTCTGAGTTACGATCTTCTTCACCGGTTTTCCGAGTCACGATCTTCTTCAAGGGTTGACCGAGTTACGATCTTCTTCACCGGTTTTCCGAGTTACGATCTTCTTCACAGGTTTTCCGAGATACGATCTTCTTCCGCCCAGGCGTCGAATTATATATCTATAAAAACAACTCGTTTCCTGTACAATTCAGGCATTACCCTGCAGAAGATTCCCAGTTTACCAATTTTCATCACCCTTTTGTTCAGCAATTAAAGATGTTCAATCGGCAGTCAATTTTTCTTCCGTGAAAGAGCGAAAGCTCAATTTTTTTAGAACAGGTAATGCTTTAGGAATAGTCACATTATTCGTGCCCTGCCCCGGATAAAAGTATCTTTTATCTAACGATGTAACGCGATAGACTTGTTTTACCCAATTATTTTGCCTCGCCCAAAACGCGAGTATAGACACGGCCCTCCTTAAGCTATGCAAGAGTTATACTATACTGCTTATCCCATGCCGAAATTCCCGCTTCTGTAAAACCGTTAGCTATTTTGTCAGTGTAATGTTGAACCCTCCTGGCTCCCGTGCCACAGAATGTCGCCTCTTCGGCGACAAGGCGAAATATTCATAAAACTATGCATAGCCCGAAGCATCCGGGTCAGCAACGGTGCGCGAGCGCCAACAAGGAGTTCCCCTGCAGGTTCATCTTTGCGCTCTTCCTCTTTTGCCCTCGCCTCGGGGTTTACGGCGACATGGCAGCTTGACGACCTTGCGGAGAATATAATCAAAGCACGAGTCCTTCGCCTTGGCTAAGGCTTAAAAATACTTTTATACCCCGTTTCAGAAGCAGAAAAATTTTACGTTTTAAATGTTCAGTTAAAGTGACGGGGTTGCTGCACGAAGGGTAACAACCCCACGATTTAGATTCAGTCTATCCACACCTTGGCATTGATTCTATTCCCTCTATGCTAAACAAAATTTTATCAATCACCTGTGAAAAATTGAAGAAAATTAATTTTTCCAATGATGTAGGTTTTAAATTTGTAATTGGTCATGGTCTGCAGTGAAATTATCTTCGTTCTTTCCCTTAATTTGTATTTTTTGACCGAATACTAGGCGTCTGAATATCGAGATTGTTTGAGCATCGGCCTCGGCAAGGTGATGGAATACTTGGGCGAAATACCAGGGCTAAAATCCGTCTAAATTCTCGGCACACGAGCTTGCGAAACGGAAACAGTTGGAGTGGGTTTAAACTTGGCAAGGAATGTGTAAAATTTTGAGCGTGATAAATATGAGCTGGTTTCTTTCCCGCCTCACAAAGCAGGAATCCCTCGACACATACTGCACAGTGTATATGTATGTACATACATACGACGCCGTTGAAGTTTTCGTCCATTTTTTTTCACCGACTCGCCCCAGACTGCAATCTGCTAAAAAATATCACATATATTTTCTTACATCCCCTTGAGCCTCGCTTACCTCCCCAGCGTCTAACTTATCTCTCGTCTCTCGGTTTTTGACTTCCCGTTTCAGGGCGTGGATACCGTAAGCTGGTGTTCTAGGAATGTCTTTTACAGGGCAAATACCGTGAAAGCTGTAAAAGCTAATCTAAGGTAAACCTGCTGTCTGTCTTTGATCAGGTATTCCCATCATTACTGAATACCAGGACGATGTAGATACTCACAAGTCACAATCTCCGTTCCTTCGAGACTCGTACAGTAAAGAAGCCTTTGGCTTAGTCTCGTATTAAACCTCAAGCGACTTGATGTTCACTCACTTGCAAGATACCGCTGGCTGCACTTCTGCACTTGAGATCACTAATTTCTGGTTAGCCACTAGAGAGAAACTTCCTGGAGGTTCTGGATATAGCAGAGCTGCTGTTGGCAGGTAACTAGATGATTAACTTCGTCGGTAAACGTATGTATAAGCAGTTGTTCAAACCCTTGAAGATTACCGAACAACCGGAAGGCAATTTTTAGCTTTAGTTGGGAAATCTTGTAGCGAAACGTGTGGAGAATATCTTCTGATCATAGGCTCGTATGCAAGTATCGGTCAAGTTCGATGAAATGGGATTAAAATCGGACTGGTACCAATTTCGATCTTGCTTATAACACTTCGATAAGTTCGGTAATATAGAGTATAAAATTGCGAAGCTAATTCGATCAGGTTTCATTTAGAGCTAATTTCAATCAATAAAACGTATAGCTGTACGGGGAAAATTGTGTCTCGGCTGAGTTTACTTTGAGATAAAAGAGGAAACTTCGAGAGGAGCGATACTTTCGTTGGAAATTTAGCGAGAAAAAAAAAAAGTTGGAAAAGCTTTCGACAATTGGGTCGCGTGATTAATCGAAGCTTACGCAATCCAGCTTCACAATAAAAAAGAAAAAAAAAGAAAGAAAAAAAAAAACACAAAAAATAATTATCGAAGGAAACGAGTTAAAAGTAAATGGCCGACCCAAAGAGAACCAGGCTGAATACTTTCATCTTTTTAACAATAAAAGTATCAAAGCGGAATGAAATATTCTCTCGACAATCACAGATATCGAATGAAAAGTTTTTTCGTCAATTATATTTTTACAGCAAGTTCGACGTTCCAAATTTTAAAAGTTCCGAACGGTGAAAATTCAGAATCTTAATGTTATCGTCTCAGAGTTTAAAAAAAGGGTATTTCCCCGAGAGTCTGCAGCATAGTCGATTTAAAATACTTAAAATCGAAGAACACCGGAGGTTAAAAATTCCGAAAGCTAAAGATCCGGAGTTAAATTATCCGATTTTTGGATTTTCCGAGTTTTGGACTGTCTGGGTTTTCAGCTGTCTGCATTTCCGATCTTTCCTAATTTCAATATTCTGAACTTCAACGTTTCTGAAAATTCACTATCGTCTGAAATGAAATTCGTAATTTTTACCATCCAGAACTTTAGAAATTAGGAACTTCAACCCAGCCCCAAATATTTGAAGATCTTCAGTCCTCGCCAGAGAAGATACATCATTTTATTCAAAGCTTATTAACGTGCCAGTTACGAAGTTGAATAATTGCCAATAAATGGACCACCAATTAACAAACTTATTCCAAACTTTTCCAGAAGTCGCCACCTTCTACCGGGCTCCTTTGAAATCCTTAAGATAAATTGCTATGCGGATGGATTGATAGAGTTAACGAGTTTGCGAATGCCGGATAGACTCTTATAGCCTCCTCAGCCCTTCGTACTTCTAGTTATGTCCTTATCCCGGACCTTTCTGCTTCTATAATCTGTCTCTTTCGCTCTTAAAAATGCTTCGAGATTGCTTCCTCCTCCTAGATGCAGCACGGTCTTTAATTGCGAAGTGCTCGTTGCTCGGACGAAGTCCCACGTGATTTCTGAAAAGATTTTCAGTTCAGGTTGACTTGTCGGTTAAATCTTCTGTTCACTTATCGCTTGAACAGGCAAGAAATTACGTTGACTAGAGAAAGCCAAGCGTAAAGCAGGATTAATCGACCTTTCAATGTACTGCCGACTGCATAATTCGAGGTGGGCTCATTTGTCGTACCTACTTGAACAATATTTCGTACAGCTTGAGTAGATAATTTGAATAAACCATTTTAAAATGGTTTTTGAATTCTATTTTATATTGTAACGTGTAATTTGTATCTCTAGAGAAAATTTAACAAAATTTACGGTTCGTAGATTTTTGGCTGATTAAAAATTTTGCTATTCGATTATTATAACGAGGCTATTTTACGTCTGTCAATAGCCTGGGCGTTTTAATCGTTAATACAAATTGTAAAAGGGTTTCCAGTATACGCGGAATTGTTTGTTGGAGAATTCTATTTCAATATAGTGCAAATAAATAATATTGAATTAATGAGTATGGTATAGCTGGCTCTGCAGCATGGCAATACCGTAAAATGTTAATTAAACTGTAATTAACATACTGTATGACTTTTTTGTTAAATAATGTTTACTCTTTGGCGACAATTTCGGATGTAAAATAAAAAAAAGAAAAAAAAAAGCCCGGATCGATTATCCCAATTTTCAAATCACGTAAACCGTGCAAATCTGTACATGCAATTACAGCCGTTTCGGCCAATAACATTTCCGTTCGACAACCTATTTATCTATTTAATTAAGTTCTCTTCCCACTTTTTATTTTTTTATTTTCATTCCAATGGCGTTTCACATACCATTCAGCTATTTTTCTACCTGCAGATTCCTGACAAGCCCATTTACCCTGTACCCACTCGATAAAATTTCGCCATTATTGTACCCGTCGTAATGAAAAAGTCTATCGCCTTTTAATTAACAAATTGTATGTCAATCTGTGGCTTGTTGTTCACTACGATTAATTGGACGGTAAAATTCACAGCGAGACGTAAATACTGCATAGGGTATTTTATGCTGGCCACGTTCGCCCGAAACTTCATTGGTTAACCAGGCAGCAAGGCGGCCGCGCAAAGTAATAACGTAGGATACGATTATTATTTCGTGCAAACTCTATTGTTAGAAAAAGGAGGAAGAAAAAATTTGTGTGGTCCCGGTAGCCACTACAGGGGATGATATAGAATAGAGGTTGGACGTAGCGCGAGTTTGTCATTCCGAAAACCGATTCCATACCCCCGGCCGAAGCGGCTAGCTAGGATGGTGAATTTAATATTTCTAGAACGTCGGCGTCGCCGTGTGGTACACAAAAACGTGATCTTTTATTCCCCGTTTCGAGGTGAATAAAATGATTTTAGAAAAAGTATATAGTACAGTATATATACGCATATGTAGTATGGAGATGGAAGGGCACGGATGCGGAGGCGGAGTTGTACCTACACATGGGATCCGCGGAATTTTTCCGATGCCGGAATTTGTTTGTTCGCATTCTTTAGCGATATAGCGCGATGCGCATCGATTCCCACCGGTACGATGAGACCATTCAATTATCGCCCCCTCCGAAACCATAAATAGCGATCCGTGACCAGACAGGATTCTCTCAGTTTGCCAACTATAGCCACGACCGCAGCGATACACGTTCAACGCTGCTTCTGCTGGACGCTTTGCGGCACTAGGTTCGTAATTGCCTTGAATCAATGCCGAGCCGCTCGAGGTCCTTGGATAATGGTATCGAATTAATTTCCATTGCCTGGAAAATTTCACAACTAAATTAGTTTGTTGTTCTCGCCTCGATTTTCAACTTAGCTACTATTCAAATATCTTCAATCGACTGTCGATACGATAAAAAAAAAAATTTATCAACGCTATACCGCCCATACAAATCGAGCATCGTTACATTACTTCCGATTTAAGCATGCGGTATAATTAATAAGATTCGCAAGACCGTAATACGAGCAATTCGTACCGAGCATACACACAGTTGAAGCATCGCATCGTTTTGGAAGTAACTACGAAGTTCTATCGACACACGACTCGTATATGAGTTCACATATGTAGATATACTGGAAGTAGTTTTGAATTAGAGAGTAAGTGCCCAAAGTTCAATGAGCAACTTGGGTGAGAAGGAAGACTGAGACCTGAGATGGTTCAATTTGGATTTTGGATTCTACTTGATGCTAAATTTTCACCAGCTATTAATTATTCTAACGTTCTGCAAAGCGGAACAAAGTTATTATACGTGTCCGAAACTATCGTGCGCTTGACCTGAGGCAGGTGTTATATATCTGTAGGTAGCTACATCTGCGTGTTGCAGGTTCGTGGCTATTGGGAAAAGATTATTTAGAGATTAATTTCTGAGATAGTATATAGAAACGTACTACGTGGTTAGTTGTTTGGGATGAATAACGATCATACGTTTCTAATTCATTACATTTTTGTTTCAACAATTTATAGCCGGATATCTAGATGATCATGATCGAATGAGCATATCCAAATATACAGCTTTATAACGTCTCCAAATATTTTTTGAAGAGGGTTCCTGTTTCGATTCGAAGTACTGATCCGATTGCCTCAAAATTTTCTCTAATCCATAAAATAGGATTTTTGGATTTTATTTTTCCTATCGCAGTATAGCTCCAAAAAATCTGAAACTTGGCACACTTCTTACCTGTAGTAGTAGATATTCCATGAAAATTTTACAAATTGTTATTTTTTATTTTTTCAACGCTATATCTTTCGGAACTATTGCTTGACGAAGAAATTCTCTGGTGCTCTGTAGCTTCGAAAATTGTATCGATCAAGATCTGTAAAATTTTCACGAAATACCTATATTACTGCAGATGAAAATTGCGACAAGTTTAAGATTTTTTGGAGGGATACTGCGATAGGAAACAAAAAACTAAAAAAATTGTAGGTACATCATCGAAATAGGAAAATTCTAAGGCCTTTGAGTCAGTACTTAGAATTTAGATAGGAATCTTGACATTTGGTGCCAATTTTGTTTTTGCAAATATTTGGATACCTTGAGATTCTTATGAGACCAAATTACGGCTCACCCTGATGCAGCTTTATTTACGTATAATTGCACACGTGAGTTTGTCGGATAGATACAGCTGAGAGTATAGATGTCGTCGAGTGCTACGAAATATTTTAATTACGTATTGAAAAGCAATTTTTCATTTTTTTTTTTCGTTTTTTTTTCTATTCCACTTTTATTAAAATAATGCGCATCGGGTAAAGAAAGGCGGGCGTCGTTATCGGCACCTGCAGATCCGTATTTTCTTTTAATGAGAGAAATGAGAGAAGCACAACCTGGCGCCGACGCGTCGGTGACGCGACGCCCGTTAATATTTCTTTTATTGTAAACCTTGCCGTGATGTTATCGGCTAGTCGGTCTGACTCGGTTCCGCAAAATTCATATCCCGTTTCCATCTGAAGTCGATTGTATCCTTTGTCCCATGTGTTTCACGGAGTTGATAGTTAAGAAGTTTATAACAATAATAATAACCATAATGATAATGACAACAATGCGATATTAGTTTTATGCAAAACTCAACCATCCAATTTTCTCACACCAAATATTGTTGTTATCAGAACTGCGCTGCTTTCAGACTTCTTATTTTTCCAATTTATCTTTCTGCGTGCTTTCCGCGTAAATTGCCATTTCATACAAAATCGATATCTGTCAATGCTTTCGTCGCTATATACATATGTATACATAAGTAAATTGGTAAATAAATAAATAAATAAACAAATAATAATAACAGTAATAAACCAATTTTAACTCAATTCACCGATATTTCATATCGATTCGAGTGCTACTTATTTTTCTCAGCCCGTTTCCAGTACGTACTATACATACCTGCCTACAGTAAATTCGGAATTGTAATATCGCTCGTTGAAGAAGCGATGTAAGACTGACTGGTCCATTCAATTCGCGCACCCTTCATTCGTTAGGGTATTAGGGAATTGGATTTCGAATTCGTGCATCTCGAAATCGGTTTTCTTCTTCTTGTTTCAACTTAATTGATTCAGAACTCCTTATAATACTCGGGGGGGAACAGGTATAAGGACTTCGAGTAATCGCGAATACCAATACCGATATATTTCTCTTCAGAAGTTGTACCACATAAATCGTAGATCCCGATTACGACTCGGTCATGACCTGCGAATTTCATAAAATCTTATGCCCCGAAAGCGGAAAACTCTAGCTTTAAATTTTATCGATAAGAATAAACTTACGGATGTAATTCGGTCAAAAGTCGACTGAGCAGCTTATGAGTGCTGAAAAAAGCACAAGGAGCCAAATCCGAACTGTAAAATTATAACAGAAATGACATTTTAGGGTGAATTATTGTCTCACAGCAGACGATGCGTGTCATGAACAACTGTCTTGCTTCTAATCCTGGTAATTAGAAAGTTAGCAGCTTTCACGGAGCTTTCGAGTAGCAGGTTTCACGTTTTGTAGAGAGAATGCCGGATGAACGTGCGAGCTTTTGATTTTTGTTTCTTTGTGGACTTCACCGCATAGCAGTGGAGACGTCGTATCATGTCGAGACAAAGAAATGATAGAAAAGAACTATTCTCTCTTCATATTACACTAGGCTGGCTAACGGGGCGAAGTTTCGCGGTAATAATTAGCACCGCCATATCAACCGTTGGCTTTTAATCCGAAAGTGCACATACCTACTGGGTGGTTCTACCGAATCCTTTTCTGTCGGTGAGCGTTTTATTCTGTGCTCGCATCGGGTGCTAATTTTCAAGAAAATAGCTGAAACGGAGTTAAGATTGGCGCATCTCATTGTTGGTATACGAACACGCAATTTTTACTCTTTGGTAATTGCATCCGCTACGAGTAAAGCATGAGATTGGATTTTTCATGATATTGGTATGTTGCCGGGGTTGGGAATGGTTAAAACCAGCCAACTTCCGACCATATATCTATAAGAACGGTTTAACGTTTGAGTGCTTAACGCTTGCCCGCATTTTATAGTCTATGAAGAGGATCATTATTTGTAAAATGAGAAAATATAGTTTACACGATATCACAGCGGAGATGACAAATACCTCGGGGTTCTTCAAGACGTCCATACATATATTCAAGTTAGCTAGTGGATGATAATACACAAAACTTTGCGATTAAAATCGCGATGAACATGGCAGAGCTCGTTCGTCGTTCTCTCCAAAATTTCCATTCAGTACTCGAAGGGCAGCAGAAAAATGCATGACTAAGAATGCAAATGAAAGCGTTCCACTTAGTCCTGAGAGCGACAGCAAGGGCCGTTTCCACCCCTCGGTTTTTCCCCAAAGACCAAAAATCTCCTTCTCTTCTTTTCCTCTTCAGTCGCGTACGGATAATCGTAGAGGATTAGCGAATAAATAAATAAATAATTACTTTCGCAAGCTTTTAGACAAAGTCCGGATCCGAATAAATGATTGAAAAAAAAATTGAATATGGCTAATATTTTATCACATACTTTTCAATCTATAAATATGTGCCTATACGTTGGCGTGATACAGCGAGCGGGTTATTTTCAATGTTGAAATACTCATGAATTGTTAATGTCGGATTGAGTAAGCCGCATCATCTCGTTAGCGAGCCAGTTGTATCGCTATAGCTATGGTAAATGAAAGGTATAAGGTACGAGAAGATGTGGCTGGAGTTAACGAAAAATAATTTAGGATGAGTAACGAGCCTTTTTTAATAATGATCCTTGAATACAACGGTTACGTGAAATAATAACGAGAGATTATTCAGATTACTTGAATAAAGAAAATTACCAACTTTCATTCGGCGGAGCAGAAAGTCGTACGCAATCTACTGAATCATTAAGAAAATGGGAAAAAAAACCCTTTGGAGTCGAGTTCGGGGAAGGCTGACTAACCTTGAGATCAAAAGACCGCTTTGACGATTGGTAAGGGTCAGAGATCCGGGTTTCTTGTTAAACTAAAACTATGCGAAAAGGAAAGTGAAAACAGTATAATGAAAGTTGAAGTTTAGGAGACGTCTGCGAACTACGAGGATGTCGAATTGCGACAACCCTTCTAGTATCTGATTAAATTTAAATAATTCTCGATTGAATTTCACCCACTTGATAACCTCGGTGATCTCTGTGGGACAGAGCCCGGGGTTTCGTCTCCTGAGAGCGGTCGTTTTCATGATGTTTGTTGCCTCCACCGTTGGGTATCCGTAGTTTTCTTTCTCGACCATCGATTCCGTGAGAAATTGTACCCCACAATGACGCTAAGCTATTTTTGCTCTCACGTTGAGCTCTTGTGAAATAAAAATAAAAAACGAAAAAAGGACATGAACAGACATGAAAAGAGAAGAAGAAAAATAAAAAATAACAGTCTGACATGGTTCGATCTATTCTGGACCAAAGTCACGTTCTCCTAGCTCTTTCTGCGCAAACAACCTACCATAGCCACTATATGTATACTGTTACCTTCATATTATATCCATTTTATCTGCTTACCTATACAATGACGTGAAAAGGATATGTTTTTCTGCCTATCGAATTCTAAGGAAGACAATCGAGGCTATTCTTCGGATGGACAATCCGAAGGTTGAATTATAACTGCAGTGATCAAGGTAGAGGAAGGATGCATTCGGAATACGTCGATAGAACTTTGCCAAGATTTGAGAGATTATTTTCTACATTGCGTGATAAATCGTGGACTGCACCTAGTACGTATAAACGCTGATATCAGCCGTAGGGAAAGGCATAAATCTCTTTTCTTCGCTTACTCATTGTAGGCGAGCCCTCCAGAGCTTCCATTTTCAGGCATCCCCTTCACCCCGGGTAAAGCTACGCGGTACCTTTAGCACATTCACTTGACCGAAGAGGTTGAATGCGCGCAGTAAATATCGATTCGAGACCTGCACTCTTTTTTTCACCGGAGGCATTGTACGTATCTCCATGCCCATGCCCCCTGCACGCGAGGCAGATGTTGGAAAGAAAATGAACAACAGGTTACGACCTAACGGAAAACATTCTTCTAGTAATCTTGGTATTGCTGCAACGGAGACTGTTCATATATATCTGCGGTATACATCATGATCCCACATATATCCGGTGAATTTTTCAACGAATCGAGATTCAACGGGAATTTATTCACAGACCAAATTTCAACCGGTGAAATCGATGCCAATTTATAAATTGCGGAGACGTCCAAATCGGGATGTGCCATTTTTGTTCTAGTTCATATTGAAACATGAAGCAATGCCCCGAATCTGGCAGGGACCTTTCCAAAAACTGTGAGTCAGTAATATTGAAATTCGGAATTTCTACCCGATCCCCTCACATCCCTCATGCTAGTCCTGCAATCATCAATATATCGTGGACTACGAAAGCCTGTCATGATTTATCGTAAACGTATACATGGTATATTTAGAGAATGGCTTTAATGAGGTAATAATTTGATTTCGTCCACGGCATTAAAATAGTTAATCATCGATTTGTCGCTGGCATGCCTATAGTAGTTCGAATAACCGAATAGAAATTAATGAAACGTTGTAGTAACGTCGGGGGTTAAATAATGTGGTATAATAGTCGGAACACAGTCGTGAATAAAATTTTTTTTGTGAAATGATACTTAACGTCTCTCACTTTATTACAGCACGTCTTTACGACGACAATTTTCCACGTTATTTTACAGCTTGAGAGAACTTTTGACGAGGATGAAACGTGTCAATTAATTACAACCATTTATTAAGTACGATCTTCGTGTCTTTTAATCGTGTTTGCCAAGCTTCGTTACAGCTCGTCTGCCTTTATGCGGCACTAAACTGACATGTCAAAACGTCAAAATTTCATCCGTATGATGAGATTGAGTTCAAAGTTGAGTAAAAAAATATTCCCGATGCAAGAAAATGAGAAGAAAGGAAATAAGGGGAAATTTCAAACGCTCTAATTCACTTCGACAATCTTTATCGTTACATTATACACATCCCCCCAGCATTAATATTTCGATAGGCAAAGTTTGCGAATGACTCCTGTGAGTACGTCCTTGCATTCATGATCCCTTAAGCGTTATATTGTGAATATTTTGGTACGTTTCAGTCTTAGAGGCAGTAAATTAAAAAGCACTTTGTCCCATCTGCTAGGATACCGGTTGAACCCCCTGTCTTTTCCCTAGCCATTATAATGGTGTCCTAAACAAGATGTGCCGTATGTAGATGGAGTTTCGAATGTGTGTATAGGCGAACTTAAATCCGGTGTACTGGTAACTGGATGTTTATATATATTATTAGCATATGAAATGACATTAATTATTGCCAAACGGTGGAACCGATAAATGGCAAATTTGTAATTAAAGCTGACATAAATTGATAAGCGATAATACTGATACTCAAAATATCATAAATCGTGATGAGCGGACAAAGCGACTTGCAGTTTTGGTATATAGGGTTTGAGCCTTCGCATAATCGGACTGGTTTTAGTTAGCCTCTCGATGACAACGGCAGCCTGCTGTTGTTTGCCTAGGGAAATCCAGTATTTAGCGTGATTGTTGGGATCACGCTGGGAAGGTTAACCAATAGCCATAGTGCAGAAAACCACAACGCGATTTAACCGGCTGTTCGTAGAGTGCCTGTTGGCCTAATCTGGCCAGGTTGTCCAATGTCCACGGCTTAGAGCTAACATTGATACTGTATAAACCAAATATAGGTGAAGTTTATAGAGGTGAAAACCCCCTCGCATCATATCCAGACTTTGTCCCGTTTCAGTCGAGGTCATAATATCCTTATAATTATTCAGCACACATTACTCAGCAATGATCATTCTTCGTCACGTCTCTGTTTCGACGTACTCATTTCCAATCAACGAAATTGATATTGCAAAATTTTTTGCCAATTTATAGTCAGCTTTGGAAAGAGGAGGTAGTATAGTAGGAAAGATTTATTTGAATTCAAGATTGTGTCTAAACGACTGCCACTTTAGTAGCATCGTGGTTGTATATACCGTAAATACATAGTGCACGAATACCGCGTAAGCGTTACTAGCTCTCAGCTAATAATCAATCATGCAAATTGATCATAATTTTCTCATCAAGGTGACGTTTTAAGTGCCGTAGAAATTGACTGAAGGTAAGTGGCGATGGCCATTATACTCGCAGTAGGTAGGTACCCACCGAATTTGATATTCCCTCCTTACACAAAGTACGTCAATTTACGATCCGAGGCACTTTCTTCGCGTCGGTTTATATCCACCTCAAGACGACGTTCAAGTGTCGTCTTATATATATTATCAATTCTCGATTAAAGCCCGAGAATGACAACGGCAATTGAGCGGAGAGCCCTCGGACACGGGGCTATGTAAAAATTTGTTGAATTCGTTTGGGCAACACGATCTCGTTTCGTTCAGGTGACTAAATTGCCCTTCACTTACACAGTTCGATTTTCATCAGGTTCTCTCAGTTCTCTATGAAACGGTCTTTTTATTTCGGTCTATTTCAATTTGTGGATAAATTCCATTCCCCATTCCTCTGAGCCTCGGAGCCTCGTTCCTCCCCTTCGCATCCTCCACCCTCATTCCTCATTCCTCATACCTCATCCCACGAACCGCGAACCACTACGAGTTCTTGTGTTTTCGCAAGCGCACAGCTGTCACCTGAATTCAAGCTATCGTTTCCAGCTTAGATTATAACAAATCTCATATTCATAGACAAAAAGTTTGCAGGCACGTTTACGCGAGGACACCGTTGCTCGGATGTTACGGGTGCCAACTGTAGTATGAAAAAGCAATCGATAACAAAACTTTTTTACGGATGAAATGCGGAAATAATTATGGAGCTCGAGGCGATCGTAAATTTCAACGCTATTCCAGCGGTATAAATATATTTTCGCACAATGAAACCGCGGGAACGTAGATATAGGTAGTTTTTTTCGTTTTTTTTTTTTCTTCATTCATTTTATTATTTCTGACGCGATTAGAACTGGCTCAATGGGATTTTTCAACCTGTCAAATAATCTGTACACGTATATATGTATATCCACATATCGCTGCATCGTTACACGTCGGTTTGACACTCGGCGATTATATTCAACAGAAACACATATTGATTTACAATGCTGACATTTGGACAATCAATTATATCATATTGGAGACAACAAGTCTTGTCCGTGTCCAACCATCATCAACTATCAACTATACGACACTAGAGACACGTTTTAAATTGAACTCAAATCAGTTTCAAAGTAGATTACGACCAGCCATCAACATAGACTGCAGATAGTGTCGACTTCAGCTTCTTATATTCCGATTCGAAAGACTCTTGCAGGTTCACACCGGGCTATTGATTCCTAGCTTTAAGTCTGCTAAAATTTCTTCAGAATCTGAAGGCTTTGGAAAATAAAATGTCTATCAAACTAGTAGCAACTAATCTCTCAGGTCATGTTCGAATATTAAAGCTCCCAAGGGCTAAAATGTCTCCAAATATTTTCGGAATTGGCCTCATTTTCAAAAAATATTCGGAGACATTTTTAGACTGTATAGGAGCATTAGTATTCGAATGTGAGCAAATTGAGGACCCCCCTAACGTACACATAAGTTATACAGGTATGCGTCACACCCACGCATGTGCGTAGGTTCGGTAGTATCGACTATTTTCAGGATGCGTGTGACACAGTTAGGCAATAATTCTTCACCAACAGGATGAAAGTGTGTCTCCGAGTTCCGTTTTCCTTTTGCCTGCGTGAGTCGAAAAACGTGTTTTCTACTCGGTAGATATGTGTTTTTATTTATTTATTTATTCTTTCCCCTTCTCCTTCCTACCTCCTATTTCATTTACTTTTATTTCTTTGCAAAACATATCAAATACCCACAGTAGAACGGAATTTACAGAATTAGGTTTGACGAGGCGAGGAGCCCACCGAACGTTCGTATAAAGGTGGCGCATTCCACCGCTGCTGAAATAAAACGCAAACATACCACGGCAGGAAGCTTTCGGGCTTATCAATGTCAGTTATGAATAGCTATGAGCATAACTTCGTACCCTGGTTTTTCCTTATTCTTAAAATCATCTTCACATTCGGGGTTTCTTTATATTTCACATATATAAATCTAGCATCTTTATTTCCGGGCTCAAAAGTGAATTATTGCAGTGTGTCGAGTCCAATACAACTCGCATAAATTAGCCACCCCTACTATTTCGGTGTTCAAACTTTTTCGTACGAATCTTTAATCGGAGTTTGAGGTTTTCGGAATAGTTCTTTGCAAAGTTTTTTTTTTTTCTCCTTCTTCTTTTTCTTTTTCTCCCTTCTCTCTGAGAATTAGGTAGATCAGAAGCGATCAGGAGCGAAAGTAGGTATACAATAATTTCTGCGAACTTTAAGAAAATTTTTACCACCTATAATAAGCGATTTGAGATGAATAAACGTTATTTCAATTATATATGCGGTCTTTCAGTATTTCAAAATCTTATTACTCATTTTCATCGATCTCATACACGCTCTTCGTTATACAAAAAGCAATTTCATAACGAACTTCGATCGTGTTGAGAAAGTGAGAAGGGTATCATTTTCGCTCTCCGCGAATTCTTCTATTTCCTTATAATCCTGTTCTTCGAATGTGATCGGTAAGCTAGAAGTTTTCCGTCACCGTAGAAAATGACTTGACAGATGAAAAATGGAGTATAAAATGAAACAGCAAGCACGAGCTTTGCATTTGCCTAAAAAATTTAGGCTTTCTTGTACTTTTACCACACCGACTGCGTCTACGATTATTCAACATTTGAACCGATTCCGAAAGACAATTCACACCGCAGTATACTGGAGAGAAGTTTGGCAAAGGGGTGGGCAAGTTTTTGCCATTCAAGCTTTGAATGGAGTTGAGACGTGAGTGCCCTGCCAAAGGAACTTTGAACCATCTCTCTTCGCCCGTCACCACCGATCACTGCCCTACAAATTGCCAGCAATCCCATATCTGCCGGTGTTTGCATCTCTCCGTTTCTCGTCATCTCTTTCTCTGTCCTCTCGAACCAGGAGACAATCGTTAATTTCGAAAGACTACTAGGAGTTGCCTTCGCTGGCTCAGCCCTTGTCTATATCTTAATCACGTTCCAGTCGAAACGTGTCTTCATCCTGGGTGAAACTGGATTTCGACTTTTCTGCCCAACGAGACAGAAAACCGTTTGATCCCTAGCTGTCTACGATTCAAATGTATGTATGTATGTAGATTAACATAAGTTTGCTTATGATCAACGTTACGAAGGATTAAACTCAGAGATTACGACCAGATTTTCACTTCTTGAAAAAAAAAACGCTACATTAACGTTTTCTCCTGAATCAGAACAATGTCAGTGTTGTCTAAAATCTTTCAAACACACACAGAAGAAAATCGTGAGATGTGATTTGATTCTCCACGTGTCGTTGTCTAGGCAAAGTTTTGGTATACCTTTTTCGTATAATGCACACTCTATTCAGATATGAAGAGATAGGGTCTTCCGAAAAGAATAATGTGAATCTGATTAGGTGAATTAAAAGACCGTCGATATACAGAATGACAGCTATAATTCAAGATTATCTCCTCTTGCCTTGTTTCAACGAAATTCCAAGAGAAATTTATATATCTATAGATAAAAGATTCTGCGGAGCCATCGGGTTTCGTTTATCAACCAGACTACCATCCGTCATTCGCTTCACCAACTCCTTTGGTCTACCGACGAAAAGGATGAATCAGATGAATGTACGGAAAAAATTTGCTAGTGTAATTTTTAGAATACGAATGCACGAGTCCAAAGTACACATAGTTTTTTCTCTGGATCTACAAAGTGAATGAATAATCAACTTACAGTACGTACGAATTTTTTACGTGTCTCGCAGGACATGCAGCTATTCAAACAGCGTCTTAGCTACAGAATTTTGCGATTGGCAAGCGAAACGATGTGAATCGGATGAAAATAGGATAATCCTATTGTACTTTTCCAGTCCGTAATCCGGAATGGTGACTTGGATCTATAAGCTACACAATTACACTGAAATCGAGGAAATTTAACCTACTATATGCGTTTTGTCTCGCATTCATAGTTTTATTGTTAATAAAATTGGGAAATCCTATTCAGCGATCTGAATAGAATTTCGTTGATCATTGGTCGAGTTTCCTACGGTGAATTTTCTCGAAAATAATCAGCAGCCATGGTACCCGGAGGTGGTCAAATATTTTCTAGTTAGTCAATGCTAGACGTAGATGTATATAAGCTTTGGTTGAGCACAAAAGGGAAACCGAGAGATTCTTTTTTTCCCGAGCTTTCTTACTTCTTCTCTTTTTCTATCTCTCTTTGTTTGTCTTATCACTGAAAACGAAATCCCGCTGACAATATGTCTGATCCATCTCAGTGACTAATCTCAAAGGACTTTCGACCGCCGTGTGGTCAAGCTTCTTGCTTTGCGTCTATATCCTGAAAACTTGTTTCCCTCATTCCAACAATCTTATAAGACTTGTTGGATAGGGCTGCAGATTGCGGAGATGATTCCGACTCGTTCGTTTCGCCGATGGAAAGTCTCGATCGTTTCACAACATTCCAGAAATTATTTTCAGCTCTAAAGTTTTGATTACTACAGACTTGGATAAAAGACGGCATTTCGCACATCGTGCGGAGTACAATATGCGGATTTCTATTCCGACAGACGAAAAAATAAAAAAAAATAAAAAAAATTGAACATATTTTTTGTCCCGTCTAACTCGTTGATTTTTCTTTCTACGTATAATACCGCACGAATGAAAATGGTGAAAATTTTCACCGGGGCGGAATTAATGTGCGAGTAATGCTTCATTCACACTTACGTACAGCCGGAGCTACACCTTCGAATATACCGAAAAGAATACAACCGGCGTTGAATGAGCTGATGAAACATAGATGTGAAAAGTAAAATTCTCGCTTTCCACAATGAATGAAAAAAAAAAAAAAAGTGGTGAAATTTTTAGGTCTACCAACCATCGCACGTCCGCAATTGTTGATCATGTACTAAAAACTTGTACTGCAGAGCGAATTTGAAAACTGAATATTGTCAGTATGATTAGACCGAGTTTTATAATAACTAAGCGATTAAGCCGATGGAAAGAGACAGTTGGAGACAGCCTGAGCTGAACTCATAAGATACCGTTTCATCTAATATGGATTACGAGTAAAATGGAGTGAAATCCTCCGGGGATTTCCCACTTTGTGGTTAGTACTGTAGTTTGAAAAAGTAGAAACCCTTGTGAAGTAAAGAAACCGAAGCAGCTCGTCGATACGAACGAGTTTATAATTGTATAACTAAGACGCGGAGTGGTAAAGCTTTTAATTACAGTCTTAGACTGGTTTCCACAATTTCGAAATAACTCTAGTTTCAGAAGAAACCAACAGACGTGTATACCTACCTACAGATTGCAACGCGGCACTCAACACAGCTGCAGCTTGTACTTCAAGGCTCTAAGTTTCTATGGAATTAAGTCAAGTGCTATAAGCGAACTTCTTCGAGTTTACTGAGCTGAAAAAGCCACTGCCTTGCGGAGTCTGAGCCCTTCGACTACCGTTTCTAAAATATTCTGATCTGTCTTTAGCATATGATTATTTACACATCTTTCTAGCTTCTCTACGACCACGATAAATACGGAGAAAGCACCGCGAGTCACGCATTAAAGCTTCTGGAACGTTTATTTTAAATTTTCAATTCAAGTTTCAGACGCACATCGTTACACACTCGAGACCAAATAATTATTTAAGCAATTAGGTGATGGTGCATAAATTTCAGTCCTCTGTTGGTGGTTAGGTACGTACATATATTTAAACCTAAAAAGGGACTGTTAAAGGGAAGCCAATGGATCCGCCAGCAATTACAGGAGAATAAATGCTCTTTATAAAATGAATGTTTACTTTGTTGGTGAAATTCTCCGGATGCCTGCAGAGCTAAAGGTTGCCTGGTAGATGTTTCGGGTATTTTATGAGGCGATATTAGTCCTGTTAAAACGTAACTAGAAAGTTATGCGTTGCCCCCATGCCAGGCGAAGGTTGCCTACGGTATCTTCACCTCTTCACTTGCGAATTAAAACAAGAAATAAGAAAAAAAAGAAGTTCACAAAATAGAGAAGGTAAAGAAATTTACATTCTTGATACGACAAAAACTGGAACCAAGGCAAAGTCATGCGATACCGTGAACTACTCTATCGATGAATTTGGAATCGAAAAATTTTGGGTGGTATTGTGGAGAAATTGTGTTAACAAACGTACCGCTTATTGCGACAAGCTACGGTTATACCGAAACAATTCCTTGTAAAATGTTTTGAATATAAAAAAAAATGAGATGAATGTTACTTATACCATTCTCTCATTCGAGGGGGATAAATATGTTCAGCGTTTCAAAAGGGCTGCTTGTGCAGGATGTGTTTGCGTCGATTTGAACACCGCATAAAATACCGGGAATTCTTTATTTGAATAAAAATATATGTGTATGTATGTATGTATGTGGGTAGGTACATTGGTTTAATATACAAAAACTGAATAAAAGTCTCTCGACTAAAAGAGAAATGACCCATGGATGGATATCTGTTTTTAAAGTCAGAAACAACGACCCGGTAAATCAACAACTGTGATTGCTTGAACGATAAAAAAATATATAAACGACTCGTCGTCTTTCGTTGGAATAACGAGTCGTAATTCGAGATTTCTTTGAGAGTAGGTAGTACGTAGGTATTATGTAGCTACTGGGATAGCTGTGTATCGTGGAAAGGACCAAGAGAACATGCCGTGTTTAATGCTTGCGCGGTAAACACTGCAGTTTCGTATCAACAAATATAGACTTTGCTCTATACACTCATTGAACAAGCAACCGTTCCCCATCCCACCAAAAGTGGAAAACTCGTGTTACACAGATAGAAACTCCATCCAGTGCTTTTGTGTAATAAAACCAGTTTACGTTTATGCTCGAGATTCAAGGAATCTAGTATACCACGTCAGGTTAGACGCCAGGCGTCTTTCCGTCGCCGTCACTAACCTCGCCTAGCCTCCACATATACAGAGACAGAATATACATATATACGCCGATATGTGTATATACATTTACAAAAATTTTACAATTTCATCCGACTCCACGAATCGTTCCCAGTTTTATATTACATTCTCTTTTGTATTTTATTTCATTTTATTTTCTCCTTTCCTTTTCATCCCATTCGTTCATTCATTTGTTCGGTAGCTAATGAAGCGTAAAGTTGATTGCTTCCCAAGGTAATTGATTCGATTGAATTTCACTTGAATCAAAGAAGTAAAAAGTCATCGCAGCTCTAAACAATTAAACCTCTTTCTTTCTCTCTCTCGTGATCGGATTTGGAGTAAAATGTTTATCGGAAATGAGTTAACACCAGGATTAATATAAAACACATCTCAAACTCTTGTTCTCTCTTGAAAAATTATACCAATGTATAATATCAATCTCGTTAGAAAATAATTTGCTAAAAATTTTCTCTCACTGCGTCGTGTACCTCATGAAGCTGGGAGCCTACTTTTAGTCAATTCTCCTTCCTGCAGTTTCAGTTGTGTGACAAAAACGTGCTTTCTAAGCTCACCAAACATCCCCTTGAAAGTTTTGTGCTCCAGCGAGTTTTCCTTAGCACTTAATCGTATACGTGAGTGTCGACTCCCACAGAGTAGTCTCCGCCGGACAAATCTGTCCCATGCGGGCGGTCCGTAATCATTTGGAATAAGAATGCGCTGCGCATGAGAGAATTCGAGATAGTTAGAAACAGTTCGAAAGCTTTCGAGTCAGTGCTATACATTGTGTAGGTGGAAAATGCTCGCAACCAAAAAGTCGTTGCAGAAAGTAATTGCCTTTTACATTGCTACGTCGTAAACGAGCAACAAGATTTTCGTTTTAGACATTCGAGATGGCGATGTGGATCTCCACAAGAAGGAATAGAAACTACTCTAATTCAAGACAGTTTTCGACTTGTACCTGCGTCTGTAGAGAATAATCACGACTTCAATCGATTACATTTGTCACTGGTATGGGTCGGTGGCTTGGAATACCTCTGGTAACCCTGGGGAAGCTTCTTCCTTTGGAGTAAACCCATGTCAAAGCTTTCTATGAACGGTTACGAATACATATACATAGGAGTCGGAATGTACGATGTAATAAATGCACAACGTAGCTCACCACTATGAGAATATTACAAACCAGATACCGGATACGGTATACTAATAGTCTATCATGGCAGCATTATCATGAAGAAGACAAGCATACGATCCAGCATCTTGCCCCGGGGGTAAACTGGCAGCGAGAGAGCAGGAGCTTCGATGCCTGCAGAATCTGGTGTATATGCGCTATGTATGTATCTATGTACACAGCCGAATGGTATCGACATGGCGAATCTATGGCTATTAAATGCCCGGAGAAATAACTTTGTGATTTACTGGCCTGCCGCAAACCTGTCACCAGTTATCCGATAGGGAACCTTTGGTACGTACACCGTACCGTGTATGCGAAAATACATACGAACCAGGTTACGTATATAGATGTGAGTTCGTCTATAGAAAACCTGGTTTTATACCCCTTGAAGGGTACAACACGTATAAGTTCATTGTACAATACATTCAAGGATAGAGCTACACAAATCCATATTTGTGTAAGCCAGCTTGCATGTACGTACATACATACATACATACACCGTTGACAAAATCTTCTCTGCCGGAACTATGTGGAGTAGGTATATCTGTGTATGAAGTTGGCTAAGAGTTCACGGACTATAATGTCGTATCCGTGGATGATTTCTGGCCAAAAAACTAAACATAAAATAAAACTTCTGAACGTGACTTCGGTACTTCGGTGCAATGAACGATCCCGAGCTGAGGAGCTACCACGGAAACAGTCATCGAATACGCCACTACAGTCAAATAGTAAACCACATAGATTGCTTTCCGAACTTATCGGGTACGACAGTTGGGTCTGACTTAGCGAGTCTAACGACTAGGAGGTTGTTAGGAGTTCTAGGATGAACGCTTTGATGAGCAACCAGGTCTAGCTGGGTAAGCATTTGCCACGCCACTCTCGACAGCCTGAACGTCGACATCACCCCAACTGAGTTTGGTACTTGACTGATACAAGACTCATCCTACGGCTGGCCATTTTCCAAGAATGTTGTGGTTCGCTGTATGAGTTTGATCCGGCGATTTTGAGGATCGCTTAGCTAACTGGTTCGGTGTAATTAATAGTCGACACGGATTTAGTCAGGGGTGATAATTTGGTTCTGAGGAGATTGAAGGTATTTTAGAAAAAGTTTGGAATATACCTAGGGCTGTTATTCATCGGAAGTCATATACCCGTGGATCGCAATTTGTGAGAAGTTTCGAAACGGGGAGGATAAGAGACGAGGATATCCTATCGTAGTATCCCGAGGGTGACATCCTCGAGGATAATGAGAAGCAGGGGCACGAAACTTAGGCGAAATATGGAACGTAAATAGACGGCGAGATGTCCGGGTTTGTTAAACGAGGCACAGGGAACGATAAAGAGGCTTTGATGCAAATGTGGATGGTACAGTCTCGGACGAGAGTGCGGTATGGAACGAGATAAAAGGTCCGAGAATGTAAAATCTGAAAATGAGAACTCGGAGCTTTACGGTCAAAGTTTTTCGTTCCTTTTACGCGATGGTATGTTTGTAGCAAATACGTAGCACGTTATAAACCCAAAGAACGCGCGTGAAGCTTTCATTAAAATACTACGACAAAAAACAAAAATGTATTCCATGCATAAGCAAGCGCGTATTCTGTTTAGTGCAGTTTCCCTGCTTTTATACAATTTCGTTATATTTTACCTTAGTAAAAAAGTTCTCGTCGCTTTAAATACGGAACAGGTCCAAAGCATATAGCAAAATGAAATACGAGTCATCACTGATCGGAAATAATTTTCAAAATTTAAACACCGGGCTCACCTAGTTCCAGAATTTCCGATTGCTGAAGTAAAACTTTTCCCTAAGCATTGAGAAAAAAAAATTTCAACACCCAAACTGATCCCCCTAGCCTATAGCCATTTGTAAGAGAATTTCTAAGTTTTGATTCGATTTATAAAATCCAGTTCATTGAATACTAAGACTAGACAAAACTTGCGATAATTATACAAGCTCCAGTACTTTTTCGATGGCGGTATACACCCTCCAGCTCGTACAGTTATACTATACGTCACCACCCTCTCGCGTGCGATAAACTGGAATTCTCGTGACGAGGTTAAAGTGAGCATCCCGCGGTAACCTGGGTAACGATATCGGGTTACCTGGTTTAAAGTTGAACGAGAACACACACACACATATCAAATCGCACACAGATATTGAAATGCAGTTTGCTCGATTCAGGAGGTTTGCATCACTTGGCACCGGTCGGATCAGCTTCACTCCGCTTCGAAGCGCATAATTATGGCAAAATGTCACGCGAATAGTACCAGGAATTGGCGAAATCGCATTCGTAAGCTGATCAAGCTATAGAATATTCTATAGACCTGCAATAAATCACTGATATCATATATATATAACGGGCGGGTCTTGAATGATAGAGACGAGTTATCCGTGCAAAGTGAATTGCAATATGCGTCTGTAAAAAATTTGATTGGCATTGTTTTTCCGCCGAGTATTATAGGTCGTGTGCTGCAGGTATATAGATATATGAAGTTATAAAGAATCTCTGTAAAATGTATAGTGTGACGAATAAATCACGCCTAGTATTACGCCCCTCATCAACGTCAGTCGATAAAAATAATATCATAAGGTAATTTTCCCCCACGTTTTTACCGTCAAGTGTATAGGGCTGCTGTCGACCCTCCGATGAGAAGTTCGCGTCCGGGAAAAAAAAGCACGATAAATAAGCGGCTAATCTGAATACACACGAGATTACTGCAAAAACCACTGCCAACCTCGCTATGTATGTATCTACATACGTACGTACTACGTGCGAAGTACTCGATTCGTCCGCTATCCGCAATGTCAAAATGTTCACTCCGTACCAAAGTTCTATTTTTTTTTATTCTCTTTCTCTCTCTTTCGATCCGATTACAGGGTTCAAAGTTTTCGGGCATCATGACTTAGATCGTCGACGAATTTTTCTAAAAATTCAACAACAATTTGTATTTCGAGCTATGAATCAAGAAATTATACAATGGCAAGCTGCAGATCATTGAAGTCTGTCGCCTTAATTAATCCAGGCAACATCAGTCTCTAATCACGTACGCCGAAGCGTGTAATTTCGGGTAGGTAACTTTGTGTAAAGATTTACCGTAGCCTCTTATTTGAATCATCCCAATTAGAGCAGCCGTGTACCCGAATATAAATACATATACATGTATATACGAGGTCTGATACAAATTGAAGATACGTAAATACGCAGGGTTATGATATAGCCCGGGCAAAAGAAAGAGGAAAAAAAGAAAAAAAAAAAACAGTAAAAGGAAAAACGGGAAAAATATCTGCCTGATTTACATAGGACACCGGTGACCACCTGAGCAGGGCCCCCGTTGCAAAAAGCAGGCGTGTCAAAACCGTTATAATTAACTCGACCCAAAGCTAAGCCCCTTGATTTATATGCATACAGGTTAATCCTTCCCTCCTTCTACTCCTTACTCAGCTCTCATCCCTCTCGCCCCGGCACGCCTATGACTACCCTCTTTTGGTGGGTATATATAGGTACGTAGGTATGTATGTATAACGACACATGGAACGTATAGATGTGTATGGGTATGGTGCCGTACGCGGACGCGGACGCTGCCACCCAACGTCGACGTCGACGTCGACGTCGCTGGCCGCACGTTATACCGGCGCGGCGTTATTTACGTAGTACTATATAAGGACATTACGTGGGTTTTGCAATGCGAGTGGGTAACACCCGCTATCTTAATGAATGACGTCACGCTCAATTTGAGATAACTCTCAGTATAATTGGATTTGACGCACCCCCATCGTATTTTTAGCTCGATGTTTTTAATAGCCTTACTCCGATAGCAGATATTCAAGCCGAGGATTTTATTTTACTTTTTTTTTTTTCTCTCGTTCGCCTCGTGTAAACGATTAAATTGTAACCCGAGATGTGTTTATATACCTAACCTTCCGATCGGGGAGGCACGTCCAGAAGCCAATAAGCTGATCAGGATTAGCTTCTTAAGTCGACTATAACGCTTTTCCGAATTTTAGCGAGTCAAAAGTACAGATTGATCTTCTTTTTTTTGAAAGAAAAGTACAAAATTTGCGAATCAAGCTTGTAACTTTGATGTACCGGAGTTAAGAGCAAGTTCAGCATTTTTTTTCCATATGCGTTATACGTACTCATGAATATACGAAAGCGTTAGCCTGTGCTTCTTTTTTCGGGATCCCTTACCCCTGTGCGAAAGAGCGCTGAGACGGCTGTCATCCCGGAGAAGATTGCTCCTAATTTCTGGGAACAAACTCGCTTTCGAATGTTTTCTGTCTACTTTTATCCCCGGCACTTTGTCGCGACGAAATGTGAGGCGAAAGTACACACAGTGACACTCGGCGCCCTCCCCAAAAACCGCTCGACTTGAACAGCAACGCAACGGCGGTGCGATCCCCTCGAGAGCTTTCATTGAAATGCGCGCGATAAAACTTCTCGTTTCGAGTCCTGCGCTGTAGGGAGTAAGACGGAGACTTGCTTGCTTTTCTGTCTGTCTGCCTGCCTGCGGGGTGTCCTAGTCTTGAATATTCAATGATTCTGGAATTAACGATGGTTTAGTTCAACACGAAAAACATGAGAGCAAAAGATGTACAAATGTTCGGTATTATAACGAAAGAAAAAAGCAAACAGTCATCACTGAATTTTGCTCTCAATTAGTAAATCGATTCACCAAGTCGGTCCCAAAGTGGTAGAGCCAAATGACTGGTCAGACATTCGAAGTCAGAGCTTGAGGTATAATCTCGTGGGCTTAGCCTTAGCTGACCTGGAGATTCCGGCGTCTTAACTGAGAGCCGAATATATCTGGCGTAGGTATTAATGACTATGTATATACATGGCTACATAACTTAACGTTTGCATATCAATGCCGATGGCGTTCGTAACTTGATTGCAAGCTCAATGGTAGGTGGGGCGTCCTTTACTCCGATTAAATGATGAATTTGTGGGCTTACGTATACCGCGTTTAATCCGACCTCCACTTAGGGATCAGTGTGCATGAAAGCAGCCGCTCTTTACGGGTAAAAAAGAAGATTTTTGTGTTATTTTTTTACGTACTTCCGGCTATCGCATGGAGTACACGATAGAGGGATTTTTTTCTTCGTTTCACGTAAGTATTCCGAAAGCTTATCAAAGCTGTATTTTTTATTATTATTTGATCATGCTTTTTTCCTTCATTTCATCAATTTCTATGTACCTACGATCGGGTTCTGACTTTTGAAAAATATGGAAAACGTCCTCAGAATAATTATACAAACATAGGTATAGCTTATACCATCAGCGCGGGTCTTTGTACATGTAATCTACTTCCATTAAATACTCCGCGGCCCAGAAAGTGCCTGAAGGATTTTTTAGAATCCCACCGTGTTCCTTTTACGCCAGGCTATTCACATCTCACGCTATTCATTTTTTATTTTTGTTCCTTTTTTGTTTTTTTCCTTTTTTTTTTTTTTTTTTTTAAGCTCGCCGCATTAGTTCGCGAGATAAAGACTGCGTGTCATTAAGCCAAGCCACTAATTGGGTTAATGAGGTGATGCTACTCGCTGAGTCAACCCCCAACACTCACATAGTAGGACACTCGGCCGATTACATTAAAATGATAAGATTCCCGAATTTTTTTGTACGCTTTTTTCGACCGTTTTTAACGCCTCAAAAGCTCGGCGCGTTACGTCCGGCAACCGTTAATTGAACATGAGTACTCAGGAAAATGAGACGCCGGAATAGCCTGACGTGTTTTCGACCCAGAACATTTGAGGCAACGATCGGAATTCAGTTTCATAATACGTGTAAAGCAAAATTTTCAATGTTCTTCCACGCGTGAGGATGAACATGACGTACCAAAGTAAGCATACCCAGAGTTGGTGGACTTGTCTTACTCCTCCTATTCGTAATACATCTTCCTCTACTCTACTCTCTCGCTTGCTGAGGCATCAGCCACTCTCGACTTCCGTACATGGTATACGTAATTGCTCTGATCAAAGTCGCCTGTTTGGGCAAAGATCCCTTCCCTTCCTTTCCCTTCTATTCCCTCCTCTTACCGTACCAAGACCTGCAGGTTGCCTCGATCTACGTTTCCCAGTTTGTAACCAAGTTTCCTTCCAATTACCAACCGAACGGTAGTTTCCATGAGTAGTTGGTATTATGTTGCACATTTACAACAAGATCATTGTTAGTTCGTGGAACAGGTGGACTCGCCGATAGGTATCGAATATTATCGGAGATATTTCCAGTTACTGTTGCTAGCTGCAACTTGCAGCATACTCTTAGCAATATCCATCAATTTACCTGTAACAATTCTATTGCCATATATCAATATAGCATTCGGACTCAATTTCACAGCTTGCAGAGTTTATCGAATGATCAAATTTTAAGGATAAAATTTTCTATGGATGAATTCGCAATGATTGTCGAAGAAGAATATATAATATGCTTGACGTTTGGAGGATCGAGACGAAACTCCCCGTTCTATTCGTATTGTAAATTATACTCGTCGATCTGCGATTGGTTTATACATATGGATTTTAGGGAAGTCTTGGTATCAAGTGGACCTCCATAAGTCACCGGAATTAGCTTCCATTGTGCCCAGAAGTCGGATTACAATTCAACGCGTCTCAATTCAATTGCGTTTCAACCCGGATGGAGCAGACATCTGCTGCATCGATCTTGAGCTGTCCTTTGGCCTGGAGAGAAGTACTTATACCTGGCAATACTATGGTTAGAAATTAGCGAATATATAAGTACTCGTTTTGGGACAATGTCACCTAAACTCACCGATAAAAATTACCTTCGAAACGCGTCTGATGATGACGACGACTTTAACACTCGCCGAATTGCCCACCACTCGATCTATGAATATTCATCTGTCGTATACCAAAAAAGTGGACATCATGATGCGAAGTGTGTCCAAAGAGTAACGCGACGACGAGCTTCAAAGACAAATTTTATTCATACCGTGACAAGGAGAGGCGAATTTTGTTGCTTCAATTTTCGGTCAGCATCTTCAAAGTGGCGTAAAGTCATTTGCACTTCACAGATTGCGGATTTATTAAATACGCATTCACGTATAGCAATTTATGTGCGAAATTAATCGAAAATCACATGTCAATGATCATCGGGGATTGCTTATATAAAATCAGAATTACTTATAATGAAAGAGTTTACTTCCGTACCTGCCCTTCACCCAATTCCTGATTTATTGTTTGTTCCAGTGACAGGATAGTGTCGGCAAAAATTTGATCTCCAATTTTTTCTTCGCCATAGATTTTTTGTTGCAAGCCAAACCTTTAGTCGAGCCTCGAGCTGATAGGGACCGAGTTCAAGGATTGCTTGGCGTTTTTCCGACTGATCGATCTCGTAATTCGAATTGATTTCAGATTACCTATCGAGCTAAATTGCTCGTCGTAGAATTGCGAATTATATAAGGTTGACTCGGCTCTGTTTTCAACTATTTACCCCCAACCAGCAGGAATATTTCCTCTAACGAGACGTCAACGAGGACGCGATATTAGGCCTTGTTTAATACAGGTTATTGATAGCAACACACTGTTACATCGCTGATCAATAATCCTTCATTTTACCAACACCGTCGATGCCTTTTGAAAGCTAATATAAAGCACTCTGAACTACATCGGGAGGACGTGCGATAGTGTATACCAAAATTCCAACATAACCGATCACGTGTCGTAGTGGAGTCAAAACGTGACGCCGGCTAGTTCACAAGCCAAAGATCAAAGTTGAAGAGGAACCGAGTACCAGCCGTCCATATTAACCAATAGCTTCCTCGATTTTCTGCAACCTGCAGAAAGAATCCACGAGGCTATGGAAGCGATACTGAACTAAAGTATCAGTAAAATAAAATTGGTCAAACGATTTTGGTTTTTGTCTTTGAAAAACGTAGCTCGAGTCTTCTTTTGGTTCCTTTTTAATTAGAATAAGCATCAACGTTACAGAAAAGAGTGAATCAAGGACATAACGAATAATGAAAATGGTTCGAATTTTTGAAAGACAGGCTTGTCCACAGGGTTGTTGACCACTTAGTTAAGTGACGTAGGACAGCTTCTATATCCTGTTATTTGTCAGAGGATCGACCGATCCTAGGGAAGTCGGTATAATAGCACCGATAATGAGCCTGAACCACGACCATCCATCAATCCTCCGTCCCGACCCGAGCGACCCGTCGAATCCGAACCCCCGGATCCAAACAGCCTCGCTACACGCGGAGATTCTTTCTGCCTGAACGATCGAGATACATTGACGCCAGGAAACAATTATACTCGAACGACGACACCTTACCGGCGTGGACACAACGGAAAATAATTGGTATCCTGCAGAGAACGAAAATCTATTTCTTTGAAAAATTGGGAGAGAAATATACGCCGAGGAATTTTCGTGTAGATATTTTCAACCCATTTGACGGTGATTTTAGTCAGAATTTTTTCATCTAGTTCAGATTTTATTGAACAGTGTAGATTTTCGGTGTGTTTGAATACTCGTAATCGATCCGGAAAGGAATATTCATCTATTGAAAAAAAAAAAAATTCTGAAAAATTTTACCGTAAATGTGGGAAATTAAATTCTGCTATTTGGTCTTATCGCGGTTATATACCCGATGCGCAATTACGTAGGGGTAGCGAACGACGGAGGACCACAACGTCCGATATTTCCTAGCTAAACGCCAGCAGCATGACCACATTTATCAGGGATATAAAGTATCGTATGTTGATGTATAGTAGTAGTAGTAGCAGAATGTGCGCGTTATCGATCCGGTAGAGATATCAGCTGAGAGATAAATCGTTGTATTAAAAGGCAAAGTTTTTCACTGGGAAAACAAAAATCCTGTTTTGAGGGAGTTTTATTTCTTTGCGCTTTTGCACAAAGAGCCCGATTCTTCGTATTGATTCGGAAGGAGCTCGTACCAATGGAAAGTTTGAGTTTTACCGTCAAGGAACTATGCTGTACAAAATTCTCTAGTAATTAGCTGAAAGGGACAAAGACATTGGTATAGGTACGCGGAGCGAGGATAAGGGGCTTCCTGGTAATGACCACCGGGGGCAGCAGAGGAGATGGTCTTATCTCGGTCTGGGAACGGCTGGCCCCATCGACGACCTCCGAAGATAAGAACCCAAAACCCTGGGAGGATCTCATACCCCCAGCGACTCAACACCGTGCCTTCTATTCGTCTATATCTATATCTGAAAGCAGTATACCAGGGACCCAGGTGGGGTTTTACAACTGGCCCAGCCTCGGCCCAGCATCGAAGTTCATTGATGCAGCGCTGTGCCAAGCTCGGCTCCCATCGCTGGGCCAAGACTGGTAAAACTCCGGGATGATAAGATCGGTCCGTTGCTCGCTTTCCAATGCTGGCCCAGTATTGGGTACAAATGCTGGGCCAGTATTGGGCGAACAACGGTAAGCTAGCATTAATTATTGGTATATATTGGATATTTGGTATTGGATTGATAAGGCGCAATCAGAGCTATGACATTAAACTACGGTGAAATGATAATTTTTTTCGTTTCTATTGTGCATTTCTGGGCGTCTAGACAATATATCATTGAAACCTTGTTATGATTTCAAAAACATAGCAGCTATGTATTGTTAGTTTTCAGAAATGTTTCAGATATGATGAAATGTTAGCCCCAGAACATAATCCGAATCGTATCGGAAATATACCTAGAAGAGGTATCTGAAACATCAAAATTTTACTCTTGACCAGGAAATTGCCTGATATTTACTTTCCTTGAATGACTGGCTGTTCGAAAAATGCAGTACCAAAACCAACCTAACCAACAATTAGAAGTCTTTGGTTTGCAACGGAACATTAATGCGCATTTTCATAATAATAGGATACAAATCATCAGCTCACCTGCAGGTGAATCTTGTCAGTTACTGCATGCTATTTCCACTAACATAGATACTTATAGTACGTATAACAATTCATAAACTCAGGTTTATATGTCAGTCAGCACGTACTAAAATGACAGGATGCGGCCATTTTGGGTTGTATATATAGGTATACACATTTGAACGATGTTGGACAATCAATTTCGATGTTTTCCAGAAATTATATTAGAAAAAAAGTTCGTTATAACGGTTCTTTGGCACCGGGTTATTTACTTTGGGTTATGTCATGCCTGTTTTGTTTTTTCTTATCTTATCCACCCTGATAAGTTCAATTCGGTCGCGGGAAAAAACTGAGCTTGCTCTGGCTAATACTGGGCGAGCGGTGTGCCAGCCTCTGCAAACAAGCGTCCAGATGCTACCCTGGTCCAGCGCCTGGCCAACTTCGGTAACCAAGCCTTGGCCTAACGACGAATGCCAAATCCACGCCAATGTCTATGCCTATATCGGACCAGCATTGGGCCAGCCATGGCAAAAAAGGCTTGGCTTCCGGTAGTGGCCCAAGGCTGGGCCGTATTACCAGTATTGGCAAACCCCACCTGGGGACCTTCATTTTTCATCGGCTAACAGAGAAAGATGGTCCATCTGACTTGAGCGATAGACTAAAGCCGCTCTTAATTTTTCTCTAGATCCTTGGCTCGAGCCAAATCCATTTGCGTCTGCATCTTTTACTCGCGTTATTTACTCGTCTATCGATGTATGTATTGCTATTCGTTTAACGCTGAATACACGTACGTGCAGGATATGTTTCACATCCATGTCCTGGACCCTTCGACAAAGTCCACCACAACCACCAGGACGTTCCACAAAAGCTCGGAGTAGAGGAAGGATTCAATTATGCAGCGCTGATTGAACGATTAAGCGACACGTCCGGCTAGGAGATAGTGGAAACTTCATCCACCTAACTTTGAGCTCTACCTAGAAGCCGCGATAACGCAGTACCGCGTAGCCGAACTCCAATTTGTCTAAAGTAACGGGGAAACCAGCCGATACATTCTCTCGTATTACACGACGTTATACGACCCAGCCGAAGCTCTATGTTACACGATGATTACCCTGCACCGGATGATATTAACTAGTAATGCGTTTACACCTGACGCTGAACAGAGACGTTAAAAAGAAAAACTATAATTGCGTTTCTACCGGAGGTGAGAGTATGCTCTCGCACAAGAGTACGACATTAAACTTGTAGACACTTTTTTTTATGACCCAATAAAAATGCTTTCAAAATATTCCTGGCCACGGTTTTTACATTTCTTTTCTATGTTAGGGTTTCTATTAACCGAGGCCAACAAATTTTAGAGTATAAACAAAACTGTGTACAATCCAAAATTTTGGCTCTCGTCTCACACTGTTTTTTGAAATAATTACAGGACACGTGTTCTCCCCTCGATAAAGTGGTCGCTTTTGTATTAAGTTTTGCCCAAATTGGATCAACAGCTATCGAGTGACATCTGCACTGCAGCGGTATTTTTGACTTCTACCCTGATAGAACTTCTTTTCCGAAGTTTGGTATTCTTGGACAAAAAGCTCGACGTCGTAAGAAGTGTGAACTTAAAACATTCCATACTGGCCCGAAAACATTTATTAGTCTTTCCGGGCTCTGAACCGATTTATATGGAATATCTGATGTTACCTGTACAAAATTTTGGGGTTGGATTTGAGTAGGGAATTATTTACGCTCCAAACACTCAAAATTTTCAAAAATTTCGTCTCGAAAAACACAGAGGGTTCAAAATATCGAAATCTGAAGATCAGTGAGGCTAAAATTCCGAAATTTGAAATTCTCGCATGGAGCGTAGTGCCTTTGTATTAAATTTCCGTATTCTTGGACTTTCGGAGTCTTGGACCTTCTGAGTTTTGAGCTGTCTGCAATCTTTCCGAATTTTAATATTCTGAACTTAAACGTTTCTGAAAATTCTAAATCATCTGAAATGATTTCGTAATTTTGACCATTTCACCTTTCAAAATTCTGAACATCGACCTGGCCGTCCACGTACATACATTTTGCAAAATATTTTGATCATTGTACTAATTTTTTTTTGTCTTCATCGAACACTGTACCGTAGATTAAAAACTAAAACAAATTGATTTTCTCTTCCTTATCGTGGACGAATGATGATACCATGTTTCCGTTGTTACAGGGGTGGACAAGGCGTACGATGCATAGAGATGTTTGGTCGGCAGGCGGTCGGGATGGCGGTGGCGGTGGCAGTGGTGAAAGCTGGGGGCGGTGGTGGACCAGGCTGGGGGGATTGCTGGCGATGGCGATGGCGATGTCGTGCCTTGTTCCGACGATCCCGGGCGCTGAGGCGAACCCGGATGCCAAGCGACTCTACGATGACCTCCTCTCAAACTACAACCGCCTTATACGCCCTGTTGGTAACAATAGCGACCGACTCACAGTCAAGATGGGCCTCCGGCTCTCCCAACTGATCGATGTCGTAAGTAGAGTATTGACAAGCATTTACACCCTTAACAGCCCACCTCACCTATCACCCCCACGTTCAATACCAGGTCATTCATGATAATCGTCAAACGTATAGGTTGATGAATTTCGCAGTGCAAATTTCGCAGTTGCACCAACAGGAAATATAAGTAAGTCTCTTTCTAACCATAGGAGCAAAAATTTTTGGATACAGAAATTGCAGCTGAGTAAGTTTACTCATGTAGTGTTTGAGATATTTAACAAAATTCATCCGGGACTAATTCATCAGCAACGTGATGGACTTCGAGCCTATAGGGTATATAAATGCGAGGATTTCAGGTTTCGGGATAATCATATACAGGCTTGTAAATTTAACATTGTTTAATTAAGTTTTTATACCCTATGTACTCTGTAGCATGAACCCCTTCAATTGTACTTTTAAATTAGAAATGACCTAGTGCAAAACATGCGGGTATACTAGGTTCATCGTATTGTTATCCGTACCGCATTGTATTCGACTATTGACATGCTGCAGCCGTAGGTGTATGGGACTAAATGTACAGCCTGCATCGAGAACGACCGAGTTATATAATGGGCCAAAGACCTATTGTGTTGTTGCTATCACGGGGATGAAAATTGTCCTATAAGGATTTCCACAAGGGACTCCCTCCCTCGTTCAATGTTAGCCAACTCATCTCCCATGGGAAGCAATGTAAGTCCATCCTCATCGGGTTTGAATGAATTAATTTCTGATCAAACATCCGCAGTTCGATCAGAGAGCGAGAAGTTTTTTTTTCAAAATTTCAGACAATCAACCTGAAAAAAACGAGATCTTATATAAAGTTTGACTTATATTGAGAGATTATTATTCGATAGTCACTGGCGGGTACACTCTGATCGAGTCCGTCGTAGCGTAACTTTAGTAAAATAATGGCACGTCACATCCCGTCTTACTTTTCCTATTAAAGTTAAATCCTTTGTTAGAAATCTGTTGATATTAACTTTAGCGCGTTTATCGTCGTATAACTCGGTCCAGAAACAGTGAGGACAGAAATAGAGCACCTGATCCGTACTCCGATCGTATCATAGCGACTGTCAGACAACTAGGTTAATCAACTCTGCACTTTTATGAATTTCTCTCCTGCAGTTTCCGCGCTTCTCACAGCGTGGAAAAGCCGCGATGATAGAAATTGGATATTCCTGCACTATGGTCGATGTACCGCGGCGTATAACATCCTCCGCGGCGCGTAACATCTGATGGTTATATCGAATGGCGTTTCATTATTGTTTTCCTTTTTCATACTCCACGTTACAACCCTAGCTCTTGGTCAGTGGTGTCGATATTTTTTAAGGACCGAAAAATAAAAAAACCCGTCGTCTATTTCCGTAGGTACACATGTCTCTCCCTTATATTGGTTCTTTGTGTCTTTCAATCTCCGCTACATAGGCATGACGTTATTCATTATCTCATGGGACAGATCCAAGCTCAAAGCATATTTCAACGAGACAAGTAGCGGCATAAAAAAAAAAAAAAAAAATAACTCACTGCAATTTAATGGATGAAAATCTGCGATAATTAAAGTTCAAACCCTCAGAGAGTGACGAGAGGTCGAATAAAAAAAAGTTTTGAGTGCATATATTAAGTTTTTTTTTTGTCTTTTTCTTTGTGGCCTCCGTCCATGTTGGACAAATTATTGCTCCGGTATAATTTGAGTTCGACTTGAGCTATTTTTGCGATTCCATTTCCTGTCCGATATGCAATCTCGAAATTTCTCCCCCCCCCCCCCCCCCCGGAAAAGACCTTGAAGAAAACCTCCCCCCAATTCCCGTAACCCTCAATTTTTTCGACACACTTGGGTAGCCACGAGTAGATTAGAATCGCGATAAACGTGGAAAAGTCGGAAATACAAGACAGTTAAAAAGCAGAAGAAAAAAAAATAAAATAAAGCGAAAATAAGAGGAAAAAAAGGTATACAAGGAACGATAACACGGGCTTCGCGTACAGATAAGCCTTGTATTAATGGGCTTGCGAATTATATCAACGAAACAACCAACGCCAAGCAAACTGCTGCGGTTGTTTCCCACCGCGATCGCGACGCACGGACGGGCGCGGTGTTGTCCCATCAAGATATCCCCCACGCTGGTCGCAGTAGGTATAATACATTTTAGTTGCAAATCTAGATAGCGTTTCGGTTTGGTCGAATCCGTTTTTTTTTTTTTTTCCGTATCGTGGTTACAAATTCTTTCCTTCCTACAAAACTCCGATAGCCAAACCTCCCGCCTATATACTTATACATCTACAATCTCCTTACAAGTCTGATCGACAGTCTAAAAATGTTTACCCTCGTCATCAGTATTTCTATATCCGTATCGAGAATCTTCAGTATTGAAAGAGCCTGCGAGTATAATTCTCCCGGAATAATAAACGAATTCAGAAACGTCTGTCGACCTCCAAGGAATTAGGAGATAAGAATAAAACGGATAATATTTTTTGCTCGAGAAAGAGGTATAACGAAAAGAGAAAAAAAAAAAAAACAAAAAAAAACTGGCAGAGTAATGGTAAAGAGATGGCGCAGGGACTATATAATATCCCTTTAGTATTTTACAAACCAACACACGTACGCGTGTCCGAGAATTGTTCGGCCAATAATAAATTGCAGCGACTGCAGATATCCTGAATTGGCTGGCAACCGAGGCGGATCCCAATTATCGAGCACAACTTTTAGCAACTCGTGGAATATATGCATCTACAGACGTATATAATTTCACTCATATATATGTATATACTATATCGTATATAGTACGGCGCGATATAGGCGTATGTATAGTAATTTGAATAAGTATAAGCTTATGATATAAAATTAAAATTACCTACCTCATGTAGGGATTACCTACCGCGGCCATTGCGGCTCCTGAACCTTAATCTATAGCGTGAAACCATTTTCCTGTTTATTATTTGTTGTATACGTGTCTCTTAGATTTTGCCTTCTCCACCCTGTTTTCAGATTGTATCACTTTACTGCGAGTGACAGGGTAGACAGGGGCGCAAACACCCTTTCCTTAGAAATCTCTCAGACCCGAAAATCGTGGGTAAGGATATAACAGGGTATTCTCTGTCTCAAAGACTCAAAGGTCTAGGGTGCGCAATTATTCATATCGTCACTTAAATACTGACTTCAGGTATAGCTGTACAGCTAGATAACGCGATTTTGTACACTGTTTGAAATCACAATCACGTTATACATATGTACCATCTCTGTGAACTTTGTTAACTTTGAAACTAATTTTCCCAACACATGATAATCGGGATCGGTAAATACCTCGATCTGACTGTTTGATTTAATCCGTTTGACTATCACACACGATACCTGCATTAGAACGCTAATCGATGTTGAGTACATAGAATTGTGAGAAGAGCTTAGGGGAACCGGTACAGCTTGGTTTTGGAAATTCGGAGTACTCCAAAGCGCATTTATTTGTCAGCCAAAGCTTATTTCACATCAAAAACAAAAATTTTCTTTGAAAACCTTCGTCGTAAGGTTTTAGGCACATCGTTATTCCGATTAAGGTCGTTGAGGGCTCATTTTGTTCAGAAAAGAAATCCTCATCATGTGAACGAGGGAATTTTTTTACAATTTCGTGTTGGCCAAGTTATTTGCAAATTAGTAGCCTAAATATTGGAAATTTTGGATAATTGACCGTAACTTTTCACATGAATTTTTTTTTCACCGATCCCTACGTTCGTAAGATGTAGAGTTGCTGTCTGAAGAAAGCAAAACCTTGAGAAGTTGAATTGGACCAATGATGTGCCTGAAACCTTACGACAAAGTTTTTCGAAGAATTTTTTTTTATGTGAAATGAGCTTTGGTTGACAAATAAATAAATTTTGGAGTACTCCAAATTTCCCAAACCAAGCTGTATCGGTCCCCTTAAATAATAAATATATAAATATATACCTACATACAAGATCATGGATTCGAGGAGCTTAATTATCAAGATCTTCGTCTACAAATTTTCAAGTTCAGATACAGAAATTAATTGACAAGTACCCACTTGTAAAATTGTTGGTAAGAAGCGCCTTGATAATAATATAGGTATACGAATATATTTGAAATCACTAAAATACAGAATTCACCAGAAATTTCAGACATTTCTTATCGGGATTGAAATTTTGTCCGAAGTCTTGTAGAAACTCTGGGTGAGTTTCAAACTCAAAAAAGTCAATTCCTTTATTTCAAATACTGCCAGGAAGCTAGGGAAGCACGTCTAGCAATTGCCTTCCGAATGACTCGGAGAACTCGAAGAGACTTCCGATTCCGTGAACGAGAACTATGTATAGGAATGTGCAATTGTTATACATATGTGTGCAGTGTGTATACATATATACTAAACAAATATATATGTACATAGGTATATATATACAGGATGTATATACACATGTGTTCACACATATCTACACGACTACCGACCCCAGAGTGGCGTAATAAATTATCTTAGCCTCGGCAAGTTTTAGGAGACAACCTGTCTCCGGCAGAAAATAGCTTTTCGAACGGTCCGTTTCTATTCACTCTTCGTGCCAAGCTTGAGAAGAGATTCCCTGCGGAAAGCAGTTGATGCGACTGCCTTAGTTGTATCTTTCACTTTATAAAAAAGGAAAGAAAAAAATAACGTGAAAAAATAAAATAATGGGACAGAATACAACCCGTTCCAATCGTAAAGCTTCGCAGATTTTGATACACGTTGAAGCTTCGTTGAAAAAATCGCACGTTCATAAACGAAGACCTTTAAGCTTTTGTATGATCCAAATTTATATCAAATTATTATTAAATCAAAATATTTGATGCAATTATTTTAGGTTCAGTTTCCTTTGGCTGTGTCAATGGCAAACGTCGTATACGTGTACGAAACTGAATTTAAATAGTATTAGTACGGTTGCGAGAAGAGTAATAATCCATGGTGAGACTGAACTAGTTCGAGTAGTTTCAAAGTTGAAAAGGTGTAGTCAAAAGTTGTTACTTAAATTAAAATGAAAGTCGAAAGTTGTTACTTAAATTAAAATGAAATTCATGACGTTAAGCTGCGCTATTACGGAGACGATGGAAAAATTTTTCCCAAGAACTTTTGTACCTTGAAAATTATAGTTTAAATAAGAAATAAGAATGATAAACTGCAGGGTGAAGATTATTTTTCCCTTGTCTTTTAGTCGGAGAGATTGGAAAAGAATTACAGTAGGTATATATGCGGTTACTACACAGTTTGTAAAGGCAATCTTCCCCGACGAATCTCACGTACAGAAAATGCCTCGTATCGTTATATAGATCGTATAGTCTTTAATTATAATTATTTCAGTTAACCCCGGAGAGTTAAGTGCTCTTGTTTACTCTTTGAGGAATTACTTTATAACGTGGTATGGTTATAATTAGTTGCCGCATTGCGACGGTGTTAATACCGGGCTTTTTTAAACGAAGAACCGCCATTTTAACTTCGCTTTTGAAACCCTGCTTTTTATAAACAAAAATCATTTTATTATCCGCTTACTCCTCCTCCACTCGTTTCCCCGATTTAAAACATTACGTCCGGGGCTTAATATGATCCACCTTGGAAGTTTCTTTTCTTCGTAATTTTTATACACCTGCAGCTACCAAAACCATTAACAGAGAAAGGATTTTTCATTACGGTTTGATTCAAGAATATAAAATTTCGGGGCAGCCTGCTTGCATCGTTTTTTTTTTTTTTTTTTTTTTTTTTAGTAAGACGTTTGAATCCTTTCAACTGCAGTCAACGTATTTAATAATCTGACATTAAGTAATTTGTCAAAACCTTGGGAGATGGTGGAATACGGTGAAAACGTTCTTATTGAAAAACGAAAGATTAAGAAAAGGGAATAAATAAAACGGTAGAAATGCTCGAAGTGTCCGAAAGAAAACAGAATTTTATGAAAGAGCTAGAACGTGAAAATGTTAAATACATGAGCATGGAGCAGTGAATTGTAATGTACTGAAAGCGAAACCAACAAAAGCGTCGAAATTACTAACCCATTCGTATGGGCTCGACTTCCTATAAGACTTCCTACTATTCCTACAATTACTTTACGTTCTTTCTTCCAGACCTCCGTGCATAAACTGAAAGACTTTTTTTTCAGAAACCGGCGAGTATAATATCGGTAAAAAATCTTAGTCCATAATTGGTTTGAATCCAGAGAACTGGAGATTTTTCTGCGACACCGCAAGTACCTTTCGGAGTTGAAAAGTTATTTTGACAATTCGTGGTATGAAAGACTGGATTCTTAATGATCTAGTGAATTTACCAGCCATGTGAAAGCGAAAAATAATTCTAAAAAAAATGAACTGAAATAAATTTTGAGAAATGGGACAAGTCTGGAGCTGAGTACATTATTTATTTCTGCTTCAGCTTTTCTTTTAATGTGAAACAGCTGGTAAATATCAGGAATGGGAGGGAAACTTTTTGGAGTCCAATCATGTCGGAGCCCTTCGGGAGTTCGTTTCGGATTTCGGCATTTCTTGGTCCTGCAGTATTTCCGAGAAAGTGATCGAACTTGTTGACACGGGGAAAGCCTTTCCCCGTGCTTGACAAGCTTTGAGAATTGGCACATGTAAGGCGAAAGAGGTTGTGATATTTCATGTAGAAGCGTGATGCGGGTTAATAGCAGTCGTATAAGAAAAAAAAAAGAATTAGAACAAAAAGAAAGCTCCCTTTGGGATAATTGTCAGGTTATTCTTGGTATTTCACGTCGACGTCAATGCTGCATTGGTCAAACGACGAGATAAGGCCGTTTGACAGCCTTAAAAAAATTTCAAATAAAAAGTTAAAAAAACCAAAAAAAAAAAAGAAGAAGAAGGAAGGACTTGAACATCAAGCGTCAAAATTTTCTTGAGTTAGCCTTTTGTTGACGTTGACAATGAAAGAAAAATGTTCATAGTCATCTACGTATATTGCGACTGGTCCGTACGAGAGGAGTAATAAGCGCCTTAAGGGATTGTAATCTTTTTATTTTACTTTTATCATTATGATTATATATAATTTTTTTTTTTAACGGTAAAGGAGCTGCGAACAATGTATTCATCGGCCACCTTAATACCATTATATACCCCATCAACGCAATGAAAAAACTTTGCATAATGAAACTAATATTCGCCACCGAGCTGACGGTCGCTACGTATATAGCTGCGGAGCTAAAATGTGACAGCTATTTAGAGTTTTTTTTTTTTTTATGAGTGATAAGGATGTTGCCGATTTATATATAAAACTTGCGCAGTTGATAAAACGCCTACCTCTCTGGAATCATAATTCTTATGCCTTGCCTTGAAACAGATCGCTTTATTACAGGGTTCGGCTGTTCGCGAGATTAGCTTTGTGGCTCCTCGCAAATCACGTCCTTTTTTCTTTTCTTTTTTCTGTCTCGAAAATGTTTCTCATCATATCTGTACAGGTTACGGTCTACGAATTCGTGAAAATTATAGGGACACACTGCACACGCGGATTATAAAGTACAGGTTTTGATTATGATATATATATATATATATATTTGAAGACGAAATGTTATGGTATATATATCTCTATACGCATTTATCGAGGAGATGAAACTTTAGGGTAGATTTTTCCTTCTGTTTTTAAATCAGCCTCAGGTATTCTTGTTTTTTTATTCTTTCTTTCGAAACCCTTCAGAATAAAGTAAAAAAAAATATATATATAAAAATAACGTCCTTCTGACGTCGAAATGAGAAACTTTAACGTCGCAGTGTCTCCGCTCGCATATACAACGAAGAACATAAGTCAAAATATTTTCTATATATGGATGAAAATGTATTTGAAAGAGAAAGTATAACTTTCGAAGCCAGAAAGAGAATCCCTTGAAACCCCGGTGTGACCCGTACTCATATATATTTTCTTCTCACAAAGATCTGACTCTAAGGAAACTGACCAACTTTCTACCCTCTCAGTTTCTTTATTTTTTTATTTATTTTTTTTTTTTGCCACAGGGCAAATAAATTTCCGACTTCGACGATGGGCACATGATAAAGGGATGAAAAAAAGTATTGAAAAAAAAAATAAAGATAAATATAAAGTAACTAACTTCTCTATAAAAATATAATGTAATGTTATGTAATCGCGATAAAATTCGTCTCTTCGCGTATAAATAGATCCTCGTCGACCACTCGTTTCCCGGCATTGAATTTTCTATTGATATCCGGTGGAGGTTGATAATACGGATTTTGTATCAATACCGAACTCGATTGAATGTGAATCTCTGCCGAACGAGGACCATCTTATTAATTGAAATGGCGAATTGAAATAGAAACAGTTCTCCTGCAGTGATTGGAGTCTCGTGTGTATAAAAGTAAAAACGAATACGATAGTGCATCCATGTATGTGCAGTATGTATATACCTATAGCTACATATGTAAATATACGAGCGATAAATGTGCCTACGCGGTGGGTACGAATCGATCCCACCTATCGCTCCGGTTAATTAACAAAAAATCAAACTCTCGAAAGCCTCTTCGAAAGAAGCAATTACATTTCGAATTTTGATTGGACACCAGGGAATAATTTTCAGAGTCTGTCGTCTGCGGGAAACGGTATAGGGTATATAGTAGGGGAATGGGGTATGGCGTACTTTAAACTAAATAGGTGATCGAAAATCTCTACTCTATAGATATGTAGGTATGTACGTAGGTATATGTAGGTATACATATATACACGTTCAACTCGTTTCCATTTAAAGGTCGTTTGAATACCGCGTAATATACCTACCTATATGTATATACCTATAACCTACCCTCAAGAATTTGTGTTTTCATTAATCTTCCCGCATAATTAAGGAGATACTTCTTCCTAATCTCGCCAATTGCGGCTACTATTGGATTTCGTTAACTTTATAATGGCTTCCGGGATTTAACGAGATTTCCACAAATATATATATATATACATATCTATATGTATATAGTTATAATACATAAATTTTAACGAATTTCTACGCGAGAAAGTATAATTATTGAACGCTGCAACTATCTGCACGACGTTGCAATTGCAATGAACGACGTTCGTGTCTGTCGTGAAGTTAATTCGTTTATATAAAATAAAAACAAGCAGGTAAATAGGCTGACCACGATGAGCCAGACCTATAACTACCCGCCGAAATCTTTCTAGGAAAAAAAAAAACACCTGTATGCTGATTTCCTAAAATAATTATTGGTAGGCAATTTTCAGTTGAGAGGGGTGGAAATAATCTGACCTAATTGTATTCGTGATCAACGATCCAGAAGACATTGAGATACCAATTTTTATTCGAATCTGACGATCCTTTCTCGAGATATCGTCGATTGAATTATTTTTTTCGAAATTTCGTTCTCTGAATATCTCGAAAACTACGGGACCGATCAAATCCAGAATCTAATCAGTTCTAAGTTCGGAGAATCTGCGTCGATTGATACCAAATTCATCAAAATCCGATCATTCGTTCTCGAGATATCGTCGGACAAAAAAACTGATCACAGACATCTGAAAATGGTCGGAGGTGATTCTCTCGACCTTGAAACGTGGAGATATGGTGAAAAATCAACTTTTCATTTTCGGGGCGATTGCAATTACGTCCCTCTTGCTAAAGTAGGAAGTTGAGAAAAAAAAAATAGAAAAATTTGTGTAAAATTAATTGATCGAGTTCGACATTTATCTTCTTTACATTTTCTTTTTTTTTTTTTCTTTTTCTTCTTTTCGTTTAGTCAAAATGGATACTTATAGCCTTGTTCTCAACTGAGCAAATAAAGGGGCGGAATTTCTCGTGTGAAAGAACTTTACTCTATGGTATGCCCAGGGAGCGTAGCTCAGGTTGACGGCTGACGCAATTAAAAGTTTTCTACTTCCGGCGGTTAATCTGTCTTTGTCCTGGGGCAGCCGTTATGAACGACTCCCCTTAATGTCGCGTTGTCGGCGTCGGTGGCGTCGGCAGCGTCGTCCGTTCCGCAGAGAGCCGAGAATGAAACCAATTCTGCATTATTCATTAAGCACACCATTTCTTCTTTTTTTTTTATATTTCTAATTTTTTTGTCTTCCCTTTTTTCCCTTTTTTTTTTGTAGTGTCTCAACCGATTCGCCTACCGAAAAATTACCATAATTATAAAGCCACTGCCCACCCCTGTGGGGAAATGATTTTTTTTTTTTTACGCGGGTAAATTTACTCGATTCTTCTGACCTGCGGTAAAGTACAACGTGATGTTAACAGAATTCGAATAACTCGGAGGCTAAATATACAGTCGCCAAAGCTCAGTTTTTGGGTCCATCAATCAGCAATTTTTTTTTTTCTTGCCAGATTAGGGGGCGGTTTGAAGTTCCGAATTTTAAAAGTTCACAACGATTCATCGCCCCGAAGTATACGGGGGGGATGAAAAATTCCGCTAGGTAGATCGTATAGAATAAAAAATGGATCGGTTTTCTTGAATGACGATAAGCCAGCTTAAAGGAGTGTATCCTCTTTGCCTCAAATTTTCTTCCTGTATGTCGAGCACAGTATAGCGATTGACTGAAGCAGTAGCAAAGGAGTTTATCGATACGATAGATCCTAAACCAAAATATAGTGAAAATGTACTACCTGCTAGAAAATTTTCCGATCGCGAAACGTCGCTTTCGTATTCTCGTATTCCTTCGTGGTTTCACCCGAGAATTAGGCTGTTCCGGTTGGTGAATTCTACCCCGGGGTTACGTATTCGCAATATCTATACCTAATATTGCACTTTCAGTCGCCCCCAGAGTCTAAACTAGGTAGACTCAAGAAAGGTGCTCGATTGACTTATCGTTACTGTATACTACTCCGTTATAGTTCCTTCTCCTTCTGCAACATCATTGCAAAAAAAAAAAAAAAAATAAAATAAGTAAAATCGCGTCTCCATTTCTCGCTGATGTAATCTTAGTGTCAACGTTCTCGTGTACACGATACATAGGCTGCGAACATATAACGTTAAATCGTTAGATAAGTATATATAATATATATACCTACATACATAGATATATCTATATACCTATAGGTACCTTATAACCAAGGCGAGGGAGGGCTATAAATCAGAAAAATAATATCCTCCGCATTAAATTACGATCTTTAATTTTATACACCTTATTTACGACGTCCTTCGTTAAGCCTGTCCTTTCTGAAAATTTTCATTGTCTCTTAATACAGGATTAGGGAAGGTTGATAAATTTTGTTGAAAAATTGTATTTTTAACTATGATGCTGCGGAGTTCATTTGCCCGGGTATTTTAAGGGTGCGCATTCCCGCATATGCAATTACCTACATACCTGCTACGTATGGATCTGTACATGAGCGAATATTAGTAGAACCTAGCAAGTCCCTGTGACTATATTATGCAGTCATTAAATTTCCCTTATTTAAAGGCTGTTTTTAAGAGGAAAGCATTCTCGTGAAATTTATAAGAACCCTCAAATAATGAGCCTATTCAGTATTCTTGAATAACCTCTTTCGAATATAATGACGGTTATTTATTCATCGGTCATTCGAGTGAAAATAATTTCCATTCAATAATTGCCCGTCCATAAAGCTAATCCAATCAAAGATTATTTATTATCAATAAATATATACGAGCGGCAAAGTAGAAGTATAAAATACCGCGGAAACGAGACTGGATAAAGTATATGCACGGTCAAGTGATTTACGTAAATTGACAAATTTTACGAAGAGCCCAAACTGCGAAGGCTTGAATATTTTATTTCGGATTGAACGGTGAGCTTTCTATGTCCTGTATTATCTACCCAATCAATTTTCTACCCGCCTTTTGTCGCTTGGGAAATCCGCGGGTTTGTCATTTGCATAAAGCCTTCAAGAATTAAGGTGTTTAGGTAATCATTGAATAAATAAGTTTTCATTAATTAACATCGTTATTCGTTCAATTTTAGTCATCATTCTCTTTCTGACTGATTAAAAATTTTTTTTATTCGTTATAAAACTGCTCTGAGTAGGCTACTTCTTCTCTGAGGTGGCCTATCCGGGCGATGTATGATAACACTCGTCATTTGTCAAGCCCAACAATCTGTGAACGCAATATTATTCAAACTAGGATAGTGGAAGAGCCGTATCATCGTGATCATTGCAACTGTATGGTATATGTAGTCTCTCTATGCTCCATATTATTGAAGTGCTCGAGGCAATTTGTATCATGAGAGTTAATTACTTGCTCATACCGTAAAGACCCGACTAAACAAACGGTGAATTATCAATATCATCTGGATTACCTGTTCGCGGAAATTATTCGACAGGATTATCAAAGCGTGGAATTTTTTTTTAGTGTCTAACGCGAAAACTTTTGGCTCACAAATTTCTTTTCCATTGTCTCAAATTCGGGAGTGATAAGAACCGGCGCTTCAGGTGTACTGATAAAATGTTAGATAAGCACGAGATAGGTATGTATGTATATATAAGTATACCTATATACCTGCTTCGAATCGCGAAACTTTTCTCAAGCGACAGCTTTAGCGATGATATTTAAAAATCGCTTAGTGCCTACGGATACTTCAGGTCGATACCGCGGTTGACGTTGATTTTACCTTTCCATCTATCTTCTCCATCCTTGTGACGAAAATTCGAGCCGAGCCAGACACCCTTCGGTTTGAAGAGATAAACAGATTATCTCAGAATACTGACGGTAATAATCTGAGAGGAGAGGGTAAGAGAAGTATGATAATTATCTTTGGTATCTGATAATGTCCTGCGAATTACGCTTACAGGTACATATTGGCCAATTTGAACACAACTAGCATTTTCAGATTTGTAAAGTCCGTCGGTATATTGAAAAGTGAAAAAAAATTAGAATTTTTTCGAATTCTTTTTACTGCCAAACATGTTTGATGAGAAATCTGAATCACAATTTTGTTTGATACTTGCGGTCATCCCGGATTACGACAGACTGGACTTAGATTAAGAAATTTCGATGATTTGGTTGTGATGCTGATTTTTAGTTTTTGGAATATTGTCAGATGGAGTTATATCTAGATATCGATGAAGTTAAATTCACGTAACACTATTATCTCGCGAATGCATGATCAAAATATGATACGACCAGTCGTCGAAATATGTCGATGTGAACTATTTTGTTGTATTAAAAAAACTGTGTAAAAAAATTAACCATGAAACGTGATGAAATCAGAGTTTCTACTAAAACGACGGAAACAAGTTGGCAGTGAACAACTTATTTTTTTTTACGATGAAAAGCGTGACGAATTCTGGAAAGCTGAAAGTCCTAGAAATAGGTATACTTCGAAAAACATGCAATTTTAACGTGAAGACGTATAAAACGATTTTTCTCTTTATTTCTTTTGCGATTTTATCACCAAACCTATCGTGCCGATTCCAACTTCTTCGCGGTGATGCAAAACTTTGAAATCGACGAGATAAACGAAACGATCGTATTTATTATATATAACGATCACATTTTTTTGATAAAATGGTGATTTTTTTTTTTTTACATTTTCTTTCCTAATATTTTTTTTTTTTTTTATATATAAAAAAAGTTCTCTTTAGTCAACAAGTTGCCTATCGCGTAAACCAGTTTAAAATTCTCCCACGAGCTGCAGGCAGCCTCTTGAAAACCACTTGGCCGCTTTTCCTCCCATTTTTATCCCATTCTCAGGTATGTTGAATCCACATGACTGTATATATTTGGATGTGCGCAGTATACGGGTTTAGGAGACATTTTAATGTCAATGCTGGGATTTCCGACTTGATATTAAAAAAAAAAGAAAAAAAAAAAAATCGTAAATACGTGCGCGTTGGCTTACTGACATTAATTCGCGGTTTTTGCCTGCATGACAAAGTGGGGTGGGTATGTATGTACGTAACATACATGTATAGGTAGAATCTATTTTTTTTTTGTTTTTTTTCTGTGCAAATGATGTTATTTTCATCTTTTTTCCCCAAAGTTATTTTTTTCTTTTTTGTCGTATCTGTGTTTTTTATCCGTTAGATAACCCGGAGAAGATTGGTTGGCGTAGATCAGAGGTTTTCTAAGCAGGCCGAAGGCTCCGCTTCGTTTGTCAAAGAAGCTAACGACGCCAGCGTCCTTTTCTATCATATGGGATCCCCGCGTCTACGAACTCGCTGCTCGCAAGACTAAATCTATTTTGCCAACCTCTATACATCCCTTCATCCTTACCCGTCACGCGCACCCGCACCGGTAACTTGAAAACGGAATATTTAGTGTGCTCGTGATGTTTCCAAAGATTCTACTTATACATACGCCAACTTGTTGTTAATACATATCTCATTTCTATACATTTGATGCCACATTTCAAAGCGGGAAGTAGGTAATTGTTCAGAAATATTCGGTGTCTACTTGTCTAGGGCAGGGTTAAAGTTCCGAACAGTGAAAATGACGAATTCATTCGAGACCATTTGGAATTTTTAGAAACGTTGAAGTTAATCGGAATATTAAAATTCGGAAAGATCCGGAAAGTCAAAAACTCAGATCGTCCAGCAATCCGAAAATTTAATGGAGTAGCACGACGATCCGGTGTTTTTCGATTCGAAGTTTTTCAAATTCGGTAATATTGGATGATTCGGTGATATTAAAATTTGTAATTTTGACCCAGCCCCTGAATCATTTTTTGGGATTGTGAAAATCGTTCAGAATTCTGATTTTCTCTGCGAGATAGTGAATTTCGAGAGAGACTGCAGATTAATATCAGCTGTGTGGTATGTACCTGACTCTTTACTTGCTGTATAGTATTAAACAAGCTGCGATGCATCTTGGACGTGTTTACTGCTACTGAATATTATTCCGACGTGTAATACCCCAACGGTAAACATCTTGAATTATTGCTGGTATACACATGGCTGGCGATTTACTCAGTGTGCCTTTGGGTATACCCTAACCCAGACGTGGCACCAGAAACAACACAAAATACAAGATATCGTCGATCTTCATTATTTCGACAGTGGTGTATATACCTATATACCATGGACGGAATTTTTCTGAACGAGTTTTGCGCTTGCGTAAATTATTTATACGCCGAACGAAGAGAGGAGATGGAAGAAAGCTTTCCTACTTCTTTACTCGTTTACTCAGTGATCAATTATTCTTTCATTTGATGAAATTTGGATGTAGGTATGTATAAATTATTTTTTATCAATTTTTCAATGATTCAGAACTACGATTTTTAATTTTCTTTACATCGTTTGCACATACCTCATAATTTTATCCACAATTTTGACCGTTCTGAACTTTTATAATGCATAACAACAGCAGCCCATTACTCTTCAGAATGTTAAATTTGAGATGTCAGGGTGTGAATCTCTCAGGTTTTTTCCTCTCTCATCCGAAGCGAACAACGTTGAAAGCAAAAGAAAAATTAGGTATAAGCTTTAAGTACGGTGAAACAAGCCACTCGTTGCCGAATCGGCCGGAAGGTAAAAATTTAATGGAATGTCGCTTAAAAGCGAGACAGAAAAACAAATTAGAAATTCCCCACCGACATCTGAATAAGTAGCACTACCGCCCAGAATTTGTTGCAGCTGTACTAGGTACATACATACCTGATACATACATACATACATACATACATACCTATACACAAAATAGCCATGAATTTTCCTGGCTCCTGGTGCTGGTTGCTGCACTCACTTGCAGCCGTCGTCATCCTGCAGTCGCCTCTTGCACTTCTCTCAGCGCGGATGGTTCACGGCTGCAGCAAGGATACGGTCTTACCATACGCGATCCATCCACCTGTCTTCTTCCGACATCCAATTTCCATAACATTAACCCCTATACAGTCACCACCGAGCAGAGACCAGCCGACTTGTTGTCATCTGGCTGCCACAGCACCATACCGCACCTATCCGACTTTACTCAATAAATATATGCATTATATACGCCAGCTTACACCACTTGCGTATAATACGGGGACCAGCTTGGTTATAGTGTTAGGCATCGTGAAGTTCACAGTCTCTTACCCTTTGAATACGAAACGTCTTTGCAGGTACAGCGAAGCGCTACTTAACAGCATCCCTCGTATACCATGGCACGCCTCACCGATTTTGCGACAGACTCACTATATGTTTATCCATCTACAAGGTGGCCACGAACTCTGTGCTGTAAATTTTGAGGATAATTACGGAGGGTCTAACTGGGAAAGCGCTGTAACCTGCTTAGCGGCCGTGCGCGCCTGAGGCTAGACAGTCCACAGTTCGCCTCTGTGTAGTTAGCTGCCTATATGCAGGCGCCGACGCGATTTTTAAACGACCTGTATCTCACATAGGCCGCAACGAAGGCCACTAATTAAATGCCAGGGTACTAAGCTAGACCCCACAGCAATTTACCAAAATTAAAGCACTCGGTTCGCGGCCACCCTGTATGTGTATGGACAGATATTTATTTATACCTACATATGTTTTGTTTACGTGGGTGCAGGGAGGCTGATTATTTACAATAGCTAAGTTGTTTGCAATCCGTCGAAGGCTTTTAGTAAAAGCGTCGTGGGGTTGGTATGCGGTATGTAAGAAAATGAACGGCTAATGTTCTTTGATTGTGAGTATGGAGCTTTTGTGGAATATAAGGATTGTAGATTGTTATTATTATTTAGTGATTTATTTTTTTCTCTGTTTTTCGTGTTGATTTCAGAGAAGTTTCATTTACACTCAGCTGCAGTACGGATTTTACAATACAGCTTTTACTACCGATAAAATAATAACTTGAATGATAGAATTATGAAGTGGTAAAAAAAAACGCGACCCAGATTCCAGGCTTATTTTTCACGCTAGGGTAACCCCTTGGCAGGGTTGAGAGTGCCAAGCCGAAGATGTTGACTCACAATCAGTCGAGGTTGTGCCAAGTGACATTTTCCACCCCCGCAGTATTCCGCAGCCGTTTTTTCTATCCTTTTTTTATTTTTTTTTTTATTCTCTTATCCAAGGTTTGGATTGTTATTCCTTGAGGTAATAAAAGGAAACCTTGCTACGTAATCACCGGCACTTTTTCACTAGACCACGTCGCGGCCCTTGGGCAAAACCCTCGCCCACTACCGAATATTAAATATTTATTAGCTCTCCTCTTACCTCTGCATTTTTTAAACACACTTTCATCGAATTCCTGCTCGGTATCATTTCGGAAATACCGATTCCGCTCATCCTGAAAAAGCATTTCAATTCTAACGGAAGTTTAACGGATAGGTAACAAACTTCCGGTCTCTATTCCTGCCCCTATCTTCCTTTTCTCTCATGGGATCGATTCTCACTGTTGCAGTTGGCCCGATGGCCCGAAGACTTTGGCTAGACTTGTGCCAGACGAAAGAGTTGACTCACAATCAGAGCCAGAAATCGGGGTGCATTTTCTTGCGGATAAAAGTTGCGCAACTTTTACTGCAGTACCAACTAGCATTGGTTTTCTTCACTGCTCATTTATCTCACGAAAAAAGCTCATGCATCAATCTCTTTAGTGCACACTAACTTGTAGCCATTCCGGTATCGCAGTACGAATCTAAGGTGCGATTTAATCGGTTTTTTTTTTTGCGCTATTCGTTTTACCTATACTCGCTATCTTGAACCAGATATTGTTTACTTTATCACTCGTTTCCGTTTTTCGTCTTCCCTCACGCTAGAGACCGAAATATAATACAGAATATATATTATATCGGACTGTTAGGGTTACGAGAGGAGCGTGCAGATAATGTCCTTTCAAGAGGAGTCCTTGAAACATAGTTTCCCGTTTGGAGTGACGTCTCGTAATTTCAGTTGTCCGGATATATTGTCGCACACCATCTAACTCCGGTTCTTTTTTCTATTTTTCAGAATTTGAAGAACCAAATAATGACGACGAACGTTTGGGTGGAGCAGGTAAGCAATCTTTTTTTATTATACTTATATATTCTAATTTTTATTAAGGTATAGGGGTTGTTTCTTCTTCAGCAAAAATTATCGGAATATCTGTATAACCCCGTTATTTTATCAGCGTTATTTTTTACCTGCAAGCTTGATGTTTGCTGACGGAAGATAATAACAATATATATTAAGTCCGTTGTAGAGAAGCTGCAGAATGAACAAATCTGTACATAGAGCTGTACTGTACGGAGTGTATATTACCAGGGATGTTTGCAGTTTCAGATTTTATGATTACCGTCGACTGAACCCCGAGTTATTAAAAATGAAAAAGACGAAGGTGTCGGTGGCCGAAGATAGTTTGATGAGAAATTTTGTCAAACCCTACTATTATTCTGGCCTAGTTTTCCGATGAATTTTTCATGACAAGTCAATGATTGCCGTGTCGTCCCCGCGGTTATATATCCGTGTTATTTTTAGCCCTATCCCGAGTTTATTGGCAGAACATCCATAAAATTCATACTACATGTTCTCTACTGCTGGGATTTCGTTCATTCGATCGTTATTTTCCAATTCTACTGCCCGTAAAAAATCAGAAATAACTCCACCGATAAACTACGACTGGCCATAGTGGGCATGATTACGTGCACCAATAGTACAAATTGAAGTACATAGAAACGAAAAAAAAATCATTTTTCAACTCATATTGAAAGTTTAAACGCGTAGGTATCTATTCCAGGGCTTTCTATGTACGAAATCAAAAAAGAGAGTCCGCTCGCTTTTTTTTAAATATGAGAAGATCGTAGTGAAAGAAGGAAATCATGTTGCTAATGAAATAAAAAGATTCGTCATGCTGACGGGCCGAGGACGTGAGCGTCACTCGTCATCTCGAGGGGTTCACCCCTCTTTGGATTCCTTGACCCTTCCGAGTTTAGCTCTGTACGGCAACCGCGTCCACAAACGATTTTGGCCTTCGCGGTTCGTGGCATTGAGGCAAGACTACCTATTCTCAACCCGTAACATACCTCGCCACTTTGTCTTCCAAGACACTAATCCGTTTTCTGACGGCTACAGGATATTCTCCAAAAGAATTTTCTCGAACTAGACAGCAACGTGCGTCGCTTGCCGATCGACTCTTTTCCGACGTCCATCTTTCTAATTGGGATCCTGACATTCTTTTTCATCTTCATACGTCTAATCAATCGATCAATCCTCTAACCCTATCGTTTACCATTCGCCATCTATTTTTGACGGGATTTATTTTTGATGGGATCCACTTAAAAATTTTCTTTGCACATTTTCCTGGTCCTTTTTGAATGAACTTCAAATTTATTGAATAAGCTTGAAACTGGTGATTTCTATTAAGTAGATATCGATACTTTCCATCAAGAAAAAAAAAAAAAAAAATCTAGGACAATTTGGGAAATATTTTTTTGTTTGGACAAATAAAAACGGGAATTTCAACACCCCTCATAACATTCGAAACCGCGGGGTTGCAGGGCACTGTAATTGCAGTGTCAGGCAAGGACTGTCTTGGAAATATTTGCGAGTATAAAAGCAAAGGATTTTCGTCGGGGGAGTGGGTTTGATAAGAGAAGAGGAAACAGATGATAATTGTAACAAAGGCTGAAAGGCGTAATCCTTGACGCGAGTAATCCTGGAGTGGAAACTCTCTTGTTCAAGTCGCGGATGTATCCCTGCACGCCTGCTTTCCCGATTTCAGTGTTGTTTGAAAAAAAAAATATATATTTTCGATTACTTTTTCCGCTTATACTCGCGGAAATTTGAAAAAAGGAAAAATAAAAAACATACGACAAAGTCCCTCGTGTGTTACTGATACAGGTAAACCCAACTAAATTGCATCGTGAGTCCAAAATTTTTCAAAATTCCAGGATTATCAATAAATTCGTGAGGAATACGAGCGTATATACGGTATTTACGGACCAACAAAGTCAGCAGGAGTAATTCTATTTGTAAGAGGGAGTACGAAGGCAGATTTCTAAACAATAATAATCAAGATTTTGAATGGATAGCTTGAACGAAACGCAATTAAAAGATGATTGAATTAGTACGACACTCGGAGGCGAGGCGTAAGGAAGCGAAAGCGAAGCGAGACTGAAAGAGCTGGGGCTAACAAATTTCTAACTAATAAACACGAGATGTAGGTATATACCTACCTACATCTTCTGCTAAAACGTAGAAACATGTTTTGGTAAATTAGCGAACGAAGCGAAACAATTAGCGTATCCTGTCCCTATTCGAAGAAAACGTGGGTATTATACCCGGCTGTTTTATGCCTCGGAAGATATTTACCAGGAACCTAATGAAATCTCATAAGAGACAATTATCCGCGCACATATTTACCTGCACAAGTACATACCTACATATTTAGTAACCAATTAAGACTCAATATCAACATTCAAACTGTTAATAATTAACAAAAAACTACAATCATTTACTTAGCTATGAATAGAGATCTGTTTGAGGACGTAATTATCTGACTCTCGTGTGATTTTCAGTCTGAAATATATCAGAGTGCAGAAATACTTCATCGTCGTGGGTGATAATTCCTAATTATCCTTGACAACGTTGATGTATTGTTTGAATTGTTACCTTGCCAGATCGGAGAACTTATACGTGGTTAGTTCATGATAATTTAGGATAAAAAATTTGGGTTCAGAGATGTATGTGGGTACCTAGCCGTATGTAATATTATGTATATATTTTTCTTTAGCCTCCGGAAGACAAATATGTGCATTTCCGGCAGCAAACACAGCCCTCTGTTCCAGCTGGCACCGCCAAAGTAGCGAACATCCCACGCATGCATATTTAAAGCCAGCGAAGTGGCTTCCACTTTGATTAGAATAAAACACTCCTGGAAGCTCTTGCCCCCATTTGCTACCGGTTTCTTTGCCCCCGTTACACATACGCTGTACACTTCCAAATTTCTTTTTGCCTTTTTTTTTTGTATTTTGCTTTTGGCGCAATACTATCTGATCCTCCTCGTAATGATCCTTCAATTATATGTATACATCTTACGAAGTTGGATATAAGAACCTAGCAAAATTGAATTAGCAAATCTTTTGACTTTTGTCGATATGTCAAAATACAAAAAAAATACAGCGTTTTTTGTAAAAAAAAAAGGGCATTTTTGGGAATTTTTTTCTGGAATTTTTTAAATATACTTAAAACTAAAATTTTCGTTACATTCTTGGATAGGTTAATAGAGAAACGTTTGAAATATGTTCTCAATTTTTTTCTGGCCCCCAGAATAATTCTACGAAATTCTACAGCGCTGCAAATTGCTTGGGGTGTATAACACCCCATGTGGTCACCCCGGGATTCTCATGAGGTGTGACTGTCTTGGGTTAATCATTTCTCAATCAGAGACCTGTGCGATACTCTTGACTGCACATATAACATCACACACCCTAAAAATTTACCACGTTATCACTTCATGGACTCAAAATATAGCCATAGGCTTGGTATATTCAGAATAAACACCGCTTCTCATGATTTCCTACCAGAAAACCGTATTCGGCTGGTATATAGAGGGAAAATTAACGATGTAATTCAATCATGTAATGTCTACTCGTAATAATCGGCTTCTATGCTTTGTAACGACCATATTTATTCATCGGGGGCCAAGTTGAAGTCCAAATTTTAATATTACCGATTCGCAGTCTTCAGAAAGGATATTTTTCCGAAATAGTCTGCATAGTCGATTCGAAAAACTCCCAATCGAAAAAAAACCAAAGGTTTGTATTCCGAAAGCAAAGGATCCGAAAGGCCAGAACTCAGGAACTTGAAATTCACGCATGAAGCGTCTGGGCCCTCAATTAAATTGTCGGATTCTTGGACTTTCCAAGTTTTGAGCTATATCTGCATTCCGATCTTTCCAAATTTCAATATATATCCTGAACTTTCGCGCATCTGAAAATTCGAAATCATCTCAAATGAATTCGTTATTTTCACCGTTGGAAACTTTTATAAAATTCTGAACTACTTAAACCCGTTTTGTTGTTTGATTAATCAAATGTTCGAGTCTAAATGACGACTTACATATACCGTGAAGGTGTTAATTTAACACAGATATACCCGGGTCAGGGGTGGGGTTGGATGTAATTAACACGACTCCATAAATTCATTTGAATTGTAAATTGAGCAGCCTACGCGAGCCACCACGTTGAATATTCTTAACGTCAAATATGTCGTTGAAAAGGATGAAGAAAAAAAAAAAGGAAACAACATTTTTATATGATTCACTCGGTTTTCTAAAGCACTCTGTTATATTTCTCATTTAATAGCGCATACCTTCTCTTTCACTCGCTACCTCGTTTGCGTTACTTACCTATTTCGTTATACTTACTTCATGAGCTTACAGTATGACAGAGCTCTTTGCACGGCACTATTTCGCATCGTACCTACATCAAGACAACAATAATTCGCAATGTGATTCAGAGCGAAGGTATACCTGCAGCAGTAATAAATTTAATTTTAACCTAATTTTTTTGTTCTTTCGACCATCGTTAGCCATTCCGTATAACACGTATCCTCAGTGAATAATAATACCGATGAAAAATTTGACTGGATAAAATTGTTAACTTCAGAGATAAGTAATTAGAAAAAAAAAAGAATTCTTCTGGTTCTATGATTAACACGCTATTCAACGTCGAATCCACCGATTCATTAAATTTAGCCAGTCGACTAACCTTGTACTTTGTTATTCATTCGATTAAACTCTGGCAGCATTGAGTCGGAATTAACAGTTGATAAAAGTAATGGGATAAGTTTGCATCAGGGGCATTGTGCTGCGCCGGAGTTTACGTTAATACGTACATTCTAGTACGTTTGTATTTGTATAATGTAATAACTTGGACGCTAAACGTTGATATCGCACGTGTCGGATATAGAAACGTTGAGACACCACCACAGCCCAGGCAGTGGGGTAGCTATTAGCAGGATAATACCCTGTTTGTATCAGATTATATCTCGAAGCAACGATGTATTCGTAGTACAAAACCGTATTGTATAATACAACGAAGTTTCAGCGGGCATTCGTGAGGAAATATAAATCTTCACAATTGTTTAATCCCTTCGGGGTGATTTTTGACGGAAAATTTCACAGGTGTATAATCCTACATAAATATACCAATCCTGCAGTTATCCCAATTAGAGGCTGAGTCTGGGTCCCAAATTTCAAAAACTCCGAACGGTAAAAATTCCGCAATTCGTTTGAAGGAAGAATTTTTTTTGGAAAAGAATTTTTTCTCATATTTGTTGAAGCATTTAAAGCAATTGCAGCATGTACAGTTCTTACGCTCTTACTCTACGAAAAGTCATGGATAATGGAAGAAGATTTTTTCATTCTATTCTGCATATATCTTACGATGTGGCGGTTTTTGTAGCCAAACAATTGTGCGACGGGGATTGCATTTTACATGTATGCAATTCGCCCATGGAAAACGGAGAAACGTTGCCGTGTATATTGCAGTAGCTAACACTTCCTCGAGTTTCGACGTTTCGTTTTCCGATTGTTATCCGGTGCACCTTGAGATACGCCACAGATGCTGTAAATTGTCTCAATTCTCGTATTTCGCGGTGTAGTACGGTACACTCGTGCGAAAATTATAGCGCGGAAGAGAGACTTGTAGAAAATATACCCACGGCAGAGTTGTCCGTCGACGGTAAATCCATAAGAAGAGAAAAAAAAAAAAAAAAGAAAAAAAGGTCGGTTATTTTCATTTATCTTGGAACAGGGGGGGGAAATTGCCAAGGATTGGAAGAAACGAGGCAAGAGGACGCATTCGGAAGCGTTTGAGAGAGTAAGCGATATATTTGCCCCACCGTACTACTCGGTCGGAGGAAAGCCCAGGCTCTGTAAATAAACTTTAGTTTTCTCGTTTTCCCGCCAAATTTATCGACTGCCAGTTATACCTATGTATATATACGTACGGCGTGATTCCCCTACCGATCCCTCACAGAGCTATCTCAACCTCGCGAGCCTACGCGATCCGTGCCGATGCTACCCCCGTATAATATAGGAACCCACCCCGTGCAGAGAGAACTTTTTACGAGCGTCGCTGCTGTTCTATTTGGCATTCGCCGCAGGCTACCCACTTCGTCAATAACTCTACGGCAAACTTTCTCCCGAATGACACTCGTTAGGTTTACGGGAATCAAGGAATCCCTGCCGACTCGACAATTCATAAGAATTGACGTCTTCAGTCGAGAGTTTAGTCACTCCATATCTCATCCCACATGATCATCCCATATTCTGTATTATTTTTTCACGAAATTTCGCTCCGTCTAAGGTTCAACGGTTGAATCCTGATCGATCAACCTTATTCATAGTCGATCAATCACCATTCCCGCATGTATATAGGTACGCTTTCTGTTTACGCCGGAGTATCCACGGAGTTGTAACTTTGTTTATTATATGGACCTTCTTCTCCGAGTGAGTGACACTTAACATAGGAGCGATACCGACGTTGATACAGTTTGTCTATTAGATTTAGAATCCCACAGGAATACGTCGCAGTGAACATCGCCTAGAAACTACGTCGAATGGAAATCTAAATCGTGACTAAGATCAGCGAAATCGTCCGAAAATTATATCCGCTTTCAGTTATCAATTCGTCATGAATTTCTTTACTTGGAGTTTTATCAGTTTTACGGATAAACTATGAGCTTGTGATTAGCCGATAGACAAGCGATGTAGTATGTCGATTAAAGAGCCTTTACCTTGGCGAATTTAATCGAGGAGAATAAAAATAAATGAATAAGTAAACGAACCGAAACATCCCGAAATCAAGAACAACCCTGTTCGAGATAGGTAGGTAGCTTTTAGACTCTACGATCGGGAAGTCTTCGAAACAAGACGCGCGGAGCGCCCCAAGCGAACCGTTAACGACCCGGTAGGGTCGAGTTTGCGATTTTCTTGAAGTTCTCGGCCGGTGTCTTGGAATGACTAGACCCCGATACCCTTCCGACCATTAGGCAGTCAAACTCAAAATCCGTAACAGCTTTACCGTTCCAATCAGTCGTTTGCGCGATTTAATTCGTTCCCTGTATATTTATTCCGATGCACAACTCGCCAAGCCGAGAAAAAGAAGAAGAAGATAAAGAAGAAGAAAAAAAACGGAAGGAATAACCAACAGTGAATTCGTACAAGCTCGCTATATCGTCTGACAATTTTTCCTCGTCTTTTCCATTGACACTCTCGCCTTAGGGAATATCGAGGCGATGGTTATATGATGAGAAGCAAATTCTTTCACTTCTCGAAGGATATGGGATGTAAAAAAGATGTCAGGGTTGTTCGCAGGAACCTTTGATACCTGTCCATATTCTTTATGGTTGTAAGCCTCCGCCTATGTATACATATACGTATAATGCACTACTTTTATTCACGGATATCTTCTTCTTGTATAAATCGTCAGATTTTATCGGAACAAAGAAGAAGAAGAAGAAGAAGAGAAATGTATAAACATTTACCATGATTTATTCATAAGAGCTATCGTATCAGGGCTAGATATACATATATCTCAGTTAGATCTGTCTGTCAGTTACCCAGAAGGCATTATATCTGGAGTACATACCTTGAACTAAGCCCAAGTGGTTGACGAGTGCTTTGAGAGATATGGAAATTTCACCGATCACGATTACTGAGAGGTACTTAACGGGAGAGCGATAAAAATTCAATATTATACTTTTGCGTATATACAGCCTACTCGATTGCAACATCTGAGTCGTCATTCCCCTCGGGGCATTCACTTAAACGGTGATAAATCTTAAAAAGAATAAATAACGAGTAAGGTAAGGAATATATATATTTAGCCGTTTTACAAGAGGCTCCTCGTTGTCTCTCGCAAATTTTTATTCGATAATCGCATTGACTTGATTAGGCTGAAGACAGACCGAGACACAACCCCTCGCCTCCAGCTGTTGTAGCAATTCTCTCTGCGGAAAATTCATTTTTCTTCTCTTGGTGTGAATTCTACTGAAATATATATTTTTCAATTTTTTTTTTTCGACTTTTTTGACTTTTTTTTTACTCTCAACGACAACGACGCGACGGGGGTAAACATACCCTGAATCGCGGAGAGCAAACGGGTAAGGAGCGCGCTTCTCGTTGTGTGCCAATAAAGACCAACTACCCGCCTAAAATCCACCCCTAACTCCTATTCCTCTTCTTACTTCTTCTTCTTCTTCTTCTTACTTCTTCTTCTGCTTCTTCTTCTTGTCGCATTTCAGTCTCTCCCGTCTTATACTCTCCCTGAGTTTTCTGCGATCCGGATTTCGTCCTCAACAAGTGAGCGAGACGATATCAGTTCCTTTGAAATTCCAAACCGTTCAGGGTTGGCTCGAAGCGAAGAACTCCGCCCGTGGGTAATATACGCCGTGTCAGAACCGACGCAAAGACTTTTCAGTCGGCCCTGCGGGGCCCTCGGCTTCTACCGATTCCTTCTTAGACTTACAAATAAATACATCTACGCCATCAAGATCTCAAATATTGGCTTCTCTCGTCTACCTTGTTATCCAAGGTCCCTGAACTCCCACGGAGACTGAGACTCTTTGTCACTTCGAAGGAGACAAGTAGGCCCTACTTTATAGGGGCCACATGATTTTTTCAAGAATAAAACTCTTCGGATCCTCCCCATTTTTACATCGAGATTTTTCACCTTCATTCAAAAATTTTCCGGTGTTCATGCGTAGCATTCATTTTTGACTAAACCTGTACAGTATAAAGGTCGTGAAGGGTTGGTTGTTCAGCCGTATCCAGGATCTAGTCACCGCAAACCGCTGTAGCTAGTTCCATCTCTCTGGTATCCTGCGGCGGGTAGCTAGCATTATTCCTGACGCGTTACGCCAGGACATCCTTGTCACCTGTTAGTATCTTGTGTGCGCACAGTTTCTGGTTTGCTAATGTACTCGTAAATGTGTGGATCTGTTTGAGGGAGTGAATGTATAGTAACGTACCCACAAATATGTTTGAGATAATTTTTGAAAGATAAAAGAATGAAATAACGAGCAATTAAGCACCCAATTAGGAATTTTTGAAAATCAACTATACGTTTTATGTATCAGCCAAAGATCTATCTCCACGGAAAATGCAAAACGTGACCGAGATAGTAATTAATTAAGGCTATAAATTAGGATGATTAATCAGTTTGATGTGAAGGGAAACTGAGTTCTACTTCGTTTAATTTACCCCTTGTATAACGGCGTTTCATTTTGTCAATTAACTTTGTATAAAATTTACGAGCTACGTTGAGAGGTGGTCGTATTCGAGGGTATTTTATCCGGAATAATATGTTATTAAAACAATTCCTTGATGTAGGTTCGAAGGTTCGGTAGATTCGTCCCCGAATCGAAACCTCTAGTTTTCTTTTTTTTTTTTTATTATTATTATTCCTAACGCATATTTGAACTAATAGGATTTGGGGGATGACGCGACTTTCGGCTGCAAATCTTCTCCTTTCGGCGAAATTCTCTCTCTTTCTTTGAATCGCAGAATTGGAAGACGAATGGCGTTGGGCGACTCAGCCAATCGTGTTTCTGGCAGATCAGGGTAACCCGGAGCGGGACCGCACCCCTGGGGACCCTGGTTCGCGGAAAGGCGAATATCGATGAATATCGCGTTCGTTTCTTGCCTTTTCGCCCTCTTTCGCTCCTTTGCACTGCTTTTTATACCGTTTATTCAACTCTCTGTCCTTTTACCATGGCTTTCAATCTAGCTTTGATTACTCTGCGGTTGTTATAGCTTTAGGATACTGCATATAGCATTGGCGAAATATATTTTATCAAGCATATAAAACGTGGGTTATTCATATATATATATTATATATACAATATAAACCTATACATCTTCGTTGATTAATTTATGAAGTAAATATGCAGATTCAAACACGAGGGGGAAACATCGCCACTGTAACTCGAGCGGAAACGGATAACGAGGGTTCGAGCCTTGACGGTTTTTCCTTTATTTTTGGTTTGTTTCGGTGACTAATAGTCAAAAGATAAACGGATCAAAAGAATATACATTCAAACTGTGCAAATATTTTTAATTACATTTTTACAGTGACAAATTTGAGCGTTTAATACGATCCTACCGCATGATTATAAATTGGTTTCACCATCTTTTGAATATTTTTTTTTTCTGCCTTGGTGAAAAATTAAATACCTGTCACTGAAGAAATTTTTAACCAGTCGAGTAGAACGATCTCAGCTGACACACATTTTTTTTTTTTTTTTCTTTTTTCTTACCAGTTTAATGTTCATCGAGGGGAAACCAGACAGAATTGGTTTCATCTCCCACTTTATGGAACTGAAACGGATGATCTTTCAACTGCCGTATGGATTGTCGTCTTTTCATCTTATGCGTGAACCGAACGATCTTCGCTTTGACAAGATGACTTGACTTTTTTTCGTTTTTTTTTTTTTGTATACCGAAACAAGCACGTACTCATTACCTTACAGCGTGATATTTGGTTTCCCTTTTTTTTCTGTTTTTTGTTTCATCTCGGCCAAGAAAATTGGATCAAGAGTTTTCCAATTTTCACGCAAGATTAATCAAATTAACTGTAAATAGTTGCGAAAGAGCAAGCATGCCACGGAGATAGGAGTTTAGCTCCCCTAATCCGGCTCATCTGTCCCCTACCTTTTTTTTTTTCTTTTTTTTTTTTTATCCACGACTATCTAAACTTCAAAGCCCAAAAACCTGAACTTTTGATCCACTAGTATTAGAACCTTTCTTGCTCAAGTTTTCCACTCAAAGTATCCTCGAGTCAGGTGATGCTTCTTCTCTCGGTAAGATAGATGCTAGAATAATGGATATTTGAGACATAAAAATCCTTGCCAAACCACTCCAAGAATCGGGGTTATATAAGTATACTTCCTCTTCATAATTTCCGGCATGGATTCACGGCGGTAAATTTGGGAGTCTGGAATCTTGATTTTTTTTTTTCTTCTTTCCCTCCTGGCGGTAAGAAACTGGTAAGATAACAAAGTAAAGAGAGGGTGCAGCAAGTAATAAAACTGGTAATTGATGTCAATTTTTTACCTGACCCTAAAAACTTGGAATAGATAATCGCCGGCATCAAAACTCAAGCGCAGGACAATCATTGAGACTTTTATAAGAGGCTGTGATCTTAGTAATCGCTTAATCATCGCGCATTGGTATAATTTCCCGTCGGCGAGGTAAAGAGTAAAAAGTTTCAAGTTGAGGAGAGATCGAGTGGCGATGGGCGGAGGGCTTTCATCCCCAGCCTCCCTCTCCCTCTTGAAAGGGGTTTGATTAATTGATTTTCTTTCTCGCCGATCGATACGATGTACATATATCCGCGGATTTTAATTCCAGTACATATCGCAGCTGGATTTATGTTCATTGTTTTTGTTCAAGGAGTGGAATGATTACAAGCTGAAGTGGAATCCGGACGATTATGGCGGGGTGGATACTCTTCACGTACCATCTGAACACATCTGGCTACCAGATATCGTTCTTTACAACAAGTAAGTCCCTCCGGGTATAACTTTTCACATAAAGCACTCAAAGCACATTTGACAAACTGGACTGACTTATGCCAATACCGCACGAGTGCACGACTCACAAATGTATATATATCGGCTATAAAATAACTGGATATGTCCAATACACTATCCTTTACTCAAAGTTAAACTGCGATGTACGACAAAATTCACCTTTTGACACATGCATGGGACACGTATGTGCGATTTAAGATCGGAAGCTCATATATCTTGGTTTTATGAACCGTTGAATGAGTGATATGATATTATCTCAACTAGTCCCAGTCAGAATATACCCTGCAGCCAGTAAAGGTCTAGACCATAGTTTCACGCGGGAACGTCTTGACACAATGGCAACCACCCATATATATATATACCTATCACGCCATTTCGAGAGACAGGAGATTAGACGCCGTTGTTGGCACTGTGAACTACTTCTTTAGAGATCCGCAAACAAGATGGAGGTCAGAACCCTCTTGACTGTTACACACAGAGATTTGGTCCCTTTTCCCCCAGACGACGTCTGGTGTCTAGACAACTGTTTATGAAAAGTTTAAGAAAAATCTTGTCACCGTGAGATCGTCAACCCTTAGCTATAAAGAAATCGCCTTAAGTGATGTACAAGATGTGCTAACGTTCGGAAGTTGGGGTACCAATTTGAAAATGTCATCGAGCTGCAGAAAGGAACCATAAAGGATATATAGTATTGAGTGATTCTATTGGTCTATTCGGCATTTTGTCAACGTTCGTGTATACCTAATATGCAACGAGTCAACTTGAGAGATTCTGAAATATGGGGCTGTAGAAAATAGTAGGTACGAGAAATAGGTAAATGTTTACTGTCTCACATGTAGTACATACGTTGCTACTGCTGTACCTACTGCAGCCTTGGTGCCCTCTTATTTCTGTCAATATTGAAAGATATCCGGGATATCGTTTCCTGTATTTTAATACACTCAACGTCGAGAAGTTCCCTCGTCGTTGGTCATGCTCTTCCATTTCCCAGCTGGGTATTCGCTGGATACTAAAATGCAACGAACGTTAAATTTTTTTTCTCCGCAACAACTCTTCTTCGACGTGCTACCTAATTTAAGAAAGGAACAGCATAAGCTGTCTGGAGGTTTAGTGAGTGAAATTCAAGAATATTAGTCCTGCTCATTTGACTGTACAAGTTGACTTTACAGCTTTTCACTTTGCTAGCAAACATTTTCTCGTTAAATGAAATAACTTGCAGAGTAAATTCAAGCTTTAGCTAATTATTAATTCGACGCTCGTGCTCGTCAGACTCTGCAAATCTTGATAATTGTTTAATCCGTAACTAGGAAACCTTCGTTCCCTAATTGTTTACGACATCTTTCGTCGCGTAAACATATCATCAAACATGCAGCTGCGCCCCAAACATCATTAGCGCCTACAGAGCATCACGGGATCCACAGCATCGCGGGAAAAGCGCAGTGGCATCTTGCAGACGTCGTTAATATAAATTTTCAATCTTTGCCCCTTCTGGGACCCCGTGACTGTGACACACTGTCGCAACGCGCCACCTTCTTCGACTCGCTTTTGACGTGACCCGTTCGCACCCGAACAGACCTCTTCCCACCTCTCGGGCGACGCAAGTGTAACAAGTAAACTAATCTTAACCTACTCTACTAAGCCCCACTCAACCCTACCCAGATTGGCCTTATATCTCTCTCCTTTCCTCTTTCTTTAGTCAGCCTCGGTATTTCTCTTCTTGTCACTAATTCTCGTAGTTTCTCACTTCTAGTTTCATTGCGAGCTCGTTTTCAGAAAAGAGCTAAAATACGACTTGCTTTCTCGCGATAATTGTGTCCAGAGAGTCGGTTTAAAGAACTAAAGCCAGGTATTACAGGGTCAAAAGTCAGAGGTCAGACGAATTTCTTAGTCATCTTATTCTGTTACCATGTGTGAATTTCAAGTTCCGGAGCTTTGGCTTTTCGGATCTTCAGCTTTCGAAATTTTGAACCTTTGGTTTTTTTTTTCGATTTCAAGTTTTGTGAATCGACTACAGGCAGACTTTTGGGGACTTTGAGTATTCGGAAAAAATAACAACCAAGCAGAATATTTTGTATGATAATAATTCCAACGATTTCCCAAGACTTATCTGATCCAGACGCGAACGTGGACCCATGGATACGCCTTTGTGTATAACATGCACGAGTATATCCATGTAGGTACGCATTATTATAGTGAACATTTAACGGCTGGTACGTGCAGCAAATTTCATACTGTGAAAGAGCTTCGCAGTTAGGCTCGGGCGACGCAAGCTCAGGATCTTAGAGAATACAAGAAGATAGTGTCTGACAAAGACCTAGTACAGACTCCCTAGTCTCGGAGCATGTCCTCACTTTATTATTATGGATGGATACGCAGACGCAAAACTTATTACTTGGGCACCCACCACCACCAACTCCGGTGAAGCTCGCATTTTCTGTACCTACCTACGTACCTGGACGCACGGTGCCAGAAGAACGGGCAGTGTGATGGTGACCTAGAATGTTTCAACCAAGCACCAAGTAGCGAATAGGGAGTGGCCCTGTTGCTTGGAAGCTTTTACACCCGTCCCAAGTCCCGTGTACCCCTCGGACCCCCGTAGACACCCGGAAACGAGGCACGTGTTTGTCGTCTGAACTCTATTCCGGCGAGATGGTTCTGTAGCACGAGTCTCTACGCCCTTTCACCTCTTTTGTTCGGGTAGACTTTTCCATGAGGATATAGGTAGATGAGAACGGGTCAAACGTGGGCTCGAACATTTCCTTGCCTGGGTAATTGAACGAGAGACTTTGAAATGTATACGGTTATCTGAATCGCGAGTCTCGTCCAGCTCAGAATTCTGCACCGTGTCTTGACCTGACCGGAAACCTTCATGTCAGAAAGTTTCCAATGACCTCCGGTACACGGCTATTTAAGTCCTTTGAGTCGAGTTAACCGTCCGGTCGTGACGGTTGACCGGTGGATCAAGATGTCCGGATAACGTGACTACGGAGTTGAAAATTTAGAACACTTATATCTCTGACGAAGGTACGACGCACCCTTACTTCTTTTTTCCTGATCCTGACAAGGTCCAGATACTTTAAGGTTTCCTTCGAGTTGTAAAACTCTTTTATAAATACACTGCGGAGGGCTGCTGGGCCAGTCATCCGTCATCCGGGTTGTTCATCTGTTCATCGAGAAGCATGAACTTAAATCCTCCTGATATTGCGAAGTGATCATATATTATTATTTCCATTTATGTGGGGTTCCGATACTGAGAAAATCAATTGGTAGTTATGGTCAGGAAAGAGCGCATCCGTCCTCTATACTGAACAAGTGACCAGAACGACGACCCTTGGGAATTCGCCAGTGAGCAGCATCATTCTTCGGAGTTTTTGAGCACGGAGGTAAGGGAAGGGTATAGAAAGTGCGGCTAACCAATCGGCTGCCGGATGGAACCTTTTTATCCCTCAAAGATACGAACCAGGCAAGATTCCGTGAGCCATCTTTGCCTTTGGAGGCGCGTGACGGTATGCCGCTCTCTAAAATCAATAACTCCAGTTTAGGCTCGCACTCCTTTTTGGCTTGGCGAGCTGTCGGCAAAGGCTTTAGGGTGGTTGGTGGAAACTCAATTTCGTTTCTCGGTTAAATTCGAGGCTCCGCTCGTGTCAAGTTACCCACGATTGCCAATTTGTACTCTTTCGAAGTAATTAACTTGATCTCTAAGCGGTGCACGTCTTCGAACCCAATATTTCATTCGACGAGCATAAACCGATGTAAACTTTCGCACATAACTATAATCGAGGAATCTCAATTTTGAAAATTATTCCCGCATTTCTTCAACCCCAATTTCCTCAAACCCGTAGTTCACTGCGTTAACTCAAATTCCAAAAAAGCATGTGCAGGTATTCTTCGATGCAGGGTAGATATTATCGCGATGTTAATCATTCTTTTGATATATTATTTTCTATCCATTCATCATGAGATTCTAAACCAGTAGCGAGGAACAGAGCGAAACGTATATGTAGTTGATATAAAAGAAGGGCAGTACGCCTTGTAATAAAGAGAGTGTAAATTGTAATAAACGTCAGGTTCTGCGTTGCCGCACTGGTGGTAAAGGTGGTTATATTCAGTCGTCCCTGTTCCATACCCTCTTATTTTTTTCGCGTGATAGTACACGTTCTGCTTCAAATTTTCTTCCACCTACACTGGATGCATGCAGCATAATCCGTTGACTTTTGTTGATTAAATCACGTCCCCTGCTCACTTATACCTTATACCATATCCCCGTTCGATCTATACCATTCTTCGAACATCTTTCGAATCTTTGATATCCATGTGAAAAGCTGGCATCACGTACGTCGGTATATCAACTCATTCCCCTTTTCCAAGATGGCGAAATTCCGTAATATCATTGAGGCTTAGAGTCTGACTTATAGTGCCGAAAGTACACATTCACTGTATGGGATTATTCTTAATTTTGATATCGACGAATGAGAGAGGCTCCCACGATCGTATTTTTTCATCAGCATGAAAAAGAAGAGAAGAAAAAAAAAATTTGGCAGGAGTCTGGTAGCGATGAACCGATTCTATATTTTTCTGACAAAATGCGAAGGAGCAGTACAGTGAAATCTCGTTCAGCTATTGACCTTATATAGGTGATAGAGTACCGCTGCGAAACTCCCGCGTCTATAGATATATAGGTATGGTATGTTCCCGCCGCGGTTGTCTAGAAGCACCGAAAGCCGGTCTTTGATTTATAGGAAAGCGTCTATATACTACGAGCCTTACTTAGCCATGTCCTAACTTGGTCGAATTTATGGCCATTTCAATCTTAATTGGGTTGGGTCACGTGCCAGTCCCCATTTCACCCCCCTCGATGAGCAAAAAGAAAAACACACGTGCTTTAAGGAATTGTGGGCTGCGGTACGTATACCCTTTTCCTAGCTGTACCTATACCCTCTATATCGATCTTAAACTCCCACCCATTTCTCTCTCACCTCTTCTTTCAGCCTCTTTCTCCTTTTTCCTCTGCAGCTCAACCCCATCCGCGGCGACCCAGTCAGGCGGACCATACCATCTAAAAGCTTAATACGTGACCCAAGATTTTTATTGAATTTTTACTACCATGCTGTGCGGCTCTGCTTGAAACTGCTTACCTTTATCTGCAACGATTTGCACCAGCTCACCTGCTAATCCTAATAAAAAAAAAAAAAAAAGAAAAAGAAGAAAGATTTTCACAAATTTAGAAACATGTCACGCGTAAGATGCGACATTTAACTCATCGACCTTTCTTCCAAAATTCATTTTATCTCCTTTCTACATATGGATCATTGTTCGTTAAGATTCTATTCGTCAGAACGTTGTTGTGATGTAGTATGTGCCTAATGGTATTAACAAAAACGTGTTTTTCAGCGCTGACGGTAACTACGAGGTAACCATCATGACCAAGGCGATTCTACATCATACCGGGAAGGTCGTGTGGAAGCCTCCGGCTATCTACAAGTCCTTTTGTGAGATTGACGTTGAGTATTTCCCCTTCGATGAACAGACTTGCTTCATGAAGTTTGGCTCGTGGACGTACGACGGTTACACGGTAAGTCACTAAGGACATATTGGCTGTACTGCACAGACGAAACGTATTAACCTTAAGAACCTCATCGGTGTGAACAAACATTGACAAAGTAAGCTGCAGAAGTTAATCTCTAGAAAGTTCACGGTGGGGATACATTGTCGATATTTCTTCGAGATTAACGGACAAAAAAGAGCCTGCAGATCTGGCTTCGGGTATATCCTTATTCCTAGCGAAGAGAAAATGAACTGACTCGAGAGTCGAGAAGAACTGTGCGCACTGGACCACTTGGAATGGTTGGGAGGCTGATTGGATGCGACGTCGTCGCCCTTGGGGATCAGATCGAATTTTCTGGAGCCCTGTTTCCTCGTTACCGGTGCCCAGGACAATAATTTGTAAACAGGACTACGTATTCGGATCTATAGTACCGTGGAATGATCAGATATTCGTTAGCGATTGAAAGTAGAGAATAGATTCCACTACAGACCAAATGTAATATGTATCCGAACCCATAGCCTCGAGGACATCAAAGTGCCGGAGATTTTCGGAGTATCTTGCACCAGAGAGTTGTAAAAATGTTTACTATTCAGGCTGCTCGGGGTCTCTTGGACAATATCGATTCCTTCCACGAAGCAAATTCTGTTTTGCTGTATTTTTTTTTTTTTTTTGCTCGTTTCGATTTTCTTTCGATTTGGGTATCGTCAAACGCAACACATTTTTATCTCTCCTCATTTCTGGTGATAAATCTAGCTCAAAATTATGGTAGGAATCCTTTGTTCTTCACTTAAATATTCGGTTGAAAAACGAAAGAAAAAAAATGAATCCCAAACCGTCGCGAGACCTTTTTATTACTGAGCTGAGTAGCCGTCTGTACGAGACTAATTTTTCTCCATGAAAAACAATAGCGGCTTTGCGGTCGAGAACTCCTGCAGGATCGATGCCAGTTACAGTGGGGTCTGACTGACTGGGTCCAACGACTTCTGGGCGCGGCAGTTGGCTGGCGCATTTCGGCGTCTCTTCTACAGAGGCAAATCATTTTAGCCCCCCCGTATGTCGTAAAGACGAGTAATCCGGTTGTCAATTTCAGCGATAGAAACGTCGCCAGAATCCTCTTTATTCTCCGCGGGGTCAAACGATCTAAACGAGACTGAAAATAAATTTGAAGATGTAATTTTTGATCGATTAACATTAGGTATATGTATGTACATACATATATATATGTCGGAGAAATTTTACCGTAGCAAAATCGATGAAATATTTTTGGCAATGCGTAATATGTGATTCGGATTTACTCGAGCGAATCAAGTGACGTAAATCCGGGGCCATAAATATGAAAAGAAACATCGTTATGGTCGTATCACTGCTCTTATAAAATTTACATGCGAATAGCGTCCCTCTTATTCAACTGTCAACGTTGAACTGTTTTTGTCTTTCAAACATTTTTTTTTTTTTTTTTTTTTTTTTTACCTCAAGCAGCTCGAGTGGGGCTTAGCTTATGAAAAAAAAGTCACTTTTTCACTCGGAACATCATGTTGAGTACTGTTAGTTAATTTCATTAGCGAGCTACGTTACAGAGAGGGTTTATTTCAATCAGATACATTATATATACGAGTTCAAGTAATTATACGCATCGTTATCGAGTATTTAATAAAGTTCAAACAATTTTTTCTCTTTCTTCAGCATCGAAAGGAAATGAGACGTCTTTTAGTGGACATTGGTCAATTTTAGATCAGACAATATACTCAACTTCTCGATTTAGATTTTTGTAATTCGCAACAGACATCATTTTCCATTTGGAATAACGAGGAACTTTTCAGAGATTGGCATTTACCGATTTGGAAGTGAGTATTTTCATCCTCCCAGGCAAATGTAGATTGACGTTGAGCAGCAGCGGCGGCAGGTACTCGAGTATAAATTTTGGTCGAGTTGACCGGTCGTGCAGGGACGTTTAGCTGAAAGCTTGAGAGTAGGTAATTAACCACTATAAATTACCTTTTCAGCAGGGTATTCGTTAGGGGTTAGTAGGGTCGATTATTTTAAGCACGTGACAGAAGATAAAGACGGGAGAGCCCGCCGTTCTTTGTCAATAATAAAATGGAACCATGATGGGTCGTTGGTTGAAGAGATTTAAAATTGCGAAAGTTTAATTAACCGTTTTTTATCTATATTTTTAATTTTAATTTTTTTTTCTGCTCAGGTGGACCTTCGTCATCTGGCGCAAACCGAGGACTCGAACGAAATTGACGTGGGCATCGATTTGACGGACTATTACATCTCCGTTGAGTGGGATATCATAAAAGTGCCTGCAGTTAGGAATGAAAAATTTTACATCTGCTGCGAAGAGCCTTACCCGGATATAATATTCTACATCACACTGAGGCGAAAAACTCTGTTTTATACGGTGAACCTGATAATACCTTGCGTGGGAATTTCGTTCCTTTCCGTTCTTGTGTTTTATCTGCCCAGTGACAGTGGTGAAAAAGTGTCGTTGTCCATTTCGATCCTGTTGTCGTTGACTGTGTTTTTCTTACTACTGGCGGAAATTATTCCGCCCACATCCCTCACCGTTCCCCTTTTAGGTAAATACTTGTTATTCACTATGGTGCTAGTGACGTTGTCCGTAGTTGTGACTATCGCGGTATTAAACGTTAACTTTAGGTCTCCCGTTACGCACAGGATGGCCAAGTGGGTGCGCGTTGTGTTTATACAAGTGTTGCCGAAATTTTTACTCATCGAAAGACCGCAAAAGGACGACCCGACGGAGGGTGACGACGACGGTAAACCACCCGACGGTATACTTACGGACGTGTTTCACTTACCTGCGGAAATGGACAAGTACATGCAGTACGGGACTAAAAGGTATAGCGCCGACTACGATGTTCCCTCAATGCCCACGGCAAGGTTCGACGCGGCCCCTATAGCCGTTGTGGCTACGATGGGGCCGTGTTTCGACGAGCCTCATCCAGCTCTGCCTTTGCCTGGGGCTGACGACGATTTATTTAGTCCAGCCAGTCCAGGATGTGGCCACGACGACGTCAGCCCTACCTTCGAGAAGCCGATGATCCGGGAAATCGAAAAAACTGTAGAAGACGCCAGATTTATTGCTCAACACGCCAAAAACAAGGACAAATTCGAAAGCGTGAGTCTTTAAATTTCCTAAATGATATCCGAACTATTTCTTATTCTTATTCATTCACGTCGTTGTTTTTTAGTTTTTCTTCTTCCCCCCCCCCCGTTTACTTCATTAGGTATACAAAATAATGCACATTACCGTATGCTCATGCTACCGTGAAAATTCCGAGCACGCTTTCTGCGGAGAGGAACTCTTTTTAAAATAAGAGAAACGTTCTAGACTCAGAGAACATATGCGGGCCCATCTTGTTCCGGCTTTCTCAAACGGCCCTCATGCTTCCTGATCCTCCTTACGTGTTTGCGAAACATCTCTATATTTTATATTGTTACGTAAAACATCGTTATGACCTATCATAAAATTTACAGCTATAATATACTTCCCATAGGGTTACTATGGGGATGTTAAAATGCATTTAAACTATTCCTTGTATCTTTACGTACTACACGTATAAGTTTGTGTGTATATAAAAAGTCATTAGGCAACGTGCAGGCTTCTTATTCTTCTTCTTCTTCTTCTTCGTACCTGAAGAAATAACGTCTGCAGGAATTTAATCCCCCTCCCCTTCACCCCGCTGCTACGAGTTGTTAGAGACTAAAACTTTCCCTCTAGACATATCCAAAATACAATTCCAATTATAACTTTTGAGACAATCTTCTATATTAATCTCAACCTAATTTATCAAGTTATTATTTGTCGTATTTTTTTTTTTCTGTTCTCTGTTACCAGGTTGAAGAAGACTGGAAATACGTAGCGATGGTCCTGGACAGAATATTCTTGTGGATCTTTACTCTGGCCTGTGTCCTCGGTACAGCACTGATCATACTTCAGGCGCCAAGTTTGTACGATACTACGAAACCGATCGATATAAAATACAGTAAAATAGCGAAAAAGAAGATGATGCTGTTGAACATGGGACCCGAAGAGGATTAATCGCAATAATTACACGCTGTTTAAACCAGCGCTCCTTAATCCTGCAGAAAACCGAAGAAAAATATATATATTCAATTATATATTTCGGTTACATATATATGGGTCGCGCGTTATTCACGCTGGCCAACTAACGAAATAAGTTTGGTTCAAATAAATTGTTGTCAAGGTTCACGCATGTATTTATTCATGTACAAAATGACAACAAGAATGACCAATCTGCCAGCATCCCGGAATATCGTAATCGGTTGAATACTCGTTGGATAATTAAGTAGAAATGATTGGCATCTGCAACGACAAATAGTCACCATGTATAAAAAAAAAAAAAATCGAGGAATTAGCTGTAGTTATTCTTACGTTTTTTTTTTTTTTTGTTCTTCATTTCTTCCATTTTTTTTTTTTTTTTTTTGTTTTATCATTCGATCGGAATGAGACGGTGACTGTAAAAGATGATCAGTGCCAAATACTAAAAGCGAAGGAATATTTTCGTAAGTCTAATGATGGTTTCGTTCGTATATATGTATATGTATAAGGCTGGTTTTTTTTTTTTTTTTTTTCTTTTTCTCGGCTAATCGTATATATCGTATGAAACTGCCGATTTTATATGAAAAATAAATGAATAAATTAATTAATTATAAAAAAAAAAGGAAAAATATAAATCGCTCTAAGACAACTTCCAACTGCCAATTCAAAGAGACGGCCTCGTTTCTTTTACTGTACTCCCCGAAAGGGCGTGATAGAAAAAGAAAAGAAAAAACAAAACATATATACAGAGGCAAAAGCATAAGAAGAAGAAACGGAAGAAGGCGAAGAAATACAACAAATAAAATAAATGAAAACCAAAGAAGCCAATAGCTGTGCCAAAATTCGATTTTCGACTAAAGTCTAGGCCTCAACCGCTGCCAAATGGATCGTCAACTTTCAACACTCAATATTTTTTCAGTTCAATAACGAAGAACCGTGCCAAATATATTTTCAGAAAGCGCGCCCCCGATTGTATATCGACGTGGCGAGAAGAAAAGGGAGTAAGGTGCAACAAACACAAATAAATAAATAATTAAGAAGAGCTGAGATCTAGACGGAAAGAGAGAGGAACGGAAGGAAGAAAAGAAAAAAAAAAAAAGAAGAAAAAACACAAGTAGCACGATCAACCGGAAGTATACAGGATGTTCACGGAAATTGCCTCAGCATTGCCATCTTCTTTATCGTCAGAGGCGGAAATCATTTTAAACGGAAAAGCTTTTCTTAACACCGCGTGAACCTACGCGAGTTCTGCAAGTGATACGCAGAGCCCTTGGTCTAATCGCGAAAGCGAAAACGATTACACATTCATTCATCATACATATATACCTATATACCAGCTGTAACGTCTTGTAATTATATTATTTTCTTCGTATACATTTAAGTGTTTAACGATTCGTTTTTTTTTTTATTATTTTTTTCCACCCTCTCTCTTCCTTTCGCCCCTAATTATTATTATTTATTTATTTTTTTTTTTTTTTGAAAGTTCATGAATTCTATCGGGTAAAAATTCGCTCACCATATCGAAAAGGTATCGTAGGCCAATTATTATATTCAAATAAACAAAAAATTTTACAAATTTCAACAAAATTCTATGGGCACTGGTTAATATACATATGATGTATGTATAGGTATATGTTTCAAATGGGATTACTCGCGTTTCTGCTCAAAGTGCTTTTCGCCTCTGTAATAATGTAATAATAATACTATTAATATGACGCTAGTAATAATAACAATAATAACACTAATAATAATAATAATAATAATAATAATAATAATAATAATAATAATAATAATAAATATTAATAAATAATATGAATAATAATATCCAAAAAATAATAACAATAATAACAATAAAAATAACAACAATAACGAATAATAATAATAACGTTAATAATAATAATATAATAATACTAATAACAATAATAGTAACAATACTAATACTAATACTAATATTTAAACTACCATACGATTAATAATGGAACTGTCGAGGCATATATGACGACGCGAAGGGAAGAGGATGAGAAGGGTATAAGAGAAGGTGGAAAGAAAATGAAACAGAAAGCAACGGAGTATAAGGGAAAAGCTTCTTTTATATACATGAAAGTGCGAGGATGAAGGTTTGGGCGATCTGTTGGTGTCAGCCCCCTTTCCGCGGGGTTGTAGGCGCGAGCTGATGAAGTGGAACGATGATGAAAGCTGAAAAAATGAATCATTTACTCACGGCATATATATTGTATAAGACGACTTTGAATGATGGCGATATATACATACATATGTATATATGTATAAAAAAAAATATATATATATATATATATATATATATATATATATATATATATATATATATATATATATATATATATATATATATATATATATATATATATATATATATATATATATATATATATATATATATATGTATATATATATTATTATAAACGACGAGGGATAAAATATAAATACCAAATGACTAATCATATTATAATGTCAAATCATGAAAAGTGGTACATCTTTGGTACAGTAATCAATTTATTTGCTCATATAAAGTATAATGGTAACGTTAATTGTGTATAGGTACATTAATGAATAATCATTATAATAATAAATAACAAATAATAGTAATAATAATAATAATAATAATAATAATAATAATAATAATAATAATAATACCAATAATAATAACAATAATAATAATAATATAAATAATAATATTAATAATAATAATAATAATAACAATAATAATAATAGTAATCATAACAATACCGTGGATGATAATTCTAATCTACCAAGAAAAAAAAACTAAAAAATTATTCGTATTCGAAGCTGCTCAGACGTACGGACTTTATATAGGGGCTAATTTAACAGTTTGAAAGAGTAATAGGCACCTCTGGAAAACGTTTTAACGGTTCAGACATAAAAACACGTACACACATACACATACACGTACACATACTGACATTCATATACATATATATATATGAATATACGTAGTATATACGGCGATTTAAGATACAACCTACTTTGAATTTCAATCAATTGTCAAGTAGCTATAATTATAGCAATATATTGACTCTTTTTTATATAACAGAAAATACAAGAGAGCAGAATTATTAATACCTGTATACATATATATGTATATGTATATACATATATATGTATATGTATATATGTCTGTAATAAACTATAAATCGTTTTGAGGGTATAACACAAGTAAAAAGAGGGATGAAAAGCTGCATTCAACTTGCAGCGATTACACATTATAATATATAGGTATATACCTACCTAATACTCGAAAAAAAAAAAAAAAAAACAACTACCGCTATACATATATATTATAAATAAAATAAAATGAATCGATATATAAAAAAAAAAAGATGGAAAAAAAAGAAAAATATCTTAATATTAAAAGAAAAAAAAAAAAGGGAAAAAAATGTTATTTACGTAAATGAATATGAAAATAATCGATAAACAATAATAATAATAATGATGATGATGATGATGATGACGATGATGATGATGATTACGATGATGATGATGATATGTGTTGTTGATTATTTAAAACCTGCCTGAAATGAGATATATGAACGTATATAGGTATATGTATAATATTGGAGAGCGGACATTGAGTGAAATTTAGTAATTTTAAGGTCGCGTGGAGTTCCGGTGGGCATCTCATATACCATAATCACTCAATCCCTCATTCGAACACGTCTATACCTACCTATACTCAGCCCATTCATCTACTCACTGATCATCGCTCACTCACCTCACTCGCCGTATAACGTATATACATATAGGCATGTGTAAAATATATTATAGTAATTTATCGTGTCGTCGTCGTCGTCGGTGCGATCGTGCGCATATTTTACGATAAATATATATACACGGTGCGATATTGTATACATACATATATATGAATCATTATACATAAACATTATAAAATCCTGTGCCGAAGGGGGAGCCGAAAAAAATCACCGAATCGTTTTTTTTTTTTCCATTATTTTCACTTATCTATTTATTTATATTATTGTTAATCGATTGAGTTCGATTCCCCTAAAATTTAGCGAACTTTGTTCGATTTTTTGATATCAATACGACGATATTGGTCAAACTTTTATCGATCATCTATCGGAAACCCAATTTTGATCGTCGTGATGAATTTTGAGATAAACGAAACATCGTTAATTTTTTTTTTCATTTAACAAACATTTCTTCAGTTCGAATTATTTTTATCAGCCATGTACTAGCTTAAACTTCAAATTGGGAATCGATTTATGTATATACCTAAATACTGAAGGAGTTGAGAGTTGCGTATATCGCGCTTACCCAAGCTATCAAAACTCAAACCAAACTAAACCAGCTATTCAACCCTTGGGTACATTAAACCCTGACCTTTAATCAATTCTCATCGATATATTTTAATAGATACGTGAATATATGATTCGATTTTTTTTGTTTTTTTTTTTCGTTCATTCGAATTACGACGCGGTACTTTCCTACGTATGAAGATGAGAGAAAAAAATAAATAAATAAGGGGATGGGCCGTCTCCGCCGCCGCGTCGGTCCCTCCCGTGTCAGGGTGGGAAGTGGGAGACGGTCAATCCTGAAGATTAACTGCAGGAAACCGATTAAATGCACAACTCCCCACCCGTACACGACTTTAGCTGTCTCTAGGCTAGACGAGGAAAGTTGAAAAAAAAAAAATTAAAAAACCAAGAAAATAAATAAATAAATGAATAAATAACTAAATAAATAAATAAATAATTGAATAAAAATGGAATATATAGTCTCTAGATAGCCGTACTTCTGTAAGATTTATATAGTTGATAGGTGAGTGTGGATTATGTACGTGTATAGGATATAGATAAACGTGTATGTCTGTGTGAGCGAGTGTGAATGTTAAATCGATGAAAGAAACAGTAGCGATTATAACGTGGGCGAATGATTATAGATATATATCAAATGAGTGATTGTGTATCGATTTAAAATTGCGTGAAGATAAATCTATGATCGGCCAATCCCCTTAAATGCTGTGGAGAGTCCCGTCGTATATCTATAGATGTATTACCTATTGGAGTTTGATATCCTTTAGGAGAATTATTATCGCGGTTATCGTTGCACCGACAATTGCAAAATAAAAAAAAAAAAAAGAAATCAACCTCGAGCCGAGCCTCTTAAAAAAAATGGTGACACAGCTTTAACTCGTTACTTTTAAGGGTATCGTAAAGTTTTCTTGCTTACCCGAGACGAGATTGGTAAACGTAAGTAGGTAAGTCGCGAGGCGAACGCGAGCAATGAACACAAACGTCGACAACTATGGGCGACGAAATTTGGCGCCTAACAACTCTTTTTTTTTTTTTTTTTTTTCATATTCGTTTTTTTTCGGGGAAAGGCCCCTGCCGCGGTGCGTGGGATCGAATCGCGTCGACTCTGACGTATAAGGAAATTTTCAATCTCCAAGTCCGCTCGAGTCGCGTATCACCGTTCGAGAAAAGAAAGGAATTCTGTAAAAGCTTCGGAATAGTAGGTAGGTATGGCGAGTTGCTATATTGGCTTTCGTGAAAGCGGAGGTCGATAAAACGCCTCGGTTTTTATTTATTTTTTTTTTCTCGGTAAGCAGGAAAAATAATTTCGTACCAAAACTCTTGGTTTTTGGAATCTGAGCGGGGCTTGGCTCTAGGTTAAAGAATTCGGCTCCCCTGACGTACGTATATAATATGTAAATATATACATACCTATAATATTATATATATACCAGGTATAATAACGTACGTACGGCACACGCGAAATTTTCTTGTTAAAATATTTATAGTCGCGCGTGTAATTTATATATACGTTAGATAATTAATTAATTATTGTTATATTATTATTAAATATCTATAGAGACTAATCGAATTATATTTAAAAAAAAATAAATAAAAGAAGAAGAAGAAGAAAACAAAAAAAGAAAAAACACACGAAAAAAGTTATTAAAAAAAATTTATCATTAATTAGTTAAATAACATCGCTATATATATAATAAATCATTAAAGACAGCCACCGACTTAAACTATCGAATGTCTTCCTGGGAGTTCACTATATGGCGTAAATCTATATTTGCGTTCGTTTTTTTGCGACATTTTTCTCGGTACATTAACGTTTTTTGACTTGTAATAGTAAAATATGATCACGTATTTGATCTTCCAACGCGTTTCGATTCATATCCGACAAGGAAATTTTTATCATACTTACGGTTGCGAGATGTGATATACTTGCCGAAAAAATTTGAAAAAAAAAATAAAAAAATCGGTTGAATCGAGACGGATCGAACTTGAAAAAAAAAAAAATAAAATAAAATGAATAAATCAATAACTGAAAAAAAATAAAAGAGAAGAAGAAAATGTTGCTTGCTTGAAGAAAATTACCGCCATAAAAAATTGAACGAACTTACAGATTTTTGCGTCAATAATTACCCACAGCTTACCTAACCACCACATTCTTCTTACGGCACTAATAAACAAGAAATAATGATAAATAACAAGAAAAAAAAAAAAAAAAATCATTACTATTATTACCATAAAATTACATACCTATATATACTCTAAGATTTATCATAATTCGATAAAACTATTCGCCCAGAAAATAAGGAAATAAAAATACAAAATACACTCGAGAACGTATAGAAAAAGCGCAAAAGCACAAGCACGGCCAGAGAAACAATTTTGCTACATAAAAACTGCCGAGTAATACCGTGACATGGAGTCAAAAAAAGAAATAAAATAAACTATGTACTAACTACTATCTAGATCACAAAAAATGAAAAAAAAAAAAAATAAAAATTTGGGGCTAATTAGTAAATTCAGCTTCTTTAAGATTTTCAAACACCACATGGCACAATTAATGCATGGAATTGAGTTATGATAAATGATTGTAAATAATAAATAATTAAACAAAAGAAAAGAGAATTAGTGAAACAAAACAGAAAAACAAAAACCAAAAAAAAAAAAAAAAAACGAAGTGGAAGAAAAAGATAACGTAAAATTAAAACACGTATTAGTTATCAAAATTACCTTAATTAAGTAATGATTCATATATTGTACTAAAAGAATTTAATCGCAATTTTCTTTTCTGTTTCTTTTTTTTTTTTTTTCTTTCCTTTTTGCGATCAAACGATCGATTAATATAAATTCAAATATTTAGGCAACACTAGACTGATACCGATATTCGAAATTTAGTATGTCGTCTTACGAGCTACGTGAAATTTAAAAATCGGAATAAAAACCAAATAAAGTAAATAAATGAACAAATAAAAAAAGGAAAAAGAACGAACAACACCGTAACGCTTCCTATATACGTTGAAGGCGAGGTGTCAGTCTGGTGCAAAACCAGACTAAAATTAGCAAACTTTTAACTATCATAATTGTTAGCTATGACATCTATATTTTAAACTGTTTGTCACGAAGCAACTATATATGTTAATATAGTTTAGCAAATAAATGCCAACCGTTTTCTAAATACGATTATAATATACACGTTGCTTCGTTCGTTGAGTATTTTTCGCTTGTCGTGCGATCGAAGAGCAGGGCAAGTGTGGTTTTTTTTTCTCTCTCTCTCTCTCTCTTTTTTTTTTCTTTTGCAAAAGTATGAAACTTTGATATCTACTCTCGATCGCAAACCGAGCGATAAAACAGTGACATGGATAAACAGATACGTTATATGAGAATAATGGATGGAGAGCTGCAGTATATGCGACGGGTATGGTATATAAATATAAATATAATATCTTTACCAAAAATAAATGAAAAAAAAAAAAAAATGAAGCCAAGGCTGAAACGAAATGAATATTTATAATACCTAATAATAATAATAATAATAATAATAATAATAATAATAATAATAATAATAATAATTAAAAATATAAAACAAAATTAATAGAAAAAAAAAATCCACGAAACTCCCGTTGTAATTTCACGTCGTACGGTAAGCATGACAGTGTTAGAAATATATAATAATATATGAAATAGAAATTTGTACATAATATTATATAATTAACAAGAATTTCCACGGATCGTAGAATTACTGAAACTAAGAGTAAACGCCGCACCTATATGTATATATACATATAGATATATTATATATATATATATATACTTGATATATCTATATATATGTATATACTGAGTAAATTAAATACAATACAATTACAATATATTATTACGAAGGTGAATAACGTACGTATAATAGGCGAAGTAATGGAGTAAAATAAAAAAATAAAAGCAAAAAACAAAAAAAAAAAAAAAATACATTTACATGTACAACTGTACCTACCCTGCACGTTCGAGCACCAAACGAGTCATCCGGCATCCCAAAACCTCGTGTGCACCATTATATATACATATAATATTATAGTGCACTTGGGCAAAGGTGCTTTTAAATAAATGAAAATCAATTAAAATGAAATGAAATAACAAAAACAAAAAACGAAAATAAAAAACAAAAGAACAAAAAAAGAGAAAAAAAAAAAAAACAGAAAAATTGTTCATCTTAGCGAGAGGCACGACGATTATCACGCAAACGTTTGTATAAGATAAAAAATAATGAAACTAAATAAATAAAAATTAAATAATTAAAAAAAATAATAACGAATAATTAATTAAAAATAAAATTGATAGTATTGTTAAGACAATCAGACTACTACTGTTGCCAGCTACCTTGAGTACCACTGCACTCCATCCTCGAGGATGCTGGCTTCTGTACACACCTGGATCACGCTACTGAAAATTCCGTGATGTGAAACATTTTGTACGCCTCATTTTCTACGACGTGATTGCGATATTTGGCGGTAGGGTGTCCAATTTTTTTAGTTTTCAATCTTCAATTTTCCCGTCTGGGTGATCGAACATTTTTTTCATCCAAAAACGTTCGGCTTATACTTCATTATATCTCGATTAATGAAAATCTATATTGTATAACTATATAGCTAACTTAGTGAAAAGATGATGTTTTCTTTTCTTTTTGTTACTCCCGAGCGATCAGGGGATTAAAAAGAAAAAATAAATAAATAAATAATTGTAAAATATATTTATATACATACATATATATAATATATATATGTATATACCTATGTGTTTATATATATGTATAAATATACACAAATAGATTATCGTATCCATATATTTATATCGTTACGATTAAATTACGGGTAATTAAGAGTTCCACATTTTTTCTACTCATTTATTCGACGGTCTTTTGTGCCAATAATACTCTAATTTTGCCAGCCTGAAAAATAATGGAAACAACAACAAAAAAGATAAAAATTTCCTCTACAATGTCTCCCTTTCCTCGTTAAGAAAGAAAAATTTTTTCAAACAAATAAACACGATCATTAACGTCGTGGTTTCACAAATATGTTGTTTCTGCAGCACAAGTAAACCTCGAATAATTATTTATTTAAAAAACGCCATAACTCAGGGTATGCCAATTCAGGCACTGACTTAAAACTTAACTGATCGCAGGTCGTAAAAAAATTTTTATTCCCCAAAGTTGAACGATTCACGGATCCCACCGTAGAAGTCGGCCACCGAGCGCGCCCAAGAACAGATAGGCAGTGTCTGACCATAACGCGGCTCTACTACTAGCTACATCAATAACTGCTCGAGTCTCCCGGCTACTTATACGCATACGTGCAATATAGGTAGCAAAATTTATGTATGCGGAGTACCTATTACAGTATGAAAAGCAAGATTTTCTAAAATTAAACGAACCCCGAAATGACAGTAGTAAAAGCATGGAACAAGATTTTAATCAGCCGTAACCGTACTCCGAAATGTATCCTGTATTCAAATTCTGTTCATTGTATGGGATGCATTCTGCCATTTACCTTATATACGTTTGCGATTGCGAATGAGTTTGGCCTGAATGCACTTCTAGAATTATGGCACCGGCATTACAGAAACACGTATCTTTCGTGTTTAGTTAAAAATTGTGTAATTTATGAAATAATTTATAAATAATACCGCGCGAGGTACTACATACGTCAGTTTAGAATAAATTAACTATAGCATTTTGCATTTAAGAAATTGCTCATGAAAAAAAAAAATCTGTAATTATTCATTTTTACTCATTATTTATATATATACATATATATCTGTAAAAATTAGTCATATAGCGTGACTTCGGTATGCTATATAGGTATGTACATACATACACTCAAGAAAAATAAAAAAAATAAAATCTAATCGATTGATATATAAAACTAAAGTTTCAATAAAAAAAAAAAATCTCTTTACTCGGCAATTGTCGTTAGAATCGAGCCCTAACGCCAATACGCAGTGCATATATAGGTTTTTTTTTTTTTTTTTTTTTTTAATATAAATAATTGCAGGTCTTCATTGTAATAGTATAAGCATTGAACGATTAGAAAAAAGCGTCTATTCCATGTTCCGCGGATTTCGGAATCTGAAGAAAAAAAACGAAATAAAAAAAAAAAAAAAAACGCGTCCAGGGAAGCCAGCAGCATTAAATTTTAATTATTGCTACGATAATTATACATAATATAATATGAAAACTCTGCAGGCAAAATATGACTATTAATATTAGAATTATTATTATTATTCCTATTGTTGTTGTTGTTGTTATGATTATCATAATTTCAACCTCAAAGAAAGTTGTGTGCTTCTTGATGATCATTTCCAAATAATTATACATATACATATATGTATACCTATGTATGTATATAGGGTAAAATCAATTGGAAGCACATAAAACGTTGCGAAATAAAGCGTAACTACGAAGAATAAAAAATCGAGATGACTTTGAAACGGATTCTTCTTCGTCGTTTAGGGTTGTGAATTGAATATTCAGCCCTGAAAATTATTGCCAAGACTCGATCGTTGACAGTACAGATTGTTGTTGTTATTGTTGTTTATGTTTTCTCTGTCACCATCATGGAACGTGTTGATACTAACTATTGTCTCAGAGGCAAAAACAAAAAAGAAAAAAAATGAAAAAACGACCACGAAAATATCCGTCTCCGTCATCCCGTGACTGCGTGATGTTAGTTAAACTGTCTTTGAGTATAAATAAATTGGTAAATTAACTGTTGAACGGCTCAATAATTTTCAATGTGTTTTTTTTTTTTTTTGAGTGCAACGTACGGCTCTGGATTAGTGTATAGTGAGAAGGTGGTTGCACGAACAAAAAAAAAAAAAACAAGAAACAATGAATAAAAAATAAAACAAATACCGAAACGAAAGCAAAAACAAGAAACAAAAAATTAATCTATATATATATATATATATATATGTATATGTATATGGATAAATGAACTTGATGATATAGTTGTGTGAAGTATCGAACAAACGAAAAAGACGAAGAAGGAAAAAAGAAACAGAGATAAATAAAATAAAACAAAAAAATAAAAATATACAAAAAAAAAAACAGGTAAATGGTGCTTTCGGCGCAATATTTAATATTGTGTGAAACGTACACACGTATATTATAAACTACGGACGACAATTCAGTCACGAGCTTTACTCTATACATATATATGTTATTATAGGTAAATGCTCGATTGACAGTCGTCTGTACCTACTAGTTTTCGTCGGCCATACCGTGGCTGGCACTAACTAAGAACGTATATAATTGAATATAGTATTATAATTATTATCAATTATTATTATTATTATTATTATTACTATTATTATCATTATTATTACGATTATGATCATAAGTATTGGTAGTATTTTTAATTGACATAATTATATACATATATGTGTTGTTATTATTATTATTATTATTATTATTATTATTATTATTATTATTGTTGTCATTATTATTACCATTATTATTATTATTATTATTGGGATTATTGTCATTACTGTAATGGTAATTATCGATGCTTTAATGAAAGAGATATATATACATATGTACATAACACAACATTACACAATATTGGTCTATCTATTATTATGAAAAATACTTGTTTTGAATAAACAACGAATTATCGAGAATTACGTTCTCGCAAAAGCTGGTCTGTCTGTTTGTCTGTTGTCTGTGTCTGTTATGTCTCGCCAATTGCCATCTGCCCTTTGACGTTTGACGCCCTTTGACATACACGAGAATCTATGCCTTCGGGCGATCACCAACGCATTGTGACCTATATATCTATGTACGTATATACATATATGTATACATAGGTATGTACCTGTATATTACAATACGTGACGATTCTTACGTTACCTCGCATTATACGTCGCGAGTTTTGCGTTCAGTTTTGTAAAACGGAACTTCGCGTCACGATTGATATTTCTTTTTTCCTTGTGTTTTTCGTTTTTTTTTTTTTTGTCTTTTTTGATACATCGGAAGTGACATGCATGAAAATTATCCTAAATGGGGAGGCATATGTGAATGTCCTTTGAATGGCTGTATATATGAGGCGGCGTCCGGGCATATGGCACTTAAATCCGTCTATTCCTCACATTATTCCGCTCCCGATAAAATAAATAAACAAAAAATGAAAAAAATAAAAAAAAAAAAAAAAAACGAAAAAAACGAAAAAAAAAATGAAAAAAAAATGAAAAAAAACCAATGCTATGTATAAAGTATCAATCTAATTAAAGCCAGTACTCTAAACATTGTATATGGATAAACTAACTTATTTATAAGCTAACAATCTACATTCTACACTATCCACGTATGTAAAACGATTGAATAAACGAGCGGTTAAAATTATTGTTTAAAAAATAACAAACAGTATATCAATAATATTCGTATACCAATCACCCTTATACCTCACCGTGTTTGAGTATAATACATTCATGCACAGCTCAAAATTTTTTATCCAAATCAATATATAATAAAATTTCGAGATATGAAAGCTTCCGAATTTTTCAGAATCAGAAAATAAAACCTAGCATATTTTACCAAACGTAAACCAAAGAATTGTTTTAAAAAAAAAATTGCTTGTTTCAGTCCGTTTGGACCCAAAACGCTTCGATAACTGGAAAAACCGCATGGTTTGCAATTTTTAAAGAATGAAAAAATAGAATTTTGGGTTGAATTGTCTCGTCTAATTTTATCGCGATAATTGGAAAAGGTAAAGTTCTGAACTGAAGCAATATTTGAAATTTGAATGGCTCTGCATTTATATATTATTCCGCACTATTGCCCAGTCCTCTCCTATTCCGTATGTGATTAATTATACTCAACTAGTTTAACTCTGGTACGAGTAGGTAGTTGGCTAACACGGGAAACCATATACGTTGGTATTATGGGTACCAATTAATAATTGTTCAGAGACTGCAGTGAGCGCTGTATAGACAACGAAAAGTAAAATTATTTTCCTGGTATATAGATTTCGACGAGCTGGTAACACACCTATAATAACTACTTTTTAAACTTAGGTGACTCTGAAGCGATTGAGTATATACCACCATATAAATTTGAAGTTATAGTTTATTTTTCAAAATATTCTTTACTTTATAACGATTTTTATTTCTCTACAATTGTATATAATTGTCACTTGAAAACTCTTGAAGAACGCTATATGTATATATACGAAGCGATATTCATTGTAAAGTCGAAATTATAGCGTTGGTTAAAATACTTCACTTTCCTAATTATACAAAGTGGCCAGGTGGACTATGTTTGGGATCACGATGAGTTGCACGACCGTTCTCAAGTCTATATAATTAATTAACAAATGCCTGCAGTGGTATGGTGCCCACTCTAATTATTTATTTTGAATTAAAGAGCAGGTACTTTCAGCGTCGGGATCGTAAAAGAATGTTAAAGTTCGATTCAATTTTTTTTTTTTTTTTTTTTGTGGTAAAAGAATTTTTTTTTTCTTTTTTTGTGTACAGGGAATCTCAACTCCTAGTGAAGCAAGCCCCTTTTTCAATTACAATATCTACCATGATGTTACGAACTCCGTTGAAACAAAATACAGAAAATTAATTGAGAAACTGCAGCTACTGCAGAAGTCTGCGGGAGATGCAGGTAAGCTTCGCCAGGTCTCACTCAATCTCATTTCATGTTGTACTTTCCACTCGGCAGTTCCGTGTTGGAATTTACCATTTCACCGACTTTACCATTGCTCCCTGCAGGAAACTGGCCGTAATTGGGCTCAGGACTGTTGTAATTTCCGAGCGCCATATCAATCAAAGAAAAGCTGCACGCAGGGAACATTCTCGTACAATCACGTCCCTGATGACCAGCACGATGCGCACCGTCGTATATGTGATGTTCAGGAGGTTCGAACGAGAAGATCTTCTTCAGGGGTAATCTGAAGAATAAATTGTTTCCTTTTTTTTTAATTTTCTTTTTTTAAACAATAAATGATCAATTTTTCGCCACGCAGAAAGCTGCGGGATCGATTACTCGACATATTATACATGTGAACGGTTTGAAATTGAATCAGTATGATGGGTCAAGGTATATATACCTACTTTGGAAACGATAGGAAATTGAGAGGTTGGGTAATTGAATTTTTAATAGATAAAAAGTCCTTCTACGAAACTTAGTCTACTTTTGCTAAAAGCTCTGCAAAAGTATCATGCATAATAAATACGGTGTAATAATAATCAAGGCTAAATCGACGTTGAAGCGCAACGATAAATCACCAATACATTGCAGCGGATGCATCACAGTGCCTAGGTTATCCATTTTCTACACCACGATCGTGAGAATAATAGGAATGCGGAAACGTGCAAATGGATATTGAAATTGGAGGATTAGTGGAGCTGATGCCAACCAATTTAACCGATTTTGGTATACTTTGGGTAAAAAAATCCGAATTTCGAATTTTAATATTACCAATTTACAGTTTTTGGAAAAGGTATTTCCCCGGAACTCTGCATAGCCGATTTAAAAAACTGCAGACCGAAAAAAAAACACCGAAGGTTCAAAATTTCGAAAGCTAAAAATCCGAAAGGTTAAAACTCCAAGAGTTGCGTTTCTAAAAATTCGGAATCGTCTAAGATGAATTCCTAATTTTGACATTTGGAAAGTTTTAAAATTCGTGCGACTTTAAACCGTAAAATCTAATCCTCGAAAATGTTCAAGGACAAGAGAATTCGTATTTTCATTCTCATCCCTGTACGGAATGGTATTTCGAGGAAAAATTCTTCAACGAAGAAGCGTCTGTAAGGGCGGGAATTGTTTGACGCAACGTCGCGGATAAATCGAGGATGAACCGCGTTGAAATATCGTCGATTGCCTCGGTGGCGTGATACTCGGTGCCTGGGGCGTCTAATATCGAGCAATATCTCAGTTTCATCCGTCCATCTGTCTGTCTGTCTCGCGTACAGATCCTAGCGATCGCGTACGCCTCCGGGGGTGGAGGTTGTGCCCAAGTAGGATGCGAAATGTCTGGCAATTCGCGAAGCTTAATGGATATTGCCGTATGATGTCTCAGGCGAAAGGGTTACTTTCAATTTCCTTTTTACGGTGCAGCTTGCGATGCTACTTTCAATTTATAATTAACTCAAGAGTTAATTAAATCACCGAGAAACGGGTAGGTACCCCCCCCTTCCCCACCGTACCTACAATTCGGAGGGAGACAACTCCATTTGCCCTACAATATTCTATAGCATAGGACAATGAGATTTCAGCTCTAATGCCTTTCGTGAGATTATTTTTTTCGTTTATTCTTTATTTCTCATTCTTCTTTGTTAATATTCTCAGTATAAACGCCCTCTCGAAGTACAGCAATTTGGGGATGAGGAGTTTGTATTATAAGCAGGGTGGAATTAAATTCCGCGGGGCCTGCAGAGAGTTACGGTGAACTTTTTTCACCCATTGAATATGCTTTTGGTGGCGTGATGAGAATTTCGCTTTTTATCTTATCGATACACTTACTTCTTCTAACATCGGACCTTTCGACCTTCTATATTCTTTTGAACCAAAGTTACAACGATTTACCGGCGATCCATAAATGAAAGGGGGTCTCTTTACCCGGAGCGAACCATTTTCGATCTAGATGTGTGTCTGATTTTTATGTTTGGTGTATAAATATACTTTTTCTATTTTTTCTTTTCGATCCAACTTACGAAAAAGCAATTCTCATCATCTCCTCGATCAGGGTGTTTCCTTGAGGCATCAGCCGTTGTGAAGCTTCGCAGAGGGCTCGCAAGACGCAAGTTCTTCCGTCGAATCCCATTCTGTAAATAAATAAATAAATAAATTCAGATTTATTTAGCCGTCAAGTGCTACGCCAATATCAAATCCAGAAATCGTTTACACTTCAAGTATATATATCGATCCGTGAAATGACTGCACGATGACATAATGAGACGGATAAAACGTCTGGCTAGACACGTGCAGGCAATATTCAGGCTCTAAAATTGTTCAAAAATTTCCACCTTTTCGTATATTTGGCTGAATCGTTGAGCGAGAGCTTTGGGGGATGAGAACGATTTAATTCGCGACAGAGTTTAAGTATCAGGGTAGGTCGAGCAGGTTGTAGGAATTATTCCTCTAACCTCCAACTGTAAACGGTATAATCTTGAAACCTCTAATTTAGGCAGTTCCTTGAACAACGCCATTACATGTGGATATTATCCTGATTCGCATGATTTCCCAAAAACTTGTAACAGCCAGACGGTGGTTCAAATTGGAGTTTAGAATCGGCAATCTCGGTGAATGTGACCCATTAATTCTAAGCGCCCGTCTTCTCTCTCCCTCTCTCTCTCTCTCTCGACGAGAGCGGTTCCGTAGAATCGGGTGTCGGAGACTTTGAACCGACGAGAGGATCGTGAGTGAGCCACGAATCACATGAGCCACATCGGTATTGGAAATGGAAAGATTGAATTAGCAAAGATAATTTCGAAATCGCCTCGGATACGTCGATACCCTTCTTCTTATTTCCTCTCGTCGACAAATCTGCACATTCCTCGAAATTTAACCGCGAAAAGGGATAAGGCTCATAGATCAAAGATTGGTACGGATGAGGTTTAGCTGATTGTGAGTCTGGTTATTTGAGATTGCAGAGTGGTGGGGTTATATATACGAATCTGGGAAGCGAAGATGTGGTTAACTGGGATCGTGTTATCTCAAGGGAAAATTAGAGATTTGCAAAAACTTATTTCCCGCTTCGTAATCCGTTTGCGAATTCGCGAGGCTCCTAGGTGATACTCTCTACGTTTTCACGTCGAGTGTCACGTATATCTGTACGAATCTCGATTACACTTGGAACTTGATGATGTTTGCGAATTCAAACAAAGCTGTCCCCACGGTGCGATTCGTTGCTACCGAAGCGACGTCAGTTGATTAAACATATACCTTCATGGCTATCGATCGGCAAAAAATAGTCCAAAGATAAGCAAATAAAAAAAATATATATAAAAAAATTACCATCATGGGGTGAAAGCAAGCAATTTACTCGACGATACTTTCCCGAAGTCATTTCAAACTTACATTACTTAAGTTAGGATCACACAACGGTCTCAATAATTATAAAATAATTTACAGACTTAGACTTGTGGAATATTACATTTTTTTGTAATTCAATTTCGATTATAACTCCGATGGTGGATTGGGAATATATATATTGGCATCAGATTAACGTTTCGATGAGAGAAAATTGGCTCTCTTAAATGATCGGTACTTTTGTATCTCAGAAATCTCGTTGCTTTAAACTGAGGTTTGGTTGGAGTTCCGAGTCTTGAAAGTCTGAACGGCTAAAATTCGGAATTTCAATATAATCCACTTGCAGTTTTCAGAAGAGTATTTTCCCGGAGATCTACCTAGTCGAGTAAAAAAACTTCAAATCGAAAAACACCGAAGAGAACACCGTCGTGCTTCTCCATCAAATTTTCGGATTCTTGGACTTTCGCAGTTTTGGACTTTCAGAGTTTTTAGCTGTCTACATTCCGACCTTTCCAAATTTTATTATTCCGAACTTTAACGTTCCTGAAAATTCCAAATCATCTCAAACGACATCTGACGGTCCGGGACTTTCAAGACTTGGAACTTCAACCCCATCTTTCAACATGCTTGAATTTGGTCTACTTTTTCCTCATCATACAATTGGTATATGATCATCCGTATAAAGGGAAGTTATTCTATTCCGAAATCTGTGATTTTATTATTCTGCTAATCAGGACGACTTCCGGACAGCAAAAAAAAATCATGAAATAAATGTGAGAGCATATCATTCTACTTTTTAAATCTGCCGAATGCCAACATATCCCATGCATGCAGGGCAGCACGGGCTTAGACAATGGTCTCGTGTTACTAACTATAAGTAGCGTTTAGAATTCAGACCATTTGATGCAGTGGTATTGCAACAGCGTCCCAAAGTTGTCCGGGTGGTTGATGCGGTCGAGGTCATGGGGACGCTTAGAGGGTGGTGGCCGTCGTTGGAGTAAGGCGAGCTGAGGAAAAGGGGGAAAGGAAGGGAACGGCGCCGCGAGAGACTGTTTCTGAACACGGTTGGCAGGCCATTTATTCCTTCCACTAGGGCCACCGTCTACGGGAAATAGTTTCCTCTATTCTCGGCTATAGCCAGATTTATTCTCGCCGTGGGGAGGGTTGATTATTTTCGCCCGGACCTTGTTCCCCGAAATAAGGTCGTTTTTAGGGTCGACGCTTAAAGGCAGTCTTCCTTCGCTTTGGACTTTATTTTTATTTTATTTTTTTTTATTTATATTATCGCACAAACGAACTGCCCTCGAGCCACGCCCAACCGCACAAAGGCAAACTTTGAGAAATCCTGTCGTACTGCGGGGCTCAATTGTTGCCTGTAAATCGAAACGAGCGGAAAAGACCTCTGGGCATATCTTTGATTTCCCTTTCGAGTCATTAATTAAGCGGAGCGAGCTTTCGCCCGGTAGCTTCGGAGTCCGCTCAGGTCATAGTATAGATGGAAACGCCCGGTTGATCCAATTCCACTCCACCCTTCGGCTGAGTAATTCTTTTACTTTTTCAATGAACATTTATTTTCACCCATCACGTGTCACGTGTCACGTGTGGCTGTGTCAGCTTACGAAAAATCCATGAATATTTACGGAATGATGAAATCATTATTATTTCTTTTTTCCAATACGTGTATATTCGCCGGTATCAGCCTCGGTGCAGTACAAGAGGAAATTCCTACCGATCAGAATGCAAAAAAAAAAAAATTCGATTCGAATTTGATTGTTCTATCAACTTTACACTCAGAAAAAAAAAAAAAAAAAAAAAAAAAACAACGCGAACGAAGCTCGTTCAATACTTGATTTGTTCTGTTAAGAGAAACGTTCGACCAAATTCCAATCGCGTTTTTCCGTCCTTTTTCGATTACTCTTTATTCCCAAATAATCGTACACATTCCGCCGATAGAACATATACGACATTATTCATCGCGAATCACCTATCGAAGCTAAAAACAAAAAAAAAAAAAATCGTAAAATAATCTGCGCCAGATAGTGACGATCTTAGTGAAACAATTAAGGAGATTTGAATTGCGATTCAACAGACTGAAGGCTGCACCGATCAACGACAAACTAATTTAAAAAGACGGAACGTCGACGTCACTGACGTTCGAAATTCAAATTTTACCGTTTGGGCACGGCCACTTCACAAATTCAATCGAACACCAAAGGACCGAGCGTCGGCAATTTCGTGTCATGAGTGAAAAGCGTCGCGGGGCCTGATTAAAATGCATAGCTTGGAAACTATCATTCACTGTCGTCCGGCTGCACCTTCTCCGTACGAAAAGTACCTTTCAATTATCCCACGGCTACAGATATATTTCCCATCTTATTGATTTTTATTAAAAGAGAATCAAACGATCATCTGCACCGTCTGAAATCGTCAAAAACCGATTATCGTCCTGTTAATTGAAAATTTTTCAAAAATGTCAATAGATTTGATCAGAATAGAAGAAAAAAAAAAGTGACAAATGACGAGGCGGAGTATTTACGATTGAAAATTTCTAATAGATATGTAACACGATAAGTCTCTGATTAATATCCGAATTTAATCAATAAACTAAAGTTATACCGTTCGACCCGCCCGCGCGCCGGTGGAGAGGTGATATTTCAAGTGACGCCTGCCTATATTTTCAAACCACCTGAGACTTGGATCTATATATTATTTGTCAAACTTTCACGTTGATGTTTACCATCCCGGACGTAAATGTTCATGGAAATCAATTTAAAAACTTCGCCGTAGCGCTTCAATTAAAAAGTTTTTTTTTTTTTTCCGATTTTTTATCCGTGATTGAAATCCAGTCGAAGGAGAATATCACGTGTGAATAGATATATACGAATCTGCGGGATTTTTAAAAAAATTTTGGATTTTTTATAAAGAAATTTATACAGGACGTCCCAGAAGCGAATGTCCAAAATGAAAGGTGGCCTAGAGGAGGTCGTACTGAGTAAATTCTCCCGAAGAACATGGGCTCTGCGAAGTCGCGTTCGCGAGATATCACAAGTTAAAAAAAAAAAAAAAGTAGCGCTTTGCGCCGCCGCGACGCGGCGCAAAGCGCTACTTTTTTTTTTTTTTTTTTAACTTGTGATATCTCGCGAACGCGACTTCGCAGAGCCCATGTTCTTCGGGAGAATTTACTCAGTACGACCTCCTCTAGGCCACCTTTCATTTTGGACATTCGCTTCTAGGCCACCGATTAGTTTTTACTCACGCGTCCATAATCACTTCCAATTTTTGGTAAAGATCTCTCCTGTGTCTCCTACGGACGTAATTCTTCTCCGATTTGAAGTAACGCTTGGGACTGGTCACGTAGTAATTCCTGTCATTGTTCCAGCCTGAATACTTGAGATCGTTGATGTTTTTTTTCTTCGGATCCTTGTAGAGGTATTTATTTTCGGGAAGTTTGTCCGATCTGAACTGCAGGAGTTTCGTTAGATCGGCGTTAGTTTCGTTCGGTAAATCGTACGATACACCCCAATTGAGACCTTCCGTGAAAATATTGTCCGATGTGATCGTGTGGACGGTCATGCAAAGAGCGATCTAAATTATAGCATAAAAATCGTCAGAGGATAAGAACGTTGTGTATAATTTTATCGGTATATGCGACGAAGAATGACTTACGGAAAAACTTGAACCTTCTGGAAAGACTACGTAGCGTTTTCTCCTCGAGAGAAGCTTGTCTCTGCCGCTGTCTACCGAGGCGACGAAAAGGAAATCGAAAATCCCAAAAATAATGAATATCATTTCAGTTCTCGTCATGGTTGCCTGTAAAACGATTCCGATATGGCTGGAAGAGGGACGAAAGAGGTCGTATAATTCTTAACCGAGGCGTGTTTTATGGCCTGGCCTTATAGTTCGAGTTCTTCTAAATATACAAAGACAAAGGGGTTAGCGAAAAGCACGAAAAAGCACGATAGTCGATCCCTCGAAATCTTGGTAACTGTCGACATTAGTCTTGAGCGAAACCAATACGTGTTGTAACGTACCAGCTCTATAGTTTATCCTCGAACAGACAAGCCCACGATTTTCTACCTACATACGTACAAAACCATCCCGACTGTAAACACGGGGGATGGAGGGTATGGGATTTCAGTAAAACGAAGAAAAATCGACGAAACGAATTGTAAATTCTCTGTGCCTATCAATCTTGAATTTCGCATTTCGTACTTCACAGACCCAAACCAGGACCGCGGGCCCACGGCTCGACTTCGGCGTTTAGTATTGCTCCGAATTCCTTCCTGTCGTTTTGCTCCGACCGATGTGCCGTTTTCGCTTTGAATCCCACCGAATCAAAGTCAAACGCGATGTTATTGCCACGGTCTGGAGTTCTCAAACTAGAAATATATACCGGGATCTCGATACCTCGGAAAGGCATCACTCTCGCCGATCGCAATTCCATCAGACATACGACACACGTATGTATAGAGTCAAGAGAAAAACTTCGACTTTTCTCCGTTTGTTTTACTCGAAATGTACCAAAGCCCGAAATTAAAGTGCGTAGGAAGTTGTTTGAGGCAATGATTGTTATCGGTTGAAGAAATAGACGCTCCGGTTTGACATTCTTGAACGAGAATCGCGGGTTTTCGAGTACTAATCATTAAGACGTATTTTAAGGACTGTCAGTTTGAAGTGACAAGATCCAGCAGTTATCGCCACTTCACGTTTCAAAAGTGGCACTCCTCGGATCAGTGATAACTAAAGAAAATTACCGCCGGCAGTGATATCGATCTGGGTAAGAAATTTCATTTCACGAGCTCGTTTAGCCATGGGCGAAGCTTGATTCGAGTTTGAATACGCTGGAAAAGTTTTTGAAGTTTCTTCTCCGGAAAAGTATACCTCGGGTCTTTGATAAAACCGTGAAAAACCACCGCGGGCTCTCTTTCGAAATTAAAACCGAATTTTGAGAAAATTACATCGCTATACCCTACCCCAGATGCGATACTATATAAAACCCACGCCTAAATCTATATTCATATTTCGTTCTATACTCCGGTTAATTAAAAGAGAATCTCTCACCGAGTGGCCAGTTGATAAAAAACGTTTAATGTCAATATCGAAGCTGTACTACTCACCGAGCCCACGAACACTGTCAGATGCCACCGATGCAACACTTCGCTCTTCTCTAATCCGTATGCTACAGTTAAGCTTTAACCAGAAACCAGAAACTGTCCGGCATATTAGCGGGAAGTTAGTAACCCAGTGGTTATGTTTTCGTAAGGACTTAACAGGTCATTTTTCAGAGCTCGTGGTCAGCTAATGAACAATACTGTTATGCCCCAGCGTCCGTTTAACGGTTAAACCCAGATATATATTACAGTACATACGGAATATATACACACATGTGTACTTATATCCTTTGCCCTGTATAAACATGTGCATGTATACCGGGTAGGACAACAATTATTACCATATATTTACAATCTCCATGAAATCTCGGTTCTTTATTTTTTGATACTTCGCGAGAGAACGTACCATACATTTTTCTAAAGTTATCGCTCGACCCGGTATAAAAGCACGTGGGTTTGACGTCAGTTAATTGCAAAGTACACATTACGATACGTAATATACTTATTTCTGCGTCTGTATGTTGCGTGGGCAGATCTTTCCATGATTTTTTCTGTTCCCTAACCTTGTACATACGTCTTAGCAAAGGTCAGGGACTTAGAGGCTCAGGAATGAGTTATAAACCCGTTTGACAGTTCTTATAAAATTTTTATTAAATCATTAGCGTATTGAAATTGAAGTGGACAACGGCAGGTAGGCCAGATTCAGGTATGACTAAATAAATTTTGATCGAAAGACAGCAGAAGTTCCAGTATCGAAAATGGACAAGGATACTTCACGTCGCAGTCTTTCTTCGTTTCGTATGCCAGGTCGTATTCGTCCATCTCATTTTTTGACCTCGAGAAATTACTGCAATCAAACATACATTCACACGTAAGCCATACAACAATTATCATTTAATTTTTGCATTTTCGTGTTCACAATCACCTCAAAAGTATCCTAAGGACATCGTCGACGAAGGAAACCCCTGGAGGTGAGAGGACGCTCTGTGCCTCGCAAATTGTCCTCAGCAAACACTGTTTTCCTGGCAAACCTTGGCTGTAACACGACAAGAATTTTTCGGAATGATCTAAACCGCGAAATGTTAAATTTCACTGACTTTTTTTGTCGCTGATATTTTTTGACAGTCTATGAACAATCTACCAGCAAGTGTGTAGGTACAAATTAAACCAGTTTATCAGATGAAATCAGAATTTATGAGAAATTTTTACGCGTAATTTGATGCTCTTCCGTGCGGAGCCGGTCATCATCGCAATTGATATAAATCACGAGTAATTTGTTTTTTTTTTCCTTCATGTTTGCAACAAAATTTAATTGGAATCGTCAGTATTAATTGGACAACTTCAACCGATGGCAAGTGTTTTAGTCATTTTCCAGCAACGGACACGTATATGACAAATAAAAAAATCTAGATCAAACGATCGTCAAACACGTCATTACTGACTCGAATATACAATGAGAATAATTAATCACTTCAAATAGCGTCACTACTATGGAATAAACATGTGCATCCGGATGTTACACGGAACAGGAAAGTGAACTTTGAAAAAGCAGACCCTTGCTTGCAGGGTGACCGACCATTCAAATTGTTTGAGACAGAGAACGGGACGGGGTTTTTCATCTGGAAAACATCACGCTCAACACCAAGAAGATTAGGACAATTTCCCGGGTCAGGATTTCTCTTGAGGGTTTTCCTATTTTTTGCAAACTCTCACCTACCGCGATTGCCACTACCACCGCCAACAACAATCATTTTCATCGACTCACCTGTCGAGAGCAGCTTCGTAGGTGGAGTACAATTCCCTCTTATGGCGACGGTAGAGTCGCCAACGCGAGGGCCTACCGATTTTTTTGGTGAATATTCGGTTATCAGCATCGTCGTCGTCATCATCGTCCCTTTCATTGCCAGGAATTGGCCAGATCATGTCGTATTCGATGACGACATTCGTGGGTGTTGTTTGTTGGAACTGGATCGCCTTTACTATGGATAGAGTCAACTAAGAAACGCAAAAAAAGAAAATGATTGGTCTGGTTGATCAATTCTTTGACAAAAAAAATCGTTACGTTCGATATTCGAGTAAGAAAAGTGTTCAGTTCGGTGGAGAGACTGTATGAAATAATCGTTGATTTTTAGCAGGATGACACCAGTCCTAAATTGTTCTAGCTTAGGTAACAACTTGCCATTAAACAATTACCCTCAGGCCGAGCAATTAAGATCCGTTAAATTACACCACTCGAGTCAGGGCATTCCACGGCAGCTCTTCACCGTGCTAATTTCCCTTTCTAATTATTTATCATTGTCCGTTGCTCAAGAATCCTCAATGACTCAAGACGATCAAAATCACCCTCCTAAAGACAAATCTACCAGAAGCTGGTGCTCAGCGTTGACTTACCGAGAAGGCACTACCCTCCGGAAAAGTAAGGTATCTCCTCTTCCTGGACAGTAGAACTTTATCTCCCTTCTCGTCTTCGCGAAGGTCACAATTGCTCGTCAAATCTGTGCTCGTTGTATTTCCCTTGGCTGTTTCACAAAGGACTTCTGTCTCGACGATCGCCGTGTAAATCAATACGAACAATAGAGAAGCTTTCATTTCGGAAGAAAGAAAGAAAGAAAAAAAAAACACCGCGTCGATTTCGGTACCACGACTTAGTTTGTGCGACAGAAATGAAAACAGGCGTCTTGGCGTCGTTCTCGAAAACCCACCACAAATCTCTTTCGTTTTTATACCCGTTCTGTCTGCAGCGTCCAGTGTTTGGCCTTTCAGTTAACATATTGGTAAAGGATTCCCACTATCTCTGACGTTATGGACTGTAGTAGGTCCCGTTTATTTACTGTTGCTTTTTCAACAGTTTCGAACGAATTAATCCAATCGATTTAAATGAATTTTCATACTGAACCTACGCAGATATTGTGGCTTTTCGCCGATCACAAATGCTCTTCAATCTTATTCCTAATCTATTAAATCTCATTTCCGTATCTCTGAAATATGGAACCACTTTTCTTATACGAATCCTCGATCGTCATATCGGGATTTTATTTTCCGGATTATCTCCCTCGACCTGGATTCATCGAACATTGATTAATTTAACGTCGAACAAAAAGAACGATGTGAAATAACCGCCATTAATTCAACATTGATTACAATAGTAATTTCCTCAATTTTTATCTACATAACTTTCCTTGATCAAATCGTCTCGATTCCGATAAAAATAGTATCCGGACTAGGGACATCTTCACTTTCAGCATGACACTGAAATTTCCATCTCTTGAGAAAGAAAGAAATCCAAAACTATACGATCTTACTCTGTTTTCGAAAGAAATCTTTGTCTGCCATCATAAATGAAAATCGAGATACTGCAACGTTTGTAAAACTGACTGAATAGTGTCTTTACCGATTCTAGTTTTCTTCGGCATGTCTTTCTCAATTTTTCACATCGTTTTCCTACGACCTATAAGTCGGGTAATTCATTAGAATTAATTCGGGGTATAAGAACCACTAATTTTCCCTCTTTCCTTCTCTTATTGCACCCCATTAACCCTTTCCCTTCTCTTTCGCGTTGGCAAGCCCCGTCGTCCCCGAACGAGGACTTGTTTCAGATCGAGTGGTTCGTGGCACTTATAATACCGGATAAAAACCCCTGCCCTGACAGTGAAAAATTAAACACAGCGTATTCGGTGGTGAAAAAAAAAAATAAAAATAAAATAAAATAATCGTGTTAATCGTCATCGTGGTACTTGGCGGATAATGAAATGGTACTTATGATCAAAAGTTAAAAAGTTATCACACAAAATTACCCCCAGTCTGGTTGTCGGATAGTCTTTAGAGGACTGGTCCTAGAATAATAATCGCATCTATCTGTACGGGTCCATCTACATAAATGTAAGTCATCCAGAAAAGAACAATTCTAGTTGGCGACGTAGAGATGATCTCCTGAATTAGTCCCATTACGGTTGTTTGTGTCTGACATGAAAAAAAAAAACCAAAAAACTGCGGTAAAGGAAGAGAAAAGGAATAGAAAAAAAGAAAACTATATCAAAAAAATGATTCGGTTGTAAAAGGAACGAATGAATGAAACGTGTACACTTTGTTGTTGGAATTGTTGTATTTCTCTTACTTATCCTCGCTAAGAAACTTGCCTCGCGAGGGTATGTATGGGTACAATACACAAGTAGGTAACTTTCGTAACAACTTGTTAGATTTATACAGAAACGAGGTGTGGTCTAAGCGCATTGTGGCATGTGAGTAAACCGGGTAAAAATCTTCTTTCATATGTTCTCAAGACAAGTGGAATACAGTTGGTCGCAGTCCTCGTCCGAGTCGAAGTGCGCTCTTTCGTACTGGGTCTTGGGATCCTCATGAAACGATCCTTGCGGTAATCTAGAGGAATAAGTGGACGTTGAGTGACGAGAATACGACGGAGGGAAGATTTGTTCAAAGGTATAATGATCGTCGGGTATGGAATAGTAGAAAATACTTAATTGACTGAGAAATGAAATGATCGAATACTTTTATTATGGTACTTACGTAAATATCGAGTGCATCATTTCTTGCATAAAGGATCCCCTTCCAATCTCTGTGATGTTTCGCCTACCCGCCTTGCAAAGGGCTTTAAGGACGCAGGCTCTGCCGTCTTTTCCTTGTCTGTAAACGTGAAATTGCCGTTATAAGAGTAAAGCAGTTACAAAAGGTCCTTTCTACACCTTCGAGTCACACACTTTAGATTGAAGGGAACTCGCGCAAAAAGTGTAGACACTCGCTCGAGTAGAAACGGGGACGTACGCCTGTCGGAATATCAAGTGGACAGGTGTTTTCAGCCTATTTTACACAAAGCAGTTGAACGAAAATTACGAATACAAAGGTGTGGCACGGCAAGACTCTCTTCTCTCTATACCCTACACCGATCTCTGCTTTAGGGACAAACTTCAGAGAAATATGGAGTGTGAAGAAGTACCCACCAGAGGTACTCGTCTCCTCGTGTAAGTACTTCTTCACCACCAAGGTCGACCTTTTAGCTCCGTGGCCACCCCCGGCTTAGAATTAGATTCCTTGAAAACGACGTTATCCACGTGTCTCGAAAAAAAATAACCAAATTTTATTTCGGGTATTCTGATTTACAAAATAATATAATTTTTGTTCAACTTACGCCTTCAGCATCATTTCGATTTTTGGATATAATTCCCGTCTACTTCTGCGATGATAAACTTCGGCCGGTTTTCTCTCACGGCCACTATTTTTGTGAGGTAATTGCCAAGCCAGACCGGCTGTAACACCCATGGTAAATATACCCTGTGGTTTTGCGTACGTTCCGATCGTCATGCAGTAAATCAACTGCAAACATTGAAGTAAATAATTTTTTTTTCCATATCGTATGGAATTCCACCGCGATTGAGATAATTTTATGATAAATCGTACCCACCTGAACGTTGCTACCCTCTGGAAAAATGAGAAATCTATACGGAGATCCAGCCTTGCCTAATTCTCGTTTTAAACGGGTTTCGGTATTGTTACCAAACGAAACACTTGTCGATGTTGAAACGTCGATAAATAAAATCAACAAGAGTAGAGAGCCGGGTAATTTTTGGTACGTCATTATATCGATGAACGGTTAGTCAATTCTGCAATATGATTCGTTAATTTCTTGCGAAATTTTTTATCGTGACAACGGACTAGTATTACAACAGCTTCGTTTCTCAGAGAGAGAGCTTCGTTACTAAAATACAAACGGATGTAGGTGATACGGAGCTGCAACGGTACCACAACGCCCGTCATATTGGTGTTACCCTGTTAATCACTCTAACAATAAAGCAACCTTCCTTTAAACCCACATGTACAGTTAAATAGAGCTGGTCAATTCCCAGAAGAAAAATATGTATGTAGTCCGAGTTGTAAATGATATGTTTGAATTGATATTGGACAGTGTAATTAATTGTATATAGGTATGTATATATGGATAAATAAATGATATATCAAAGAGAGAGAGAGTTGTTTGATTATATCGAAAATTAAACCGATCGTGAAGTAATTTTCTTATGTACATAAATACGTATAGGTACACAAAATTTTCGACTGAATAATATGAATAAATCGAATGTGATTCATAATATCGAATAGCAGGCTTGTAACAACCGTGAGAAACGTATAGATCTATACAGGGTGTCCCAGAACTAAATGTCCAAAATGAAAGGTGGCCTAGAGGAGGTCGTACTGAGTAAATTGGCCCGAAGAACATGGGGTCTGCGAAGTCGCGTTCGCGAGATATCACAAGTTAAAAAAAAAGTAGTGCTTTGCGCCGCCGCGACGCGGCGCAAAGCACTACTTTTTTTTTAACTTGTGATATCTCGCGAACGCGACTTCGCAGACCCCATGTTCTTCGGGTCAATTTACTCAGTACGACCTCCTCTAGGCCACCTTTCATTTTGGACATTTAGTTCTGGGACACCCGGTATATTAAATTTATTGATGCCTGTTTATATTATACCATATATACATCTATGCGATGGTTTGCAGGTATATCCGAGACAATATACGTTTTTACAAATTCTCTTAATTAAACAAATTTAATTGGATTTGTGCTTGTTGGTTCAATAAATTGAACTAAGGCCAGGGTTGCAGGATTTTTCCCGCAACCCCCATTGTCTGCAGGGCGACGCGACGCGACGCGATGCGACGTGACAACGCGACAGTAATTTGACCAATAAACTGGGTAGGCATCACAGAAGGTAATTAATGTTTTATCAGTCGACTCTGACTACCTATACCGTTATCCAAATGCGATACAGGAAGGAATATGTACGGTCCAATTATACCGCGCTAGACGACTACTGAATAATGGATAATGAAATTTAGGCGATACTGCAGTCTAATAAAATAATTTTATTGCCATGTTTCTTATATATATTGTACTAATACATCGTATCATTATTTAAGAGCCGAAATAAATTCATTCAATATTTTAAAAAGCCTAAGAGAATTAAACTGCCGTGCAGCAGTCCATATCTCTTGTTAAATTATCATAGATCCCAGGGCCCATTGAGCACAGAAATATACGAGTAGTAAAATATTTCCATGGACAAGAATAATGAACAAGTTGCCAGGAAGATTAATGAGTTATTCAAATTCTCGGTACAAACTTCAATCATTAATAATTCAGGTAAATTACTTTGATTAAGTTTGCGGCAAGTTCTTCATTAGGTATGTCAAGTATAACGTATAACTTTCTGTGTCCGGATCAAAATCCGATCATCGAATTAACTCAAAAATCAACTTCGTATATCGAATGTTCACACGTCGGATACAGCATCGCACAATCTTCTTGCGTCGAGTAGGCGTGATCGTAAATCTCGTGCTCAACGGATTCGAACTTCGTTCCATCATTCGGCAGGCTATTAGGACAAATAAGAACATCAAATATTTTCTTGATCAAGAAATTAGGCAAAAGTTTGATTCATATCAGAAAATTCACAGCGGCTATGACAGAGCATCGAATTTCAATTTATCATACGAACTAACTCGCGATTCGCGAGGTCAAACAACGGCCGGAACTCTTGGCTATTCGTTTCGCGGGAAGATAAATACGAATATTCGCTTTGTACTCTGAGGATAAAAAAAGAAAGAAAATACAGGAGCAATATAAACAGCAACTAAACATAACAATGAATAATAATACCATCCTTGGGTAGTATATGGTATAAAACCCAGCGCCCATTCTAGCTACAGCATGGAGGTAAACAAACGTTCTTCACGCACATCATTTTTGGAGATCTAACTCTGAATGGGGATAGTTATATGCCGCGTAGGAAGGGCGGGTTTGAAGAAGGGAGAAGATTCGTATACGAAACAAGAACGAGAAGAAAAAATGAAAATAACTTATTTCGTATCCTTTTGATCGTTATATCTTCGTCGAATCATTCGCCCACTCATTTTCCCTCGACTTTGAAAAACTACAGATGTAAGATTGATTACCGTTTCATTATATCGATGATACTCATGAAGATACTTCGATTATTGGAACTTCGGATTATTATTATTATTATTCCAAAATTATTTGAAGTTGATGTACTTACGTGAAGGCAGCGTGCAGAACTTCCTGCACGAAGGTCCCCTGCCCGATATCCGACTTCTTCCTCTTTCCGGCTTCGCAGAGTGCCTTTAACACGCAGGAACGACCGTCTACTCCGGTTCTGCAAAGTGTAATAAACGGGGCTTCTGTTAAAGTCAAGAATTTACGATGAGAAAATGAGATTCCGGACTTTGAGATGCGATGGGAACATTAATTATTGCATATCGTTAGAAAAGGAATAACGAATCCGATCATTTTCTTCGATTTCTTACGGCTGCGGAGAATTGCCGATCCGAATGTGTAAAGCGGTTTAAAATTGGTTCCGGTTTTCCGTGAAACATCGTAAAAACCAAAAAACGGTACAGAGTTATAAATACTATTAGGTTTCAGAGCAAACGTGGCATAGCGACTAACGAAATGTGACCTGCATTTGTTACCCAGGGTTGAGAAGACACGGCGCGGTGCTGTATGAATAATAAAATCCACAAGTCCCAGGAGCTTTTAAGCAAAGTACATTTTTTATGCCAACGTGCGGCCAGGAATAGGTCTACGGCTTATTTCGTTAACCACTCGTTTGGCTCGGCGACAATTTAAAATTCAATTCAAATTTCAATAAAAATTATTTCAACGTAGCTGCAGTATAAAAATCGATACTCACGAGCTCAAAAAGGCTTCCATCTTCGGGTACCAGACACTCCGACTTCTTCTGTGCAAAAGGTCGATCGCTTTCTTGTCCACTTCAGTTGGTAATGCCCAAGCCATGGCAGCTGTCAAACCCACAACCAAATCCCCGTTCCTGCCGTAGGCACCGATCGTGAGACAGTATACTAACTGTAAAACAAGGTTAAAGCTCAAGAAACGTATGTATAGGTATATACACGCATACTTAGACCAGCTCGACGTATGTGAAATCGGCGAAGTTTCTTACCTGTATATTACTACCCTGTGGAAATATCAAATATCTTTTTCGCCTAGAGAGAACTCTTCCAGTGTCCACTTCCGTACAGTTTCCATTCAAGTCCATCGAACTAGCGAACACGAAATTCAGACATATCATAGTGCAAACTAGGCCAAAGAACTGTGAAGCCATCTGCAACAAGTCAACATATTTTCTGTCAAATTATTGTCGCTTTAGATTCTTCGGTTGATTTTTATATATTACTGTTTAAAGATCGTTCTTACCTTGAGGCTTCTCAATCAGTCGATAAACGGTAACACGAAAACTAGTTGGACCGTACAAATAGTATAATTCGTGGAGGTTTGGTGGCTCACAATCTTCGTACTACTGAGAAAAACTATGAAATCCAACGGTTGTTTCGACTCGTCTACATTTTTACATTTAGTTGGTAATTTGTTGATTCAACAACGGCGTTCAAAGCTCACACTAATGGTTGTTTGATCTGGTGCAAAAATTCCAACGGCAATTTATCAATACGACCGAATTTAATTGACCCGATCGGTGAACTTACGGATCGAGGCTACCAGAACAACACAACTTTAAAAAAATATAGAACAATAATTATTCAACGACTCATGCTGCTACCAGTCAAAGAAACATTCGCGGTGACAGCACCGAATGTACTGATCCTCAGGTACCGGAGACCCGCTCTCGTGACAACGGGATCAATGTAATACCTCCGTGCAAGCTGATCTTTTCTCGTACAGATGCAGGAAAGAGCTTTTTTTGAACATGAATAATAGTTCGATACAAGAAAACGAGGATTTGAGTAAATAAATTTCGTCTCTATTCTCTGCAGCTGCAGTTTCAGTGCAGATAATATGAATTTTTAAACTTGCATACGACGGACATGTTAATCCATTTTTTTAATAAATTTTTCACAAGTACCTAGGTTTAGTTAATTGTCGTTGGATATGTGAAATGAATAACAACTGACAACATAAATTGATTACAGCTTTATTATACGCAATGTAAAGAGTGAGTAGTGTCATTACAGGTATGACCACCACTTCATATGATACAGTTTTTTTTCATCTAGAATAACAAATTTTGGATAATTTATTGGGTAGAATATGAGGTTGGACATCGATGCAGGGTTTCCTTAGTCAAATAAAGTAGCATCTCGTCATCCTAAGAACGTATCTATCCCAGCAAATTCCAACGGACAGCTACTTCTATAGTCTTCACAGTTGAACGCACTGAGTACTGATGTATCGTTGCCTCCACTCGATTCTCTGCAAATAATAAAAGACAGGAGATTATCTCGGGTTGAATTAAGCGTTTAAAAATTTTATTTTCATAAACATTTCTGACCAACCTCAAAAGCAATCTCAGAATTTTTGACATGACACCGCTTCTTTGACTGACGTACTCCGTGGCTTGACAAAGGTTATCCAAAAGGCAGGATTTTCCGTCGAAACCGTGTCTGGTGAAAAAAAAAAAAAAAAAGATAACATCAAAAACGTATATTTCAGGAGAATATTTACCCTATAGGTACATACATTAGAAATTACGTTATTTCTAGAACGAATAGAGAATTACTGTGACCCGAGATGAAAAACGTCTGAGCGTGGAAACTCGTCGGAGAACTGTCAACGACCGAGACTTATTTCTACTACAAAGGAATTGCCCCGTGTATACTTCATTATTTTCTTGAAATATATTATGTATGAATCTGTTTTAGTATGAATAAGAGAGTTTTATAATGCGGCAGAAATCAGACGTCTAGCTGACTTGAATTTGAAAAAAACTGTTATAACTCGAAGCATCGAAACTATACGTCGTAATTAGCAAGTTTTTCTTTTTTATGTATTTCGCGATTAGCAATTGACGTGAGCTGCAGTTCCGGGATATTTACGAGAGTAATTTTTAATTACGACAAGCGTTAGGTAACTGACTGGTTGGGATTTTCTTTTATAGGTATAACTGTAGAGGTTTTGTTTTTCCTTAGTTAGCTAAACTTTTCTCCATATCGCGGTGTCTGGCTGGGATATTACTAACGGTGCTTTGAAGAACAATGGGAAACAAACAATTCTCCCTTTAGTCCGACTCACCAGCGAACCAACCCCCTTGGCACTAAAAATATGAAAAAACGGAGCTGAAAACTTTTTCCATGGCTCCACGAAATCCGCTCGTCCTAGGACATTCAAGTATTATTCGTCCACAAGGATAATAAAAGAAAGAGAACAAAAAAGATGGAAATAAAAAAACGGAAAACAGAACAAAATCATTACTTCTTTAACCGCGAACGATGTAGCCGAGGTTTTCCTCCGACAGAAACAAAACGCAGCATTATTACATCCCTTAAATTCAAACTAATAATCGAATTACCTGTCGAACAAAAATTCAACATCATCCTGCAGAGATCTTATCGATCTTTTCGGAAAACTACCCTCCGGTACTTCCCAGGACACTTTGAATCCAGCGGCGTGGGCAAAAATCGTCGTAGCCTGCAAAATTGTGTCCTTAAAGTTCATCCTGAGCTGAGAAAAAAAAAGAAAATCATTACAAAATATGGTACAGGAATATTTGCGTCGAATGACATCATCGATTTTGAAATTTTACCTACAGATCTAAATTTGGTATGAAATCTTGACCACTCTACGACTGACATATTATAAGTCTGATACTCACAAAAAATCTTGAGCCTCTTCGAATCCCGACTAGTCTCTTAGCTCTGATCTTTTCGGCTGATGTAGGAACCGTCAGGATGAAGATAAGCAGGAGCGTCCATACCGCGAGCTTCATAACTCGCCGAATAATATTTTTATTTATTTTTTTATCAATTTTTTCTATTCGTATACCATCAGTTGTACATAAGTTCGTACGTATACGAGTATCTAGCGTTGAACGAGGATTAGTTAAATTAGTTTTGACTTTCGTAGAGTTTCGGAGAGAGGCCGATTTGTCTCGGGGGTTACTGCGGCTTCCGGTGCACCAATTAGCGCCTAGCAGCAGTAAACGTTAATTCCATGAGAAATACACCGGCTGCTTAATTTAATTGGACGGACTTACCGGAGCAATTTTACGCAAATCTATTCGACGGACCGGTTCGGAATGATTCGGATTTATTCCACCCCGTATACCCGTCTCGCGTCTCCACCCTACTCTACCCGGTACATTCCAGCTTCTTCTTCCCTTCTATTTACCTATACTTTGAGTAAACTCTAAACTCGTCCTGAGGAACCGGATTACCTTTCAAACCGTAGTTTAGTGACCTTTCAACGTCAGCTCACGAAAATAAGTGACCAGATCACTGGAATCTTTCATGTGTACCATTGCCATTATCGCCTCGAGGCAAACTCTTGGCCACTGAACCGACCTCCTCGATGTTAACGTCTGGGTAAAAGGTGCTAAGTCGATTCGTGTATGCACTTACCTTTGCAATCGAGTATTTATTGGAAATCACGAGTATCCCGATGGCTGGATGATTACCGAGAGTTTTTTAACGCGTATTTAACGAGGGACCGAGGTAATTGATAGTAATCGAACCAATTGACGAATTAAATACGGATCGATCACCTCGCGTTAGCGAAAAGATGCTAATTTTCATTTTAGAGCGAAATCGAAGTCCCGTTTTGTTTGCAAATGCGATATAGTATATCTGGATATGGTATTTGCACATACTTATATAGCGGTGTTAAAGCCAAGTTCAGGCGTAACCATAAAACGATCAAAGTTGCCAAATATTTTTCGCCAAGTTTTATCCTTGTTAAAGAGTATATATATACCGACGGTTGTTACGGTGTCCGTGAAACTTTACCGTTCTTTATCCCGAACGACCAAGAAATTCAGCAAAGTTTTTCTCGACGATGTTGTCGCAACGTGTCTGTGAAAAAAAAAAAAAAAAAAAGAATGACCGGAAATGGCTACATAGACGCCGGATATGACCATATACTATCCATGTTATGGAGCAGATGTTGTACTCTGTTAGATCGCCATATCACGAGCTGACCAACCGAGAAAGATCTTGACCGAGGAGATAAACGCCTAGAATTAGGCAAGTTTTATTTTTATACGTATACCCTGCACTCTTTCTCGTAAAATTTATGGCACAAATTTCAGGCAATATCATGGGAGATCAATAAGCGCAAATAATACCATATTCAATAAATTTATTTCACATATTTTATCGTCGAAACGTGGTCAAGTATCCCGTGACCTTCCGGGCAGCCTGGGAACAGTTCCATACAATCCTCTCCTCGCAGACCAGCTGTCTTTGCATTCATATATTCCTCGTCTACGGAAGTATCGCCACCGTAATCGGGCCTGAAAGAAAATCGACAATTGACATATCGTTGCGACTCTAATTTCTACGCTCTTCGACTGGAGATAAAAATTTGACAATATCTAACGAAGATCGCTAAAAACTGTCCACATACGTCAACAGAAGATGAAGAAGTTCTCCGACCAAACCTTCTTCTCGAAGAGGAGTCTCTGCAGCCTCACAAATCCCCCGCATTATGCATTCCTTACCGTCGACACCGTTTCTGAAACAGAAACCTCGGTCGTTAGTTGCAAAATCGTGATATGCAATGCTGATTAATAAATTTATTCGAATGTTACTATGATATGGCCCGAGGCCTGATGATAAATACCGAAACTTTTCATGGAGTTGAAAACGCGGTTTTTAATAAGCTTGTATCATCGAGTAAGAATGCAACAAGTTGAAAGTGAACCATAGATGAGAAAAAGTTGTTGAACTTCCTATCCAGACAAATATTGACTAGGTATAATAACCTGTCGAACTGATGCTGCAACATGCTGTAAGCAATTGGTCTCTCGTAACTCGAAGAGCTGCGTCTTCGTCTTGTCGAAGAATCGGATGAAAATAAATTGCTGAAGAAGGTTGCGTTCGTTGGCAAAGGATATTGGAACTGCATATTTTGACCGTAGGCCAAACTGCGGCCAGGAACAGCGATCGGTATACCTATACCCACGATGAGCTGAAATTTTCGAATCATTCACTTGATTATGATGGACACGGATCTACTTTCGGTTTGGTTTATTGTTAGTTTCGTTTTATCACTTGAAAGCTTAGGATTAGTTGAAGGACTACGTACGGTGCTGAAGGGTAACGATAAAACCATAGAGTATCGGAAAGCTGGCGCCCCTTGATCCGGTCAGTAAATAATCGGAGTATGAGCCGTTCGCGTTTTCGAGATTGATCACCCCGCGTGAAAAGTAATTTTGAAAAATCATATTTCAAGTGATAAAAGTATGTGGTAATAAAATGGCAACTACCACGCCCGGACAAGAGGAGGAATAGAAGTAAGGAAAATTACAGCCGAGCTTTGCTTACGCTCGAAGTTCTGCAGGGCACCCACCAACCACCAGTGCCACCATACCACCATTTTCCTCTTTCCATATTTTAACTTTTGGAATATCGTTTGCTTTTTGTTCGTCTGCGATATTACTCCGTCGTAAAAGTTTCCGGTTTTTCAAGTTAGCTTGGATTTCTCTAAGGCTTCTCCCATTGGCCTTCCGCGGTTATATATAAAAATAGAAGTAGCGGTAAAAGACTTTGGATTGATTTTCTGAATGTAAAACTTTTTCATGGTGGTTTTATTTCTATTTTCTTTTCTTTTTTTCTCTCTTTTACCTCCGTTTTCCCTCACCAGAAATCTTTTCATGTACGAACGAGCTAATGATAACGGAAATTATAATTTCGATGTTAATTCAACAAATTTTCCAGGGTTTTACAACCCCCTTAGTACCAGCTGCTCATACATTCAATGAATCAGCTGCATTAAGATCCGCTTTTACTGCTTCCCATTAAACTATCATTGTTAGAATAATGAACAGCTTTCTATGGTAAAGAAATAACTTCACAGCCTTCACTGCAGGTGAACTAATTCTCTGATTGAGTTTATCTATCAATTATTCACTTGACAGACAGTACACGTTAATTTATTCATCACCCCGGCATGACATTAGAGAATAGCTTTTGGCTGCTTGAATAATGAACACCTACACGTGCAGCAACGATTTTTTCGAGCAGAAGTTCCTTCGTTATTTATTTTTGAATTTGGGCAACTGAACAAGGTGAAGAATCTAAAAAAAAAAAAAAAATACTCACTAACTGGATGACAAAAAAAATACCTTAAGTGTTCCTCCGTAAGGTTCAACCAGGAGCGGTGAATAGATTTGTCGTTTAACTCGCGTGTCGACTTCATAGTTGTCTGCATGTGCTGCGACTAGGAGTCCGGTTAAGGTGAGAAGAATCTCCCACGTCATCATTATTATTCGGTCTTCAACGGCTTGGTTTTCACAGTAATCCTCAACACTTTTATTTATCGTGAAAATTTCAGGCCCAGGAGATGAAGTATCGATTTAAAAAAAGACGCTGAAGCGTATAGACCGAGGCAAGTTCTTCTCTTCGGCATCGAATTTTGATTTGTAACAGTTTCTTGAGGAACGTCCGCATCGTGGAAGGGGTGGGAATATGTTTGCTCAGAATTGCTTACACTTCAACTTACTACAAATTACGTCATAGTGAAGGTATAGCTCGAGGGCAAAGCCACCTCCGAAAGCATAATATAACACGATATAAGAGTAAAAGGAAAAAAAAAGAGAAGAAAATAGAAAATAGTAAACTACTCGGTGGGGCGTGTTAAAAAATATCGCCATGACTGAAGATCAATGTATTACAAGCATCAAACATTAAGGCAGTAGATACGTGGGGACAAAAGTATCTCGTGTATCGTAAATTCCGTTTTTCTCCTCCTTCTAACTGTTGGTATACTTTTTTATTCGCATGTATCACTTTTAAGCATGTGATTATTCAGATTATTTCCTGACTAGAGATATGCGGGTATGTATATGTAATATCAGGGTCGATTTAAATAATGCCTGTAATTCTGTCTTTGTTGGTTTTTCTGAATTCCCGTTTGGGAAGAAAATCTCCCTCTTTTAGTTCGATATACATTATATTCTTCCATATCTGTATGTATGTATGTATGTACCTACGTGACCCTTTGTGACCTCGAGAAACATATACAGATTCTAAATCTTCTTATCTTTGATTTTTATCTCCCCTCGCGCCGATCTATTGTATAAGGTTGAAGAAAACTTGTAAACCAATTTATTTCTCCCTCTTTATTTCTCGATGTATATAAGTATCTGTTTAACGTACATTTGAAACAGTAGTGTAACTCAACAATAGTTCAGGTTCTAAAGTGTGAAGTAAGTAATTGTGAGTAAAGTGAACTGAACAGTTAACGAGTAAATTTTCAAATTGAAAAATATTACAATTAAATAGGGACACTCGCTGCTCCCTCGCTTCGTCAAAACTATTTCAGACTGAAATAACTCGATTTTTATTCCCGGTTCGACCGTAAAACTTCCGTAAAAGATTCCAACGGCGATTTGATGCAATCAGGATAAGCCAAGATGCAGTCTCCGCCAACCCTGCCTAGCCTCTCCGCCTCGTGGTACATCTCGTGAACGCTCCGGTGATTGAAATCAAAGGCCTCCGGCAGATCTTCCGACGGTCTAGAATCACAGAGTTTTGAGTACTATCTGACGTTATTACACCAAAGAGCGAGAGAGAGAGAGAAAGAGTACGGAAGTGACTGCAGATAGAGACAGCAAGACAAAAAGTGCAGTAAATCTACTCCGATTTTACTTAATTTTAATCACGATTGTCACATAAGTCTGCGCAATGAATTCAAAATTCAACGAAAGGGTTGTAAAATGTTTTTTTTTTTTTGACAGAAATCTCTGTGGAAATTCGATTTTTTTCTGATAAAAAAAAAAATGGCGTGGGAATCGTGCGAGGTAATCGATTTACCTCGAGAGGGGAGAAAGTCATTTGGACACGTAGGGCCATTCGTTGTGTTACTTTTCCACCTTTCTTAGGGTAGTTACCGTTCGATTCGTATTGTTTCCTTCACCCTTTGCCGAAACAGCTGGGCTTGACAAAACTAATTAACTTACGTTAGAAGCAAGTGGATGACTTCTTCGATGAGGTCCTGCCCGTCTCTGTCCAACGGGGTCTCGGCTAACTCGCAAATGCTTCTGAGAAGGCATTCCCTACCGTCGTCCCAACCGTTCCTGTAAATTAGTCAATTCCATTACTTCGCTTTCTAATTAATTTTCTATTTCATTATTACGTCACACGGTTCGAACCTCCGATAATTACGGCTTCACATTATTTCAACTTGAATTTATTTTACCGTAGCTGTGAAGGTGGGTGTAGGTAGGTATGCCGCTACAGCGAGCAGACACAACCAACGTTTTGTTGAATCATAGACTTCAGTGTACAAAACTCAAAACCGATTCAAACTTGGTTAATATGTTTACCCAATTTCATATCTTAAATTATTTATGTTCACGGTCTCGGTAGACTACGTATCCTAGTTTTGGAACAATTCCCAGTACTGCAGAAGCTCTATACCGGGTTTAGATTGTTTTGTTGAATTGTTTTGCATGCCGTTCAAGGTACGTATGTATTATACTGGATATCGCGGAACAGCGGTATTGAATTTCCCTCTTACACCTAGCCATAACCGAATTGAAGTAACGGTGGCAATTTCTTACTCGTCCAACAAGTTTTCCACGCTCGCATAAGTGTCCTGTAATGTCAAATCCCTCGAAGATCTTGCAGGAATTACAGTTGGCGTTAACTGCGTAAGGTTATAGGGCAGGGCGAATTGAAGTTGGTAACCGAGGGAGAAGACCATCGCTCTGTTCTTCAAGTTCAATTCGATCGGCGTGGACAACCCGATAGTGATCTGAAATATATGTATAACAAATAAGAAAAAAATGGAATAGATTGTGCAGAGTTGTTCATAAATAATATACGTCTGTGTTATCAGGAATTGAATTACTTCATGTTTTAATGAGTCCCATTCAAAAACCAGGCACGGTCTTCTCCGCGTATCTATGTACATACATACGAACGTTCGCTCAGTTTAATTTCAATGAAATACTCGCGTTCCAATTCTCGCCGATCTAGTTTTGACAGAGTTTTGTGTCGTGCCAAGGCTTTGTGGGGATTTTTTTTTTTTTTCTTGTAACATATATTTACTTTCAGTCGTACGATTCTTCTATTTCGCGTCATAAATGTTTGCTGATATTCAGACACGTCGTCTGGTTTTCATATTCACAAGATGTTCTCAATAAGAAATATTTACTTTGTTACTATCAGCGTTAAACCGCATTAGCAGCCTTTCACACCATCGCGGATAGGAAAAAAACTCGACTTGCAGGCAAAATCCAAAATTATATTATTTGGTATAGCTAGTGGAAGTTCATTTTCCATAATGGAAAATTCTGGGGAAAGTGTAGGACTTTCATTTGGTTATTTAATTTCACAGTTCTCTTTATCTCTTGAAAGACGTATAGTGTGTATTGGCGAAGAGTATAAAATTAATGGATTGGTGTAAAGCGTGAGTCAACTTTTAAACGATAATGAGTTTCCTCGTATGAACTACTAACCTGAAATACAGTGTTGGCTGGATATAGTAGTACCGAAAAACTCCTGGTCAGGAAAAGAGTCGAAAAAATTAGTAAAAGCTCCACGCGAAACATCGTTACGAGGTAGCAGCGTCGTTTGAACCATAACCAACGGCACTCCGGGCGATTCTCGTATTTACCCAAGTAATTGAAGCTCGACGCTCGTTGGCTGATGCCTCCAACTCCGGACTCCGTCATCGCCCCATCGTTACTTTATACAGAGGCGCGAAAAGCACACATTTCTTTAATATGTGTTACTATCCGGTGCAGCTACACTTACACGGGATAAGATTTACCTCGAATAAAACCCGTGACGTCGGCTTTTGAAAAAGTTAATTACACCACGCGACGCTGGGTCAGGTCAAACTCAATCAATTATCTGCTACCTCCGACACTCCCGATCCCGAAGATCCTGGAGATTCTGCAGAGTAAACCGATTGGAAATTTTCCTGAACTTCGAATATTCTTCAAAGTATTTTCAAGCCCCGAAACGTACGTTTGACAAAAAACTCTATACCTACCTCGCAAGGCGTCATATTCCTGATAATTAATTCATACAGCATATACAGCTTTACACTTCTTCTTTAACTTCACTTGCGGAATTGAACGTATCGCCGCGTAGCAGTGGCACGTTTTCTTTCAGTGTACAAAAAACGATCTATTACCACGAGAACCGTGAGTTATTACACCTACGTGCAAGCATTACGGGGTTGAGAAGCGGAGAAAAGCGTAAGATCGAAAGAGGTTTCTCAAACAGATCGTTACCCTTGATTCAGCGGTCAGATACACATATCGGGATTGCAAGTGAGCTGCACTAGAATTTAGATGCATCTTCCAATTCATTTTTTCCCAATTTCCATTCTTTGGTTTACGTCTAAGTCGCTGCTTTAGCTAACAGATTTTCGAATCAGCGAATCGAAATTCGATTTTGACCAGGCACTAAAAATTTATCATCGCTATTGGGACACTGGATCGAGAATAGAATTAAAGATTTCGTATTACATACGTGCAGGGTAATTTTGCTAATGGACAAAGGAGTTCTTCTAAGGAAGTCACTATGACGTAAAAGTTTTCAATATTAACTCAGAAGTAGAGTAAAACTCAGGCGAAACGGAGGTGGAAACGTCTTAGAAACGGTCGAAGTTAGGAACATTCTGTGGCTTATGAGATCATTCGGGACACCCCGCCTTAGCTTGGCTATAACCGTTAATTTGTCTTCGATGCTTGAACAGCGCGCATAAATTTCAGTGCTCAAACTTTCAGGGTTCTATAATTTCAGGTAAGAATATCAATTATTACCACTACCCTAAATTTCATGAAATTTAAACCTTTGGGTTTTCAGATTCAAAATTCTCCTCAGTCAATCGTCTGTATGATACTGTTCATTTTTATTTATTCTTATCGCATTCATCAAGGAAATTACACTGAAATGTCGAACTTTCATCCGCAACTCTCGCATCTGAATAGTCCAGGGTTTTTTTTTTTTTTTGGTATTATTAGCATCATATGTTGATGTTAGAATTTTATCAATTAGTACGCAGTATGTACTGAGAATGAGTTTTAAACTGCCCGCGACAATATTGCAGCACTTTAAATCCTTGGTTCTGATCGAGCGTAATAAGGGCATCAGTCCCCGTGGTTTTCCATGAGGAAAAATATGATCGCAGGAAGTAAATTAGGCGATGATCAATACCCGACAAGTGTGAAGATGTCAAGGATGCTTATCTTGCATTCGGGATACAGAACTGCACAGTGATCCCCGTCCTGACGACCTAGCCGTTCCGCAGCGTGATAATCTCGATCCTCGTAATCGTCGGGTTCCTCATTCGTGCTCGAAGGCCTGAATCAAAATTATAGAATCAATTCACGGATGGGTCGCTCCCATTTGCATCACAACTCGAATGCAACTACTATGTGCGCCAATTTAGTGCCACGGAATTGCTCAAGTTAATTCCTAAATTGAGACATTACCGTGCGTTTAACAAGCTACATCTGCAGGTATGCCTATAACGTATAGTATATATCGAGTTCTTCTTCATTCTTTTTATAACTTATCGAGGAAGTATCGAGCTATTGATGAACTGTGGGTCTTTTACCACCAACAGAGAATGTCGACTCCACTTTACGAAAGAAAAATGAACTTTGAGGAGACTCGTGATCCGGCAAGAGGTCTAAGAACAAGACGCCATCGAGTCTCTGAGACGGATCAGACTAAATAACGATTTGCACATATTATATGGACGAAGAAAGCCAAAAAATAAAACGAGGCTGTCTCGTTATCGATTGTTGACGGATTTACTTTTGTCCTACCGATAGCTAAGTGGAAATCAATTATTTGCCTAGTGGAAAAATCCAGTCTCGTGATTTTAAAATTGATATCCTTACGTGAGGAAGGTGTGCACAAGTTCCCCGAAGAGACCATGATTGGCGTTGAACGGTACATCGGCTGCTTCGCAAATTGACCTGAGAAGACACTCCTTGCCACCGTATCCAAGAGCTTCGGTGGCAGCTTGGAGAACTTTGTAGATACTCCATCGACTCTTGGTTGATCTTGCGTAATAAACACCTGGCTCCGTGTAGTAAGTAGAATTGTCCGGAAGCGCATATAGCAGTTTGGTAAAGACCCCGAGAATGACGCTCTCTCGTTCCAGGAGAATTGGCGTACCGAGTCCATAAATGAGCTGTAAAAATATTTCCTCTCATTATTCATTGACGAAAAATATTGAGCCAGAAGCAGAGGAGGAGGAAACGAGGAAAGCGAAAAAAAGAAACGTGAAAATGGAAAATTCCTCACATCAAGTAACGTCGATTTGCAATAATTACAATTTCTATCTAATGCGCAGAGGTAGACCTCCCGGTGACGGAGTATGAGGACACTAGGGAATCAAAGACTATATCCATTACTCACAAGTATATTTGACGGGGCAGGATATACCAAAGTTCTCCTCTCGCGGGACAATACATCGTCACTAAAATCTGTGTCATTTTCCGACCTTAGCTCCGTGTCGTTGTATGACAAATGATCACCGTAATAATGTCCGTGGCAACCAGTCAATGCCCAGGTGAAGAATAAAATTGCGCATAATAAAGTACCTCGAATCCAAATTTTCACTAGTTTCAACTCGCTCGCGCACATTGTACGTTACGTTGCTTGGCTTTGCTTTGCTTGGTCACGACAGTTTCAGACCATCAAAGACAACGGCTGAACGATTTTTCTCACTTACCGTTGAAGGCGTTTGCTCCTCGAGGAACCATCATGGGAATATTTGATCGTTAGCACCTCGCCGAGGTGTCAACTACTGGCAAAATATAGTTGTCTTTCCGATTAAGTGAGGTAACGGTCCTGGTAATATGCGGTTACTTATCAGGTACACACTCGCGGTTCTGGTCAGCTGCGAACTATTACGTAATAAAAGACCGTACTTCTTTCGAGTTTCTTCGGAACGACTTGAGAGCTTGTGGCTGCAAGACCAATAAAACGTCAGCCACAAATCGCATCAAGTTCCGCGGGAAGGAGGACAAGGAAGAAGACAGAGGGAAAAGGGAGTGTCCTAATCTTTCCCATTTATATAATGTCATATCGTAGTAAATAATAGACCGCTGAGATAAGAGCCAGAAATTCGTTGCTCGCCGGAAGATACAACATTTTCTTCTTATTCTTCTTTTTTCATTTTTTTTTTCTCTCTTCTTTCCTCTTTCTATTATACTTCTTTCTCTCATTCCACTTCCTGTTCTTCGTCTTAACGGCATGGCACTGAAGGACAGAAGCCAATCCTCAAGGATCAACGTAATTCATTTGTTAGATCTCTACTGGCTCACTGTTGGTGTGTAACGACTGGTACTTTTCAAATGTCGCGTCGTGCGGCCGCGGGGGCAGTGAATCTATGAGCAATCTTATAAAATATCATTATTCACTATATTTACCGAAACTGATCAAGATATAATAATAATTGCCACGTACGAAGAAGAATGCGGCAGTAAAAAGGGTCTAAATATATATAAATTGGTCTGAAACTGTTCCCAGCTCGTATCCTCGAAAATGAAACGATCGATTTTATTAACCTATCAAGATGTCTTTCCTTGATCCTCAATAACTTTTCTCCATATCGTTTTATACCTGTCTTATTAAAAGCGTAAAAGAGTAAACGAGCTATATTATCTTACCTATATATAACTACTTTACTCTGTATAAATGATCTGCCGAATGGTTATATCCAAGATTTTTATTTATCAACCGTGAGTTACAATCATATGATGAAAAATATTTGGCAAATTATTTCTGAAGAGATCGGAGAAATCTCCAGTGACTGATATTCGTATAAGGGGAAATAAATTCGTTTTCAAACCGCTCAACGATCCCATATTTGCGACACAGTTCAGTGGTTAAGTCAGAAACTGTGAGAAAGAAAAAGAAAAGAAAAGAAACGAGGAAAAGGTGAAATTAGCAGTTTTGCCAAATCTTCATTCTTCATCCTGTCCCCGAAATAGTTCTCGAACCAGGATCATTTTCGCGCTGTATTTTAGAGCGAGCGCGGGGAATCTAGCCACTAAGTAACTACGAGGATCGTTAAGGGAGGCAGGGGGAGGGTTGGGTATTTTCTCACAGCGTATAAAACATCGATCGTACACCGATGTTAAAGCGGGCCCGGGGTCACTGGATTAATCTTCCGACTCCGTGAAATATTCCAGTGGACTTGTCTCGCATTCTGTAGCAAATTTTCGGCATTCATTTGAAGATCTTCGTCCGAGTAACTCGGCCGCGAAATACTCTTGGTCGGCGCTCTCCAAAAACTCTTCGGCGGTCGTCGATGGTCTGAAATAACAATGGGCACGGTCATTAAGCAGCAATCAAGGGTGTCTAATTGAGCGCCGGAGTATCTTGAGCCGTTACCATCGTAGGTATACGCCAAACGGGTAAAAAATACGATCCTCTGCACGAATGAACTCAACGTTCCGTGATTCCGGGGAAAGAGAGAAAAATATGAAGAGAGAAATGCAGGGGTGAATTTTATAAATGAAATTAATACTTGAATGATATAATATATGGTGACCCAGATAAGTAAACGGGGTTGAATCATTTCGTTAGCAAGACAGTAAAATTGGGACACATTTTAAATTATTATAGCTAGAAATAGATCTGCCAATATTTGACCCGATCGTATGTTATATGTACCGTTTATAACTGTTCCACTGTTCCACCTCGACTCATACTTACGTAAGAAAAACGTGGAGAAGTTCACCGAGAAGTCCGTGATTCTCGTTCAATGGTTCTTCGGCTACTTCACAGATCGCTCTCAACAAACAAGACTTTCCACTTCCGAAAATATTAAAGGCGGACTCCAACATCTTATAAGTTTCCCAACGCGTCATACTTCCTGTAAAATACTTTCCAACCTAACTTCTCGGCGAGACACTCAGCACGGAAAAAAATGAAAAAATAAAAAAATCACCACGATTATTCAGAAATTTGAAAGGAACGAATGCATCTGTTCATACGAGTCGTGACAAGAATTGACATTTAATTATTTCCGAGTAATGGCAATCAGGCTGCAATCATACCTTTAATCGTAACGTCAGATTCGAATGAATCGTCTCTGCGAACTGATCGTTCGTAACGTAGATTATAGGGATCGGAAAAAAATGTAGCGTTGTAAGGTAAGTTGTAATTATTTTTTACTACATAGCCGACGATGAGACCACCCTCCATAGGCAATCCAAGACCAATAATGAGCTGAAAGAAAAGTTTGAAGAAAATTAGTCGCCCTAGCTAACGCGATTTTGGAATGGAAGCGATCATTCGCCATGTTCTCTTGAGGAATTAGCGATTTTATAGTGTCAGCAATTAGTCCGATTATCGGAGTCGTAATCAAATGTTAATCTTTAATGATGGTGAGTGTTTTTTTTTTAATATTATTAAAGAGGGGTAGCTGTCTCGAGGGCTGTAAAACTTTCTGCCAAATCTGAGCGTCTTGATAGCGTCTTTATTCCTCGTAAAAGACTTCGAAACAAGAGAATTACCTGCACTTTCGTCGGGGCGTTATCAACCCCGGGTGGAGGGTAGACTAAATACCGTTTTTCTCTCGGTTTAACTCCCTCGTAACATTCCACAGTACGAAATATATCCCATGACTTAGTAAGCAATGCGAGATATATAAATAAATGGTCGTACATCGTAGGTATAGACTCTCGAACAGACACAGGATGCAAAATTTATTCCGTACGACCGAGCTCCGGATACTAATTAAGGGAAGGAAGTTCGTTGCACTTGCCATAACTAAATTAGTACGTCTAAGTCTTCACTAACAGGAGTGGTAACTGCTTAGAGTGCCACGCAGCTAATAGTTGTTAACTTTATTACCATTTTCTTTTATTTTTCCTCTGCTCATTTTACCAAGTGAAGACTTTCCGCTTCATGTGTCATTTAAACATTTATTCCAACGGGAGAATTTACCGAGGATGAGTTGTGAGACTGAGGTCTTCGTCGGTGATGCATCGTCACTGAATTTTCCATCTTGCGTTGTAAAAATAAAATCCATTCACGTCTAGTACCGTGGATTTTATCGATCCAACATTTTTTCTTTTCTTTTTCTTTTTTCGATAAATCTGAAGGGTGCTACAAATTCAGATTTTACACCGGATAAGAAATTTCTTGGCTACCGCGTAAGCTCCTCTATAATATGATGAATTTTTTTTTGTTTTTTTTTCTTTCTCTTTAAAAATCGATTATCTCGTACGCCTTATTTTACTCCATTAGCTATCCGACTAAGCTCTGATGGTTTAGTGACTTTTATCCGTGACTTATAGCCGTCTTAGTTTTCAAATGCAAAAAGATATGCGCATGTTCCACCACGTCCCACGGGCATATTCCTCGCTTAAGCCAGAGGTGCCGTTGGTGCGGTCGAAGCCAAGAGCAGAAAGTACATAATTTACAGAATAATTCATGTTAGTTGGAGCGGAAAGCATCAGAGGCATTGCGAGCAAGAAAACAAAGAAAACGAATAAATAAGACCGCATTAGGTTTCTGGTCCCCGAATAAAGTGGGTATATACGTAGGTATGGAAGAAAGTCTTAAGTCTATAGAGTGAAGAGGCCTCCTTAAACAATTTTTGCCAGAAAATTCCATAAGTTTTCAGGGAAAAGACAAGAGAAGACTTTTCCGAAGCTTAAGCACCGTAAGCCGGGAAGTAAAAGTCCTCCGATGGAATGAGGCTGACGAATTCTGCGGATGTATGAATAATAGAACCTGCATATATGCGGTACGATGGTAGGTACATAAGATTCAATATGATTCCGGAAAAGAGACAATATATCGCAACAACGAGAGACAAATTGGCTTTACTTCTTCCTCTTTTTATTCATTCACTTTTTACACATATATAATACGAACATACATCAATACATACACATAGAATAGAAAATAATAACATTCCTGTAGATTATGGTCATTGAAATAATCAAACAAGGATTCCGTCGAGAAAATTCGAGCATATGAGAAGTAGAATCGTCGGATAAATGAATTTGTTACAAAAGAGGAGAAAAAAATTTACAAAAGCAGCGTTTCACGTCGAAGAGAAACGATGAAACGAGATCGTTGAGTTCGCGAAGCTAATTTCCGAGTTCCGAAAAATAGTCTAACGGACTATTTTCGCAATCAGGAAAGAGTGATCGGCAATTGCCACCTGAAGTGCTGCCTAGTCTTTCGGCAGCTTGGTACTCTCGATCTGTATACGTCTCGTGTTCTTCATTGGTGGTTGATGGAGTCAGCAGTACGTGAAGAAGCTCACCCAACAGGCCGTGATCTTCTTTAAAAGGCGTTTCAGCAGACTCGCAGATAGCCCGCAACAGACAAGCTTTACCACCGCCAAAAGTTCCCATTGCTGTTTCCAGCATTCGGTAAATACTCCATCTCGAAGTCGATCCTGATGAAGAAGAGAGAAAAAAAAAATTGAACAATTATTCGAAGGAAAATGAGACGTTTATCGATGAGAATAATTTCATCATCTCTTTCAAAACCAGAGTCTTATTCTATGGGTATAAATATATTGCCCAGAGTCTATATTTGAGATTTGGCAATATAATTAAAAAGCTTCGCCGTTTTGGTATATGAGAAATATGCTAGTCCCATAGAATGATGAACGACTTGTCTTCTGGAGCCAAACAAATCGGCTGAAATTTTTTTACAGACTCGTTCGTAGTCTCGTGTCAATAATTTTCAGACACAAACCCAGCTCCCGCGCCTCTTACTTTATATAGGTATATACCTAGCTCTCTCTCTCTCTCTCTCTCTCTCTGTTCGTAAATACGAAAACAAACTTTTCTGAGAAAATTCAATTTGCCAATCTTTTGTCCCTCAAATTTATGCCAACCAATTCCCTGAAGCTTTCATTTTCCGGCTTCTACCGTAGTCCGCGAATTCCACTCGAATCAACCTTGGCTTGAATTTGTTTTTTTTTTCATCTTGTTTCTTGTGGAAAAAGATCATTTCCTTTACCCAAAACTCAACCTACTCGCCCCACTACTGGCCCTTCGATGGCCCTTCTTACTCCGCAACGTGTCGCGGAAAACCGTACCACTTAAACCCGTACCTTCAGTCTCCTGCACTTCACCCGTGCCGTTTTCCGATATTGCAAAGTTATCCACCGACCTCGCGTAACGGATGTAGGGTTCCGTGAAGTCTGAGGCGTTGTAAGGAAGGTCGTAGTTACACTTGAGGACGTAGCCAAGCGTCATTGAGATTTCACCTTCCATAGGTAGACCCAAGCCGAACAGAACCTTGAAAACGAAAAGTTGTCATTGAAGTTTCGGTTTTTATTGTTTATAAAAAAATCGAAAAATCAGATCGAACAACGTCTCAATACATCGTCGTACTTTGTCGAACAAATTAATTGCCGAATTTCGTACAGAAGGCTAAAAAATTGCTTACGAATTTCTGTATCCAAGTGCAAAACTGCAGTAAATGCAAATAAATTCAAAAGACGAAATTGAACGCGTTACGGTATACGATATACGATATACGATATACATACACGGTTATGGTAACGGTCAGTGCATCGTTCGTACCTGTACTTTGGTCTCGCTATCCAGTGGATCGGGGAAGACCAAATGCCTCTTTCTCCTGAGTAGATCTCGGACGGAATATTGGTCCATCGAACAGCAGCAAAGATTTGTCGTAGCGATCACGATCACGATCACTATCACTACCGCGATAAAATTAATGGAGAATTTTTCCATTTTGGATATTGCAGGAGAGGTTTTTTTCCTTTTTTTCCTTCTCTTTTCTCCTTTCTCTACGTATAATGCTATTCAATTTTTTTCCTCAGCTAGATCGTTTCACGTGGAGCGAACTGGGGCTTAAAAAACGACGCGGAAATTCTTCATAGACACGTCTTCGCTCCGAGTGACAATTATCAAGAAATTTTGTGTGCACGCCTCTTAACACCGCGAGATTGTGTCAGTAGAAATATACAGTACCTGTAAGACCTTCGACCGTACGACGCTCAGCGTCTCGACGAGGTACCAATAACGGAACGCTACCCGAATCTGAAGCTTCACTGTCCGTTAGACTAGTTCCAGTTTTTGGTTTCAAAGGATTAGAGGCGTGTTGGTGGGTGTCTTCCTGACAGAATTCCAAGAATGTCTTCCCAACGCCGGATCACGTGAGTTTGTTGTAGTTCAGTTTACCATTTCCTCGTTTTTTTTTTTTTTACGTAATTTTTTTTCTAAGTTCCTTTTTTTCGCAGACTTTTCCTGCAAGCTCCTCATTTCTTCTACTTCGTTTTTCGTTTCACGTATCTCTTTAGAGATTTTTTTGTTTCTCTTTCATTTTCATCTTTCTTTTCTTTCCTGGACTGTTTTTTTTTTTTTTTTTTTTCTATTTTTTCACTTCTACTTTATTCTACTCCTTAGGAGTTGTTAGTTTTGCCGGTAGCTGAGTTCTTTGGCGAGAAAACTGTGAAAAGTTTTCGACAGTAGGTAGGTACGCGGTTTCCGGTACGATGGTTAAGATAATAATTGTTTTGGAGAAACACTTCTGACGTTATGGTTCTTCATAATCCTAACTCCACAAACGCTTATCGCAACTTATGCAAACAAGCGAGATCGTTAGAAAGTTTTCAGTAAAAAAAAAGGGAAAAAAAAAAATTAAACCACAGTCTGCAGGATCTCGATTCTATGCAGTTTTTAACGACGTTAATCACTCGCCTTTATAGTATATATATACTACATCATCATTTTACTATATACAATGAAATTCGCTAAATTAATTTCAATCGTTTTTATTTCGAGTTATGACGTTCTGACACAATCCGCACAAATATATGCGAATAGTTTTACACTGTTATCTCGTTAACGACTGACAATTAGTCTACATAAGTCTGAGTGCGGGTAAATCCCAAGGTAACGTTCAATTTCAATGAAAAATATTTCGAACCAACGCGACGTGCGCGTCCCCGCAGAGACCGCAGAGATACGCCAGGCGCCGTAACGGACAATTACTTTAGAGGGGTAAAACCCCTTTCGAAGCGAAGAGTGAAGCACCGGTTTGTGTTCCTCATCAATAACGTCTCGTTGAACCTCGCTGTCCACCGTTCGAACGATCCTGATGCGAATCCAAAAATTGATTTGAAGAAAAAAAGGCAAAATTAAATCCGTTCTGCGGGAGATTCTCGTCTGTCAATCCCGTAGCTGCGGTCACGAGTCAAGCTCATAAAATTGTTATTCATCTCTTTTTAACAAACCAGGATTATTATTGGTGCCATTTTCGCTGATATTTCAGGGTTTTTATAATCATCATTGCTGCGATATCATTAAGAGAATCCGCGGCAAATCAGAACTCCGAAATAGCCGAAATACTTCATAGGCCTATACGGTCTTTGTCATTTCCTGACAACAGTGGCTTGGGTGTAAGTATAACTAACGTTTTCGGATATCGTGATGCGTGAAATTTTTTCACGAACGTGATAATTGATAATATTCATACATTATATTCTGGTACAGTTATTCTTGGCACTTTCGGTACCGTTGAATGATCCAGAGCATTCGATATCGATGTCCTACTTTTTTGAAGCCAGCTACACTCTTCCAACGAATTTTACTGACGATCCATTGTACTACGGACGTAGGATTCGACGGGGCATCGATAGGGGGACGGTTTACCAAGTTTTGGAGAATAAATTCGAAAGGTTAGTTCATGAACAAAGTCTAAAGAAAAGAGAAAAAACAAAAAAAAAAACTAAAACTTCTACTATATGGGTTTTCCATAACGGAGTACATACTTATTTCAGTCCGTAATTTATCTCGTTGTTTAACAAAGTTGATTAAAAATTGGAAAACCGCGAGCCACACATTTTTGCACAGACTTTGATGAAGGTAAAAATAAAAACGTGGAAAAAACAGAAGAAAAAAAAATTTTTGGTACAAGTATAGAATTATTTTGTAGCACCGGTTATACTTTCCACGTCGTAGTCGGCAGTTAAGCAACTCCGGGAAGGACACGCTTCAGTTTTTCTCACTGTTTGCATTTCCTATTTGCGAGTCTCTTGCCATTCCAAGAATAAACATAGCCTTCAAAAGCACGGTAGTAAATTGTACGAAAGTCAGGAAGATAGAGTCTTATTCTACCTCCAATCTGAGAAAAAAAATAAAAATACACAAATAAAATTAGGTGGCTTAATTATTAGTCGAATGGTTGTCAAGTATTTCAAGTCCTCGAATAAATCTACGCGTAGGTAGATGCTGGAGTCTTGTAATTGCTTTAATAAACGGACGATACATCACGTTTTTTCTTACAGCCTGCCAATTTTCATTCCTCTTTTGTTTATTCACGGAATAATATTATTTCGGAAAATATACCACGATTCTCAGTTTTCTCAAACAACACGTCCTAAGCTCACCTCTCCCGAGGTAGATAGAGGAATATAAATAACGAATGGACTCTAAAATTCAACAGAATTTTTATCTCCGGCATACCCACAATAAACTACCAACAGACCAAGGCTGTGTTATGAACAATGCCGATGTAGGAATCTACGTGGGGCCCGGCATCGTTCAAGTTCCGAATTTTAAAAGTTCCGAACGGTCAAAATTACGAATTCATTTGAGACGGTTACGAATTTTCAGAAACTTTGAAGTTCAGAATATCTAAATTTGGTTAAAGACTCAGAAAATCAAAAACTGCGGAAGTCCAGCCCCATCTTATACGTGTCTATTTCTGTATCTATAAAATTTGACTCGCCTTTATTCTATTAAATTGAAAATTGCCAAGTTTTTCGCGCTTTAGAATTTGTTAGAGTCTTGCTAGATGGATAAAATTATTAATTCTGATGTATTCTCGATAATAGAATCTTCAATGTTCTTTTTCTCTACAGCGCTGGCTTTCCGGGACGTGAGTGCCTGCTTCGCTCAATTTGCGAGACATCTGAATGGCCGATAGGACACAACGGGATCTTAGGTGACATGATGCACGTCATTTTAACGTAAGTTCCTCATGCGAAACAAAATTACACATAATATTCAGGAAGAGGAGATTTCTAACACCGAAATGCTGTTGACCACGGAAAAATTTTACTTCATTCGACTTTCCGGAATAATTTGATAAAATTGAATCCACAAACGTCCGGAAACTGAAAATTCTGCGTAAAATAAATTGACGGGTATAATTGAAATATAGAAAACCATAAACTCTGCAAAATAGCAGAAGCTGATGAAAGAAAAAATATGAAACGTTGTGTATAAATAATTGACGTATTGCTGCAGGCCCTCCTCATCTCGGATCGAAGATATACCGGAAGAATACGGAGAGGCTGAACGAGCTGGAAGAAACGGCACGTGTTCGAAATCCTACTCCCTCTGCCCGATGGGGCTTTTCGATATAATCGGAACTTTCGTCGGGGCGTAATGCCGGTGGCTCATTAATCATCTCACTCCCCACACAGCCAGTTCCGGTACATTGTATTAGCACGAAGATGATACGATACAAAATATAAAATAATTGTCACATACATATTCTACGAAGATCCCGAAGGTCTGATTATCGTCAGAAATTTGCTCATCGTGCATAATGCATATAATGCGCTTTGATCCGTAGCGGAAATTCAATAGAGCAAAAGTTTAGCGAAATACCTGTAGCCCAATTCCCTCGGTGCAAAATGACCATTTGTTAATTTTGAATCGCAGCATTTCCTCTCCACTATGATAATAATTAGCCATAAATATTCTGATATTTGTTAACACTCGGCCGCTTATCACTTGCCCCATTTACCGCGAATTATACAACTTGCTACAAGCATTGTCCCTAATCGTAACACTTGATAAGGGTCGACGGGTAATAATTTCCTGACGCAGGCATGAAGTAAGGGGATCTAGTTGTTTTCCACGTGTCGTCAAGAGCACGTAATCTAAATCTTCCGGTTCATTCACGACCGATAAGTTCGCGAATAGTTTAACCGTTTAATTCGTTATGCCTATCCGACGATTCTCCAAGTTTCTGTAGTTTCATTTTTTACACGTATCTATTATATGTCCCAAACACAATTTCACCCGAATTCCATTTTTCATCTCGACTCTCGATCCCGCGTGCATCTAGCCACATTTCATTGCTCTGAAATCGACTCGTTCCCAACTTGACTAATATGCCGGTACCTAGAGAGCACTTACGGTATTACGAATGTATCATTGACGCATGGTGCAGAGGCCCAACCTATCCATCTCCGATCTCCTCGACCTCTGCAGACCCCTGATGCTGCCACACATCAGTGCTGTACCAGATAATGCAACAAGTTATCTAGGCGAAGGTAGTCAAGTATCGGTAAACATTTTGTCATTCGTAGTTAAGGCGAAATGCTATGTAATGAATAGGATGCTGCATTTGGTATAAAATTATCGTATTTAATGATGAATATCATCAAATAGTCAAATAGATTGTAACAGAAATTTTGTAGATTTGAAAATAGAAGAAAAGAAAAAATTCTATCATGCATTGCGCCAAAAACGATGACGCATGGCACGTCGGAGTAAAGCATATTGCTCGCTATTCAAAAGAACAGCCCCTCACTTATTTGTTCACACTGTGTCTCATGGTGGGCTACAGGCTGTTAGTTTTAGGCAAATTTTGACCTGAGGGGTGCAATGGCTAGGCTCAATGTAACGTTACAGAATTTAATGTACCAATTCTATTATACCTATTCGCAAGATGTTAATGTATGAATAAATATTTTATCTTCCTTATATCCCATTTGGCACTGAATGCCAATCCAGAGAATCTCTTTTTGTCTCAAAAAAGAAAAGAGGAAAAGAAAAAAACTAATTTCTGCTCAGCTTCATCATGCAAAGCTTCTCTGTCGAGAATTCTTCGTTACTGATTAGCGAAGCTATTGCAATTGTTCGTGGGGTGTATAATAATGAGGATAATGTAGCGAATATGGTAAAAAAAACGCATTTGATTTGGCTATTGATTTTATATACTGGACTTAGGTCCAGGTATCTTGTTTTAATTTGTCTATAGCCACTTGGTTCAATGGCCGTAAATATCCTCTTGGTTGAGTGCATTAGCTCTTTACTCAAATATTTCACGACTGATCCCCTCTTTAATATTAAATCGCTACCCTTAATATAATCGTTTTTTTTTTTTTTTTGTTTTTTTTTCGTAAAAGGCTCAATTACACCGTGATTGGCGAAGGTAGGGATTGCAGGGATCGATTTCTACCTTTCAAGGCGTAACGCGGATACCCAAACTTCCAGCACATCCCCACTATAGGTATATATACCTATACCTATATATTACTCTACTCCCGATGAATACAAATTTCATCTGACTCCGGACACGTGCGGCCTTTTCACGGTTTTCACGGTTTTCACGGGGCGCGGCCCGGCGCGGCACTACGCTACTACACTGATACTAGTCCAAATACGTATACATACAGGGGAGAGTATTGTTTGCTAAAAATGTTGAAAATTCGCGATCTCTCTGATGCAATTTTGCGATTACCTACCAATTGCGAGACCGGTGAGTAAAATTTTATTAAATTTCATCAAATTTTGCCCTCTCTTTTTTTATTTTTTATCATCCACTGCTCTCCTACTCGTCATATTTCTATCAAACGATTCGCAGACATGACATTGCCAGAGCGTAATCGCGTCGTCCCCCTCGACCCCTTACGTTCGAAATTAAGTTCATCAAATATATGCCACCTGGAATTGAGTGCAGTGTTTCATTCAGTGACGTTAATAAAACGATCGGTCTCTACAGAGGTGAGAGTTGTTTATTATTTAATTACATAAAGCACGAGGCACATTCATTCATACACGGTAGTTATGTAGTCGTAAATCCCGAAGGGACACAGAGGGTACGCCTCACCACATTCAACTCTGCGCCCTGTCGCTTCTGCCATGGAATATTCAACGGCAAGACCCTCGTCAGCAGATGAAGATGGTCTAGAATTAAATGACATTACTATAAATTACAATACTCTTGGCAAACTCTACGCGGCTTAAAATTCATAGAAAAAGGTCCTCAGGATAGATCCTTCAGAATTATTGATGCAACGGCAAGACCTGCAGAACCTAATGATTCTAGTTCAACACCCTGGACTGGACTGCAAATTATACTCACGTGAAAATAATTCGCATCAGATCGCCAAGTACGCCGTTGTTTTCATGGATTGGATTTCTTGTCGTTTCGCATATCGATCTGAGGAGACATTCAGTGCCATTGACGCCGATTCTATGCACAGAAAAAATGAGGAAAAACTGTTCATGACGATTCATCGATTTTCGCAATCAGACGTTTCCGTTACTTACGATTTAAACTTCGATTCCAGGATTGCATATATCGTCGTTCTGTCTATTGAACTCCGCTTCTTTCTAGCTCCATCTATTTCCGAGTAAAAATCGGTTACGTTACTTGGTAGCTCGTAGTTTGCCTCGAAGAAAAATGCGACTGATACTGATTTAGTGGAGACCGGATCGTCCAGGGGGACAGCCAGAGCGAAGAACAACTGAAATTTCAACAGTTTCGTATTTAGATGGATATTTATTTGCCATATACAATACTACACGAAATTTTCTCCAGAATTCGAGGTACGGATGCCAGAGGGAACGCAGCATCTACGTTTTGAAAAACACCGATTTTTCCATGCCTTTAATCAAGGCGCTATACCGGAATCGCGTTGGCCCAACGCCAGGGACACTACGATCCTTCATTTCCGTTGCCTTCGGAATGAGCTCCATGGGGAAGATTCTGACGTAGCGTCAGCACTCACTTGTTGCTTCTCTTAATGTTAACGAGAAAAGCAAACCGTGGGGGCGGCGGATGCAACGAAGGATTACACCTATACCATGTCTCAGTACTCCGGAGCTATTCTAGTCGGATTTCTTGGGAAGTTTCCTATTCACTGAGGTACCAAATGCATACCTATAACGTCAAAAGACTACTTCCTCCGTAAAGTATAAGAAAGAAACTTGCCATCCGACCGTGGGATCAAATTTTATGGCCCGGAAGATTTAATACATACTAGAAATTGGTGTAAAAACAATATCTGCCTCTAAAACTGCACTGGTCCATTGTCATTCAAATTTGTGGAACGGTTGTTTGTCATACCTGCAGTTCGAATAGCCGAGGTACGCTAGGATTTTCAATAATTACAATGAAACTGTAACTGAAATTGCGTATGAATTTTTCGCCCGTGGAGTTTCGAGTACGCTGAACGTTCATAGATTCGCTACATACGTTGACCCCGATTTTTATTGCTTTTTACCCGGAATTCGATGTGAGCCTCAGCGTGCGCCAAGGCGTGTAATTACTCTTTGTATTCGATATTTACGATACTCACCCCCATCTCACTATCTTCTGGGTAACTTAAAGACCTAACGTGTCGATGTACCACATCCGATATTCCATTATCCATCGCAGTTACTTGATACATAAACCAGTTGATTCCAAGACATAGAATAACGCCCAATCTGTACAAAGAATTTCGAACCAATTAGCCCCACATTTTATACCAGAACTAGGTCTACGATGTCGGTTATGAAAATTACTAAAAAAAAATGCGTGGACTCACGTGATGGAACCGTTCAAAGTACACATTTTTCACAAAATTAGAACAACCTGCACTGCAGGGAGTTAATTTTTGATCGGTTTATACTCGGGAAAAAATTTTCGTTAATAATCGTTCAGGACGAAGATTCACTGAGCTAAAAACGAGGACTGGAACAGTTACGTTGCTCCTTCAACACGTGTGTCGCGTCTCAGAAGCTATATATACGCACGGACGCGTCTCTCGGATCACTTTGATCCTAACTGGCAGGTGATAAGTGGCATCGGAGATGGAAGTGAAGTTTCACCGTTTGCTCGTAGGTATGAATACACTGAGAAGCGGACGAGTTTCTTTATTAGTTCTTTAAATATCGACGGGTTACGAATATCGGATGAGCTTACGCGTCAGCTTTAGCAATAAATTTACCACAAGTATAGAGCAACGTTAAATTTACCGATTTTTTTTTTTTTTTTTTTGTTAGTTAATGACAAAATATTACCTCCACAATCTCCAGCAAGCGAATTTTTATTCATTTTAAAGGGACCAGTACAGCTTGATTTGGAAAATTTGGAGTCCTCCAAAATTTATTTATTTGTCGATCAAAACTCGCTTCACATCGAAAAAAATTTTCTTTGAAAAACTTTGTCGTAAGGTTTGAGGTACATCGTTGGTCCAATTCAACCTCTCAAGGTCTTGCTTTCGTCAGACAGCAATCTTACATCTTATGAACGTAGGGATCAATAAAAAGAAATTCATGTGAAAAGTTACGGTCAATTATCCAAAATTTCCAATATTTAGGCCACTTATTTGCAAATAACTTGGCCAACACGAAATTGTAAAAAAATTCCCTCGTTCACATGATGAGGATTTCTTTTCTGAACAAAATGAGCCCTCAACGACCTTAATCGGAACAACGATGTGCCTAAAACCTTACGACGAAGTTTTTCAAAGAAAATTTTTCATTTGGTGTGAAATAAACTTTGGCTGACAAATAAATGCATTTTGGAGTACTCCGAATTTCCAGAACCAAGCTGTACTGGCTCCCTTAATTAGACTAAAATGATCGGTTTTGACCCACGACGATGTAGCCGCTTCGAACAACAAAAAATTCTCATTATCCCGAGCCGATTCAACGAGGACTTTGAAAGATCAACGATATTTAATTGATATGATCATATCACGGTTTATCACTCGCGGCTATGAATATCAGCTATACTTGTCAAATAATCTACAGCAAGAGATCAAGGAAATAATGTCCTTCCGTTATGGTACCGATTCCTGGTCTCTGTTATACGCCAATCATTAATAAAGCAGATTTTTTAAATATGACAAGCTGGAGCTCTGCAGGGCAGAAAAGATGCGAAAGCCCGTCTTGACATTTGTAGGAATGATGGCGTATTATCACTAATTGCCTGCCCCGGTCACAAGGATCTAGCGATTACTTATATATAGAGATATCTCGCAGTTATGTACATACAAGTAATAATGAAATTTACTTTTCTTGTTTCCCTTTCCATTTTTTTTTTTTTCATTTGTCTCTTTTTTCTCTCTCCCTCTCAGCTCAGTTTGTCATTCTCATTCAGCACTGGAAAAACGGTGCTTCTTTCCTAACGAAGGATCGGAACCACTAGCTGCTAATCACTTACGAACGAAATCGATAAACAGTAAAGTTACATAGAGCAACGAATCTAGTGCCTAGATTCACGATATCGAATTGGCTTGATTTAGGCTCAGCATTTTTAATGGTCTGCAGTTTAGAGTAATGATCATATTTTTTTCCTACTTAGACCCGATTTCATCCCCTGCTTATGAAGATTTTACGCAAAAACGTCGAGACCTCTGAATATATTTCGTTCGGAAGGAGTCAGGCTGACATTAGACGTGACTATCTATGATTCGAGCTTTCCTCCATCGAAATACAACTCAGCTCGAAAACCCGATACTCTGTAAGTCTGAAATCTGAATCAACTGATATCCGAAAGCTCGTTCAGAAAATTGTCGAATCCCGGGGCCAATGACATTTAAATTACATGGGCGGGGTTCTCTCTTATCGAAAAACATAGCTGCGGTGGCACCTGGTGGCTCAATTTCAAACCAAACTGAGCTTTAAGCTCACGGATGTCCTACCCTATCCAGGGCGGGAGTACTTCGAACGGAGTCACGACGGACACTTGACACAAACTTCGCGGTCGCTCTATCTATGTACTTACGCATCTAAGTACCTACATATATGTATATGTATAGAGTATATCCGCACACGTTTACTCCATCCTGTTTACACACGGACACATAAGTATCAAAGCTTCTCAGTGGGTAGTTTCTTTAGAGAGCTTAACAGCAGGTAGGAGGATAAGCACATTGTTAAAACGACTACCTCCAACTTCCAGGTGTGACAAAAATATATAGGCGTCTCACTTTCTTGCAACTTTCAGCAAGGTCAGTAGAGGCATAATTTCAGGATCACTTCTTGGATGCACTTTGGATCAGGTGCATCATTCATCTCCTAAAGAGGGCGGTTTCAGTTGGTTACCAGCAACAGCATGTATATGAAACGTAATCGGGTATTTTGTTAAAAAGAAAATAAAAATGAAAAATTTTCTGATAACGATAGAAGTTTCGCAGCGCGAATCCTGCTGAGAATATTAATTTATATGGAAAATTATAGTCTAGAAATTCAACACTCGAGTTGCTACACGATCGGACGAGGTATATGAATTTCATGCGAAAACTTTTGGAACGGTAAATTTTATTAGAAATAAATTACCTAATATGAATAAGACGTTAAATTGCAAGCGATGATATTGTTTGTTTGTTAATATATCGACGAAGAATGTCGATAGAAGGAAACAAAGTCTCGAGCGGATCATTAATAACCATTAATAAGTAAGATATGATTTGTACTTGCAGTCGAATTTTCAGATTGAAAATTTCGGACGTTGAAATCAAGTTTTTTAGTCGTACTCCTTGTCGAAATTTAATTTTATGAAACTGTGTCGGCCATTTACAAGGAATCAAAAATGACAGAAACTACGAAGATGTGACATATTTTTAAATATTAATTACGAACAGCACAACGTCTTTCGAATTTCTATTAGCCCAATCGCCAGAGCAAAATAATTTAGCATACAAAATTTATAAGAGTTTTGATTTTTGGATGAGATCGAAGACTCAGAGAATTACCCAGGGCCCCAAACCACTTCTCTCATCAAAAAATGAAAACTCCTCTAAATTTTGTGAGCTAAAATAACCTGGCGACTGGACTACATCTCTCCCTTTGCTTTGTGTTGCTTATAATTACGTACATGTACGAAGCTTTGGCAATTTGATTTTTACTTCACAATAGAACGCAAAGCATTCTCTCCGTTATCCGTATATATTTCCTGAGTATTTAACGTTCAACGTTCGGACAATGCTTGCTAAACGTCGTAACAATGCGGAGGTGAGTACTTCGCCAGTGCCTTTATAGTGCCGCAGTCTGTCGAGAATAAATTATACCTAAGCAATATTTCAATTATTTTCATATAGTTCGGTGGATTAAAGTTCAGACTTATAAAAACTTCGGGGAAAAATATACGTGTGGCCTTTAAATCTTGAGGTGATATTGATAATAAAGCACCCATATAGAAATTCATGCATTTCGATCAAATTTTCGATTATTCTTTGCATTATTATCCGGATTAATTTATAGGTGTGAGTTATAAACGATTTGCAGTACGCAGACACAAAAATCGGTTTGTAAATGGGATGACCTGGCGTAACAATGTGATATATTCTACAATATTATGGCGTATACGGGTATACCTATAGATATACGCGTGTGATATATAATTCATCAAATGCGGGAACAACTGTTTCGAGCTTTATCGTTTCTCTCAATTTCACGTGATGTACGACACAACTAATTGTTATTTTCAGTTACACGTTTCTAGCGTTGTCATGGCAATTCGTATGCTGTGTAGCTGGGTCAAAGGTCAAAGACATCAGTGCGACCGTCACGAGACAAATTCGGTCTCTTGGGTTTCCCCAGGGAAGCGGCATGGGCGTAATAATTATTTATTTCTTTATTTTTCATTTATATACCCTTGTCTCATGAATAGCACGAGAATTTTATGATAAATTATTCTACCTTATGAAAAATTTCGGACACTATACAAGCTAGTGCCTACGCACGTCTCGCACTGCAGCGTTTTTTTCTATCTTCACGATTATAAGAATGATAATGGAATTTTAGATATTCTTCGCAATTGGTATTCCAGTTGACATACCGGACAAGTCCGTTACCTTCTCGTTTTACTTTGAAGCAAATTACTTGCTACCGGATCGCTTAAGTGTTGCTGAAACGGAATTTGATGAAACTTTTGCCAAAAGAAGCCTGAATAGAAGTTTGGCTTACGAAGTTATCCAGAGCAAGTTGGATGGGTAATGAAACAAATGTTTGTTTAATGTTCACGAAAAGGTTCAGCTCATCTCATTTTTCGTTATATATATAATTATACATATATATATATATATATATGTATATGTATACAACGGATAAACTTTCTCGAAACAAGCTTACCCGTCCATAATCATAAGATATTAAACGAGCTCGAGCTATTCAACAATATTCTTTTCTTCCTCCCATTGTCTGGGCTGATAGAAATGATGAGTAAAATTTTATTCCTTATACCTAAAGGATTATATACGCTTGATTTTTATACAAGCGTAACAAATCCTTGCACAAAACGAATTACATATTAAATTACGGACAACTTATATGTTTAAAGAACAATTTCTCATTTCAAGGGCTGGTTATCCTGGTAGATCTTGCCTCCTACGAAGCATATGTGAAGCCAGTGTGAGACCAGTAACTAATAACGGTTTACTCGGGGACATTATTCACATAATATTCACGTAAGCGCCACATATTATTCCGATTTTAATAAATTACAAGAAATAATAAATTCCCACATTATTCTAATGATTTTATAATTACAATTCGCAATGGATAAATACAATAATTATCTATTAATCTATTTCTACAGCCCATCGACGTCTACAAACGAAAATCTCCCATCGGATATAACCGATGCTGAAAATTCTGTGGATTGTAAAACTTTGTACAACGATTGTTCTATAAGCTTGTTAGATCTCATAAGCCACTACGAAGAAGACAAGCGAGATAATTTTATGTAAATTTAATAAAATTTAATCGTTATAAAAATGTGCTCTCCTGTATCTATTGTAGAGTGAAATTTCTAAGAATAAGAAGCGAATCATTCGTTTAATGTCATTCACATCATACATAAGGTTTAAGTTATGTGTCTCATTTATCAAGCGATTCAAAACTCGGCTACGTCCGTAAAACTTCGTAGAACATCGTTAATCGGATAATAAAAGTGGGAGGTTAGCTGTCAGCTGACAGCTCAGAGTCCAGATGTAAACAATAAGCGTATGGTCATATCGTACGATGACAGTTAAGCTATGTCATTTAAAATGAACAATTACAATATTCCTCGCGTTTTGTTAGTAATATTATCAATAAAATTGGTCTACTGTTCGGATAGAAAGGTAAGTAATTATGAAATACAATAAAAAGACATTCATACACTTATCTCATATCAACGACAACGAAAAATGCACACAATTTTTTCCCCATTCGTTATGCCCTAAGTCTCCAACCTATTGTTAGGCTACTCGTAATAACGACAAATCACTGATTAAGGTCGAACGATCGTCACCTCCTTATGAATCACACTACAAACTCCATCGACCTTTGTAACGCGTCCCATATTCCCCGCAAGGTTATCAAAAAGTATCGCATTTCCGATATCGAACATAACCTACCATTCCGTAAATTTTTGAGACTCACATTAAATCAATCGGATTGATTATTCTCGACCGTTCCTTTTCCTCCTTATCTCTCTCATACAAATAAATAAATAACAATGAAAAAAATGAAACAATTTGAAAAAAAAAAAAAACGGCTTCATGTATACTGCTCATATCCATGTATGGACTTTTGACAAAAAAATCACTTCCTGAAACCATTTTCTAGATTGAAGTAGTCGTGAATCCAAATTGCGACTCGATATGTTTGAACAGCAATGTTACCACTGTTTACTTACGATCGGAAGGACCTAACGATACCTTACATTATATTTGGGATTTTACCGGTAAACCGTCCGTACTGTTCGCTGTAACTGGTCCGTCAGCAACGATAGACATAAACTGGGCACGGTTTATATATGGCGTACCGGAATCCATCAGATTTACAGAGATCCCAAAGTATTCCTTCGGTATGGTCGTGCTTAAGGTGAGATTGCTGTTTTGGATTTTGTCGGGACTGGTTGTATTCGTATATTTATGTACTCATAGAATTTCTTTTTCATCGATTTTTCTTCATCATTCAGATATACGAGTTTAATGATGTGAACGATACGGGCCTTATTGACATTGCTAATAAGGACAACATCAACGTATTTAATACTAAACTATTCAGATGGGACCGTAAGACAATTTCTAACAACAGTAAATATTGGGAATTAAGTATGGAAGGAACTGACTTTGAGTCTAGGAATATGAAGAGAAATGGGAGTATCAACTTTTTGGTAAATTGATCATCCTACTTGAATATAAAGTCGCATAGTATGGCCAGAAATACTCAACAAAGCTATTTCTTTATTTCACAGCTGAACAGATTCTGGACCCTCGATCATTCGGACATAATGCCGCACATTTTACACTCTGAGAATTCAACTCAGATCGACATAGTTATTGATCATTTTCAGACTAATTCAACATTCAAAAACAGCCGATTTGCTCTAGAGTTACTCATTATTGGTAATCACAATGCAGCCTCTAGTATGAACATCGATGTGAAGAAAACTCTCGACGATGAACATACTCCTGGTATATTCCAGGTAAATTTATATATTTCCCTGTTTAAATAATATTTTAACTGAATCTATTTATTTTTCTCATATTATTTTCAATTTTCAGATGGTAGAGATCACAACACCGGTCTGTGAATTTATCGACGGTAAAGAGACATGTAGGAAAGATTTTGGAGGTGGTTACTTGCAGTGGAGGCCAGTTTCGTACACAGCAGCTAATCGAGACGTCTCAAGTTCTACGGAAGCTGCATATTATCCTCTAACACATGTCACTAATCATTCAGAAAGCACAAATAATTCTTTACTGTACTCGTTTTACGGGTACCAGGTGAATAACATGCTTTTGGAAAAGCTCATTGTATCTCTAGGAGATAAGGGAGATGGATTTTACAAGAAAGGAAACTACTCGAGCTGGTAAAAAGATTTTTTTTGTTATTCCTTTCAGATAGAAAATAGTATATCAAATCTATGAGTGATTTTATAATCGGCCGAATAATTGTTTCAGGACTTTTACCATTGGCTACGGAACTCCTCCCGATGAACAATTCTCATTTCTTGTTATAATGATCATTTCAATTGGACTTGGACTTCCGGCGATAATTATTGTCGCTGCTGGAATTTATATGTGCGCGAGACGACGTTATAAGAAGAAGGACACGCTCTCGCTTAATAGCTAAACTCTAGTTTATTATTAATAATTTTCTTTTTGTTTCGCGATTAATAATTCGAAGAATTTGATCACGTAAAATATTGGTCGTTATTATCGATCGATATTTCGGATAATCTATCAATCGGTGAGTATTCGTCATTGGCCCTACGAATATACACGTAAAAATAGTCAAAAAAATAACAACAAAAATTACTGTGATCTTTTTTGTTATGAATTAGTGATTCTAGTGCATTGTGCAGAATTTATTAGTTTTATTACATACATATAAAACACGAGAGACATTTGTATCAGGATACTTTTTGTATGTTTTGCTGTAGCAAAATATCATGACATTTAATCGCTGGGACTCCTAACGGAATTCAGAGAGGATGTGATTAAAATGATACCCTCTGACTTTCGTGAACTGTTTTAATGTATGTTTATCCGAAATTTGTGTAATTAGTTAAACTAGGCTTAAAAATTTCTTCGTTTCACCTTTATTTCACTTTCTCACTAAATATACTTACGTTAAGTTTAGACAAATGACAATTACTCTTACTACTATTATTATTATTTAATAGCTTTCATAAAATCATAGACTAGATAGCATATTCGCACATTTATACTTTCGAGTTCCTATTATGGGTTTGCGTTATGGATTAGACAAAATCCGACGAAAACATTTTGCAGAATATTTTTTTAAGAAGAGTTAGATAAATGGAGATCTATGCGTCTGAATTATAAAAAATAGAAAAAAAAAATTTAATTAAATAAAATAATAAATAAATCGACAAGCTATTGCTAAGTTATAAACTTGCCGAGGCAAAGTTCTTTCAGGTGTCATTCGGGGATCAGAATTTATTACCGTAATCATAACATCGATTTTATCAACATGAAATATTTTGAAAATCCTGCGAACTTGTGCCTTTATCTTATATACCTGATAAGTGTATACGTATGGATTAATAAGTGATTATGTGCCGCTACATATTTTGAATAACATTATTTTCAATGCATGTATGTAGGTATGTATGTATGTATTATACAATGGATTTGAATAAAGAAAATGATTATTGTAATACGGTTTTTATTTTCTTTTTAATTACAGTTTATTCGTACAAAGATTGATTGAAAATTAATTTCGTCATAGTATTATGCACTGTACAATATCAGTTGATATAATGATTGTATATACATAATTCATTCTTCCTACTTCATTGAATTATTCAGCAACCAACTTTTCTGAAATTATTCTGAATTGCCAAGGAAAGCTTCAAAATGAAATTAAAAGAAATAGCGTCAGTAGAAAGTCATACGATAATTATTTCTATAGCCCCTAAAAATCTGCAACTTACATTGTATGTCGATTGATAGCTAGTGCCCTACGTTTCCGCAAGTCGGTAAGAAAGAAAACTACTGAAGACTTCCGAATCAGCAATTCAATACCGATCGAAATGTACCATTTCTACGATTGCAGATATCGTTTGCATCCTCATGCCTACCTGCGCCGTGTCACTTTTATGCACTGAAATCTATACCTATAATACAGTTCAGTGCTTTTATGAGTTGTCTATCAGTTAGGTTAGGATTTTACACCTGACACGTAAACACTCGATTCCCGGATTAAAGTGTTCGAAAATAATCAAAGTCGATAAAAAATGGTAAGCAGAGTTAATATTAACAAAGACTAGATTCGTTGTTAATCTAAAAACACATCTCTTAAGTCGAAACCTTCCAGATATATGAAATTTTGTTTAATTTTATTTCATTCAATAATGTTGATCGTACAGTTAAAGCTCTTATCTAGATGCTGATAATACTCATAGCTCCATTTTGGAATTTGCTTTTCCCAAAAATCGGTTAAAAATTGGACGAAAACTTAATGTACGATTAAATTAATTTATTTTCCGTATATTTTTGTTTATCACAGGCACGTTACTTCCGAGAAGAAGATATAGACGGTAATATAAATTGCGTTATTCATACCTATAGTTCAAATTTCATTCAAAAATATTTGAGATCTAAGTCTTTTTAATAATGTAATTTCTCTCTATAAATCTTTCACAGAATTCAGGGAATGTTTTTACCTATTTGCAAGAAGCGGACAAATAAAAACACTCGATGAATTGACAATAATTATGCGATCCTTGGGGCTAAGTCCTACGATTGCCGAACTGAACAAATACCTGAAGGATAAAGGTAGTTGATAATCAGTTATTAGAATGTAGAAAATTTCTATGTTTTTCATTCATCTTTTATTTATCTTACTCTTTCTCTCTGTCTTATCTCAGGTGGTAAAATGTCTTTTGCCGATTTCCTTGAAGTTATGCACCAACAAACAAGGGCTGAAAATCTTCCCAAGGAAGTAATCGAGGCTTTTAAAGCTGCTGATACTTCAAGAAGCGGTGAAATTCCAGCTAGACAATTAGCTCATATGTTACTTCACTGGGGAGAGAAGCTTAGCGCAAAGGAAGGTGAGGAAAAGACTTAGAATGATTAAAAATGACAAAATATTAAAGTTTTCTTAATTGTTTCCAATTTATTACATATTTTTACTTGTCTTTTGATCAAAATACCCCACACCTGTTCTTACTCCAGTCAAATTTCATGAAACTGGATTATGTTGCATCTCAAACCATGCTGATTATAAGTCTCCATGGGTCAAACCCCCTAAAATTAAGGGTTTCCAAGATATTTGAGTATAAGGTTCGAATAACTTCGTTAATAACCATGAATAACTTGGAAACAGTCAGATTCATTGAAAAAGACCAGGAGACCTTTTTTGTAGAGCATTCAATTTTAGACAAAAGTAGCTTTGCTGAATCTTTCTAAGTAGATTAGTTCTTGAGATATAAAAATCGAAAAGTACCACCAGAACATTTCCCATGTATTTCAAATGGAAAATAAAAGATAACGATAAACGACCTCTCAATATTAATATTCAGAGCTGAGTTTTCTTGAGACTTATTATTTGATCATCAAGAACGAGTTTTTGAGAATAACTTTTGAGAAAAAAAATAGTTCAGTGGTAACATGCTGCCCTTGCCAGCTGAAATTTTCGAACTTTATACTTAATCTTCTTGTCTTTTCCAAACAGTTGAGCAGATATTTAGAGAAGCTAATGTATCACCGAATGGACAAGTGAAATATGAAGATTTTGTCAAGATTGCTTGTGCTCCGGTACCTGATTACTATTAAATTCTATTTAAGAATAGAAATAAAACAATTTAGATATATTAACATGCAGCTTGGAGATTTCTTTCCATTTTATTGATATATCCCACGGATTAAAACAGTATTATACGGGTTTTATAGTATATTTATGTAATTGATATGCACGAAAGGGTATACCGTGGTGTTTTTTTTTTTAATATTTACATAATATGGTGATTGGTGATTTATATATTATATACATTCCTGTATTAATATTTATATTTATTATCTTCGAATAAATAACGAGTATATTTATTATTTTTTCGTGTTTATATAGTATCTCCTATTTCTACCATTTACCAATCATTCAATACTGCAGTTCATATTTATTCACGATTTTATTCCGAAAGCGGAGAAACAGTGGGTATACTTATTGCTATTATATTTTATTCGTGTTTCTTTTTCCCCCCGATCTCCCTCATCAATTTCTTTCAATTAGTTTTTTTTTTTTCTTCTTAGATTTGCAAAGGGATCGATCGATTTAAATCTTTATTGTAGCTATAAAACATCAAGACGAAACGACGGAGAGATTTATAACACACAAAAACTTAATTCTCGAATGTATTTTGGCAGGAATATAATGAAAATTTCAATTATTTTTGTCATCTCACAAAGTTTTATCAATCGGATATCAAAAACTTCGATTATCTTAAAAATTGTTTGAATAATTGAGCTTGAATTCTCTATTATATGCATTATACCTTATAACTATAATATGTATATTCAAATAACATTTATACATATTAGAATTTATTACTTGAACGCGGTAAACTCTCGGCGATTTTTCATGCACTAATTGCAGCAAATGTTTCACCTCGTTTCTTACGAGCACTGAAGTATTAATTAAACACGGTCTGATACCCACACAGAAATTTGTAGACTTATAAGTAATTCGAAAATTGAATATACTATACCCTTATATGCGATAAGACGAGTTTTGTACCCACATACATCTAGGTATATATCACATATATAAAAAGAAGACTAAAAAAACATCAAAGAACACGTAATACAGTGATTTTTGATACCATGTTTTTTTTTTTTTTTTTTTTTTTTCATGAACTTATACTCGCGATCGATATGGTGTTACTCAGGATCGATGGTATAATTATTTTCGTTGCAAATAATTTCTTTTTAAATGGAAAGATAATTTCTGTTTAAAAAAAAAAAAAAACAACAAAAAAACGAGTATACGGACTAGAATGAGAGTTAAGTCAAAGATATGCAGGACCAAGAAGGACCAAATGCATAATTAATTAATTAATAAAAAATTCAGAATGAATCATTTTGCCCGAAGAATTCGCGTTCGAACTTATTGTATACTTTACTAGTCGATTAAAATTGACAAATTGGAATTCATTTGATCGGTTCAACCGGCGGTGATCCGCAGAGGATAACCGTGGTGCTGATAATCGTAGTGAGAAAAAATATGCAGAGAAGTGCTCGATCGCTGACGAGGGCGACTTGCTTCCATTCCAGTTCTGTTCTTTCGCGACGTTCCTGTTCTGTGAGACGTCGTTCGTTCCGGTCAATCGTCGCGTGAACCCGACCCAGAACGCGAGACCACTGGGCCTCGATTCCACCTTCTTAAAAATGAAAAAATACAAAGGCGAGCAATTCACGTGAATATAATTTTGATATGGATTAGTAAAACGCAGGGTGAAAGAATCTCTTTTATCCGAACTGACGAGTTCAAAGTATCGAATTCAGAATTTTGACATACCTGGGCTACTGTTTGTGCTGTCAGTTCTTCTGGGAAGGTATTTGGGTGACATTTGAACCTGAGGCGGTGCAGGAGGACTGATATCTGGCTTGCAATGAAGAGGACATTTCTTTTTCCTCGGTGGTTCAGGCACGTCCTATAATTACAAAAACACTCCGCATGACAAAAGAGAATTTCCGAAATACAAAACTCTCGAATTTTACCTCCTGGAAATTGAGAAATACAACACGTGCCAATTTTTCCAAAACCAAAGACCGCACCACAGCCGGAACTCTCGTACCCCGAACACCTCGGTGATGCAAATTCAATGTCACCACTGCTAGGCCGGATGCGAATGACACCAAACAGATACTTACCCCGTAATAGAGACCTGAAAATACATTCGGCTGTACATTTCTCCGTGTTTGAAATGAAGGACGGGTTTTCAAAATAATTTTGTTTGTCGTTTAGATGCCACTAATATCACCCTTTGCACAGTATGTGTATAGAAATTGAATAGAACGTAACGATAACAGCGTTTACAATGGTCTTCCGCCTCCTCTGATTACCCAAGATTAAGGTGCAGGGCCTACCCGAGCTGTAAAACTAATTTGAACTCGATTCCCCTCGCGAAATCAATTCTAACTCGCGACCAAAGTTTGATCATTAAATCAGAGTTAAGGGAGTCTGAAGATGTTCTTACCGCAAATATTCAATGCTATTAATTTAACCGGAACTAAAACTCTGCCAAACGATTTATTAGCATGTGCAAAGCTGTGATATATCAAACTATACCTACTAATTAACGGTGTTTTTTCCGTCGGAGGTAGCGTCTCGCGAATTGTCATCAGGAATACGGTCATCGATAAAAGCGCCGAAATTCCTAGAGTCACTTTTTCGCCGGACTCAGATGGGACGTAGAAGACGAGCAGAGCTGAAAGTTTTGGAAACAATTTAATTTGCATGGGGTTTTGAAGTCGACCTAGTTGAATCGCCAAAAATAAAATGATTGTCCCAATACGAAGCCATCGATTAGTTTCAGCATGCATTACGTTGCATATAAAATATCTTATAGTACAGAGAGATCGTTTGAGCTGAGAGACTCAACAGAATTACAAAAACTGAACGTTGCAGAAAATTTTGTCGATTATTCTCTGGGATACGGAAACAAAAAAATTTCTTGATGACTGTTTAAATGAGTTGAAATCTGAAGTGCGATGGGCTGCAGCGGACGTCGTTAAACAGGGCCATCCTTTCATTAGCCCCGCTGTATCAGAGCTTTGATAAGTGAGTTGTCGCTTGGTTATGGGATGAGGTATATAGGCGAGAAGATCGAAAGCACGGAGTCTTAGTTTTTCTTTATTTGCTGTAACGCTTTGACGGCGTAATAAAGCAGAACCACGACTTGCGGTACGGCAATAAAAACGAAAGAAAAAGTAAATGGCAAAGGATCAGGGTAATTCCAATAATTGCAACCTACTTTCGCCTGGCTTTGCTACACTACGTCAAGACGAAGCGAAAAACTTTTTTTTAATCCCTACAGCCTTTTATTCGCAACGAGCTACCGTTAAAAATAATTAATCGTTTTAAATAATAAATTCATGATATTTCTCTCCAAGAGTCTTTAGGATCTTATCTCAATCTGATACCAAGCCACAGCTCCAGTCTTTAATAGCTGCATTTTTTGACAAAACTAATTAACCAAGCCCCTAAATTTTACAACTTTGCGAAAATATATATGATATAAATATTTCGAATGAATGCTTCGGAATCGGATTCTATATCCCAATAAAATATATTCTGTATACTTTGCGGTGCAGCGCAGAAAGCCATTCCGGATTTTTTAATGAGCTACTGAATCAATAGTTTCGTAATCTTGAGAAATATAATTCATATAGAATTTGTAGAGCAATGGATTCTAGAATGATATACTGTATTTTGTATACTTAATCGTTTCAATTTAGAATCAATAGCACCGAGCCAAGATGATAATCACGTACCTACCCTTCACGTACTTACCTAAATTATTTGCCAATTTTTCTGCTAATTACATTCACGAATACAAGGCATGCTTACGTTTTTTTTTTTTTCTTATTTTGGCTTGAAATCTTTTTGACTTAGTTATCTGCTAAGCAGTTGATTACTTGGTGTTAAACGATAATCGATAATCTCCGAACCGTGGGTAGACTGACGAGTTTGGCGCAAAGGAAAGGAAAAAAAATTTTGCATAAAATTATAATAAAACAAAAAAACAATTTTTCAAATATCCGACCATAAAGAGACCGTGTAAAGGGCCCAGTCGACCGAACATATTGCCGAAATGGAATCGTCTATCTTGATAATTAATTATTCACTGGATTTCAAAGTCAAATTATTCACAGGATCACATAATTGTATCGTCCACAATTGCTTGGAACTCTGGATGTGTGGAGGATGGAACGATTTCACATAAACCGAGCGATTCGAACTTTGAAAATTTTTAAAGTATTGAGAAACGTCTCGAGCTGGGTTCAATATATTCTCGAACTTAAGGCTTAGTTCATTTTCAAGGAAATCGTCTTCATGAAGGATTTCATGGAATTGATTAAAATACATATTCACTGTGTTCTTTTATTTATTTTTTTTTTTGCACATGCTTACCGATTCCGTTGATCAGCAAACAGGGTAAGATCAAGTTGAACACGTAAAACATGGGACGACGTCGTAGGCGGATCTCGTAGGTAATGTCCGGGTAAGGTTCAGGACAGCACGAATAAAACTGGACGTGTTTCCTCGCGGAGAAATCGACCAGATCAAATTCACCGTTGGCCTGGTAATTACTAACGTCACCCTGTTCGCTCTGTTTCTCCAATTCGAGCTAAAATTTCAATTAATAAAAATTAAATCCCGAACTCTCATTGATTAAAACAACTCTGACCACTTCGGTACAAAATCGAAAACTTTATTTCATTCCGGAATATAGATGTGGGTTGTGCAATTTTCAGGTTCCTGATCGGAACCCTATCAGGAAAATATTGGATCAAAAAATATCATAACTTTAATAAACAATGGCGTACATTTACGAGGGTGGAAAGAATCCCGTCGATTATTTGTATAAAAGCTTTTTGTATCTACGTTCTCTTCAAAAATTTTGTAATCAGGTTAAATTAAATTGTTTTCTCATTCCTCTAACCGGATGTCGAATGCAGTCACCGTTTTGCGGAACATCAACGCGATGAATCAATCGGTATATAAAATATATAGTTTATTGATTCGACTGTGCAAGTCTACCCTGATGATCCGTGCTGGTAAAAGTCGATGGCTATTTCCTATACAATCGCTCCCCATATATTTCAGGCACTAATCAATTTACAAGTAGCAGTAGAGTTACTACAGCGCGACTTGGTTTTATTTCAGGTAATATCCTTTTTAAATGCATAGAAGCCCTTCGGATGAAGAATAACAATATTTTCATTGCGGTTTGATGAAATCTCGTGTAACAGTGAACGAGCTGTAACAGGGTACCTTGGGAATCTATTAGGTCGTTTAAGCGAGTCGGCAGAAGCCAGGATACATACGTCCACTAGTGTGTACCTTGACTTTTTAGTATATGTATGGATTTGTGTGGCACATACAGAGAGAAACGCGTGTGCGTGCCTCTTGTGTATTATACCACCAGTCTGCACACATCGGAAAATGGGATATAGGTATAGGAGATGGGCATAGCTGTCGGAGAAGCGGGAGCATAGGAGGCGCAGAAACCGGCATACAGATACGGGATGGTTTAAGGGATGAAGCGAAGGCAGAAGGGAGAGCATTGAATTCTTTTCCCATTCAGGATTAAACCTTTCGATTTGCCGCGGCGACTCTATCATCGCTATCCTTTGCAACATTCGGAGTGCATTTAGAGCTTGAATGACATTCGAATCTTTCGACAACTGGGGTAGTTATACGCGTGCACGCACAGATTCGTAAAAATTCATGGCTTCAAGGTACATTCGTATATCCAAATTACGTATGCCCATTGAATCACGGCTATTATTCGATAATCGTTACAGCTGGTTACGGTTCCTGACGTAATTTCATCACATTTTCGATACCGACGCTAAATACCCAGCGATCCAATCATCCAATCAACATATTCTCGCGCTACATCATTACATTTACCGCGTTCACCTGTAGAGGTGAGTTCAGTCTTCAGGGGACTTTCCAACGGCGTTTTACGGGTAACGGAAGGCCCCTATATCTCGTAGGTACTCGCACTCTGCCACACGTACGATATGTATGAAGGACGTAGACTGGGGCTTGAATGACGCGTCGTTTGTTTAAGGGGTGCTGCGTCACAACAGCTTCAAAATTAACCACCAAAGTTTGACGTCAGGGTGATGAGTCGAGCGCGCTTTATTTCATCAAAATCTCGGGTGCGATGCAAAGTCAAGCGTAAACGTTATTCTAATCGTGGAAGAATCGATTTTCAAATATATCTGATATACCAGCGATTTATTTAGATAATGAAAAATTGAAAGAACTGAAACTAAACAAAGAAAGATTCTGTTCCATTAATTTTCATCTTCAAGCATAATATACCGAATATGTATTCAAACTTTCTTCGTCCAAATCTGATCCCCGCGTTTGTTATATACGCTCGGAAGAACTTTACCCCACGTACAACATTTATGAAAGGGACTCAGGATGGGGCAGAATATCTCTTAGCCCTGATATTTTTCGATGCCGAAGCCCCTCCGCTAGCGTGTCAAGATAATTTGAAACGTCCCACTAAACCAACCGTGTTTTAATACGCCTCGCAGATTGTTTGACAAGGTTGTACATAAAGTTTCGATTAAAATGACGAGTTTCCAGGAAACCTTTACGCTTGAATAAATATAGATTTATCATTCTTGTCTCCTGCGTGGATAAAGATTTACGACAATTTATGAAAAAGCTGTACACGAACTAAACAGCGGAATAATAACTTCCGAATCAGTCTTCATCGATATGTCAAAAATAAAAAATCACGCTTTATACAATCTCGTGGCGGAAAAACAGTACACCGAGTGCTAACGAGCGGTTTTTTTTTTTTTTTCGTGGACTAGCCTCCCGGGGGATAATTAAATTTGGCAGGAAATGCCAGAAAATGTTATCACGATTCTACTATAAAATTAGCAATTTTCAGCGTATTCTGCAATCTAATAAAAAAGACTACCCACATCCGAATCGAATGTCGATCGAAAAGATTACAGGCATATAACGCATTCGTATTATGAGATTTTTCATCGTATATTTAATTACCTTAATTTCAAATAACCGAAACTATTACATGGACTCACCTGGTAGCCATCGTAGGTCCACGAAGCCCATTTCAAAGCGCAGCGTTGTTCATCGAATGGAAAAAATTCAACATCGATATCACAACTGCTACGAAATATACCATGACTTAGCCATACGACTTCACCGGTGTGGCTAACGATCACGTTCGTGTTGATCACTGCGGAACTGTACTGAGGATCGGCGCTGCAATGTTTTACATGAAATTAAACGTTTTCTTACACGAGGTTCTCGTTCCTTGTGCAATATCTGTTGTAACGAGTACAGGAGTAGGTACAGGGGTCAACGAAGTATCGTTGTGGGAACTATTCCCCCTCTTCGTATCGATCTCTATGCATTTTATCGAAGTACTTAATCGAAAGCATTCGCATCAACCGAGTGAAAACCGAGGTGCTAAACTGGTTAGAGATTCATTTTGTAAACGAATTATAATCGGGACTTGGACCATGAACCGAAACAAACTCCGATGGGTAGATCAATTTCGAAAGCTGGGGGGAGTGGGACCTTTTTGACACGCTCAGTGTGGCATCCCAATGTCATCTGGTGAATTGATATACATATTTTAAAGCAGCCCCAAAGAGAGACGAACACATGGTTTCTAAATGGGTATTAATATATATCTATATACCCGTACCCGGTGAATGAACATTACAAATGTGTGATACGATATGTTGGGGGGATATGAAATATAAGTAGATTGTCATTCGTGGTCCTTCCCAAAACCGCTTGATTTTCGTATATTACGTTATTCCGTATACCCTGCTTTGGGTGAGAAAATATTCGGAAAGGGGAATTTAAACGGGGAAGTCCGTACATTATGCCTATACCTATATACATATACCTGTGCGTACATACGTATTGTAAAATGTCGCCAAAATCAAGGCATACAGGTATAAATGAATTCGAAAATCAACGAACGAGCTAAAAGGCTCGGGGGGAAAAAGTGAAAAGAGCCTGTCGCCAGCGGAGCTTTTACCGACGACGACGAACTCGTATAACAAAGCTTTTAAAAAACATTTTATTTCGCTGAAATGAAATATTGCCGACCCGAAGACCAAGGGCTAAGTAACTTTGACAATATCGCGTTATGTTAAAAAAAAAAAAAAAAACCTAGCCCGACCACGAAAGCATGTCAAGGAATCGTCAAGCCGGAAAAGGACGCTATGCGGACCCTACATCGAAGATGCTTACTTGTTATATAAAATTGTGTCCGGTCGCCATACTCGATTATAAGGAACGCGGATCACCCTAATCCCGGCAAACTCTGAAGCGTTCCATTTTAGATGATGATCAGTCCAGGCTTGAGTAACCCAACAGTTCGTTGTTAATATTTGATTCTTCTCATCCTGAAATGAAGAGAAATTTTCATATTGAATTACAAAGGTAGAGAAATGAATTAAGGACGACTCAAAATCCTCGCAGCTTTGTATCTCTTACGATCTTTACTCGCCTTTGGTATTATGTACAGTGCCGGGCGACAGTGACACATGATTGACACATTATTGGAACCGGGATAATGGAACGAGTCTTACTACGTGAAAGAAGATTTATTTTTAATCCTTGATTCCCAGAGGACAGAGAAGACCTTTTCGTTTAATCAACGAAAGTGCAAATCCCAAATCGGCATAAGGAGAAAATAAAAATGTATAAAAAAAAAGAAACGCGACGTTTTTTTGATGGCGAAGAACATTAGAAAAAGCATCATTGTATCGAATATCGAATGACCAATAATTGGATAACGTGATCTGAGTACGGCAATTCTGATAGCAACTCAAATCTCCATTACGTTGAACGAAGTCGTGAGCTTTCTCGTGGTTCGAGCGCTAAGGGAGGCTCAGCCCATTCTCGTAGGGCGCCAATTTCGTCGTTTTGATGATACCGTTACCAAAGTACAATCCGTTCGTCAGCATACCCCAGAACTCTAGTACACCCGCCTGGACCTGTGTAATGGTCAGTTAGATCGTGGGACGAGTCTTGATCAGGATGACCAAGAGAAGTATGTCTTCCTTGATGGCCTTGGCGCTCTTCCTCGGTGTATCAATTGCTCCGGAGTCTCGCGGATTCGTGGAAAAGTGGGTAATCCATGAACAATGAACAACCCTGATAAATTTTTGCCAAATGCAGCAGGATGTCTACTAACGAAGTTGGTCAAACGATCGCGTTCCTCATAGAAAATGGATTGAAAGCCAGACGGACAGACATTGATATGCTCCCACCAGGGAGGCAGCGAATATCTTCAGATATTGAAGAACAGTCATCAACTCTGAGCCTGGACGAAGTGGCGGGAATATTTTTGATCCTACCAACTGGTTTTTCCTTGAGAATAATCGTTTTCATCTCCGAATCTTACGAAAAGAATACCCATCGAAAAATAATTCACGCTCGAAAATTTGGCAAAATTGAATCAAATTAGCTCCGCAAAAGTGCAACCTAGATTCCACTTGAAATATTCAGCACACGTTCAAGCTCGCACTATGTAGAAGCTAGCATGATTTTTTAGATTATTACCGAAAGAATGATTATGCATAGGTAATTAAATTCAGTATGAACGATTACATAAATTCCTGCATTCTATAGCTAACTCGTCCTTTGGAGCGCAAATAGTTCTATTGTTCGTTATCGGTCATTGAGAACTTGGAATTACCAGCATCAAATTATTTCGCCTCCATATAGGTATACACACATATCCTGTACGTACGCCAAACTTCACTCATTATCCGTCCAGAGCCGATTTTCTGTATGAACTAAATGATTAACATGCCTCTGTTGCATCCACGAGGATAACGCTCACGCAATTAACCTAAATAACTACGAGGACAATCTCATTATCAAACAAAAGCTATGAATTGATCACGCCAAATCTTTCATAGTTAAATGGCTCGCTTTAGTTGAGAACACTATGATGAAATTGTTGCCGATGGTATCACTGCAGATTGATTGTTCTGACGAGGATGCTGACCAACTGTATATTATGCGATATGGTCTTGTGAGTCAAATCCTCTATTTACAACAAAAGCCGCAGACTACACCGTGGTCCAGACACCATCGGATGACAAATTATACTAAGGTTCAAGACGAAGGAAGAGACGGTCTGAGGGATTTCGTATAGCATTAAGTAATTGAAAGTATGAGCTACGTATTTATCATCCAAAATACCGGTCGGGTTTTATTCAACAGATGAATCCACGTCTTCGTTGGAATTTCTGATTAAATTATCAAAGAGGTTTCGCACGGTTTTGTAACGTTACAAGAAACCGTGGATTTTATTCAATTTATGAAAGGCTCTTGTAAGTATAATTTCGACAAACTAACTCCTCGGCGTTTTCACTTGGCTAACCAATTTTCAGATGAGCCAAATTCATCTCGTTCTCGTTTACAGAACTTTTGTGAAAAATTTAACGCTTTGTACTTTCGTGATTCTTCACAAAAAATCAATTAATTATTGTCTGTGATTTTTTGAGGCAATAATATGCATGTGATTGCTTGTCGTCGGTTTAAAGAAGAAAATTAGTCCCTAAATGGATCGACCATTTTTTTTTAATTCAAGAAAACTCACCACGTCGATAATGTGGTGAAGAGATAAGCCGAATATGACGGCCAAAGGCTCAGAGGAATTTTCAGCTGGTCGTACAGCGGCATCGTAACCCTCCAAGAGATACTTCGTAAGTCTATATTCGTGTTCGTCGCAGCTACCTGAAACCAAATATTTGAAGAAAAAAAAAATCAGTAATTTATTCGTCATCATGCCTTCAGCAGTTCTCGACTTTAAGCTTCGAGGGATGATAAACATGAACTCTGGGGAAATTCGGGTCTTAAAATCATGATAAAATTTAAGTCTGACGTATAACAATGAGACTTGTGAACCTTGAGCTCATATTAACTCAAGCCTAAAGCTAAATGTACCCACGTTGAAAACGCGTACGGGATAATGATCAAAGGTCAACCTCGTGTCATTCTTAGACTGGATCTACCCATTAGCAAAGGATGAGGATTTTCAAAGGTCAGAAAAGCCGACCCAAATGATGAAATTGAACAAGTAGCGCTCTATCCTGCTCACAGATCATCCCCCAATTCTTGTTCGGAAATTGAATCGCGTTATTTTATTGAAGGCTCTAGTTAAGCAGGGGAAAAACTGGGGACACCATTATTATTATTATTATTGCTATTGAAGAAAAACAGATGATTTAGCCTCAGCTATTGACCCCGAATTATTTCTCCTCAACGACAAACCGAAGTCTTTACGACGGATAGAACCTGTTGCATGCTCCGAAGCTCTTCAAGCCCGAAATTGTGCCCCGAGAAATAGAATAAGATTGTTTCTAGTTGCGAAACTGAAAGCGTTCGAGTATGGGAAACTGAAACGTCGTGAAAATTGTAAAAACAAAAAATTGGTTCGTCGATGAAATGGAATTTAATTTAAATTTCATCGCCTCTCGGGGATGGTATAGCGTTTCAATTTCGTGACATAAATCCATATCAAGTAGCAATTATCTGTATGCAGTTTTCGATTTTTTTTTTTTTTTTTCTCCCCTTTTTTAGACCGGATTTATATTCCCTAGTGTACCGTCTCCTGCGGTTGTATGTGTATATAGGTAGGTATATATATCCTGAGAAGAAATTTGATCACATCTTATAAAACGATGACGCGTCGAAGTGTTTCAAAGTTATAGTTATTAGCGTTTATTAAGCAAGCTGCACCCTCGCTTGTACCCTATAAAGTCCAACAAACTGTCGCGCAATAAATTTTCACGGTATATTCGTATCGTGTGCCAAAAACTAATTAATAATCCCAGCAGCAGTTACGCGGAGTCTGTACAGCCAGTAGAAGCCTATAACACCTATCTATAAAAACACTTTGTTAAATTGTGGTGGAAGACACCATCGAATGAAGGAAAGTACGAGACATGGATGATTGATTGCGTCCATTTATCGAACCTCAAGATCTTTCCCGTAAATCTTATTACTGCACATACACCGATCGGTTCATGGTGTTACCTGATCCCTTTGGTCGAAAACCAATTTCCTTTTCAGTTGAACACGGTAATGATATTCCGAAGCAAAGCTTTAGCGAATTTCTATGACTTATTACTATCGCAGAAAATCAAAAGACACAATAACTCCGAATACTTGATATATAAATTCTGTATGAAAACTATGTGGCATTTTTGCACATAACAGGGCACGCAGCCGAATCAGCAATAAACTAGAAAAAAAATATATTCTCCGCCAAAGTCTGATTAAATTTTGACAAAATTGCGGCGATTAGATTGACCGCAGGGTGATTTAGATTAGTGACTTGATGAGGGATTTGCGGTCGTGAGGATAGAGCCGTCAACCCAAACTGTGATGTAGTAGATGAAGATATGAGTGAATTCGATGAGGATGATGGGTCGTCGATAGATTCTTACCTTCAAGTGTGTAAGTAAGCTTAGAATTGGGGTTGTGCAGTAATCGGAAAGTCGAAAGTATATTCCCGTGAGGATTAGCACATTAACGAAGATAAAGACAAGGGTCAGGAGCTGAGTTTGAAAGGGAAACCATGTAATCGAAGTTTCTTTTACGAATTTTCTAGTCCTGTGAGTAATTGCTTGGGGTTAAACTCCGTGAAGATCTGTAGATTGAACCCTGGTCACTTTAATTTGAATACAAAATTGGGGGAAGGCACACAAAAAAAATCTTTTTCGATTCGAAACTAATCGGGCAAAATAAAAATGTGCAATAGACGTTTGAAACAAAGTTCAAGACCGTATATTCGCGTGCAAATTTTCTGCGGGTATACCATTGAAAACAAAAACCGTTCTTCCGTTTTCGAAAATAAATTGTAAAAATGACGGTAAGCAGTGCGGTATAGTGATATATTAGAATTGGCGAAATGTTTTATGGACCAGTTTTGTATCCAGTTCAGATTCGTACGAAACAGCCGGACGCTCGAGTGCAACAATGCTCTACCTGCAGTAAATCTATTTGTGCATTTATCACAGATATACGGGAGGTACATAAGCTATTCACTTCCGCACGCCTACGGCTATTTCCTAGTGGAACAATAAAATTCAAGCTAAAATTGAGTTGACGAAAATGTAAGATATTAAAATGTTTGAGATTTTCAGACTGTAATTTTGGTGGAAAAATTTCACTAAATTAAACTCGCGATGTTATACGCCTTGATGATGGGACGAATTAATCCAAACGTAATAAAATATTTATTTCCTATCGTTGGTTGGGATTAATGGGAATGGGGGTGCAGAAATTGGCAGAGGTAGACGTTCCTCCAGCTCAGCATTGCAGCTTATACTAACCTGACTTTAAATTCTCCCTCATCATGAGTCTAGATTTAAGAATTAAAAATTACACATTCCCTTTTTGGTCCGTCCCATTTGCTGAATCCGTACATAGATTTCAGGCTCTTTTCATTGCCGTTTTATTTGTATTCGCAATTTTTATAAGCCAGATATTTTTTGCAACACATTTTGTCAAGCTGCAGTTACATCCATCAAAATACAGAGTACCTACGTATGATTTATAACGAAGAGCCATTTTTTTTATACAATTTAAAAAATTTCGCGTCATATTCAACCCCCAAATGAAATTCTCTCGATTACGTGAACCAAAAGTTGTCAGAAATTGTGTAAAAAATTTTTCACCTTTTCACGTCGTTAATATACGAATTATCTCAGAAGCTTCAGGCACCCAAAATTCGATTGATAGAAATTTGTCATCTTAATTAAAAAATTTTCTTTAATCATCTTTGTTAATTAAAATGCCGAAGATATCGGCCACTCGAGATCACGTACGAAATAATCGGACCTGTCGATTGAAAAGTGATAGAAAAACGACTTACCAAGTGCGAATAAGAATGTCACGACGAAAAGTCGTCTCGTTCTAATGATCCATGGTAACGGCTCCATGGGATGATGGGAACTAGTAGGTCCTGTTTTTGACCCGCGGTTTCAACAAGCGCGAACTCTCTCCAGCCCCACCATCCCCTGGACCAGAAACGCGCACGCGTTCGTTGACTAAACTCTCTCCACCTCTTACATAAGGCGTGAAGCACCTATTTAATCAGGACTAGCCCAAAGAGTGAACAGCGTTACAGTCCATAGGGTAGAAAAAATGGAATTATGGTGCCAAAAAAAATAGAAAAGAAAAAATACAGGAAAAGTAGCAATGAAGAAATAGATTTGAAATTAGACACGAATCGGTATAGATATCCAAAGAAATAATCAGCAATGAGATTAATTGCTAATCGAGAATCGCTCTCGTGTTCCATTTGCCTTGTAATATGATTCTGATTTTATTCAAATCTCATTTGCCAGACACGCGTGGGTATATTTTTGGGCAATCATGACTCGAGTTTTTGGCTTGGGTATATTGTAAAGTAATTTCAGGTCCGGTTACACGAAATTAACGAGTTTGCTTCTGAGCCTCACATATCGTCGTTTCATCAGCTCCTATGCCACAGGTTTCTGTATGAATATTCACGAGGTCAGTAGGTGACTCGTACAACCTGATTGCGTGTTGCTACTCGAGACCTTTAATTGCCAACTGATTGGTGAACCCTTCGAGAAAACTTGATGTATAGTTAGAATCGGAAATACGATTTCTGCACATTTGTTTTTACTTATGGATCCCTCGTTGACTCTTTCGCTGCCTGTATTCCGAGACTTATACAGTTATAATACAAGCTCTATAAAAAAAGCTACTGTATCTAAATTCCTCTCTTTCTTTCCAGTTGAAAGATCAAACATAATATTCGACAGCCTTGATGAAAACCGGGGATGAGGCTATTGATGTTCTGTCAAATGGTGCGTCTGCTAGCAGGTATCTCGTATTCAGAAACGTTTCGTCTTATTGAGTAAGAATAACAATTTTTCCTATTCCCGAGGGAGCTGGCAACTCGTATAATCCTTTGTTTTGTGTCCTGAAGATTTTCGTATTTCTTGTGAATAAAACTTGATGAATAACGATTCAAGTGGAAAGACAAAAAACGGAGAGTTAGAATATCGCATGGAAAGATAAAGTCTTTCCTCTCCGTGAGATCCTCACATTCTTTATTTACAGTATTTATGAATCTCGCTCGATGTAACGCTTCAGATAAAAATCAACTGATATACAATCGTCGCGATATAAACCCGGCAGGGAGATTCGGCGTGATTATTAGATCGGCTGAAAAGTTACAATAAGGAGCTTTCTTGTTATCATTGTCAGATTAGAAAATAATAAGACAGGAAGCTGGGCGCACAACGGAAGAAGCCTTACCCATCAGGATCAATAAGGATGCACAGGAAAAGTGGATGCACAAATTGCGAAGGGGGCTGTGAGGCTGGCTGCAGTTGCTCCTGCTGTCTTGAATGCAAATCGACAAAGAAGATCATGTCCGAAACGAATTCAGTAAGAATTCCAGTCGAACCACCAGCGAGCAGCTACGTTGTGCAAATCCTGAACTGTGGCGTGCGAAGTGACAATTTATACGAGGTATAATACAGACAATTAGCAATCCTGATACCAATCGTCGTTATTGTTTCGTAACTCTATGATCTCTCGGTTAATAGACGAAACTGATGCTGGCGCCAGAGATTGATAAGTCCTCGATCAAGATCACGGTAAAAAATGGGATCCTGGGTGTATTTACGCCCTTCAGAGATCTTGCGGATCAGCTTCCAGGCGTCCTAAAAAAGTCTACGACCAGGAATTCGGTTAAAAAGCTATAGACCATGAAGCACTGTGAGATTTATGTGACTCCCGAAGTGATTAACACTGAAACAAAGTGTGTGCCATGATGAACAAGAAACAAAGAATTCTGATCCCGACTGCAACCCCCAGCAGAAGATCGTGGTGACGAACAAAAACTGAAATTGCATTAAGACGGGGCTGATCGTGAGCTGAGAAGCTGTAATCTCAATCCCTTCACAGAGCGGCGTTGTTCCCTCCCGAGTCCTGATCATGAATTATTCATGGGAATCGCGTGTCGTAATACCTACCTGCGAGCAAGATGAGATAAAAATTCTTCATTCAATTCCCGCCCCTAAACATTATTGCTGGTAAAAACTGAAGCTTCAAATCTCTCGGCTGAACACTTAACGCGAGTCAATGAACTTAACAACCTTTATTCGAATTTTCGTTCATTGTTTCATACCGAATTATATATGCTATTGACTACGGTATTTCTAGATCATTTTGGCCAAAGAATCAGAGCTCGAACATGCTGCTTACTTTACTTTTATCAAAATTGACAAATTGCGTTTCATTTGATCAGTTCAACCCAACGGTGATCCGTAGAGGATAACCGCGGTGCTGATGATCGTTGTCAGAAAAAATTTGCACAGAGGTGCTCGATCGCTGACAAGGGTGACTCGCTTCCACTCCAGTTCCGTTCGTTCGCGACGTTCCTGTTCTGTGAGACGTCGTTCGTTTCGGTCAATCGTCGAGTAGACGTGACACAGAACGGGAGACCTCTGGGCCTCGATTTCACCTTCTTGAAAAAAAAAAAAAGCAAAGACGAGGAATTCACATGGATATAATTTTGACATGGGTAAGTAAAACGCAGGGCAAAAGAACCTCTTGTATCCAAACTGCCTCGTTCAAAGGATTCCGACATACCTGAGCTACTGTTCGTGCTGTCAATTCTTCCGGAAAGGAGTACGGGTGATATTTGGATCTGAGTTACTGCTGGAAGGATGATGTCTGGCTTGCAATGAAAAAAGCATTTTCTTTCTCCTCGATAGCTCAGACACGTCCTGTCACAAACTTTCCGATTTAACTTCAAGGAAATTGAGAAATACGACACATGCCAATTTTTCAAACCCTTTGAAACCCTCGCACGTATACAACATCTCGGTGATGCAGATATAAAATCACTACCGCTAAGCTGCTCGCGAATATGACGCCAGGCAAATTTTTACCTTGTAATAGCCATAGATGCAAATACAAGAAAATATAACCATATCGAAAAATATTGATACGAGTCGAGTCGTTTAATTATCATATTTTCAATTTAATTTGGCAAGTATTCGTGGACACATTTGTATCTAGAATTGATCCGCGAATAATGATGAATGATCAGAATGAATTTGTTCTTCACTTAGACGCTAGTACCTCACCCTTTGCATACCGTGTGTCTACAGAAATTGAATAGAACGTTGCGATAACATCGTCTACAATGCTCTTCCGCCGTCTCTAATTACCCAAAATTAGAGTGGGCATTCCCGTACTGTAGAACTAATTTGAACTCGATTTCCCTCGCGCGAAATCAATTCTAACTAGACTAAAGTTCGATCATTAAATCGTAATTAAGGATGTTTGAACATGTTTTGCTGAAACTATTCGATTACATTATTCAGAATGAAAGAAAAACTTGTACCTATACCAGTGACAATTCTGTATCGCTTAGGCTGATATTTATTACACTGTATCTGCTGATTATATATTGGCGTTCAATGCGCTCGAATTTGCATCTCGCCAATTGTCGTTATGGATATATGGTCATCGACAGAAGCCCCGAAATTCCAAACGTCATATTTTCCCTGGATTCTAATGAAACCCATTTAATTTGCACGAGTTTTGAAGTCGACTCGATTAAATCGCCATGATTGAAATGATTCTTCCAAAACGAGGTCATCGCTCAGTTTCAGCATGCATTTCGTTGCATAAAAAATATCTTATAGTACAGAGAGATCGTTTGAGCTGAGATACTCAACAGAGTTACAAAAACTGAGCGTTGCAGAAAATTTTGTCGATTATTCTCTGTGATACGGAAACAAAAAAATTTCTTGATGACAGTTTAAATGAGTTGAAATCTGAAGTGCGGTGAGCTGCAGCGGACGTCGTTAAACAGGGCCATCCTTTCATTAGCCCCGCTGTATCAGAGCTTTGATAAGTAAGTTGTCGCTTGGTCATGGGATGAGGTATAGCTGCGAGAAGACCGAAAGCACGGAGTCTTAGTTTTTCTTTATTTGCTGTAGCGCATTGACGGCGTCATAAACCGGAAGCACGACTTGCGGTACGGCAATAAAAACGAAAGAAAAAGTAAGCGGCAAAGGACCGGAGTAATTCCAATAATTCCAACCTTTTTCTCGACATTTTTCTACACTACGTCAAGAAGTAGCGAAAAACTTTTTCTTAATCCTTACAGCTGCCTTTTATTCCCAGTAAACTTAAAAATATAATTAATCATTTGAAATAATAAAATCATTATATTCCCCAGCAGTCTTTAGGATCTCATTATTAATTAGGATACTTTGGAACACCCTTAGCCCCCTGTATATTATACAACCTTAATTAACCAGACATCTAAATTTTACAGACCCGTGAGAATATACGCACAATATATAAATATTTTAAATGCATGATTCAGAATCGCATTTATATTCAATGCTGTACTTTTGTGGTACAGGAATCAATTCTGCATTTATTGATGAGCTATACCGAATTCATACCTTTTTGATCTCAAAAATCAGACATAGAGCTTGTGATAGATGGATTCTAGAATAATTCTATATCTTTTTTTGGTTTAATTTTTGCGATTTTCGTTGATTAATTACATTCATATAAGAGAACCTTTCGTTTTTTGTATCGAAATCTCTGTTACTTGATTATTTTCCAAGCAACTGATTACTCGGAGATAAACGATAATCGATAATCTCCCAACCTTGGGTAGAGAGATGAGTTTGACGCCAAAAAAAAAAAAAAATAAGATGAAAAGAATAGAATAAAAACCACTTTTTAAAATATGCGATTCAAGAGAGAGCTAGTGCGAAGAGTCTAGTCGACGAAGCATTCGTCCAAAACGGGATAGTACAGTCTGCAGAAACATTATTACTACGTTAATAAACAACGGTATAAATTTAGAATGGCGGAAGGAAACTCCTTGATTATTTTCGGAAAGTTTGGATTTACTTCCTGATCAAAAATTCTCTAATGGAGTTGTATTAAAATATTACACCATATCCGCTCATTCGAATGGCGAGCAGTTAATACTAGCTCGAATCAATCGGAATAAACATTTGATGCATTCTTTATTGATTTAGCCGTAGTTCAGCTTTGATGTTTTCAGTCTGTAAACGTTAACAGCCATTTCCTATCCGATCGATTTCGAAACGTTTCAATCACGAACCAATTTATGTGTGCAGGCAGATACTAATTGCTCGGTTCTGTAACTGGTACAAAATTTTTTACATATACGCATAAACCCTTCAACCGAAATGCAACGATTATTTTATTATAGTTTCATAAAATTTTCATGTGGTTCAGTTATATCCGTTCCGCTTATAAATTCAAAAAATACCATTTTCAGCAGGGTGTTAAGAGAAAATGTAAAAAATGGATCCAAGTTGTGAACATTCTCTGTATGAAGGACTGAAATCCTTAATAAAGCAATGATGGACAGATCTACTGGAATGTATTTCCAAGATATACACCTGGTGTATATGTGTAACTCACCTGGAGGGAAACACGTTTGCGCACTTCCTGTGTATGCATTATACCACCAGTCCGCACCTATCGGAATATGGGATATAGGAGATAGGTATAGTGGCCGGAGAAGCGGGAACGTAGGAGGCGCAGAAACTGGCATACAGATACGGGATGGTTTAAGGGATGAAGCGAAGGCAGAAGGGAGAGCATTGAATTCTTTTCCCATTCAGGATTAAACCTTTCGATTTGCCGCGGCGACTCTATCATCGCTATCCTTTCCAACATTCGGAGTGCATTTAGAGTTTGAATGACATTCGAATCTTTCGACAACTGGGGTAGTTATACGCGTGCACGCACAGATTCGTAAAAATTCATGGCTTCAAGTCACATTCGTATATCCAAATTACGTGTGTCTATTGAATCACGGCTATCATTCGATAATCGTTACAGCTGGTTACGGTCCCTGACGTCATTTCATCACATTTTCGATACCGACGCTGAATACTCAGCGATCTAATCATCCAATCAACATATTCTCGCGCTACATCATTACATTTACCACGTTCACTTGTAGTGGTGAGTTCAGTCTTCAGGGGACTTTCCATCGGTGTTTTACGGGTAACGGAAGGCCCCTATATCTGGTAGATACTCGCACGCTGCCAGGCATACGGTATGTATGAAGGACGTAGACTGGGGCTTGAATGACGCGTCGTTTGTTTAAGGGGTGCTGCGTCACAACAGCTTCAAAATTAACCACCAAAGTTTGACGTCAGGGTGTTGAGCGGAGAGTGCTTTGTCTCCTCAAAATCTCGGTCGCGATGCAAGTCAAGCGTAATAGTATTCTAATCGTGGAAGAATCGATTTTCAAATATCCGAAAGCGAAATTCATACGGATAACGAAAAACTGAGAAGAGTGAAATTAAGCAAAGAATTATTCTGTTCCATTTATTCGTCATCTTAAAGCATAATAAATTGAATATTCAGAGTTTCTTCCTCTAGATCTGATCTCTTCGTTTATTATCTGCTCGGGAGAACTTTACCCCATGTATAACTTCCACGTAAAGAACTTGCGATGGGGCAGAATATCTCGTAGCTCTGATATTTTTCACTGCCGAATCTCGTGCGCCAGCGTTATATTAGGATAATTCGAAACATTCCACTAAACCAACCGTGTTTAAATACGCTTCGCAGATTACTTGACAAGGTTGTAGATAATGAGTTTCGATTGAATTGACGAGCTTCCAGAAAACCTTTACGCTTCAATAATTATAGATTTATCCTTCTTGCTTCTTAGAGAAATATCTGCGACAATTTTTCCAAACCAGAATTGCAGTCGGTTGGTTGCATTATAATTAGACAACGACTGCAGATCGTTCGACGTGTTGGAAGTCCGATTTATCGCTGGTAAAAAGATGATGTAGCTTTTTGGTTTCAAGTTCGAATTACGATATTTTCCGACGCAATATATTAATTCGCGGTTTATGCAGATGACCAAGCCCTTCGATTCACGGAATGGTAAATGGCGACGATATCGCCTCTTGGTGATTCAGGAAATATTTTTCATTAAATAAATTGATAGAAGAATCGATGGCAAAGTGTTAAAAAAACATCTTTTAAGCCGAGCTTTACCGATTTAAAATTCAATCCGCATTTAGCGTCGAGAGAAAAAAAAATAATCAGACAGATTATCTCATCACGAGGAAACAGTAGTACACCGAGTGGAAACGAGCAAATTCGAACGTAGGTGTATATGTGCTATAGCCAGCCATGCGATAATCGAATTGGGTAGTGAATGCCAGGAAATGTTATCCCGAAATACATGTATATAAAATTAGTAATTCCTGGCGTTTACTGTAATCCAATACAAAAATCAACCACACGCAAATCGCCCGCTGATCGAAAGGATTACTATATAACGTCATATACATTCGGAGTATTTTATATATTCCTCTTTCAATTTTCAACGTATAAACGAAAAGTCAGTTGCGTTAGTCAGGCACAGCTTCAATCGAATTGTCAGAAATTTTGCCTGCTGAAATATATAATCGATACTCATATACTTTACGACAATTGTATTCTGATGAAAGCTTCCCTCTAGCTTCTCTCTTTCTCTCTCTTCTATATATTTTATAATTAACAACTATAACCCACAGGATATCACCGTGTAAAAATCAATGATCACTGCGGAACTGTACTGAGGATCGGCGCTGCAATGTTTTACATGAAATTAAACCTTTTCTTACACGAGGTTCTCGTTCCTCGTGCAATATCTGTTGTAACGAGTACAGGAGTTGGTACAGGGGTCAACGAAGTATCGCTGTGGAACTATTCTCCCTCTTCGTATCGATCTCTATGCATTTTATCGGAGTACTTAATCAAAAGCATTCGCATCAACCGAGTGAAAACCGAGGTGCTAAACTGGTTGGAGATTCATTTTGTGAACGAATTATAATCGGGACTTGGACCATGAACCGAAACAAACTCCGATGGGTAGATCAATTTCGAAAGCTGGGGGGAGTGGGACCTTTTTGACTCGCTCAGTGTGGCATCCGAATGTCATCTGGTGAATTAATATACATATTTTAAAGCAGCCCCAAAGAGAGGTGAACATACGGTCCGTGTATAGGTATGTATTATACACAATTAGACACCCATACGCGATAGACCCAGGCACGAACATGACAAATGTGTGATATGATATATTATGGAAATGTCAAATCTAAGTGAATTATCATTCGCACCCCTCTGCACAACGGCTTAACTTTCATCTGGTATACGTTTTCCATATTTCCTGCGTCGCGTCGGTATAACGCAGATAAAATTTCGAAAGGGGGATCCTCCACAGAGCATCCCACACATATTATGCCCATACAAATATTAGTTAAACTCCGCTAGAATCACGGTGCATATACCACCTATATGAATACCTATATAGACAACTATTAAAATCAACGAACGAGCTGAAAGGATCGAGGCAAATGGGAAAAGCCTCTCGCCGGAGGGGCTTTTACCGATGACACGAATCCATGTCCACCGTAGCTTTTAAACAACATTTTATTGCACCATTAACGATAAAATATTCCCGATCCAAGGATCAAGAACTGAGTAGGTAACGGTAATAACAGTATCACATTATTTCGCTAAGAACGTTTGGAAAGTTATACATTAGAGCTGTAACTTACTTATTATACAAGACTGTAGGTATCCGGTCGCCATCCTCGATTTTGAGATAAATTGCGAATCGTTCTAATTGAAGCGAGCTCTAAGGCGCTCCATTTTAGATGATGATCCGTCCAGACTTGAGTAACCGGACCATTAGTCGTTAATATTTGATCATTCTCATCCTGAAACAGAGAAGAATTTCGATTCTGAATTATAAATATAGCAACATGATTCCAGGAGAACTCGAAGTTCTTAGAGCTCGGTACCTTTCACGATCGGCTAATCTATGAGATCTTGAAAACGAGCGTCGATACGTGTATCCTCTCTTCATCACCAAGTCCAAGATACGAGGCGCGCTCGTAGCTCAACCAATAAAAATTTTACACTTCTTATTTTTACGTAAAATGCTGGAAAGAGCTGTCCGGGAAATCACCGCGGTAAATCACCCAAGAAATTGTTTAGTATACAGCAATATGCAGGCAATTTATGGGAAAGACTATGTGCCTGCTTTTAGTATAGCAGATGTCACTGCAGATACACCATGGACACGTTATATCGGGCACGATGATCGTGTTTGGAACTTAGGAGCATACTTGAGGCGCGCTCAAATACTTTGGGAATTATTACTCAGGTATTATGACCCATAGGCCACGAGTAATGGTATTCGGTGTTAACAATTGCATCGATCTAGTCTGTAGCTATCGACACAGTGTTTCGAATATTACAATGAACTCACCCTTCGAACCGCAAACAATTCCATTGTTCGCTAGTCATGATCGAGAACTCCCAATTACCAGGATCAAATTGTTTAGCCTCTGTACATAACTCCGAATTTTACTTATTATCTTTGTACATGGTCCAAGTAATCAACAAACGTATTTCGTGTAAAATACAGAAAGAAAAATTCCAAACGAGCGAAATGAACTGACCATTTCAAAGCTTTTGAATTGCAATTGATTATTTTAACAGACACGCGTTTGCGAATGGTAATCACTAGGGTAGGATTTTCTGCTTACAATTTAAGCCGTAAACTACACCATGGACGAATTATTCAGAAGGAAAGACAAAGGAGGCATAGGATTAGGAGATTAGGCGGTATCAGATTATTGGTACAGCGAGATGATACAGAAATATCATGTTTGGATTATTGAACACGATGTTGGAACGAGTCTTTATCATAGTGAAGATATTAATTTTCAGTCCTTGATTCCCAGAGGTCAGAGAAGACGTTATGTTTCAATCACCGCCGTCCTGCAGAAATGAAAATGTAGGCAAAACGAGACTGAAATCTCCATTTACACATTTTCCGCAAACCTCGAACCATATATGCCCGAAATAGATTTTTTTTTGAATTCATTTTACATGAGCGCACTTGAATTATTCTTTTTTATGGCACTCGAAAAGCCTAATATACGATCTGTGAAATCGATTTCCAAATATTCCATCGTGATTCAGTTTTGAGGCGAAGGATCCATTCACTATTTCTTCCATATAAATCCCGAACTATACGCCCGGAAGAAACTTTTTTGAAATTTATTCTACGTGGGCGCGTTCGATATGGCTCAGTCCACCAATTCTCACCGGACAAACCGACATCAAAAATGTGATTTGCCTGCTGTCATCCCTTTCGAATCCCACTTTACGAAATTCAGTTTTCACGGAAGTAAGAAGCGAATTTTCTAGGGAAAGAATAAAATTTAATTTTTGCTATGTGGAATGAGGAAATGCACGACGCCTTGATTTCTCAATAAATGAATTTTCTAGGAGTGAAAACCGTCCCCATGAATAATTTTACATTTTTTTCCGAAATTTTGGACTTTCCTGTACATTGAAAACCCTTTTCCTGGTATGGTAATTCAATCAGCAGCATACTATGCCAAAAAATACTTTTTACTAAAGTCTGGTTCATTTTGCACAAAAATTCGTTTGGTATGATCAAATCACTTGAGTAGAACCTTGAATGATTTTTAAATCGACGACAGGGTGTTTCAGATCAGTGACTTGATCAAGGATTTATGATCGTGCGAATATTGCTGTCAACCCACGTTATGAGAATAGATCAAGATACTAATAACGAGTTCGAGATGGATTCTAAGCTCACGATAGTTCTTTGAATTGGAATATTTCGGAGAAGTTAAATTTGTTACGTACTGCAGAATCCCGGGTCTGAAATGAGCCGGAAGTACGTATATATTTCCCCGGGAGTATTAATAGCACATTAAGAAAGGTGCGGATAGTTCAACATGGAACCCATGTAATCAAACTTTGTTTCATCAATTTTATAGTCTCGGAACTTTATTGTCTGTGACTAAATCTCGTGAAGATTTATACAACCTGAAAATACCCAGTCAGTACAATTTCAATGAAAAATGACGAAAGATCATCGAACTATATATTTGAGCCGGAAAGTAATTGAGAAAAAAAATTACGCGTCTTGAAAAGCAGCAAAGTAACAGCAGGTAAATTAAAGAAAAATAGAATTCAGTATCTTGAATGAAAGTTCAATTAAATACGTGATATTTCCTTAATGAAGGGAATTAATTCTTGGAAAGGGGTTTTAATTAATCCAAGAATTAATCCAGATGTAATAAAATGTTTAATTCCTATCATTGTTTGGGATTGAAGAAAATGGGGTGTAACGACTCGCAAAGGGGTTGGTGCTTTCCTATCTCGGCATATTATTCACCGAAGCACACGTCTCGCCGTATATGAGTCTCGATTCGAATATTCAAAATTAGGTATTCCCTTTTTTTTCATCCGTGGTATTTGCCAAATCCATCGGGATCCTGTTCTGACGTCCTTTCAATTACGTTTTGAATCTTCTTAGTCCAGGTATTTTTTTCAACCATGGATCGGTAAGCCACAGATATATCCATTGTAAATAAAATTTATATACCACCTATAAGTACCAAAACGTATGCTAATAACAGTAAAATATTGACACTTTAATATCCATCCATAATATGGAAGATTTATAATAGAATAAGGACAATTTTGGTTCAATTTGGATAATTTCGAATGAAGTTCTCTATTTATAGATCTACGTGTTACAAGTGGACTCACAATCAGAATTAGAGAAAGGGTAGGATTGCGTTCACGGTATGCGGTAACCGGGAAGTTAAGTCACGCAAACCGGCATTGAAACTTTAAAGTTCATACCATGCCCCATTTCGGTACAGAGAATCGCGTCAATTTGGGCTTCGCGGTTTGTTTAGCCGTTTTCTTCCTCGTCGATTCCCCTCCGTTTTTCAGTGCCGAACGATCAAGCGGAAGAGCAATCGTATAAAACCCTAATCTAACGAGGAATTCGATTACGTGAGCCAAAAGTTGTGAGTCAAATTGTGCAAAAAAATCTTCACCTTTTCACGTCGAGACTTTAGCTCAGAATTCGGTTGGAAGGAACTTTGCATAGAGCATTCGATATCCGAAATTCGGTAGAATTGTATTGTGTAGCTATTTTTCATTCATCAGAATAAATTAATTATAAAAAAAACTGTATTTCAAATTCAGATTCGAATCGGTAGATACCGAAAAAGCAATTGATATCAATAAGAATACGAACTGAGCATAGCTCTCCCGCTCCACTTGACTTGTACGATAGTAATTCTTTTCTTTAAATCTCATTTGTCAGACACGTATGAATATTTTTTGGCATTCATGACTCGTTTTTGGTTTGGTTATTTTTTAAAGTAATTTCAGGTCCGGTCACACGAAATTAACAAGTTTGCTTCTGTGCTCCACGTATCGTCGTTTCATCAGCTCATATGCCACAGGTTTCTATGAATATTTACGAGGTCAGTGGGCGACTCTTACGACCAGATTGTGTGTTGCTACTCCTGACCTTCAATTACAAAGTAATTCGTGAACCCCTTAAATAGACTTCATGTAGGTACAGTGAAAATTTGGAATACAAATTCCGTAAATTTGAACCAAATTGAGCTCTCTTCTTAACTCTTTCGGTGTTCGTATTCCGAGATTTGTACTGCGAGCTTTTCAAAAAAAAAACTAACGGTACCCTGAACTTCTCTCTTCCTTTTCAGTTAGAATATGCAGCACAATATTCTTATACCGTCTCGATAAACACCCGGGGATGAAACGACTGATATCCTCTCGAACGGTGCTTCTGCTACCGAGTGTCTGAAATTGGTGGAACGCAACGTCTCATTGAGTGAGAATAACAGCTTTTTCTCTCGCTAAGCTTGGCGACTGATAAAATCCTTCGCTTTATTCTACAGAGTTTAGTATTGTATTTTCTGAGAGTAAGACTTGATCAACAACGATTTATGCGGAAAGAAAAGAAACGGGGAGTTAGGATATCGCATTATATGACAAATTCTTTTCTTTCCTTGAATCTTCACATATTTTATTCATAGTATTTATGAATCTCGCTCGATGTAACGATGCAGATAAAAATCAACTGATACAATTGCCGCGTTATAAAACCGTCAGAGAAATTCGGCGTGATTATTAGATCGGCTGAAAAGTTACAATAAGGAGCTTTCTTGATATCATTGTCAGATTAGAAAATAATAAGACAGGAAGCTGGGCGCACAACGGAAGAAGCCTTACCCATCAGGATCAATAAGGATGTACAGGAAAAGTGGATGCACAAATTGCGAAGGGGACTGTGAGGCTGGCTGCAGTTGCTCCTGCTGTCTTAAATGCAAATCGACGAAGAAGATCATGTCCGAAACGAATTCAGTAAGAATTCCAGTCGAACCACCAGCGAGCAGCTACGTTATGCAAATCCTGAACTGTGGCGTGCGAAGTGACAATTTATACGAGGTATAATACAGACAATTAGCAATCCTGATACCAATAAGTCGTTATTGTTTCGTAACTCTATGATCTCTCGGTGAATAGACGAAACTGATGCTGGCGCCAGAGATCGATATGTCTTCGATCAAGATCACGGTAAAAAATGAAAATCTGCGGGTAACTACGCACCGACCTTTGGGAGATCTTGCTAATCAGCTTCCAGGTATCTTGGAGAAGTCTGCCCTGGGCGATCTGGTCAAAAGAACTATCAAACACTGTGAGAATTTTTTGATTCCCGAAGACATTGACGCTGACAAAGTACGTGCCGTTATGGATAACAAACAAAGGATTCTTATCCTGACTGCACCGCCGCAGAAAAACGCAAACAGAAAAAAGAAACGCGATTGTATCAAGACATGCTGAGCTAGAAGGAAAATGTTATCTCAATCCTTCCCAAGGGCGGAATTGTTATCCCCTAAGTCCTCATTATGCATTATTCATAAGAGTCGAGGTTCGACTGTCGTATATTAATACCTGAGATCGCGATGAGATGAAAATTCTTTATTAAATTCAGCTCACCGATAAACATAATTACCGATAAAATCTAGCGTACTAAATTTCGCGGTGAAATTCTACGCTCATTTTACCGGAGATCCTGTAAATTTAGCCCAGCCTCCTGCATCTGCAGTCTAAAAGGATGATGATTATAATATTTATTGTAGAAACCGCAGCAGGCTGATATCCAACGTTTCCTCGAAATAATTAATTCTCTGTTTTCTAATCGAGCCGTTTGGAAATTATTCGACTAGTTATGTATACCCAATCGAGATGTGTTCAATAAATGTGATCGTGTGCAATAAAGCTGTTTATTTATTCCGTATCAAATATATTACTAATTGAGTTGTATCAATTCGTGTCCAAATGGCAGAACACGAACGTATGTACCTAGGGATAATTAAGTTTTAAATAACTTTCAAAGTTTTCGTTATTACCTAAATATCTGGTTCTGACATAACGATGGAAAAATGATTTTTTTCAATTTACAATACAACACCTTTTCAGCGTATAGAAATTTGAAAATGCATTCGAATAAATTTTTATTTTTGAAGAAGCTGAAGCTTCATTATTTTTCGAAGAATTTCTTCAGCCAATATACACAAAGAAAGAAACATTTTGTTTGAATTTTAAATATGGTAATGCAAATTCGTGCCTAGCGCAAGATAAAAGCGAATACTTTTCCAGCGGATACACTGAGATGCTAAATGAGATCGATTTTGATTTAACAAAAAAATAGAAAAATATATTATTCTGATTCAACGAAAGTACAGCAACGAATTCAACATTCAAAAAATTGTTATGCACGTGTCGTGGACGTACAAGATTTATTTTACGCATCATGTATGTAAGGACACATTATGTACTCTTTCCTTTTCTGAATTCTTCTTATATTTACCTCATTTGAATGTTTCAAAATTTGAAAATATAGAACTTTTTGACTGACAGATAAATTGACAGTCAAAATTATTTATCCAACGAACTGCAGTTTACTTCGTTTCTAATATTCCTAAATGAGGAGTCGTCGTCGTATGAGGGTAAAAGTTGTCGATATTCAAAGCGTCAATTTTCGCTCAAAGAATATCAAAATACATTTTTTTTTTTTTATGAATCATTTAACATAAAGTAGGAAAAAATAATTATATTAGATAAAAAGGGTGTGAAACTGTTATGGATAAGCTTCCACATCACTGCCAAGAAAATGCTTATTTCTTTAAACAACAGGATTACATGAATCTCGATATGAAAACAAACGGTGTAAGAACTAGCTTCAAATTCAACAAAATTCCTGACATTTATACGATCGACGATAAGGAATATTTTGCGGTAAAGAAAATAATAAATCACGAAAATTTTAGTTTGCAAAATAAAAGTCAAATCGTACTTTTTTTTTTCTTTTCTTTCCATCATCAGGCAGAGATGAAAGTGGAAGGACTAAAAGTGGGCACAGCAGCTTTAGCTACTGAAGAAATACTGAATGTAAAAATGCACGAAATCGAAGGTTCAAAGCAAGTCAGAAATTTCAACTTCCTTATACCCCAAGAAGCAAACGCTCTAAAAGTATCTGTAGAAGTTTTCAACGGAAATACAATCTTTGTTCGCGCACCTATAAGAAAGAAGCTGTAAAACCTAATAAATTAATAAATGTATCAAAGAATCTATCCAAGCTTTCTTTCATTGATACTTAATGAAAGGACCCCGCATCTGTCCTTATGTAAAAGCAGCTTCAGTCAAATTTCATGAAAGCATTTCAAACCATGCTGAATAAAGGCTCCAAGGACCAAACCCCCTGAAGTCAAGGGTTTCCAAGATATTTAAGTATAAAGATCGAAAATTGTAACTGGCACGGACAGCATGTTTTCAAGTTATTCGAACTTCATACTCTATCTTGGAAACCCTCAACTTTGGGGTGTTTGGCTCATGGAGACTTTTAATCAGCATAGTTTTAAATGCAGCATAATCCAGTTTCATGGAATTTGACTGAAACTGCTCTAACGATAGAACAAATGCGGGGTCCTTTACGCATATTACTTTACTTATATTTTGACTAAACGAATACCAAACGCAATAATTAAATAGATTCAATTTCTTAGATAAAATTCAAGATTTAATTTAAATAGATTTAATAACTTAACTTCTAAGAAATGATTGGAAAAAAAAATTCGCTTAAAAAATAAAAATAAAATTACGATCAATGGTTGTCTTCCTTCGTTTTATTTGGATAAAATAAAAGTCACAGGTTAACAATTTAACTCTTTTTTTTTATATCGGTGTTTACTTCTTTGCTGGGACTGGCTTTGCCGCTACTTTCGCAGGCGCTGCTCCAGTCGCCTTTGTTGCGGGCTTAGCTGTCTTTAGCTTCTTCGGTTTCACCGATTTCGCCTTCAGAATCTGTTTTTTACGAATCTCCAGTGTCTTTTGAGCCCTCACAGCCGGTGATTTCGCAGGCAGAGTGATCTACGTAACAGAAATAACGAAATAGGATTAAAATTTTACCAAAAAATCAATTTTCTGCAACAATTTTTAATAATTATTTTCAATTTTTTGAATTTTTTTATAATTATCTTATATCAAAATTGAAAACTCACTCCTCGTTTCTTTGCCAGTAGAACATCCCTTGCTAACTGACGTTTGTTAGCGGTAAGAATAGCTCTGCGCTTTAGTACAGCGGCGTAGGGGTTCAGACGCAACATAGCACGCGTGTTGTTCAGAGGGTTTAATTTCTTAACGGAACGTACGATCTTCTTTCTGCAATTAGATAAAAAAAAAAATCGGTGATATTTACTATTTAATTGAACTTTGAAAGAGCAATTATCCTTATTTATAGTCTAATCTATTACTTCAGTATTGGAAGATTGAAATCACTGAGATTCAGCAACACGGACCAATAGTATCATCATTTTCTTTTTTTCTTATTCTCAAATAAGAGACTAAATAAAGTGAGTTATTTAGTCTTTTCATTTTTTTCTTTTTTTAAATGAATATTTAGAGATTAGAAACATTTTTGTTTGTTTCTTTAATTTTACCTCGGTGTTCTAAGGACCTTGCGGATCTCATCGGACTTAAGAAGCCTGGCTAAGTCGGTATTTGCCATTTTAGGGAATGGTAGATTGTAGCCATCCTTCAATTGTGACTCTTTACGCCATGTACCGTACAAAGCATCCAATTGATCAAAGGCAGATTTTGTCCAGATGACAAACCGACCTACGTGACCACCGGGGGCTAGCTTCAAAAGGTTTAGTTTGTTGATGTTCATTAGATCAACTCCCGGGATGTTACGGAAAGCCTTGCGAAGTCCCTGGGAAAGATAAAGAAATCGATGTTTGTTTAATTACCAGCCTTAATCCTGTTACATAAAAAATTAATTCCGAACAGAAAAAATTATCGTCAGTACTTTTGAAGTAAAATCAGTGGCACTCATAAACACGGACCAAAAGTTGAATCATCATTTGATAATGGGATAATCTGTTAGGTTTCTTTCGGCAACAATAATTTTGTGGTGATTAATATCAAGTTGAGAAATTTTTTATAAGCCTTATTTCTGATCTATGGTCGGATTTATATTTACCTGATCTTGTCCGTAGATTATCAAAGGTCCACGACGCTGAATGCGGCGACGATTACGCATCTTACCCTTACCGGCACGGAATCGTTGAGACTTGTAAACCTGGTTAAATTTTAAGATATTTTTCAAAATTAGTATTGGATCAGTCTAAAACAAAAGCTTTGCAATTCAATTACAACTTATTATTCATTTTCATTTATGATAATAATCTTTTTTTTTTTGTTTTCTTTTAATTAGGAATGAAAGAAACAGGTAGTTAGTACACAGAGGTACATTTTTTATTCTACAATCTGAATTAATTAATAGTCTCAATGAGTATCTAGTATCAATGAAAACTTCTCAAAATTTTGAATTACAAAATCCGCAGATACAAACCTTTTGGATATCATTCCATGCTTTAATACGACGCAAAAAGATGACTGCCTGCTTGGTCTTGTTGTATTCCTGGATTTTGTCAGAAACTACCAATGGGAACTCTGGTATTTCCTGAACCATGTGACCTAGAATTGTTGAGAATAATAAATTTTTCTAAAAAAAAAAAACTAGGAATGTTGAAAAATTTTCATCTTTATTCTTTGAACTAAGCCATCAGCACTTTTGAGAATATAATCAGTGGCAAATCAGCAACACGGACCAAAAGTAAATCATCATAGAACAATTATTCTGTATTCCAAGAACGAAAAAAAAAAGATCTCTGATCAATTTCAACTGTTTGAATAAATATTTTGAGTTAGACTTACCTTTTGATTGAACTAAGGCTGGGACACCGGAAGCAGCGATAGCAGAAACAATAGCGTAACGTTTCTGGTTGACGTTGATGCGTCTATGCCAACGACGCCATGGCTTAGTCGGCGCAAACATACGACCTCCGCGGCACATGTTACCAAAAGCACCCTGACCAGAACGGTGAGTACCACCTCCACGAACACGGGGGATACGTGCAACAGCACGACCAGTACCCCATGATTCGGCAGAAGTTTGATGACCTGAGGAGAAAAGAAAATGATGTGTAAAATTCATTTTGGGGAAGAAAACACTTGGAAAGTAAAATACTGGATGGTCCATTTTAAACGAATCAGGCTAATATTATCTAAACTAAGCAAGATTACAGGAACATACTTTAGACAGAAGTCATATGTTTCTGAGCGGCACATTTGATAATGCTATGGGTTTTTGAATTTTAATAGAGTCTTATGAGGTTTTTATGAGGTAACTTTTGTTTTTTAAATGGGAACCCATATTTTTTTAGTGCAGAGTCATGATCTACACAAAAGAAATATGTTACTTTTGTAGGAAACTTTTTTTCTAGAAGTTCAATTTATCATTAAGAAATAATGAAGTTAATTATAACGTTACAAAGCTCATAATGTAATAACATTCTTCAAGTGATTAATGAATAGAAATAACAAAGACTTTTTACTCTTTATATTTTCTCCTTCAACCTCATATTTTTGATGGTATTTTTTTTTTTTACATTAAGAAAAAAACCTTTCAAGCCAAAAAAACAGATAAAAACCTGTACTTTTAGAAAAAAAAGTTTCCTACGAAAGTATGGTACTTTTTTATGTAGATTATGAATCTGCACTACAAAAAAAAAGGGTTCCTATTTAAAAAACGAATGTTACCTCATAAAAACCTCATAAAATCCTATTAAAATTCAAAACCCCTAACATTATCAAATGTCCCCCTTGGAACCCACATAACTTCCGTATGAAATACTTTCCTATATGTTGCTTAGTTTAAAAAATATTGGGCTGGCTCGTTTAAAATGGGCCACCCTGTATGAATGAAAAGAAACACAGATTTTTTTAACGTCGATTTAAGAAAATTTTGGAACTTTTTCAACCAACTTTTTATCAAATATAAATTTAGAGGAGAAATATGAATATTATGGGTTTTAAAACAGAACTTAAATTCTCTTCTTCAATCTTTTATACATTAAACGCGATTTTGTAGTTATATTAAATATTTGTGAAGAGAATGGACGAAAAACTTGTGAAAATTTATAAACAGCTGTCAATTATTTGCTAAAAATTATACAATTTTAACAAAATACTTTTCTTTCACTCTGTGAATGTTGAATAAAACTTTTCAAGTTAGAAAGTATTTGTTAACTCCGTGATCAATACCATGGATCTGTAACTTCAAATTCATGTTGTTTTATTATTTATTTGTTTGGGGAAACTCACCAGCCTCTTTAGATACGCAGTAGGGCTGACGGCTGTTCTTGGACATCTGTTGGTGAACAAAGTTTACCACATCTGGACGGATGGGCGCTTTGAACACGGAAGGCAAAGAGATAGTTTCTCCGGTAGCTTCATTTTTCTCACTATAGACAGTGATTAGTGGACGCGCTGATGATAACGACTGAAAATATCATATATTTAAGTTAAAACAAAATGGAATCAATTAACAACCAAGCTTCACAGGAAGACTAATAAAAACCGAAATTCTATAATCAAGAAGCAAAATTCGGTCTACTGAAAATTAAAGAAAAGAAAAACCAAAAATAACACGAAACCGAAAAGAGACAAATAAAAAAAAATTATAAGATTGCGATTTATGACAAATGTGAAAATTAACGGTAAACACAGAGGCGCAAAATCAACACAACAACGTGACAGAGCTAGTTCTAGAATGTTTTAAAATTTGACGCGTCTATCTCACGAATAGTCGGGAAAAAAGCCTGAGTAACGAATAAAATATACAACATTAGCAAAGGAATATTTTTAATTTATTCATCTTACTGCATGTTGGAAATAAAAGCGTGAAAAAACACGATTTTGCGCATTTTGGGCCACAAAGAATCGGAAAGCGATATATTAATGAGACAATGATGTACGACGAGGCTGTTGACCGATATGTGAAAACTTTCCGGTGTAATTTGATGGTGACATGCACATGGCGGCCGCGGCAGTATTATAAGGGTACCGATTCTAACCTAAGAGAACAGTTTTTCCGATCTTAACCGTGGATGAATTGATTTGGGAAAGAAATTGGATGTAATTATCGAGTAGCACTGAACACTTTGATTAGATTTAGTAAGAGGAAAGAGGTGAATAAACGATGAACGCGAAATAGTAGGAATTTTACACGTGGTCGAGGAGAGGCACTTTTGAGCGATTTATACGAGATATGATGTAGAGTTAGCGGGTTTGTAAACATAAATAAACGTGTAATCGTTAAACGTGATGTTGAGTTTGATTATTAGAATTCTTACCATCTTGACGAGTCTTAAAACTTTTCAATTCATTAGCAAAACACCAACCAGGCTGCTTGCACGCCTCGCCTGGTCATAAAGGAAGAAGAAGGAGGGCGGAAGTTGGTCACATAATAGTTGCGCATGCGCTAAACTACCTTTCGCAGAGTAGACAACTGTACGGAATTTATTAGCTTTACAAAATCACCGGAAGCGTGAATAGAAGAAATTAAATAGCCTCATATGACGATTAATTAACGTTCTCATAAACTAATATAATTTAATCTGACAGTCATAAGGTATTCGTAGAAAAGTAAACGATCCTTTCACTTTAGCCTCTGTTGGTAACCTAGCATTTTAGAGAGCCACGGGGTCCGCGTAGGTAACAGAAAGGATTCCGACCAATCACACAACACACGTCACTGACATTAAGTTTGATTTTGTTAGCTGTCGTTTCGTTTGTGGTTTCGTTTATAAAAGTTTATTAAAAATGGCAGGAGAAGTTGTAGTCGATGCTTTGCCGTATATTGACCAAGGCTATGACGAGCCCGGAGTTAGAGAAGCGGTAAATAAAAATTCCCACACATAAAAGATGGATTAAAAATATTAGATGAACATCTATCGCGAGTTTATTCAAGATTATTCAAAATCTTGAGGTTAGGTTAAATTAGGTTATGTTATGTTATGTTATTATATTTCAGGCGCTAGCGATGGTAGAAGAAGAAACGCGGCGGTACAGACCGACAAAAAATTATTTAGAACATTTGCCACCTCTGAATATCAATGCCTTCGAAACTGCAGTAATTAAACACGAATTTGAAAGACTCCAAAATCGTTTACCGATGGAGGTGCTCAGTATGAAACGATACGAACTTCCGCCACCACCTCCTGGTAAAATGAATGACATAGCCGCTTGGAATGAAAGTGTGGAAAACAGCATGGCACAACTCGAGCATCAAGCTACTAGGTAATTATGTCAAAATACAAACTTGTCCAATAATTCAATTTTTTCAAATATTTCCCGACTTTTCTCATCAAGTTATGTTTCCAATGATGTTAAAAAAAATTATCATACTCTACAGAAAATAAATAAATTGAAACAAAAAAAGGCAAACCTTCTAATTAAAATTTGTACAATTTCAACAGAATTTGTAATCTGGAATTGATGATGGAGTACGGTTGCGAGGCGTGGAAGTGTTACCTTGAAGTACTGATGCAATTAGTATCACAAGCACAAAAACAGCTTCAAGGATTGAGAAAAACTATCCAAGAAGTAAACTGGCAGAGAAAGTCAATGCAAACACAAGGTGGCGAAAAATTGAGAGCTTTAGAAGCTCAATGGGTCGGATTAGTGTCTAAGAATTACGAAATTGAACAAGCCTGTGTTCACCTAGAAGAGGAAATACACAGGAGTCAATATTTGAAAAGCAAAGGCGAAGAGGCGGGCGATGTACCAAGAGAAGAACAAGAACCTGATGTACCAGGAAAAAACGCTACCGAAACAATGGCTATGGAAATTATATCTGAAGAACCTCAACCTGCGTGACAAAATTCTGAATGAAATTAATCGTGTAAATGTAATTATTTTATTTCTAGAAGAAAGAATTAGCCCTACTTTCAAGTCAGGAGTTTAAAATGATCGATTCCAGCACTTTTTAATGATTTTTTTTTTCAATAAAAATGTGCGATGAATTTGTTAGACGCGAATTTACAAATCTAGATGATTTAAGCTTGGATATATGGACGGTAATAGTCTGTTTCTTTTCTTAGATGTACTGTAATAAAGTCTTTCCATCAACAAAGTCAAGTTTTATTGATTATTGCAAGTATTTTTCAATCATGTTATTGCGGGTAAAACCAAAAATATTACAACAATTTGATTAATTTAATCAAGATTAGATATTTTAAAAGGGAATAAATATTTTCAAATCTAGTAAAGAGATCAAGTTTTTCTTATTTTTCCTCGCAAATTAATTAGAATAAAGGGATTTTATTGAAAGATTATTTTAAGAGATGGTAGTCTTTGAAACAAACAAAAATCTACACATCGATTAAAATAATGTTTCGAGAAAAGGTAAGTACGTTTGGAAATTTTTATTATAAAGCACATTTTATTTAATCATAGTCTACATTTATCACGCTCCGAGTATGCCTACAATTAATATACATATTTACAAATCAAAATCACTATCTAAATATTTTATAATTATTTAATGTATAATAGTTTACATGTTATAAGATACATAAGGAGATGTTGGAAAAAAAAACCTTTCTTACTTTGCAGCATTTAATAGCATAGTAGCTTATAGCATCCCTCGTACATCTACGGGATCACCGGATGGGTAAATGTTTATACTTATTTATATTTGTATAATATATAAATAACGTTAATAGCTGTATAGTAACTATGAATATAACGTAAAATAATATCATTAATTACAAAGCGTTAGATAATATTAGGCAATTATTATAATAATAATAATTATTATTATTATTATCTATTTATTTTCTTCAATTTCTTTTTTTTTTTTTTTCAAGTAAAAAAATACATAGATTCAATACGTTGCGAACGCAGGCTCACTGACGATAGGAAAAAAAGTATTATTCAAAATACTTGTTACTACATATTTTATTCTTAATTCATATCGCTTATCTACTCGTATGTCATAACGATGTTTCACTAGCCCCAGAACTTTGCGATTGCAAAGGTAAAGTCCCTTTGTATCCAGATGATTCTTCCTCCAACATTGCTATACGCTGTTTCAAAGATCTTACCTAAAAATTTGAATGAATAAAACAACATAATAAACATTAACAAATTCATAAATTAATATTCAAAAATTATCGGAGTCCCCAAGCATGCGCAATATCCAGTTAAGAATTCTGTACACATCGCGCATGCGATAAATCTTGAGATTCAAAATGGCGGTTAGTCGTCTGCTAGAGCCGCACGACAAGAGATGTTTGAGTATTGCTGTGATGATTAAAAAGCGAAGAAGTCAAGTAAACTCGCTAAGCGATGGACTGAGATACGTGTTAGATAAGTGGCCCGGTAAAAAAATATTTGGAGTATACAGATTTTTACCAGCATATTTTGTCTTCGGAGGACTGTTAGAGTTTTCAATGATAAACTGGCACGTCGGAGAGGTTAACTTTTATAAAACATATAAAAAACGGCAAATCGAAAACGCGATTGCGGAAAGAGCTCGATAATCTAAGTGAAACCCGTTATTTCGAGCACGAAATCACAAAAAAAAAAAAATTGAAGAATTTTATCAAGAATCCGAAAAATGCCTGCCGGAGTTTCCTGGCCTCGCTATCTCACCTTCTTCACCGCAGCAATGATTTCAATGTTCGCCGGCTCTCAGACTGTTCATTATTACTACAAACCTTTAGACGATTTGAACGAACTGATTGAAAAAGAGTTGGAAAAACGGAAAAAGGATAAAACTGGGTCAAAAGAGACGAATAATGTCCCTAATTCGTCGCAAACATCTAAAATCTAGCATAGTAATTTTTTTTTCTGTAGATGATAATATGTACCGTAGATAAATCATGTAATAATAATTTAAATATACTGAATATGTTAATTTAGTTGATAAATTCGTTTTTATTACTGTGTTTTATACCCTTACCTGAGCTGCGTGCCTTTCCACCATTTCCAGCATCTGTTGTTCTAACTTTTTTAGACGCGATTGATACTTTTTCTTTGATTTTTCCATCGACTGGACCAGAGCTCTGCAAACAAATTCAAAAAAAAAATAAGAATATCGTGAAGATAGATCCACAAAATATACTTAAACTCTTAGACTCTATGATTTATGCTGATTTATTCTAAGAACTCAAAGATTTCCAACTTTTTTGGAGTTAGACATGAAACTTCAAAGAAGAGTTATATTTTTTTTAACGAATTTTAACGAATTCTCTAGCTTATCTAGGATCTAAAACCACCTTATGGCTATCCTGAAAGGAACAGAAAAGTTCTGAAGATTTCTAATCTTCGTTTTAATTCAAATAGATAGTTCAGTTCATATTTAGCGATATCATATAATTTCTCAAAGTAAAAGTCTATCACATTTTTTTTCAAGTCAGTAAACTCCGGAGTTATAAGATATTTGAATTTCTGAATGAAACTTAGATCGAAACTTTCGTTCAATAAAATCTACAAGTTCATTTAAATCTCAAAATTGCATTATTACCCATTAGCCCGTTTCAAATCCTTGACTAACTCGTCGGATTGAAGATGTCGGAGATCGAGATTTGCATAGACCTTATCAAAAGTTGATACAAGCTCTTGTAAACGATCTTTTAATCGAGCTTCTCTTCCCAGTGCTTCTATCAACTCAGACTCCATGCCTTCACTCTCATTATCGCTCATTACGTGATCCTATTATAGAAACGCACATACATTAAAGATGACCACACCTTTGAGAAATAAAAGGTGAATATATAGAAAAATAGTTTACTTATTCTTATTACAAAAATTCTAACACGAATATTACATTATTTCCTGATTACAGGACTGAAAAATCATTCATACCTTGTCATTAGTATCAAAAAATATAATTTTTTTTTCATCAAAAAAGCAAGAAGTATTTCTCATTCATTTATATACTTGTGGAATACCTTTTTTTCCCTTGTTAAATAAAATCAAACCAAATTAGCAGTTCGAGGGCTTCCCATGTGCTTTTATTTTTATACTTGTAGCGTGAAAAACTGTTTTTCGATACATTATCGAGATAAAACTTTATTCAAATTGCGCATTTACCTTGTTAGCTGCTATTGCAGGCATAGCTTCCATATCTCTGAGTTGTTCCTGAAGATGTAAAATAGCGGCATACTGAGCAGCTATTTGAGTGTCTTGAACACCCAGCTTTAACTCTATAGTCGCTCGTTCTTTCTCGAGTAAAAACACTCGGGCTCTTAGTTCAGCCTTATCTTCTCTCATCGCCATTAGCTCCTGGATATAATACAAAAGAATAAGATATAAATAACATTTTAACAATTAGATAGAGATTATTATACGTGCCGCAACGATAACTAAGATCAAAATTATGAGAAAGGATAATTATGTATAATTTTATAGATACACTTATGATGAGTACTGAATAATACGATAATTAATATAAAAAAACTGTTACAAAAGAGACAATAATTTATTTCAAAGATGTGAAAATCTTTTCTTTCAAGCATTATGACGTACCTGCATAAGTACAGCAGTTTCTAAGTCCAATTTTCTAGCTTCAGCCAATGATATCGTATTTTTTGAATTCAATGGCTCAGCATGAACACTTTCTAGTTCAACAGCCGTTGATCTCACCATAGCACGGTCGCCTTTCATTCTGGTAATGTGTCTTCTCAGCCTCTTTTCATCTTCAATAGCCCAAGTCACTTCTGAACTATATTAAAAACAAAAAATAAAAAATTAAGAAAATAAAGTAAGTACATCGATTTTTGTATAACATTCAGTGAAAACAACTGTTGTTTGATATTAAATATAGTATTTCTTGGGGAAAAAAAATTGAATTTTCAATTTTTTCGAAAATTTTTGTTCAGGATCCAGTAAAAATATTCGAAACAGTTATTCTCTCTCTGAGTAGAAATAGTTATTTTTTTTTTTTTTTTTGAGAGGGGAGAAAAATTGAAGATTCAAAAGTTACTTTTAAAATTCTACTTTATACTATCTGTTTTCCCTTTCTTTGTGTATTTTTATTTTTTTATTTTTCCGAAACCTACTCATCCGATAAAACCATGCTGTCCTCCCACGGCGCTCCTAAGGCTGTACAGTCATTTTCTAATCTATTTAAAACATGGTAAGCAACATTTTCCGCTGTCCTTCTGTTGTCGATAGTCACGTTACTTCGATCGGTAGATAAAGCGATCTCGCTTTCCAGAAGGGCGACTAAAACATCATAGGCTTCAATAGCTCGATCGCTGTACGATAAAGCTAGCCGCAATGCAGTGGCGTTGGATTCGTATTTTCCGACCAGAAGACTCAGTCTAAAAAAAAAAAACGCAAAAAACGTATGGAAAAAAAATATTGACGTAAGAAATGTTGTTCGTTTTTTCGATTTCTTTTATCCCACAGCTTAAGTTTTCATCCTTAAATTATTTTACCTATCGCATTGAGCTTTACTCTCGTGAAGTGTAAGCGCGAGTACAGCATTGTTTGCTCTAGCGTGTTCCAATCTGCTATTCAATCTCTCAGTTTCTACCTCGAATTGTTTTTCCGATCCGTTGAGCTCCTGCAAGTTTGATTGCTCTAAAAGATCGGAAACCAAATGTTCCGCTACCATCGTAGAACATACCTGAAAATTAAACGTGTACGTATGTAGTACATATAATTATTATTTTTTTTATCTACCAAAAATTAATCGGTAAATAAATAAAAAATTATATACGTGTGTATAGCATATGGAAGGAATTTTTTTTTCTTTTCTTTTTTTACCCCGAGATTCGTTATGTCTGGTCCAGTGATGTGTCTTTCATCTGTACGCTTCAGTCTTACTCTTTCTGCCATTTTTAATACCGGTGCTTCTTCTCGCGATACAGTTTTAGTAGGTGGTGTTTGCAGAGGAGGTAACAACGGGGAACACGGTGCCGTCAAAGGCTCTGGCGAACTCGTGTTTCCGCGTATCTAAGAAAAAAGACAAAAAAAAAAAAATTATTATTATTATTATTATTTGAAAAAGAGAGAAGATAAAAGGATATTATAAAAAAAAGCTGTATGTATAAGGTAAATCCCAATCATCGGCAAAATATTTTCTTTTTCTTTTTATTATATTTTTACGGAAAAGGATCTTCGTCGAAATATTTTTTCTCGACAAATAATGAACGAAATGAATTATTATTATTTAAAAATTTTTTTTTTTTTTTCACCGAAAATTTTCCAAAATAAACGAATGTCCTTATAGATGTTGTAAATTTTCTCTCACACCCCTAAAAATACACACCCTTAAATCCCGTCGTGGTGAGTCGCTGCGTGTCGCAGGTAAATTGTTTTGTCCCTGATTTTTGTACTGAGCCAGTTGAGCCTGTAAGCTAGCAATTTCCGTTTTCAAGGCATTCACCTCGTCCTGGAGAGCAGCTACGGCAACACTCTGACACGAGGCGGCCTGTTGGGTTGGTTCAGGAGTTGGCAAGGCGGCTGGGCTTTCCAAGGTTTCTCTACCGTTCTGTGATTTGTTTTTACATTATTTTCAAGAAAACAATAATAATAATAATATTTCTTTGAATTCGAAATAATTATTTTACTCGTTTCCTAAAGAGGAGAAAAAAAATTAACTAAATCTGGAGAGTAGACACGTTTGTCCGTTGGAATTAGCCACATTTTCGCAGAAATGTATTTCGATTGCAATTCTGTGGCTAATTTCGTGTATAATAAATAATAATGTGTATACACATGCGTGAAGGTTGAAATAGTAATGCCCGGTAATAACTGTGTTTTACAAGAAATGAAATTACATTAAATTACGTTAAATTGACCATTAGGTTTGTTACAACCTTCGAGACGAGAATTCCAATGATTTTTATTATTCATTTTTCTACCCTTTCATCATTGGCCTGCAGTCTTAGCTGCTGTATACGAACCGACTTCAATTTTATGATTAACCTGATGCCCCCTGACTATATAGTCGTATGGAGTCATGTCAGGCTCAAAGTGCGCGGAATTCATTCAACCGCTGGCACTAATTAACTTGAATAACTTAGGATAATCATTCTTCTTCTTCTTCCTCCTCCCCTTATTCTTACTTGCAATTAACCCTTTTTCACCTTCGCAATTAAGCAACAGCTCTCAACCCTCGCACATATATAATTGCTCAGGTATATAATCGAAGCGAGTTGTAAATTATTTTACGGTTTTTATTTACTTATTTTTATTCTTTTTGCGAAATTTTTCAGGAATGAGAAGCAGCCTCTTCGTGTCTAAACTAATTTCGTTTTGGTTTTATCAAACCTCTACATCATAAACCACAAGAGGATGAAACCCGGGAGAATAAGGAGACAGAAAAAAAAATAAAATGCGTAAAAATTTGGAGACTCATACCTCCGTTGGACGGTGTTCGATTTCACCGCAACAACTGGAATCAGCATCTCCAAGGGTCCGATCACCGTCACCATGAAGATCTCCTCCGCCTTCACTCTCCTCGACAGGGTTCGTAATAGATCCCTCGGCATCTCTACTGGTCTCGATTTCTTTAAAAATTCCTTACCTCATTAATTGCTTCGATAACCACGAGAACCTCAACGAATTGAAATCATTCTTTTGACTTGTGCATTCAATTTCTCAAGATTAATTATACAAGAAGAAGAATTTTAAATTCAATAATTATAAACCCAGCTAATGAATTTTTTTTCACTATCATTTATAGAAAACGAATCATTAAAGCCTCCCGATTACCTGAACAAGTTTTTAGCATAAAAATAGCAAAATTTCTTCAAATCCTTCTTTCTAATAAATGTAATTTTAAAAAATCTCACCAGATTCATCTTCTTCGGCGATTACGGTGGCCCGATGTCGTTCTAACTGTCGTCCAAGTTCAGCGATAACAGAGTGAAGTTCGGTAAGTCTTTCCTCATGTCTAGCAGCCTGTTGTTCGGTTCTCTGTTCGGCTCTAGCGACCTGACTTTCAGCCCTAATAAGAGCAGCATCGGTAGCTTCTCGCGCCCTTGTTGCAGCCAATAGCCTAGCGTTTAATTCCGCAACTTCGGATCGCAAAGAGGAAAGAGCTGCGGCGTGGAGCTGCAAAACGAAAAAAAAAATACATCAAATAAAAAGATGAAAAAAAAAAAAAATGGATAAAAATTTATCCGAGAATACTGATGACCGAATAATAATATCTGCGATGAGGTGCAAATTATTCTATTTTCGGTGAATTTATTCAGGCACGTATATCAGCTCCTCTCACCGATATGTGGAAAAAAAAATTCTTACATCATACGCGAAGCGTGTATAAAAGGTGGTTATAAAAATTCGCACGTAAAACTGAGAGCGAGGAAATTAAACGATCAAATTTTTGCGACGATATAAGAATCGATTTTTTCGCATCAAGTATATTATCAGAAAAAATTCTAAGATTATGAAAAATGTGAGAAAATAAGAGATCCTGAAGTTTACTCCAGCCTCTCGAAGAGTCCGTAAAAAAAAAAAAAATAATAATCCAGGCTGCAATATTAATTCTGCGAAATTTATCCACCGTGTATATACAGAGATACGTCATAAAACCTTGGGGACGAGCGGTCAGACGTGACGGTCACTCAGGATTACCTGACTAGTTTTTTATCGCGAGCGGAAATGCGCTCCCACTAACTCATGGTCGGTGTATTATATATACGAGTAAATTTCTCGGTGGGACGACAGTGGTATAAAGAACAGCGGGCAAATAAGTCCTAAAATTGTGTAAACTACGTAAAGAAGGCAAAGAATAAGAAGGAGTGTGATATTTTCTGCTTTTTCGTCGTATCATCGATCGATACAGAATTTTCAAAGCGCATTATCTGTGTCGATTCCGCAGGACTGAGTGAGTCTCCAAAACCGATTGCATTGAATTTTTTTTCCTATCATTTGTTATACGTAAAATAATTTTTTTTTTTTTTGTTTTTCGCAGATAATCAAACGATAATCAAGATGCGCAAAGGGGCAGAGAGCTACATTCTTATACTCGCAATTATTCTTCCCGTGATAATGACCGTGATTACATCAACTTCAGCCTCACCTGCTGAACAGGAATACATTCATTTGCCAGGTACAAATTGTACCGATGCACCGCCGTGTCCTGATGGAAGACCGTGCGTAATGGCACCACCGAAATGCAGCGTTAGCCCGTGTCTCAAGCTCGTTCCAACTTGTGGTTGGTTAATATGAATCGGGGAAATTGATTTGAATCAAAGAAAAACTTGATTTCGAGGGCATCTTTTTTCGAATGAATAAAGGAAAGATTTTTTAACTCATTAAAAAAAGATGTTGTGATTTTAATTTAATACCCGATACAGGGCATCGTATAAGGTGTGGAAAATTCTTGCCTGCAGTTATGTGCATAAGTAGTTTGGAAAAAATAAATAAGAAAAAGTTATTATATACCGTGGGCGTATAAATAGCGAAGGAAGTTTTTAATTAGAGAAATGCAAGGCGAAAAGTAATGCGCAGATTTTTATCTTCGGTATAATAATTTAGAAGAAATGAGGGTATACACAGGTTTGTGTAAACAGTTGCTCGAGGAATGATCATATATTTTTTGTCCTTTAGTCGCTATTCATTTTAGCGAAAAGGAAGGAATAAGGGGTAGAGTACAGGAGACGCCGGTATACATCTTGAGTTTGCGACACAAGAAACTGCGTAATGGAGTTTCTTCCTCATTCCATGTTGACCCCGTGCCAACTTGTCTATCGTTAACCTGATTGCGAGCACACACACACACATACACATTTATGCCCGGAATGTAATAACCGTATATCGCGATAATTAGATTTCAGAACATTGATAAAACTATATAAGATTCTTATATTCATTGCGACAATTATTTTTCCCTACAGAAACTCGCTCCACATATTAATATACCTTTTTAAAAACCCCGAAAGTATCGAGTTTCGCCGGATACGGTGGTCACCGAGTGCCCGAGGGTCGTATACGTACCTCAGCCATATGGGATCAGGTTGACCGGGACACACTTAATATTATATCTATGGATCGAGTTATAGAGTTAAGTTACGATCGTGTGCCCAGGGTAAGTAAACTTTTTTTTTTTTTTTTTTTTATCCCCCTTCTATAAATAAGACAATATTCAACGATCAGTGATCATCCGTAAAACTCAGATTCCGTACGTACCTATCCTTGGATTCTAAGATTTATTTCAAGGTCATTTTCACCGGTTCATTTGACTTTTAAATACAACCAGATATTCCTGAAACTTAAAAATAGTTTGACGGTGTACGCGGATCGGTCCATGTCTGCAAAAAATGTGGTGGACTTGATATTTCGAAGACTGTTCCATCTATTGATTCTAAACTTATAGCCAAGGTTTATTGAAATCTTATCTTTGGATTGTCCTAAAATCATAAAATTATTACACTTAGTTTAGAAACTAGTTGATAAATAACACAAAGAAATGTGATTGATTAAACTAAAATTAGCAAAAATTATTTAGACCGTTTTTTTTTAGTACTAGAAAATTGAGTGTAGGTCAAACTAAAGCTAAAGTTGTCATGAGACTCTGCTTTAAATTTCAAATCAATATCTGGGATAGTTGTTGAATTATTAGGTCCACCAGATTTTTTTAGCCAAAAACTGTGCAGGGTAGTTTTCCATCAGCCTGGAATCGAGGCTTATAAATAAACTGATGTCGTAGTTTCGATCCTTCACCGGAAACGTCTTACCTCGACCCCGAATGACCCCGTTACGTGAAAGGGTCTAGGATCTAGGTCACCCCGCGATTGGGTCGCCAGGTAGTTGTTGAAGGTACCCACCTGCAGGGAGAATTTCCAAGGTGGCAAAAGGCTTTATGAGAAGCTTTCTGCAGCTCTTGCATTATAATTGCAGCGACTGCGACCTCCTCGGTCGCTATTCAAATTGCAACTCCATTGGCATCCGACTTTACGACGTGGTCTATATAGGAACATATAGAATTCTAGAACGTGGATATTACCTAGTCTTTTACCACCATATATAACAGCTAATGTTTACCTCGAACCCCAGATATTTGGAGATAGAGAGAGAGGGAAAAAAAAGAACATCCTGAGATCTTAGAGAAGTCCACATACATCTAGAACGTCATCTTTTCTTCACTATACTCGTAGTACCAGGCGTGAATTTTTCATCAAACCCTTTTTCTCCCCTGCTGCAGCAATTTCACTTTTTCTTCTTGTGCTTCGACTTCTTTTCTTTCTCGTAACTCGCAAGGTATACGAGATGATTTTTTTTTTTTTGTTCTTACGTATTTGAGAATCAAAAAGAAGATATAAAACAAACAAAAAAACCGTTTTTACAATTCTTTTATCGAAGTTTATTGCTGCAGTTAGACAAGAGGTCGTCTAAACGGTATAAGCTGGATATCTCTCACGGAATAAAATAACCACACAGCTTTTTACCCCCCTCGCAAATTACCAGCGGATAACATCAGCTTCCTTACCCGAGTAAAACCTGCAATCAAAATAGCTAGCGGTAACTACTGCTACCGTCGATCTTATGACTATAAACCGTGAAGCTGATGTTCGAAGGTCTCGAACGTACATTCTTCGTGGTGATTTTATTTCGAGAATATAGGTATAGGTATGGCTCGAAAGAACTGTGATTATAGATAAAATGAAAGAACGAGAGAGTTTGACTCGAAGTAAAAACAATTAAAAAGTTTTGATACATCCCTGACCAAAAAAAAAAATGAAATTCAAAATTAAAAAAAGATCGAGTAAGGGAACTAACGTTACGTAAAAAAGTGTCTCGTTACACACTGCGGCTATGTGAGATGCGGTCGGCGGAGATAGTCACTCGGATGATAAATTTCCTAGGCCGCGTTCAACGTTTACTTTCTTTTCGCTATTATACGCAGCAACCGGTGAGAAAGAATTCAACTTTAATTCAACCCGAGGTAGGTAGTACATATATACAGATATCTATGTATGTACGTATGTATATACGTGTGCGTTTGCAGAAACTTTGAAAGAGTGTCTTCTGCATCAAGAAACGAGTACGTCGCGTCGAGGGATAAAGACAAAGCCGTGTCTTTGAGAGGCGCTAAGCTGCGCGCTTATACGAAACTCTGGTGGTTGGTTCTTTTTTATTTTCGGATTTTTTTTTTTTTTTATTGAGGCAAAAGGGTCTGAAAGATGGCACGCTGTATGGTGTAGAAGAGATAAGTCTACCCGTGTGTGAGCAATTAGCTGTTGAAGAGCGGACGGGTCAAACTAAAAGTGGTAAAAACCCGGAAAAAGAGCGGCACGTCGCTAATGAGAAGAACGGACAGTGGTGAAGGGGAGCAGAGACGGTGTATATAAGAGCAAGGCCTGTCATCCTGGTATCTATAAATCACTAGTTAACAAGCCTTTCTTAGGATCGGAAGAAACCCACCCCTCTCGAAAACCGGAAAGCGCGAGAAATCTCTACGATCGCGCGCTTTCGGTAAGGTATCCGATCTTTTTTTTTTTTTAGAGGAACTACTGCTGCGATGATATGAATTTGAAAGAAAAAAATCGGCTATAGGTTTTTGTTAGTTCGAACGATTCCGAATGATGCCAGAAACGGCCAGATAAAAATAATCCGGAATTTACAAGATTTTACATCCAGATAATGATTGGCATGAAAAATTTCTAGGTCTCTATCAATTTAAACGTTTGCTTCTACGAGAAAAAAAATCAAGAAGCCGGTTGATCTGTGGGCCAACCCTAAAACATCAAATCAACAATTAAATCTGATTAAGTTTGGAGACTAATCGAGCGAACAGTTTAGGAGTTATGCGCTAAAAACATGAAAAAAAAATTATTTCTAATTTTTACTCTCCGAATAACTTTGAAACTACTCGAACGATCGACTCCAAAATCTAATCAGATCTAAGTCTTGATAAACCCTTTCGATCGCCGCAAGAACCATTCCAATCGGTCGATTCGTTCTAAAGATATCGTACGACAAAAATTTGTTTACACACACACACACACATACAGACGTCCATCCAAAAATAGTCAGAATAGCTTCCCAGGAACCCAAAACGTTGAGATCTGATGAAAGCTCAATTTTCGAAAATCGGACCGAAACCAATGACTTCCCTTTTTTTTGAAAATTTTCAATTTTCATAGCGGGAAGTTGAAAAAAATTAGATATTCAAATTTGTACTGGGAATCTAAGGTCTTCACATACTTGATAATATTTCGGCTAATTACATGGGTCTCTAGAGAAATGAAAAGTATGGTGAAAAATGTCCTCGCGGCTTGTTTCTCTTTGTTTTCCTCTGAGGCCTCATTTCTTATTTTTTTTTTCTGTTGTATCACGAGTTAATAAACACCCAGTATATATGTTGAGAGAGTTTGGTAAGAGATTGCAGTGATTGACGTTCCCACCAGCCCCTGAGTTTTTATCTTTTTGTCTTCAGCCTCTTAGGCGTCGTCCTCGTCCTCGTCGTCGTCTTAACTCTTAGGTGGAAGGAAGGAAGATACCTGCAACGTGTCTTGCGCAGAGTCGACGGGGGTCGCCCGCAGAGTTCCGCAGACCGGAACGCGAGACATTGGATCCTTTAATCCTGCAAATTACGAGCTTCTCCTGGAAAGGATCGATCGTTGGGCTAGTTGTTGGAATTTTAGCGGTTCGTGGTATCTGGAGTCGATAGCTCGAAGGGGAAAAAAGAGAAAGAAGAAGACGAAAAGAAAGAGAAAGAGGAAGAATACGAAGACGAAGACGAAGACGAAGAAGGGGAAACGAGAATTTGAAAAGTAATGGAGCAAAAAAGAAACCCCGATAACTACCACCAGTAGAACCTGCACAAGGACGAGAGACCCGATAATGGGATTCTGTAGTTTTTGCTACAGATTCCAAAGCCGCTCTCCATCTCACCTCCTCATCCCTCATCCCTCATTCCTCTTTAAACTTTAATCCTCACGAAATGATGATGCTTGCTTGCTAGCTTGGTGTCTTTTTCCCCTCGACAAACAGAGGGGAGAAAAAAAAAAAAAAAAACTACAATCAATAAAATACCAAGAAGACCAATTCACCCAGCTATTCTACAATTCGAATGTCTTACTTCCTTCCACCTTGATAAAAAAAAGAACAAAAAAAAAAATAGTCTCAAGAATGTACAGAAAAATAAAATTGATAATGGAACAAAAAAGTGTCGATTGATTCATTCAGCATTCTAAAAGTCTGAGAAATTATTAGAATCCAATTTCTCGGAGTGGATATAAGTTTCTTTCTCCTGTTCATATACCTGCAGCACCGGTTTTAAAAACAGAAGAGATAATTTTTGGATGAGAGAATTTCAAGGCGACCTAAATCTCCTCGAAGACGTTAGAAGCAAGTGAATTATCGTCTAGCTGTACAGACTAGCCGTAAACCTTACTCACTGAAATTGATAGAGCTGAAGAGAAGAAATATATCTCGTGTAATTTTCGGACGAATTAGAGATGTACAGAGAATGTGGGTATATTGGATACGGAACTTTAATTCCCTCGAGATATTTGAAGTTTGAAAAAAATTTATTAAACTGGCTTTAATCATCTTCAGTACATTAATTAATTGCCTTCTATACACTAAGCTCTCACAATCCTTCCCCACATAATAGGAGGGGACCATCGTCGCGGTTTACTTAGGGAATTTCTCCGCGCGTTTATAATGAGGTTATACATAACGTAACCTCCGCTATAAGAGACTCAAAAGCCAACCTTTGATAACCAGGGTAACAAGGGTAAAGGGAATTACATTTCGTTATAAATCAGTTTAAAATTCAAAACTCGCAAGATCATTGCTTTGTCGTTATTCAAAATGCAGATTAATCGGATATATAATTACAAGGCTTTTCGAAAAAGTCACGATCCGACTCTTGAAAGCTATACAGAAAAAAAATCGCTTTTCTCCATCAAACCAGATCAATTTTGTTCCAATTGAACCTCAAAAGGCGATTCCATTCGACTGATCGGAAACCATTAAAACCATGTCGTGTATAAAAAATTTCGAACACTGATAATGTGACAGCTGAAAACTGTCGCCTCGTCAATTAACTCACATTCTGTTGATCCCTATTATCAGCTTCGACCTGTATGGGAATAGTTCTATCGCCTCTTCGGTCCCCGGGACAGCAAAGCCACGACCTGGATCTTCTGAGTGCAGTTGACGGTTCCTCCTCGTCATCTTCAACTTCGTCTTCGGTAGTGGCGCAATGAACGTATACAAGATCGTCTCTCCTAGGTGGAATCTCGGCCAAATCCTTGCCGTTAGATTCTCTAACGTGGCTTGGTAAATGGTGTCGTAAATCAAGTTGCTGATGCTGATGCTGATGCTGTTGCTGTTGTTGCTGCTGTTGGAGACGCTCCAAGTAGAAGCGAGACTCCGCAGAGCCATTATTGGCGGTCACCGTGAACCCCGCCACAACGACCCCTGGATAAGGGACGTTCTTCCTCGATCTAATTCGTTGTTCAATTTTCTCAATATCGACTATTTACAAAAATGGAATGCAATTTTTGGTCCCATTTAATGCCCGCGCGGTTATCAGTGTTCAATATTTTTATGAAACATAGCTTTTCTCTTCAACTTTCGTCAATTTCAGTTACAATTTTACAGGAACAACACCCCGGCGTACAAATCAAACGCGATTAGTTCCACTCCGTACACTATACCACTCGAAATTTCCTTCACCTTTAATCTCGTGATTGCACTTTCTTCTTTCATGGTTTGCTGAACACAGGGTTAAACAGTTTTTATTTTTTCTTATCTAAAACGATATTAGATTCATTTCCATCTCGAAGTTCTCCTGTTTCTGTTTTATGTGAAACTAAACGATCCAGTCACCCACGTTATCAGTAATTCACTCAATTGTTTTATTTTCTGTTGAAAATCTGGAAAATTGACGATTAAATTTGCCAAAAAAAAAAAGAAAAAACGGTTTTAATTGATGTCTGTACCTGAGCGTTTCCTAGCCTAACGATGCGAATGGATAAAGTTAAGCTCATGGATGATGGGAAAGACATAGACGTAAGGGAAATTTTTATTTTGTTTTCCGTTCCTATTTTCTTTGATAAAATAATAAATAATAATATCATCATAAAATATGTGTATAATCGTCTGGTCTCGTCAACGAGTCGCCCTCGTTGTCTCCCTCACCCCATATACGCATGGCATGTACCTACTTGGTACCTAGGTACACTGCCAGTAGCCATACGCGAATGTATGTACCTACATACGTACGTATAACGTACATTTATACCTTTCCCGTTTTACTCTCAACGGGTTTTGATTGTCAATGGCGTCGGTGTCACCGGAGCGACGGAGGACCGTTAATTGCATCTAACGAGCGGGTATACACGATGGGTAGGTACAGCAACGCGGGTTGAGGGTTTAATTTAACCCGCAGGAGGTAAAAATTTCCTATTTTTTTTTTTTTTTTTTTTTTTTTATCACGTGTTGACCGCACGTTACACGTCACGTTCGGATTTTTTTTTTTTTTTTTGGAAAAGAACGAAAGTCGCCGTCGTTTTAGTGATTTTTTTTTTTCTATTTTTTTGGGTGAGGAGGGGGAAATTGTAACGTTCTTAATTTTTTCCGAAATATTCGAATCAAATTGAGTACCTAATCTATATATTTCCTTGTACATAAATTTCAAACAAATAAATAAATGAATAAATAAATAAAATTGTGAAGATGACTACGATTGAGAGGAAAGATTCACATCATACGTCGAGTTGCTTGTAAAGCATTAAAGTAATGGCAAATTACGACGTGTTACGTTGGTTAGTTTAAGTTCAGTTCTTATACTGCAGCACCCTGCCATAAGTTGACAAGGCGTTAATTAAATAAGTTAATTAGTCGCTACGGGCGTGTGAATGAATCTCCTCTTTTAATTCGGTTTCAGTATATTAACCTATACCACCGTTGACACGTACGTCTCTCTCTCTCTTTCTCTCACTTGGAGACGAAAAATATACGATGTAAGCTTATAGCCATAGCTGCAATCCTTGTACAGGTAGGTAGGCAGTTGTATAATAAAATCTGCAACGCTCGTAACTTCGCGCTAACTAATAAGCTCTTAATTAGGGATTTTTGCGTATAAAAAACAAGAAAACAAAATGAAGAATTAAATAAAAATTAAATCTAGCAGCTGCTGCTGCAGCAGATGAAGAGAGCTTAATCCTTTGCCTCGTCGTTACAGCTGTTCACAATTAATAAAGCAATAGAATTTGGCATAGCTCATGCTGCTGCTGCAGCAGGTAGGTATATAGGTAGGAAAAATATAAGCCGATAAACTGTTGAAAGAAGAGATTTATTTATTCTGCAGGTTCTTTACTTTCAAAGAAGCAAGAAAAAAAAAAAATTGCAGTGATTCCTTTTTGTTTTTTAAAGATGCAAAATTGTGCAGTAGCCGGTGAATTAAGTTAACGAAAATTACACCCTGCAGTTATAGCGGTATGTACATACATACATACCAATATTCTATGTACGAGTATAATAGGTATAGGTGATATAGTTGGAAGTCCAGAGCTTGCTACAGCGAGCGGGGAGGCACGAGAGTTTGCATAATGCAAATCAGTCCGACAGACGATAAGCTAATCCATTCAGAGTCAGAGTAGGTACCTACGGTTCGTAGGTAGAGCTAGGTAGGTACATGTATACAGGGTGAGTTTTCTCTGGTATCGAACGAGGGAGGAGCGTATTATTGCAAACGCTCGGCCCATTTCTATTCATACCTGTTATCGTCAAATCGAAAAACCCCACTTTTATTCTCAAGTCCAGGACAGGTATGTTTCTATTTGCGACAGTAACAACAGAGTGAGGCTTTTTGATATGATGATAATAAGTATGAATAGAAAGGGGCTGAATGTTTGCGGTGATAAGCTCCTCCCTCGTTCGATACCAGAGAAAACTCACCCTGTATAGCAGGAATTATTTATGAATTTTCAATGCATACGTTTATTATACATTTCAAGTGTTTTCACTTCTCTTGAATAACGCAAATACGCACCCCAAGAATATATATATATATTTTTTTTTTCATTTCCTTTTCTGTTTTTTTTTTTTTTTTTTTTTGCAACGAAATATTCGAACGAAGGAAAGTTTTCCACTTTCAAATTCAGTCAAATTCTTTCCACCCACGACACGAGACGAACGTAGGTACGTGATGCCAAACCTGTTTTTATTTTCGTTCATTTTTTTTTCATTTATTTTTGTTTTTTATCCACGAGTTTGAAAAAGTTTGCTAAATCCTGAAAAAAAAAAAAAGAAAAGAAAATCGCAAAACTAAGAGTAGCTTATACATAGCTATACATCGCGAGGATATAGGCAGTTGCCGCGGTTTTGAATAATAAAAATGACGTTCAATAATGTCTAACTTTCATGAAAAATTGAAAAGCCAGTTTGCAAATGCACCGCACGAAACGGTATAGACTTGATTCAATTTTAACGTCACTAAAACTGTCATGGTTGTAGCCGGTTGGTATGTTAATTGATTTCTACCGCAGCGTACAGGTATATATATCTGCTGATACTTACAGCAGGTCATACCTCACAATCAAGAACAACTTCTACGTATATAATCGCAATTAATACTTACGTAGGAGTATCGTATACCTATATATAAGAAAACGATTTCCGTACAAGTTTCAAAGTAGTTTAGCGGTTAAATTGTTACACCGAATCGATTTCTAGAAGATAAAAATTGGGCCAGGGTGAAATTACGAATTTTAAAAGCTCCGAAAGGTTAGAAATTCCGGATTTACTTCAGAAAGAATTCATTTCGAATTTTTGGAATCCTTGAAGCTCTGAATATTAAAATTCGGAAAGATCGGAATGCAGACAGTTAAAAACTCGGGAAGTCCAAGAATCCGAAAATTTAATAGAAAGACACGACGCTCCATGCGTGCATTTCGAGTCCCGGAGTTTTGGCCTTTTGGATCTTTAGCTTTCGAAATTTCGAACCTTCGGTGTTATTTGATTTGAAATGTTTTCAAATTGACTATGCAGACTGTCAGAGAAATACCGTTTCAAAAAACTGTCCGTCGGTTTTTCAAAATAAAAAAAAGCCAGAGCCATTTTATGTTATATTTATTAATTTTTCTATATAATCGATGAATATTACGTACGGGTACTTTAAGACGGATTTGAGGTCCGTAAACGGAGTAAAAATCGAGGATTTCGAGGGTCAAGTATAACTTCAACTGAACATACACCTTATTTCTTGAAAAATGAATAAACGGCAACCCTGCGGTATGATTCATACCGTATTACATGTACCACGAGGGGCCAGATGGTTCCAGGCGGGAAAGGTCCTACTATGTGTAATTTTATAGCATATTGACACGGAGTCGATTTAAGTCTATCGTCATATTATTGTCATTAACAATAAATGGCAACTCGTTTCCTCGAGATTCAATTTTTTGAGGCAGGGGGCCGCAGGGGGTTGGATTTCCGAGTTTTAAAAGTTCCGCGCGATCAAAACTATGAATTCATTTCAGGATTTTTAGAAACGTTAAAGTTCAGAATATTAAAATTTGGAAAGATCAGAACGCAGACGGCTCAAAATTCGGAAAGTCCAAGAATCCCAAAATTTAATATCGGGGCGCGAGGCTCCATGCGCGAATTTGAAGTTTCGGAGTTTTGCCTTTTCGGATCCTCCAGCTTTCGGAATTTTCGAATCCTCGGTGTTTTTCGATTAAAAGTTTTCCAAATCGACTATTCAGACTTCCGGGAAAATCCTCATTCTAAAAACTGTGAATAGGTGATATCAAAATCCGGGATTTCAACCGCGTGGGTCTTTTAAAATGAAGATAAGCTCGCAATAATAATCCGTTTATAAATCGTTTTTTTCATTAATTCCGTGAGACTTTAATTCAACATAATCCCCAAGAATGAACTGAACTGGATTGGACTGTTGCCCATGTGCAGTTTAATGTGGGTGTAAAAGGTCAGTATATATATTCCTACCTACATCTACATTCATATATATAAAATTCAAGTTGCGTTATAACTGGCCAATAACGACTACCCACGCTTTAGTACTCGTATACTTGGCAGAGATCCTTGCAATCGCTTTCTTGTAAACTGATCGATATCATGTACGTTCAAATCAAATGATCATGTTCTAAAAAAAATTTATGATATTGTAAATAAATTCGACACGACTTTACGTACATATCTGAAAAGTTGAAAATGTATTCGTCGCAATTACGTAAATATCGCAATTTCGGAGTGGCTGTGTGAGGTAAAAACGGGGTGAGAATTTCCTTGGGCAAATATTTGTATCGGGGTGGTTCAGAAACTATAAAAATCGTTTAAAATATCTGGAATTTTCAAGTGACGTGTTTTTTTTTTTTTTTTTGTTTGCGGAGCTCCCTATCCATCCTGCAGCATTCGAGTCTCCTCTGCAGCAGTCCCTGCGTCCCTACCGAATGCATACAGTATATATACGTATATAGCTATTGAGCAAATGAAAAAATTCCAAACATTTTACAACATGCCAATATAACTAGTTCTGTTTTCTCCTCATGTCCCGTGACTGAAGCAAACAGCAAAAGCTATAATACAGCTTCTCGTCGTCTCGCTTCATTCGTTTCGTTCCTACAGTTCTCGCGCCTCTTTCTTCCGCATTCCCGTATACGTACATATACATCGGCCAAATTCCAACACGCGAAAATATTCTTTTTCCAATATTCCCTGATTATATGCTTATACGATAAATAAAATAATCCCCGCAACGAAATTTTTTTTTTTTTTATATAGTAAAAATTATGAATTTTAATTAATTTTTTGATTTGTCTTTCACTAGAAATATATAAGCTAGACTCTGCGACAGCAAATCAAATTTTTTGATTTTCATCTATCTTTTTATGAGTCTAATAAAAATTGGGGCCAAGGGCGAAACAATAAATAATCGATGAATGATTGACTCCATGATACTGGGCGAGGGGAATCGGCGATATTCGAAGAGGAAAAATTAGGTCTGTATATAGAAAAAGATTGATGGAGTTGAAAGATCGCGTCTATTCCGATCCCCGAAGATCAATGGTAGCGCAAATTAGACTGTCGTCTATACAGCGATAGATGGGTATACGTATATATATATATCTACTTATATACCTATACATATATACTTCACGCACCTACAAACTGGGTGATTGATTTTACCCCGATATAATATATTGTCTAAGGCTTCGGGAAGGCCTACTTTTAACGCCGCGGTCAATCTGCGCGACTAATTAAACTAATTGAATAAAATTGAATTAAAAAAGGATGAAAAAAAAAAAAAAACTATACACATGATAGACTGGTTAAAAGTATTTCAAATTGTCTAAATTAAACGAAATGTATAATTAAACTTCCGAAATTTTCTCCATAAAGTTTGAAAAAAATTTCCTAAAAGCGCAGTTTTTTTTTTTATTATTATTATTACTAGGTATAGCAAATGGGAAGGCAATAAAGCTTTTTATTTTTGAATTCTACAAAGCTTAATATTATTTTAGAGCAGAACGAAATTTTGATGAAAACCAAAAAAATTGAAATAAAAAAAAAAAAAAAAATTTCTATGAATAATAAATTGAACGTGATATATATGAAAATTTGTTATGTATTTTACAACTATTAGATATAAAATGTATGTATATGGTATTATAGTATATGTATATATAATATATATAGGTATAATATTAAAGTGGGACGTGAGGAGGCGTCGCGACGTCGGTGGCGCAGAGTTTGGTAGACAGTTTTTCGTAGCAAGTGGAAGTGGAAGTGGAAAAAGTAGTAGTGGCAAAACTTTGGCCAGACGGACTGGCGGGCGCCGTCAAATGCGGACAAAATTCGTCGTAGTCGCGACGGAGGATCGCGGGGTATAAATTTTCAAAATAAATTCCGTACTGGAATTTCCGGGCTGACGTAGAAACACGCGTTAAATATGTATAAGTACGCGAGTACAACAAAATCTGAACGCGAATCGGTGATCGACTTGGAAAAAAAAAAAAAAAGTAAAAATGAAAAAAATGATTTTTCTTTCCTTTTTTAACCAAATCACAAGTTCGATTGAATTGCAAATTTTTTCCTCCAAATTATTGCCCAATTTTTTCATTCCTAAATTTTGCCACGCACGTGTCTGGTACCGATTTTTTTTTCTATATTTAAATGTTCGCGAATGTACCATATATAGGTATGCGAAAAATGAAAGATTGTAGAAAAAAAACTGCAATCGGTATAAAAAAAAAAAGTTGAAAAAAAAAATCAAATGTTTCCAAGTTTATTCAACATCGATAATTCAACGACCAAAAAGTAAAGAGTCCATAAATCGGTCATATATGTGTGTAATAACTTAAAATCGTATTCTTAAAACTCACTGCAATCGCATTAATTAATGAAATTTTTTATTTTTACATTTTCTCTTTTTTAGCACATTTTTTTAAATATATTGTAATGCCATAAAACTGCAACGTCTCACTCACTCAAGTCTTAAGTAACTCTTTTTAAATAAACAACGTGATTACTGTTTTTTCAAATTTCACATGTGACGTACTGTAAATGCAGCGTGACGATATAAATGATCAAAATCTTGTGTATCTCGACATGATCAACTTTTTTAGTAAAAGGGCGTCGAAGACTCGCGATTTTTGGTCAGAAAGACGAAACAAAAAATCTACTTCTCATTTTTTTTTTTGTTTTTTTTTTTGTTTATTATATAGAATCGTTGAATCTACGCCGAATGACGTAACTGACGTCAGAGGTAAGACCGACGCCGCAGGGAGTCGGACTACACGCGGCTTGAGCTGGTGTGACAGGACTGTCCCTCTGGCCCTCTCACACCCTCTCTTTCGGAATATCCTCCGATTCCGTACGGCGGAGGTACTGCCCGAGAATAACCGAACAATCCCGAGTCTTACCGAACCCGATATACTATGTATGTAACATACCTATATACATAGATAGATATAGTAGATAGATAGATAGGTAGATGAATAGATAGATAGATAGATACATATACAAATACGTTTACGTCCGACAGCCAGGCGCCGCGATCTGTCGAAAGCTGCAAGCTCAAAATTATTCTACTTTGTCAAAATTTCGAATCGGACTTTTAATAATCGCGATTCATTATTATTCAAGAAATAGTAAAGTTTTGAAATGAATGTCTAAACTATGGAAGAATTGATAAACTGTCAGCAGCTTTCAGATTTACAAAAAAACTGACAAGTTCGATATTACCTTATATTTCAGCTAATCTATTTCAATAGATTTCAATTTCTGAAATACAGAAGGCAGAGGTATAGTAGATGCTGATACATACCTAAAACTATAAGAAAGCTTAAGAAGGGCCGATATATACAGATGACTTTGCCAATTTGTCTTATCCAAAATTGTGGACTGATTTAAAACAAAAAAATGAAAACAGCTGTGTAAGTCTTTTCAAATTATAGCCAAAAATTTTAAGCTAATGAATTTGAAATTTGGAACAATGGCTTTTTGAAATCCTCAGTATTTGAAGTATATCATCAAAATGTTCGTAATTGCATTATAATTAGGCTTGTTATAATTCAAACTTGTTTTTTACCCGTATTTGTAAATGCAAATCAAAAAGATTCACGTACTCATTAAAAATTCAGAAGCTTCATTTCCATAGTAAAAATAAATTCGCAAATTTTCTCCTTAATGAAGGGTAGAGCACACTAATTTTTCGAGTAGTTTTTGGAAGGCTTATCAACTCCTAATTAAAATACATATACCCAAAAAATGAAAATAAACAAAAACTGTCAAATTGTATTTATTTTCGAAAGATAATTGTTGCGCTCGGAAGCCATATTTTGCTATAGAAAAAAAGGGATCCAAAATCTATTACAGAAATTTTTATACTGTTTAACGGAGGGTGCAGGAACGCGTTGAAGAGTTAGCTTGACATTTTGGAAACCTCTGAACTTTGCCCATTATTTTATGCGAACACGAGGTATGACGTACGAAAACAAGGGTTGTTATTACTCGCAAGGGTTTTCCGTATAGCTATGAAATAAACTACGGGTCGATACGTATGATGGATGCGGTAAAAAAAAATATGTGAATTAGTGAGCTATGGCGAATGTTTGAACATCGAAACTTGATTTCAGCGAAATTTTTTGCCCCTCTAAAAATAATTCCAACATCCGATAATAGCCGTGCCCTGAAAATTTTACCCCGAAAAAAAGAAAAAAAAAATGGACGTAGCTTTGGATTTTCTTTTCTTTTTTTTTTTTTTTTCATCGTTTAAAAGTATGCGAGTCTAAAAATTTTTAAACTTTCCACGTTGCTCTTTAACTTCATGAACTTTTGAAGTCTGAAGCTTGAAATTTTTTAATTCATCATATTATTGCATATCTGCTACCACGCCTTTGCTATGAAACGGCAAAAAATAAATATTGGCTTAATTAGTGGCTGGCACGGAGGTTTCTTAATTAACTCATCTAATCCTTCAATTAACGTTAGCCCACTCCGTTCTCTCAATATATAACAGAGAGTTAGAGAGCTTTCAACGACTCGATTTCCAAAGTTTCCTCGAAGTTGACCCAAAAAGTTTATCTAATTTAAATATTTATTTGTCTTCGGTCGGATATATATATTATATCGGCGAATATATTAACTGCTGCACGGGGACCGGAGATGAGCGATGAGTTCCACTAATTTGACATCGAAATATTGCGAAATTTGCAATCGAGGCCAATAAATTCTCAATAAAATGCAATTTAAAAATAAAAAATCGACTCTCTCGAATTTATTTTCGCAACATCGATTTCAAATTCGAAATCAGCGACAAGACGGAGTCTATTAAAATTTTTTTACCAAGATCGAGAGATTTTTTGATTTTCGTTCATACTTCTTAGTCGGCCATTTGAAATTCAAAATCGATCAGAAATAGTTGAAAGAAAAAAAAAATTAAAATCAAAGATCGTATCGTTTAGAAGTAACGACGAGATTTCGACGGTGCAGGAAAATGAAAAAATTCTAGATAAAATCAAAATTCTAGATCCGATTTTATTCATTTCTTTTTTTCGTTTTGAGATTTTGATATGCGCGATACAGTTGGAAAATCGTAAAATATATATCGGAAAGAATTTTTATATAATATATTTTCGATTTTCATTCATCTCATGCGTCAGTCTGCTCGCCGAGGCGTAGACTTTATAGCCACGGTTTGGTATCTGAGTGAGTGTAAAAATAAAATAAGGGATGAAACGAAGCCGCTAATGAACGGAGCCACTGGATATATGTAAAGAACTTGCTGTAAGGTTAAAAAAAATTCGCCCTCCTGATAAAGGTGTAGAGGTTTACCTCTTCACATCACATATGTATAACGTTCTATAGAATATACCTCTTTCTATCCCCTCGATTTTACCTTTTCAATTTTCAACCGAAACCGCCTTAAACTGCGCAGTCTGCATATTATGCGAAACGCAATCAATGATCCGCGGACTAAAACCCTGCAAGGGTAGGTAGCTACCTAGGCTAGGCTAGGATAGGTAGGTAGGTATTCGCTGTTTCAATTTTATAATGAAATTCCGATGCAGTTTTTCTTATTACCTTTTTTTACTTAGTTTTTTTTTTTTTTTTTTTGATTTTTTTTTCCTCTATTCGTTTTCATTTAACCTACATGTATATATTTTTTTTAACGGAACGAAAGGGTTGAAATTTTACCCCTGTGAGAAAAACCGAAAAAAACAGAAACGAACAAAAGAAAATGGAAGAAGAAATTTCAATCGACTAAAAGTATTTACATAAGAATCTTCTCTCCAGACTCATATCCATATGACATTCTCTCATGGACCGACGCCAAGCACCGGTTAATGCGGTTGGGATTTGTAAAAGACGAAGAAAAAATAGGAAAAAAAAAGAAGAATCGTGCATTTCTGGTGCGGAGATATTGGGTTACAAAATCGCGCAGTGCAAAATCGGGCGATGCGAAATAAAATTTTATGTAAAAATTTCTAAAAATTTTTCCTAAAAATTTTTCCTAAAAATTCTGATTGTCTAAAATATATAAAAAAAAGAAAGAACCGGGTAAAAAAAAAAAATTCATCTCTTCTCATATCTCATACCTGTATGTCTGGACATATACCTATATGTACATACATACATATACTGGACATACATGGGTATAAAATTCAATAGAATTTTAAAATAGACGTTGTAGCTTCCACCAGACTCAAGATTCAATCTATTTTCTTTTTTCCAAGTCAATGGTCACTCGAACGTTATATACCTACGTGTATATATTCAAAGTCTCAGCATCGATCGCTACGACCTGGACATATATCGGTATAACTATACACCTACACACATACCTATATGTATATATATATACAATGCAAGCACGTATAAGCTTGAGGAAAAGAGGGTATATATGTACCTAAATACATAGACATAGATGTATATATATATAAACGAGTATAAAGTACATAAAGCTACTCAAGAAAACATTTATTCTTCGCTCTCGGAAGAAAAGTGCTGAAAATTTTTTTTTTTTTCATTTTCTTCTCGTTTTTTTTTCTCTCCGGGAAGAAAAATTTATTGCAAATAAAACTGTACAAAGTTACGCTCATATACATATCGTTTTTTTGTGTTTTTTTTTCTCGTTATTTATGTCTGGAATAAAAGAATAAAAAAATCGAAAAAAAAAATTTACGCCGCATCGTGAGCTATTCAAACGATATCGCATGAACTGTCGCGTGGGACCGTATATACGTATAGACAATCAAAGATATTTAAAAAAAAACATATTGTGTAAACCCGTATATATAATTCCCTGACGTTCACCGATCATTGCAGATCTGCTGCACCACCATCCGTGAATCTGTGCACCGCATTAATTACGAATTATACCTTATGTATGTACTCGTACCTATATACGTAATAATTCTTTTTACGTTCGTTCGTGCATACCTATGTACATATAAAGTACCTACCTACATATTATAAAAGATATTTTCTTTTATCCTGGTCGGGGATTTGGAAAAAATGGGATTGAAAGATTTTTATATACCATAGAACGGGGGATATGGTAGGTAATTTCCACTTTCAATTAGCCACATTATCATAAAATGCACGCGTTTTGCGTATACATTGATGGATCGTATATCTATGGGAAACCGATATCTTCATTCTTATATATATCGTCAGTTTTTATCTCTATATGTCGTACTGTACGCGTTTCCGCTATGTAACTTAACGTTGCGAAAGATTCGCATTACAATATACCATATATGCATACATATGTACATATTTATATTGCGAACGTATGGATATACGTATATGTATATGTAATACACGCTCCTCTCTCCCTGAAGGACTTCACTCAAACGCGCGGGATGCTGCCATCGCATTTCATGGTTGCAGTTGGAGTTGGAGTTGGAATTGCAATGCGAGAGAAAATTTTTCAAAGCTAAAAATACGCACACGTAAACATTATCACGATACAGCAATGTATTCTTCAAATATATCTACCTATATACGCAATTTCACTCTCTCTTTTTCTCTCGATTTCTCTTTCTCTCTCTCTCTCTCTACATCACTCGCCGAGGTATAGGAGACGTAGAATCGCAAACTCATAGGTAGATAGATATATGTATACATAGGTACGGGGGAAACGAAACGAGCCTTGATAATCAACTGATGGATACCGATGCATGAATTCACGGACTACATATACTTATATATACGTATGTATATATCACACTGCAACACTCTGCAGACATTGATCCCGCGCTTTTGGTCAAATGAATTCTACCCTTTTAATCCTGAACGTTCACTAACACCGTACCTCCTCTATTCGATATTATGACTTCAAGACTATCGCAAAGTATATAATTTCACTTGATTTTTTTTTGCTTTAATTGTTTTCATTTATTTCGTTTTTCTGAGTCAACTTTTCTAATGTTTGAAATTCGGTTTCTTATACAATATATATGACTTCGAATTATATCCTGTCCTGAACGGAAAATTTTGAGGTTTCAATTTATATAACCTAGCTGATGTGAAAAGATTTCAGAATTCTGTGAAAAAGTTATACGTTGTAATGATTCGGGAATTTGAACGCGAAATAATATGAGAAAAAAAAATGAACAAGCTTTCGAGCTTTTTCGGTTTCCGATATCTGCAATCTCGGAGCTTTAAGTGCATAAAACCGAAAGCTGGTTGGAAAGTTTATTTTCGATAGCAGCTGAAGACGAATTAGATAATCGAAAAAGGGTGCAAAGTAATTAAATTATCTTGCCATTTGCGACGAAATTTTCGTAATTGAATTGATTTTGGTTTTTGAGGATTGAGAAGTCTCACGAAATTTTTTCTTTTTTTTTTCATACAATTCCGTAACATATTTGACGACATTTTTTTCTGTCTGTTTTTTGATTTTTTTTTTTTTTTTGGAAATTTATAGACTTTTACTTTCGATAAAATTTCATTTTTCGCTGCTTTTTGCTTGCTCATATATATTTATATATACATATAAAAGCTTTTAATCGTGTTCTACGAACCGGAAGTTATCGATGACACGCATGCAGGCAGGTGGGCAGGCAGGCGAGCACTGCAGTCGCAGAGTTGAAGGATTTAAACGTCGAATTATTTAAATTGCGATAGAGTACTCCACATATAAATCGACGATTAACAAATATTATTTCAAAAATATTTATACAAATAAATAAATAAATAAATAATATATAATAATTACGAATAATTATTATACAAATATAACAGCGCGCTGCTTGATGCAGCTGCAATGCAGCAATGCAGTTATATACCTGCAGTATATACACACTATTTTTTTTGCATTGATAAAATTTCACGATTATTATAAATTACCGATTACGAAAAATCTCATCGATCCATAGAAGATTTGATCAACGATATATTTCCATCTATAAAAAAAAAAAAAAAAATAAAATTTGTCGATACTTTAGTTGCTGCAGCACTTTTGCATAAACAACTTGAAAGTGCTAGATTCAAACTTGACAAGTGAATCTGCAGACTGTGGAAAACTTTTCTGTAGGTACGTTATAGTAGCTATAACTTTACTGTACCGTAGGTACCAGGCTAGTCGAGCAAGTGCAGATTTATACTTTTCGTGGTACCATTTTCTATATATTCTAGCAGAATGCAGCGAAGTTTAAATCTAGTTGGTTATCGATTTGAATATTTCTTCCTTCTTTGCGACATATTTTCTGTACAATAACCAATACCGATGCAAGAGAGTTACGTCATGCAACTTGTAAAGAAATCCCGAAAAAAAAAGAAAAAATTCCAAATAGGAGTGATAATAATGAAATGAATTTTTTTTTTTTTTTTTTTTTTCTTGTCATGAAAAGTAGAAAATGGAAATTGAAATTGTAGCTTTTTTCTTTTTTTTTTTTTTTTTTAAATAGAGATAAATCGAGTAACAGACACGGAGTCTGACTCCCAGAGGAGTCAAATCGGAAATTGAACATCCGACTTTCTGGTAGTCAAATAGTGGATTGTTTCCGAGTTTGACGGGCGGCGGGAGAGACTACCTTCGTACCTGCCTACCTACCTACTCCTACTGCCTGCAAAACTTGTAATGGGATATCGATCTCCGGCCGATATCAGTTTACCCCGCGCTACAACTGGCTGCAGCAGGTTACTCGATTCGGTTATAATATTTTAGGGGGCAGAAATTCGGGTACCAAAAGTGATAACAGTCCGTATATATGTTCGCTCGGATACAAAATCCAAACAAAATATGTACATACGTAAATCACACGAACATTTCTTTAATTCGAATATCCAAATTCACTCAAATTTGGATCATCTCGAACATTTTTTTTTTTTTTTTTTGATAAAATTTTTTTCTAAAAATTCAAAAAAAAAAAAAAATTTGTACATACGTATATATTTGCATTTTGTTTAATTTGTAATTAAAAAAAAAAAAAAAGAAGAAAAAAACCTAAATAGTTTGAAAGTTCACGTTTTTTTTTTTTTTTTTGTTAGTTCTTTAAATTGTTCTTTTCTCTTTGAAAATATCGAGTCTGATTATACTTCAGCTCCGTCAAAAAAAAAAAAAAATATATTTCAATTCGTTTGACATTTAATTTAATAAATTTCATATTTATTAAAAATTTTGTACGATTTTTTTTTTCTAATTTTGTTTTCTTTTTCGTAATCGAAATTTTATATACATATATTTAAGACTGACTTTTTTGTCCCCGAGTCCTATAAATATAGGTATATATACTTGGTCGATAAAAATGATTTTATTCCCCGCAGGCACGTAAAAATGTTCGGTAATTGTCTGGAGCTTATATGTATATAGATATAGAAATATACCTCTATATACATGTGTATGTATATATGGTATTTTAGCTGAAAGGCAAGACTATGGGCACATAGAATTGCTATAAACCCCGAGCCAGCCTGAAGCGCAAAAGAGCCTGCAGCAAGAGAGCCGCAAGCTGCAAGCTGCAAGCATTTACCCTATACATGTATACGATATATGCAGGCATTTCTATGGCATAGTTGGCCGTCTAGCCAACCCAACTCGTCTATTCTCTTCCCATATGTACGCATGTGTCATACAGGGTGTCAATTAAGGTTAAATGATCATTTTAGCACGATTGATAAATTTGAAAAAACTGTTTGAAAAAATTTAAAAAAAAAAAAGGAAAAAAAATTGTCGCATTTTTAATTGCGATATTAAAAACAAATATAATATATATACACATAAATGTATGGATAGTATATCAAAGTTTGAATGATCGAGACAAGAAAATAATATTATAACAGCAACTATATTTATAATAATAATGATAATAATAATTCATAATTTAAACGGGAATTTACAGTTGCAGCTCGCAATTAAAGCAAAATGCGTGTTTTAATTGGAGCCCAAGAAATTCATGTATATACATATATATACCTACTCATAAACTTCGATTCTCCGCAGAGTGAAAAAGCAACATATTTTATATTTATGTGAAAGTGTGTGAAGGGGGGGGAAAAGAAAAAAAAAAAAAAAAGAAAAAAAAAATTACTAAAAAAAACCTGTAATTTTGTTAAATAACGTCAATTTGAAAGAAAATTTTTTTTTTTTTTTTTTCTTTCACTTAAATTATACCTACAATACCTTCAAACGCATTTTTTCCGCGTAAAACTTTCACATATATACCTATATGTATTATATATAATATAAATGTTTCAAAATTTACCTTATTCGCAAGTTCCAGCATATTTCCGCTACCACCAGCCGCTGCTTCGACCAATTTTTGAAGGGTATGGGGCTCGGGGGAAAGATCTCTTGCTCCACTGTCAAACTCCCAGCTTTCATGGCGGCCAGAAACTGTTCCTGTTGTATAAAAAAAAAAAAAAAAAACATTGGGTTTACAGTAAAATATTAATAATCCCCCCCCCCCCCCCCCCCCCCCCCCCAAAAAAAAAATCAGAAAACAGGTTGACCTTTGGGCCAACCCTAAAATTTCCCGCTATGTGTCAAATACGTTACAATAAATTGATATACTATTGTGTTTATAATACATTAAAGAAGGTTATAAGTATAGTTAATTTTCCGTATACAAATTTTTATTCCGTCTGATATTCAAAAATCGAATAGCTTCCCAGGACCCCAAAACATTGAGATCTGATGAAAGCTCGATTTTCGAAACCAATGACTTGCATTTTTTTTTTTTTCAATTTCAATTTCCATAGCGGGAAGTCAAAACTAAAGAAAAAAAAAATAAAAAATTGAGTACAATTTTAGGGATGATGATTATCAAGTAAAGTATACCTAAACTGTTGTCACTGCTTGTCGGTAGGTACTCGATCGTATGAGTAACGTGATGGGGACTGGTCCGGTGTTTCCCCGAACGTAATGCCTCAATTTCAGGTCTGAGAGCCAATCTTCTTCTCAAAAATTCTTGATAAGATATTCGCCCTTGTTCGTCAGCTCCTAATTCTCGCATCAACTCCTCCACCGAATCTTCCAGATTCAATTCTCGACATACCGTCAACAAATCTTGGCTGAAAAAAAAAAAAAAAAAACAAGTAAAAAATCAATAAATAAATTAAAAATTTGATACTTATACAAGAATTTACACAAAAAATTATCCCTAAAAATTTTAATTAATTTCACATTTTTCTCTCTCTCTCTCTTAGCTTCGTTTTAACATATATATGTATATATTTAATAATTGATAATAATAATGATAATAATAATAATAATTATTATTATTATTATTATTATTATTCAATTATTATTATTTATTATATTATCGTGGCTATTAACGGTGAGCGGTTGGGAGTTAACGTTATATAATTACACGTGCTGCAGGAGCAATTGCACGTTTTAATGGGAGATGAAAAAGGAGAGAAAGAAAGAAAAAGAGGGAAAAAAAAAGAAAGAAAGAAAGAAAGAAAGAAAAAAAAAAAAAAATAGGTACCTAACGTACGTAGGTAGGTATATATGTACATAGGTAGGTACGCATAGGTAACGAGACTTGAGAGCTGAGAAGTGAGCTGGCTTGCTGGGCTCGCATTACTACACGGTCCAACTCACCCTCGTTAGAGAACGAAATCTACCCCATCCCATACTACGCACACCCTTCTCGAGCCTCTCTGCTCCTGGCTCCTGCTCTTGTTCCTGTTCCTGATCCTAAAATTCTACCCATTTCCATTTGATACCGACAACGCTATAAGAGCCGCGGTTTGGGGCGCGAGTGAGTGGTTGGCTCTAAGAAACCCGGAGCATCGTATATGTTATATCTATAGGTACTAGGCAAGGTACGGGACCTACTTCCTACAGGATCGAGGTTATTCCCTGTTATAAGGTATGTATGTGGCGTGGTATGACCTTAATCGATGCTGTACCCTGAGCTGTTCGCGGTTTTCGGTCTTGGGCGACAGAATTAGGAGAAGGAGAGGAAGAAGATGAAGAATGATAGGAGCCGAGGTGAAGTTCTAAATTTCGAAGATTCTGAGAGGATTTTGAATTTGAACTACGAAAGTACAAGAATCCGAAATAATTTAATCGAGAGACACGACGCTTCACGCGTGAATTTTAAATTTCGGAATTTTGGCCCTTCGGAGCTTTAGCTTTCGGAATTTTTGAAATTCGGGACTAACTGTTGCAGTAATTCAGAGTCTATGAAATTTGAGTTCGGAATATAATTTTGACAGATAATCAGAAACCCTGTACTGCGATTAAAGTAGACGTAGAGGTAGAAAATTGTTCGATCAAATATACCTACCCTGCGTTTAGTAAAACGCAATTCTGCGATAAATTTCGATGAAATTAGTCCGTAAAAGTTATCGAGCTATGCAGCACAGTCAAATTTCAAATTACTCTTTCTACCCCTCCCGTATTTGATTTTCAAATTTTGTTATATTTGGCGACAAAATTTGTAATTGGCGCTTTAAGAAGAAAGAAACAAACAAATTTCGATATGCATATACATTAGGGAGTGTCATTTTGGGGAAACTTTCTTTTTTCAACTTATAAACAGGTTGTATACTTGAAGAAAGGTAAAATAGGAAGCCTGTTAAAATTTAAGATCTTAATATTAATATTAAGAGGTGCCTCGTCGTGAATTTCTATTTCCCATTCAAATATCACGGGAAATGTTCTAGTGGCACACTTCAATTTTTATATCTCAAGTACTAATCTACTCAGGATGATTCTGCATAGCTACTTTTGTTCGAAATTGAACGCTCTGCAAAAAAGGTCTCTTGGTCTTTTTCGATAAATCTATCTGTTTCCAAGTTGGTTATTGGCTATCAATGGTAATTAATCAATAACCAACTTGGAAATAGTTAGATTTATCGAAAAATACCAAAAGACCTTTTTTGTAGAGCGTTCAATTTCGAACAAAAGTAGGTATGCAGAATCATCCTGAGTAGATTAGTACTTGAGATATAAAAATTGGAGTGTGCCACTAGAACATTTCCCGTGTTATTTGAATGGGAAATAGAAATTCGCAATAAGGCACCTCTTAAAATTAATATTAAGATCTCAAATTTTAACAGGCTTCTTATTTTTCCTTCCTGCAAGTATATACAACCTGTCTGTAAGTTAAAAAAAAAAAGTTGCCCCAGAATGACACACCCTAATATACTATATTAACATTTCCTTAAAATCACATTTTTTTTCTATCATCCCTTATCGGAAAAATACTCGATTAATTTTCTCTAAAATTTGATTAGTATCCTGCCATCTGAAAAAAAATTTATTTCAATGTATGATTCATGTGAATAAAAAATTTCATGGTTTCTACTTTTATGGAAAATTTCTTGAATTGAACGTTTACATAGCAATTTTTCCACCAGCTCTCTGTGTAAGTGCAGCTTACATTTTATCGAGCAGCGATCGAAGTAAGTATGTAAAACGTAGCATAGGTATAGGTATATGTATACCTGCGGCGATTTGTTGAGGAAAAGGGTTGCTCGTCAACCGGCCCCTGTAGTACCGTTTGCATGCCCGCAGGCATTACCGCGACATTTCGCTTGTAAGCCGTGTTTTACCAGTTTTCTACCCGAGTTTCGTGACCCGGGAGAAAATAAGGATAAAATTTTTTTGGGCTTGTAAGCAGCTAAGGTAGAATTTTTAATTACGTATTCTTCCGCAGTAGGTAAATGGGACTTTTAATACTTTTTTTTTTTTTGTTTCGGATCTTTCCGCAGAAGATCCTTTTTAGGCATTTCATTCTAAAATCGTCTCATTCTTTTGAAGCCCTTGTAATTGTCTTTTTTTTTTCTCAACACAAGCCGGTAGAAAATAAAAAAGCTAAAAGAAAAAGAGAAAAAAAGAAAAGAAGAAAACACCGGAAATATAAATTTCAGAAATTATCTCAAAATTCCGCGGTATGAATTTTTATAAAGAATATATACCTCCCTGCGATTATACCTATGAAATTCGAGAGAGAAAAAAAATACATACATATATGCTTTCGAATAAATTCCGTGGTGGTGGGTTACGAATCCCGGTTCAAACCAAAGAGCTAAAAATTTCATGTAATTTCATTGTTCTCAAAAATTCATGTATATACCTATACACATACCCAACCGACATATATATGTATACATATCTACTTTTTGGATCATGTTTTAATATTAAATAACATCGTGTCCGAGTATATACATCTTTGTACAACGAGCCGAATGAAATGGCCCTGGTGGAGTAAAAAGATCTTCATTAGATAAGAGAAAAAAAGAAAAATTTCAAGCTCTGCAGGATTTATAATTATTTATTATTATTATTATACGTCCTAGCTGCTGCCCAGGGTAGAATATATTTAATTGAGTAAACTAATTACGTATATGGGCCTTGAAAATAATTCAATTATAATTGACTCTCTGCTACTTTATTATACATGAGTAAAAAAAAGTCTCTCGTTTCATCGCGTTTTTGGAGCAAAAAATAAAAATAAAAAAAAGGTAAAAAAATTTCATAGCTCCTTTTTATTTTTTGGCGAATATAGGTTTGTGACAATTCTTCGTTAAATATAGTACATGCACGTATATACCTATGTATAAAAGTTTGCCTCTACCGTACCCCGCAGTATGTCATAGTAGGTTTTCTCTATAAAGCTTCATCAGTACTTTAGCCGGCTTCTGAGTTCTAAAAATGATTATAGAATTGCTAGAGGAGTTATAATAGTTGCAGTAGGTATAGAAGAGAAAAATAATAAAAATTTTGTCTATTTATTTTATTATGTCCTAAACCTTACATCCCCTCGCGAACGTTACACTATTCGTGACGACTCAATTATTATTAATAATAATAATAATAATAAGAAGAAAAATAAATAAAAAGTTAGGTAAATTTTAGGTCTGTTTAGTTCATTCGCGTGATCAAACTCACTTTAAATTTCTAAACATGTAATAATTTGATAAGAATAAACAAAGTTAAATATGTAACGTGAAAGGCACGTGATCGCGTGGGCAAACTTCTTCTTCTTTTTCGTTTTCTTTTTCTTCTTCTTCTTCTTTGAATGATTAATATATACCGTAGATCAATTTTAAGTAGCATATCTAGGTATTATATTTTAATCCAAATTTTCGGGCCGGGTTTAAGTTAAAATTCCGAATTTCGATAATTCCGAACAGTAAAAATTACGAATTTATTTGAGACGATTCCGAATTTTCAGAAGCGTTGAAGTTCGGAATAATTAAATACGGAAATACACATCAGAATCCAGTCAGCTCAAAACTTAGAAAGTCCAAAACTCGGAAAGTCCAAGAATCCGAAAATTTAATCGAACGTGCGCGAATTTCAAGTTTCGGAGTTTCGAAGATTTGAAGTTTTTTTGTTTTAGGGAATATGCAGACTTTTGGAGTAATTATACCCTTCCCAAAAACTGTGAATCGGTAATATTAAAATCCTCAATTTTGACCGTTCAGTATTTTCAAAATTCGGAACTTCAACCCGATCCTATAATAATTTTTCTAAAAAAAAATCTCTCGCAATTTTCACGCTATATATCAATTACTAAAACAGTGTAGATATATATACCTGCACCTAGACACCTACGTATACAATATCGAAACCAGTTTTTACGTGCAGACTCATGGGAATTTGGAGGACTTATATTTCTGTACAATGGTTCGTTATACTATATATACGAGAGGAGTTTCCCCATATCCGATACCCACATTATTCACGTCTACTCGTCTATTATACATCTGCATTCGAGTAAAATCCCTGTATTATACGTACATAGGTATACCTATACACATACAGATAATTCGAAAGGTTGTTGAAAAATAATTATAATACCCTAAAAAGATTAAACGTTACTTGTATCCGTATATACACATATATATGTATATACGTTATTAATTATAACGTTATAACTCTGGCGCGTGTTGAAAGGTGCTAATTATACGTCTAGGAATATGAATAATATATTATACATACACCCTGATCATAAATTCATAACGCGTTAGGAAATTTTTCATATACTACCTATGCATAGCTAGGTATATATAAATATAATATGTATGTATATAGAGGTACTAACGATCAATATATATATTTGCATTATATCTAGATATATTTTTTTTTTCTTTAACAAATTATAAATAACCCTTTAAATTATTGTAATTTTGATTTCGTACCATCTCGTTACGAAACGTTTATGTCGTCGAAACGATTTTCTCTCAAGCGTACGTGTCTCCCACTGCTTTGGTGTGGCCATCATTCAATTAGAATTATTTAATAATTCATATATTCACAGCTGTGTTCCAATTCCATTATTAATACATTATATACACTTCACTAGTCGCATTTCAACATCGTGCAAATTATTATCATCGTCATTATCATCGTTATATTATTTCGAGACTATAAAATTTTCTCTCTCCGTGTATATACTACGCGTTTTCCGTGATAAATTTTGTTTCTCTGTTCACCGTATATTTTAATCGAAACAAAATTGACAAATAAATTTAAACCGATAAATTGATACACGAAACTATATATGATTGAATTATCAAAAAAAAAAAATTATAATTTCAATGCATCGCATAATTATTATCATATTTCTGTACATATACGAAGACCATTTTCTCTATACGCGTCTCGAATGAAATTATTCAACGAACTGTATACTTTTTTGTTAAACATCGCGATATTATATATCGAGACGCTTTTTTTCTTCATCTTTTCGTTTATTTTCAGTTATTATTCGATCCCCGAGCAATAGATCATTTATTTTTATTATGGATTTTTTTTTCTTCAGATTTATTGTATTGTACATGATAATACATATATAGGGTTGTTCGATTGGTTATTATACATAATATCCGTTCTATCGGGATATAAAAGTCCATTGCACTTTTAAAATCGCAACAATCACATTATACCGCGCTGCAGTCAGCTATAGAAGAAGATCCACTGCACACACTGCTGCAGTTGCTGTGCACCAGCTAGAACCGAGATTCTTGAACTGCGGTATAGCATAGCAATTGTGCGATGAAATAACCGCGGGGGCAATATATGTACGAGTATGTACGTTACATACATACGTACACTAGATATACATAGTTATACGTTTGTATAGGTACATACATATGTATAGATTGTTTGTGGTATTCGACGGTGAATTCCGTATAGTTTTATATTTAGAACGTTTCCGTTTCCATTCGATTCAAAAACTGTCCCGAAATAAATATGTGTATATGTATATGTATATGTATATGTATAATAGACATATACATACAAATATATACTTCAATTGATTATTGACACGGAAACGATTGACAAATAATTTCAGTAATTAGAGTAAAGTCATCGATGATAGGCATGCCGTGACCACGAGCTAATTTATATACAGTATAAAGTAAAATTGAAAAATTTCGTTGCAATTTGTTCAATTGATTGATAATTATTAACAAATATTATCGATAAACTATGTATATTTGGGGCATTTCTCGCCAACTCGACCAACGTCTGACCCTGACCATCTCGGATTTTATTCACACTTTTTTTCAAAGAGTTATCTGCAGGTTCAGGACCTCAAAAAATTTTCTTATGAATTTTTCTTCATAATTACTGTTATTTATTTATGATTTTTTAAATGGACTCAAAGTTAGCCCCGTTTTAAAATTCTGACAAAATTCAGAAAAATTGTATAAAATGTGAGGATCATTTTAAGCCATTTATACATATAGAGTGCAGTCAGTAGTATAATAGAATCTCACATTTTATACAATATGTAGCTCCGTTATATAAGAAAGTGCAAAATTTATGTATATGCGCCTATAGGTAAAGGTATATATCGTGATACATATGTATATGTGATGTGCTTAAAGCGTGCTCCTGCATTGTAAAAGATGCTCTAGAACTTCTTTGAGGATATACAGAACGGAACTTATCTTTGCTCTTGTAAATCGAGCAAGTAAGACGCGGTAAGCGTAAAAAGCTAAAGCTCGTTTTCATCTCTTTCTACTTCTTTTACTTCTCCTTCTACTTCTCTTTCTCCTTCTTCTTCTTCTTCTTCTTCTTCTTCTTCTTCTTCGATGCAGTGTTTACGTTAGCGGTGCTTTGCCCCGGCGAGTGGAAGCTTTCGATAGCACATTTATAGAATACGCATACTGCAGCAGCAGAGAGAGAGAGAGAGAGAGAGAAAGAGAGAGCTTAAGCGAGCAATTATCTCTCACTGCACTTCGATACGATTTATATCTAAAAAATTTTACGTTTTAGGAATAATTCTAACAAATATTATTATGATCATGATCTTCTTTCTTTTCTTTTTCTACTTTTCAAAGATTTTCAAAATAAAATTCACTCTTCAAAAAAAAAAAAAAACGTTTATTTGTAAATTGGATAAAAAAAGAAGAAAAAAATTTTTCGAAATCCCTGAATTATTATTGTTATTATTTTCGGCAATAATTTTATGCCGCGCGTCTATATCTGCCCTTTTTTTTCATTCTCTGATAAAAAATTGAGAAAAAAAGAAAGAAAGAATGAAAGAAAAAATGGAAACAAAAGAAAATTATTGTCAGTCTGATATGTCGGGCAGAGACGGAGGGAGGGAGGGACAAATCGTGATACGATTTATAGTGACTGCAGACTGAAGCAGCAGCAGCATTCCCGACACCAGAATACAATGATTTTGACTATAACCAAACGCGCTCTTACAGGTATATATGTATACATAGTTATGTACATATATACATACCAATGTAAAAGCGGTAAAAATCCGGTGTATTTTTTTTCAAGGGCTTTTCAGTCTCCAGTTTGCCTAACAACAGCCCCCGTTGCTTTTATCGAAAACCCCTCGTTCCTGTATACGGGTATATAGGTTTAGAGAGAGAAAGAGGACGAGGAGCCCACCCTGACACTCCATATCCAACAGCATTACGATTTCCATGACACAATAATACTATACGCGACCGTCATTGAACTGTACTCTCAATAAACACCTATAACACCACAAGTGGGCCTTGGGTGGATGGTGCAGCTTATACCGAGGTGTTGAAAACACAATTGCTCTATAGAAACGGTGAAACAAAAATAAAATAAAATAAAGTAAAAAAAGAAAGAAATAAAAAGCCCCAATCGATATCTGTGTGTGCAAAAAAATTGGGATCGAAGGAATTTCAATAAAAATGACAGAAATTATAATTTTTTTTTTTTAGATATCGCGGTTTCTAGTGACATTGATGACAAAAAAAAACACCAAAAAAAAATGAAATGAAACGGATGGGAAAAACGGGAGAGAAAGGGAAAGAGATAAAGAAGGATGTGCGCTTATACGTCAGCCTGATGATACGTTACAAAGAAAATACACGTATTCCACTTTTTCGCGAGCACTGTTTCTCTATTTTTTATTCATGCCTCCGGCTCGGCTGTCTTCCTATACGTGTGATGGAGGAGATGGAAGAGGAGAAGGAGGAGGAGGAGGAGGAGAAGAGAAAAAAAAGTGTAGGTGTAGTCGTAGGTGTAGATGGATGCTAGAGCAAGCGAGAAAGTATGGGGAAAACATCGGTTCACTGTAAAAGCAGACAAAAGCGCACAAAAGCAGGCAGGGCCCCCTACACACACCTCCTGGCAATCGCTTTCAACAATTTTTTTTTTTTTCACAACGGATGTGGAAGTGAACCGAGAAACGGCACACGCAACCTCATCTAAGTTATATATACATACGTACATACACACATTATTACATAGATTTACACCTCAAAGTGTCAAGGGGTTTTTTTTTAACTGCACCTGGACACTTGATCAAGAAATCGAGTGTCCTTTTTTTACTTTACTTTACTTCTTGTCTTATTTTATTTATTTATTTTTTTCAATATTTCTCTTCGGTTTGATCATTCTTCTGCGTATTTCAAATTATACTTCAGATGTATCGATTTATGTATATCTATACCAATAATAATCAAGATTATAATAAATGAGGTTCTTCCACCCCGTTTCGAACGGTCAAAAAGTTGACCGATCCCGAAAAAATCATAATTTTGTCTTATTACACAAATATACATCGAAAGAATTTATGTGAATTTATTCAGAATTTTTGGATCGAATTTTCCGAATTTTTTCTAATTTCAACTTGTTTCTACGAATCTCCGTATCTCAAAAGTATAAGATCATATAAGAAAATTTATAAGACAAAAAAACTTGCACTTTGAAATCAACTTTCTGAAAAATTTTTTTTTGGGAATGTCTCGAATCCCAAAAATACCAATTTTTATCAAAAATACACAAAAATATTTTTTTTTCAACCAATCACTTTTGATTTGCCTCAAAAATTTACAGAAAATATTCTCAAGTGTTTACAGCACCTATATGTATATTTTTTGAAGATGGTTGGCTCAATCGTTTGGAAGCTATATTCATTATATGCTTAATATGCTTTATTAATTCTTTTTTTTTTCGAAAAATTTTCCAAACATTTGTTATATATCTGTACACAATAATCATATGCTTATTGATTAAAATTTTATCAACAGATTTTCAATATCCTTTAAGTTCTATACCTTGTATATAGGTATAGAGAGATTCTGGTGAACTTGAACCGGTAAAACAAGTTGTTTGTATTTATACAGTCGGTTCTCGACTCACTATAACTTACGGCGGATGCATGCATGCATCCACGTGGTTATTTCACGTGAGAGAAGGGTACTTACTTCAACGTACGGTATATAACACAGATAGACATACGTATACGCATATACGTGTTAGCGGGTGTAATGTATAAATTCGTGTGTGTTCGCAGGCTATGTTTTAGACCAGACACGGAAATCTCAAGAAAGATGCTGGGAACAAGGTTATTATTATCAATATTATTATGATTATTATTGATTTTCAGTGTCGGAAAGAAAACTGCGATCGATCGAGGAAATTAAAATATTAACAAATTTCCAGAAGATATGTACATAGAGAAAAGAAATTCAAAGTTTTGTTAAATTTATAACGAAATAAACGAAAACTATCACATATTATGCCTATGTACGAGTATATATGTATATAGGTATATATACAGGATGAGATAATTATTTTATTATATACATATGCGGGTGTGGCCTATAGGTATACTTGACGTGCCGAAATAAATTTCCGTCGTTGAATTATTATTCAAATAATTGATCAAATAATTAGACTGGATGGTCTGTTTAATGAGGGTCTCCGTTCGCGTGCTGAAACTTTATTACGCTCTAGAGACCCCGTATACATATAGGCAGGGTCGTCGCAGCGTATAGTCTAATAAAACTATATATAAGACTAAAACTGACCATTTTATTAGGGTACAATTTTCAGCTTCTGATGTAGCTGTACCATATATGCCTCTAATTATGTTCTTGACTCTAATTCATCTGTATGAGACCTTTTTTCAATTTTTTTTTTTTTTATATGTGTAGGTATATATGAATTTTTTTTTTTTCTTAAGCAAAAATTTACTTCTTAGAAGCTTTGGATGTTCTTCCCGGTCAAAATAACACAGAAAAGCACAATCTATAGAAAAATACGATTGTTCACTCAATTGATTGATTTTTTTGCTGCTTTTCGAAATTTTTTTTTTGCAACGAGGAAAAATCATTTTGCAAGATTTTGACACTTGCATTCGAATTATTTGAAGAATCGTGATTTTTGTTTTTTATTTTCAAAATTTTCTTTACTTTGATACGTCAGAAAAATATCTTCAGAATTGTAGAGAATGAATGATATCGAAGAAACGAGAAAAATAATATATAATATACCTATATTCATACATAATATATGGACGTATATATTCTGGGGGTAATTTTGGGGTATAAGGATTTCCAAGCGACATGGGTCATAGGCGTATAATCCGTGCGGTAAGACCTATAATACCTACGTATGTAATATAAGTACATACGTATACGAAATGCATTCTGGGGTATATATGGCCTATTATATACAGCACAGACGAGGCTACGTTATATTATATTATATTTTATTATATATTATATGATATTATGTTATAATCGGTACGTATAGCAGCAGATATTTACAATTGAATTACGTAAATGGTATACCTATATAGATATACCCATATATCGTAAATATCCCTGGCGATTCCGCAATGGGAATATATATATATATATATATAACGATAACTCTGTATATTATATATAGGTATATATAGCTATAGGATACACCGCGTAACAAAATTTATGATCATGTAGGTATCTACCCTTATACTATCTGTATTGTATGTAACTTACGTATACATATGTATATGTATATGCCTATCTGTACTGTATATATATACAGGCGAAATATGCTTCTATTATTTTACTCGAAAACAATGAAGGGGGTGCGAATACCGCGAGCCGACCGAAACGGAGCGACGAGGGATTTGCGAGTCGCGCTCGCTGAAAAATGAGAAACAAAATTGCATATCGCAGAAAACAAAAAAAAAAAAGAATCATAAAAAACGCGCGGGGATCCAAGAGGAGAAAAGGCAAGGCAAAACAAAAACTATAATTGGAAGTATAGAATTGAAGACAGAAAATATTATTTTTGGGTAGATTTGTCTTCCGTTCCGTTTCATCAAAAACGGGGCAAAAATTTTGAGATAAAAACCTTTGGAAAAAAAATTTGCAACACTGTTTTTGGTCCTGGTTTTTTCTTTTTTCCTTTTTTTCTTTCCATTCTTCAGAATGGTAAGATCCGGGATTAATCAGTAACGTAAAAATGTGAGAGAGAGGAAAAGAAAAAAAAAAATATATATATATATCGTGATTTTGATTTCCGAACTTTGGGTCTAATTCTTACGTTTACGATAAGATTTTGACGAGATTGCGACCCCGAACAAACAATTACTTAATCCGCATGGCTCGTAAAAACGTAGTGAGTAAGTAAGTAAGTATATAAGTAAGGTATGGGTGCGTCGACGTGGGTGCGGACATTTCGTCAAATTGCCTCACGGAGAGAATCGTAAACAAGTCAATTCCTATATACGTTAGCTATGTATATATAGTCCGGGAGGTAGCGTCAAATTTCACCGGACCATTTTACCGAGGATGAATTTTTTAGTGAAGGCTTTTGTTATACTTTTGAGCCAAAATATCCATGTTAGCTGGACCAGATCCGTGACTTAAGATTGTGGGAGGCTGCGCATCTCGTAGGGAAAATAACGATTCTCGGAGTATTTTACTGAAGGTCATAATTTGCAGTTAGCTATATGATTAAATTATAATCGTGAAAAAGCATGTTAGCTGCATAATTTCTGTGATTTAACTAGTTAGCTGCGCGTATGAATATGTAGGAAAAATTTTGAAAATCGGACCATTTTACCGAGGCTGAAAATTATATACTGAATAGTAATCAGTTTGAAAATAATAAAAAATCATGTTAGCTGATGCTCAGGTTTGATTAAACCTGTTAGCTGCGCTTCCTTAGTCAGTGCGCGCTTGGACCATTACTGTGAGCGCTGCTCCGATTCACTTCAATATTAATTCATTTTCAACATCCTTTTTTATTGTAATTCATGATAAGAATAAATATATTATATATCAACATCAGAACGATGAAAAAAATTGAATTATAGATTGATAAAAATCAATCGATTTACGGTTATGGTATTATTGATATTTTGGATTGCTATACTCAAAATAAAATGTAAAAACTTCAAATTTAGAATTTTTTAATGTATAAAAGCTGCAAAAATATATATCATATATACATTTATATGAACACATCATAAATGTATATCGATTAATTTAAATTAATTATTTTCTTATGATTCATCAATCGGAGTCGGAATCGTTTCCGTCATCCTCTTCAGAGCTGCTATCTGACAGTTCATCGATGTCAGGATGTTTCTCTGCTTCCTGTTGGTCATCATTTACGGAATCTTCCAGTGTGTCTAAAAATAAACATTATTATAAATTTTCAATTTGTATTTAATAGCATAACGGACAATTTGAAACAATACCTGTTATTTCAGTGGCAATTTCATCGATCCGAGGCAATTGATCTCCTTCAAACCAAATGAAATTGTATTTGTTATCTTCTTCTTTCCATCCGAATTCTTTTGGAGATGATAGTGTCGGTATGCTCAGGTGGGCGTTGCTCCAAAGTTGAGCGATGTAAGAAGTTCGTAGAATTTGCTGCCTTAGCTCGGACTTACATGGAGGAAGCATCGACCCTTCAAAATTCTGATCCAATTTCAATACCTCATCTTTATCATTAAATTTGTATGCTTTCATGAATGTTGCAGCACGGGAAACATTTATATCATTGATCTTATTATGTCCATATATCCGGCAAACAAATTCTTCAACCTCAGAAAAATCGTAATCTTCTAAATCCTCGACAGATAGCTGTGATAAGTTCATCAGCGCTGAAATATACTTTGGCGATTTTCTCAGCAAATGAAGCGGCTTTTTCTTTCCTTTTCTATAAAAAGCTGGATTGAAATCACACCCAGTCAGAGCATGAAAAGCTGGAAGAGCTTTGCACAAGCTTTCTCCTAAAGTTTCATACAGCTTCGTGACATCAACGTATCTGCGATTATTACCAGTCCCCACTAGAAACTGAATATGCAAGTTTCCCTTCAAAGCATGCATATTTCCAAGCAATATAATCAATATATCCGTGTCTGAACATCTCACTGTAACCTTTCTATCTAGATCTATCTGGCATATATGATATATGATCTTAGTATCAGCCTCTTCCTGCAATGGGCACGAAAGCTCCTCTTCTATAGTTTTTATAACTTTGTTGTCAGATACAGTGAATTTCAGACAGGACTCGTAATTCACGAATATATTTTTGTTACCGATAAAAGCAGCCATGTAGTCTTGTGACCAATCATCGCAGAGAAATTTCACGAGAGCATCTTTGAAATATATGTTTTTCAATTCATTTGAAAAATTTGAAGGACGTTTTTGCTCTGGTCCTCTTATATCAAACTTATTCCCATGTATCCGTCCTCTCAATACATGTTCGCTATCTTTGATTGACGGTGTGAAATAGCGATCAAAGACGATCACTATTTCAGATGCATTGCTCGCTGTAAATGCTTTCAATATTTGTTTGGAGATACTTCCAAACGTCAGAGGTAGATCTTTCATTTGATGAATTACAAAGAATCCATCGAAAATCATGATGTCACATACCTCACACGTGTCGGATACCAATTCATCTTTTATCTCATTCTCCAAAACTTTGAACAGCACAGATTTGTCCGTCTTACATATTGCACCGTCTACATGGCACAAAGATAGCGGTATTGGTGTCAACGGATATGACAACACCGAATTTAAATCCAAATTTTTCTCTAAGGATAGTCTGAGCAATTTCCCGAATAGATTACGCTGCATTTTTATCTCAATAACTTTTCCATGCATTGCTATTTTCTTCTTAGCCACAGCATCAACGAACGTGAGGATTGAATTTTTCTTTATAGGATTTTCAAACCTACTTTCATCTCTACAACATTCTTCAATGAACTTATCTCGCTGCTGTTGTCCTAAATTAGTTGCATTAAGCAAAAATTTCTCTATTCTTTCATTAACTGATTGACCTGTCGAAATATTATAGAGTGAATTTTTGTCAAGATCATCGGAGAACGGATTGATGTTCTGTTTGATGTGTGTCATGAGATTTTGTAGTTTTGCTGAATGTTTTTTTATTCTGCTGATTTCAAGGTCAGCTGTCACATCTTGATTTTTTCGCAGACCTGCTCTATCCATCACGTGGCTAATAATAGAAGATCTTATACTGTGACTCTTACACCAACGCTGCCGAGCTGAGATCGTATTTGTCAAGTAACTTATACCAGTTAACTTATTTGCAGCGTCAGCGTTTATTGTTTGTTCGAGTGTTAGATCGATTGGTTGTCGCGAAAATGGTTTAGGAGTTCTTTTGACACCAAAAGATCCTTTTTCCAGCTGTAGTTCCAAGCCAGGGTGTGTTTGTTCCACTTTTATAAGTTTTTCATGGTAGAGTACAGTGTATCGAGAATAGTTTTGCTGATTAAAACAGAAAAACATACTCCCGATTAAAGGTAGTACGTATTTGAGAATTTCAAAATTGCCTAGTCGAATACCATAATTCAATATCAGATAATAATCGATGTATTCGACATACATCATATAAAACTGTGCAGTTTTTCCATGTTCTCCAAGTAGTGTTTTGGTCCTGTAATCTTTGTATTCATCAAGAATCTGTATTATTCTTCTATTTTCAATTTTCGGATTAACCGATTGAGTTTTCGTAAAATCTACCAAATAACTCTTCAAGTCATCGTTAATTTCGATTTCACAAATAGCTAAAAAGTTTTCGAAGTGGAGAATTTGTAGGGCTAGTGATAATAAAGGATGTAGTTTTTTGCAGCGATTGAAATGTTTTCCGGTAAGGAAAGTATTAACTGAACCACTTGCTAATATTTCGCTATTCACCATAATGTTAGTTATCCCACATCCATCTATAAATTTCCCTACAGCTTTGAAGAAAGCCATCATCACATGAAAAGTTCCAACATGAATAAATAATCTATCGAATTTCGGTTTCTCCATACTTTGAATTTGAAGAGCGATTTTGGCAATCGCTAAATCGTATGTTACTTCTATATAATCCATATGACACTCCACCGCCGTTTTCAAAGCTTGATGCATTGTTTCAAGAACAACAGCATTATTTGTCGGTGAAGAATTTATTGTTGTTAAGTACGATACTTTCTGTTGAACGCTCGTATCTTTGTGTATCAAACTGTTAAAACCAACCCATGCTGGTGTACCAGGCAATTTTGATTGATGGCACATCATCCAAGTATGAAACAGATTTCTCAATGCTGGAACAATATCATCATCATTTGCTCGCAGATTACTATGAAGATCCAACAACTTTTCTTTGTACTTCGGTTTTTTATTATACGGAGCTAATTCAAAAGTGACAGCATCTAATGACCGTTGTCTTTTCCTCGATGGCCCTGCAGGTAGACTCTGTTCAATATCGGAACTTTGCGTATTTGTAGTGTCAGAATTTTCCTCCAGTTGTGAAACATCAGTTAAATTTTGAAATATTATTCCAACTGTGTCATGTAGCGTATCTTTGCCAGTACTTGTATCCACATGACGATCAAAATTATTGAACGCAAGCCCCGTTTGTAAATTCGGAAGACGTACGATATCCTCCGGGCAAATATCTGATTGAGACATTGAAGACAACGTAGCCTCCGTTTCTAACTCTTCAAGCACTGTATAGCTGCAGCAATGTCCAAGTCTATTAAGTATATTAATCACTTGTTTACTATTTGTTAAACTTTTCATAGTCATTCCTAACGTTATGTGCTTTGATGTCTTCAATGTTCCATTTGATACTGCATAGATCAGATCTTCGGAAAACGAATTGGCAAGTCGTTGCTTCATTTCACTAATTCTTCTTCGAGCGCTTGTAGATATCAACGTCGAATAAAAATCTCTAATTATATCTGGAACAGTGCATTCTCCCGATATCAAATTTGTCGCTGTTACTCTATCAGGTAATGATTTTTTCTCTATCTTGGTGATTTCCGATCGTAAGATCATCGCTGCTCTATTGAGAATATCTCTTTTCTCGATATTATCGAGACTACTCTTCAATAAAACTCCACTAAATGGCTTGATTACTTTTTTTTTCTCCAACGAAACAATTGCTATTTTCCTGGGAAACAATGCTAATAACCTTTCCTCCAGATCACGAATTTCAATTACACCTACATAATTTGGCAGCTTTGTTTTAACATGATCGACGTACATTGTTTTCAAAAACGTTAAAAAATAACACTGTCCCAGTCTTATAACGTTTTCTTCAACGTATTCAGCAACAACATTGAAAGCACTTTTATGAGTATTCCTATTCTTATGCCACTCGGATTTCTCACTTCGCTCATTATCCTTGCTGATTACCTGGTTGTGAAGGGATCTTTTGCAGTGTGGGTGATAATATATCGCCTTATTCAGAGCTTCCTGTGTTGACAATCTGTCCAGCAAGTCAGTGTTTTCACTATCTATCGCGTAAGATTTCAAAGTCCTTATGGTATCTTTTTGACATACAGACAAAGGTTGATCCCGCCCCTTGATTCTCTTTCTAGCTTTCGTACAAATAATGCACATACATCGTTGTGATTCATTACTTTTATCATCTGTAATCTGTGATGTCAAGTCATCGCTTGAAATTGATTCATCGTCATCTTTCTCTCTCTCAGATTGCGCTACTTCCATTTCATCGACGATTTTTTCCTGAGTAACCGAGCTTTGACTAGAACTGAAAACATTATAAAATTGTCAAGCATTAACAATTTATAATTTCTAGATTTTCATTTGAAAGAACAACATTATAATGAAATTAATCTTGAAAAATCCATTTATTACCGAACTATAAATATATATTGCAGCTGTGATTGGAAAAATTTAAGAGTACAGAGAGAATCTTTCTATGAAAACATCCATTTTGATTAGTAGATTATATTGACTTTTAAAACAGAATTAATTCTACTACATTGGAAACTCAAAGGATGGAATCAAATAAAAACAAAATTTATCGATTGCACTAAATAAAAAAAAATGGTGTTCTCTCCATTAATTTTGTTGTCTTACGCAATTTTTACCAAATTAAATTGCTATGATTATGATACTCTATTTACGTTTCCCCTATTCAAATACATCTATACTCCAGCGATACTAATACTGGTCAAGCAAAAAATAATTGTCAAACACTAATATCATGTACATCTACAAATACGAAGGTCAACGCGCAAGCGAAAAATCCTGGTGTATTTATCTGCGTTAAATTGTCGTGTGATGTTGACGGGCGGGAGAGCGCACACATACATAACTAAGATAATATATATCGAACAGGCTAGACAGCGCGGCGCCTCGATTATGTAATATATTGAAACGAAAATTTAAATCTCCATTCTAGTACACTGTCAGCTGAGTCATAAATATGCAGCTACATTCGTAAATGAATTTTAGAAAGTAATGTTAACAACTACAACAGTCTTACTGAATTTAAAACTACAATACTCCAAACAGCATTTGATGAAAAATAGCTGGGAAATCTGGAGTTTACAGAGCAAAACAATATTTATATATTCATATATGTATTTATGATCACGCCAATAAAACGTACCTATTATTTGAAAAATAATGCAATAATCTATGAAAAATACGGAAACGATAAATACTCTTCTTATGACTGTAATTACCTCGGTTCATTTGTCGTTGATACTTCAGCTCTCAAGTCACAAGTTTCTGTTTCATCAGCATTCGATTTTGATTGAGACTGTCTGTGTTTTGGTGGAAGAGCACAAAATCTTTGGTAACAATTTCGATGAAACGCATGATTTTCTCCAACTTTTTCCGGCAATAGTACATCACTTGATGCTAGATGGTTTTGCTTCCGTATTAACAATACACTTTTGCACTTATTTAGAGTAATTTCACTGAGTTCAGTTAGTGGTTGACTTTTTTTCGAACAGAATATACAAACTGGCATCGTGAATCACAACATCCGAACAGTAACAAGCTACACTAGGCACTGCTATAGTGTTATATAAAGCGGTTAGAAGCGCTTCAATTTCGGAGTGGACAGATGTTTGGATACAGCAGATGTTTTTCGAACGTTGTGTAGAGAAGGATCCAGGTAGCTGACCTTTGAGGAACTCCGAAATTTCCAAAGAATGAGATTACGACATATTATTCTTTTAAAAAACATAGATTATAGTCAGGAATCGACTGATTTTTATCAATCTAGTGTAGATTTATAGTGCATTTATCCTCATTATATAAAATAAAAAAAAGGTTGGTGAAAATAATTTGGGATGAATTAATACTGGAGTGAATCGGAGCAGCGCTCACAGTAATGGTCCAAGCGCGCACTGACTAAGGAAGCGCAGCTAACAGGTTTAATCAAACCTGAGCATCAGCTAACATGATTTTTTATTATTTTCAAACTGATTACTATTTAGTGTATAATTTTCAGCCTCGGTAAAATGGTCCGATTTTCAAAATTTTTCCTACATATTCATACGCGCAGCTAACAAGTTCAATCACAGAAATTATGCAGCTAACATGCTTTTTCACGATTATAATTTAATCATATAGCTATCTGCAAATTATGACCTTCAGTAAAATACTCCAAGAATCGTTATTTTCCCTACGAGATGCGCAGCCTCCCACAATCTTAAGCCACGGAGTCGCGTCAGCTAACATATTGTTTCCTCACTTTTAGAGAGAAAACTGAGGTATGAAAGGATGGATATTCTCAGTAAAATCACCCATGAAAATTTGACGCTACCTCCCGGACTAATATGTACTGCAGATACTTATATAGGCTTGGTCCCTTTTTATAGTCCTCGTGATCTCGGCCTACGGTCTGTAAGAGTCTAGACACTAACGAAAGAAAAGGAAAAATAAAAAAAAAAAAAAATCTTGTATTACATAGTGGCGACAGAATTTTGATTTCTGTCAGGGATATACGGACACAATTTTTTTATTACATTAAAAACTATTGTCCTGGATATAGTTGAGCTGATTTGCTAGTTTTGAAAGTGAATTTACCTATAAATACAGTTGGGATAATTTCAAAGCCGGACGTTAATGGCAAAAATTATATTTCCATTAATAAATCCTAGAATGTCTCAAAATGAAATATTCTGTGAATATGTTTTCAGAGAAATTACGTGGGTATGGGTACTGTATGGAGTTTAGACCGACGACCGTATATTATAGAAATTAATCAATCAACAGGTTAGCCGTGGGTGGCATTATTCAAAGTTTTCTGAATGAGTTGAATTATATTGCGAAAATGAAAAAAAAAAAATCGAGAAGTCTGTATTATACGTACGTATCTATATACCCATGCAGTAATCTCTGGGCTTATCGTATTTGATTATAAAATACCGTATGAACCCGGGGACCGGATTTCCAAAGTTCCGAAGGGTCGAAACTATAACGAATTCGATTTGGACGGTTTGGAATTTTCAGAAACGTTAAAATTCGGAAAGATCGGTAGGTATGGAGACAGCTAAGATCACGAGATGAGTAAACCTGTGATGACATATAAATTTTGAAATAAAGTAGACAGGTGTATGTATATACGAATAATAGAAAAATGTGCAGGGTTGTCTCTGAAAATTCCCCTGTTTTTTTTTTTCTCGCAATTTCATTATTGTAACCGATTCCATTAACGATAATATCCGCTATCTGCAACACGATATCACCGCGAGGCCTTGCTGCACCAAGCGGAAAAGAGCAAGCCTTAGGGAACACCGCAAAAATCCCCGTAAAACTTGCAAAAGGGTTGAGGCTAACGCGAAAAACCTTTTAAAAAGCGCACGAGTTTATACATGTATAGATATACACATATGTATATTATACCTATGTACGAAGAAAAACAAAATACCTCACGTTTCACCCCGCGATCGAATAAAAAGTAAGCTTCTCAAACCGATATTTACGAATATACGTATATAAATACGTATAATACGCTACAAACGCCTAAGTACGATGAACTGCAATATTTTGCTTATCACAACTAAAAATTTTTCTTCTGTTTTTCAATCATAGAATAATTTTGTTTTTTATATATATATATTGTTTTTGGAAATTCGTGAATTTAAATTCGACCTAATTTTTGACTGACCACCTGAATAAAATTCTTCACCGTGCTTGATAATATTTTTAATAATTACAAGAAATTTCTCTAAACTGAAGAAAAGTTAGGTCAAAGAAAAAAAAAAAAAAAAAAAACAGATTTTACGTAGTTTTTTTTCGGATACTGTAGGTAATTATTATTTAGTATATAATATATATATTATATAGTAGCACGATCTGTTCATTATAATAACTTAAGGAATTTCCGTTTGACCGGTGCCAAGCACGAGCTCCTATCGTGGGAAAGTTTTTGCTACAGCTGTATGCATGATGATCATGCGGAGCTGCAGTATGTATAGTAGTAGATACAAGACTGGACAATCATTTATAAAGATATCTACTGAGGTAATAGACATGTATGTATGTACATACATAAATACATCTATATACATACACAAGTATAGTAGAAACGTATCTACGTAACCTGTAACTAAAAACTTGTATGGATAAAGATGTGAGTGTGTAAATATGTGTAGGTTTTCAGACACGATGGTCGGTTTATGTTATATATGCAGTAAATATTCCGTATATTAGTGCATTAGTACATACATATATATTTACGTATGTATATAGGCACAAGCTCGAGACTGCACCCACGCCTCAAAGGTCAAAGGTTATAATTAAACATCCTGACTCACGCGTTTATATGAACACATCCAACACATATGTACATACGTGTATATACGTATATGTATATATATACACTACTTCATCCAGCCCCTCTTACGTTTCTTCTCTTACTTTTAGATACATAAATCGCCTCTAGCAGCTCTGACGTCATTTTTACCATTTTCATTTCCGCTGAAGTAAGCCCCGAAGAAGATTCCCACGTGATAAGTCAGGCATTTATCACGGTATCATATACATATAGGTATATATAGTCATACATCATCGGGTAAATAACGAAAACCAAAAAAAAAAAAAATATATATATATAGACAGAAATAGAAATACTTGTGATATGAAATTTTTGGAGTTTGTTTCGTTATTCATTTTCTGGCACAGAAAAACCAAAGAATCAAAATTCCTGTTCCTTGTTAGAAAATAATGAAGTTATGGTGTAGACTACAAGTTTGTCGGATAAATTTAAAGAACAATATACATATGTAACATATATTTGCCCGCATTATATGCATTCGCATCATGAAGATAAAAAGCTTCGTTTTGCACGGCAGCAGCAGCATGCAGCAGCAGCAGGAGCATCAGAGTGAGCAGAAGAAGTGGAGGAAGAAGGATAAAGGGGACAGACGTGCAGGGTCGTCGTAAAATATCCCTGCACCGATTGTCTGGTAAATTCGAGGGAGAGACAAGCCTGAGTGACTCACTTGCCATAAAACAGAACTTGTGCCACCCTTCCTTTCCCTGCACCCATGCACAGTTTCACGGATTAGGGTTTGTCCCTTCTTCTTATTCTTCGGCTATACTACTACTACTACTACTACTTACTTCGTCGCTTAGTCTTGATCGCGCTTCGCCCTCCAAAACTTTCCTTTCCACTTTATACCAGCCAAATTTTCCCTTTCTCTCCTTATCTTTCCTTCTCTCTTTTTGTCTATGTCTCAAAACTTCGCCATGACAGAATCAAAAATCCTTTTTTGTTTTGAAATATTCAGAAAAAAAAACGTATAAAATCGTTTAAGAATCATCTCGATGATATCTGAAGCCGCAGTTTTGTCATCTGCAGCTCCGAGAACCGTGTTCCTATATTTCATCTAATTTTTTCCTCTCTTTTTTTTCATTTTTTAACATAGTTATCTGCGCCAACGGAAATGGACTTGGCGTTCTTCGACGTCAACTAGTAAAACCTTTTATACTCTCTCGCCCCTTAACAGAGGCGTGATATCCGTATATACGTCATATAAGGTATAGATAGGTATTATATACGTATAGCTCGGTTATACACCGCTAAAAAAAAAAAAAATAAATAAATAAATCCGAGATTTATTTTTAGACTGATAACGATGATTTACAACCCTGTCAGCGACTAGCGAGAAATGAGACGAAAAAAAAGCAAAGGAGAATGGGGATGGGGATGAGAATGAGGAGTCAGTTCAACGAAGTATAATCGCGAAATGACGTCACGTTCGCAATAATTACACTGACTGACTGACTGAGAGATTGACGATTTAAATACCATTTATTAAGAGCGAGCGATGAACCATAAATTACACTTTGATCTATGGCTTCTTATTTTTCCTCTTCTTTTTATTCTTATTCTTATTCTTCAGCGAATGACGAGTATAACAAGTTAATAAAATAGTTTCATCCAATATGGATGTATCTACATATTAATTCCGCTACGGTCGTGTGTGTTCAATTCGCAACGCTATATTTGCATATCTAAGAATGAGAATAACTGCAATAATAATAACATAGTGCTTAATTCACCGAGAGAAAGAGTTTTTATTTTATTTTATTATATTCTATTCTTGAGATATATTCTTCTCCTTTTTTATTCAGATTCTCTGTTTCTCTTTCTCTTTCTCCTGCTATTTTTCAATGGCAATGCCCGACCCTTGAACAATGTTCGTTTATTCTTCGTCTCCCTCCAGGTCCTTCGTCCTTTCGTCAAGACCCTTTCGTCGTTTGATGTTAATTACGAACCGTGGCAAAGTCAGTTCTGAAGTGCCGTTAAACAATCATCTGCAGGGTTGCTGCTTCACCGTTCGAGGATGAGGATGAGGACGAGGAGGAGAAAAAGGAGGCGAAGGACCGGTTCCCTATATATACACGCACACACATATACATACATACCTGACGTATATATATATCTATATAAGACTTTAATCTATGTATAAGTATGCACATATACATATAAAGTAGTTGTAAACACGTATATAGGAGCATATAAAGAATTACGTAGGTACGCGGGGTACATAAATTCACAAACTCCATCTCTTTCAGGGGACTTCGATCAAGCTTAAACGAACGGACGGAAGTCACCTAAATTTACTAACCCGAATTCTTCTTCTTCTTCTTCTTCTTCTTCTTCTTCTTCTTATTATTATTATTATTATTATTATTATCATCAGACAGTTCAATGAGCGCTGCAGCCTCAAATTTTGGATCATTTTTTCTATTGGAATTTCATGAGGTTCGTGTTCGCGAAAAAAGTTTAAAACAAAAAAAAAAAAAAAAAAAAAAAAAACCGTGTGAAAAAGAACAACATAAAAACACTTGAAGAAACTCGAGTGTGTACGTACATTCTTTTGAATTTATCTTTCAACGTTTTTTTTTTTCTTTTTTTTTTTGGTTTCTTCTTCTTCCTCTTCATCTTATTCTTCTTTGATGAGAAGAAGTTCTTTTGACAAGGGATAAAGCGTATATACGGAAACCAAGGCGGAAACGCAAGGGTGTTAAGGAGACCCGAAAACCCGTCGAGATCTCTTGACACACGACGTAGCGCGGTTCTTCCTATAGACATAGGTATACATAGGTATAATTGTACGCGGTTTTCCGAAAAGGAAAAGGTTTCGTCGTCTACGCAGGGTTGATGAAACCGAGTTAGTTTATTGCGATTTTTATCCACAATTTTCACGATCCCCCAAGAAAAAAATATATATATACCATATACCTATATAAGATAAAAATCATTGAAAATGATGAAAAGAGAATAGGAGAAAAAATTTGACACTGCGCAAATCGATGAAAAAAAGTATAATATAACAACAAGTTATCTATACAAAAAAGTGTTGCAGTCTTTTTTTGTTTTTTATGTCAATTGGAATGAAAAAATTTTAATTCAAAATTTGAAAAAAAAATAAATAAATAAAGGTGCGCCTGCAGTGGCACCGCGTGAGAATATTTGGAATATGGTAGATAGGTATATTAGTATTTTTCTCTTTCCTTCTTTTTTTTCCTCTCGGAAATTTTATCGTTCGTAAAGGGGTTTTTTCTTTTTTTTTTTTCATCCCGCTTTAAGATCGAGGGGTAAAAATAGATGGGGGTCTGGTTAGATGCAGGATAACGAGGTCGTCGTCTCGTATAGTAGGATATATAGATATATGTATATACAAAAAGGAAAAAAGGAAAAGGTAAGAAAATGAATGAATAAATAAATAAATAAAAAATACACGACTGCAGGACCCATGGAGCCGTTGTATATAGAAATGAATTTTTTTCACCCATTGATTGTCGAAATATTATACAAAAAAAAAGAAAAAGAATTTGGCATTGACCCACCTCATTTCGGGATCTGAATTCAGAGATTTTTTAAGCTATAAGATCAAGATAAAACGAAGAAATCGATTAATTATTCAATTAAATATAAATAAATAAAAATAGCTTCTTGATTCTTTATTCAAGAATAGCGCGAGAAACTTTTGTTTTCACTTTCGGGAGTCCATGGGAGAGGAGGAAGAGATGGAGGAGATGAAAAGCTCTCGAAATTGGAAGCGTTATATGGCCAGTTCGTATATATACCTAGAAGAAGCCAACTGGGTCGAAGAAAGAAGAAGAAGAAGAAGAAGAAGAAGAAGCAGACAAGCGAGATGTTAGTAATTTACGATACATCTCAGAAGACGATACATACTTTATCTCGAGAAAAAAATTGAATTTTAATGCCAGTCGAGAGTTGCGAAGACGGGGCGGCGCGGCGCGGCGGGACGCACGCCGAGTCGAAAGACGAAGAAGGTGGAGGACGAAAATGAATGAATAATAAAGAAGAGATCAGTATACGTGTATGTATATATCCACCTATATATATATCTATGTATACGCGTTATATACACTAAGCGAAGAGTGAGTAGAAAATCGCCTTTTTAAAACGTTGAAACAAAAAACCGCAGCAGTAAAAAAAAATGATAAATTAAAAGGAAAAAGACGTTGATATGCATAATGTTTGTAATAATAATAATGTAGGCGTGTATGTGTGTGTATCTTACTATCTATGAACTAAAAAGCCTTATGAATGAGGAAGAAGAACAACCCTTTCCGCAGCAAGGCTCACGGGCCAAATTACAAAGTCAAGTAAATTGAGAGCGGAAGAGAGGTTTGTTATATTAAACAAAGCGATGATTGCGGTGTAAATATTTACGTGGCTCACTCAATAAAGCATTTATATAAGGGAGAGTTTCTTCTCTCTCTCTAGTCATTATGTATGCTATATATATATACACCTGTATGCAGATAAATGTATATACATCGTGAAGTATGTTGTATAAAATATTTAAAAGGAATTTTTCTCGAATCTCAATAAATTTGTATCTCAAGGGTTTGGAAAATTCTAATAACCGTCTCAAATGTATATATATATAATAATTCGTGATTTTCGACTATCCGGAATTTTGAAAATTCTGAACTCCAACCCAGCCTCAAGTATTTATTCGTTGATGAATCGATGATCAAAGAATGATTATTTCGCTGTAAGACGTGGATGAGAAGTTTGAAAAATACGTGATTAATGAAAAAGTGAAAAGAAAAAAAAAGGTGAAGAGGATAATAATCGCGAATATAGCAACGAGTGTAAATTGAGTTTCTGAAAAACCACAAAGCCAGCTAGCTCAAACGGCTGAGAAACTACTATGTATACTGTGTGGAACTCGTTGAAAAATAAATACGTAGGTATGTACATACATACATACGTACGTATACGTAATTCATGGTAGGTCCATTCGTTCCACAAAGCGTATACCCAGTGCTTGCTTGGTGCTACCGCTGTTCTGCTGCAGTGGAAGAAGTAATAACAAAAAAAAAAAAAAAGCGAAGGTAAAAAATGTAATAATGGTGCAGCAGGCAGGAGGCAGGAGGCAGCAAACGGGAATAGAGAGAAAGAAATAAATAAAGAAAGAAACAGAGGGAGAGAGAAAAATAGAAAGAGAAAAATATAAGGGGTTCTACTACTCGTAAGTTTTGCCCGACCGTTTAAAAATCTCAATACACACGTATTATATATATGTAGCCCGGGTTGGAGTAAAAAATTATGTTCTGCCTCACTAGTCCGCGGATGCAATTTTACGCACAATTACGTATATGTATGTATAATAACATCCAACGTTCGAGGTAACATTCTTCAGCCAGAAAAAAATTTCGACTGCAACTAGATCGCGATTAATAAATTTTATTTCATCTCATTTTTGTTATCAAACTAATCTGAATTGCACTATTCACCAATCCCGCGCAGGGAATAGAAACTGAGCTTGTTATTTAGCTAAAACTAATGATAAGAGTCGTTTGCAATGTAACAAAAATGATATAATAATAATAATAATAATTCTTGTTCCTCGCACATTTTTTACATATTTCTATTTCAATTCGAATGCTACATATGTTATTGTACTGCTACTGCTGGCGCATCACAGCCTTTCGGCTTTGACACGACACAGATCAACACAGCATACCTATAATACCTATTGAGATAAACGGCTACTGGCAGCATCACAACTCTCGGTCGAGGTTCAGGTGTGGGATGGATATGTGGTAGGTATTTCAAAGCTATCACAGAGAGATAGAGAGAAAATGTGAAACTCAGCTAAATGAACGAGTATCAAGTTTAATGAGAACTGCGAGTCACTGCTGTTTCATTAGTCAACCAAACGCCAACTACCCTTATGTGTATGTATACACGGGTGTAACGTACCCGGCGAGTTTATTCATCGTTACGTACGCGTACGTCGGTTTTAATTTTCGATTTATTTCACTGCTCGGGGTTCGGATAATAGTCGTGGAATTTTCATTGAGTTAATTCAACGCGTACGTTGATGCGATATCGAATTTCTTTAGCCTCTTTTTATTGGATTATATTAATCGAGTTGTATAATATGATACAGATCGCTAATTCTGCTCTTTAATTAACGGATCTGGATATGAACGAACACACGTATCGTATCATAATGTTATTAATTAATGTCTACAAACCTGTCGATGAAACCATCGCCATCACCGTCACAAGCCTGAAAGAGTTTCCTTACACGTTCCTCGTCGCAAATAGAGCCTGCCTCGCTCTCAGCATCCGCTCCTGTAGTCTTCGACATTATATCACTTAACCTTACTTTCTTCGTCGATCACAATAAACGGATAAAACTTCGACATTTTTGGTTATATTCGAAGAATAGGATCGACTTATTTTATAGAAAAAAAATGAACGAACATATTTCGGTTTGTATGTGTGTCGTTTTCATTTCTTGAAAATTATTCTCCTCATTCTTTTTCTGTTTCTTTTCTGTTTTGACTCGGGTCAAACAAAGAGATTCATTCGTACAGTGGGTTTATATTTTAACGATTTTCATTCATTCGTTTATTTACGGATTGTGATAAACTGATTTTAAATCGATTTATTTATCTGTTTTAAATATCACCATTTGTAAAATATCCCGATATTATTTCAACTCGATCGGAATTTTGACACGAATTAAACTAACCACAGAGCGCTTGCACTCAACTCGTGCCAAATGTCACCGAGTCACTAACCCTAACCTCAAATTCCACCCCTAGCCGACACGAGCAATAAAAACTATCGATTACACTTGACGGAATCAAAAACCTTGCTCATGATGGCCGGCGCCATGTTGGATTACCAACAGCGTGCACAAACATGGCGTAGAGTGTATTTCGAGAATCGAGTTTCTAGATTCGAGGTCTTACGTTCTTATCGATTGTCGAGTTTCGAGAGGGATGACAGTCGACTCAACGCGCTTGATATTTGAAATTTGAAATTTGAATGGGTACAGAACACGTGAAATAAAAATAAACGTTATATTTACATACAATGTACAGTAAATATGGTTTTTCAAATATTTCACGATTACTCGGAGGAGTTTAGCTTCTCTTTCAGGGTAGGTATCAGCTTCTTTAATTTAGCCGCTTCGTAGCTAAAACCCCACATTATACATCGGGTGTGTTCCAAAGTGGGCAGCCCGCGTAGATCCGGATCCGTTTCAAACCATTGAATATGTTCATTCTTAATTTTTTCTATTATCGAACGGAGATTGTTGTTCCTTTCGATATCCCAGGTCGTTTTTTTGTCCGGCACTTTTACGGAACGTAGTCTTTTGTAGTCTCCCTCCTCTTCCTCGTAAGCTCTGTAAAAAAAAAAAAAAAAATCCAAACACACGACCGTTAAAATAAAATAAACAAAAATGATTACTTTCTCTCCTCGTAGTTTCAAACTCACTTCAAAAATCCTGTATCTTCAATCTCGTATCTGTCTGCGAGCGGTTTGTACATCTGAACGACATCCAGGGACAGATATCCAAAATTTTCTTTCGACCGTCCGTTTACGTTATAGTCGGTAATCCAGTTCTCGTAAACTTCTATGGCTTCTTTCATGTTTTTAATTTTCGTTTCGTCCTTAGTGCAGGTAATAACTCTCTGGGCTCTTCTGACAAGTCCGTTAATAGCGTGATACTGATAAGTAACATCTCGACCTTCCAGAGATTTCAGACTATTAATGGCCCTTTGTTTGTCCTTGAAGCTGAGTTCGCTTTCTTCCTTTTCTTCTTTATCTACTTTCTCCGCTTTATCAGCCTCCTTTTCTTTCCTCGGAGTTTTTCTTTGCGGTTGATCGTCGCTTTCTTCACTGTCCGAAGAACTGTCGTGCCTTCTTTTAGCGCCCGGTTTTTCTGACTTATTAGATTCTTCGTTCGTATCAGATAAATCCATTTCTTCGGCCTCGCCAGCTGCTTCGAACTTTTCCTCCACCTGTGGAATCAGCTTTTTGAGTTTTGCGAGCTCTGGGCTGTACCCCAACTGGATACAAAGCGCGTGTTCTTTCGTAGGGAATCCCCTGAATATTCCAACGTCCGTTTCGAACCATTGAATGTGCTTAGCCTTTATTTTTGATATTATTATCTTCAACTGACGATTCCTCTCTATATCCCAGGTCGTCGTTGAATTAGGAAGCTTCACCGCTCTCAGTGCTTTGTAATCACCCTTTTCGCTCTTGTATGCTCTGAAAAGAAAAATAGCAAGAAACATTTCAAAAAAGGGGACAAAAGTGCTTTAAAAAAAAATTGAGTAGGCATACTAACGAGTAGAAACTGTCGTCCAGGATTTCGTACTTCTTTGCCAAGGCTCTGAAGCCTTCGACAATTTCTATGGGAAGATATGCGAAGTTTTCTTTGCTTCGATGATTTTCTTTGTAGTCAGTAAGCCAGTCTTCAAAGACCTGTTGAGCCTCGCGTAGGTTGGCGAGTTTTTCCTCATCCTTGGTAATTTGGATCGTCCTTTTAGCCCGGCTTACGAAACTGGTGATTACGTGATATTGGTAACTGACGTCACGACCGTCCAATGCTTTCAGGGTATCAAGAGCCTTCTTTTTGTCCTTAAATCCCATCGCGCTTTCCTCTGCAGTCTCGGAATTACCCTTCGGTTTAGCCATCGCAATTTAAGCTTCGTTGACTCCCTGAATCGAACAGTGGATAATATTCAAATGCGAGAAACTCTAATTCGCGATGTGTAAATATGTAATTACATTTTATTCAGCGATTAGATATATCGGAGAGCGGGTTATCGCTACGTAGAACGAAAAAAGAAAAAAAAAAGAAAAAAAAATTGTCACGATTGTATTAAATCTGTGGAAATAATTCTCCCGCAAGACTTCCACGGCAGATCAATACACACGAGACTTAGCTACGAAGCAGTGAAATCATAACTATATTTGGACGAAGCGCGTTTGCGTACACGTATCATACACAAATTGCGAACGCGTCCCGCCTTCGGGATTCGAACCAACGTGGGCGAGATGATTATCAAAAAATCCCCGAAAATCCACCTACGCTAATCACGAGTAAAACCAGCGGTAACAACTTTCCAATTAGCAAGTAATACCGAAGTCTGGCGAGTAAATTGATGATGTATAAAAAATCACCCACATTTATAGTCGGAAGAAAAAAAAATCTAAGACCCCGAAAAGAAATTTTACCATCGAAATGATCGAGGATCTAATAATTAAATGCCAGATGCAGCTCAAGTTGATCAATTACAATTCAGCTGTGCCTATATCTACTCCAAATTGACTTTTGATTAAAATGAACCGTAAATGGTCTGCACTCACCTTCTGAAAGAAATCAATGATCAAAAATATATCCTATTAGAATATTTATGTACGATCTGCCACGTGCCACTTCAATTTTTTGAACACGACACTAATTACTTAATAGTCTTGCAAAGTTTTTTCTAACGTATGGAAAAATCGTCGTTACGAAGAGTCGATCCACCGCGAAGTCTAGGTCCGAACTAACAAGCAGTCATTTTTATTGGTAAGTGGTAAACGTGATGCTCAGGTATAGATAGATTATAGTGTTGTGTGCCGATCCGTAGCTAACAGCACGAGCTATCTCTCGTCCATAGCAAGTTTGAATCAGCTACCACAATACTCGCCAATGGGCAGCTGGACTGGTGCGAGAATGACGGATTGTGACAAAGTGTTGAATATGGAAGAGAGACAAATATATGTAAACACGACTGGCGCGAACTCGAAGTAGCGCGTGCAGATTGTGTCAGAACCGAAAATATACGCAACGTATTCCTGCTGAGTAGGTATATATAATTACGTCATTCGAGAAATATCTGCAAGTTACATTCGAAAGTTTCTTACATACATCTAGACAATACAACCTCGACACGTGTATTAAAAATAAACGCACTATGATCACTCTGTCTCCTATACATATATTTAAAGAAAAATTTTTTAACTCACGCGGAAGCTACGCGGAATTATAGGCAAAGATATATTACAATATTGATCTGCAGAGTGGTACATACAAACGACGATATTAGACGAGGTCAAGTACCTTTTAACCTCAGGTGCCGATTGTTCGATCTTCACAAATTTATCCATCGCATATATCGTTTGACCAAAAATCTATGTAGTTACAGATTTCTCTGTCTGTACTTGTCATGCGATCTGCATATCAGACACACACATACAAAATAAAGTAAAACATGGTATACGAACATGAGACCATCATAATTATTTACTTGTACGATTGTGTCATAGCCACAAGTGTTCACTTAATTTGCAATTGATGTTATATTGGTTGGCGAATCGAGAATATGATTATTATATCGTATTTTTTTTGTTTTTCATGTCACACTCGTGTTACAGGGTATTGAAATCTGCCCACACAGAGTACCGATGTACTTACGGAGATTAAGAATCGCATCATCAACAGTAATATTATTATATCTACAATAATATTAGCGGATGATATCAGTGTGTTGAAGTAATCTCGTAATACTGAATGAACTCATATTAGTCCAGAGAAAAAACGAACAATTTTAAAAATGATTCAAATTTTCGTGCTAATCTAAAATTGCCAAGCCTGCAGCAAAATTCGTTTATAATCGAACGCAGCTAATCATGTATTCGAAAACGTGATTTTTTTCAAGAATTTTTAGCACATGGCAGGAAAATATTTTGCGAATGACTTAGGCCAATACTTGGACTGCGTTAAAAGGGACATAGAATTATGATCTGTCTGAGTTTGGGAAAAAAGTTTCTTGGAAATTGGTGTAGTTCGGATGATGTGTGTTCAGTTGTTGTTGGTAATTCAAATACAGTATATTGTGTGTCTAGACGACTGAATATACCGAAATGAAAAAAATAATCGATATTGTACCTAGCGTTTCTTACCGCAAAAAAAAAAGTAATGTGTTTTTATAATAAGAAACAGGTGACTGAGAAAAGTAATGTTTCCTGGATGTTATTCGGGTGTGTGATCTCTTTGAAAGATCAGAGACGTGAGTAAGTATACGAGGCGGGCACATATGCGACACTCCGCAAGTCTCTAGAGTCTCCGCGGTATAATGTGATCTTTTCGTAATGTATACATAGCCAGACCTCCCAGCAACACGATTTGAATTTAGTATGAGAAAATGAGTCGAGTTTAAACTGACTGATCTCGAGTGCTAAAACCAAAGAAGAAGCTCAATCAAAAATACCCTAATTCTATACCTATAATACGCTAATTAGTTTAATGCAGGTAGATGTAGCTACCGCGGAGTGGAGTATAAACTCTCCGTCAATTTCGCTTTATATTTTTCTTATTCATTTCTGCAGTTTTCGTTTCATCGTGTAACAAGATTTGTAAAATTGGAAAGTCACTAGCTTCGGGGAGCTTAATCAACCCGACGAGAGCTGTTACCGAACGTTATATAGGAAAACTAACTTATCAAGTTTCTTAGATACATAAAATCGTATTCTATGTCTGCATCTTATACATAGAAATACCTATACATGGTATCTAATACATACATACATATGAGTATAGGTATATACATCTCAGTCGTATACTAATACATATAACTTGTATCCGGTATCCGGAAATTGCTATTGAATTGCGCGACAGTCCTTCGCTATTCCCTTTCTCAACATCCCCCACAAGATCTATACATACTCTACCTATAGGTATACCGCGGTCTTCGGCATTGCGATAAACGTTTTTAGTTATCGTATCATCCTTTTTCTTTTTTTTTTTTTTGTTAAAAATAGAAAATAACGAATAAGTAAAGAAGGTAATAATTATAGTTCGACTCGTAAGTGAGCGTTGATAAAGAGATTTATTCTATGTACACAATGAATAATGATAATAATAATAATAATATTACATATTAATTAATAATTCAGCCGTTGCAGTACGTGCCAACAATAAAATAGAATTCTAGTCTTTCTCGTTTGACTATTTAAAGTAATTTTTAGACCCATAATTCTGCAAGTTGAATAGCTGCAGCAGATTTCTTCGTCTTTTTATTCTTCGACTATTAATTTCGAACGTATATTAAGGTAACCATATTAAGTGATGCGTTTTGAATAAATGGTAAATAAATATGTAAATAAAATTTGAAAATGTTGTACAATATTTACAGTTGATTTTATAGATTCATTTTCAATCTTAATAAACGAATAACCAAGTCGTGAGTCATTGCGCGCGATAGGTTTTAAAGAAAATCACGAAAAAAAATAACAATTTTTCAACAAACGCAGCTGCCTACACCCAAGCAGTGATACGCAGTTTGATCAAGTTTCGCACTTGCACTGCCATCGAGCAACGGCGCTTGCGAGCTTGCGACTGTGGTTGCCGATAATTGGGCGCGCGATGTTTCGTCGTGGTTTGATTCGGAATTCCGAGTTCGGTCGGTATCCGGTTCTCCTCTGGTAGTTGGAGATATCGATACCGACTCGGGATTCGGATGGTAACTGTTACTCGCTCCTCTTGTTGAAGAATCGTGCGTTCTAACATCTAGGGAAAAATCATGAGCCGAAAGACGACCGTAATTCAAAAACGATTCCGTATACGCTGTTGAAGGATGATGATGGTGGTGGTGGTGGTGAGTGTTGTTGTTGTATTGGTGAGCGTAATGACCGGGATACCTTGCCGACGGAGTCTTGAAACCCTCGTTTGCACTGCCCAGATATTGATGCAGATGATGCAGACTGTGGCTTCCGTAAACTGCGCGATATAAATTCAAAATAAAAAATTAATCAGCACAGAATTTCATTCATTTATTCATTTTTATTTTCATTTTTGTAATCGTTTATTTACGTCTAATATCAAAAATGACTAAAAAGATTACACTGCAATGAGTCGAGTTGATTTTCGTTCTGTTTTACCGACAGTGGTAATGTCGGGGCAGAAATTTACTCACTTCTTCGGGGAAAAAAAGCTCAAATAAATTTACTAATAATAAACATTGTTTCCTCGTTTGAGTAATTCGATGTTTAATTGTTTTACCGTTCAAATCATTTTTGCGCAAAAAATTGATGACTGAGTGATAAAAATTTGTAACTACCTGCCGCCGTATTGGAGTACATAGCGAGTACCGCATCTCCGTAGCCAGTTGAGCTATGTTTTCCCAAATCTGTTGTTTCGGTACCCGAAGTAGTCTTCCCGATAGCTGAATGGGTGCTTCTTACTCCTGTGCTCGGTACGTCTCCAGGAACCGCTGCGGTAGTACCACCAGATCCGTAGGCCATGTTAAACAGAGCTTCAGGATCGCAGACGAACTTATAAACGTATCGTTCGCCAGCTACCTTCTGCATTATTCCTTTCTCGTAATAATATCGCAAGGATCTGCTCAGCTTGTCGTAGTTCATTGCCGGCCGATTTTTCTGCACACCCCATCTTCTCGCTACCTAAAAATAACGAAAATCCATAGTGTGAGGAGGTTTTGACTCCTGAATCATTTCAAAATTAGATTTCTGCGAGTTCCGATGCAAATTTGTGTGCAGTGGGACTTGGAAATGCTCGAGAAAAGACAAGAGCTTGTCTTTCAGTGACCAAGGGTTATAAAATATCCCTGAATCCATCTCACCTCCTCCGGTTCAATCAGTTTGAATTCCATTCCACGTCCAGTCCACGCGATACACGGTGCGTTTGCTGGGTCATCAAGAAGAGCGACTAAGAACTGCCACAGCTGAAGAGAACCTCTTCTCTGCTGTTGATATCCAACGGCAACTTCGCCCCACGGTGATGTAGTCGTCGTCGGTGATCTCTTTGTATATTCCGTGCTCCAGGGTGTCGGTGATGTTCTTTTCTGGTAGCATGAGGAAGTCTGCCGGTCCCAAGAATTCGACGACGTCGAAGTCCTCGGCTCCAATGGCGTTCCTAGCTCCGTCCACGTTGGTGTCACGCTACGTTTTGCATAGATATCAGCATTCCATGCGGTTTCTTGACGCGGTGGGTATCCCTCGTTGCTGGACGGCGGTGCCACCGTCGGCCATTGAGACGTTGCTGATGATGCACTGGTCGGTCGACTCGATGCTGGAGAACTTCGAGCTTCTCTTGCCGCTCCACTTCCGTTCGAATATTGCTGTTGCTGTTGGTAGACCAAATTACTTCCTGAAAAAACAAAAATTCGCTAATTTAACCCACATGCGTCTCCTTGAAGGAACTGCTCGATAAATGAAATGAAAAATGGACCCAACGTCGTGTTTTTCATTACCGAAATTGTTCTTCTAAACTTCTTCGAACTGATCGGCAAAGAACTTGAAATTTTCTCGCGTCTTTGGACTCGTTAAATAACTGACGTGGTAGAACGTCCCTAGAGTCTAGACCTCGACCAATATCTAGGTGATCAATCATTTTCATGGCTGGTAATAGGGATTACCGTTAACTGTGGGGTGGATTTTGGTTCCGTTTAAAACCTGCTTAATAATAATTAGTAATCATGAAGGAGCATCAGTGCTGCTATACCGCGTTGCACGCTGGCTTGCTGATGCTGCTGCTGCTGCTGCTACTGCACCAGAGACGCGAAAGCCGTTTATATATTATTCAGAAAGCAGTCTGCCTGAAGTAACCCTTTTATATAAGCTTCTTTACTGTTGTACGGTGCTGCGAGCCACGGTTTTACAACGGAATCATTGTTTTAATCTGAAATTGCGTCCGCTAAGTCTTCGTAATCCTTCAGATAGTCCTTCGGAACGTTATGCGGCATTTACTAAATACGCGGCCATTACATCTCTTGGCTACATTGAAGAGCTAATTTTTCGTTCGTGTATAAGCAAAGGACTCGTTAGTTTTTCTCACTACACAAGCTCGCATATTATTTTTACTGGAACTCAAGGATTGGGTTGATATTCGGTAGAAAAATTGTACATTCAGTTGCGATAAAATACCGCGAGAAAGAGGTACGCCGTTTTGGGGTGTTACCTTGAATAATAAAGGAAACACGAAAGGGTGAAATCTGGGCGATGTAGCTGGATAGAGAAAGCCCAGTTGTTAAGCTGGCGAAGGCTGTAGTAAAGCTGGAAAGCCGGGGTTGAAAGTTTAGCGCAAGTGGTCGCTGCGATGGGGATGACTGACCAACCCCGCATCGGCCAACCCCTGCAAACCGTGATACTTTAGCCCTCGTCCGTCTCCGTGTCTACCGCCAACCACCGACTACGTATATCGCTTTCATCAACTCGCGATTAATTTTAATCTAAAACTACCCGCAAACCCATCCCTTCGTTAAACCAAACCTTCGCCAGTTCTCTCCACCTTAACCCCTGCAGGTCACCCGTTCCAACCTAAAACTCGTAGACAGGTTAACGTATAACTTTGTTCGACAACGTTTACTTGCGGCTACAAAGTAAAACACCCGGGTGGTACGCGGCTTTGTAATTGCGGATTATCTCAGACAAAGCGTCTGGAGGGTGCAAAGACTGGGTTCTGGATACTCCTGAACTGCAGAATTCACGGCTTATTCAAACTCCGATGAGATATTACCAGTCTTCAGTTTGTTAGCTTGTGCATGGCGCAGAAACGGGGCGATTATTAGTTGGAACCTACGGAATAACTGCAAAGGAAAATTACTCTACCAATTACCTACGATCCGTTTCATCGTTAACTATGGAGCTTTGCAGTCCAGCGTTGATTAGAAAACAGAATATCCACCGGATCAGCGACGACCAAACAGCAATAATAATCTATACATAATGTAAATCTACACACAACCAACCGGAATCTCGCAAATCGTTGATCACTGGGATTGAATTGACGATGTTTAGAATGAAAAGCTGAAAATTACTGTTTCGAGTGAACGGGAAGAAAGTGGGATGAAGCTTATGAGGATAGAAGTAATCGAATACATTGCTTCAGGATTTTCTTCCTCGAGAAATTTTCTAAACTGAGACTATATTTATAAAGTCTATAGCCATTTGGATGAGCATTGATCAGGTACTAACAATTGCACTCACGTTTCGGTGGCAAGGAAAACAGCTCGTCACAGGAACATCGGCAGGAAATTGCTCGATATTCAAAGCCGAGACCGTACGGTGGCGTAGCGTCTATTGGTATTGGTACGAGTTTGGGGGGGCTGCAAGATCCAGACGCCTTGGAGATATGTATATTAATCAAAAGCTTTAAGGCACACGCAACGCGACAACCCCCAGGAACGCCAGCGAGCGAGCTAGCGATCGGAAAAAAGCTATTCGCAATTCCTAATCCATTTAAGGCTCGCTGCATGGTCGGGAATATTGAACGTCAAATCCTGGCTCTGCCATTATCGTACAATCCGTATAATTAGAATTTTATTTCATCATGAAACCGCAAATGAAATAAAATTAACACCACGATCCAAAACCTTGAGACAAAATTTTCAAAGCATTGTTCAAAAGCTTCGATTCTGGATAACCAATATGGATGAACATGCTTCCTTTTTATTAATTCTGTGCTCCGATTTCCTGGCCCCGTTAACGAGCTAGCTGCAGTGATCTCTCCATCGAGTCCCACACATATCACAGTCGTATATATGTATATATGGGTATATACTATATCGATGTCTGTATTATACGTCGGACAGCAAAAAGAGCATTGAGAGGGCTGCTGAAAGGGCATGAAAAATTCATCGGTACAAATCGGAGCGCGCGGAGAGCACAAGAGAGAAACGCGAGAAGCGAGAGGAGAGAATATACGATAGAGTGTATGGGTTGGAGGGATGAAACTCTTCCTCTTTTTACATCCTCCCTTCGGCCTCCCTCATGCTCCTGGCATGTCGGGTCGCGTATGTATAATTGAGTTGACGCGCCCGGACTGGATCCTCGCTGTTCGTCGACGGCACTGCGCCAGGGGATGGTATACCCAAGGTTTTTCAACCTTTTTTATTCTTCTTTTTTTTTTTGCCTTCCCCGTATTCGCTGAGAGCGTGGCATAGGTACACCGTACACGTATACCCTGAGTAAGAAAAGGACAGAGAAATAGAGAGAGAGAACCCGATGGCGGAGAGACGAGCCAGGGAGGTTTGTTAATGCGTCTCACTAATTAATCAGTTCCTAGCCATGGAATGGAGGGCTGAAGGGGCCAGAGGGCAAGGAATTCGTGCGGCATGATACGTCTAAACAACGGCACAACCACCTGGTGCTAGTTTCCAGCCATCGCCATGGTTTCTTTTTAATAATTTCCAAAAATCGTAGCAACGATTTTCGTTGGTATAACTTTTCCGGGACTTGGTCCCAATTCTCTTAACGATTACATCAAAACCTATGCGCAAAAATATATCCACTAGATTCCGGGGACATTGACACGTGCAAATCCGTATACATAGTCTCGTGTAGAAAGGTTATTTACGGCCTAGTCGTTGAGTACTATGATCAGGGGACGCGGTGGTTCCTTTGTGCAGTGATTCGTCACGGTCCAAGGATGAGTGGCCGAACGATAGACCGAGGGGATTCGATTACCGGACTTTATATGATCGTTGAATCATTGCGTCGCCACAATGGACTCATGTATGATCATGTACTGATGCTGTTTGTATTAGCTGGATGGTAACTGAACCGTACGAGGGTTCTACAACGGCTGAATGAACGCTCATTCCCAGTCCGAATGACACGAATCCTCTGGCTGATCTTATCACAAAACAAAAAACAAAAAACTCATAATCTAAGCACAACAAGTGTCTCTTCAAGTGGCTAAACTACAAACACATATTCAAAATCCTATCAAAATCACTCACCACTGTGTTCAGCTGGGGCTGATGAAGAAGATAGCGAAGCTACGGTGCTGGACGGTTCGATGTAGCCACGATCCGTTGGTTCCTCTTTCACAGCGATGTTTTTTGACGATGTTTCACCGCGTTGAGTACTCAGTCGATTACTGCTGCGAAAGGAAATCATTTCTGTATGTTTCTTTATTTTTTCTTTGGTATTTTTTGTGTACGAATCGGTGCTGGACAAACGCAACAGGTCATTTTTGACCTGCAATTTTGAACCGATCGGATTTTAATTTCGACTGATTATTATTGATAACAGATTAGGTATGAACTGACTCCGGGTATATTTTCATCGATGAATCAAAATGGATAGAAATTAAAAGCTTTTGGGTTCCCAGGTAATCTTTGGGCGCTTTAAGAGTGATTAGAAAAATGAAACATAGGCAATTAATCACTTCTGGAGTCTAGGAGCGTGTATAATATGTATGACAGGGTGAGATGGACGTGAGTCACGATTCTAGCTCCTTGATTTTAGACTTGACTCAAAAATCGGAAAAGAAGATGGATCTATGTGTATAATACATACCTGTAGCAAGAAGCTGGCGTTGCTGCGCTCAGATCCAAAAAATTATTGTTCTGGGAATGAGAATGAGCAAGCGGAGAACTGTACTGGGGATGATAACCAGATTCGCCATTTTCCGCAACCTCGGTTACTTCAGTTGCTTCCACAGTACCCCTTCTGCAATTACTTGCCTCCTGTTTAACTCCGCCACCTGTGTATGAAGATAATTTGAAAATAGAATTCTAAAAAATATTTTTATGCTGCAAAAAGGCAAATCGTTTCAAAATTCGCAGAAACTTTTGCTTTTTTTTTATACAAAGCTATAGAGTTTACGGTATGGGATTCAAAAATGTACATTTCTCGATATATATTCTAAAAATTCATTTTTTCGAAATTCTATCTCATGCTGATGATCCATTTAATGGATGGAATGCCCCATACATACATAAAATAAAATGCACACACGAATCTTTGATATAGCAAAAACGTTTTCATTTCAGGGGCAGTTCGGTGAGCGTCACCGTATTACGGTGGCGCGTGTCCCACCGGAAGAAGAGTCGAGTCGCCGCTGGTGTTGCGGGGTGATACAGAGGTAAAGGGGGGTTGAAAAGGGAGGAAGCAGAGAAGGGAAGGGGGGCAATTCGGTGGGGGGCTGTTAATAAATCAAACAAACGCGGGTCGTGGGAAGCATAAGTCGACGGAATCCCCTCGCAATCGTTATATTTGTAAACACCAGCCCCCCCGATAGTCCGATACCCCCGTGTCAGTTCATCTCTGTATACATGTAGCCACTATACCCACTAGGTATATACATACGAATACATACACGTATATAGGTTAGTGTAATATATTGCGCGTGCAAAAGCGCACTGACGCTATTATAGCAGACGATAATCGAGTCGCTTCCGGTTCGCTATCACTTTGGTGAAAATATAAGAATGAGAGAAAGAAGAATGGTCTGTGTTCCTCTGAAGAAACGAGTGGCACCTTATCAAACATCGATTAAGTCTTCTGTATTATTTAGGAAATTTATAACAAGTTCCGAATTCGAAAATTCCAGGAGGTCATAATTCCGAATTCATTTGAGACAATTTTGAATTTTCGGAAACGTTGAAGTTCGGAATATTAAAATTCTGGGAGATATTTGGAATGCAGACAGCTTAAAACTCAGAGAGTCCAAGACTTGGAACATCCAAGAATTCGAAAATGCGTCAATTTCAAATTTCGGATTTTTCCATCTCCGGTGTTTTTCGATTTGAAATTTTTTAATTCGACTATCTAAAAACTGCGAGTCGGTAGGTAATATTAAAATTCGGAACTTGAACCCTGCCTCGTTTTTCGATTTGAGCTTTTATTTTTCTCGATTTCATTTTCATAATAATTATACCTATAGCCATTTAAATATATATAATTAATGTACTTGGCGCGAGACTCTACCGAGTCTCTGATAATATTTGCGGCGAAAAATCGCAAAATGAGCGCAAACTCGGCGTTCAATATAACATTTTCATTATATTCTCGCAGTGTTATTCACCCAAAATTGTATACCATACATCTCGTTTGTTTGTCAACGCAAAATAACCGATCTGCACGCTAAACTCAACGCCATTGGCTATTTGCACTACCGTGGCGTGTGCCAGTACATCTCGCACACACTCGTCGTTATATCTATACGTACTGTTATATACCGGATTATTAATTCTTCTTCCCCAAACAATGAGAATATAAAAACAAGAATCAAAAAAATTAAATAAATAAAATAAAAATTTGTGTAAACGTTAGACAGATATACGTATGTACACCGTGAATATTTGTATGTATACCGATACATATATGTAAACAATTAAATGGTAAATTAATTCATCAACTTTCATACAACGTCCATATACCTATAATTTTTAGATCTTATAATACAGTGTTAATATTTCAACGTTGAAATGAAATAAAAATGTCATTATGCAAGCTAGAGAGGGACAATTTTTTTCTCTACGAAATTTTAACAATTCATTAGACGATTGAATGATTATTAATTGACGAAGCAGTGTGCATGAGGTATGAGTTGTTTGATTATATCGTGATTAAAAAATCGTATAATAATCACATTGGAATGTAATGAAAATTGAAGGAACGTATAAAAAAAACCCAATGAGAAGAAAAAAAAAAAAAAGAAAAAATCAGATGAAAAATATAACGTTCTGCAGGGAAAAGGGAAACCTTCGAGTCAATAAGCCGAAATAATCGTGAAAAAAAAAATAACAATTGTTGGTTTAATACACAAAGTGCTTCCCAGTGTAATCCGCGTTATCGACGGCAAGGAGGGGGGGCAGAAAAAGAGAGGAAGAGGGCTACAAGGGATGGAAGTCAACATACCCTGGTGCTTGTTTAAAAAATCACCTAAGGGCTTAATTTTTAATAAAGCGATCGCCTACCCCCTACCTCCACTCAACTCCTCTCAATTTCACTCGATTTTATACTTCACATCCCGCGGCTAAGTCTTATATATTTTTCCATATATATACCTCCTCCGGTCGCTTGTGTAGATGAGAATAAGAAAAATAAAAGAAAAAAAAAAGAAACTTAAAAATTTGAAGAGTACTTATATATTTTATGCATAAGTCCTCAGACCTTAAATCTTATACTGCAGCGTTTTAACATCCTGATGATAAACTGAACTGCAGATATCGAGCATAGATGACGAAATATATGTATATAATTTATACACATATGTATCTAGGTATATATGAGACTTAATATTTCCACGTCAAATGTCTATTAGCTATTGGAAATTGCTCAGTTAACATTGCAGATCCGTTCGTGTTCATTAACGTCGCAATATTCTGAGCAAATGCGTCGACTACTGCTAATCAAAATTCAAAATTGTGTCTGCATGTGTGTGAAATTCGAGATGAAACTGTGTTTTTTTTTTTGTCTTGTCGTTTCATTTCAAGTGATTAAAAAACGGAATTTCAAAAATTGGAAACAGCTTATTCCTCAGCAAAAAATTATATCCCAAAAAAAAAAAAAAAAATCGAAACAAATGTAAGATTTGTATTCACTATTTCAAGAGGTTTTTTTTTTTCATTTTTTTTCTAGGATTATGAATACTTTAGTAGTTATTATTTGAATACTAACTCGATATGTGATGAAATTCGGGAACGTACTGTTCGCTATCTTCGGTTTCACAACTGCTACCTGAAACCAAAATTATTGTAATGATTAGTGAAGATGGAAAAGAGAATTTCTTGTTCGTTTTCGTTCGCAAATTTTATTAGCGATAACTGCGGATTGACCGAAAAACTTTTTAAAGAAAAATAACTAATCGTCATCTTTGATATCAAATTCTGAGAATTAATTGCGGCAAGAAATACAATGCAGTTTAGTGCACGCATTAACATGATTGCAGAGTAATATGCATCATGGTCGATTGCTGCACGGTCTGACGAGACGATCACGTTCACGTTCACGTTCACGTTCACGTTCACGTTCACGTTCACGTTCACGTTCACGTCGAGAAGGGCGCCTGGGCAAGAGACGCATTTTCACCATGGCGCACCCCTGGACTACCCCCAAATCCCCCCCACAGAACCATTATAAGCCAGTGTGTATTATACCAACAGTTAGCTGAATAATTAATATTAATGCTCCAAGTCTGAGACTAGACCTTTGCTAATCGATCTCTCTGTAAATGTATCTTATACCCCCGTGAATACATGAATGTGCATATATTATACACAAGCATGGTTCACAATTCTTGAACATAAATGTATAGGCGTATGCATATTCTTGTACAGTTTTTCGTAATAATTACAATTAAGAATCAATTTTTGGTCTGATGCTGCAGCGTTCGATTAAATTTGAAAAAAAAATTCGTAAATTTCATTTCAATCATCGAAAAATCTTGATAAAAGTCGTATTGATGTCATAATGATCATGTCTGAAGACAGATAGACGAGATAGACTATAGATGAGAGGCTCTTAAAAATCCCTCGAGAATAGAGGATCAGATTTCAGAGACCGTTGGATAAGTATCTGCAATGGGTCCCAGCTCGGAATCAGAATCGATTTTATATACAACATGTATGATGTATGTTACGTATAAATGTCTGCAGATCGATGATAAATACTGATAATAATACAGTCTGCACTCTAAAATACATTACGACCCATGGTATGAGGTATACTTTTCTCAGATATTGTATATAAAACGTGCGAGTCCCATTGGTTTCGTCTGATCATAGTAAAAATCGTTTGTTTTTTTTTTTTCACGCTGTCTGGATCTGTTCTATCAAAAGGTCGAATTTGATCTCCAGAAGAATGGCCGGGTTTCACCTTCTTCGGAGGTAAAAGAGAAGTTTGGAAATTGGTCTATAACGGTTATACAGGATTCTGGGATACTGCTTGGAAATATAACCTTTGCTGTAGACGCTGTGTTTCCACGAGTATTTATGGTATACCTATACACGTGTATGTGTGGTCTTTTCCGTTCACGCTCGCGTTTACGTATGTGTGTGTGTGTGTGTGTGTGTGATGAGAGAAACCCGACTAATAGAACTTGGACGTCTAATCAATTTAATGGGCTTTGGCTGTTCGCGATTAGCAGCGAGCAAGCAAGGTGCTATTGTTGAAAATAGTTTATTGTTAGGTTTCGATTCAAGTTTGCTACAATGTGATGATGGTATAGGTTCATACATATAGTGGTGATTCGACGAAAAATCACATAATCGACGTTTGTCGCTATTAAAATGAGACTCGTATTATAATATAGTATACACCTATAAGGTATATATCAAACACGACTCTGCAACGGACCGATTAGGTAATGATACCGCACAAATAAGCTCTAAACGAAGAAGCTAAAAGGTATTGCTGATATTGTATTAAATGGATGAGGGCCGGGGGGTACCAGCCTGCCAATCAAGTAACCTTAATTTTCTATTATATGCATAGACACAGCTATATATTGCTTTTGATCCTCGATCAATTTTTTTTTTTTTTTCCAACAATTGTTAACGTACATACATATCATTTATATTTATATTTCTTATTCCTCGTTAAAAACAGATGTAGGTCACAATCTCATATATTGTAATCAATAAATTGTTTCCTCGTGTCTTACAATGGGTTTAAAAATACAATATTTTCACCGAAATACACTTGTATAATCAATCAATGCGGTTATACGCTATATCTAAATTCTTAAAATGCAATTCGCTTGCTTCGTCAATGATATAACGCAGAAATTGATGCTTTTTTTAATTTCAGGTATAACTGCTATAAATTTAGAGAAGTTTTTATCGTAAAATTGAGGAAGTTTTACAGAGTGAATACTGAATTTCAAAACGATATCAGAAAACAGCAAGAAAAAAAAATTATACCGCCCGAACAGGGACTTGAACCCTGGACCCTCAGATTAAAAGTCTGATGCTCTACCGACTGAGCTATCCGGGCCGATATGTAGAAGGGTAGATATAAGTTATATAATTCATTGAATAAATGGTAAAAGTTATTTTTAAATCGTGGCTAATACCTAGGACAAATTTGTTACGTAATACGGTGTTAATCCAGGGAATTCAAAACAGTTATTCCAAGGTGATAATGTACACGTAAAATAAACGACGTGTTTCACCTCATGAAAATCATCATAGTCATCGTTCTCGACGCATATTTTATATCCAATATTATAATTATAAATACATTTCTGAATAATAAATGAATCAAGCTGTTTTTTAATCTCATTTTCAATACTTTATCGAACTGTAATATTAACATATATGTATACCATTTGTAATATAGATATAATCTTTTAGTTTTTTATTCGATCGTCGTCAGTTCGTTAATATCAGCAAAAGCACATACATATGTATACCCAGCGTTTTATCGAAGGCTATTAAAGAGTAAAAAAAAAGTATGCTAATCATAATAAAGTTAACGAACGGAAACGAACCACCTCTCTCTCTCTCTCTCTCTCTCTCTTTGACTCTTTTTTTCTATCTCTTTTTATCTGCAGCAATAGCTCGCCAGCTTCATTTACGATTAGCTTTAAATTTCATCCTTTATCCTTAAACGATGGCATATAGGTATAGGTAGATCGACGCGCAAGAATTTTTATTGTACTATTATAACTCTGTTTATTATTTCAACTCTTTTATATACGTTATTTCTGTATCGTAAATAAACTATAATAACGTAATAATTTTATTAGGTATGTATGTATATATCTTACCATCTTGCAGCCACGATTCCTGTCTGTATTCTTGACTTGGGTATAAATCGCTCCCTGAAACAATAAATGATGCTGCAGTTGTATATAAGAATATTACATATACGCATTAGGGCGATTTTTTTTTCGACTATTTTTATTTTTTCACTCCCCACCTAAAATTTTGTTGGACATGTCGAACAAAAAATTCCCTGAAAGTTATAGCCCTTAATATTAATATTTAGCACTTTCCCAGAGCGTGAAAAGATTTTCCATCTAAAATACACGTAAAGCAAAATTTTTTTTTTCAACATTCTATAACTCGGCGGCATTTTATGCTATCACATCGGTCTTGGTCTCAATTTACGTAGAATTGAACGATCTTCAAAAGTGTCTATAACGGCGTAAGTGCAACTTACACTGCTGAGATGGTACGGGTCACTAAAGTTGATTTTTACCCAAAATTCTCGTTATTTTGCTGTTATCTCCGAAATGATTAACTTTACCGGAAAAATGTACGGGAAAATTTTGTTGTAAATTCAATTTCCTACAAAAAAGGTCCTTTGGACCTAAATGCTCAGATTAATATTTCTTGAGATATTGAACTTTAACTTACTTGTGGTAAATAACATTTTTATGGTTTATTGAATCAAACGTTTCAAATTGATGATATTTCATATCATAATTTATTATATTTATTATATCATATCATATTTATGATATTTATCATAATTATGTAAACAATAAACCATAAAAATTTTATACCACAAGTAAGTTAAAGTTCAATATCTCAAGAAATATTAATCTGAGCATTTAGGTTTAAAGGACCTTTTTTGTAGGAAATTGAATTTCCAACAAAATTTTCCTTCACATTTTTTCGGTGAAGTTGATCATTTCGAAGATAACAGCGAAAAAACGAGTTGATTTGGGTAAAAATCAACTTTAGTGACCTGTACCATCTCACCAGTGTAAGTTGCACTTACGCCGTTATAGACACTCTTGAAGATCGTTCAATTCTACGTAAATTGAGACCAAGACCGATGTGATAGCATAAAATGCCGCTGAGTTATAGAATTTTGAAAAAAAAAAAATTTTTGCTACACGTGTATTTTAGATGGAAAATCTTTTCACGCTCTGGGAAAGTACTAAATATTAATATTAAGGGCTATAACTTTTAGGGAATTTTTTGTTCGACATGTCCAACAAAATTTTAGGTGGGGAGTGAAAAAATAAAAATAGTAAAAAGAAAATCGCCCTAATACGCATATTATACCATCCACATGACACTTATAACGACATACTACATATAAGTATAATAATTATAATTATACGTATAGTACACATACGTATAGTGATGCACATAAATTGATTGTAACACAAAGCTGTAACGAATTGTATGTATGTACGACTTTGCCCTGTCATATACCGTATATACTATACGGCAAGAACAAAAGATTCCAGAAGATGAATCAGTACAGTGATTGTGCAGCAGAGTATAACCGTAAGGTATATGTATACGTAGGATAGCGAGGAAGACCTAAACCCTTGCTGCACCGAGCATTATACTTATACATATACATACTACTGTATATTAGGTGTTACTTTGCCCGTCACTGCACAGTCAGTCTATACATCATTACCCTTAGAATTAGTATCTGGTATATGGAGTGTGTTTAATGGGTATCTCTGCTCACCACGGGCAGACCACTCATCGCTAATCTCGTTTAGCTTGTCGTAAGTCCGTCTCTAAGCTGCGCTGTACGACGTACACCAATTCTGAACTATTATATACTTCGAGTGATGCATCCCGTTCTGAAGCCCATTCGCAATGCATGTGAAGACAATTTTCTTGATAAAGTTTAGATTGTTTATTTTCTTCTTTTTTTTTCATAAATTGAACGGTCGATCGGTAAAATTTTTCTGGACCGTTGCAATGATAGGAAGAAAAAAAACAGAAAAAGTGGCGCAGGGGGGGAATAGAAAAGGAAAATAGATTTCAATATTTTTAGAGGCAAAGTTGTGATCGTAACGCGATTACCGCACTGGAATTGCGGCATTATAGGTTCTGATTGAGTTACGCCACCCTCGAAGTAGTGGCTTATACCGTGGCATGCCAATGCTACGCAAGCTCGCTACAAAGTGTCAATCATTGCAGCAGACGCGTAGACTACAACGACGACGACGACGATGTTTCGCGACGTTTGCGAAGGGCGATAAAATCTCTGTGTGCAGTATGTGCGGGCTCTGCTTTGCTTTTCTTTACACATGTATAGTATGTGTATAAATGTATATAAACGTACGAACACATACATCTATGAAACGTGAAAAACCCCCGGGGAGTCTTTGCGGTGATAATTTCTAACTTATTGAATTCCTCCCTTCTAACACGCGCTCCAGATGGGAGAAAGGGAATCGGACAAATTCTGAATTTTGTGAGGGTAGTGGGTCAAGGCTACTTATATATCGTGGTCAGATAATTGAAGAGACTGATCGAGACTGAACATAATTATTACACTCACGATAATCGAAGAAAAAATATTCACACAGTAGTCGTATTGCGGGGTTAAGACTTCAACCCTATTCAACCCTATTTTGGATCAAAAAATTGACTATACAATATGTTTTCGTTGTATTTTATCTCAATTTCGAATCACGCGACTCTCAAATTCTTATATATTTTTTTATTTAGAGTGAATTTTCGACTGTTTCAAAGTTAGATCAAAATGCTGGAGCGATCAAGCATTGAAATGTGATTTTTTATTTTTTTAAGTATAAAATCGTGATCCGGACGAGTGGTGCAGGTTATATGCTGTAACGCGTATATAGAGAATTTTCTTCATCCCGCCTTTTCGTCTCTGAGAAATATAATATTGTTGCGGCAGTTGATGACGTTATGATAAAGATATCGACTTTGTGCTGTGCAAGTGACAGCCCGTCTGAATAAGGGGGACGACCTTCTATCCGCGCGCTCGGGTATCTTGCGTATTCTATCAAAGTGCTTCAAAGCCGACGGTACCGCGGTCCTCGCACCACGTGCGGTGATATCAACGCAAGAAAATGAAAAAAAAAATGAAGAAAAAAAAACCGAAAAAAGGAAAACGAAAACTTAAAAATTCTTTCCTCGGCTGTCTTTGCGGCAGTAATATATATTTTTTTTTCCATATGCATGATTCCGCAGAGATCAAAAAATGCGAAAAAAAAAAAAAAACATATTACTTATACGAAAAAACATATTGGCGAGGGAAATAAAAAGACGGTACAACTTACCGTGTGTCTTGTCGACCCCGGAGGGTGACACGTAATAGCCGGAGGTGATAGAATGTACCGGATCACTCAGTCTGCTGTACCCGTCTCCGGTCTGGAACGAAAGAAATAGACGTTTTTAGTTTTGGGTTAAACGGTCGAATTTCAGCTTATAAACAGCGAAAGGAGATTTGTTGATTAATCAAACGAACATATTTAGTCGAGGCTACATATAGGTATAATTATTTTATTCTAATAAATCGTGACTACGATCCGGTACCATCGAAGATCGTAATCCATGATTCCAGGAATCAGGAAACTATTCTACTTTATTAAATAATAAATGAAAGTCTATATTATGACAATATTCTGAAACTCATAGGATAGCAAATGTCCAAACTTTGGACTCTTCTTGTAACAGAAATTCGATTCATTGCTTCGAAAAAGAAAAAAATCCTGTAGATGAATCTAGAAACTTACTTTTTTCTTTTTTTATCGGAAAAATCGTGAAATTTTCATGAAATAAAGTGAGGGAGTATCGTATAAGACATTCGTGGATTTTGGAAGATGGAAATACACGCCGACTAGGAGATCCAGTCTTGTTCATGGGTGTCAGGGCGTCGAAGAGGGCGAAGAGGGCGAAGAGGACAGAAACAGAGTGAGGGGAAAGAGCGAAGATGGGCGCGGAGGACATCCGGTGACTGATTGGAACGCTTCCTCTCCGCGGGGCAATCTTGTGGTAAACCAAGTTATCTCGCCTCACCAATATATACGTATATCTAGATCTATCTACGTATGTTCGTACGTATGTATGTGTTTGTGTGTGTGTATATAGAGTGATAAAATATTTCAACGAGCATCAGAGATGTACCCCATTCCTTCATGATCTTTTCTACACAAATCTCTCACTATTCTACTTCGTTATCATATACGGAGTAACTTATTCCAGTATAATCAAAAAATTGAATATACCTCATACTGCAGCAATGTGAAAGATACGTCTTGTGGATTTCTGTATATAAATGGACCACGTTTTCGCATGCTGAGATTAATTTACCGTTTATTAACCGCTAATTAGATCTACAGTTCTTTCGTAACGCTGTTTCGGAGTAAATTTCGGAATTAACAAAATTGAAAACTCATGAATGTATTCCCGAACCGTGATTGTATCTTCCTTGAATCTCGTTCTTCATCTCGTAGCTCTTGATACTACGACGAATATCTAGTATTGCAGATGATTAATCAGGCTTCTCCGATCTTTGCCCATGAATTTTTTTTTATACCCCTACGTGTTTCAGTACTCAATGAGTGAACTGCAGTGCGGGATATACTGCAAGAGGACGAATAAAGAACAAGTATGAGAGATGGACCGGAGACCCCGACGATGGGAAATGTGGCCTGCAGGGAATTATTGCATATGGAATAGGCACGCGTCTGTGTTTGCATACTCAGCTTACGCGTCATTAGCTGGTTAACTTTATTAATGCTACTCGATTGACCGTCACCCTTCGAAAGTATAACGAAAAAAAAAAAATAAATAAAAACGGCACCCCTTTGCTCATCGTGTGCAGATACTCTATCCTACGCATTGTGAATGTATACAATATGTTGTGAATTGGCATCTGCATCTTCCAACTTCGGTCATATATATAATATCAATTTTTACATAGATTATACACGTATGTTACATATAGGTATGTATGTAGGTATAGTATAGTATACAAAATTGTGAACAGAGTCTCAAGTTCTCGAAGCATATAAGATAAGTTGACAACAGATTGTAAAGTTTCTATATAGACCGTCTTTTGTTTTTGACATTTTCAATTTCGCGTACGGGACGCTCAGTATGAGTCTGCACACCGCGTTTATCTAACATCAATTTCGTTCCAAACTTAATTGCCAATCACATACATGATCCAGAATGATCTTCGATGTACAAAACGTTTGAACGAATAAAAAGTTTACCTAAAAAAAAAATCGTAAAAATTTGCGATACGATGTTCAACCCTTATATTTATTTCTTAATTTTTTTAATAACCTTGAACGACAACAATACATATGTTGTAAACTTGCTATTGTTGGAAATACCGCGCCCATAATACTAATTGCACGAAGAACTCTGACCAATTAGCTAATAGCCGTTCTTGTCTGGGTTCCATAGTTCAGCGAGCCAATTTTCCGCACTCTGTTGTTCTCTACCTTTTAGTAAACTGCATTGTTTAGCCCCGCGTTGACCCGTGTTATTCTTTTTCGCACTTCGACTTCGCACAGAAAACAGGGAGACCTTTGGCTTCTTTCCCAACTGTTAGCTACAAGGTATATATACCCACATTTCCAAATTAAGGTATATACCTATATACATATACCTTAGAAAAAAAAGGAAAAAAAGAGAAAAAATCAACTTAATCTCTCCTGCACCCAGACGAATAGAATCTGCAGACGACACTTCAGCTCTTTGATTTTTGGTCTCCGAAACTTTTTTTTTCTTTCTTCTTTCTTGATTTTTCTCATCAAACGAACAAGGCTCGACAATTTCTAAATCATTTTCATGATTATTATAATTTTCATTGATTTTCTTAGTTTTATTAATTTACGGACGGGTGGAGGATTAATACCCACCTTATTGTCTAACGATGACAAATTAGTTGGGATTTTAATTGCTATTAATAGCCGTTGTTTTAACGCTGGTTTATATTCACGTTATCAATTAATATTAATTGTAATTCCTGGTGCTGCTGCTACTGCTTTTGCCGCTGCAGAGCTCGTTAGTAGAAGAAGAAGAAGAAGAAAAAAAATCATTAATTACATGAAACATTAGAATTATTTTTTAATCGATAAGATTGCAGACTCGAAAATCCACAAAAATTGCAAAAACAATTTCTGATGAATATTATAAAAGCGAGATTATATATACCCTACACAGTATATAAGGTATATTTCATTTACTATTAAACCTATATAATGTTATACCTTATACACATTTTGCGGTCACGTAAGCCAGAGCTAACCCGAACAGACATAGAAGATTATTTGATAATTAACTGAACAAACACGCCCTTTACTTGCCCCCTCGACCCTCGACCCACAACCCTCGACTCTCACCCTTACTCTATCCGTAGTGCTTTTCACGTTTGTGGCTTGCTACGGTACATACATACCTACCTATCTAGCTGGCTACTGCTCCACTAAGGTATATACTTACACAAGTTACACACAACTATATATCAGCCCCTTGGTCTAGTTGTATTCGTATTTGAACACATATAACATGGAACATGGTATGAACATAGATATAAGAGAGCTGTCGGGTATGTGTCACTCGTTGTCAGTCTGCCACTGACCACGTGGTCCACATACATACATACTTGTTGACAGGTTTGGGTGGGCGAGTAGAAGCCCTATATTTTGGTCTACCTTGCCACTGACCATTGCACCAGAAGACCGAAGGCTGCGGCAATTTTGGACTAATGTGTTTGGGCTCTGGCTTTACCCTAACAAATAACAATCGTGTGTTTGGCTCGGGTTCGGTACAACCCCTGCATCGATAGTTTCGAGTGATTTGAAGTGTTTTTATTATTCAGAGAGATCATCACTTGCTTTTCCACTTTATCTAAATATAACATGAAATTTATTATGGTCCACAAGCTGATCGGGACTCGGCAATGAATCCATTGACTCCGTTCCAATTCCGATCATTTTCTTCTCATTGACTTTTTTTCTCCGATTATGAGATGAACAATTAATATGAATCGTGCAATAAATTCCAGGTCCTTTGCTTTTTTATGTGATATGTATACGATAAAACGATTGATGAACGATTGAAAGTACAACCCCGTCGCATAGATGCGGTCTCGTGCTGAAGAGAGGGTATAAATGCGATATTATATGATAAAGTAATAATCGTTAATTGCTACAATTGTCCGTATGTATATACGGCATAGCATGCAGACACGAGTTGATTCGTTCCCCTCGACTTTGCCCGCCCCAACGATCATGGGAACACAGAACAGTTAACACTGGTTGCTGGTCATTGAGTGGCGGCATATGTCGAGTTCTATACCGATCTGTGGGAATCGAGGATCTTTAGACCAAACTATGAACAGACAGAACGACGAGTGAGTGACGCAGTGTTTTTGGGGTTTTTCTCTTACATTTACAAGTCCATGGATTCGATGAGGATTGAAAATTCCGTAAAATTCTTTGGATTTATTAATCGAGAGATCGTAGCAAGCGCGTCTGACCTGGTCCCGATCGAAAATATGATCCAGCAGTATTAATGTACAACAATAATAATGATGATGATAATAACTGGACCCCGAAAGAAGAGGAAATGTACAAAAATTGTTCTTTTTTTTTTTTAATATGTATGTACAAGAATACAAAATTAATACCACGGAAGTTAGAACTTTGCCGTTTTCCCTCCCCAACGACAGCTCTTCGTCCTTTCAGTAGAAATATCGTGAAACGTATTACAGGGTGGCCACCCGCGGTTCCGGACCGCGTACCGTTGTCTGTCTCCCTAACGGCTACACGGGACCCTGACGATTACGTGTATATATGCACGATCGTTTTCTCATGTGTCTGTATATATCTGTATCTGTATGGTATACATAGGTATATTTATACATATATACACGGAAGATGCACCCTGGTTCAGTCTCGGAGCTTGGGGGGTGACAATTACGCGTTTAGACATTACAAAAGGGGTTTCCCCGTGGGACGCGGCATCCGAGCGTAGAGGCGCGTGCCGAGGCAATTGACTCCCCGGACCTAGACTCGTGGGGTACGTCTCTCTTTCCGAATATACATACACCTATATATGTTGAGAAAAACCATCGAATGGATCTGCTTACAGCGATTATATTTATTATTGGTCCATTGTACACTCGAGAGTATAATACATAGATACGGGATTCAGTTTCCACTCTCCACGTACTTTTACGGATACCTATAAATGTTTATCCATAACAGGATAAAATTCACTGTGCAGGCAATTTTCTTTGGCTGATTTTGGCCAAATTATTCATATATTTGTAAATTCTATGAACATAATAAATTATAACTCGACTAGAATCTGATGTAAAGCTTCACGACGGAGTGGAAAATTTTTTTACAATGCCTGACTAAAATCCCACGCAAAATTAACACGGGAAGCCATAAGCTTATAATTATAATACGCTTTAGGTATGTCAATTAATTCTAATTCTAATGTCAATTAATTTCTACTTATCATTTGCACAAGCGAATGATATTCAACTAGATTATACGATCTAAAAAAAAAAAATGTAAATCGTACCTACAGTAACGCGTAATACCGTAAATTATCTAAATGATTGAAAGACATTGATAAAGCGATGAGAAATTGAATGCGTCTCACCATTCTGTTAAGATCCGCCGTGTTGTCTGCTGGCACTTCTTGATCAGCCAGATTCATCATGCTGAGTTAAAAATCACTTGATTAAGTTGTTTTAATTATTTATTTATTTAGTTGTATTATTATTATTATTTTTTTTATTTTTGTTCAAAATTATTTTCACGAAAAACGGGGAAAAAAATTATTATGAAACAATTACAGAGTATAATTAAGGCTTATATAGAACTGATATACATGTAGATATTTGTCTAAGATTATTGCAACGTCTCGTAATTAAAGGCCTGCATCGCAGAGCTATACATATATAATTATGGTATATATACATATACGATTATTTACATGTTATTATAGGATATAGTATATAACTTGTGCAATATAAAGGACCTCCTCGCGTACGTCGGAGCCTTTATAGTTTGTTATGACAGTTCGCGATCAAAGATAGAACTGATAGCGGTAGCAGTCTGGTGATTTGATCCCGTATAACGTCATCCTACAATTTCAACCCCTCGTACGATTTCAAATCCCCCTCAAACAGCCCCCTTCTCTCACAGAGCTTCGCTAACGCCCGTTTTTGCCACCCCAATGACGAAGGGATGTTTCAAGCTACGATCCGTCGAATAGACGGTTGAGTTTTTGAACGTCCCGCCTACCCCGTGACGTCAGCGGGCTTTTGATCACGTCGGGGTGGTGGCCTCCAAACAGGGGCTCCGCCTGCGGCCGCGATTTCTCTACCGCGATTGGCTCTTCTCCCTTATTTTAGCAGGGATTTGCTATTTTCCAGCGGGAAAATACCGCTCGAGAAAGAGAGACGGAGATTATATATGTATGCACACTCGGTATATGTATTGTAGGTATACTGTTTTATGATATACCTGTATACCTGGATGAGAAGCAGCTAGCCCATACTCCGCGGTAATCCGGCGACAATCTCTGCAGCGTTCGTGTATTTCAACGATCTTTCGATACATTTTTTTATTTTATTTATTTTTTCTTCACTCTGTTATCGTGTATGTCGAATTATTATTCCCTCCGAATCAGAATCGAACGCTGGATATGACGCAGATAGCATTTCATTTTTATATCGTTTTCATGTATTTTTTTTTTTTTTCTTCTTTTTTCGCTTGCACATCCAAGTCGATGGAATATGTATTGAAAAGCTTTTAGCTAGTATGCAATGGTCGATTTCAGTTTTATATTCTTGTTTTTCACTGACTTTTAACTATTACGAATTCTTACTTTATTTACGATTCGATAATTACGATTCGATAATTTCGAAACTATGTATCTGCACGCGTGATGCGCTAAGAATCTGAAACTGTAGAAAATATAAACAGAAAATCGTCTATCTTGAATTTTAAAAAGCTCTGTTATGTCTTATTTATCTCATTATTGGTTGCATTTCGTTTTTCTATCGATAAATAGCATTTCGTGTAGAGGATGTTTACTATAAGAGGTAATCAATGTGTTTTAATAAGAAGTATCAATAGTCTTATATCTGCAATAATTAATATCGACGTTTCCCAATATACCGCGTGAAATTACACGGAAGAATAGACGGCCGATAAGTAAGCGAATCGTGTGTACCATCAGCCGCACTTGTCGAGAGTGATTATAAATTAGATTATCAATTAATATCGATAGATGGTTAAGCAGTTAGCGAATTTGCGACAGTTTACCGCTAGATGTCACAGCAAGCGTCCAGATTTTGAAACGCTACCAAACCTCTCTACAAAACGTTTCAATAATCGAAGATTCTTAGAAAATGTAGCGAGGAGGAAAGAATTGGGTGGGGGCGAAGTGCAGCTGATAAATTTCGACGGCTTCTGCTTGCTCATGAGGAATTTTCTGATGTAAGAAAACACGTTCACGTGTTTACAGAATATCGCACTGCTTTAATGTGGCGTAAAGTGTATTTGAATATTTCATTATAACCATGGTGTTGGTGCGCGTTGACTCTGTACATACATGTTAAAGTGTTAAAACTGAAATACCCGAAGCCGCAAACTCTTCTCTTGAGTTTACGTTCATTTAGCTGGACAAAATCTATAACCTAGTCAAATTACCGTAGTATTACATCACCGTGAGTATTGTCACATGTCTTTATTATATCCAAAATGAATCCTTTCTATCCAACAATCATCAATATTCTCATTAAGGAACGTGACACAACGTCTAGAAAATAGTTTATTGGTTAGAAATGCTGATCAACGACCTTGAACTAATTTAAACACGATCATACCTATGCGTATACATGCTCGATTAATCGGTTTGAAGTAAATTTTTTTTTCACTTAAATCTCATTGCATAGAGTGTTTAAACTCAAGTTTATTATCATGTTTTATGAATCTCCTCTCAACGGCTAATTCAGTATGTATACATAAAGAATCTGCAAATTTTATTTAAGACGTATTATACCTATATCTAGTTAAGCGAGACAAAATTGCGACTTGTTTATCTTTCGTTGTGTGTATGTTATACTTGAAACTATTATTAAATTAATAAACTATATCTAAGTACTTGTTTAAACAGAGGGTAATTTATTGTACGATTGTAACACACAGTTAAATATTCACAGATCTAATTATTAAATCGAAAAATATTTTATTTGTATATTTATTCTACAGATTTATTACTAAAAAGTTTTATCAACGTTAGAAATTTATATAGATATCTCAAAAAAAAAAAATCTCTGTAAATATTTTCACATGAAATGTAAAAATTTTTTTTGTTTTTTTTTTTTTCAAAAAAGTTTAAAAAATTGCCGAATTTTGTTTTCTTTCCCTCGAAATTGGAATACAAAAAAAAGATATAGAAATTTTCACCTAGAACTATTTCTTTATGAAATAGTGATCGATTCTTGCAGAAATTTATCCGCACATAACTTATCTAAATTTATTTTCAATTCACTATAATCCCAGACATACAGTTGATAATTATGATTACACTATCAGTTAGCATCAAACATATAAGTAGATATAAAATGATTTGTGTTATCGATTCATTGACCAAGATCATACGACACTAGAATAATAAATCCATATATTGCGTGATTTTTGGAAAGAAATTATTAACAAGTACCAAACCCAATTAAATAAGGAAATAAACTTTTTAAATATTGAAGAAAAAATAAAAGAGGAAAAAAAATCAATATCATCTTCTTCGATTAATTAAACATATTTGTTTTTCTTTTTAATTTTACTGCAGGATAGTCGTGGGTAGTAATGCCCAGGGTGTCTTGGTGAGATGTGCCAAGCCAGGCTCTCCGAAAAATCTTACCGACCTTTAGCCGGGTCTGTTCCTGCACCGTCAACATCGTCGACTTATATAAAAGAGCCAAAAGATGTCAGCGGTGGAGGCACCACCATTTATCCGTACTATCGAGTGGGATATGATGGACAAAAAAAAATTCTTTCCTCTCAGTATGCTGTCGTCGTTTTCAGTTCGATGCTGCCTTTATCCTTTAACAGTTATAAAAACGAGATTGCAAATTCAAAGAAAGAACCACATGTATTCAGGTAAAATACCCAACTCTCTCATATTCTATCTACAATTTTTCATTTGGCAGAGTTTAGAGAAGATGAAACATGTCAATTCATTAGAAATCTTCAATGATTTACATCGAAATTAATTGTTACAGGCATGATAGACGCCTACAAAAAGATCTACAAGATGGAAGGCTTCGGAGGACTGTACAGAGGCTTTTGGATCAGTTCTATCCAGATAGTATCGGGGGTTTTTTACGTATCAACTTACGAAGGAGTTCGACATTTCTTGGGACAGGACCCATTCACTGCCCAATTAGATTCACGGATAAAGGCACTGATTGGAGGAGGTGCTGCTAGCGTTGTTGGACAGACTATTGTCGTCCCTTTTGACGTTCTTAGTCAGCATTTGATGGTCCTTGGCGTCAGTACCAAACATGGCAAACTTGTTGTAGACAAGGTAAAATGAGTCTAAAGGGAATTTAGGTCACGACAATAGTCCCTAATCTTAGATTATTATATTTATTACTTAAACATAGACTTACAGCAACATAAACAAACTTGTAAAGTATTTAGAATGAATAGTCAGGTGACCTGAATCCCAAAACATTCTAAACGGATACAAATTTTTGTCGAAAATGATTCTAAAAATCTTGTAAAAGGCTTAGAAATTGGAAATCCACTCTCCTGACCAGAACAAAATTAATTTTCATTCTTTAAACCGAAAGAAATTTCGATTCTTTAAGATATGAAGAAATTGATCTCTGAAATCATCTTGAAAAACGTATTCTCTTTATCTAATCGTCGATTTATGTAAACTAAAGTTTATTTTTTCGATCTTACAGATGGGAATGAACCCTTTGGGGCTGACTCTGGATCCTGGAAGATCACGGGCATACATTGCTGCAGAGATAGTTCGACTTATTTATCAACGTGATGGACCTAAGGGATTCTATCGCGGCTACGTCGCTTCTTTATGCGCTTATGTACCAAACAGTGCACTTTGGTGGGGATTATACACGTTTTATCAAGGTGAAGGAAGAAAAAAAACCAAAAATAAAAAAATTATTAATTCAAACAAATTTACATCACATTCATATTCAAGATTCGTTATACATTTATTAGTATATATTATAATTTAATAAAATATGATTTGATTAAATTTGGATTTACTAATTTGGTCAATATTTTGTTTTCAGATGAAATGGTTAGAGTCTTGCCAGTCTGGGTATCGCATTTGTTGATCCAAGCAGTAGCTGGTACATTGGGTGGTTTTACAACGACGATAATAACTAATCCGTTAGATATAGTCCGAGCAAGACTACAAGTACAAAGGCTAGATTCAATGTGTAACGCGTTTAAGGTTTTATGGGTTGAAGAAGGCATCCAGATGTTTACCAAAGGTCTTTCAGCTCGTCTTGTACAATCGGCTTGCTTCAGTTTTTCAATTATATTAGGATACGAAACTATAAAGAGAGTCAGTATCAATGAAGAATACAAAAGCTACGTTCGCTGGTGAATATTTATGAAAATACGATCCAATGCTTTGCTCAAAATCAATTTATATGTTCAGCGAATATTATTAAACGAATTCGCAGTTAATTTTCGACTAAAAATCTAGCGGGAATAAATAACAGAGAAGAATCGGATATTTCCTAAAATTGCAGTCTTTTCATCTTTCGTAAATAATTGACGATATTTTCTATCCACGAAAATGAATGTTGTTCATTGTGATTGATATAAAAATTATAATACTTTACTGAAATTAATTTATTACTAATTTGTCCTAAAGAAGAAAACGAATTAGGTGACGTTACAACGCGAAATTTTATTTGCAACTTCTTTATAGGGAAAAAAATCTTTACACAAACATTAAAGAAAAAAAAAAAATAAATAATTTTTTTCTTTTCTTTTCTTTCTATTAAACGTAGTACGAATGTGTGTATTTACGTTCAAATTTGCTTTCGCCGTAAAGTAAAAAAAAAAAAAACAATGTTGTATATATATATATTGTATAATGAATCCTACAGTATAGTTACACCTAGTGTACATAACACTGAGTAATAAACAAATAACTAATTAATATTATAGTTGAATTTTTGTAACCGATTTTTAATCTCGTCTACTTTGTGTATAGGTAACCATACATATATACGTATGTAAAATACACAGCTAAAATTAATATATATTATTAGACTGACAATTACACGCTACCAAAAAGAAAGAAAGAGGGAAAGAGGTAGGAAGGGAAAAATAGCTGGATATAGATAGAACAATTTCTATTAGATAACCAATTTATCATTAAACACTTGATAATGTTTAGAGAAAATATTAATTCATTATTCCCTGAATAGAGAATTATTATTATTGTTGTTGTTATTATTATTGTTATTATTATTACTAGATAAAAACTGTGAATTAAATTAATTCATTCAACGGCAGTATTTACATAATGTTAATGAAGAACAAAATTAATAATAAAATTTAAGCATTAATTTTAAGCGTTATACGTATGTTTAAAACTGTGAAGAAAATCGATGATGATAATTAAAATGCATTTTATGTGTATTAAATACCTACATAATAATGTTGACGACCTCTGGATTGGGAAAGAATAATGTTCCGTTTATCCGATGCGGAATTAAACGAGTATTATTAATCAATCGTTGGTAGATACTAGATATTATACATATATCTGAATACGTATTTAGAAAAAAAAAAAATAAAAAATTCGTCGTTATCGCGATATTACATTAACAAATAATAATTTATCTATTACTTGAACTTCAAAGTTATCCAAAAATTTATGAATATAGGTAAATCGATTTAGGCTGGTCCTGATAACGATATGCAACCTTTATACTATGAGAATAGTTACCAGTCATTGATTAGGCATGATATTATTATAGGTATATCTATTGATAATTTATATGATTTTATAAACAAAAAACAAAAAAAATTTAATTCATTGTCTATGAAAACACGATGAAAGAATATTTCCTTCTTTTAGGCTGCAGTGTGATATAAAAAAAAAGAAAAGAAAAAAAAAACATTTGTTTCCTTACAACAATCTTTTCGTAATTATTTTAAATCGTCGATGTCATATTGTTCAATCAATTTCGTATAAAGAATTTATTATCAATCGTATATTTTGAATTCAAATTGAAATACGATAAATTTACATGTATAAAATTATCTTCTACGTAATATAACTACATATACAATATACTCACCTAATCTCGATAATAAAAAAGAAAAAGAGAAAAAAAAAACGTATTATCGAATTATCTGTCAATAGTATATTTGCACCAACCTCGTATCATTGTATATCAAACAAAATTTTCTTCAATCCTATACAAAAAAAATCTTTTGTATAATTAGTAAATATCGATTTTCATCTTTATTTTTTTAATTATTCGTCATGACTAATTTCGGGCCATAATTATAGAAGTCCTATAAAAATACACATAGTGTTTCAAATAATTTTTGTACTTTAGCAGTTAAATTTATATAAACTTTCACATTCATCATCCACAAATCGGTCTGTTATACACATTACAATCAATATTCGATGTGTTATTTATATTAACTTTCAATTTTATTGGCTAAATTCTAGGAGTAAAAAATTTTTTTTTCTTTAAATTAAACAAAAAGATAAGAGAATAAGAAAATGATCTTCATAGGCTGATTGATTACAAAGGTGAGATGATTCATTAGTAGTTATGACTGTAACGTGATGAAAATCTTTTTAGTTTTTTAAAATCTGAATTATTTTACATAGAATATTTGAATTGTCTAACGCTTTATAAGCTTTTGAATAATAGCTACGATTTGAAAATTGTTTAATAAAAAGAATTAAAATCATAAAACAACTTTAAGTATATTGTATATATATTAATTCGTTGAAAAATTATCAAAGCTACAATAAGTATAATAATTTTTTTACAAGGAAGAAAAGTCCTTTTAAACATGGATCAACATTTTTTACGAATTTTGAGTAATTATGTGTGTGAAATAATGAATGACAAACGTATTTGAAAAAATTAAAAGATAAAAGAAAAAGAGAAAGAAAAACTAAAATGAATAAATGAAGAATACATAATTGGACATTATTCAGTACGGTGCAATATACTATAATATTAATTTCTTAACTCTTTATAATTTGTATTATAATATAACGAATGATATGAATTACTTGAGAAATATCGCGATTAAGAAAAATATAATTGCAGTAATCATCGTTGCAGAGTTGCCCGAAGCTCCGTCTGTAATAATTGAGACAAAATAACACAGTCAAAAATGAATGAATAAAACTTCAAATTATTCTTTGTAAACTAAACAATTTCATATAGGTATACTCACTGCAATGTTTCGATGTAAATCCAGTGTTGCACTTGCAAGTTCCCTCTGAACAGACAAGTGCCCCTGTGTCATTCTTCAACTCAGTCATGTAGCATTGGTAGTCGTTTTCACATCCTTGGAATATCCCTTTGAAAACAAAATTTTAATTTCGTTAATTAAGTATGAATCAAAATGTAGACAGTTTTTGATTTTTTTCGATGAAAAATCATTTTTCAAAAAAAAAAAAAAAATGCTATCAACAGTTACCTGCGGTTCGTACACATTTTCCATTCGCGGCATAATGATGAGCTGTTAAGCATTGACAACGATTGTCTATGCACTGAGCACGGTCCAGATTATCAACGCACTCGTCAGTCCTTTGGCATTGATCATTCACCGCCATGGGTCCTACGTTCGAAGTAATAAAAAAATATTTGTTAATTGATAATCAGAATTTGATTTTTTGTATCAATGATAATACTACATTGTTTAATTTATTGGGTCTGACTCAAACCTGCGAATAGCAGAAACAAACCTCAGAGGAAACGATGCGATAACGAAACGAAAAAAAAAAAAAGAAAAAAAAAAAACTGGAAAGTAAAAAATGGAAAAAAAAATCTAACGGTAATCGAAGAACTGCAGCTTTCTTATCATGATCCTGTTTCCTGCAGTCTGGGAAACTATCGAATCTATATTATTTTGTATGATTATATACAATTTACGTTGCGGGAGGTCCTCGAAGTGATGAATATACTCTTTCACGATTATTAAGGTACTGGAGGTCGAGGAATTATCGATACACTAATTTTAATTAACTATAATAAACGACAAAATGTATGCAAGCCCAGAACGTGACTTTTCGAATTGTTTACCGGTTTGTACATATTATATCAACGACTTATATTAAGTGACTCAATATTTGGACCAAACATTTTCGAGTATAATTTTACGTGCCCGAAAGAGTAACACAAACCATAAGTACCCAACCAAGCCTCGAATGCTACGTAGTAGTACGTTGAAAGAAATCTTTTAAATAGATCGAGATGTTTACAGGCTGTGCAGGTTTATGGCCCTAGATTTATCCTTAAAGATTTCGAGTTCAGGAATCCCAGCGTATAATAAACGAAGTTTTCAATTTTTAACGAATACTATACGTTTAATATTTTATAATATAGAATTCCTCAATTAGCGAAACGAATTTTTATCCTCTTTCATTTTTTTTTCATTCGTCTTCAATTATAATTATATATTAAATAATTAAAACCTTCTGTAACTTACTTGGAAGACAGTTTGAGGAGTTCGTGATGTCTACTGTAAAGTTATCCTTACACGCGCAAATATTTTGTCTGCAATCCCCATTCGCCATTAAAGCACACATCGTGCTGTTCTCGCAGTGTAATCCAACCGCTGAAATAATTTAATATAAGAATTTAAGATGACCAAAAAAATCATCGCCCAAGGTTTATCCTGCCTTATTTATATCATCTGATCCCTTTAATAATTATAATTATCGTTCAGTTTAACCGAAATCCCGGACATGATATGTTATCGAAGTTTAATTAATTTTCTGACGAAGTGATGACGAACGAGTTGGTACTACATACATAAAGTTAGTTTTTTTTTTTCAACAGAACTACGAAATTCCAAGAATTTCTTAATTTTTTTTTTTCTTTTCTTATCTACACGGATCCCGCAACATTTAATGATCGTAATTAAATTCATCGGAACAATTATAATTATGTTGTATATAATTTAGAATTCCAAGAAACAGTTTTTGCGTCATTAAGTAAAGAAAATGAATCACATGTATAAAAGATATACGCGACAAGTTTTTATCGATGTAAGTATGTACACATAGTGAATATCGAAAAGATATCGATTAATTTCAGCAAAGAAAAATAAAAATAAAGTTAGTAGTAGAGTAACTATAAGTTAAACCGATGTTTCTGATTAGCTGTAATTTTCCCGCAAACGAAAATACGGACCAATCAGAAAGTAGCCCTTTTTATCTGACTGGGTTATCGCTGCGGTGTTAAGCCAGAATTCTATATCTGCAGAAAGATATTACTCACATTTTATCACAAGTGAGAAATATTAATTGAAACAACAAAAAAATTTCATTCATATTTCTATTATTTTACATGTGATAGGATGCAAGATAAAAGAAATCGATTCTCTTCAACTATTTCAAATAATTCTTCCTGTGTGACAATTAATTTTAAAACTTACTTGGAATGCACATGCTGAAGTCTGGAACGGGCAAATAATTTGGTTCGCAAAGGCAGGTGAGTTGGGATCGGCAAAAGGCGTGATTTATGCAATGAAAATCTCGTTCACAAGCTTCTCCGACTTTGGAACCCCCGTACGATACTGTAACACAAAAAAATCTGATAATTTCTGATCTTTTTGGGAAATAAAAACCCCGGAAATTCACTATATTAAATATATAATTATATACATTAGGTATACGATTGACACTTGAACACTTACGTTGTCCGAGAGCCAAAGTACAAAAGCTCGAAAGAATTAAAGAATAAAAAACCGTTTTAGTTGGGGATGACATTTTTTTTTTTTATACAGGAGAATAGACGCTAATTGATTACAAGTCGCGTGCGTAACTTATATTACAGTGTGACTGTGCGATGCGTATAGACGCGAAGAATGGCCACGCCAAGAGTCATCCGATAACGAAGATAAAAAGTACTTCTTATCTTTTATCACATTTATCATATTTTTATTTTTTTTTTATTTTTTATCTTTCCCTACTATCATCGCACTCGATTTTATTATAATTCTAAATTGACTCGCTCAACGACAATTCGAGCATGATAAACCGGTGAATTAGTGAGGCGCCTCACTGAACTCGTATCTGCATAATCATGACAGTTTCCTTTATTAATTTTTTTTGTTTCTTTTCTTTCTTCCTCTTTTCAAGCTATATCTTAAATTTTCTGTTTATCTTTTTATTAACAACGAAGAAGGATTACTCCCTCACAGAACTCAAAAAGTTTTGAAATCGGAGGAATCGAAAACCAGGGCAAAGTAGCTGCTATCTAGGATTAGATAAAATTCAAATTGTGGAAACGAGTTCCAGCCGCTATATTGCATCCGTAACTATTTCATCGCAGAATCGGAAAGACGCAACTAGTTGAAAAAATTGAATTCAATAAACTAAATAAATCAATAAATAATACCGGAAAAATTATACATTCTATTATATAAACTGTTACCATCGCCTGGGGGGAAGGGGGAGGGGGGCAATAAAATCTGTAAACTGTAAAGTAAATTGCTGCAATCCGGTGGGGAGAGAATCTTTGCGAGTAAAAGTTTGGAATACAAGTGGGGGAAGAGTAGCTGTTACCGATGATTCGGAAGACCAGTAAGGTCTTGTGTTAGCGTCTTTGGTTCCGATCAGTTGTTGAGTATATCTCCGGTAAATCGAACTACAGTGCGGTTCTATACTATCGTGAATTTTTCTGTTATTTTTTTTTTTTTTAATCAAATAAGAACAATATTTTTTCTCAAGAAAATTTTAAACCATCATCTACCAGGATGAAGTACCTCTTCTGGGCAGCGTTCATCCTCCTACTGGACGTCTCTATATCACAAGGTTAACAAGCTTATTAATTAATAAAAATATATAGCGATCTTCCAATTAACTAGAAACAATTTTTCTTTTATAACATAAATAATTCATCTCTTTAAATATACATACATATAGGTATGTGTATAATTGTCTGCTTGCTCAATGTTTTATGTATTATTTGCTTACGATTATCTCGTTGGTGTTAACGCATAGCTATAACTGTCGGTCTGACACGTGTTACCGGCAAAAAAATCTTCAACCGTCTAATACCTGCAGGGGCTTCGTTATTTTATAAATTTTTGTTAGGATTTAAAATTTGGAATCAAACTGCTCGTTTCCCTCTGTTAGAAATAATCTCGAATGGTAATATAACGGTTCGAATTACTCCGAAAAGTAAATTCGGTGAAATTTGAAAAAGTTCATATAGGTAATATGTTGATATAGTTACTCAGGTACGCAGACCGTATTATATATTATCGTCCAAGTTGACCATAGTACAAAGGGTATAGCTAATACTCATGATTCTGTTATGTATACAGTCAGTCAACGGTCAGGCTTGGTTACATTTGTATTATGACTAGTCTCATGTTCATGGAATTTCTTGGGCAGGATTTCTAGCGGTGAAACGACCGAGTGGCAGCTCATACTTCTCGGTTTTTTTTTTTCCTTCCTTTTTAGAGAAGTTCGCGTAATAATCATGTCGCGAAACCTTGTACCATTTTTGCAATACTTAAAAAAAAGATAATAATTATAATAATAAAATAAAATACGTGAAAAAAATTCTGCAAGTAATTAATTGCAATTGTCTAGCAAAATTTTTTGCTAGAATTTTGATACTCAGTTAATTCCTAGTAAATTTTTTTTTTTTTTTTTCGTTAAATAAATTCTGAAAATTTATGCTTTAATCTGTCTGTACATACATACGTATGTATGTACCTGTTGTATTGTACATACATGTATACATTGAATAATCATTACGTATAAGCTGTACATAGGTGTACCTAATAAAGCAATGGTACAGTTGATTACAGGCTGATAAAAAGAAAAAAAAAACTGTTGCATGTTTACAGATAACGATTGTTATTATACTTGTGACGAAAATTAGATAAACGTAATGTTATATGCCTACATACAAGGTGATCAATGTAGAGTATGTAGGTATATTAGTCAATTTTAGGATATTGTGGCCCGGTGATAGGATATTATTTACTGTATAGGATCGGCTTGAGTAATATCTGGCGCCTTAAGGCGATGGCACGGTCCTCCTTTACCGAGCGATATTATCCTGATTTCAATTCATCGGATTACTAATAAACGGAGATAGAGTATATCGATATTTCTTTTTTCTCACGATCAGTGATGGCTTGAAAGAATAAATTGAAGCTGATATATGTAATATGCAATAGGTTCTATGAAATCCTGCAAATTTTCCATTATGTATTTTGATTATTAACGAAGTTTAAATATACTAAAAAACAACTCATCTTCTCAATTCAAATTGATGCCATAATCTGATGGTAAAAATTGCTTCTGTATCTCAGTCTTCGAACTTGTAAAAAAAAAATAGAAAAAAAATTGCAACGTTAGTTTTATAGAATTGGGTCTTTTGCCTCGCTTATTTGTTATCTGAAATTTATGAAGGCAAGCAGTCGGCAGGATAACGATTGTATGAAGAAAAAAAAGTCGTAAAAATGTACTTTACCTAGTTAAAGTTAATTTATTCGTATATACGTATACCCACATATACAGTGCGAAGGTTTGTCAGTATATAATTATTATCATTATCTAACTCTTTGCGTTCACCGAAGCGTTCAAGTCTCTTCTATACCTTTCCCCTTTGTTAGTTGTCACGGCTTTCCGCGATATATTATTATTATTATTATTATTATTATCAACATTACAATATATCAACAACCAATGGTAAATATTGTTCGAAGGTAATTGCGGTGTAACGCTTTTTGAAATGACGAAAGTGGAGTACAATTGTACAGTTACGCAAACCAAAGTTACACACTCGACTTCATAAATTTTTGCTGCCAATTCCGCAGCTGAAGGTGTTATACAGGCACCTTTACCTCGCAAAACTTCTACTTTATGAGACTTTTTTTTTTAAGATTATACTCTTAAATTTTGATTTTATTTCGATTGAGTTTTACCCATCGCTTAATAAACTTAAAAAAAAAAAAAAAATTTACGGGAATATGACCCGCGTGCATTACGGACTTTCCGAGTCAGAGCTCATGATTCAGCATCACGCCGTTTTCAAGACCGAATATGAGTCACTGGTCGTTGAATCGTGGAAGAATTGCCAAACCTAGCTAAAACTGTTTTTTTATTTTTCTTATTTTACTTTTTTCCGTCTTTAACCCGGAGAGAACAATCGTCAGAAATTCCCTCACGTGTCATCAGCAGAGATCTCTTAAGCGTTAGATTTTTCAATCGCATATTTGTCATGGTAATTAGCTGTTCAATTATCTACCGAGTATAATAAAGACGAATCAATATATTCTGGTGTAGAATATTACGTAATGAAATTTTAAAATCGATTTTTTTTTTTTTTTTTTTCTTTTTTTCAACTTCTGATTTAAACATTTTATGTTCAAGTTTTTTCTTTTCTTTTTTGCATCAAAGTACAGAGACCTATGTATTCAGCTATGTATGTAACGTACTCACCTTACCTTACCTTACCTCACCTTCCGCGATTTAATTTTCCACTATACATTTACGAGCTGATTGGCTTCAGAATTTATTACCTCATGGCGATCAATCTCTCCTTATAACTTCTTCTCCAGGTCCATATACGTTCATATACCTATGGCGTACTACATAATCGTTAGAGAGAATAAAACCAAGAGTATCATAGGATTAACAGCCGAAACGTATATTAGAAATTTTTTCTTCGCGAATCTGTGGCTTTGCAGCTATTTCTTTTATCCTAACTTTATGTACTTCGACTTATCGATTCAGTTCTCAGGATTAATCATCATACAATAACATGATCATCAATGTTCAATGTGTCCTATGTATAACATTATATTTTATGTGTTGTGAAAATCCGTCTATAATCGTCTGGTCTAATTACCGTATAAAACGTTACCTTATAACGCGAGGCGAGAATAGCGTAAGACGAGAATTAATCGTTTTGTTACAGACGTGGAGATACCTTGCAAGGAGGTAAGAGATTGTCCATCCCGAGACCACGCGCCTTCTCAGACGCCGATATGTCTCGGAGGCTTTTGCAAATGCTTGAACGAGCAGGGAACCTCGCAGAATTGCGGTTCGGCAAATCTGACAACTCCATTGATGGAACAGCACCTAGCCACCGGTACGTGGAAATCATCGCAACGAGATTCAGTCTCCGGGATGGTCGTTGATGGGAATTCTCCCCTGGCAGCTCCAATTTATTTATTTATTTTTTTTTTCTGAATTTATACTAATTTTTCAGACCGATTTTATCTAGCTGTGGTTTCTTTCGCATGGTGCTAGAAAAAAGTTTAAATGAAAATTACCTATTTCCAGTCGCACTGATCGGGCGAGTTTGTTCACTTGAAAAGGATTGCTCTGCGGTTGATACAAACGCAATTTGCAACACGACGAGAAAGCAATGTGCATGCAAAGCGAACTACGTCCCTTCGACGGATAATCAGCGATGTCTTCCCGGTAAGTAATTCGCGATATAACAATCTCCTTGTCTCATCTTTTTGGTCTGAGAACTCGAAATAGGAGAAGATACAGATAAAATACCAAATTTTAAAGTTTCTATATCTCATCATGAATATATGTATATAGTGGTAGTTGAATATTTCGAATATTTAAGTATAGAATTCACAGTATAATATTATTTTATTTATACAACTGCGGATGTATCTTCGTTGCGTAATGATATCATGCTATTTTTGTCTCTATCATTTTCGGGCATTTTATAATAGCTATACATATCGCATCACGGATCACGGTTCTATACTATATTATACTCAATTTCCTATACCTATAATAATTCCAACGAAATTCGAGTCACGAATAATTGCGCGTGAATAGCGTCCAATTAATATCGTACACCTATTTCGAAATAGACGTTAATAACGATCTATAGATCTTTAGAATTATGCATTACGTTCAGTTCAGTACACACATACACGCACACAGTTTCCAAAATGTCTATCTATCATCCAATGCTAATTTTTGATTTTTATTTATTTTTTTTTACAGCGATGAAGTACAACGATTCCGGATGTGAAATTTCCAAGCAGTGTCTATACTCGGTCGGAAATAGTACCTGCCAAGAAGGGTACTGCAAATGCGAAACGAACTATCACTACGCCGCTGGATCTTGCTGGGCAACGAAAGGTAAGACTGTACAGCAGACGTATTTGAGAGAAAGGAGCTTCGTGGTAATTGTGGTATATCATGGTAAAATTTTACAAATTGGCTTAATATTCGTTAGAATTATTTCAGTAGAAGTCTAAATTATTACGATATAGGGGGGATTCAAAAATGTCTGTAAATCAATTTTTGGAAAATAGATAACCAAAGACGACATATTATATTTTATAACAAGTGTGTATTATATGTACTCGCAGTACCTACTTTCAATTCTTTTTTAAAAGCTTGTCAACGAAGACAATGCGAGTGGTAAGAGCTGTACTCCGATTTACAGTCGTTCGGAGTATTGGGATCGATTATCACTTTCCAGTGAAACTTTTCAATCTTAAGTATCGTATAACACAATATGATATTTATAACGACCTTCTAACTCCTTCCTCAAGACTTTGGCTTAACAGAACTGTATTAGATGCTAAGAATATCAAAGATCCTTAATTATTGGATATATTTCATTACAAGTGTCCTTGAAAAAAGAAAAAAAAATTTGATCGCACTTCTCGAAGTTACAACAGTTTCGAGATATTTTAAAATCTTACTCAAAAAGTAGCACTTCGAATTTGAAATTTTATTTTCATAAACCATTCCGTGAAAATGTTTCGAAAATAGCCTCGAGAAACACCCAGCTTTGAAACTTGCAGAATTTCTTGATTGACGAAATTGAAATTCACATTTTTCTGGAAATATGATAAACACCCCGTTTTAAAAATCTCTGCACGAATATAACTTGCGGATGTATCGTTTTCGGCTTTCTTTTTCGGTTAAAATCCCCCCAAAAATATGGCAGCTTTTCACGTTGTTTAAACTGACCGTATATATTATTTCCTGGCAGAATTTGGCTCGAACTGTTCAGTCACAGCGGAGTGCAGTCACGTGAGCGAAGCAGTTTGCGATAATCAGTACAGATGCAGCTGTCCAAATGACAGGGTGGTAATAACAAGGGAAATTGCAGATGGTAACAATACCAATACTGCCACCACTACTTCGTGTCTCCTAAAAGCAGCCAAAATCGATGACGATTGTGAAGAATCTATACAATGCGAGGATCTACTCGGTGAAAAAAGCGAGTGCGTTGATCATCGCTGCAAATGCCATGAGCATTATCACTCCATCAATGCGTCTCAATGCATTCCAAATCTAGGTAAGCCCGGATCAAAAATTTTCGTCAATTATTGACCCGAAAAATTGTTATTCAAAACAATAAAGGCTAAATTATGCCCCTAATTTCTTTAATTCGTAATTTTTCAATGAAATTTTAGTCCGAAATTGATCGAAACATGTTTTACCAAATTTCAGAACTAGGTGCCGACTGCCAAGAGGATGTCCAGTGTTCGCATGGCGATGACATGGACGTACATGGACCGACGCGATGCTTGTCAAGCAAATGCGCTTGTGCCGAGGACTTTGAAAATGTTGGAGGCAAATGTTCGCCAGTGAAACGAGATTCTGGGAATTCAGCACCAAGACGATGTGAGTAGAATGTTAATTGTATAGATAAATTTACGGTATTTTAGAAAAAAAAAACTTGATAACTGATCGCAATTGGAAGCGTTTTTTGTTAAATTGAATTTATAGCTGCAGCTTTAGGCGGTTTTTGCTCTTTCCGACTCTCGAGTCTCAAATATAGGTATATGAGGGAATTTTAGCATTGGAATCGAAAATATTGTTCTCCGAGTAAATATGTACGAATGGCAATGTGAAAAAATATTATTCGACATCTCGGAAAGTTTATATTTAGATACGAACGGTCGTAGAATGGTATATAGGTATACACGCAGCCGTTTTGACATTGCGAAAAACGTCGATGAAAAATAAATAAATAAAAACCAACTTTGAAACATTATTTCTCACTCACGGACAATCTTTTTCATTTTACGGATTCCTAAATCGCAATTCATTTATCTACAAACCGCAAACACACATCATTTTTTTTTTTCATAATAGTTTCAGAATTTTTTTTAACTCTAAATTCGAATTTGGAACCAAAATTCTTTTCCGTATTTAATTTTCGTATCCGCGAATAGGGACAAAACTGCTGAATAATATTTCCAATTTGAAAAATGATCCCTGCAGTAACGATTCAGGTCGATTTACGCGATCGACTCAAAAAGCTTCCTTCAGCAGTCTTCAGCAAAATCTTGAGATTCTTGCATCGCCTTATGGCTTTTGCAAAAAAAAAAAACCAAAGTTTTTTCGGTGATACAGTTTATTTCATTTGGAATGACCTCGTATTCGGTTATACACACATGTATACCGCTCTCTCTCTTTCTCTCTGGGTATCAGCTTATTTGCACTATTTACGTATACCTATATAACATATTTATACTGCAGCTGTTTATACATAATTTTCCATTCAGCACATGTATAATGTATGTATATCCAGAGATAAGTTAGCAAGACATTGTTTATCGAGTTATTTGAATAACTTTATAATCCAGGTGACATGAATTAGGACCGTTTATCTTATGATCTTTTTATTTTTTCATTTTTCAGTTGGCGACGTGTCAATCTTTGCTATGGCGCTGGCATACTTTAGTATTCTTGCTTCGGTCCTGTGAAAAATTGGTTTCTATAATATACCGGCGAACTGAGCTCTGCTACCATCTAGACTCGGCAATAATAAAAGTTATGTAAATACTATTAAGATACATACAAATATATAATACATATATATGTATACTTATATCAGGGGACTTACCAATTACCCAATCCGTTGCCATTGCATTTTTATTACAAAAATTAATTCATATTCATTTACATTTACATATATTCATATATTTTACATACTATATTAATTCATACTCATCATTATAAATTTAATTATTAAGGCGTTGTCTGAAATAATTAGCAACAATTTCTCAAATTTACTATATAATATATACACGATTATCATATAGTTTCGTCTTTATTACATATAATAATTTTATTCCCGTTACTACATAAAAAATAATATTGTTTCAAAATTCCTATTATAGTATACTTTATCGTTGTTATATTTTTCGAATGAATTTCTATCGAATTTTACGGATGAAATAATATTAATATTATAGAAATAATATGCAACGTTCAAAGAGTGATTATTGTGTAATTATTTTACCGTTATTTGTTCGTTCGATATTTGTTAGTTTTTTTTTTTTTTTTCTTAATAAAATTATTCCCAAATATGTTCAACAACTCGTTATTTGTCATTTATTTTATTCATATAATTATGATAGTTACAATTCAGTCAGTAGTTCTTCAACTGCCAATTTTGCTTCTTCTGGCAAATAAGGCAATAAAGTCATCGCCAGTAATTTAACGCTCTCGTGAGCTCTGGGCTCGACAGCAGTGTCTGTAAAGAGTAAAAAAATGATGATAAATAAATAAAGATAATTGAAAAGGTATAATCTAAAAACTTATGAATAATTGCAAAATCTTGCAGATTCTTTGTTCATCCCAATTCTTCATCTTACGACATCGCTATGAGAGATTCGTATAGATCATCGATATCCCGATACAATTATATGAACGTGGATCAAAGTATCGTTCTTCTTTTACAATTAAAAAATAGATAAATAATTGATAGATTGAAATGCGGAATGAAGGAATGTCTAATTTTGGCGTGAATGAGTGTGATGTAATATGTGACCTTCTACATACAAAAATGGTAAGAATGTATTGTCCATTATTTACAAAGAAGATCAGTTATGTGGATATTACACCTTACAAGCACGTAGGTATATCTATTTTGATATTGAATTAATGTCCTTCAGAGTTCAGACAAAGACGCGTGAAAACGAATATTAAACAATACAGACAGACGTCTGAATATACATATTTTATGTTGAGGAATTGGAAATACCTCATTGAAAAACATTAACAAGCTCCCGGACTGTATTTCAATGAATATTTCAGTAGGTAACGTAGTGCGACGCGGGTTGTACGATTTCAGGCGCTTCTGGCTGACCTTGACTGGCTCTTTTCCCTTAAATCTGCTCGTACAGTAAGATTCTCCCCGAAATCCACATTTTAATCATTTTTGATGGCTTTTTCATTAAAATAAAAAACAATAATGGAAGGTATCTCGTCTAATATGAATTATTAAATCGGTTAACTCCTTCGAAAGTTATGAGACACAAATGAAGCAGCAATTACATCTAAAAAAAAATTTCAAAATGAGAAAAAAAATGATAATTACGCAGAGGAACGCAGCCAAAATCGTCGGCTACGTAGAGATAGCCACTTGTACAGACACATGCGTTGTTAAGGCAGCTACTGTATCTTCCAAACATTGCGGAGCACTGTAAATTTTCTTGGCATACGCCTGGCCAGTGGGTGGCAACTGAAAGTGTGAGACATTGAAATAAGAAAAAAAAAAAAAAAAAAACTGGGTCTTCATTCAATCGATTATCGGATCTTCTTTGTTCAGATTTATACCTACCTGGCAAACAAGAAGTTCGATCTACGGAAGGAACGTAGCTGGGTACACAAGTGCAAGCACCATCCCCTTGCATCAGTACTTCACATTCTGTATTTAAAGGAGCACATTGACTCGTGAGCTCACAAGAAGCTCCCAAGGCTGAAAACGGTGATATATTTATTTTGGCACAGAGGATGTTTCAATATGAGAACAAGTTTTAACGATTTGACGCTATTTGATGCACAGTACAACATTTTTTAGCTTCAAAGTTATATCGAAAGTGATAAACTTTTCATGGGGTTTGTCAATTTCGAGGATTCGGAAGATTGTTTCAACGTTTTTACTATATGAGCTGGTCGTAATTTGACGCAGAAAAAACTTTCCAAAGTATAAATATACTCACCAACTTTGCAGATCGTTACACCATTTTCCACAACTGATTGATATCCGTCTATGCATTGACAAATATTTGTAGTAGAGCTGCATTCAGCAAATGGATCAGCGCAAGACGGGTTAGCAGTTGAGCACGTTCCGCCAATGGCTGTAGGTCAAAGTATATGTGAACATACATACATGAATCGTATGAACTTGGAAAACAGACTTAAAATCGATATGTGAAAGTATTCGACTATGAAAAGACCGAAAATCTTGTTGTACGATGGAAAAGTGGTACACGGTCTCGAAATTAAATTTTTGAAAGCCTTTCGTATACCTATAAATTTTTCTTTTTTTTTTCGTCGATATTTTCTTGCTTTTTGATACACAAAATTCGTTTTTTTGATGCATTTTTCATAGCTTCGAGTACTCCTGATTAAAAATCACTTACCAACTCCACATTCGTCGTTATTTTGACTTGGAACCAGACCAGCTCCACATTGACAGGTTTCGTCGATACAACTTCCCGCAACGCAGGCAAGGCCGTTGGCATCACATGGCGAACCCAGACCTGTGGAAAATGGAAATAGACGTGAGTAGAAAACCTAAAAAATCTTCTCTTCTTTTTAATCCAAAACGTCAGTTCAAAGGCACTTACTTGGCTGGCAAAGCCTGCTTTCCGTGTCTTGTAGGAATCCCTCGTTGCAGTTACACCAGCTCGAACCCCAGATATTTAGGGTTTCGTTACAATACGCGTTCGGATCGTAACATATGTCATCCAATCTTTCACATCTCCCATTAATATCTTAAAAGTAAAAACGAGACAGCTGTATTTTCAAATCGTTTATCGAGAATTCAAACTCGAATAATATACTAATCCATATAGAATAGCACATATGATGTGAAATATTATGCTGCAGTAGCATATTATCCTAAGGGGACCAGTATAGCTTGGTTTGGGAAATTTGGAGTACTCCAAAATTCATTTATTTGTCAACCAAAGCTTATTTCACATCAAAAAAAAATTTTCTTCGAAAAACTTTGTCGTAAGGTTTCAGACACATCGTTGGTCCAATTCAACCTCTCAAGGTCCTGCTTTCTTCAGACAGCAATTCTACATCTTATGAACGTAGGGATCGGTAAAAAAAAATTCATGTGAAAAGTTACGGTGAATTATCCAAAATTTCCAAAATTTAGGACACTAATTTGCAAATAACTTGGCCTACACGAAATTGTTCAAAAATTCCCTCGTTCATACGATGAAGATTTCTTTTCTGAACAAAATGAGCCCTCAACGACCTTAATCGGAACAGCGATGTGCCTAAAACCTTACGACAAAGGTTTTCAAGGAAAATTTTTTTTTTGATGTGAAATAAACGTTGGCTGAGAAATGAATGCATTTTGGAGTATGTATGAATTTCCAAAACCAAGCTGTACTGGTTCCCTTAATGTAATAATTTTATGGCTGCATAATTTTTAATTGAACTTCGCGATGAGATGGGAAAGCGATCTTAGCCTCAGTCCTGATCGTTTCACGCATTATTCGCTATCTATAAATAACGTACGATGTTGAGATATAAATTGATTTTTTAACGATGTATTTGCGATGATGATCGAACGATATTTCAAATCTGTAATGCAATATTGCAACAACACATTATATTTATAATTATACGACTCACCGACTGCACATCTTGTATTTTCAATGTTTGGGACATAAGGAGGCCAGCAAGTGCATACAAAATTCACGCATTGGAGTAGTGGAGAACCGCATTCGGGGGTTGTCATGCACACTCTTCCCAATTGTCCATTGCCAATTTCAGCCAGAAATAAAAAGTAAAAAATTACCGAGATCCCGAAGCTTTTAAGTACGGAAGCCATCGGAAGTAGAGAATTTTTTTGCTGTTGGTATCTGCACAAGAAAACGAACCCTAGTTTGAAATACTTATCGTCTATAAAATTTAGAAATAATAATAATAATAATAATAATAATAATACGAGCCTGTATCGTCGAGAAAGAAAAACTGGTGCGGTGATTTCTGCTGATTGGACTTTCCTTATATAGCCTCGATCCACCAGCGATCGCAAAATTTGATACCTCTATTTGTCTAATCTCGGTTTTACACTACGAAATTTTATATCTCGATCTGAATTACGACAGCCGTTGTAATTAAACGATCCATGGATACGATAAAATGTATTTAATTAGTCGCTCGCAAGGCGGTCACTTTCTTGGCATACTAATTGTAATACCTGCCGAGACAGATTATGCGAATGGCCATATCTCTCCGATATTACGATATAAAAACTAAAAATCAATCGACAATCCGTTATTGATATATCGAGATTCTAAGTTCCGGTGAAACAGAAAGTATCATTCCGAACCAGAACAAGTTTCACGCTTCTTAATTATCATGCAATAATTTGTCAGCTGCAGTTTTTGATCGACATTATTAATGTCCGGATACTGAACATGGTGATACGTAACAGATATCGAATTCTCAAGAACAGGTAATCGGTTCTTTTGCAGACTATTAGTTGCAGATTATTATTACTAAATGTTTACTGATTTAGGGCTACTTTTCGTTTAAGAGTAAACCTATTTCCTGATCCAAAACCCATAAAATCTTAACGAAAACAAATTTCTAATGCTATAAGATGATGCGTTCCGCGATTAGCCATTCGAGTATAATTATACACACTCAAGCCTCGTAGCCTAAATTCTTCGAAGGTTCAAGGGTCCCAATTTTAAAACGAGTATAAAGAGCGTCTGAAACAAGGCGATTTTAGTTCGGTGCAGCGTAATCAACGCGCTACCGCTCGCACCTTGGCAAACGCGTTGTACCTACCTAACTCCAGATCGCGCGGTGACGAACGTGATAAGATAAAAAGAAATATTTTTAGATAAAGTACTCTGTGCCATTACAGCGCGCGTCGTTCACGCCCTGACGCTAAACAAGTTCGCGTTTAATCTTCATTAATTAACAGTTGCATATTAGAGGCTGGTAAAATTCGCGATACGATGTCAAATCGGAGCGTCTAGATCAGCCGAAGGGAGTGAAGCTGTATAAAAAGCTGAAAAAAAATCTGTGCAATCAGTTATCAGTGTTCTTCGTCGCTTATCTCGTCTCCGGAAAGGGCTCGGATATAAATTTAGTGAAAACAAGGAAATGGAGGTGAAAAAAACTCCCGGAATATCCGCCGGAGCGCTAGTATTCGCTGTCGTTTTAAAACTGGTGATACAAGCCGCTCTCCAGGTACCTTCAGTCGTTGGCGCGACTCAGGACGCGTCTATGCTATCGAGACGTGAGTTTTAACGTTTGATTTATAAAGATTGAAGTCGGTTTGTTGTAGACGAGTATAAAAAAAAACAATTGCGAGGACAGAATTTTCAAAATTTTCCCCCGCGAAAATTCGATCGGTTAAAAATGCCTAAAATTTGTGCAAATTAAGCCATATACAAGTTTCCGGACGCGTGACATTGACCCTGATTATAAAAAAAGCAACGTCGTGACAAAGTTGTATAACGTATGTATCTAATACATTGCGTAAACGCGAAAATTAGTTATACGCGTATAACAACCGCGGCGTGTAACATCGCGGCGCGTAGGTATAGTATAAAGTATCGCGCGTGACCTCTCTGACATTTACGCGTTTCTCGAGCATGAGAACAAACCGAATAATTCGAGGTCCGAAAAACTGGTCCGCACACTCGACCGGATTTCAAATATTATACACAGTTTTCCGTTTTTCGTATAACTTACACTTTCAGTGAAATTTTAACCCGCAAAGGTCTGGTAAAGTTCTATAATATCCTAAACCTATACGCGTTCACGTGTTACGGTGTTGAACTTCGTATATAATAGAACAGTGCGGGTATGGAGAGAAGATATAAAATTCGCGTCGATATACTGACGTATTACGTACTATATTCTTCGTTGAATTATAACGCGCAGTATTAGCTCGGCAAAATCGCGTTGAATAAGATCATTCATTCAGCGGACGTTGAATAATCTCAGTAGTATAAACCGTAACAGTAAAACGGATTTTAATTTTTGCCTATAAATGACGATACGTAGTAGCGTCGAATACCTAATCAGACGTCTTCATGCTGCAGTTGCTGTATTTATAACTTTTATCGTTTCAATGGCTTTATTGTCTGCGGGGAATACCAGCGTTCAGGAATTGAGTGGGTACTAAATAAAATATCTTATATATACCTACGCACAGACCTATAACGAGTTATAAATTACGTATAGATACTTAATTAACAGATTTTAAATTACACGAACAATTTCATGTTCCATAGACCGTTACAGCTAATTATATACCATTCGTTCAATGTCTCGCGCGTTCTATCGCGGTTTTTAGATTTTTTTTCTTTATTTCTTTTCATTCTTTGCGAGTATTGGAAGAGGAATCTATTCGGTGACCGTTGCAGATCCATATAACAGAACATTTTATAGTTCGGTTTTGAAGAACCGCAGGATGCGATCACCGTGACTCACAGCTCTGTAAATCGATTAATGATCTTATCGCACGCTGCGCGGAACGCGATTCACGATTTTATTGTTAAATGTATATATATATTATAGTCATAAACGCGCGGGGGAAATAATAGATATATTTCACGCGCTATGGACTGCAACGAATTGATTATTCCAATTACCTATACAAAGTATAACGCGTCAATTTATTATACCTATAGCCAAAATCGCCGATATACGCACAGATGCCTAATTCTTTCATATTCTCATTCCAGAGACTTTGGCATCCTGTCAATATGACAGCGATTGCGTTGCAAACGCTTACTGCTGGACCCAGCAGACCTGTCTCTGCAAGGAAGGATACCTCGTGGATAGAAATCGAACCCACGTACAGTGTTTAGCAAGTTTGTAATTTTTTTTCGTATTTTTACGACTCATCATTCGTCTATTTTCTCATACTACAAGTCCTCTCTTTGCCCGTTAATTAGAGTTGATTATAAATTCAACGAGAACACATTTTTACACATCATCTAATTGGAATTCATTAGATAAGTTTCCTTCTGTTTCTTTTTATTGTTAGCTCGTATACGCATTATCTCGCTAACGATACTAATTAGTATCTTATATCGATCCGCATTGTCTTACCAGACTTCGATTTTCCCACACAAGAGTTTAAGTAGGTGTATGAGGATCTCTTTCCCGTTCGTTTCGGTTGAGGGCTCGTGGCAGGCCAATTTACAACTAGATAGGAACGTAATGCATACCTGGTGTCACTGCAGTACGAAGCATAAAAGCCATTCTTTCTTATTCTCTATACTGTTGGCCTTCTTCTTCTTCTTCTTCTTCGGCAATTAAAAAAAAAATAGAAAATCGTATGTCTTTGAAATAATTTATTCTATGATATGAGCTCGAAGCAGTAAGAGGTTTCATTCATTCTCGTCTTCATATTCAACCGATTATTTTATACGTATACATTTTTACCTATAGATATATCATTTTACTCGTTCGTTCGATAGTCGCTGTACAGATAGGAGACCCGTGCAGCATGGACGTGCAGTGCCGCGTAACATTCGCCGCCCAGGCGGAGTGCCGGGATGGAGCTTGTGGCTGTTCCGAGGCTTCCCACTTCCAGGCAGGACGCTGCTACGTAACTAAACGTGAGTTACTTATATTGCCATTCAAAAACCATAAAAAGAAAGAAAGAAAAAAGACGAAGGAGTACCCCAAAAAAAATACGTTTTTCAGTTTTGATCATCCATCAACTTTATATAGCACTATTTTCACTCCTCATACGAACTCTGCATACATCCCGATCTAATTTAGCTTCATTACCAAAACGGAACCTCCCGGTCATTTACTCGTTTAAAAAATTACATAAGAAGGTCGAATGACCACGCGGTAGGTCGTGGGAAAAATAACGGCATTTGTGGGCCAGTGCTGCAGTCTCTTAGACCCTATAACCAGTTCACAATGTCTATCATAATGATATTCCCAAACATGAGTAGTTTGCTAAGACTGATGATGAAAAGTCGACAAACCATTTCGTGAATAATTTTTAAATAACCAAATTTCAGGTATTGGAGAGATCTGTCAAGTTTCAAACAATTGTTACGTAGAAGGAACGCAAAGTTATTGCGTGTCCGGTGTCTGTACTTGCCCTTTCCAGCACCACCCTAATGAAAATGGAACTCGATGCCTCAGGAGTTCTTGTGAGTAATTAACACCGATGCTCGTTTCTCTGCTTATGTTCAAGGAGCAACTATCGATATAACCATTAAAGAATTTATTTTTTTTAATGTAAATTATAGTTCTCGGGGACCAGTGTTCAGGGGATTCCGAATGTGTGGCGATGAACTCTAGGTGCTTCGACGTATGTCGTTGTCGAGTTGATCACGTCATATCTGCAGACCAAAAACGGTGTTTAAAGGCAGCCAACACCGTCGGTGAACCTTGCGAGGAAAATTCACAGTGTCAGGCTTTTATGACCAATTCAGAATGCCAGGATGGACATTGCGGATGTGTAACTAACTACCATCAGAGAGGACCCATCTGCCTGCAGAGCGTCAGTGAGTGATCTTGGACTAAAATGCGTCTAGATTATAAATTTATTCCTCTTTATTCTTCACGTCTGAATTCCTCATTTCAGTGCTAAATCAACCATGCACGGATCATCTACAGTGCATTACTAAGACTCACAAAAATTCAAATTCTACCGAAATTACCAGCGTCAAATGTACCGGTGGTAAGTAATCGTTTGAATAAAGAGCCTATACATTTTGTATAGGAAATTGTCTGCATAAATTAAAAGCGTTAAGTGAATTTCCTCGTTTACGTAATCGTCGTATTTTCCATAAATGGCACAGGAAGTTGTACTTGTTCATCGGATTACACAATGACGGAGGATTCACTCGACTGTGTCAGGTTTAGTGAAAATGGTAATAAAATTTAAATTCGAGAAGAAAGTCTTTTCAATTGACGTCAGATCGAACGAAACATCACGATTTTTCTTTTAAAATTTCAGGTACTTCGAGACGGGGCATCACAGCGTCAGAATTTTTACTTATAATTTTATCGATGTCTCAACTCCGAAGATTTTTTGAGTAATTTTTTATTCTAATCTGAGATTTGTAGTCAATTATATTTTATACTCGATTAGGTTTACGCAGATAACGATTTACTCCGATTCTAACGATTAATTACTAACGATTTACTAATTAATACGGTTCCTTCTCGTATGTGATGCCGAAAAAAGGAACAGAATCTTTCATCGTCAATATCAACGCGATTGAAATCCAATCAGTTTCATATTATACATGGTATATAATATATCTCATGTATACAGTTCGATACACGATGCTTGAATAATACAATCTCGTAAATTTAGTGTGTTCAATGAAAAACTAGCTTTATATCATTATTTATTAAAGAAAAAAAAAAATTCAAGACTTGTACATAAAATATAATAAAAAAAAAAGCAGTACATACTGCCGATTCCGAACTTTTGACATTAGGTCATTTTCTCTTCACCAATTTTTACATAAACTATGAAAATAAATAATCCTTAAGTTCGAGGTTTATTAAAACGACGAAAATTTCGAACAGATACTTTTGTAAAACATTGCCTAATCCCAAGACTGGACCAGCTAATATTGGTTCAAATTTTTGATAGTGAAAAAAAGGTTAATAATGAACGTTTTCTTGGGGGTCAAAGGAATCGATACTACTCGACACGTTGATGAATTTTCAATATAACGACTCGACGATGTTTTATAAAGTAATAATTCATCCATGTAGGTAGATTATCGGGTTTCAAAGTGTTTGAGTACCTTGTACAGCCGCAAAATTTACCAGCTGGTAAATAGCATCAAGCCAAGCGATAAATTAAGTGTTCCACTGTGAAACCCAATAACAGTATAATACGTCTATAAATTGTTACTATATGTATATACGACATCCTGTTTCAAGGTAGTTTTTAATTTACTTTGATCTCCCATGTGCAGGATGAAAATTGGATATCAATATCGAGTTCGGGAAATAAGAATATGCCGCTCCGAAACCATAGAAAGAAATTTCCAAGACCCAACTGGATCACGGTCTTTGAAAAAAATAAAACGATTTTTATTTTATTAGTAAAAATTTTCTCTACAATTCGTCATGGACCAGAAAATCGGCGTCCTCCGGGATCTCGCGTTCAAGTTTAAGATCCTCCCAAAAAGCTAGTCGTTTATTATAAAATTTCGAAGCCATTTTGACGTCGTTCGGTCCGTTGATCGACAAGTATTCAATATCCTTGGACTTTGCTGGATTCCAGGTTACGTCGTATCCTTCTGGGGTTGGATTACTGCAACAAAACCACACGGGTCACATTATATTCATGAGATACTTCAATACCGGGCTGAAAACTTAATTACAAACTCAATCAAATTTGGTTGTAGCTACGCGTCTTTGATCTTAAGATACTACAGGCGATTCAGCTTTAACTTTGGAATTTGTGTAATTGCTATTCGCGCCAGATTATCTAGGCAATATCGAGTTAATAAAAATTCTTTTCCGTACCCGTGAACAACGAAGTTTATCCATAAATCCAGAGTCCTTTCGATCATGGCGTTTCCTTCGTCCTTATGAACGAGACCTTTAAAGAAGGTTTTTTCGAGGGGGTAGAAGTATGCGAGATCGTCGCTGTGGCACAATCCTTTATGCTTAGTATCGCCGGCTGGATTGAAACCGAAAAATTTAGCAAACGTGAATCCTTGAGGAGCTTCATAACTGAATTTGTACACAAATATCGGACTATCCTGATGCTTAAGCTGCAGTTCAACCGCCTTTGCCATTGGGTGAAAAAAGTATCGATCAGAGAACATCTGAAAGGTTTAAACGGACTTGAATTGACGATAAAAATTTCGGACACAGGATCAATTGGGACAAAACTCACGTTTACAAACTCCTGTTTATCCCTAAGCTTGACCTTATCATCTTTGAAGTAAAACTCCCTCAGTTTTATGATCGTTTCTTTCAATTCTTCGAACTCAAGATGATAAAGGTTCAACGCGGAGGGATAAGATTTTATCGGAAGAGCGTTCCAGTTCATTAGGATTTGTTCATGGCCCAAAATACCTTGAAACATGCTCTTCTCAAATTAATATCTCGCGGTATAAATGACTGGTAATTTTTTACTCCATTTAATTTCATCACCTGTTACCCTGAAGAGTCCTTCGTGCGAGGTAACGCCCGTCAGAAAAGGGACGTCGTTGAAATGCCCGTTTTCAAGTGCCTGCATCGGTCTCTGCGTAAGAAATGCCCCTTCGTGTTCAGGTTCGACTGCAGGTTTCCAGGGAATTATGGGGTCGATGTGCCACACCTAAAAATACGAAAACTACAGATCGATGAAGTGTTATAAGCGAGAAACGAACGATGAACAAAAATTTTCGAACAAAGCTGAATCAGTTTCTATTTTTAGCACAAAGAAGTTCATCGACTTTAGTCCACGACGGTGATGTATACTACGATTAATAAATAAACGAGTGCTATGGTCGATTTCTGAACGATAAAGAAAAAGAAACATTAATAATTGGACTTCCACACTAAAAGCTTGCCGTATGAACTCACGAAGAATATAGGATCGGCATTCAATAGATCGTCCATCGACTTCAATCGCAAACATTCCACTAAAACGGACGAATTTTCTCCCGGACAGTCCAGACTTTTTCCTACGTAATCTGCATGCTCACGAGCTTCGCCTGGCAGCGATAATGCCCATGCTGCTAAAGCGTTTCCAGACTGAGCGATCGCTCGATGAAACAGTCCTGAAATTACGTCAGAATATTTTTTCAGGATTTTTTTTTAGACACAGAATTGAACAGAATCGAAAGACGATTTTGAGCACGAAATTTCCAGAGTCCAAAGGATTTTATGTACCTCATCTTTGAATTAGAAAAATGTGTGGCTTGTTCGTTGTACAAAAAGACGTTACATCGGTAGATAAAGGAGTATCACAATCGCCTACGAATTAAAAAAAATGGAGCATTCGAAGGACCCTAGACCGTCAATTTCAACGATGTCAAAGATAACGTTCGAAATGTGTCGTCAATTTTCGGGGTAATGTCTGTCTGCACGCCAAGAACCACTCATGGGGTAATTAATACGAGGAAACAACGTGCTTGTACTTTATTTGGGACATTATGGTCGGAGTTATCAACTTTATTTATTTTTTCATCTGTTACTGTCCAAGTTCTTTTTTTTTTTCTTTCTTTTCGATGCATCATAAATCAATAATTCGGTTTGACTCACCCTTGGACGAAGGGCTAAGTATGTGAAAATGGACAGATGCAGCCCCAGCGTCTTGGCCCTGAATTGTAACGCTTTCAGGATCTCCTCCGAAAGCTGCAATGTTTTCTTGGACCCATTGCAAAACAAGTCGTTGATCTTTCAGGCCGTAATTACCCGGCGAGACTTCGTCCTCGGTGCTAAGGAACCCTGATGGATTAGATTGACTATTTGAATAACGGCGAGGTGAATATTGGAAATACTCAAACCACTACTCGATAAGACTTTCAATATTCTTTCATTTCTATCTACTGGTATGTACGGGACGTTCAGTAAGTTTTATTTACTATTTACTTTTATAACACAAATGTTAGCTAACGTATCTCAAAATAAATCATTACGTGCCGACCAGAACTAGGTCGTAACGATCGTATAGATTTAGGGCAGCGTTCGTTAGCTCCTGTTAAGTCAATCTCTGAAAATGATCTTGCCCGTCAAATGCCCGGTTATCAAGTCTGCAGTGACCATTAGGCGAAGGAACACGATTCCTTTTCCCTTTCTTATTAATCAAAAATATCAATGAATTGTTTGCTTCGGCTTTTATCTGGATAGAAAAATGTCTTATTCCATCGGCTAAATGAAGAGATCGTTTTTTTTTTAACCCACCAAAGATGTTGAGACGATAGTTGGCAGATACAACGACCACGTCACGGTCGAGGAGATAATTCCCAGGAAAGTAGTCCCTGGTACCAGCCCAGTACTGAAATCCTCCGGAGTGAAAGATAACGATAACCGGAAACGGTTTATTCGTTTTAACTTCCTCAGGGATCTGATAGAGTTAAAAATTATCAATTCCGATTCTGGGATACGAAAAATTATTTTGAATTAATTTCATGACGAAGTCTCAGCTGAATAATGGATGGCACAAAGGACGAACCTGGGGCGTGTAAACGTTCAAATACAAACAATCCTCGCTTCCTTGTGGGTCCTCGGGCTTTCGATAAATAATAGATTGTGGACAGATCTGACCGTCTCGTTTAGCATTCAAAGTTTCCCAAGGTTCTGGCCTTTCGGGTGGCTGTAAAACATCATGGCGTTAAAAGGTCATCCAATTTCTCCATGATCGAATGCAGGTATGCATATGCATGAATATTTGACGATATTATTTACTCGGTTAATTGTTTGTGCGAAATATCCGCATTCAATTTGTATAAATAAAAAAAACTGGTTTGTGAAGAGAACCAAAAAAGTAAATGAGTAAATAAAAATCGTGAGAAACCTTCGCAATAATTTATTCATATACGAGAATTTTACTTATTTTGAAGCATATTTTTTTTTCTTTTTTTTTTGTTGCAATTGTTTCAATTGAAGAGTACGATTTGAGCGGATTGATCGAAGGCCATTGTCGCATGCTATCTTATCAAATAGCTTACAAACTCAAGAAGTTTTTGATTTTAGATCGCATCCGGCGATAATTGGCTTTCAATTCATGTCTGCCAGATTTCCGATACGGATTTGGGATTTTTTTTCTTCTGTTCTACTCGGATGGAAGTATGACTTATCTTTGAATACAACGACACGTTATCGAGAGCGTTTTCTGGAGTATTTTAATTTTTTATTAATTGCAGCAACATTTTTTTAAAGCACGAAGAGTGAAAATAAAATTTGTGTAAATACCTTGAATCTGAGTTTCCCAATCGGTGGTTTAGCGAAAGGTATTCCAAGGAAGGAATAATACTCTCTCCCAAGACGAGACCTTTCCGTTAAACCAATTAAACAGCCATCCTTGATGCAGAGTTTCGGTTCCTCTTCAGCAACTATAACTTTGAATATTACCAAAATCCCAAGACAGATGATCGCGCGGATTGTATCCATCGTGGGCGACGACTGATCATTGAAGGGAAATCTCTTGCGACGTGTACCAATTCGAATATATTACTTATCAATAAAATTAGATAACACGTATTTATCGACACTATCTTCGAAAGCGTTTATCTAGCGTCTCTTTCCTGATATATCGATTATAGCTGTATATACGCTACTTCAGCTTATGATTCGCTAAAATCCGTGTAAATCGATCACTCGAAATATTAGCTTACGATAATCAAAAATAATAAAAAAAAAATCCGTTTTATTTCCCTCATGCAGACCTCTGCAGCTTTGAATGCAACAGGTTCAAGATAAGATATAAAAAGTACACATACGTGCAGTCGCAGAAGTTGATCTACGCTAATGGATTTTTTGTTGAAATTATATTTTTGGATTTTTTTTGTTCATTTCTGGGCTTCATAGATTAGGCTTCAAAATTGAGTGATGTATTAATTATGGTGACCCGAATTCTGACAGCGATTATTTAACAGATAAAGTATACATACTTTGTCAAAAGACGAAGAAGAAAAAAAAAAGGAACAAACTTTTTTTTATCAACAGTTTGAATACGATATCTTGTACTGTTTTATATAACACCCGTTACCCCGAAGCGGTATTATATATATTTGTAAATACAAAAGCTGCAGGGGCAAGGAAGTTTTAGAGAAATCAACCCTTGGCATTATACCCAACCGCGGTAGGATTTACCACAAGGGTATAATAATCCGAGTTATACCTACGGTACAGCCTACGGGACGTCACGAAGACAAGAAAACTAATTTCAATGAAAGAAAAATAGAAAGAAATGTTATAGGAACGAAGATACGTACATAAAAAAAAATATTCTGGAATCAGGAAGAGCTGTGCTAACAAATTTTCATACTCAAAATAATGTGTAAGTTATTATTTATATTTCGAATTTTGTATTTTCCCCACAAGATCTTATGCCACGTTTCAGTTTCGTGATTTCGAAATTCATAAAAATGATCGGAAATTGTGGCATCCCTTGATCTTTACTTTCACTGAAACCAGCTGTATGAAAATTCGACACGACTTCAATCAACTAATTAAAAAGACTGATTCAAATCGTGCCTTGAATTAATTGGTTTTTTTTTTTCATTTTCATTTTTTCAAACGATGTATCCTGATCGTTGAAATTCGATCTAATGGATGTGACTTGAAATTATAATTCTGAATAGAAAATTCTAAGCCTGTAGCAGGATATGAAAAGAGTTCGTAACGCTGAATCAGCTCTACTGATCACTCGATAATTAAAAAATATTAATAAACAAGCCGAAAAATTTTTCATCCCTTATCCGGTCTCTAAACTTATTATCCGTTTAACTTATAGGGGTAAAATTCATCGGAGTCCAGCACTCGGAATTATTCGTACAATTTCGATGGGGATGGCGCATGCAGGGTGCAGGGTGCAGAGTGGGCGTCGCGACGCTGGTTCACCAGGCTTAGAACGTCCCGTAACTCCGTAGCGCGAGCACGCACTACCCTTCCTCCCTAAAGTTGAAGGCCGAAGTTGATCCTCGGAGTAATTGCGGTGTACAGGAAATTCAAATTAGGGTAAGTTTGAAAAAAAAATTGTTTCAAAAAACAGTGACACGTGATATTTCCTACTCCAAGATTAATAATTCTTCTGATATCTTCAATTTTACACTGTCATAAGCTTACTTGATAAAAAAAAATGTAAAGGTGGGTTCCTTTTACATATTCATATCGTTCAAGCGTTTTTTTTCTTGTTTGCTTTTTGTTTTCTTGCAGTTCTCGATTTTTGAAAATTCATTGCAATATAAATTCTAATTACTTATACCGTCAGCTTTAAATATCGAGTGAATATAAGTATAACGAGCTGTGTTTTGTGTGGAATAAATTATCGCTTCGGTAATCTATAACTATATAATCGTAGTTGGTTTATCCGCAACAACGTACGTTGTACATTATACCATACACATATACTTTCTTTGTCAGTCAATTACCATCTGGTTGCGTGACATTTAAATGCATCTGATCTTAGTGTAATTGACCAGTCGGTATAGGTCAGGGCTGGGTAGAATATTTGATAGTATATAAACGATGTTTATTCAATTTGTTACCCACAAAGGAGCCCATATCTGTCCTTATCTAAAAACAGTGTCAGTCAAATTACATGAGACTGGAGTACGTTGAATTTCAAACCGTTCTGATTAAAAGTCTCCATAGGGCAAACCCCCCAAAGTTAAGGGACTGAAATTCCAGCTTTAATTTGAAAAAAACAAATTACATTGTCACATGAAAATTGTATTTGCTATTGCCAATTAGGTAGTAGTCCATGAAAAGCAGCGTTGAAATTTGCTGCCAAGAATTCAGCTAAACGGTGTATCTGAAAGTCGAAAATCTGGAATTAAGTAGCCTCTAAGCTTCTATGGAACCAATTTTTGTTTAATTGAAATTTGGCAGAGTGATGAATTTTTTTAACTTTATCATAACGTTTTCTGGAAGTTACACAAACGTTTTTTTTTTTTTTTCATCTATATCAGCAACGAAACGAAGGAAAGTAAATCTGTTTCATAGAAGCTTAGTCCATAATGATCTGTAAGTACTGTATAAATTTCAAGCCGATCGGATGGATCGTTACGATGGAATCGTGGCAGCAGTTATAAAGAAAGTGATTCCGCTAAAACGAGTTCTAAAGTTTCACTTTGGTGCGACGTTTTCGCACTGATATTGGCGAAGATTTGAACTTATCAGGGCTGATCGATTTCATGGCCATATAGAGTACCTTTCTTCTTCTTAAAACAAATATCAACGAGACAGAAGAGAATGAGCTTAGCGAGTAGCAATCTAACGGCGCCAAGGGTTTCCAAGATATTTAAGTATAAAGTTCGAAAATTGCAGCTGGCAAGGGCAGCATGTTTCCATAATGTATACATATTAGGGTGGCCCAAATAATCCGACTATGTTTTTTTCAAAAGTTACTCTCAAAAACTCTTAGAGGTCACTGCTATCGCTATTTTTTATTTTCCATTTTAGAGTACATTGTAAATGTTCTGGTGACACTTTCCGATTTTTATATCTCAAGAACTAATCCGCTTAGAAAGATTCTACATAACTACTTTTGTTCGAATTTGAACGCTCTATAAAAAAGGTCTCTTGGTCTTTTTCAATAAATCTAACCGTTTCCAAGTTATTGATGATTATCGTAACCAAGTTATTCGAACTTTATACTTAAATATCTTGGAAACCCTTAACTTTCGAGGGTTTGGCCCATGGAGACTTTTAATCAGCATAGTTTGAAATGCAACATACTCCAGTTTCATGGAATTTGACTGAAATCGCTTTTTTTTAGAAAAGGACAGATGCGGGGTCCTTAAAGAAGCTTTTTTTTTTTTTTTACGGGATGTATGAATTGATTAACATATCATCAAGCCACCTAGCTGCAGTGCACCTCCTTTTTAATACATATTTCAGAACTCTCAAGTGCTATGATAATAGGTTGGCGTTTAATGGCAGTCATTACTAATTTTCAATTCAGATGCTGTATAAATTTTCTAAATGAATTATCGATTCGCGGACAGTTATTATAGCGTCTAAGAAAGACTTTTTTTTTTTTTTAAAGATCGATTCGTCCTGGTGAGCTAGCTATGAATTATTCGTTCTTGCATGTAATTGAATCCCCAGTAGTCGAATAATTTATTTATGCGGTGTTTCGGTGGTGATCAAACAACCCCCAATTCCATTATAGCTTGTGGACCTTCAATTAAACTGTAGAAAAAAAAAAAAATCCTCTTCGCGCATCTTTAATTGCCTTGTTATATCATCACCGTCACCTCCGAGAAGGGTGCGTGAGATGAGTGAAAAAAACTCGGCATTATCTTCTCGGAAAATGTGTCCTGCAGTATCCCTCGTCGTAGCCAAGCCAGGGGGAGGTATCGGGACAAAAAGTTAGCCATCAATCACAGAACCTTTTAATGTCTTCTGAGATACGTGCGAAGCAACCCTTTAATTATATTCTCCCCAAGTAAAAAATTGTTCGAAAACGGAAATTATTTTTTTTTTCTATATTTTTTCCGGTTTCACAGTTGCAACATTTTTGAAACTGTTTATTGACCATTTCAATTTTCAATATCGTCCGATTTGTGAAAAATCGATGTTATTTCATTTTATATCCGTTTGTCAGGGATGAATTATTGCATTTGCCCCTATTTTCAAACCATGCGATAATTTAAGGCACCCCGTTTAAACTTGTACAACACAGAAACGTTAACGTTTACCTGATTCAATCTTTTTTTTTCAATGTGAATTTCGCCGAAAGCTTTCCGGCACAATAGGGTGATACATCCATAATTCTTCGCTTCTTTTCTCTTCCTTTTTCCCCTCGTATTTTCATTCCTGCTTTTCTATATACAGCGGGGTTGTGCAAACTATGGATAATACTTAACCCGCGAAGAAATATAGAAAAATACAGGAATAAATTTACTGTGATCCCTGGCCTCATTTCATTCGGTTAATATATTTAATAATAATCAAGTTTTTGATACGTCGCAGCTGACACTAACTATGCTAATTATAATTCTTAATTGACCGATTAGTTTAGCACGCAAATCACTGCTAGTAAAAATTCAATTTAGATACTTTAAGCATGAAAACGAGATTAGAATTAATGGTTCGTTACTTTGAGGAGACTTTGAAATATAATTAGAACCCTTTTTCTTATCGTTGATGAATATTAATCCAATGATTATCGTTCAGTCTTTAAGAAAGAAAGAAAACATTGAAACGAGGCAAGTGTATAGTTCATTAAAATTAATTATATTAATAATTGGAACGGAGACGGTGTATGTATGTACATAAAAGATTTAATAACCAAGAATATTACCCTGAGCTAGTAACTTGAAGCTTCGTCTACAGCTTCACGGAGGCTTTGTACATTAAAATATATAAGCGAAAGAAATATATAATGTGTTTTCATCTCTATTACGTCGTATCATGGTGCTTTAGAGAATAAATGACTTAGATGAGCGCGCAAAGAAGGCGGTTTCGCTGAAGAGAAAATTTCAATTCTAAGATCGGCACATTGCTTATAACGTCTCATTACGCTGATCCCGATCTGAGACCCTCTGTACCCTTACTTTTATGAAAATTAAATAAAAGAGAAGAAAGGAAAGGAAAGGAAATGTGATAAAGATCCCGAAATTTTCCACCCCAAATACTAAATTAGGGAAAAAAAAATAATAATGGATATCTTGAAGAAAATCCGGTTTGGGTAAACAAGCAAATTATGAAATACGATACCACCGAGACCATCAATACCTACGTTATTATACCCATGTCCAGTGGTACCCCGGGATTCCCTATATACTATGTAATGTTTGTACCAACATACCTATATCTATCAATCTTCTCACCCGATGGACAAACAACGATAGACATCTCTCTTGAGTCGATGAGGCATGTCAGACTGACAAATGTGTCTAATATCTCGCCATTCACCTGGATGACAATGCGGCCAAAAAAGGAAGCTAAATTTTCGTGACAGATAGGGGGGTATCAAACGATGAGTTAAAACGCGATCCGTGAAAACAAACAGTCTTTGTTTTCCTCCTGAAGAGAAACTCCTCTCACGAAGAAGCTCTGATTTCGAATTCTTCACACGGGAATGGCCTTGGCCGAAAGTTGGCGTACCTAATAAAGTGTGATCGATAAAACGATAATCGAGAAAAACGCATTTGAGTAAACGCTGCTGCAGGATAGTCGGAGAGTGGCAATATAATCCGTATAGGCGTGAATTTGAATAGTATAATTTATCTTCCAAAATACGCGACAGAGAGGATAAATGCGTAAAGTCACCAACCGAAATCCTCAATTCATCTGTTTAAATAATTGCTCGTAATTTTGACTAATCGTTTAACATTTAATGTTATCTTAATGGTAGTACAAAGTGCTTCGCGTTATTTCAAGCCTCTTTAATTTCTTACTCATTTAACCGGAGTAAAATAGCGCATCAATCACTTTCTGAAGATAAGAATAATTGAAGTGGGTATAAATATTTGGAACAAGGAACTTGACTCCTTTTTACAAAATCCTAGTTGACCACTATCCTCCTTGCAGCATATTATATTTCTTCACTCGACTGGTAGGAGTAGATCAAAATTAATTGCCTATGGTACTACGGGGAGTTTTCGCGTGCAGATAATTGGCGTTCAATTAACCCATTGATCCTTCTCACTGTAGCGTCAGTTGAAACTTATGATTTTGGGGTATGTAAAGACCGTTTCTTGCCAAAGACGAAGATCAAAATGCTACTCATTTCTTTGAATAAATAATAACATCCGCCTATACTAGAAGAATTTCTAAAGTTTAATTCGCCCTCTGCTACAAGCTCGATTAATTATTATAAAGCAAGTTTAAAATCGCCCTTAAAAACGAGCCAGGGGTTGAGGGTGAAAGGTTAACGGTATCTCACCCTTCAAAATGGCAGATGTTAACGCGACACGAGACCACCAGACACCACCTCGAGTCTCTGGCCATATTTCTTCCCTTCCAGTTTAGCGGAAAACTTTTCTTTCAGAGGTGTATAGCGGTATAGCAAAAGTGCGAGGTAGAGTTCACTCCTCTTTTCTAATTTGCTCATTAATCTTCGACCTTCACCACCCACCGCACCGTTACTTACCAAAATTCTGACTCAACAATCTGACCCTGAAGATAATTAATTGAAACACTAAATAATCGCATCAATAACAATTATTATTACGTTTACATCATGTACATCAAAAATACATGATATCGTGCGATTCTTAGAGAATACACTTTTATTTTTTATACATCTGTATTGGGCTCATTTTATAATTTGCAGAATTAGTTATCTTCCCTAAACTTCATCAAAGTATCACCATAATTTCTAACATCAAATTTATAATGCAGGTTGACGCTCATGCCCGATCAAAATCTCAGACAATTTCGTATATAAGGGCCGATCAAAGAGGTTCAAAGGGTCTCAAAGTAAAGTTCAGATAGACGTAGAGATTGAAATTTAGATTGGATGCACGCAGGGCTCTTCTTATGCTCTGTACATATCGTCTTATTGGATAATCAATATCGGTGAAATAATATTGGAGAAACAAATTTCAATCATTCTTGATTGCAGTGAATGGAAATTAATTAGTCACACGCTAATTGTTCGGAAGTTTTAAGTCAACCAAAAACACCTACGTTGAAGATAATGAACAGTATATAAATTTACCGAGAGAGTGATTAGCTCGAGTGTTGATAATTAGGCCTTTTGTAACGGGTGTAAGATACAACAATAGAAATTCGCGGTTTTATCTTCTTCGTACCTTCCGGCAAGATAACAGATGTTCCAGCATACGGGGTTGAGGGAATTAATTGATTACATATCAGGTTCTAGGCAGGCTATTTCGGCCGTTTTCTAGAGTGCAAAAAGTCTTCCAGGCAAAAAAAAAATAAAATACGAAGAAGACAAAAAAAAGTCAAAAGATTGGCAACATTATTTTGCGAAGACTGAATAAAAATTTTCCACCAATTCGCTTATTATAGAATTTTATTCTCGGATCAATGACTTCGTTCTCGTTGTGCTTTTAGCCAGAGATCAGTTTCGGCCAAAAATTTTCACGCAGCTTATATTGACCTTATTAGACAAATTGTATAATCCAGCTTTTCTGAAGTAGCTAACTCCCCGTAGGAATAATAAACATTTCTCTGTATGGTCGGTAGGATATATTCTCGAAACAACTTTGCGAAACACTCTTGTCCTCCTACGCTTCCAGGCCGCCCACTGCTGTTCAGCTATTATACCTGTAGGCATGATGTACAAGCTTTGGGGCATAGAAATAATGGTGCGAAAGGGCTATTCTGTGCAGAAAGTAAAATAATAGGTATACGTATAATAGGAAAGGAAAATAATAGAACACAGGAAAAATGTGCGGCTGACAATCTGCCATATAAATTTTTTTTAATTTCGGGAGAAACGTCTCAAATCCGAATCTCGTGAAAATTATGAGATAATAGCATCATTTCTGTTGACTTTAATTTCTCGTTGTATGATTCAAACTGTAATGTAAATTTTTCGAGGGATTTTATATCATACAGAAATGAATACTCTAGAGATAATTGAGTAATCTCGGCTGATCGAATTTACTTGAGGGAGGAAAAAAAAGTCTTGAGGGTGTAGGTCTTTTCCCCGAAAGTTTTGCTTCTATTAATTCAGTGAATGGATGTATACTGTTCATCATTTAATTTCTATATTTTTCATTTAATTCTCCCTCTTTTTCTTCTTCTTCTTCTTCTTCTTCTTCTTCTTAAAATTAGTTTACTTGAGAAGTTAGTTAATTTGTCATCATCCCAGCAGACAGGATAATAAAATATTAAGGGATGTTGATGACGGGCAACACAGATACAGAAAAAAACCGTGAAACGTTTGGCGTCTGGGGTCTAGACTAATTCAATAAACCTGCAGCAGCAACGACGGTGGCCGTAGCCAGCAACGATTGACTTAGTTCGAACGAACAGGGAAACTTTGTGTTTGATATATAATGCGACGGACCTTTAACGAGATTGTACTGTCATGCTAAATTATTAGGCAATTGCTCAAACCGTAACCGTAACTGTGGTTATAACTCGGCCATACAACTGTAATATCTGTAAGTCATGATGGATAATCTATCAGCAGACGTGGTATTGTCAAATTGAGAAATGGACAAGGTGAACAGGCGAATCGGTTCCGAAGTTCAAAGACCATTGTGCCATACGTTGATCTGGGTACATAATAACGCAAGGTGACTTTTCATTCGAGACAATTTTATACATATGTCTATTCCAAGAGACAGATAGCTGGAAAAATACGCGTTGGCACTCCAATAAGAAGTCTCGTGGGTTTTACTCTGGACGTAGATTAACTCTAATACGTTCCAAAAATAAGTTCGAAACAACTTTAAACGGATCGGTTTCCGATAATTCGGTTCCGCTATATACCTGCACGATTAAAGAGTTACACCGGGTCAAATAGCATGGAAATTCTCGTTCCCGTTTCAATACCAAATTGCACTTCTGTTCTTGACGCTGTAATCCGATAGATACAAAGCAGTTGATTGCAGCCTGATCCTCCGGCAATGGATCCATCGATTCGAACATACGTCATACAAACCAAATTTAGCAAATTTTAACAATTAACTGATTCAAAAAATTCTCTGCAGTCAATTTTCAATTTCGATTACTCCGAGTGATAATAAAAATTTTTTTTTGCAATAAAATTTATCTTCGAAACGTCTCGAGAATTTTTTATCGGTTATCGGTTATCATCGCAGTCCTAAATATTGTTGAATTCTTGAATGATGCAGAGATAGCAGAGATCCAGAGGTGTGACGGATGAAAACTGGGGAGTAAACTGGGTAGAAATAACTTCTAGACACGTTTTCACCGTCTTAGCAAAGGACCGTATATTCATCAGGCGGTAAACTTGAAGAAGTATAACTTTTCCTCGAACGTAAATACCTTCTGAGTAATTTTATCTAGTTGAAAACCGAGGTTTAAGTTTCTTCCGAAATGTATACGTTTCAAGCAGGGATCAAACTCCGTTAAAACTGGAAAGGTCCTTGAGCATATATACTTTGTCCACATTCTATCTCATAATTGAAACCATGTGAAACAAAAAAAAAAAGATACATAAACGAAGAAACTACGGCTACTTTAAAAACAGCAAAAAAAAAAATCATGAATCATTGAATCAGTTGATTTTCGAGAATGTTTCTCAAGCCTCAAGTTGAACAGAAAAAATTTGCGACAACGTTTCAACATCCATTTTTACAGGGTGGTTAACTCGAGGGATTAATTTTTTTTTTACTATTTTACCTTGATCATTTTAATTACAAAATCTTAATTTAAAAAAATTTGACCTCACTACGGCCTTATAGCGAACCTTACGGTATATTATTGTGTATATAAATTTCTCGCATCGGCACCGAGGCGTGTCTGCTCATCAATCAAGTTTAATGTAACTTTGCCATTAACAATGAGGTAAATATTGGCAAAAAGTTACTTATCGACTTCATTAATTAAGGTACAAGGGCAACTGGGAAAAAAATACGCGAGGGGAAATGGAAAGAAACCGGGATCGGATGTTGAAGAAAAAAAATATTTTCTACACCCTGTACATACGTTATTCGTTATAAAATAAAAATGGTCACTTGCAGAAGAAACAACGAGTTCGAGTATCCCCAAGAAATTTTAGAATAAAATTAAAAAAACAAGAAAAAAAATTGCAGATTCCATTCTAACGCCGCTGTGCAGATTCGATCACGAAAAATTAAAGCTTCTGGCGGTAGGGTCATGGCATAAAACGAAACTACGTTTATTTCGTAGGAAGAAGACGATGGTGTGACAGCAAATTAGCATACAAACGTGGTCCATGCGAGGCTGGAAAAAAAAAGAAAAAGAAAAAAAAAAATAAAATAAACAAAATTTGAAAGTCAACGAGAGCGGTGAATGAAGTTTCCATACCTAAGTTTAATTATGACGATTACGAGCCACGTGATTCGAAGTTGATGAGGGTCGCCGAGAGGAAGACAAGAAATTACACTCGAGGTCAATATGTCGAAATGCGGAGATTTCGAAGGGGAAAATCTTCAGCGATTCATGACCCCAAATGACGAAGGGTTAAACCTCACACAAAGTTTTTCTGAATACAATTCCCGGGCTGGTTCAGGGTCGGTCGTTCACACCGATGAAATATTCAACTTTAATTGCACTACGATTCTGCAGGATGAAAGTTTCTGGATTCTTGTTGTCAAGGTGAGATATATTCACTCCATTATTTACTAGTTCTCCTCCATTTCCACCTTTAGCCCATTTCTTTCTTTCTCTGGCATCATTCCTTTCCAGAATTATACTTCCTCAGTTAAAAATTGGCTAAGAAAAAAAAAAATGAAAAGTAGTTCAAGGAATTTTCGTGAACGACTCACATCTTTTACAAAGTTGAACATCCACTTTAAGATCGCGATTCTGAGACGTGAATTTTTTCTCTAAAATATACGTAGGTATTTCATCTTCATATACGTACTTACTTTGAACAGCGAGTTATGGCGGTTATAAAATGGTATGATTTAAGAATTCGCTATTTGATGATGGAATGTTTGATTAAGCTGAAGATAATTCCGTCCTAAATAATCCGAGACTCACTTTCCAAATGAAATCGGGAAACGCGAAGTATTCCTCGCGAAAAAAAAAAAACAACAAATCTCCAGTAGATTTCTGCGATGGTAAAGAATTAATAAGAGAGAAATTTTTGTCCCAGATGTTGGATCTGTATGGCACCCATCTGGGGGCTCTGAAAAGTGAATTACAACTTATAATGATACAGTCAGTTATCCACAAATGGCAAAAGCACAAGTATACTAATAATAAAAAAAAAAGTATATTGAAACACAGGAACGGGAGTGGCGTACTTGAAAGTTCGAAAACCCATCCGGACACAAACTTATTACTTTTTTTTAACGAAGTGTGGAAAAGTTATTCAATCGTAATAATTCCACCCCCTCCAAAAAAAAAAAAAGAGCGAATTCTATATTTACCAAAAATTTTCTCCCTCGTGAATGAAAGAGCGGGATACCGTGATGAAAAATATTGAATTAATGGGGAAAAAAAAAAACCTTCTGACGAAATATGTGCAAAGTGAAAAAGTGGAGAGCGTAAAAGCTCGGGCAAAGCTGGCCACCGCCATACGTCACTCAAATTCTATCATTTACCACATTTTTGATAAAGTGGGAATCTAATTTTTCCAGTTTGCTCTTTTTCGACTTCCGCGTAAAAAGCTTTAGCAAAAAGCTTATTGCGGAAATTGCAGTCCGCGAGCTCTTGACAACTGCAACGTATATTTTTGCCCTCGCTAATCCGGCTGAAGAAGCTAAATGTGAAAACACGAAAACCGCGTTGCTGAAGAGTATAGAAACGTGATAGAATAATAATTAGGAGCATCGTGTGATAATAGCAGCTCGTGGATAAGGGATAAGTGTGGACTACAATAAAAGAACGAAGGATCTTTGGTTTAGTTTTTTTTTTTCTTTCTCTTCGCCTTTACCAGAGAAATCGATCCTCAGAATGGCTCTGGGGTTACCAGTCGATCAATCTTGCAGGCGCCACTGATCGTCGTGCCAACACTATCGTATATATACGAACTGATGCTGTTCGAGAGGATTAAGCTGTGGAATTTATGCTCATTTCTTTTTTCTTCATTTACGCATATAGTTATTAGACTGCCCCTTAAGACCCTTTTTTTTATTCGCCCTCAGGTTCGGTGCCAAATAAATAGAAAAAATATGTGAGTACACTTTAAGCCCTCTATCTGAAAAGGAAGCGATACCTGTAAGTACGAACTTTTTCCCATTCGAATAACACGGGCTTTTGAATTGTTTCGATTTATTATTTTTTTTTTCCAACCACAGGGAAATTTGAAAATTCTGAAAATCCGTAGAATTTTGATTAGCCAGTATTTGTCTGAAAATATTTTTTTGTGTTTCGTAGAACGGTCTCAAATGGTGCACCACTTCTATTTGAGACAAAGGGCTAAAACTGTACTCACATTTTTTGTCTATTTATTTGAGACCGAACGAGGGGGCGAATAAAAAAAAAGGGTCTCAAAGGGCAGTCTAATAGTTACGTATTCTAGAGTTTTTGTGCCAAATATAGAGTTCGACTGTTTCACGATATTCGTAAATATAAATCAGTCAAGTCTGCAGTAAATAGACGGATACCTATGTATGTACAAAGTTTCCCCGCTCGAAGCGAAATAAAAATAAATAAATATAAAATAAAAATGAAAAAAAGGTAAAATAAAATGAAAATCCATCTACAAGGTGTAGTAAGTTTCCGGAGTTCGAGGGATCGTCGATTCGCTGGAGGTCTGATTTATCGCATCCTTTTGAAAATCGCGTTGAGAAAAGCGCGGGGAAATGAACCCGCATGATGCATTAGGAAAAGAGGCTTTATCCATTTGGTCAATGAGCTCGAACTGCTATATTTATAACGAGCTATACATTATTTATCAGTCAACTGTCAAAATCTTCCTATATAATCGATGGAGAGCTTTCGTCCCTCTATTATGCAAATATATTATACTCAAGTATCTACCCTTTTTTTGTTCTTTCGAAATCTTTATATTCAGGACCCGCTGCTAGCCCTCGAAGCTTTGGCACTAATTAGTGTAATCCTTCTAACGGTGGGTGGCAACACGTTGGTCATAGCAGCCATAGCATCCAGTCCGAGTCTTAGGGCGCCAACGCATTCTCTAATCGTGAATTTGGCCTGCGCCGATTTGATATTAGGTATGAAAAATCGTGCTCATTTATTATTAACAAAATTTTCCGATATCGGTCTTTATCTTTTGCTCTTCATTTTCATTTTTTATTTTTTATTTTCTATTTTTTGTTTTCTAGGAATCGAGTTACAGCGATTCACAACGCCTGCTTTTTTCAGGGCTTACCGTCCTACCGCTGTCAGCTAGCAGAGAGCTCAGAGGTGGATGGGGCCTTGGACCAGTTACCTGTTCCCTATGGGCAGCCTTGGACGTTCTTTGCTGTACAGCCAGCATTTTATCGCTATGTGGAATTTCTGTGGACAGGTAGCTAATTCTACAATCGAGAATACGAATAAACGGAATAAATTAATCAAAGATTTACACGTCCCTGAACTCTTTCAAATGCGCGGTTACCAAACAGAAGTAAAAATAAAGTAAACGGATAAAAAAATTTCGATAGTGATTTAATTTCTATCCAAAAAGACGTGACGGCGATTCTTTATACAAAAAATTTTTTTTGCTCTCCCTTTCAGGTACATCGGGGTGTCCAGACCCCTAACTTATTCAAGGGTTGTCACCACAAGAAGAGCGAGATTAATGATCGCAACTATCTGGCTCTTGGCACTTGCCATCAGCGCTGGACCACCCCTTGGCTGGGCAGAGGATAGCGTCTACGTACCAGAAACGGGGGAATGTAACGTTAACAAACAATTAGGGTGAGTCGTAGAATTGATTTGGTAGATAATATGGGAATCATAGGTGTCATAGAAAAGAAAGAAAAGAAACAAAACCAAAAAAAATGTTTTGTTGTTGAGGTATTGACGCTTTGAAGAATAACTTGGCCGTAGATACGTCATATTTTCTGCCTGTGGGTCATTTTATCTTCCGGCACTCGTTATCCTGGTCCTTTATGGACTCGTCTACAAAGCTGCGGTAAAAAGATCGCGATTTTTGGCCGCAGGGTCGGTTACCAGAAGCCACGTCACGCTCCGCATACATCGAGGCAACAAGGTAACTTTTTTTTTTTTTTTTTGATTTTTTTTTTTCTTCTAATTTATAGTTTTTGCATCAATTTATTAAAAACTCATAACTCTCGGAGCTGAATTTAGGTGAAGGCTAATCCTATATTCAACCAGCAACTTAAAAAAAATCTATTAAAAAAAAATCATCCTGCTCAAAATCGTTGATAAAATTTATGAAAAACAGAACAAATAAATAAAAAATTAAGCTGAAGGGTCAAAAAAATATATTTTCCTTTCTTTAAATTCAAAATTTGATGTATAGGTAAAGTAAGTCTTCTGCTTAGATTAACAGCGATATCTGTTCATAAAAATCTGCTTATAAATCACACAAATCAATTGCTTAATAATCCATGAGGCAAGCAGTCGAAAATAATATATTTCGTTTTCTTCGACGTTATAGTCTTGCTTCAGGTATCTATCGCAAGAATCCAGACAGACAGTGTATGTGCCAGAAGAACTGGCCTTGAATAATCGCGATAGATTAAGGAGGTCAACAGCTGTGGATTTCAGATACACAAATAAATTATAATATATTTATAACGATTCGAGATCTGATAAGATAGTTTTCATCGTGCAAATTAATTTTATACAAAATTATTGTGTAAGCATACAAACCGCTGTTTGATGCTTTCATGTACATGACATGTACAGTATACATATTTACTATATAAAAATATTTACAATTAGAATTAAACAGTATTTAATTCAATGTACAATTAATAACATTTTGATTCTGCGCTCAACAGACTGCATACAGTTTCATCTCTTGAGGGATTTGGCAATCGATATCCAGGGGGTTGGTTGAAGTTTCGAATTTTCGCGTTCATTTGAAACGATCTGGAATTTTCGAAAACGTTAAGAATCAGAATATTAAAAGTCGGAAAGATGGGAATGCAGATAGTTCGAAACTCAGAAAGTCTAAAACACCGAAAGTCCGAGAATCAGAAAATTTAATGAAAGGGCAAGTTCCGAAGTTTCGACCTTGCAGATCTTATTCAACTTTCAGAATTTTCTAAACTCCGGTGTTTTTAGATTTTTAGTTTTTTAAATCGACTATGCAAATTTTCGGGTGAATACTCTTCTTAAAAACTGTGATTCTGTAATATTAAAATTCGGAATTCTGATGGTTTGAATCTTTAAAAATTCGGAACTTCGACTCAGCCCCGATATCCAAAATTTTTGTTCAAATTAATTGAATAAAATCGAAATTAATTATGAGCAGCCAATGATCACAAGCTTGCAGTCACTCAATTGGTAAATAAAAAATAAAAAAATGGCAAAATCCTAGCTTAGTCAAACTTTTCTCGATCAGAATAACTTATTCCAATCCTGTTTTATCATATCGCTTGCTTTTTCCCCGATCATATATGTCGGTGCGTTAGTATGCCCCGATATGATCGTCGGCATGACACTAGCGTCGACGACTCTTAACTTATTGACCCCGTAAACTCTGAGACGGGAATCAACCACTCCTAAATTTTCCCTTGGGGCCATTTTACACGTGCCAACAAAATGACCAAGAGTCGTGCTGACTTGTCGACATACGCATGCCCAGTAAGGATCGGAATTATATTCGATGTGACGACATCCTGGAAACGGGACCGGAAACAACGTGGTGTTGTAACGTTTGAAAGACTTCGTGGCCGCCAGTTCAATCGCCTAAAAAAATTTCACGTTATTATAAAACGGGATAAATTCGTCTCACGTTCGGTTCATCCGATATTTTACTTTCCAAAAAAAAAAAAACGGAGATGACACTATTCCGTCATCATTGGATTGAAATTTGGATGTTTGTGCCCGCTAATATAGTCGATGAAAATAAATGTGAAATTAATTCTTACGAAACTGAAACTCGATTCGATAAGGTCGAAATATAATCGTGTCACAAAATAGTGAAAACCTAACACAACGTTACGAAACAATTTTTACACAATATAATTATTGCCAATCCAAAGCGTATCTAATGCTTTTAATCTGCAACCTGTATAAAGAGTAAATTTGGTTTATGAATAATCACGTGGATTGATCAATCGCGTGGGGATTAATTATATACTGAATTTTGAACAGCTGATAAAATTTATGTGTCATTTTACACGTTGCCAATTAAATTGGAGTCGCTATATCATACTACAGGCAATAAGTAACTGAAATTCTATCTCACATCAACAACTTATGCAATGGCGAGTAGTAACATTGACCTTGATAGAGCTGGGACAGTAGTAAATAAGCACGTATTTTATTAGGACTTTCTCACGAGTCTTACTCCATCATATCATGTGTAAAATAACCAGTTTTGAACTCTATCGCGTTGTCGGAATTCTCGAATCGAGACTGATCAACTTTTTACTAATTACATGTCGTGAAGCGGTTTTTTATTTTTCTAACAAATAAAAACTGGACATTGAATGCCTGCGGATCTTTGTAATAAATTTTGAAACAAGATCTGAAACTGAGGAGAATAAAAATCCGCACAATCATCGCACGTAATAGTACAAACCTTTCGAATTCCTCGAACAATAGTGTCTAGGTCATCTTTATTATGGTAATAATTGGCTTCCAAAATAGGCCAGTGAAATGGATTCGGACTTTTCAAGGTAACCCTGCCTCTGCTCTTTGGGTGCATTAGAATTGGGACTAGACTAAAACCGTCCATTCCTCTGTAATCCCCGAACATCTCGTCGGTCCATTCTTTGGTGAGTCCTGAAATGCTTCTTACACTACCGGAAGTGTCTCCGGTAAAGGCACCGAGGCCCATGACGATCTCGATGTCCGCGTAATCTTCTTCCTCAGAAACATCGAACCTTTGAGCGTTGTTACCAGTCAGAAAATTTTCATTAAATCCGTACCGATTCGAAGTTTCGAAGCTCTTTTTCGTCCTTGGAGTACGTTTCGTGTTCAGAAAGGCTATTCCTTCGGCTCCTCCGGGAACGGTGAACGGACCTGTTCCTCCGACCACGTAGTCGTAAGTATTTGCAAGATTCGAAGCCATCCTGGACTCGACGATGGTCACACTGTCATTTACGAGAAATGTCAGTGCCGACATGCTGACGTGATCCTGTAGATTGTATCCGACCGGAAGGTCTTGGAGGACCTCGATTCCGAGGGATTCGAGGTGGTCCTTAGGCCCGATTCCCGACAGCATTAGCAACTGGGGAGAGTTCAGGGTCCCGGCGCATAGAAGCACCTCTTTCGAAGCCTTGACGAATAGCGTTTGCTTATTCTTCACGAACTCGACACCAGTTGCGGTTTTATCTACAGGATTTATCGCGATCCTTGTTACCCTGGAGAATTTAGACACGTGAAGGTTTTCCCGGTGTCTAATCGGCCGGAGAAAAGCTTTGCTTGCACTGACGCGACGTCCGGCACGAAGGTTTGCTTGGGCGACTGAAAAACCCAGCAACTTATCGCCGTTGTAGTCGTTCACTTCGTACCCCATCTCTTCGGCTGCGTCAAGGAACACGTTCCTCAGTTTAGAGACGTAAGGTGAATGAGACACGTCCAGGTATCCGCCTCTGGCGTGATACCGTTCGTCTAAATCTGGGATCCTGCTGTTTTCAGACTTAAGGAAATAGGGGAGTACGTCCTTGTAACTCCATCCCGGATTCCCCTGAGCCTCCCAGGAGTCGTAATCACTCTTTGAACCTCGGGTATACATCATGTAATTAATCACCGAAGTACCACCGACGGCCTTACCTCGAGGCCAATTGCACCGTCCTTTTTCCATGGCGAGACAGAAGCCTCTATTTCCGTTAATGTCAGCCGCTTCTGGTTCCGTTCTATAGCCCCAGTTGTAAGCCGTTATGTGCATCGTCGGGGCAAGCAAGGGAATGTCTGTAAGAAATATTTCGTCTTTTCCTGCTTCTAAGAGCAATACATTCCAGTCTGATATCTCAGTCAGACGATTAGCGAGGACTGACCCTCCCGAACCAGCTCCGATAATCACGAAGTCATACTCCTGTAGAATTTTCGCCTCGTCATCTTCGAAGGCTTCATTATCATTTTGCAATGGATCGGTAAATTGGCTGAACATATCCTCGAAAATTTTGAACGAATTAAAGCAGTGTCCAAAGTGCAGGATCACCGCGATAGTGATGCAAATTAATTTCGAGGACATGATGCTGTAGGATTTTTTGATTTTTCAAGTTTTGTGTTTAATTCAGAAATCTTTGCTTATACGATAGTTGAGAATTGCGAAATTATTCCGCTAGAAATTATAAGTCATATGTGAGGAGAGGATTACAGTGATGACGCAACTCAATGGGGGGTCTGACAACCGATTTTGAATATAAATTTCAAACTCTGTATGTGAGAGTGAGTCGATTCAGTCTCATAGCTGGATTTTCTGATGGTAAAAATAGCCAGTCCCGCGTTACAGGCATGATTATGAATCACGGACAGTCGCTACAAACGCGTTGAAATCAAGAGTCAATGTCTCGGAACTGTAGATGTCAATGTCACTGAGCGAAATCGTTGTAGGCGGTCGGTACTTTCAAAATACACCAATATTGTAGATTTATCACATTTCTAATCGGAAAAAATTAGATTTTAAACAGTTTTTAATAATTTTGAATATCTGTCGCAGCTTCTAGCTCTTCTCTCACGGTCCTCAGACTTTTCGTCCTTAAATCCCTCGGCGTAAAAAACCACTGAAATAAGAAAAAAAAATGAAAAAAAGAAATGAAAAGTGAATAATTTTATCAGAAAATATATTTTATATGAAATAATCAAGTTTTTGGAAAAAATTTTATATCAGAGCCAAATTTTGAGTAAAAAATAACTGTGCAGGTTTAAGTTACAATTAAACCGTTGCAGTATATAATGTCATACGTATCGAAACAATGAGTTATTAAATTAACGGTACTTACCGCGATTCTCATTCACTACAGTTCATCCAAGCGTATGAAAAAAAAAAAATCGTACAATCATCTATCGATTAAAACTCACGATTTATTTAATTGAAATTCCACTGGAGCGATTACTAAACGTTACTTTTGCATTCGTCGATCGAAGGAGTAAAACTTTGTCAAGTTATCTCTCGGCGTTAATTTCGACGCTTGGAGAATATTCATAATTGTACATATTTCAACCAGATTTATTGCCCTGCTGTTCCTGATCGAAATATTTTCAGATTGACGGGTATACGCGATAGATTGAGGTTCGATTTATTTTCGGGAATTGAAAATGTATCAAAACTTTTGTTAATGAAATTCTTACGTGGTACGAAAATCCAGGATGGTAGATAAAAGTAACTTCGAATCACTTCGGGAAACTTTTACAGCTTATTCATCGTTTTTCCTCTTTTATGGTACAGTTTTAAGATTTGTGATCTGTAATATCACCAACTGTACAAACAAATCGGTCATTCGAAGTCTTGTTCTCCGAGGAACTTCGCAACAAGAAAATTATCAGCAATTGAAGTTTGAAAAAAAATTTAAAAAAAGGGTAATCGGTTACTTGGTATTAAAAAAGCGTATTTTGGAATTTGGAAACGGAATTTATATGTGAAAATAATAATCGCGAAATTTATATATCGTTATCGATTTGAAAATGGAAAAGTATAAGTTTCAAATTTGAACGCGACTATTTGAAACCGAAACTCATCTGATTATCGACGAAAGATCGTTACAGTGTGCTCGCAGATTGAAGACTGAAGTCAGATTAGACCAGTGCATGGTATAGTAAACGCCGATTGCCTACTAAACGTGTACGATCAACACCACGTTGGGGAATGTGATAGGTTTTACAACAAGGTTGACCATACGACTTATTTATCTTACCCTCCCTTTTTCCACGTATCCAAAAACTCGAAGGTTTTAAACGAATTAAAAATTTTTATCGAACATTCTACGACCCCCTAAATAATCGGAATAACCAAATTATAATCAATTTTTATTATCAGGCCGATAAATCGCTCGAAGAATAATGTCAGAAATAAAAAAAAACGGCGATTAGAAGCAATCCCTAATTTATTCAGGTGTTGGACTAATTTTTATATTTAATTTTCGTTCTCTTCTTATACAACGAATTTGATATTTACAGGTAAACAGGTTCTAGATGATTATAAATTGTAATATAAATGCCTATCTGTTTAAAAATTTGGCTTAATTTGTGTGTCTACCGAACTCAGCCACACCTCAGTTATTTTATCGATCGATTGTCCAGATGAATAATCGACGTAGGTATAGTATAAGTTATATTTACGAAGCTTTTCGTATAATGAGCTTAAAGTCGTTAGAGCCCTCTAAAGTGATTATTATTATTTTTACGATGGATTAACGATTCAATCAACTTTTCGCACCGTGAAATTTTTTATATTTTATTTTTTTATATGCTTTAATCACAGCTTGTAGCTTTTCATAGCTCGTGCTATTCGATACCAAATCATCAACGACAAATTCATACTAAAAGATCGAATATCACGCGGATATTCATCGGACTTTAATTCGAACTTTGAACCGGAATTTCGATTCCAGACGCTGAAAAAACAAGATGCAACAATTATCAGGGTCGTTTAAAAGTTGTTAATTCTCTATACCGAATAATATTTATATGCGGAGGGAATGCAGTTTTTAAAAATACTGCGTAAATTTGGCATTCAATTTTCCAAGGCTGCGAGATGAATAGAGCGGCGTAATTAAGAATTTTGAAAAAAAAAATTAAACATACAACCGCAGCACTGTACAACTTAAACAATAATTATTATTTAAACCAACACGAGATTTCTAATGTTACCTCATCTACACTGCAAACTGCGAAGTTATACCTACGAACTACAATTCTTTGTTCAAAAACTGAATTGGATAATAAAAATTGCGAATTGCTGGCTCAAAGTGCGATTGATTCACTCGTTCAAAGAGTCTGAAACGAATTTTTCATCACTTGAATTGACAACAGGCTTTTAAGATGGTCAGTTTACAGTCACCGCACGATTATCGTTTGAATATAATACCTACCTCCTCGGAAACCGGAGAGCGGGGATTTTCCAGTTATTCTATAACAAGTCAAGCATCGACGGGTACTTTATTTGCTGAAAGTACGTGCAGACGACGATGCACTTCATAGACTTGACAATCGTAATTAAAAGGAAAAAATTGGCCGTTTTCAATGACGTATTTTCTTGGCAGAACAGGTTTTTATTGACCCAAATAGTTCGTAGAGGTGAATTGCACAACTGCATTGAAACTGAAGGACCGAATAGAGTGAGCTCAGACGATTGTAGCTTTGATCGCGATATATTTTGAACTTCGATTCCTCTACTAATTAGCTCAATGCGAAATGCCAAGGGCAACTGGCTTCACAAAAATTACGATATCTGATTTTCGTGTCACTCCATTTACAGCTCCACTCGCTCCTAAGTCGCTAATTTTCAGTTTCCGATATCAAAACGCATACGATATCGATTTTCGTCTGTTGCCATTGTATTAAAACGAAGGTAACCAAAAACTACGATCGGTTCGATGAACTCCGAACGACCTTAGCGGCCGCTAATCGCTGATACTGCTGCAGTCACGATATCATGCAGTTACGTCATGAAATAGGCTGGTCATGGACGAGAACGTACTCGGAGTAGTCTCATTACCATCAATTCTAAGCTTAATGCTAAATAACGTTACCTTCGATAGAAATTGAAACGGAAAACATGATTGTAAAAAAAATGTCGTATCATCGTCCTCCAGTCATCAACCCGAATGCAAAATTTAGACTAGGCGCGTACATTTTCCATCGTAGAATAATGTAGTTCATAGAGAATGAACTTCTGACCTTACAGATTCTGAATTCTGGTCCAAAAATTCAGCCCCCTGATCGTACGACGCTTTAAATTTTGATCATTGGCATTAAGATTGTTTAAATTTTGAATAATAATTGTTTCTTTAGCTATCGGAGGATTGTGGGAGCAGTGGGTCTAGTACGAGGCTTGTATCGGGCCCCGGACCCCCCCGACGTTGGGCGTCTCAAGGACGTCGCGGCGCTCTTTACAGAGGTCCAGCAGCAAAATTTCGAAGACAAAAAAGAGCTGCTAAAACTCTCGGGATCGTAGTGGGAGGATTTTTGCTCTGTTGGTTCCCATTCTTCATAATTTTACCCATAGGTAAGGATTTTGGAAAGTTATTTGTTGTTGATTGGATTTAAAAGAGGATATTCGCTCACAAGTTCTTTCTTGTTTTTTAGATACGCCAAAAATAAAAATTTGATACTGTAATTTTCGGATTATTTACCTTTTCATCCACCGCTTCGATTACACAGCATCACTTTTGTTCAAATTTTCGAAATTGTCTCGAATCTCAGATTTTCTATTTTGGTATTCAACCGAGTAAGCCTCACTTGATGAAAGGAATTTATAAGGATTTGAAACGATAGGAAATTGCACATTGCAGACCGGATATTACGTTACGTGTCTTATATTTATTGACGTTCAGAGAGGAAGAATGGCAAACGCGTCCAGAATACAAACACCTTGCCGAATTGATTCGGGTATTTATTTTCTCGCCTATTTTCGGACATAGCAGCAGCCTCTCGGAACTGGAACTGAAATAATTGATAAGAAATATAAAAAAAAAACGTTCTCGTTTACAGAAAAGAGAAAAGAAAAAATGCTTATCCTTTCATTCGTCTTGCGTCGATGCGTGGCTTTTTTTTCTTATAGCTGTGATGATTTTCAATGTAGCGAAGAAGATGAAAGTTTTTCTTTTTTTTTTTTTCCGTTCTTAACTCAAGAATATATTTCCAATAGTTTGACGATAAAACAACACATTCGAATATGGGAAATTTCGCAGCGAAGTACCTGAATCGAATTGTATATGAGTATCTGTCCCTGGGAAAACAATCTACAGACCTTAAATTTTTATTGTCACAAATACTTACCGAATACAAATTCGATACTTACGCAACTGATATTCTCAACTAGATGTTCTGTAATTACGGAAAATACGAAAGCTACGGAATATAGCGGGACACACGCCTCTATGTAAAATTCAATACGACAGAAAACTGACAATTAGATAGATAATGGCATAATATATATACTAATTGGCCAATTATTTACCCATTGAATACCGCGAGGTGAATTAGTGATCTATACGGTTCGTGTTGAGAATACCTCAGATATTTCTCCTCCGTTTGTCGCGAATTCATAAAATAATTTGCATAATCAGATTATAATTTATAGATTTTAGCTAGGAACTATTTGGGATAAAGTTTGTTAATTTTTTTTTTCAGATGCAGCGTGCGAGTCATGCAACCTTTCCGAAAGTGCAATTTTCGCGTTCGCATTTTGGCTCGGATATTTCAACAGCTGTATAAACCCTTTGATATACGCGTGTAGCAGCAGAGAGTTGAGGCGAGCCTTCCAGAGTATTTTGCGAAGGGCATTTCTGCTACGAGGACAAACTCAGCGTTCTCCTGCAGCTGCTATTTACGTAGCTGCAGGTAATTCGAACGCGAGACAAGGGATGCTGACGGCACCGAGAGACTGAACGAACTCTTATAAACTTCCGGAAAGATGAACCGAGGTCAACCGCAGTTCAAGCAGCAGGGAGGAAGACCAGCTGTTATTTGCACTTGAAAACTTACTGCAAATAAACTAATTGCCCTCTGACCTCGCTCGCTATTCGTTACAATTGAAAGTGCAAAGAATTCCTGTATGTGTTATACGTACTACGTGTGTTGTCTAATTTACCTGTTTGATATACAATAAAGGAAATCCCATTTTTCTTTCCCAGGCAATTAATTTCGAAAAGAATTAGGCTAGGAAATAAAATTTAAGATAAGTGTTGGTAAATCTGCAGCCTCCTTGAAACCGTGCGATTTAATCTACATCTACAAAATGTCTTCTTCTGACTTTATTCTTAATGAAATTATAACATCGAATACTCTGAGGTGTAGCTGAGGAACGAAGGGAATCTTGCCGAATATTATAGATAAGAAATGACCGAAGATCTGATTCTTACGTATTCGTTTATACAGCATCTTAAAGTATTTTGTGGAGTTGTGTGATCGTGAAGAGATTGTCGTGATATAAAGAACGTTATTTATTGTATTAAATATTATGTACAAAAATTTGGGGTTTTTTTGTTTTAATCAACGATTCGAATCTATATATTAAAGATTATCAGCCGAGTGGAATAATACCAGTCGTTTCATCCCTCGTCAACATCTATCCCAAAAAAAAGGTGAGAACACAAAAAAAGTGTAATAAAACGAGACGTTATTTCATTTTCTGACCTCTATCGAATAAAAACACCCGCAACGTGATCGGTCAAACGGTGCGTGATCGGTTATACATGAAAAATCAATTTTTCAAGTCTACCGAATTTTTTTCATGCTCTCGAAGCTGTAATTTTTTACTTTTTAGATCCTCCCCGTGTCCATCAAACTTTTTGTTGTTGTTAGATAGCAGGAAAATAACTGCTTATATCAACGTTACGAGGAAATTTTCACCGCGGTAACAAAGGTGTAGAAAATTCCAGCTTCGGTACTCGGGGCGATTAAGATGTATACATACATCAAAGACAAGCCTTATCAGAATCATCATTAGTATAATTAAATCGGACGCGCATCATAATATGGTAGAATGTGAATATTATACAATTTGTAACGAAATGCGTTATAATAATTGAAATGAAACAGATGATGGGTATACAACTTCGAATTTATCATTTGCCTACTGATGATGTAGCATTGACCATTAATCAGAAACAGAATACAAGTCGCTCCCATTCCACGTAGGGGCCTAACTCTACAACGGAATAATGCAGCCCCATTTATCAAGATGAATGAACGCTATCCAGCTAGGGGGATGAAATAGCGAGAAGCACGAGAGAAAACCACCCGAAGATCTTTCTTTGTTTTATTTATTTATTCATTTATTTATTTTCATCTGGTCAGTGGAGATCACGACTCTCACGCTAAATTTTTCATCTCTGCGGTAGATCTGTCTTATACTATGTCGTAAATATTGCATCCCTAAAATCAAAAGGGCGTATCGACCATTTTTCTTATCTTATTTTTTAGCATCTGGCTGAAAGCAAAAGGGCGTATGCGCCATTCGGCATTTGGGCATACGCCTTTTTGATTTTAGTTACGTGGTGTTTACGTCTTATATATGTGATCATGCTGATATACGCCGTTTTGTTATAAAACTGAGCGTTTTAGACGCATACGTCCTTATAATCTTTATAGTCACGCGATATTTGCATAAGAATAGCATTTCATAGATCGTTAATCATTTCAATAAATTTTTATAATGAAAAATACTTCGGGAAATATCTAACTCTTTCTGCTCGACAGAAAATTTCTATTTTATATTCAGAATAAACCCTTCGTTATTACAAGATTAAACAAATCTGAAAAAATTATCGAAATTTAATGTAAGAAAAATTAAGTACAGAATAAAGGCCAGCTGTAAAACATATTTGGTTATACTTCATTATTGTACAGGTTTTCATGCTTCGTATTATGTATCTTTTTTCGTAGTATCTTGTAATCTTCCTTAGTTTTACAAAGATATCGTGGATTTCAATAAATCGTGTGACGGATTTTTATCTCTAAGAATATCTCCCATTCGTAATAAGAACCTGAATTTTTTTTCAATTCTACTATTTTTGTCTTGAGGAAAAAAATTTCCCTCCATAGATAAAGACGAAACCTGTGAATCAATATTGTCTGTTGTATAAATATACCAAACGCGTATCTCTAAAACACCGAAATACTAGATAACGCAATACATATTCCCAGCCTATTTCAAATATCATAATCTGAAGCCTCCGGGGGTTCCCCTACTTCAATATCACGACACGAGTGACATCGGAAGCGCGTGGCAATCGACTGTAACCTAACACAGTTGTTTAGTTTCCTGAAACGTCGCGCACTCGCACAAGCCTTTACCGTGATGTAAGATCGGCTACAGTCACGGAGCTGAACAAACGAGTATACGTAATTATGTTTATAGCAGTCGTCTGCTAGAACTGATATCGTCGAGTCTGTTACACGGTTGTATCGAATTAACCCATCAATGTGGTTCGCGTCGCGTTCGCTAAGTACTTATTGACGATTAAACACTCCACAACTGTTATGAGTGTATGAAAGTAATTTAAATACTTTTGATATTTATTATAACCGATATACAACCAAAGTCCGAAGATGACACCGCCGGCCAATCTGGCGAGTCTCATCGTGCTAGCTGGCTTTGGCATAGCAGCAGGAATTGCTGTTCTATACCATTATCTTAATACTAATTCTGAAGAACAACCTCATGCATATCATCGAAGTCCCAGGCGGCGCTCACCATCTCCATCTCCATCTCCAGTTCCGGAGAGGCGCAGACTTCGTGCGATATCACCACCGCCTCGCGAGAGTCAAAATCATCGCAGAACACCTACACCACCTCGTGAAGCACGTAATACGACAGATCGAGCTGCATCGGTGTCTAATCGGAGAAATATGTAATAAGAATGGTACTTCATACATACCTAGATGCTAAAATTAATGGGTCGAATTCCGAGAAGAAAAAGCTAAAATTAATACACGCAAGATAAAATTCAGTTTTATGTTTCTTTTTTTTTTTTTAATTATGTAGAGCGCGCCGTCGTCCAGAAGAAACTTTATCTTGCGTTATTTGTACGGGACAGTTGAACACTGGTTTTCCAAGAATTGAATTAGAGTGTCACCACGTTTTTCACGACCAATGTTACACCGTTTGGCGACACGCAGTGGTAAGTGATAGAGAAGTAAACAATGGAATGAATTTTTATTATAATATTTTTCAGTTATTATACAACATTTGTTACACTATAATATCTATGATAATTGATGATTTTACGTATATGTGTGTATGTGTACAGGTGACGATTAATCCACATGCGAATCTTTGTCCCAGTTGCTGATTAGAGGAATCTGACAAGCATGATTATGACGATTCTCGATTTTCGATTTCACGAAAAAGTCAAAGGGCCGATAATTATATTCAATTATCCGCGTATGACTAATGTCTGAACACGATTTGTTTAAGCTTTCAAATATATTTTTAACAAAATAAAAAACCTTTCAAAAACTACAGCCACTTCTCTTACCCTCTTAAAACCATAAAGAAAAGAAAAAAAATACCATTTATTTATTAATCATCAGCCATTCTGCGGATGGAAAAAAGCTGATCTAGCATCTACATTGAAATAAAAGAAATTGAATACTCCGGCTGGGCTCAGTGCTGAAAATAAAGAAATTCAGGTTAGAAGAGTCGATTTCCCTTCATAAAGTTCGGGGAATTCCCAGTCGCGATGACATGAACCGAGGAGAGGCGAACTTAATTTTCAGTAAAGTACACGATGGGGGTTCATGTCGAAAATGAACTCGCACGTTCCTCTGAACCGCAAGAATCGCATGAATAACTACACCAAAACCGATATTGAGTATCTCAAATATCTACAATTTAATTCACCGTTACTTCCAAGTTTTAAAAAAACCTAAAACTTTCCGACAAGATGATGATAAAAATGCCCTGAATATGACGATAGACTTTAATTCCGTTGTTACAATTAAACTAATAGTATAACAATGTATAAATATAGTCAATCAATTCCGGAAAATAAAGCTAATTAAAAAAAAAAACGCCTTAAATTTAGTTATTCCTTTTAAAATTGTTCAAAAATGATATTAGCCCTCGTCTTAACTAAACTTCCTACGTCCCTGTCGTTCAAGCTCGTAGTTTACTTTCCGAGATCCAGACGACGCCACCGAGGTTTGTTGTGTTTCTCTTCCGTGGTATCAGACGTCTACTGTCACTGTTTGCAAAGTGAAAATAAACTAATACCGGACAATTGTAATCGTACCGTATTACATACATACAAGCCGCTGGGAAGTTGGATGGCCGTCGACGTACGCGGTCGTTGTGTCGCTCGAACAGTTCACTAAAATCCACGATCCAGATAATAGCCCCCTTTGTGTATCAATTGTATGAATAACAATTATCCTAGTTCACTGAAGTAATGCGGATCGGCGATACCATTTTAAGTTATTTAAACTAGGCCGTGATTGTTGTCGTTATAAGGGATATTACCAGTGATTTTATTATTGTTACTATTATCATTATCATCATCAACATAACCATCTTCATCCATCAATCGTCGCCGTAGCAAATAGCAGCAATTGCAAAGCGTAGCGCGGAATATTTAAAGATGGCGTATCCTGGAATAGCTCTGGTAGCTATGGTCGGCGTCGGCCTAGGTTTAGCTTTGTGGTATTTTTTAACTGACACCACCGAATCACCTCACGGAACTGGACCTCCACCTCCCAGAGATACACCTTCGCCAAATAATTCTTGGGAGCCTTCGGGTGATTCTAGGTAACGTTACATATAAAAACAAAATAATAATAATATCCCCCTCTCGTAGTTTTTGAACGTATTTTCGTAAACAACGATTACCTATTTATTTACGGATTAATTTATCAATGTTCAGTCTCTGCTTATAACAACGTTCCATCATTTTCAACTACGAAAATAAAAAACGACACTTATTATAAGTTTTTTTTTTTTTTTTTTTTCTTACATTCACTCTTAAGTCGCGAATTATTTATAACGTGTGTATACGTGTGTGTGAAACGTGACGTAAGAATGTTATCTCGATTGTGATGCTGTTTAGATTATCCACACGAAAACAAAAAAAAAAAAACAATCAGAAAAATGCTTCTAAAAAAAAGAAATAATCGTCTTAAATATATTATTTTTAAAATCATATATCTTGAACGTGAGTAATACATAGAATACTTCTTTTCGTTTTTTTTTATTTCTTCAATAGACGCCGACGTCCGAGGAGCAATAGCAAGGGTAACGTCAAAGCCAAAGATGATTGTCCCATTTGCACAGAACCGATGGATAATGGTTCTTCAGCGACCGTTAGATGTGGTCATATCTTCCATCATGCGTGTATTAAGAAATGGCGCGACGTGAGTATATGTATATATATTAAAATAAGAAATAAGACAAAAAAAAATGAGGTTCTTATGCTGAAAAGGAGAAAATATGGCTCCAAAAACTCTAAAATTATCGGCAAATCTATAAACACCCGGATGTATTTAGTAAATTTTAGCATTGAATTATTTTCTCAAATAATTGAATAGAAATTTTCACTTTGGATGATTAGGTTCTTGAATTATTCGATAAATAAGTAGTTCCAATTAAATTTACACTTATAAACAATTGTAATTGTAATTTTATTCAACTTACAGAGAATTTTAATCCTATGAGACTTTGAACTGAGATTTTTTTCGCAAAGCAGTAGCAGCCCTTCGTATCAAAAAATTAACTCATAAATTGGAGTCAAGTTTAAATATTCAGCAACTTGAATCCCGTTAAATTGAAAAAAAAAAAAAAAATTTGAAGGATGTATTATCATTTGTTTTTCAAATTAGAAACGTAGGTGCAACTTTTTGTGTCAATTGTAAGAAAGTAAAACAATTTGATCAATTCAATGAATTCAAATTAGAAAGAATTTTCTACATTTCCAATTGAATTAAAACTTCGGTTAAGAAAAAAGGACTTATTGAAAATGTAACATATCGTTATAATATAATTTTACTATTTTCTTTTATTAATTTTTTTCAACTAATATGACAAACAAAAATTGTTACAGACTCAGAGTGCAGAAAATCGTGGCAGAGTGACGTGCCCTCTTTGCCGTCATGCTATCTGAGTTCTTTGAATTCAAAGAATTGTAAAACTCTAGATTGTCTTTCAGAATGAAATCTAAACAATGAATTTCATCAAGACAGCGCAATTCAATATAAATAATTGATATTGATTGACTGAATGATCATTTTTAGACGGGTGCCTCCCCGCTGGCAATAATAATTAAGTAAAATTACAAAGAAATGAGATAAAGAAAAGAAAAAATAAGATAAAAAGAAAAAAAGAAAAAAAAAATAACAATTTTATACGCTTTGTTTAATCAAAGACACTTTACTTCGACTTGCTAACAATTTAGCTGAGATATTTAGACAGCTACAATATAAGCAATTATATACTATACATTATAAAATATACACAGATACTTTCAATATGCTAAAGTACGAAATAAAAATAAAAGTAAAATAAGAATGAATAAATAAAAAAATATCCGATCTTTAAGTTTGAACTTGGCCAAAAAAAAAAGAAAAACTGAAGAAAAAAGGAAGGATAAAAAAAATACGAAAAATATTAATTAATGTTAAAAATAATCATAACAATAATATTAATAATTGAAAAAAATGCCGATTAGATTTTATAGAGAAGAAAACAATACTTAGGAATTAGTAATAATCATTGTAGATATGATTACCATAGGGAATCTTAATATCACGTCCTGGTATTTTTTTTTGAGACTGAACCCTAGGGAAGAAAAATAAAGAAAGATTAGGAAAAAAAAAAATGAAATTAAAATTATAATAATTGCCAAGGCCAGTTTGTTTGTCGATTGTTTATTTTTATTTCCGTGCCTTGGAATTCAGAGATGGATAAAAAAAGAATAAAAAAAAAAATCTTTCGTTTAATTTTATTTATTCTATTTGATTCGATTCTATTCGTTTCGAATTTTTTTTTTTTTTTTTTTTTTTGCCTAACGAACGAATATCCGTCGCGAATTAAACTGGATGAGATGCCCATATATAGGAGAAAAAAATTAAAAATACATGAATAAATGAAATTAAAAAAAAAAAAAAAAGATTTTTGTGTTAGAATAAGTGCCCTTACTAATGTTTAACTACGTTTAACTACTGTTAATCATAATGATGATTTAAAAAATAATCAACGAATGAATAAAAGTCTTTTAAAATATATATATATATATATATATATATATACATACTCATTCACAATTGTGTTTATTATTATTCAATACCATTCAATACCTTACAACGATTATTACATCACTTACTTACCTATATGTATATCAAACTATACGAAAATATTTCGTGTACAATTTTTTTTTTTTTTTTTTTCACAATCTCGCATATATTATGTATAACAATAGATTGCACGTTTTATGTAACAACTCGCTTTCTTTCCGGCGGACCATATTATACTCTCGAAAAAGGCGCAAGCTTTCCCTTATAGCTACTGTGCACAGTATATAGGTACAATTCTTATTCACCGCGATCAACTAAATTTCCCCATAGACAAAACGATCGCTCGAATTTAACACATGTACTGCACCTAATTTTCTTTTTTTTTTATTATTATAATATGCGCTTTTCTCGGTATGTTACCCATATCGAAAGGTGAAAGGTCATCAGACACTTTGCGAGGCATTCTCCTGCAGGACATCCGCAATAAACCTAATTCTTATATAATAAATAACTAAAATGATATAAATTATAGGCGAATCAACACTGCGATCTGAAATCCAATGAAAAGTATTTAAAAAGTTGTATATCAACTTTCTAGATTTCGCTTAATTTGCAAATCTCTTATAGACTCGAAGTTTTATTTTATTTTTATTTTTTGTATCATTTCAAACCGTTCGACAAAATTTTGCCACCATAGTCGTGACAAAGTCGATATACGATCGATGAATCAAAATCGGCGGAAAGGAGGCCGAAATCTTTTCAATTTTTACAAAACCTTATCCAAGTCTGACTCGAACCATCTTTTAAATTAAAATTACTGAACATCTCTAGATCGACATATTCATGACTTACTTCCCTTTCTAATACCAAATTACTTGATTCCGCGACGTGCCTCGACGGTTTGAATTTCTTAAAGACATAGAATATAATTAAATATCGCGGAAGCAATTCTGCGGCAGAAAATTTTTATCATTTTTTTTTTCGCTATATTTTTGCCGCACGTTAGTCATCATACTTTTCACCGGATGCTACCAATGATGCTACCGATGCACTGTGTCTTGAAACCCAGACGGAGGTGGGTAGAGGTTTTACTTTATTTATTTCTTTATTTTATAACAGAGAATTAGTCAGGGCTAGACGCAGCGGTAACCGGCGTCCAGCTAACTATCAGAACCAGTATTTCAGTGTCCTCATCGTCAGTTACCACGAGGACTCCTCAGTGGCAACACAGTTAGTTTCAAACGCCTCGTATGGTCTCATTCTTTATAGTTTTGTATACAATTTAGTAAAATTTATAAAACAGAATAATCGATTTTTGAATTATTATTTCTGGATTGACGTCACTTCAATCGTTGCCGATTATTCGCGGTTATTCAGAAAATAGAGGTGCAGCTATAACGAAACTCGAAGAGAGATGAATAAGTTTCGGTGATTCAAATCGTTGGATCAGTTTTCATACAACGTGTAAAGAAAAATTATTTTTATCCGTAGTATGTGAATTTTGGAAAAGATCGGACAATTATGAGTAAAAATATGTTCCGATCAGTGGGTTTTATTTGATATATAATGGACTGATGATCTTATCTGATTGCAAAATGATCGAATTGAGAAAATATGATACGATGCGTGCTTATGGCAATTTTACTCATCACAATTCAAAAATCATCGTCTGCAGTACAGTCGAAGTTGTCTGTAGAGAAACGAGGTAAAACTATGTTTAATTCAAATATTGTAGGTGTTAACTTTTATTCTAATCGAACGTGCGGAGAATCTTGAATCTACCGATACTTTAATTTATATAGAATCATGAAATTGACTAATGTGATCGAAAGAATTAAATTTCTAATACACCTTATCATTTTGAAACCGCAACCGCGGAGATATTCGAATTTTGAAAATGGATGTTTGCATTTTTTGACCATCTCTAACTTACTTTTACGTAATAATTGTATATTTGCTTATAAAACGTAATCGGATTTTGAGTCAAGTGAGAAGAGAATATATTCATTCCTTTCCGGGTTCCGCGGATTATCATTAAGACCGTTACATTATAGAATCGCATAAAATTACATACACTTAATATTGTTGTAGGTAATCACGGTGATGCGAATCTCATATACTTTCACTACATTTTCTTATATTCACTTTCAGTTTCCTTTTCAGTGATTACATTAACTACAATAATTTATCGTAAGTAGCGTACAGGGTATACGGGATTTTTGTAATCACTTGAAGGACATACCGTACATACTATGCTGAAATATAATTATTAAATCGGTTGAGAACACCTGAGTTAACGGTCAACGATTTTTTTTTATTGAGCCGTATGTTTGTCAGATGGACATTGACTTTACTCCACAATTTAACGCTACTCTGTTAATTAAGATATTATTTACCCTCGAGAAAATGCACCTCCCATTGCACTGATCAGCTACCGATTCCCCAGTACTTATACGTCTAGTTTACACGGTGAAAGGCGGCTGAAAAATAATACCGTATCTTCAATTTTAATTGGGATCTTTTTTTTTTAACAGTTCTTGAAAAATATGAGAGTTCGACAAATACGTGTCACATGGAAATATTGTAGCAATGATTACGGATATACGCATATAGATATTCTGGATTCGCTCAACGATTCTGAGAATTGTAATTTTTCAATTGAAATCCGCCTTTTTTCGTCCCCAAAGTTGCAGCAATTATAAAGAAGATGAAATACATTCAGATTTTTTTTCAATCGCGATTAAGATAAAGCGAGTTTTTTTTTTTGTATTTTAGAAAGATTCTCAAGTAGTGTAGTTAGCCGAAAACTGTAGAGAAACTTGACCATTGCCCTGCAGTAGCGCGAAACTATTCAGTCCATGAACATTAAAGTTTTTTTGTTTTTTTTTAACACATGACGTGATCAGAACTAATCAATCCGTAACAGTATAGGTAATCGAGTCAGTTTTGACGAGGAGGTTTTTATAATCGATCGTTGAAAAAAAAGAAAACAAAACGAATACCAGATTCTGTGCAGATAATTTATTCTTATCCTTAGTAGCTCAGCACCTACATACCTATAATCAATACACTACGAAATATCGGATTAAATTATACCTAAAATTATCTTCAATGTAACACGCGAAACCTGTAATACGGAATGTGCAAGAGAACGGGAATACAAGACACGTGCAGTGCAGTTCCAAATGGGAATCGAACCACAGACTTGTAGTATGACCATACAGGATTCGTGACTTGCAGGACGGATAATATGCAGTCTACCCGATTTTAAGCCCATATCTATAATCCGAAAATTCAGTTTCTAACTGGAATCTTGTTTTTGGATCTCACCAAAAAACATTCTCGCATTTTTAATACGGTATCGAATTATTACAGACCATTGCAGCTATTTCTCTTATCGCGTGAACTATTCGGTATCTAACAAGACTCATTGATTTGGTCAGTTTTACTTTTTCAAACAAGGTCTGGGTTAAGGTTACATTGAAAGTAGTTCGTTCGAATGAAGGATATTATAGGCGTGGGGGGTCAAGTTACTAACAAACGGGCCTGTAGGTACGCGTTCTACTTCCTGAGGCCACGCGGACGCGACTTGCTCAGCTTGCTCTCGTGTATAATGTTATATAGTCATTCCGATATACATGTATACACATACCATAACATATGATGGACTAATAAACGTATACGTCGTTAGATAGCTGCGATTACCATATTATATATGCTATATCCCCATTTAAATCTACTTGATCCTAATTCCAGAGCGTATATACGTACATACATTGCTGCAATTGCAGCACATATCATCGTCGTGGAAATATATATCATAAACAAGAATTTATTCATTTATTCCGATACAGTAAGACGTCTGATTCGATCTTGGGCTCCTTTGGTCTGGCTCGCACCAGGAGAGGAATTTTTACCTCTTGGAGTACCAGAATTCCTCTCAAACGTCGAGACGGTAAACGACGGTGACTATCTTAGCACTCGACTTGACGTGGGTAATAAGGATAAAAATTTTTAGTACATTAAACAACGAAAAGAAATTGAGAAGTTATGTTTGATTGATAATAGAAATAAAAAAAAAAAACTATTACGTTTCGTTTAATGGAATATCGTATCGCAGAAAGGCTGCTACAAAACAAGTCGTCTTTTATCTATGGAAGAAAGCCTTGGATGGACGTTGTCCCGGTTTACGCATTGGTTGAAAATTGCGCAGTTGGTTACAAGGCGAAACTAACGGACAATGAATCGACGAAAACTAAAACGATTAAAAGACGCGGTGAGGAGATAATAAACGACGTTGACTTTCCCGTTAAAATTCCCGATCGTGAACTTGAGGAGATTCTCATATACGATGAGAAGAGAACCAGGCTCCCTCACTTCCACGTAACTTACTGGATGTTTTATCCGTTCAGTGAAGGGAAGACTATCTGCGTTTTGGATCTTGGATATCTCGGTTCTTGGCCGATACCTCTTGTCGGTGGAAGATGCTTCGGTAAATTTAAAGAATACGGAAGCCACGTCGGAGACTGGGAACACATGAGCCTCTTCTTCAAGGTCTGTTATCATACCATTCGTCCGTTAAAAAATTTCCTCTAACGTTTATTCTTCTTTCACTCGAACTTTGAATCTTTTTCCTCAAAATTCAGGGGAACGATCATCCCCTGGCGATGTATGTATCCGCGCATGACGCCGGTGCCTTTTACCGTTACGATACAACGGACAAGACCTTCGTTTACGAAGGTCAAGAAACTCGGAAAGGAATATTTCAAAAGCCGATATTCCCAGATCGAGTTTACACAGCAGGAGGTTCGCATCCTGTTCTTTTTAGCGCTAAAGGATCTCACGGTCTCTGGACGGCACCGGGTAAACATAAATTCGTACGACTGCCCCGATTGTATGACGAAAGTGGTTTTGGCTCGCCTTGGCCGACCTGGCGAAAGGTAGAAATGCTTCCTCGAGAAGAACAAGAGGCGCTACCCTCGTGGATGAGTTATAAAGGAAGATGGGGTAATCCAAAGACCAATTGTCACCCCCTAGCAAGACTGGGAATTAACTTTTGCAAATTTGTTGACGGACCCACCGGGATTCCTTTAAAGAAATTCAACTTCCATTGCTGAAAATTGCAGATCTTATTTTCGGTGTATAAAATATACAGGAGAGAGCTGTATAAACAGCAGTTCCAAAAATATCACAGGCCTCAAAATAACGTTAAACAGTTCTTTTAACATACCTACCTATGTATTTGTATTGTTTATTGAATCAAGTATATAACATGGTAATTGGGATTCGTATAATTGCTTTTAAAGTTATTATTGCATGTAACAATATAGGCAAGCACCAAATTTACGATTATATGTATAATAAATGTCTGTATTGTATATAATACGTATGCATGTGTAATAGTTATAATATATATTATATACATATACCATATACAATATAATATAATATAATATAGTCATGAGTTAGAAAATAGTAGTAAAATACAATATAATACTATAAATATACTATATGTATGTATTATAGTAGTAATTCATGTATAATTAGCACATAACAGGCTCTTCTGCGTGATATGCAAATATATAATGAATAATCAGGAAAGAACAGCATTTATAGAATATTATAGATATATAAATATGAACCTATATCGTTCTTTTTTTTTGTTTTTGTATAATTGTAATTGTAATAATGTTTGTCAATAATATAACCATATGCGACAACAACAAGTTAAGGCGCAGATGGTAAAAATTCTTAACTCTTTACCCGAGTCAAGTAATATTCCCACCAAATAAATTACATACTCGGCATTAATGATCGTAACATTAGGCCGAATTAATACTATAGCCATTGGCCGTGTATATCGAACATCGATACTTCGATTTTAGCTCATTGCGAAGGGAAAAGAGGTATTTGAGTTCTTTCTTTTTTTATTTCTTTATTCTAAGTAGTACGACTAATTTTCGTACTCGGCAATCCTGATTCTTCGAATTCATGGATAAGCCCTGATCGTCTTGTATAATTAGTCCCAAACAGTGAGAAGAATTTTTTATTTATTTATTTTTTTCCTTATTTCAATCCTGTGAATTGAATCCCGTCCAATCGGAAACCTCGTCATCATCGTCTCCCTCAATCGCGATACTACGAATTCCATTTCTTAGTAACGGAGTGCCTTTTCCCTTACCCAGAACTCTCGCGTTTAAGAGAATTTTCAAAGGATTACCAGACTTGCAACACATTACTTGGATTTCTTCCTTTAACAGTTTTTCTTTGTGGGCTAATAGATCGACTTTTAACCTGTTCAATTATAGCTTGGATATTATATTTCGTATATGAGAAAAGTCAAGCCCTAAAGAAGAGATTGATTATACCTCTTGGCGAGGGTAAGCACAGAATTAATCTGCAGGATCGTTGTTTTCTTACCTGAGACCGTCTTTGTCATGTGCACAGTCAATCACACGACAATTCGGGTTCGGAATATCCACAATTACTGCTGGTACCAGAGTCTTTCCTTCCTCTTGTATGCAGAGGTTCCACGGTACTGAAAACTCTATGTGATACCTGCAGTCGCGATAATTGAATATGAAATTTTTGCTATAGGATCGTACGGGACTATCGCGATAATTATGAATATTGGGGAAAAGGTGCAGGGGATTCTTTTTTTTTTTTTTTAGACTACACAATTTACAAACTGATATGTTTGCTTTTATCTAATTATACCTATGATGTAGTTGCAAAAAACCAAGATGTGCATCTAAATGACCGTGTCTTTGAGGATGTATCATGATGTTGTTATCCTTTCCTACACCGCTACCTCCACCGAAATGAACGTGGTGCTCTAAAAAAAAAAAGGAAAATCTAGTTTCTTCGGGATCGTTCACCTTAATCTAATCCAAGTAAAGTGGTCAAGAACAATTCTTTTTTTTTTATAAGGAGATATTTCGCTGCGTTTGGTTCAAATTCTATTCATATCGAGACTGTCGTTCATAACCGGAAATATGATTCGTCTTGAATTATGTATTAATTAAATTGACGATGAAATTCTATTTTTCTGTATAATTAGTTCAAGTCCACCTACACGTTCTCCTTTTTATTTAAAGTATCAAAGAGTCCGTCATATTTATACCACTTAAAAGAATAGAACTATTCCATCCGATTTGAATATATTTTCAATGAAATTTGTCTTGAAAAAAATATCGCCACATGTGAATCAATCTATGTATGGCATAATCGTGCATATGCAAAATATGTAAATTGGGACGAATTGCGTAATTCTGCAGCTTCGCGCCAGTGTGGGCATATACCTATTGCTTTTTCAATTAACCAGCAGGTGTAGTAGGTATATGTATATTGAAGTTCCGGGAATAGTTAAAATGTTAATTTCGCGGAAAATTCTCTATGATCTACACCCGAAAATATCGTCTAATTATCACCGGGAATGAAGAATAAATATCCAACGAAATTTATATTCCAAAAATTAAAAATGTAGAATTTAATACCTAATCTAATTGATATAAAAATAATTGTTATTGTCGAATTTGAGAAGTAAATTAAAAGACGAATTTCATTTCCCTTCTACTGGGTGAAGGAAATTTCATCCCTGGATCTCTATACACTTCCAGCTGTTTATCATGAATACGAAATGTTCCTAAACTGAATTCTAACATCCTCTAATAGTGTCTTGAAAGGATCAATAAATATCTAAAGTTGACGTGTCTTGTCAAATCTAAGATTATCCACGTAATTTCGAATACTAAATAATAAAATCCGAAGATAGTATAGAATTTGCAGAATTCGAGTCCGATATTATACCCCCGTTGCAGTCCTAGAGGAGCCGAAATTTTTCTGTTTCCATTAAAAACTATATGAAGTATAAAATGAGTTGGAATAATAAAATTTATCGGTTTTTCAATAATTCGAAAATATACGGATGTGAGAGAAGTATAATTCGAGATTATAATTATTAATACCGGGCACGATTGTAATGAAACTTATTATCTAACTCCCCCCAAGTACTTGAATAAAAAGATAAGTGATAAGAATAGTCGATTAATTTAAACGTAATAATTACACGACGAGGGGAGCTCGGCAAAATTGTTACGTTACTGACTACTCGTGGTCTATCGAGCCGCCAGTACGATGCCTGCCTATACTTTAACGTCGAATTTTCGCGGACTCCGGTATTAGTCGAGAGTAGCTCCGTAAAAAAAAAAAATAAAAAAAAATAAATAAAAATGAAAAACCAATGAAAAAAAGGATACTAAAAAATAGATGAAAATTTGAATAATTTTCTTACCCTTTTCTCCCATATTGTTAACAAAATTTGTCTCGAAAAAATACCTCACCTAACATGCTACACTAAACTGTATTACTTAAAGGGTGTAGCATAGCCGTCGTACTACATGCACCTGACAAAAGATATATAAAACGGAATTTCCCGATTCCCTCCCCAAACCTCGTATGCACAGTGTCAGTCGGTCAACTTCGGGATTCAAACTATGGCCTATAGATGTCAGCGCTAACTAAGACTGAGGTTATAAATCCGTCCGGTTCGATGGCGCTGCTAACCTGAGCCTCAGTGTAATCAAAATCAATGTAATGCAGCACAGTCCTCGGAGAGTTTATAGTACATAGTCAAAAAAGAACTTCCCCGTGTTTTAATATTAAATAATAAAACTATAAGTCATGTCAAATGGATTGTCGAGCCTAAGCGATGGGGTGAAAATTAGACGAGGTAATATACTCCCGCTCAACATACACACGCACGCGATAAACAATTATAGTAAAATTCCAACTCCGGCTTTAACTTCAAACCATTATACCTGTCTTTTCAGAACAACGATATTCCGAGGGTAGTTTGGGGGGGATGCAGGGGAAGCACTCAACCGAGGTAAGTTTCATCCCTAGCATACAATCGAGGTTATTTATAGCGTCAACGAAACTGTGTAGTGAAGGAAAATCCTTATAATCATTATTTCAGATGGAACAACCTAACCCTTCAAATACGAACCTGAAGAGGTCGGCAGCCGCGGATAATGAAGGTTAGCTAGCTCTTCACTTTGTCACCTTTTTATTATTGGTATTTTTTTATTTTCTTTCCTCTTTTTTCTTTTTTATCACATAAAAGAATCTCATACTTTAAAAGATCCGTTTCAATAGGCAAGAAGATTAGGCATAGAGCACTTGTGAAATTGATTTACCTTTCTCCATTCTTTCCATTCCTTTCCTTATTTCATTTCATTTCTTTCTTTATATTTCATTTTTATTTTAGCCTAAGACTGACTAAAAAACCTTTTGCCTAAATCCAGGTGCTCCGCCGGCGAAGAAAAAGCACAAAAATCCTCAACCAAAAAATGCTGTTTGCGCATTGAACGAGTTAAAAACTGGAGCCATTTACAAAGTTGTTGGTCAAACCGGACCAACTCATGCCCCTATATTCACTATCGCAGTTCAAATTGACGATCAAATATACGAAGGAAAGGGAAGGACGAAAAAAATGGCTAAACATGCGGCGGCAGAATTGGCGCTTAGAAATATTGTACAGTTTAGAAACGCGCCGGAGGTACATCAGGCAATAAATCTTGTTTGTCATCCAATAATAAAAATGGAACCAGATTTTACAAGCGATGTAACAGAGAGAGATAACCATTTGGTCAATACTTTTAAGACGCTTATTCAGGAGCCTAAAAATACCAACAAGTTTTTAGACAAAGGTCCTGTTGCTCTTATAAACGAGCTTTATCCTGGTGTCATTTATAAATGTGTATCTGACAACGGAGAAAGCTACGCTAAATTTACTATCGCAGTTACTATAGACGGGGAAACTTTCGAGGGTACTGGTCCTAGCAAGAAATTGGCTAAGGCTGCTGCTAGCAAAGCTGCACTTGCTAAGTTAAAGAATGTACATAGCTCTTCGTTCAGAAGTCCTTTACCTGCTAGAGTCGTTTCTAGTTTCTCTAGCTGCGGTCATTGGCAGGAACAAATGACACTGCCTCAGATACTTGCTGATAAAATTGGGAAAATGGTTAGCCAGAAATTCACTGAGCTTATGCAGACCAAACCCCAACATGCTAGACGCAAGGTCTTAGCTGGTATTGTACAAACTCGAGGAGCTGATGCAGAACTCATCTGTGTTACTACTGGTAATAACGAATATTTGGTTTTTTTTTTTCTTTTTAGAACTGAAAGTTTCGTTTATCGAATCGTGAAATACCATTTTTTAACTCGTTATTTTTATAACGAAAGTTAGGATCGAAATTATGTTCGAATATCATATATTATAAACCGGTATAGTATCTAAGCACGTGTCCAGCGATCCTGTAAGTCCTTGGGGTCCTGGAAACGACCTGAAATCGATAATTCTTTGAGAAAGTATTGAAATTAGTTGACTCTGCATTGAACCAATTGTCAAAAGGTTGAAAATCTTGCAAATCAAATAGTTGTTGAACATTTTTGCGTTATTTTCTTGTTGATTTCCTTCGATTGAAAAAAAAAAACCTGTTCTGGATAAAATAAATACTTGAGTTTTTCAGGCTTCAATTTTGCTGGACACAACTGAACTGATACTTGCCTGTGATTTTCAAAACTAAGATCATTAATATTTTTTCCGTCTTCAAAAGCAGAGATGAAGAAGTGGATAACGCTTTCATATCATTTCTTAGCCACTCATCTGACTAGTATAATCCTTCAGAAATCCTTCCTGAACACAGTTTCCTCTGTAATTTCATTAAATGTTAAGTTTTTACTGATGTTTGGTTTACTAAAAGGTACCAAATGCGTTTCTGGTGAACATCTGAGTGTCAGTGGTGGTGCGCTGAATGATTGCCATGCGGAGGTAGTGGCCAGAAGATGTTTGTGTGAATATTTATATAATCAGCTAGAACTCCACTTGGAAAATCGAGCTCAAGATTCGATATTGGAGGCGACTAAAAAGGGTTACAAATTGAAGGATGGAATACAGTTTCATCTTTACATAAACACCGCTCCTTGCGGTGATGCCAGAATATTTTCACCTCACGAAGAGAATGAAGCTATCGATAAACACCCCAACAGACGAGCCAGAGGTCAGCTTAGAACAAAAATTGAGTCTGGGGAAGGTACTATCCCTGTTAAAAGCAGCGAAGGCATTCAAACTTGGGACGGCGTGCTCATGGTGAGATGAATTTCCGTAAACAAATTTTTGCGGAAAAGAAAGGAGAAGAGAAGTAGAGGGAAACTAATATACGACCTGTTTCAATCGAAAGTTTTCAAATTTTTCAGGGTCAAAGGCTGTTGACGATGTCGTGCTCGGACAAAATAGCTCGATGGAACGTTTTGGGAGTACAAGGTGCTCTTCTGAGTCACTTCATCGAGCCAATTTACTTACACAGCATCGTTCTTGGCAGCCTATTAAATCCCAGTCATATGTACCGTGCAGTTTGCGGACGTATTGAGAACACGATTCAGGGTCTCCCGCCGCCATACAGGCTCAATAAACCGCTCATGAGTTTGATCACATCTTCGGAAGTTAGACAACCAGGAAAAGCCCCTAATTACAGCGTTAATTGGACAATCGGTTGGTCCATGCAATGCTTATTTTTAATAAAAACGTTTGCGATTGAGAATTTCTTCTTAATATTTTTTTATTAAAGGTCAAACTGATGCTGAAGTGATCAATTGTACGACTGGTAAAGACGAAGTTGGCAAACCATCAAGAATATCGAAGCAAGGATTGTTCAGAAAGTTTTACAATCTTGTGGGAAGGATGAATACAATTGATTACATTGATACCCACGAATGTCGTCACTATTTCGATGCTAAATCATCAGTTGAAGATTATTCGGTACATCCTTTTACCCATATCATTTCATCAAATGCATCGTAAGACTTTCTTAGAGTAAATGGTTTTAATAAAAATATCTATTTTTCAACAGCTGGCTAAACGTCAACTAAAGGATGCTTTTGTGAGAGCCCAACTTGGAAGCTGGGTAAAGAAACCGATAGAACAAGATATGTTCGAGGTTGATATCTGACTAGGCTCGTTAATTTCTGGGCCGTTCGATAGAACGAGATTCAGGATTTCGGAGTATGTAGTTCCTAGCGTAAAATAGATCGCTCGCTCGGCGTGTCATGTCGCGGCAGAGTTTGGCACCAGTAAAGCATAAATCATAGGATCTCACTAAATTTTAATTCTTTATTATTTAGGATAGCAGAAGGATTATATGAAGGTAAAAGTTGTATAGAACTCCTAAGACTCGAGAATAAATTCTTTTTAAATCGTCGATTGAAATTTGAACAAAAACAAAAAATAAATTTAACAAAAAAAGACATATACTTAATTATCATTAGGTTTTATCATTCGTATAAAGTCATACTAAACTTGGACCATATTTGAAGTGGGGTTTTGAAATTCTTTTAAGAACGACTTTCGTAGGAGAATCTCATTCATTTTTCTTATTATTGTTTTTTTTTTTTTTTTTTCAACCATTCTTAACTCTAGTTGAGTCCCAAATAATTTTATAAAAAAATTTGATTATTTTACGTACTACAATAATTTATGGTCCATTTATAGGATAACTGACTTTGACTAGTACCATTATTCTCTTGCCTAGAAGTACAATGAAATAATTCATAGACTGGTATTAGAATAAGATGATCTATTATTTGAAATGTAGATTTACAGTAAACGCGTAGTGGCCTTAGATTTTTCGTTGGTTTGATGTGAAATACCCTCAACGAAAAGACAATGAGAATACCAGTTAAACATATCCACAATTTTTATTTTTTATTTTTCTTCTGTAGAATTAAATATATTATTATCTATAATTAAAACCCAGTATATAGGTAACTTGTTATTAAAAAAAAAAAAAACAACAAAAAAAAAACGGTCATTATCACAGTGACCGAATTTTTATTAGATGACGATAGTTTTATAGTTTATCAAATTGAAATACCAATGTGAAGTCAAATTTAAAAACAAGTCAATAGAGTTTATTGATAATTAATAAAAATAATAATAATAACAACAACAACGACAAAGTAGATTTTTTTTTTTCGTTTTTTCTTTGAGATGGATTTACCACTCTAATGAAAACGAAATTGATAATCGTTTATTGTTTGTTGTATGGTAACGATAGAGTGTTAATCATTGACTATAATTGCTTTGAATTTATGAAGCTATATAGTTTAATGCACCGCATCACTGATGGCTGTGAACTAAACCAATCTCAATAAGTTACTACGTATCAAACGTTTTTTTGTTTCTTGTCTTTTATAAACGTATTCGTTGGTATACCAAAAAAGTTTAGAAAGTTACTGCTTGTAGTATTTATTTTATTTTTTATCAGAATGAGTACGAAACAATTTTTGTCGGGTTTTTTATTTTATTTTTATTTTTTTCTAGACATTTAAGCTGTTCAATCATTTTTAAAAAGATGTGAAAAAAAAGAAACTAAATAAGAATCAAAAACAGCTGTGCTCAAGAAAAAAACCAAAAAAATATATATAACAATGCGAACGAAACTCGAGTAGATTTTATTGATAATAAAAAAAAAATAAAAATAGAAATAAATGAAAACAAATACGAGACAGTAGAAAATCCTATGATTATTGCCTCACTGTGCCAGTATTAGTAGAAAAACAAACAAATGTAATAACTAAACATACTCACAATTAATAATTCTGCCGTAGTGGCACACTGCTCGAAGACGGTCCAGTTTTACGCAAAAGCCCAGAAACTTTTTTAGGAACTAGTTTATTCCGAAAAGGTAAAGATCAAACATGAAATGTATTAACATCTGTATTCTAGCGCCAAAGCCTCAATATTTAATTATATACAAAAGAAAAACATAAAAGAAAAAAGAATAATTAAAATAAATAATATTAGGACTAGTACTAAATCTCAGAGGTAATTTTCTCGACAAGTTATACTCTTCCTTAATACTTTTTAATAGAACAGAATTAATAAAGAAAAAAAAAAAAAAAAAATTAGGTAAAAGAAAAAGCTCAAAACTTTTTTAGATACAAGTAAAAAAAAAAAATATATTAATCCTAATCACGCAAAGCTTCTACAATCAAATCACATTAAGTTTACTGACTAAAATAACTTACAATCTGATAATATAACAGAACTTCATTTCGATCAGAAATCATTTGCGTATGATGATTTTTAACTTTGATATTTTACTATGGATGAAGGGTGAGACGGACTCAGTTATGAACTGCCTTGTCTGCCTCTGTAAAAATTACTTGAACAAAAAAAATAAAATTTTTTGAGTTATATACCTAAATAATGTTGATAAAGATAAAATTTCGCACGTGTTATTAAAGTCTTAGACAATGTCTTCTTTCACTCAAACTGCAAGAACAGTTAATTATTCATGATAGGATAGTATTTGCGAAAAAAAAAATATTATATTCGCGTTGAATAAGGATAAAGTTTCAACAGTTATTACCTATATATTAAATCAAATACATTAAATTACACAAGTAGAAATATTCTCTAAATAATTATTATGTAGGATCGACAATTCTAGTGGCTAGAAAAAAAAATAATAAAAATCAAGAAAAATCTTACAAAGTATTGATCATCGATGGAAAAAAAAAAAAAAAAATTCAGCCTGTTAGATTTTAAGCTTAACTAGTGCCTCTAGTTATATAATAAACGAAAAAAAAGAAAGAAAAAAAGAAAGAAATAATAAGTAAGTGAAAGAAATTAAGAAAGAAAATTTTGAGAAGTAATAATTAACTATTTAATCATATAATATTAAATGATATTCAATTAAAATTGCCAAATTAGTTTGAGAATTTCTTCTATCTATGTAGACGATGAGAAATAATTAAAAATTATTTGCATATCTTGAAACGAATGTTAAACATTAATCTCTTAAGGTTAAAACATCTGCATTCAATAGATTCAAAATCATTTGAAATGCTCTGAATAAATGATATTGCTATTCCCTTCAAAACAATCAAGTTTTTTTATAAGTTTCATTTGTGATTTTATAAATTTTATTTTTCTTGACTTTAATTTTTTTTTTTCCTTTTTCTTTCACATCATTGCACGTATCTGTTAGGTGATTATATTATATTTTCTTTAACGAATTCCGACGGTGAAACTATAATGCATTTATTATTTAGAGTATACGTATATACTTTTTATTTTCATTATCTTTTATACCTGCAGATGAGTAATATTACCTAGTTTTAATTATTATTATTATATTATCATTTATATTTTATCAGGAAAATAAAACGTTGTAGTCAACTAACTTATATAAATGTGTGTAATATAGTTGACATGAAGCAAATAAGAGGAAACTTTTACAAATGTTTTGACCAAAATTTTTTCATTAACATTGCGATGGATGCATTTGTGATTTATCTGTAAATCCTGCAGTTAATGAGATGCCAACGAATAATGTAGAATGTATATGTATAAATACATGCATTCTTTAAATATGTATGATTATCATTAAAAAAAAAAAAAGAAAAAAAAAATATACACCACGTTCAAAATCAAGTGAAAATTATCTCATTTTTCTATTATAATATTATCATGCAAAAAGCATGCTTTTTCTTTATTTACTATTTTTCGTAAAGAATTTTCTAGATTCGTAACTATTAAAAAATCATTGAGTTTTTAGCACGTAAATTAAGATATGGTAATCGTCAATATTATAAATTCATTATAGCTTACCTTTTGAATTCTTTTTTTTTTTTGGTATTCATTCTTTTATATATTTTATATCTATATTTTGAAGAATGTCGGTACATACATACCTCAGATTTTTACGCACATTAATACACTCGACGAATTTATTGAAATATTTTTGGATTTTGTTGCTTTCTTCTATCTCTTTTACATAGGTATCATGGATTATATTATAATTTTGTGGAAGCAGGCAAAGAAAAGAAGTAAAAAATAAAAAAAAACGGAAAATAATGAAGCAAAGCCATTTTTTTTTTCTTTTTTTTTTTCTATTTTTTTAACACTTCAACTCTTATATTATATTTTCTTTCTTTTTCGTGTACATAAGATTAATTTTTTCAAATATAAAGTAACCGCTATTAATCATCTATTATTGTCATACTTTCCAATATCTGCTGAACATTATAAACAAATGATGCTTTTTAATAACTTTTACGCGATATGTAGCTGTATATACGCCCGTAAAATCCGAAAAATTAGGAATCATGATATATCGGCATGAAAATGATCAACAACTTCTTGTATATCTCATTATACTTATTTGTTGAAATTTTAACGGCAGGAAATAATTATTGTTAATTATGAATAAAATTATAGAACGCATTTCGCACTAATATTCATAATGAATTGTGTTTTACTTGTCAATTACCATATGTTATTTCCTGTTTAAACCAAATATATCAGCATAAATCTTTTCATTCTCAAATTTCTGTGTAATGATTAAAAAAAATTTTTTTTTCTTTTCTTAATACTTTATAACATTCAAAAATTAAAATTTTCTTCATCCCATAGGAATTTTGCATTGAATAATTATTATACTATATCCTCATGTAAAGTATGACAATTTTATTTTATTTATTCATTTTTTTATTCTTTGTTTTATTTCCTATTTCGAAAATTCAACTTATACGTATAATAGGCATTTTATTTTTTTTTTTATCTGATATGTATGTATGTTTTTTTTTTTTTTTTGCCGTATAGGTCGTTATAATTTTTTCCGCTAAATAATCAATATTTTTTTTTAATTTAAGTTTTTCGTTTCCTTCGTCTCGTTTAAATTACTTATAAAGTTTTCTTTTTTTTTGCTTCGTTTGTATATATATATGTATATAGGTATATGTATATTCTATATATATATTTTTTTTTCGTTTTTTAACACCGCAGGACAACAAGCTATATACGTCTATAAATTAATATTCAATTATTTACTAATTATTTATCGTTCAAATTGAATCGAATTGCATTATTATATACCTATGCTTCGTATCTTTTAAGTATCTCGCTTAAGACGTAATTAGATAATGTGTTATATATTATTTATTTATTATACTACAAAGCGTAAGCCAGAAGTAATGTGCCGATTTGCAAAAAGAAAAAAAAAAACAATAACGGATGAAAAGTATCAGCAAGCAGAAAAGTCAATGCAATCGAATAGCAAATATTCAGGAAAGCTGTATCATGGGCAAGGAGTTTAACTTAATGTAATATACGTAACATTGTGGCATATATTCAATCTTACACACACATAATTATTTTATATCATTATATACTTTCTATTTTAATTATTTTATCTTAATATATATATATATATATATATATATATATATATATATATATATATATATATATATATATATATATATGTATATATTATATTATATACCTATTATATGTCTAGCTTCAATGAAACTTTAGTTTTCTTGTGCCTTAATTTATGACTTGAGGCAAAATCGACGCATTCAACAGAAAAAAAAAGAAAAGAATTGGCTTCACCAAATAATAATATATTATATTACATTAAATATGCAACAGTATTATTATTATAATTTTCATCAACATTACATTATTAATAATAAAGTTCTATCAATGATTAAAAGTCGTCGTGTCTCACATCTTGAACCAAAGAAACTGAATATTATAGCAGCTCGTCTATTTTAAAATTGAATAAAATTATTAAAACAGAAAAAAAAGAAACAGAAAGGATTGTGTCATTGTAAGATTCGAACCAAAAACGCGTTACAAATTTTGCCCCTGGTTATATCTTCGGTAATATATAATGTACACATGCATGGCGACGAATTAAATTAATTCTATATACTAAAAAATATAATAATGAATATTAATTATTATAATAATAGGACTTATCGATTTATTAACAACGTAATTGCTTAACTCGAGAAATGAAAGAAAATTCTATTATATTATAGGTTTAATAATATATCCTAACAATTTCACAAGATTATGTACAACACTGTTATAGCTGGTATGTAGGGTATATAGCTGTATACATATGTATGGGTATTAGGGTGGACGTTAAATACCATCTTGAGGAGTGAAGCCCCACAGTTTATAGACAAAAAATAGGTAAAAATTTTGGCCCCAGAGCGAGATTTTTAAAATGAAATTAACCCGTGCCGGTAAGGTCTCAAAGTTTCCCATTTAAAACACATGCATTTTTACGGATCTCAATTCAAAAATTCACTGTGAGGCCAATTTTAATTCAAAAAATCCCAAACTATGTGAAAGTATCAGGTATGTGTACTACTACATGGAGAAAAATCGAGGATATCATACTGTTGAATCTGCTCATGATCCGACTCCAAAATAAAATTCTTGAGCATTTTGGTTCGGAGTGGAATCATGAGCAGATTCACCGGTATGATATCCTCGATTTTTCTCCATATAGTAGTACACATACCTGATACTTTCACATAGTTTGGAATTTTTTGAATTAAAATTAGCCTCACAGTGAATTTTTGAATTGAGATCCGTAAAAATGCATGTGTTTTAAATGGGAAACTTTGAGACCTTACCGGCACGGGTTAATTTCATTTTAAAAATCACGCTCTGGGGCCAAAATTTTTGTCTATTTTTTGTCTATAAACTGTGGGGCTTCACTCCTCAAGATGGTATTTAACGTCCACCCTAATGGGTATATATGTGAAATTTCGAAGCAAATATGATATAATAATACAAGACACGTGGTTAATATAACAAACAAAATTATACACAGCTTTATATTTGTTAGTTTTTTTTTTTTTTTTTGTTTTTTTCATATACATAACTAATTACGTAACAACTATATAGTGGGGATTAATCTTAACATTAATTAATAAACTCTTCTTTATATATTCCATATATGCAATAATATACGCCTGCGAATTATAATAATGCATAATTATTATGCATTTTTTGCCCCCAAGTGTTCAATAAACGTTTAAACCTTTGAATTAATAAGTGATCAAGTCTCAAGTAATTAATATGATCTTTGCAGCAGTATACATATTTACAGACATCCAAATTTTATTATTTTTCTGTTGATTGTTACAGGAAATAACAATAATTAAAGAATGTAACATATGTATATAGGTATATCATTTCAGATAAGTGAATTTGATAATTTTTTCTCTTTTTCGTACTCGTATGTGTTTACCTCTGTATAATGTATACCCTTTATTAATTCATATTACTTTCTATAAGTATTATTACTCTCACGATGAATCAACGAAGCATCTTTTTTTTTCTCTTTTTTTTTTTTTTTGTTACCAAATTTTTAGTCTACTACGTGTATACTGCGATTGAATTTGAATTTCGGATCTTTTGAGTCCAATATAAGTATAGGTAGATATGAGTAGTTTTTGCGAATAGGAATTTTTGAACATTCAATATATTGCGGATTTGCAAACAATTAATTAACAAATTTAATTCTTTTAGAATTATATCACCATAAGATATTGGAGTTTCGAGTTGAACACGATATGCCGATTCCCTCTGCGTTTTATCATAATTATACGTAGAATCTCATAGCGGAGTGTTGAATCTCTGCTTATAAACTACACAAAGTATGTATCGTATATAAGGGCATGTATGTACATATACATACCTATATTATGCATGTATGCCGCTTGTGAATGTAACGAACCGAATTTTAAATTTCGATTATTATTTTAGATTTTTGAAACGCTCGATATTTATAATATATCTTTATAATTTTATAACAAATAATTGTTTAATTACCTCAAAACGATTAATAGACTAACGATATAATTATATATCAATAACATATTTTTGAAATATTTTTAGAATTTATCGCACAATCGAGTTTCGGGAAATTATATATCATAGGTATAAGTATAATAACTATAATAATCGCAATCATACGTTATACGTTATGTAGAATATATACCAGGTACGAGTGTATGATTGATGAAATTCTAAACTCGTCAAAATAATATTCAGGTTTAAAATGAAATAGAAAAATCGGACCGATTTTTTACACCGATTTTTATTCGCAGAGGATCAAAAATCGGTCCAGATTTCTTTTTTTTTTTTTTTTTGGTTTTATTTATTTCTTACTTTCTTTCTTTCAAGCCACCCTGTATATTGCTAATGTGGAAAATATTAAACTAATAAATAAGCTACAGGGGATACTATAATATTGAATTGCATGTTTTGCATCGCTTTCTTTCTTTTTTATATTATATGTATAATATATAGGCACTGCGAAATAAATTACCGCATATGACCATCTTCGTAATCAATTTACTCATATAGTATATAATTTACCGTATATATATTTATATACTTAGAGGTGTGCAGAGATTATTTGATATCTTCTTAATTCTATCTAAATAGATTTATACCTATATAAACGTTGATATTTTTTTCATATAAATTCTGCGATTTGCAGTTGATCGGATCAAATTGCTCGCTCACGAAATAACTCGATTTAAATATTTGATGAAGATTGGATAAAACAATGATTTAAAGCAAAAAAATGTACCATTTTTCTTTCCAAGTATAATATAGTATAGCACATTCACATAATATCAATCGCAATTGGATAAGTTGCTTCCCAAACAAGCGATTCAATCGCATTATTATAATATTTCCTAAATTTATAATAATATATAATATATTATATATATATTCGGCTGACAAGACGGTTTAATTCTTTTTTATACTCATCTTCTTATTGTTAGGGTTACCATTCGTAGTCGTGTTGATGAAATGGATTAGTACACGGTTGTTGGGCGTGGAGATAAGTTACTGGTACTTTTCCGAGATCATATTCCCTGTCCACCACTTCACTGTAAATCTGCCAAGCAGAATAATATGTTAAACGAATCGCGTAAACTGTGCCTAATTGTTTACAGCTAAAGTTAATAATCACTCCTAGATCACTCTCTACTCTTATTTCTTTCCATAATCTAAACAATCATGTGCGCGCATATATCTATAATAATCAATACGGTGATTGATAAACTAATTTTTTTTTTCCATCTACATTTATCCTTAAGTTTTACACATGCAATTAATCAATTACAACGCGTTGTATATACTGTGTAGAGAGACCAGTGTCAAATAAATCGCGATTCTACCATGAATCTTGCTACAATCAATCCAACCGCAGTCACCAAGCTATGATGCAATCAAATTTCAAACTCCCAGCCACCCTTCAAACATTTAAGGTCCAAATTTTGCGATATTTGGTGGAAATACTCAGTGCCTCAAGAATTAGTAACAAACGAGCAAATTTCGTCAAAATTGAATTAACGGTTAGCGAGATGTTAATCGTTTTATAAATACACATAGTTTTCTCCAGATTTTATACCAGTGATACGTGAAGAACCTATAGAAGTGTTTTTACAGTTTCTTGGGACACTGAAATTGATAAACTGAATAAAAAAGTGCAATTTTATCTACTACTGTGTGGAGTGGTACTAGTTTAACTAGCACGCAATGTACTGTGCATCGACGAATGCACATGTTATGTACCGTGATGAACTGGACACGACTGGATTCGTGGGTTTGATCATTCGAGACTATCTGGTATTAAGAATAAAGGAGTCTACTATCGCTATTAACGGGTTATTCCATGCTCGACCTGGAAGCTCCTACGAATAAATTCATCCTCTGATCCTTTCCCCGTCACTCCGTAGTTGTAACCACCACCACCACCACCCCCGCCTCCACCTCCACCTCCTCCACCGCCACTATTCAAGAAGGGATTCGTCGGGTTCGAGTTTCCTGTAAAAATAAAATAAAATGCGAAAATTTATCTCAAGAGAAATTAGGATAGTGAAATTCGGAAATTTTTTTATCAGAAACGAAAGCCTCCTTACCTCCGTTGCCTCCAGGAATATCCAAGTTGCCACCCGACGTTTGATAAGTAGCTCCGTAACCTGGATCTTGATTAGCCAGTTCGTGCAATCGACTGGAGCTCAATGCCCTGGGAATTGCATTGCTAGGAACTCCATGAGGAGCTAAATGCGTTGCTTCAGCAACCTGATGAGGATCTTCCGTTTGTGGTAATTCGGAAACAAAGCCCGTATCTTTGCGGTAGAAATTGATGAAGATAAAAGCGGCCAGTACTCCCATGCAGACTAAACCGTAGGCACGGAATGTCGCGGTAGTTCCTGAAAACACGCGATTCATTAATGCGCGAGCTCGTTTATGGACCTGTTGAATCAACCCAAGTCTTCTTTCATAAAGTTTAATTACCGTAACTGGCGACGAACATCCCACCGATAACTGCGCCACATCCTCGTCCCAGACCGTGATGAAGACCTTGGAGAACTCCTTGGGCACTCGATCTTAACTGGGGCGGTGTGTTATGAGCGATGTAGCTGCAGCAAGCTGCCCATACAGCTGCGTGTGTTATACCTTGCATAAACTCGAAGGGCAATACCCACCAGGGATTTTTCAACCATGAAATGTACAAGAAACGAAGAATGTTTCCAACCAGACCGAGGCAGAGGACCTACGAAGAGCGAAAGGAATATACTTGTAGTACGTGTATGTGTATGGTTTAATTAAAGGGGTGTTATCTTTACCTTGACGTGTCCAATTTGACGGATCAATTTGAAGCTAAAGAAGTAGGCGAAAATCTCGGATATATGATTTATCACGGAAGCTACTCCGAAGAGGGTTGGACTGCCTCCATAATCCTGGAGATGCCAGAATAGGAAAGTGAATATCAGACCTATTCCAAATCCCATGAACCAAGCGACGAAAAGGAAAGACGCGCACTTTAAGTCTTTGAACTGGTTCAGAACGGTGACCCATTCTGGAATTTCCCTTGTTGTTTGGGCGAACATTTTAGTCTGAAAAAGCGTGCAGATATGATCCATTGATGTTTCTCTTTGTTAATTGCTTCGCGTCAAACTTTTCTACCCCCCTTCCAGAATTTTAAAGTTATGCACATAGTAATTAACCCAAAACTCACTTTGCCTTCTGGTGGCTGAGGCTTGGGGTCAACGTTCCCCGAAGAGTCTTGAAGTCCCGGTAAATTTAATTGCTGAGATAATTGGCTCTGGAGTTGTTCTTCTCTCGTTGGCTCGGCCGATATCTTCGAAACTTCCTGAAATAAGGAAAGACCGAAGTTTGATATCGAAGTGAAATTTTTTAGCTAGAATTCGGATTCGTAAACTCACCGGTTCTGCGGCTGTAAAATCGTACTTGAAGTTTATCTGAGTTGCTGTGATCAATGCAGCACCCATCAAGACGCTAAAGGTAGCAAAGCAAATCGTGTAGTTCTTCTCCTTCGGATCAGGTTCGCAAGGATGATCAGGAAACGCTGTGCTATGATCCAGGGCGATACCCACGAAAAACATGGCCAGACCCCATCCGAGACTACCGAACATACGCTGATGCCCGTACCTTGAATTTTACAAGCCGCGGGGAAAATGATTGTGCTGAATTTATGCTGGACTGTGGAAAAAAATTCGGTTTTCCGCTTCTCCTCACCTGTCTGCGTCTTCACCGAGAAGAGTAATGACGGCGGAGTCAGCCAAGGTGATTGCGGGGGCAGAGAAGAATTCCCCAACGATTACGAGGAGGAGCAGTAAGAAGAAGGTCTTTTGGATGTCCTGAAATGGGGGGAAAAAATGTCGTGATGTTTCTTTTTCCATGCGAGTTAAAATCGGTTAATCAGTTCTTACCGCAAGTCTGTACACGATGGAACTGAACTTTGGCTTAACCCAACCCCTGTGTTCCTTCTCGTTATAATTAGTAGCGTAATTAACTGCGAAAGGACTTTGACCAGCTGAGATATGCGGGCCTTTAATAGACCGACGATTTCTGACTCTAGGAGCTTCTCGTTCCTGCTGTTCTTCGAGGAACATTAATTTCCTCAAACCCTTAACGTTTATACCGAATACTTCACTCTCCGATGAAATTATGTCCCTCATCGGCTTAGCCTCCCGTTTTTCCAATTTATTCCGGTACCTCTGATGCCGAAGAATTTCCGTCTCCGTACTGATTATGTTCCTCTTAACTAGGACTTTTTCTCGCGGTGGTTTAACGTGCGTCTTCGTCTTTGCGTAGGCCTTCTTCGGGGGCCTACTCTCATCCAGAGGTTCGTTCTGAAATGGTTGGAAAAAAAGTAAAGAAAAATGAGCGGTTATCCTGTATGAATTTATAAATTCGTAAAGGACAGAGATTTCTCGAGAAATGTGACCGTTTGTCTTTCCTGCACTCTGAATGACATTCTACTGAACATCTTGCGAAATGAAATGGTATCGAAACGCTTGAACTGACCTTTAGGAACCTTTTGTACTCTAGAACATCAGCGGGTCTATTTCTCCTTTCCAAGCTCTTCAAATCCACAACTTTGGCAGTCGGATCTCGAGCCTCGGTATCTTCAATGAACTGTTTGTACTCAAGATCCTCCATGAGACCGTCTTCGACTTCCAAAGGAGCCTCGCGTTTAACCCTGTTGGTTTCTAGATCGTAGGGATTTTGGGCCTCTTCGACTTCGTTATTTTCCAAATTGTAACCGGGTTGACTCATTCTGTTTGCATAGCTAGCTCGGTTTTGATATTCCTCGTCGTCGACGTCTCGACGAATTCTTTCGAAAACTACATTCTCCGCCGTTTCCAGATCCGCGATATCGTCATCCGGAAGATAATAACTTTGCATGTCAACTGAACGCTTGCCAATCCTCGTATCTGTCTCAGGGATTCTTAGGTACACGGTGCGGTTTGGACCATCTGCCAGACACGAGGTGGCTGGTGGTTGAATGAAACCGAGAGGAAGGGTGAAGATTATCCAGCAGGACAGCGACGCGAGGAGAATCATTTTCCCCTTTTGCCACCTACCGAATAAAAGTGCAAAAATTTTGCACTTATTTAAAACTGACCGAAACAGCTATCCACATCTTGATTAAGCTTTACTAAAAATTCATCCTGCTTCGTAACCCAGATCTCGGTCTCAAACAAGACTCGTAGGCATCAGCGAGACAAAATCAATGACAGCTTCTAATTTTAATCCGAACCTTGGGCACCGCTGTGAGCGTATAGTCAATCAAACGGTATATCGACTTTCTATCAACGCTTTCAGCCCTAAAGGTAGTTAATTAATTCTTAATCCGTAGGAGGTCCTAGTCTTCATACCCTTATTGACAAAACTTGAGTAAAATTTATTCGACTTTTAAAGAAAGTAGGTTTCTACCTTGTCCTGATTTACCTCTACTATATAACGCGGACTCGCAGATCCAATTAGTTACACTACGAGCGATTCACGGCCTCGGCCTTTTACAAGGGATCAACACAATTCATTAGCGCATCGTACGAATCTGTATATAAAATTTCTGAGATCTGATTCTCGTCAGCTGTGTGACATTTGACCCACTTTTCCCACGCGTCTAGTTCAAATATCATAAATAAACGATATTTAAGAGCATTATTTATTTTTTTTTTTATCCTTTTTCAAACGTACCTGTCAGCAAGAGATCCCCAAAACGGTGCGCTGAGGAATTCAATAAAGGGTCTAGAACCGATTAGAAGACCACACTGACCAGCGTTCATTCCCATCTGCTTAAAGTACACCCCCATCAATGGGAAAAGTGATCCAAAAGCGGAGTAGAAGAAAAAATAGAAGGTTTTAACTGTGAGAAGTTCCTGGTCTACGGCCCCGAAGAGATACTCAAGAAAGTCACTTTTTCCTCGAATTTTATGAGTCGCTTCTTTCGGCTGGGGGTAAGCGTTCGGGTCCACTTCACCCTGGGCTTGAGGATCAACTATGGGCCTGATTCCAGGGACTCCTGGTGGTCCTGTTTGACCAGGAACCGATGGCAGCGAACGACCACCTCCGTCCTGACCAGCTCCACTGTCATAGTCGTATTCCTCGTGGCCATAATTCTGCATGGTTTTAAAATCTCTTCGTTTACAGCACTACCAGCTTCAGCTGGACACTTTCTGGCTCACCTATTCCACGCACGAAACGTCTTTCTCTCAATCCCTTTAGCGCGAGGTGCCGAATCGATGCCCGACTACGGGTCGCGAGACCAAGGGTAAATCAATATCGTGACGTCAGACGCGCAGACGCTGTTATTTCCGACTTATACACGAGTAGAGCCAGTAGCCACCCTCTTCCAAACCAACCTGCACACGAACCCCTTAATCTTGCGACAGAAGTTTATACTGCCATACCATACCTGCTATAATACAACCCTGTCGCGCCACGATGATCAAAAGGGATTTTCGAATGGTGACGGTACATTATACACCCTTTGGCAAAAAGGTTAGCAGCTTTAAGGGTATGGGGCAGCCTTTCCTGGTTAATTCTTCATACCATTTCAATTATTTCAACCGGAAGATCAAATTACAGACTTGGAAAATTTTATTTGCGAGCTGAAGCCGTTCTTTTTCATCATTCTCTGTCTCTTGTGTCTTTTTCTTTTTTTGACAAAAGAATAGATTTCAAAAAGACCGTCAACAATATTCGAAATCGCATTATCGCATCGAATTTTTGCGGAAGATCGAGAGTTTTGAGAATTATTCAACAGACTTGTAACTCGCATGTTTAGATCCCGCACGAATTCGCAAAAATAAATTATTAAAAGAGCGTGAGAAGCGCGTACAGCTGGTCCAGCAGAGCGCCAAAACCGGACTACTTAGAAAGACCGTGAACCAGCTAATTGAATTTATTTCAATATTCAATTGACTTTTAAGAGCTTTAATGTCAGTTCCTTTTTACCTTGAAATTTCCCTCCGCCTTATCTGTCGAAATTTATTTAGTATTCCCTTTCAGCAAGAGTGGATGAGGCATAAGAAGACCATCAATATACATTATCATAAATTATACAACATGTGTACCATTTATTGTCATCGCGTGATGTGATCGGTGTATGATATACCGCGGTCAAAGAACATTAAGATGTTTTATGTACGTAATCGATCGGCGATTTGTCTTTGAACTGAGTAAATTTCGAATTGGGGATAATAGATCTAGTCAATCGATAGTACGAACAATGTAGACTATTTGTTTAAAGCGATTTTAAAACCAGTGTGTATAATTCAAAGTATGTGTACCTATCTGTACTATAACGTAAGCGATAACAGCGTGTCCATATGGCACAAAATCACGATAAGGTGGCGATTTTCGACTTTGAATTTGGATACAAAAATATTTTCGAAGTTTCCTTGTTAAAAATCAACTCATATCGTTGCTAGACTTGTCGGCAATTAATATTTGAAGGAAGCATGCTCAGAATTTTAAATTATACGTTGATAAGAGCTATTTATGGAGAATACTGAGATACCGTTATCCCGGGAACGTTTACAAAAAAAAATTATTAATAATAATAATAATAATTACTAGTTTGGCGTCATAATTGTTGTAAAGAAAAAAATTGTTTTAATGTGTGTATTGTTGGTATGAATATTATTTCATTAGACGATGCGAATTCGGTTTTTAAAAAATGTCCAAAGCGTTTATTATTACGTTATAGTTATTGTTGTTTGTGGAATGGTACTTAGGGAATCGTTCTAGAAATGACGTTTCTTAGGTGTTTTGTAAAAAAGAAAGATAACTATATTACGTAAATTAATTTCAACGTATACTGTTGATGTAATGTTAAAACTAAGTAATATCAATAATTTGCAATCGATTATTTTAATGAAAAATAATAAATTCAACGATGTGATAAAGTTTCCAAAGCAAATTCGTCACTTTCCTGATTCTGTGCCGTATACGTATACGGTCTCGCCATTATTTTAAATAATCATTTATTTTGTGGGTTGTGGTTAGACGACGTCTAGACTGAGGTGCAGAAATAACTTGTTTAATCGACGTGTTGCAGTGGTCCGGCCGTGAATTAACACAAATTAATCGAAATTAATACGAATTAACACGAATTAAATGAATTATTTTGAATTGCCATGAAATCATTCGCATATTACACGAATTAATTCGAATTGAGAAGAATTCAAAAAAAATTTATAAAATCAACAAAATTAGATTGAATTAATTTAGATCAGGCGAAATTAACGAAAATAATTATTTCGAATGAATCGGAATCAACTTGAATTCGTGTTCGATTCGCTCTAATTTTTATAGGAATTGGGAAATTGCTCTGATTTACCATGAGTCGGTTTAGTACTTTTGTGACAAGTTCATTATACTCGTACTGACACAAAATTCTGTGAATTATCGCTAATTAACTGTAATACTAACGTGAATTATTAAAAATAAATGAACTGATTCGAATTAGACAAAATTACTTTGAATCATAATGAAATAATTCGAATGGCAAGAATTAAATTAGTTTGAAGGGATTAATGCGAATTAATTCGAACTAAAAATCGATGTGTCAATCCAACTGTTTGAATTATTTTCCCCTCGGTCCAGACGTTGAGGATATAAGAACAGATATATACGAATATTATCTGAACTTTACTCGAAATGAAAAGACTGACATATTATAATTCTATAAAATAATCTCATGCAATAGACTTTGAAATGAAATTTTGATTAATAACAGACAGGAAGGTGGGAAAAAAATTGAAATAAGAACACTTTTACAGTACATTAGGTAAATAAATAAATGTTATATTATTGTATTGTCATGTTGCATGTTGTATATAATACAGAAATCTTAATTCTTAATAAATACTAATTATGTACATCTCCGGTGCAGCCTCGTTAATCAATCAATCATTTTTTTCTTTTTTTTCATTTTAATTGTCTCAAAACTTGGTTTTGAAAATAATTTTCCGCACTATCGTCGGCGTCTCCCTCACGTGGTTGACTGTAGCGGAAGTTGAAGACGGGGCTGGTTTTGGAGGTCCTTGGAACATGCAGGTCTTTGCGGTCTTTAACATGCGACCGTTATTTCCCGTTCGCCAGTATACTGTTCTAACTGCTTGCTTTCCAGCTACGTAACTTATTGCTCCACCAATCAGCATCTGTAATTTAATTTTCAAATTTTATAACTATAACGAAACTTTCATCAGATTATCCGGCAAATTAATGAACTGTAACAGGATTCTGAATAATCGAATTATCATCTAAGTAAGAAACTCAAGCATGAAGCTGTTAAAGACTTTTGAAATCTGGTATAGACACAGCTAGCTCTTTAAAACTTCGTAAAAACCTTTGAAAATCTTGTGAAATATTAAAAACTTTAAATTTTCGATACAAAAAAACTTGTGAGTCAATAATTTGGAATTCATATAAGCTGCTGTAAATTCAGTTCATCAAATTACGTTGATTTAGTGTCGTATTTGCAAAATTCGAAAGATTTAGTTATGCTTTAAGTCTAAATCTAAAATGGCACTCATAGCTTCTCATAACATTTTTGAATTCTGTATGATTATTAAGCCAAAGAATTATAAACGGCTTACCTTGATTTCGAACGTGGATTCTTTTATACTGTGTAAAATGACTAGAGACTTGACGGTCTTATAACTTAAGAGTTATATTTAAGTAGCTATCGCAGCGTTAGATCGTCTTCAAATTCTCCATTCACAATTCTACCACGGCTACTTTGATACTAATGACAAGAAGCGGTCCGCGTTGGTTATTTATACGATCGAATTTACGTCATTGTTTCGATAAATGATATCAGGCGTCAGATACGAGACGATCATACAGTGGCGATGGATGCAGGGAAAAAACTATTTTTTTTTTTTTTCTCCTCGGGTTTCATCGTCGGTTTAGATTCCGATAAGTACGGAGCATAGGTCCGATCCGTATTATACGTTCATAAAAATTTGGATTTTGCCTCAGCAAATTGTCACGCGTATAATACATGAAAGTTAAATTATATCTCCATGCACACGAGTGTTTCGTTACGAGTGATACATGTACGGTATACGTCTGTTAAACAAAATAATTTCGAAATTATTGTGACGTCTGTATTTTTGCAATAGTCATCCTTATTATTGAAGAGAAGAAGAAAACGATTCGAGAGAAAAGAAATTATTTACATGTTATGTAAAGCCAGTGACGTAGATTAATATTAATTTCGATATATTCAATACAAGATGCGAGAGAATTACAGTACAGGGTTAAAGTTAAACGTCCGATGATGAGATATACGCACACAGTATATGCGTTGTTCTACGCAATTATCCGACTGACGTTCAAAGTTTCGTAAGCATAAAGCAACACCCATAATAATAATTGAACATTGTAATTATAAGCATAACAATAATGTCAAGCGAGAACAAAAGCTGACACATGCAAGGAACGTGGCAATTATATATTATCATACCCAACGCTATACTTTATAGGTATACCTATACCGTACACGTATTGAACGACGATAGATATAATTCTGCAATTGTATATCAATCGGAATTATGAACCGCATCAGGGAAACGTTAAGATACCAGAGACTCGAGTGTATACATCGTCCTTATCTCTGGGATTGATTTTTTTTGAAAATATGTATTGTACCTATGTATCTTTGTCTGCAAAGTTAACCACGGGAAGTCCACGTGTAACCAGCGAGTTTTCTTCCACCCGTATAACGTAATATGTACGTCATGGCGATTTTTGTAACGCGGGCGGTTAATTAATTGTCATTGATCAACCTATTGAACTGATGTAATATATCGTCGTCTGCAGACGCGCAGCTGTGGAATAATCATTCGATATAGGTATACCTAGTACTTTGATACTCGCAGAGTCCATTCCTCTATATAATAATATAATAGTGTAACTATATGTACATATAAATACCGCGATGCAGACAATTTTGCACGCAGTGTATTCGTGAGAGGTCTTCAGATAGCGATACTCCATGTATTGTTATATATCGAGAAAAGAAAGCTCATCCATATGTAGCAATGAAATAATTGTACATTTTATCAATATTGAAAAACATTTTCATGCAATTTCCTAGCTCGTAATTTGGCTGAACAATTATTATACGAAGTATAATTAAAGTCGTTGTTTTATATCCCGTTTGAATATGAAAAATTAATTTTTTGAAATTGAAAAATCTTAGCGATGGAAGAATTGCACCGGAATTACAATCAACTGTCTTACTATGGGACTGTCATGCATAGATAAGATGAACGACAGTTCAATGCATTTGCATTTCACTATATGCAGCCAGGCCGAATCGTTAATTAGATTGCGTGCCATGATAATAACATCGGATTCAATCGGTATTACTTAACATGTATACATAAAAGCTTGATAAATTTGATGAATCAATTATCAATTATCAATCATTAATTCTTGTACGAATTAGTGAGAATAATTAGCACTTAATTTCAATCTATATTATCAGCCACACGTATGTACGTACGTTTGGAGATTTTTTCGTCATTCGTGTGTCCACTGCACCGTGTTTGCGATACTCTGTAGTGATAACGATAAATAATAACTATAAACACTGCAGTAACAGAGTGATCACACAGTGTTTTTCAAAGAATGAATCAAACGTTTGTTTATTGCAAAAGTAAATAAAAATTACAATTATAGTGTCTTCGTTTCTTATTTTTATTTATTTTTCTCCTTCCTCCTCGTTCTTGTAAACTCTGCAAATTGCATGGGTCAAGGGAGGTCTGACGTTATAGGTATTGAATAGTCACAACAATTCGTATAATTAAGATATACCTGCTATTTAATGGAGATTAAAAGTGAAACGATCTACAACGAAAGTCATTCTCGAATAAAATATCTCAAATCCAAAATAATTCTGCAAACACTCATCGACCGTTATAGTATAATTTGAATAGCCAGTTGAATCCAGTGGGATCGATCAACCGGAGAGATAACATGTAATCCGTAAAGCTATGTATGTATATAGGCTGTCTGTAAGATTAGCAGAAACTTTTCCTAGAACTCGGTTAATGATTTTTTTGTCAGAATATTTTTCCGAGGCTGAGAATATTTTTCTCCTTACTGTTCTTCTGATCGGTTTATCCCCTATAATTCTGTTAATTTTTGCAGCAATCAGGAGTTTACTTCTCGGTAATCTTGTATTAGAGCCTTTATATCGTCTCTCGCATCTTGAAATTCACTTTCTTCCATTCCCTCGCCGATGTAGTGATGAACGAAGGCTCTTTTCTGATACATAAGATCGTATTTGTGGCCTATACGTGCCCAGGCATGTCTGATCGACGTGTTATTGCTTAACATGACAACGGAACGTGATGTCTTCGCCAGATCACCGCCCGGAACTGTGACTGGCGGTTGGTGATTGATACCCAACTGCAGTGTGTCGATAAAAATATAAAATATCGATTTACTCGTTGACAAAACTTGTTTATTCAATTTTCCGGTATGTGAATTGATATCAATTCATGGCAATATGCAGATCGATCGTTTCTGTAGAATAGGTAAAATATGAAAGAAAAAGACCAATATTAGGGAACCTTGAATCCTGTTGGGCACCAATCGACAAAATTTATTTCTTTTTTTCCTTTCAGAGTCGAAATAGCTCGGTTAACATCAGTAGGACTAACGTCTCCTCTGTACAGTAAGCAACAGCTCAAATAAGCCCCTTTTCTTGGATCGCATTTGACGAGCTGTAAATTCGTTCGGTTCGAGAAAAAATAACATCATTATATCGTAGAAATATTTTACAACAAAATCCTGAAAATATTTCGATGGGATGAGGAAGCGAGCATAGAAATAATTTGGAATTGCTTCATAACCTGCGGGGAACTGAGGAATTTTGTGAGCTGAAATTAAATAAGTGCAAATACCTGATTAGCTGGCTCGAAGCATTCATTGGTCAGTTTCGCAACGCTCGGCTCTTCGAAAAGGACCTTATTAAAGCTGGTTATAGGCGAATAAGTAACAAGAGGAAAATGAATTCGAGGATAAGGCACTATATTGGTTTGCAATTCTTCCAGGTTCACATTTATCGCCCCTTCAAATCTCAGGGATGCCGTAATACCGGAAATTACTTGAGCCAAAAGTCGGTTCAAATTTGTATACGTGGGTTGCTGTACGTCCAAATTTCTAAACACGTTGCGAGTTCCATTAATTTCACTAATTATAGAGTAATTTTTGGTGTAATAACACACACTTGTGTGAAAGTGAGACAACGTCGTTTATACCTAGAGCAAATATCGTACAAAGCCTCGTTGTCTGCGATGAAACAGCAATCTTCATAATCTAGAGTTCCATGAGTTGTTAGTACGGAATTGTAGGGTTCGACAACAGCCGTGGAAATATGGGGCGCAGGATAAATGGCGAGATCTAATTTCGACTTTTTTGCATAATCGGCGGATATTCGTTCCAAGAGTAAAGTGGTGAAACCGCTTCCGGTACCACCGCCGAAAGATCTGAGATGATACAACATTGATATTTGGTTGCGGATAGTAAGTTTATTTATTATTTCTTATCTAAACCTCAAATAGTGACTATATTAGTATTGCACGTGACCCAGATCCGAGATCACATGACAGAGATTTCTAATCGGGTTTACGTATTTATTTTTAGTCATTATTTTCATTTGATATAGTATATAATGTGCCGAATTATATACGAAACCGGGTTATCCAATATCTGTGACCGGCACACAAACCGGATAAATTCAAACGAAAATATAAAAAAAAAATGGTTAAGCCGGTCAGACGGTCGTCAAAAATCTTATGACGCATTTGAGCCAGATGATCACGATGACCTGGACGAGAATTGGGCGACGATTTATAAATATATTTATACGAATGATAAGTAAAAAAAAAAACGCGATTTATCGCGAGCGTATTACTCTATAAATATATTTCAGAATTACATAAGTCTGTATCTAGACCTGAAAACTATAAACCCAGATAATTTCTGACACCCTTCAGACACTTTCCGTACTCTGTCGAGGACGAAATCGATCGCTTCAGATCCTACTGAGTAGTATCCTCGGGCGTAACAATTTGCAGCATCTTCTTTGCCGGATATCAACGTCGATGGATCGAATAAATTTCTATAGGCACCGGTTCTGATCTCGTCTATCACCGTTGGCTCAAGATCTACGATCACCGTACGTGGTACAAGCTTCCCAGCCTTAAGGAAGATTAGGTTTGCAGCAGTAGTAATCGCGATAATGCAGTGAAAGATCCTTTATAATTTCATATAATAATTGTATTGCAGAAAGCGAGGGATTTATTGAATAATCGTTACTTGAGAGGGAGCGAAAAACTTCTGAAATGATTTATCGACAATTTTAAAACCATCATAAAGATATCCATCTGGTTTAACGCCGTGTTCTATACAGAATAGCTCCCAACATGCATTTGCCATTTGAGTTCCCGCTTGGCCTACAAAAATCGTTACAACCTCCCCTGACTTGGTTGATCCTTGCAGAGCGTTATTTCCTTTAGACATATTTGGAATAGAATTTTGATTCGTCCTAAATTGAAAGTAAAAATTTCGCCCTTGTGGCGTAAAGCCTTTATCTATTATTTTCCGAGATACATAATTTTGAGCAATAATTTTGTAGTAGCCGAAATTTGGATATTTTCAAAACGTCATGTTGACAGAAAGTCGGATAGAATTTTATGAGTTGATTAGAAATTCATTTTTTTATTCACTCTTGTCAATTGCTTTTTTATACTTTTATAAATCGAACGCTAATGTTAAGATTCGAATAAATTTCTGTTTTCGTAATGCCTTCGCATTTACTCATGTCCAATGTCGAAAAATTGATATCTTTAAAATATCAGACGACCTTGAAAAGAAATTAAAAAATTTTAATCTTATTAAGACGCTTAAAAACATGACAAAACATCGAAATACTCTACAATTTAATGTTTTAAATATTGTTGAAAAAGTGTCGGTCATTTCTACCCGTTTAAATAAAATCGATAACATCATCTCTCGATGTTACCGACCGATCGATCTATCGATATCTATGATATCTATCGAACCGGTCGTCTGCTAGTTGACAGGTGTTAATAATTCCGATATTTCGTTACATATAACGCAATTCAGTTTCCCTAAACTCATAATTGGCAAATTCCGCTTCACTTTTATTATCATTCTGATCGTAAAATCACTGACTTAATTTATAGTAAACTGTTTTCACAATCATGTAAGAGAACCTAACCTATCCTGACCCAACCTAATCTGAAAACGCGTTGATGCAACATCGCTGATCGCCTAAGCAATAATCATCCCTTGTTATTATTTAGAATTACGATGCTAAGCGTAGCTCGTCAATCTGCAAAAATATTCGGCCGAGGTAATTTAACGGCATCATGTTACGTCGGTCGAACCTTTATCGCATCAGTGCCAAAAAGAACACCTTTAACAAACGGATATACGATTCTACGAAGATTTCCTTCCCGATTATCACAGGTGAGTTTAAAAGCTGACCCGAGGTATTTAAAAAAATAAATAAATAAATGAACAAATAGAGAAGAATTGAAAAATTTCTATTTATTGTCATATCTTTCTAAATAAACAAAATTAAACATTACAGTTACAGAGTCTTTTTAGACAAACTGGAACCGTTGCAGTCACCTATTCATCCAAAGCTACTCCAAAGACAAAAAAGATCGTCGGCACATGGATGCTAACTTGTAGCGGGATGGTTTTCATCGCTGTAGCTTTAGGTATAGTCGGTTATGTATTTGTTTACTGCTCCGTACGATATGTTGTTAAAATAATAGCTGATCAGACTTACGGGAAGTAATTAGAAGATTAATTAACTTCGTAGATTAATTACAGTTACTTAAATATGAATTTGTTGTTTCTTTAATGTAGATTTACTGACCTGTGTCCCTTGCTGTGTATCTATTAGTTTAATTTGATTGTTTATAACGTTTCGAATAAAGGAAATATTCATTTTAAATAAAATACTTAAGCGTTTTACTAATCTACTACTCATAGCTGCAATAATTTAATCACCTTGCCTTTATTTCTCTATTCGTTTAGGTGGTATTACCAGACTAACTGAATCAGGATTATCGATGGTAACGTGGAAACTACTTGGAGAAATAATGCCTTCTACCGAAACAGAATGGGTTGAGGAGTTTGAGAAGTATAAACAGTTCCCTGAATTCAAGATGTAAGACATTTTCATATACTCTATTCAAGCCTTGTTATTCGTTATCACAGGATTTATGATACTCACTAAATTAACGGAGAAGATCAAGCCTCCAAATCCAAGAAAATTATCACCATAAATTCTTCCACAGCTTCGGAAAGTTATCTATTTCTTTATCAATCCTTAAATCCCTGTATTCCCAGAATTCAGAATTTAAGATATTCATACAATCTTTATACAATCAATATCGCACCATTTAATATACCTTTTAAATTAAAAGATAAGATAAGTTACCAAATCGCACAAATTATTACCATGAAATTGATTCGCAGCTTCAAAGCATTGTCTATTTTTCTATAAAATCCTCAAATTCGTATATTCTCTTTATTTGCCTCTACAGAACGAACAAGGACATAACATTGGAAGAGTTTAAGAGAATATGGTGGATGGAATACTTGCACAGAACATGGGGCCGTCTGATAGGTGCAGCTTTTATAATCCCGGCATCATATTTCTGGGCAAAAGGATGGATGGACAAGCAAACAAAACTGCGAGTCGGTGTCCTAGGGATTATGATTGGTATGCAGGGCTTGATGGGCTGGTACATGGTGAAATCCGGACTAGAAGATAGATTCGACGGCCCATTAGACGTACCGAGAGTTTCGCAGTACAGACTGGCTTCTCACCTCGGTTTAGCGTTGCTTATTTATACAGGATTCCTCTATAACGCTCTGGACATATTAATTCCTGCTGAAAAAGTAGCCGTCGATTACTTTAGCGCAGGAAGAATGCAGACCAACGTTACAAGAGGGCTGAAAAGACTCAGATGGATGACCCACTGGACTAAAGGATTCGTCTTTTTCACAGCAATTTCTGGGGCATTCGTTGCTGGCATGGATGCTGGACTGGTTTACAATTCGTTTCCAAAAATGGGTAATAAATGGATACCGGATGATATCCTCGCAATTTCACCAACGCTTAGAAACTTTACTGAAAATCCAACCACAGTGCAGTTTGATCATCGAATATTGGTAGGTTTTGATAAGCGATATATGATCAGGGATTAGCTTGAATCTTATCTTTCTTTCAATTTAAAGGGGATTACGACTCTTTCACTGCTGACAACGACCTGGTTCGTTTCTCGGAAGTATACATTGCCTGGACGAGGGTCTAAAGCTGCAATGGCAGTACTGTGTTTTGGATATCTTCAAGTTCTCTTGGGTATTTCAACGCTTTTATATCAAGTGCCTGTACCACTTGCCGCTTCTCATCAGTCTGGCAGTCTGGCATTACTTTCTGCGATAATTTGGCTTTGCCATGAATTGAAATACGTTAAATACTTACCTAAATGAGTTTTTTTGTTTTTTCTTACATCTAGATTTACAAATTACCTAATTGTACAAAGTAGAATAATAGGGATAAACTTTAAACTCGGAGTTAGGATCAGTTTAGAATAAGACACAATGTGACCATGATTGAAGAAAACAAAAAATGTATTATTTTGTATTTTATTCTTAAAGAGTTTTGCAATATTTGTAGAATATTTGAAGAAATATAAGTCATTAGATTTTGAAATGTAAATATTGTATTAATTTATTTTTCTAAAAGGTTTCTCTGAAAAGTGGGGAATGAAATTTTTGTGGTAAATAATTAAAATTATAATAATTTTTACAACATTATGCTGATTTATTTGTCAACGCAGTGTGCAATTATATTATAATTATTGATTGTAAGAAATTAATTTAAATAATATATTTTTTTCCGTTATATTTAAACCTATATACGACGAAATTATCGAAGCTTTACGTGTTTATTCTTAATTAATACAACAATTGAATTTTCACACGATAAAAGAGTGTCAAACGAACGATAAAATATATTGCCTTATTATGTAATATACATCATTAGTTTGATAGTTAGTTTTTAATATTTGTTATTTTATTTATTTAGAATAATAAACAAAAAAAAATTTCCACCAAACGAACTTGATTGGATTTTGAATATAGACGAAATTAGATTTTTATTTATTTATTTATTTTTTTCTTGTCATTTATTTATTTAGTTTATTTTTATTTACTTATTTTTTTTCTTGTTAAAAAATTGTAAATCCTTACGATTTATTTGCTACCTAATTAATTAGAATTTATCGCTGTTTTGTATACAGATAGATAGATATCGTTATTGTTTTACCAACTAACGCTACCTTTCTTTCAGAAGTTTGAGTTTGTCTGAACAATTTTTCTTTTCTTTATTTTTCAAATTCATTATTATCAAAGACATTCAAATTTCATCAGCAGTCATACTATAAGTCCGTCAACTCCAATCAGTCGCTAAATTACTTCATAATATTATTTTTGTATGTATTTCTTTTTTTTTTTGTATTTTTTTTCTTTCCGTATTTATTTATTTTTTTTTTCTTATACACATTGGTCCAATGCGGCAATGTCATTCGCGCGATGAAATCACCACACGCTATAGAAAATTGCACTTTTAAATTGTAACACCTTTTTAATATTAACGATTGCAAAGGTTCCCTTCGTTAACACACATAATAACTTTAAATATATATATATATATATATATATATATATACATATACATATATATATATATATATATATATATATATATATATATATATATATATATATATATATATATATATATATATATATACAGGGTGAGTTTTCTCTGATATCGAACGAGGGAGGAGCTTATCGCCGTAAACATTTAGCCTCTTTCTATTCATACTTATTATCATCATATCAAAAAGTCTCACTCTGTTGTAACTGTCGCAAATAGAAACATACCTGTCCTGGATTTGAGAATAAAAGTGGGGTTTCTCGATCTGACGATAACAAGTATGAATAGAAATGGGCCGGGCGTTTGCAATAATACGCTCCTCCCTCGTTCGATACCAGAGAAAACTCACCCTGTATATATATATATATATATATATATATATGTAAAAGAGAAAATTAAACCGTGGAGTGAGTTTTAAATAAATTAAAATAGTGATTTCACATTGCGATCTTGATACAACAACAAAAAAATTAGTAAAAAACTGTTTAGTCACAACATTACATTGTAAAATATAGGAAGAGAAAAAATTCAAAAAGATAAAAAAAATATACAAAAAACAAGATAGAAAGAATTCTAAATCCACAGAATAATAATTTTTATATCAGACAGTCCGATTTGAAATCAGGCCACTACAGTAATAGAAACCGTTATTCTTTCTCTTAATTATTTCTTTTTGTAATTATTGTTGCATCAGTCTGATAAAATCTGTTTACACCGTTACAAATTCGGCCATAATATAGCAAATTAGGAAATTACTTGTTATTTATGAAATATATTACAGTACATAAATGCGAAACTACCCTTAATTTTATTTTTTTTTTGTTAAGATATTGATTTTTCTATTCAACTTGACTATACGAAACTTTGAAAGAGCACTTAGTTCATCTCGACGAGACTAAGGTAATAGTTAATAAACGCTGATATTTTTAAGTCTATATTCTTCTTCTATTGTCTGCCGAATAATTCGAGGCACTAAGACATGTTACAAAAAATTTCCATTCATTTTTTAGACAAAATCTATGTCGCTTACAAGGGCAACAGTTATGTTGTTTCAATTATCTAGGCAGATTTATAACTATGAAAGAACAATGAATTCATTATCTTACAGAGACCCTGTGTAATAATATGTCCAATACTATAAATAATATCCTCCACACTATCCGAGGTTTGAAGAAGATAGAGTATAGTTCTCTTCATTGCCTCTTTTATTTTAAAATGATTTTTTTGTTTTTTAATTTAAGTCAAAATGATATTGATTATTAGTGGCGATAAAACAATCGATAAAAACACAAAAAAATAAATATAAACCAAAACGCTCCACAAATTTCAGAATTTATGAAATAATTTAAACCGGCAGGTAGTTTACGTCGAAGAAATGCATAAAATATTAAATATGTACACGCATATATGTATATTATAATTGTAATTATTAAAATCCCACCCAAACTGAGCAGTTGTTTTACTGTATTCTAACAATTAGTGTATCTCTATAATAAAGTTCTTGCTGTATAGGTAATTTACAAATAACAAATATACTAACAATATAGTGTTTTTTTTTCTCCTTTTCTTTTTTCAACACCCAGTTTGTGAAGGATGCGGTAGTAATGTGTATATATTAGTTGAATTAATCGTTGAAAAATAATATTATAAAAGGAAAAAAAATTGAAAAAAAAACAAAAATCAACAAAAAAACATTATCTCATTACTCTATGTCAGTGTATGGAAAGTAAGGTACGTAGCATATAGCGTAAGTTCAATTTTTTTTTTTTTTTTTTAACGACTGCGGACCACATTTTATCCAAGAGTAAACTAACTTCGCTCTGTTGAAAGAAATACAGAGAATTTATCTTTCAGTGTGTATTTAAAAAAAATAACAAAAATTGAGCTACAGCTCACTGTTTGTCCCAGATTATGTATATTTTTTTTATTTTTGTGTCAAACGGGACTTGTGTGCTCCAAAAAAAAAAAAAAAATATATATATATATATATATATATATATATATATATATATATATATATATATATATATATATATATATATATATATATATATATATATATATTCTATGTCAGATTAAGCATAGATACTTCACTGTTTCAAATTATAATCACGTATGTATAAAAAAAAATAAAAAAAACGCTGACGACTAGTTCAATAGCTACCTCGATACTGATTTAACAACACCAAAATATTCACAGTTTATATCCATTGTGCAATTCCCTCTTTCTTTCTCTCCATCTCTCTTTTTCTCCCTTGTTCTCTCAACAAAAATTAAACAAAATACCCCACTCTGTGCCTTTGTATTTAGTTAAAAAAAATTTTTTAATTGTAAATAATATCTAAATATTTGTAAAAAGGAATTGAAGGCCCATATAAAAAATGTTATAGCTGCTCTGACTGGGTCTTAAAATAAAATTTACTATAGGCCATCTCTCAATGACTTCACTGTAGGCATTTTAGTTTTATCGACGGATAAGATTTGAGGCATGTCCTATTTTAATATCATTTAGAAAATGAATATTGATAAACCAAAAATAGTCTGCTTATGTGTACTGGACGTGTTAAAAACTTTGTTAACATTTCAGTCGATCTACACCTTCGATCACATAATTAATCAATTAATCGCAGAATTCAATGTAGCTTTAACAAAAAATACAAAAGAAAAACATCGAAATACTAGTATTACTTAATTTTTCTTCTTGTATAAAATGATTCTACTCATTATAAAAAAAAATATAATGATAAAACTATTTAATTTCTGATTTCTAAGTTTAGTGAGAAAAAAAAAAATTTCGTAGAAAAAAAAAAAAAAAAAATGGAATGTTACCAAAGACTAATCTGTATTTATTTACGTATTTATAGTTTAAAATGATAGCAAAAAGCAGAATAATAATAGTAATAATAATAATAATAATCAAAAACGTATACAAATAAATGACTGAATAAATAGACACATTGAACTCTGTATTGTGTGCGAAGGAATGTCCTTAAAAGATCTTTATTCGCGGCATAAAAATTTAGCGCCAATTTAATATCAAATTTTATTATTCCTTTCATCAAGTTCAACTACTACTTTTCGCAGGACTTGTATCGATTTTTTCCGGATTTACAATTACTTGTATTACGTAACTTTGTTGTATCTTAGCTTCTTCTATGTGCATCTTATCTCCCAAAAGTTTACCACCGAAAAACCACCGTTGTCTAGATGGCTCGAGACCTTCCTGACTCTATAAGATCAAAACAAAGGTCATAATCAAGACAAATGAAATTCAAAAATACTTTAATCGTATTCTAAACTCGTACTAACACATTTGTAAGTCTGTTTTAAAAATTGCACAAATTTAAGCACCTAGATAAAAAACTATTTCAGCTGATTGAAATCCTTATAGATTTCTTAGCAGCCTTTCAATCAGTCATACACTCAAGTGATTATATCACTAAATTATTAAAAAAAAGATACATACATATAGGAATTTTATACAAACCTGTAATTTTTTCTTCGCAGCTCCTATTGTATCCTTACTATAAACTGGTAATTTAACATCTCCTAAGGTTGTGGACAGCCTAAGTTTCAGAGTCATTTCCGTACCGCCGTCAACAGGTTCTATAAAAATTGAATTCATGTTAAAGATCAGAGACAAAAAATTAGTTTTTTTTCTTTCTTTCTTTTATAAAATAAAAATATCGCTGATTTTATTTATTTTTTTTTTCCCCTGGCAAATCTTACCCTTACCCTTACCAGAACAATCGGCTGGTGAATCTCTGCCGCTGTCTTCCTTGACGATATTAATTGGATATGATAAACAGTAAATAGGAACTTGATATCTGGTTCCTAATTCGTCGTAACACTCCGTTAAATATCCATTAGGCACAGAGACATTAGCTCCATCTAAAATCGCCTGTGCCAATTGGTAGTCTTGGGCTTCGGCGGCGGTCGCTCCAGCCCTTAAAGCGTCCCATATTTCTTTGCGGCCATCAAAGGCTGGCGCAGTGTCCCAGAATTCATCTCTTTTACTTCTAAGTTGACCCTCTGTTAAAGGTACATCCGATTTCCATCTAATAACTTCGTGGCAAAGTGGATGATTTTTTCTTGAATTACCTGCGTAACGATTTCATATTAGATTTAAAAAAAAGTCCTTTTAAATTTTTTATTATTAAATTGTTGATAACAGGGAAGGATTCATTACGTAATAAATAGAATAAGAAGAAAAAGAAGACGGAGAAAAAGATTATATAACTCAGCAATGGATTTTTATTTTGATCAGAAACCTGATCGTAGTGATATATTGAAATTGCAGAATTGGATTTCAGGTTTGTTTATCTTGATAGAGAAAAGACAAGTGATATAGAACTATTTATCAATCAAGTTTTACAATCAAAGATATTGTTATTAAGATTAGATTATACATATTGCGTTCTTTGTAGTAGATGTTGAAATGTTATCTTAAGCAGACCGGAAGTTTTGTTGAGTCGCAGCGGGAAGGGAAAAGGAAAAAAAAATTTATTTAATTGAATAAAATATCTGAATCTTTTTTTACAATTGACAAAACAAGAAAAAAAAAAAGAAAACTGGAGTCAAATTTTTAAAATTTGCTGCGTTTGAAGAAATAAGATTTGGTGGCTGTAAACATGTTTTGAGATGTAGTAAAGAAAAAAAAATACAAAAAATAATTAAATAAATGAATGAATGAAAATAAAAAAAAATAAAAGAAATCTTGAATCAGCCTGCTATTTTTGAATTATGGAATTTATCAAGGTTACGTCAAAGACGTTTGTCACGAATTTAAAATCACCATAAACTAAAGTAAAAGTAGGGAAGTATTTTTTTTTTTTTCTTACCAATAAAATAAGAAGTGAAAATGAAATAAAGAAAGTAGTTTTAGAAGTTTTATACGAGGTCAATAAAAATGAACGAATAAATAAATATGTTTTTCTTCATTCTCTTTCTTTCTTCCTATTTTTATTATTTGTTTGTTTGTTTGTATGTATGTTTGTTTGCGTAATTGATGTAAATAACCTAGTTAGAAATAATATTATCTACGATTTGAGAGATTGTGAAATAATACGACACTATCAAGTCGAAGTTTTAATTGCATTTGAATAAATTACGTGTTTTATGCGGTGACCCATATGAGGTAGGTGAATTCCAAGGTTAGTTATTGACGTGTTAGCATCATTTAAAAGTCTTACCGGAATTAGTTCTCGTCGAATTACCCGACGTGTCGTCAACAGAGGCGTTCCTGGCCCTTGTTATGCCTATGCAGCCTCCCATCCTAGGCGGCGAAAATAACCAAACATTTCACTGGAATTTACCAACACCTTACATGCCATTTTCGTCCATCTTTACCTATTTTATCATACGGCAATACCGCGCGCTGCCGTCAGAAGCGTGGTAAGATATTGAATTAAAATATATCGTGAGGGACGTCCACGCGAGTTTCGAAGGGTTGCACAAGATGAATTTTACGTTTTTTATAATCCACACCGATTGTAAAATAATATTAGCACAGGGGGTCGACCTTCGTTAAGTCGTTAAATTGAATAGCCAATTTTGTTTTCTAAAGTCAAACTCGTTGAATTATTACCAAGAAAATAAAATCCTTGTCACTGCAGTACTGTCATTAAAATTTTCTATTTTATTTCTTTCTACACACGTCAGAAGTTTTTTTTTTTTTCTTATTATTCACATTGCGTTGGTTCCCCGGGGTATTAAAAATGCGTACATTTATTGTTTATATTCAGGCTATAATCACAGCGTTTATCTTTTATCTCAGCTGCAACTTCGTACTACAAGAGCGATATACCTATACATATATGTATAATAAGAAATATGAATATATTTTATCGATTATTTGTCGTTAAAGGTATGTTTCTCTTTTTGCATATAACATAGGTCGGCCAGGCAGCACCGTTTTATAAAATAAAAATCTACTACTAGATATACATATAATATAGTTTCATTGGTTATATCTGATTTTTAAATTTCGCAAATGTTCTTGTGTTGGTCACTCTAGTTTTATGAAAGGTTGTTCAGACCTCAGAGAGCAAAAATAATCATGGAGGATTCAGCGGGCTCCTCACTAGTAGAAAAATTATCGGCAGCTTTAAAAAACGATAACGACTTGATTAAGGAATGTCAAGATATAGCCTCAGGTATGCATTATCATAATTACTTCGCTAATGACGCGTCTCCTGACCTTGACATGTCGGGCAAAACAAACCTGGTCGAACTAAGGTTATCTTACATCTCTCTCAATCTTTAACAAAAAGGCGGCTTGCCAACCTACGAAAGACATCCACATACATACCTATGTATATCTTCGAATAATTTTTATTTATTTTTTGTTTTGGAAAAGAAATAATGATACGGAAATAGAAAAATTGTTAATAATTTACTTCCATCCACGAAAGAGAATAAATTGTTTTGAATATAATTCGAATTCGAAATTTGAACCTGAAATATGAATTTTAACATCTTTTTTTTTTTATTCAACAAATGGAATAAATTTAGTAAATGTTTTTCTCTCATTTTTCAGACATAGAAAATGGCAAAATTAAGCTTTTGTCATTCGTCGAGGATCTCGGTCCATTTCTGACAGATAAAAATGTAACTTCCAGAGCTCAGGGGACTCTAGCTTTGTCAACAACGTTGCAGCGTTTACCCAAAGATTTTCTAAACGAAACAGAGCTAAATTTTGTTACTACATTTTATTGCGATCGTATGAAGGACAATTTTGAAGTTATACCATCAGTTCTGCAGGGTATTCTGGCCATTGTAAGTATGAGTTGTAAAAAAAAAAAAAGATTCGAAAAGCTTGAACTTTTCACAAAACTGTCCATATTTATTTATCATTTTGCCAAAAAACTATATTCATCAATTCCAGAATCTGTCAAAAAAAAACTAACAATTACTAATTCTAATTTTTAAAATATCATTACAGATACAGATGAGCCGTTTACCTCAAGATTCACCTACAAGATTGCTCAACGTAATGTTCCAGCACATACATTGTCAGTCACAGTTACAGCCAAATAGAAAAATAATATATACGATATTTGAAACGCTGTTAGAAAACAGACAGAAAGATCTACAATGCATGGGTCCAGATTTTATTTATGGATTAATATCAGCTATAGACGGAGAACGAGACCCGAGAAATTTAATGCTGCTATTTAAACTGCTTCCAAAGTTCATAAAAGGATTTTCGCTCGGTCATTTAACAGAGGAAATGTTCGAAGTTATAGCATGCTATTTCCCGGTTGATTTTAACTCGGTAATCGTCAATAATTAATCGTATTTTATAGTTTGAACAAAGTTCTACGCCCTTTTTCTAACTAGAAACTCCGATTAATTTTACAGTCCGCATCAGAGGCTCAATCTGTGACTCGTGAAGACTTGGCTCACTCTTTAGCACCTTGTCTTTATGCGTCTTCAGAATTTGCGGAGTATTGTTTGCCTCTGATAATTGAGAGATTAGACTCGAGTTTGAGACTGGCAAAACTGGATTCGTTGCATCTACTGCGTGACGGTGCTGAAACTTACGGACCAGCAGGGCTACAGCCGCATCTTGATGAACTGTGGCCAATTTTAAGAAAGGAAATTTTCCCAGGAGGAGATATTGAGCTGCGGAATTCGGGACTTGAAACTCTAACTGAACTGGTCAAAGCATTGTCCAAAGATATAAAAACGCGAGAGAGTTTTGTCGAGAAAATAATCACTGACGCTAAATCATCTCTTTGCGATGTACAGTTGAGCCTTTTCTGGCCGGCTGAAAAATTGCTGGAAGCTGTTGCCAGAGCGGGAAAAGATGCTTGTGTACAAGTATTGAAAACCTTTGTACCTTTGTGCCTGGGTCAATATTCTACAAAAACTTCTCACTCGGACAGAGTTACTTTGACTGAAAGTTTGAATAACTTGATGGAAATATGCGAGGACCAAGGGTTTACGATTAAAAGTATTTACTCTGGACATTTAACTGCATTAAACTTGCGAGACATGAATTCAAACTCTTTAGAACACATATTTGCCAATTTTACAGGCGTTCCTGAACTGGCGTGGACCGACATACCATTATTGTATTTGAACGCGTTAAATACCGATAATACAGAGCTGAAAGCAAAGACTTTCTCAGGTTTGAGAATACTGAAATCATCGTTGAACGAAGAGGCGAGAAAAGTTCTTTACGAAAAGATATGCGAGGCAGTAGATACGGGGACTAATGAACTCAAGAATATCTGCCATTCCAGTCTTTTAACTTCTGCTAAAATTTATCCTAACGAAATTATGGATACTGTAATGAAGAGACTAGCGGTCGACGACTGTAAGCTTACTCAATTTTTCCTGCACAATAATTTTCTGGATTATACTTTGTATTCGATTGTTTAAAATTGAAAAATTCTTTTCAGCTGATATCGACGCCGCGGTTTTTGCTCATAGATTGCAAGCCTTATGTGCAATAGCTAAGTTACCAGAATTGGGCCCAGTAATTTTGCCGAAAGTAGTTTCGGTCGGGAGGTCCGAGAAACTGGAAAAGAGTATTGCAGCTTTGTCTTGTTTGAGAAAGCTGGTAGCTACTAGGAGCGATTCTTTTAGTATACAGAATTATTTGTACAGAGATTGTAAAGTTATTGATTTGCTGATATCTACAGATTCGAATGGTTCTATTCAAAAATTGACTCTTATTGCATCGATTTGTCGATTAATAGTTAGGAAACTAGATGCCAATGACCAGCAAATAATTGTAAATAAATACGCAGCGATACTTAGCGATAAACTGTCCGAAAGCAATGTAGTTTTATTAGAAGGACTTTTGACGCCATTGCAACGAAACGTTCGAATTGAAAATGCGGTAAATTTATTGGAAAATCTTTTACACCTTGCAATCAACGGTGGAAATTCAAACTCTAAACAAGTATCAAGCAAATTGATATCCGTATTAATCAACAAGCAAAACGAGGACGAAAATTTACGAATTATATTGAAAATGCTGAGAGAACGTATCAAATCTATTTTAGAATATCAAAATTCTAATATTTCAATTAAAGAATCAGCTATTCTATTAAACACATGGCTTACAAAGGCTTTGATAGTCAGAGGTAGCCAAAATTCGCAAGATTATTTAGATTTTGTAAGTAAAATATCAAAGAGAATTGAATAGTTGTTGACAATAATTGCAATTTGTAATAACAAACCGATTTCATGTTACCCACAGCACATAAATTTGCTAAAAGACCCGGAAGTCGGTCACAAGGTTGCAAATGGTTTCAAAACGCTGTCTGATAGATTCGAGGATTCTTTAACGGAAGATAACTTCTGCAACGTTAAATTATTCTACAAGCAGAGAGTTTTTCAGAACATAGTTCAAAAGAACTGTGACTTTGAGGCACAGTCGAGGCAAAACTACTTAATTGCTTTAACGCATTTAGTTGAAGAGGTTCCGATGGAGTTACTGCTCATGCATCTAATTCAGGTAATAAATTCGTCACTTTTCATTTTCTATAATGATAAATATTGAAAATAAATCAAACTGTATTATTCTAACAATTCTAATCATTCAAATTCTCAGCTTGTACCACTGCTAATGGAATCTATCGCACTGGACAACTCAGAGCTAATACTATCCTCGCTAGTGACTTTAAAAATTTTGTTAGATACAAAGCACAAGATTTTTACCGAACAAGCACAACATTTTATTCCCAAATTCTTGAGCTTGACGACACATAAAGAAATGGTAATATTTCCTGAATATTTTCATCAAAGTCAAACGAGGCTGAGATCAAAAACTTGACTATTTCTTTACCATTTCAGAAAGTCAGAACTGCAGCATTGGATTGTTTGTTATGTTACGCATATTATCCGACAGTTTTGGTTCTCCCTTTCAAAACAGACGTCGTAGAAAAGTTGGCAGCTGCTGTAGATGATAGAAAACGTCTGGTCAGGACAGTTGCTGTGAAGACAAGAACTCGTTGGTATCTTGTTGGATCGCCTGGTGAACCGAAACAACCTTGACTTACATTCGTCAGCATAAGGCATTTAGTTATTTAATATTTTTGACAAAATTGAACTCGCCTAATCTGCAAAAGACAAATAAAAACTTTGTCCGAGCAGTACCAGCAAATATTTGGATTCAGACGCCAAGTTTTAATGCAGCTTTTTCATAGATCTGTAAAATAGTATCAGAAGTTAACTTTAGCCGTTATTTACACGCAGAGAATGGAAAAGATTAAGTCATATGGGGCTGGTCTAATGTTGTTTTGATACTTGTAATAATTACTATTTTTTTTGTTTCAGAATAATTTATACTAAATTTTACTCACAATCTGAAAACTAACTGAGATGCATCAAAACGTTGAAACAAATTTATATACATTTTAATGTTAAGAATGTTATCAAGTTATTAATAATGCAAGAGCCGAGTTTACAAGTGTCTTATAAGCGAATGCATGTTTGTAAATACCTAAGTTAAATGATTACTGAGATTTTAAGTACGAATGTTACCTACTGAAAAGATGAACGGATTACAATATAGTAAATTGTCTATATTTACAATTCAAGTACATGTATTATAGTGATTAATAAAAAGTCTCTTTTTAATTATCAGTAAAAAAATTAATAGACCTACTTCTTTTGTGACTATTATCTGAATTAATTAATAAAACTCTATTCAGGATCTGAAAAACGTATAAGTACTTTAACTTACAATAGGTAATTTAATAAAGCATTGATCCAGAGTAATTGGATTTCAACTAGAAGCCACATATAATGTCTTTAGTGTGCTGATATCATGGGTGACGGTAAGAAGTGTCCAGGAGCTGAATTTATCGTATTTTTGAAATTTATTAGCTACACAATAATAAAATAAGACTATAAAAACGATCATGTATCATTCCCTTATCTCTGTATTCACCTTTCATAGTAGAACACAAATTTCTCAAATAATGGCCATAAATTTTGATTGAATATTTTATTCGCAGGTGGTGTGGTGAAGAATGGTGCTTACAAATATGAAGACGGTACAAGATATGTCGGCGATTGGAATGGCAGGGGTCTAAAACATGGAGCTGGTTCACTAGCATTGACCGACGGAACACGTTACGATGGGGCTTTTCAAAACGGTCTATGCTCCGGGCTAGGTGTGATTGTATTTCCAGATGGGGCAAAGTGAGCAGTTTTTCAATAAACTTAAATAGTTACGTGTAATAAACCTATAAATCATTTTTTTTTTAATATTGGGAACAACTCGTAGGTACGAAGGAGAATTCATGCAGGGCTGGTTTCATGGACATGGAGTATTCTGGCGCGCAGACGGAATGAAATTTGAAGGAGAATTTCGAGGTGGAAGAGTATGGGGCCTAGGTAGCTGTAATTGTTTGATTAAAAGTTGATAAAGATTATTAATATTCTTCATTCACGCTTTTTATTCCATATTTATATACTAATGAGTAGAACAATGATTTATTATGCTTCATTATAAATTTTTATTTATTTTCTACTAGGTTTGGTAACTTATGCCGATGGTTCGCATGGTTTTCCTAGAAATGAAGGCTTTTTTCAAGATTGTAGATTAGTCCGACGTCGACGATGTCCAGATATTATTCAGAAAGCCCAAAAAATCTCTATGATGGCCAGAGCCCAATGTGAACCTTGAAATATGTCACAAATAATAACTAGTTTGAAAATGCTATATTATGTTATGCTATTAAATCGATGATATTGTATCTGCATCCTACATGTATAATAGAATGACATTTGATCTTCAGAAATTAAAATAAAGTTATCTATAGCCTCTATACGGCCTTGTATTTATAAATCACAATCATTGTCGCTTGAATAATAAATAAACTAATATGTTATTATTTGCATAAAATAAGTGAAACTAAAATCAAATTGGAAGAAACAGAAATAACATTGAGGATTAGAAATGATCGAATGATAAAGGGAAAGAAATCTATAGATTATGGGTAAAATTTCATCATGATATTGACAGGGTGTTCTATTTTAACGGATCAAGGCCGTCTAGAAAAACAAAATGTTTCCTACAAAAGTAAGTATACTTTTTTGTGTAGATTACAAATCTGCACCAAAAGATTGGGGTTCCCATTTAAAAAACAAAAGTTACCTCATAAAAACCCCATAAAACCCTATAAAAATTCAAAATCCATAGCATCACCAAATGTCCCCCTCGGAACCACAAAACTTTTGTCTAAAGTTTTTTTTTTTTGAAATTGTAATGAAAATGTTAAGCGGCCTGTTCTATTAAATTGGGACACCTTGTATATGTGAAATAATAGAAGGCAGGATTAGGAACGAATAAAACAAGTATAATCGAATAAGTGATAAATATTACGGAAGGCTTAATTTTTAACGTCATTTAACTTGTGAATCGAAAAATTGAAAAACCCCGTTCCCTAATGACGTATAAAAGCGCGTACGTCATAAATGACGTGTAGAGTGCGCACGCACTCTACGAACTTTGTCGTATGGTTTTTAATGGGCGGCAGCAAGTTATCACGGACACAGTTTACGGAGTTTCTCTCATATCCATTGGCAGCTAATAATCTGGTGATCTGCTGACTAGCTCTTGACCAATCATAAGGGAACCAATTTCTTTCTCGAATAGATTAAAGTTTATATACGAATACGACCTTTGGCACTGCACAGGTATCTACGCATACGTAGATAGAATAAGTGTATGTTACGTTACGTTGGGGCAGTTCACGTACACGACAAGGTTAAATGAAATCGTTTAAATCTCTGCGGAATAGATAATATGAAATATATGACCGCAGAACAGGAGATAATTTATATTCCTAAGGATACTCTTCTTCTCCTCTCATGCCGTACTCTGACAACTTGCCGAAATCCTGCTTCACCGCCCTTTCACACGATGTATTACGGTAAGAGAAACTTTATTTTCAGTTCTATTTACAGTGTCCGTGGCATACCTTCCTCGTTTTCGACACAGTTATTATCACTATTCACGTATGTAGTATTTTTCAAGTACTGAACAATTATTTGCTTGTGTAAGATGTGTAAGTGTGTGTGTGTGTGTGTGATAACGTTACACTTATTCGGCGGTTTTTTTATTTTATTTTTTTAATTTCTGTTCAATTATACTTTTTAAATATCCGTTGTTAATTTTGAATAATTATTCAGCTTTGATGACCGAAATATTCATCTGCGTCTGACTCTACTTTATTTTATTAATAAACAATTACACACTAACTACATGCTAACGTCAGAAAATAATTTATATTCAAATAACGTTAATTCAACTTTCCGTAATAAAAGTTCAAGGCTAAAAAGTCGATAAGCTAGTTCTAACTATGACATGTTACTTTTTTTTTTTTATTTGTTCGTTATATTTTTGTTAAATTTTCATTTCAATATTTGAATAAACTATTCCTGTTATTTTAATGAAACAAGTTCTTCTTTATTTTAAAATTTTTTTTACCCTATGCTTTACATCGGATCTGTGAGTTTAATGCCTGATCTTCAATTTGTACAAATTTTATAAATAACTTTACACGTAAACATATGTTCGTCATACATTTGCTTCATTACAATTTTAAATGCATGTTTGTCAAAATTTTTTTTTTACATTTTTTTTTCTGAATTTTTATCAAAAGCGGAGGAGGTGGAAGTAGAAATTGCAGTTCATAGCATGGACAGTGACAGTTCTTCATAAGACCTTCAATACAAGTTCTACGTTCCTTGTGAACACAAGTCAATTTTTAAACTAATTTTTTTTTCTTATCTCTAACGTAAAAGCTCTATGAAACGGTAGAAATTATCATTGTTTTTAGTGTTTAGTGAAAAATCGCTCTATAGCTCAAATTTATACCAGATATTCAAACACTTTTCAAAGTAAGTTCATTTTTTAAACTGAATAAGTCGGGGCTTTGATTGATTTGAATGGTTTTTTTTTTTCAAATTGTTCATTTTAATGCTTGAAATTTATTGAATTTGTATTCAAAATATAAACAGAAAGTTTTAATAAATAAACTCGAAGATAAATATCAATAAATACAGATACATCATTTTTGATTATCAAATGATTGGATCGGCGAACCAGATTTGAATCTAACATCCTCAACTGTCTGTGTTTCTTTTTAAACAAAAATGCTTGATCAGTTTTAGAAGTACTGTAGCTGCAAAGCCTAATTCTTTTATCTGATTTATTAAGCCAAGTAAAATTGGTGTGCTTGATTAATAGAAATTTTATCTTTTGTTTTTTTTTTTAATATTTGCGATACTTAATCTATCGTTTAGATCTTATACTACTGTTTTCTTGTATTTGATATGTGTATATGTTACATACATCCAATTGCATAACGTTGTAATCTATGTTATGAAACAACGTACGAGTATTTTTTAAACTATAATTTTTGTTTCACATTTTGTTTTTTGTTTTTTTTTCTGTATTTTTTCTCGATATTTTTAATCTACGCGCCATGTTTGTCCCGGTCACTCGGTTTGCACGTGTGTAGCTGACGTACTGCCCCCACAACTTTTATTTGAACTCATGTATGTAAATTCTTATTAGTATTTGGTTGCAGTATGCATAATTAAAATGTTCTTTACATAACTAGTCTGATCTCTGACCTGTGGTAAATATATGCCTGATGTTGGTAAGCAAGCATCGTACATACCAGCTTTTGCTAAATGATTATTTTCACAGTATTCCAATGCGGATCATTCAAGTGAAATAAAACCTTGAAGATTCCAATAATATTTTATACTCCGAACACCACTGATTCTAACTTGTTGTTGTTTAGTACATCGCAAAAACGTTCATATCTTATCTAACAATTATATTGAATTTAACATATTAGTTGAGTCTGACACAGGCTTCGTAACTCTTCACTGTGATAAGATTTTAATGACTAATTTGATGCTAGTTACTACATCAAATCAAAGATTACTATACATATAATCCGTGTTCAGTCTTGTTAACTTTGATTTAGTTTTCAAATCTATGTAATCACAATCTAATAGTATAATTTATATGACGAAATTAAAGTTCTATTGAATACCGTTTATCTGTTATACAATAAGAGGTTCGTAATTCAGATATTTTCACTGTTCAAAGTTCCGTAACTTAAATGCCTCAATCTTGATGTAATGAATGAGTAATCTAAACTTTATTATAAGTTTGATATGATTTACTCCCTATCAATCAGAATTTATATCCACTCCACTAAATACTAATCACCCATTCAAATCGTAATACTCAATTTTTCAGTAACGGAAGGAAGGGCTTCTCAAAGAGTCACAGTGAGCTCTCCGTCTTTTGAAAATGGCCCCTCACAGCTGTAAAGATTGCTTACACGCAAAAATAATGGCATCTAATGGATACCCAAATTCTGGTTCATCAGCAAAGCCACTGATGCACCACTCACCACCCTGTGAGTCAGTGAATTGTATGTGTGCTTAGACTAGCCACCTTTTAATTGGATTATTTATTTTGCATTTTGTTACTGACTAATTTTAAAGCATGATCGCTAGATAACAACACCTTAGATAGAAATAGATAGTACATACATACGTTATTTGAGCACAAAGTTTTTAAGGTCATCTTTCCGATTTGGTTTTAATATTTCTTGAACATCTGCTATTTATTTCTTCAATTACCTTTATTATTCATCCTTTTTTTTCCCAGAATTTAATAGTACTAATGAATGGAAATATACAAGTCCTCAGTCGTTAATTTTCTATATTTATTCAGCTGTAATTCATTAGCAACACATTATAAAATTAGACTTAAAGACTATGGAAAGTAAAAAATTGTTTATTTCTAGTTTGCTTCCTAATCGTTTGATTTTGTTTTTCAAATCTATTGAATAATTATTACGCCTTTAGATCTATAAATAAAAGATGTATAAACACTTAAACATACTTTAGCAGATAATCGTTTGAGATTATACCAAATAGACATAAATAACTCAGTTCTTTTTAAATTGTTTAGATTTTATATGATCATGCTGAGTAACAGATTCAATTGCTTTGAATTCATTTCATCACGTTTAATATTGGCTTCAATTTTTCACATATTTATTGCAGCAATGCCATGGTTTGGGATGGATATTGGCGGAACTTTGTCCAAATTAGTGTACTTTGAACCTAAGGACAGAACAAGAGACGAAGCTGATGCAGAGGTCGAAACTTTGAAGAATATTCGACGTTATCTTGTTAAAAATTCAGCATATGGTAAAACTGGTCACCGAGACACACATCTGCAGGTATTTGAAAGCAAAGTTTACTCAATAAAAATTTTCTTCTCTTCATTATGCCTGTTAGTTATAATTCTTTATTCATTCTCAGATGGACGATGTCTGCATAAGGGGTAGACGGGGTAGCTTACACTTTATAAGATTTCCCACTAGTGAAATGGGAAACTTTCTAGCCCTTGCCAAATCAAAAGGAATGGCTAATTTGGTAACTACAGTTTGTGCTACAGGAGGGGGGGCCTTTAAATTCGAGGAAAACTTCAAACGTGTAAGCTGCTTATTATCGTAACAGAAAAATTGATATTATTTTCATTTTAAACCATTATTATGAGGCCAATGTGCGTCAAGTATCAATATAATTGTAAAGAAATAATTTAACATAATATTCACAATTAATTTCAGGAAGTTAACATGAGTTTAGCTAAGTTTGACGAACTCGACAGTATTATAAAAGGCATGTTGTACATAGAAACAACAAATCCACACGAATGCTATTACTGGTCAAATCCCACTTGCGATGATAAGTGCAGAAAAGAACCTTACGACTTTTCTGAACCTTATCCTTTTCTGGTAAGATCGAAGGAAATATTTTTGAATCTTGATTAAAATCAGTTTACCCAAATAGTCTTAACATGGTCGATTCTATTACAGATTGTGAATATTGGTTCTGGTGTAAGTGTCTTAGCAGTTTATGGCCCCAATAGTTACAAAAGAATATCAGGAACGAGGTATATTAAAAAAAAAGAAAAATTGCATTAATTTACGCAATTGTAGTACCACTGCTGAAGTCTTGAAATTATTCTTCAATCTCAAAGAGCTAGAAATTAATATTTCCTTTTCTTTATTCGTTACAGTTTAGGTGGCGGTACCTTTTTAGGACTATGCTGTCTACTGACGGGATGTAACACATTTGAAGAGGCTATTGACCTAGCGACCGGAGGAGACAGCACAAGAGTAGACAAATTAGTAAAAGATATCTACGGTGGAGATTACGAGCGATTTGGACTCCCAGGAGATCTCGTGGCAAGCAGGTCAGTTAGTTGTTTGATGTGCATGAAAAGCAAAATTATTAAAATCTCTGCTTATCCAATTCCAAACAATTCGTCCTATCCGCACTTTTTTCTCTATTACTTTTTATTAACTGTATCTCTAATATTTCTTTTCTACTAGATGGCCTTTCATTCTTCTATCTTTCTAACTATAACATGTATGTTAAGTTTTCTCGGTGTGTACAGTTTTGGCCAGATGAACTCCAAAGAAAGACGCAACGCAATATCAAAAGAAGATCTTGCTCGAGCCACGCTAGTAACAATCACCAACAACATTGGGTCTATCGCCCGGATGTGTGCCGTCAACGAAAAGATTGATAGGGTAATTTTTTCTTAAGCCAGTCAATATCTAGATCTACTTATACTTCCATAAAGCTATTGATAATGTGTCCTAAAAATCGTAGCTCTGACTTCATAGAATGAAATTGATGGTAGAATTAGTCAAAGGAACCCGCAAATGTTCTTATGTAAAAGCGGTTTCCGTCAAATTCCATGAAACTTGATTATGTTGCAATCCAAACCATGGAAAATAAAAATAGCGACAAGCGACCTCTGAATATTCATATTTAGAGCCGAGTTTTCTTGAGGCTCGTTATTTGATCATAAAGAACAAGTTTTTGAAAGTATTGAAAAAAAAAACTATTCGGCTTATTTGGGCCACCTAATATGTATGTATTATATGCGTGGTGGAAACATGCTGCCCAATTAACTTTGGGGGGTTTGGCCCATGAAGACTTTCAATCAGCATGGTTTTAAATGCAACATACTCCAGTTTCATGAAATTTACATACATATTAAGGACAGATGCAGGGTCCTTTTAGCTTGAAACACCTCATTTTATTACAATTTATTACGAATACTTTCACAGTGGCCTGTACATCTCATATTCTTAGCACAGGCTCAATCTGTTTCTACTTTTTAGATCAGAAACTCGAGAATTTAAAAGCCTAAATAATTATGTAACAATTTCTACCACAGGTTGTATTTGTGGGTAATTTCTTGAGAGTGAATCCAATATCAATGAAACTCTTGGCGTCGGCTATGGACTATTGGTCTAAAGGTACAATGAAGGCGTTATTCTTAGAACATGAGGTAGGTTTGTGTGAAAATGACATTGACATAATTGCATATATTAAAAACAAAAAAATGATTGGACAAATAATTTATACAGAAATATTTTTGAATATTCCAGGGTTACTTTGGAGCAGTTGGTTGTTTACTACAATTTAATGGCGATGCAAGTTAGACCTGGTATGTCCGCGTACCGTATCGTTAAATGAAGCATTCCCACGATGATATAAAACTCTAATAAATCATCACACCTAGTCGCACGTCAATATCAAGATTTGCAGATGATGATTTCTATTTATCGAATTTAGTTATTAACCGAAAAAAAACAAAAACTAACACAAAAAAAAAAACAAATCTAAAATCCTTAAGCAGAAATCAGTATTTTTAATACTATTATTTATTTTTGTTATAACTGTTACTTTATCAGGATCTTCTACAACTGTAACATACATTATATGAAAACTTATTTTGAAATGATGGGTTTTGGTTCTGTGACTCTCTCTCTAATCCAGGATGAAGATGTATAATTATGTATTTATAACGTTGTCGGAGATCCTTTTCTAGGGCACAAATATATTCAGAACACAAAATCAGTCGACGGACGACAAAACAGTATACATTAATGCACGTGAATTGTCCATAGAACTGCATTGCAGAATAATTTAATATTATTTACAAGCCTTGAGATATTATTGGCAAGCTAATAGCTGTTTTATCAAAAAGTTGTTGTTTCCCTTTAATACGATGTATAAAGAACAGGGAATATTGCTTAAAATTAAAGATTGATAGTAATTTCGCAACAAATTTTCAAGAAAACTGAATAATTTTTTCTGAGAAAAAAAACGCAAGATAAAAAGGACAAAGAAAAACAAAAATTATTTCATTAACTAGAAAATCGCTAACAATTAATAAGAAAAAATGTATTTTATTCACTGGTATTTTGTTTTGATGGGAATAATCGTCATTGCGTAATATTATGTCAACTAATTCAATATCGCTCTTCTTTATTTTTATAGTTTTATACAGCGGTTTAAGTTTGGTGGATTATTATCAATATACATTATCTTGAAAGCCACTTGAAAACTCTAGGGTATAATATATTTGTCCCTTTTTAATTAGCTGCCGTTACATTATTCAAATGTGTTACACGCATGTCGATTTAATCGCTTCTTGTTACTCGACAATTTTATATTGAATTCACTAGAATAGCAAAAAGGCTCTAATCAATTGCAGCAGAAGATTTATAGTTAAATATTTTATTTAAAACTTGTAGATATAAATAAGTATGTACCGCGAAAAGAATTATTCTTTGCAATACAAAACCCACAGAAAAATAGGGATGGAGAGAAATTTTTCTTACACAAACAATTTGAAATCTATGAAATGCGATTTATTAAAAAAAAAAAAAAAAAATAAAAATTATTAATATTATTTATACATACGTATATATCTTTATTTGTTCAAATGATCCTTGCAAGGTTCGAAAATTAGGTGAAAAAGAAAGAAAACATTATTAGAATATATACATATATATATATACCTATATACATGTACCTATGTATATGTATATACATATATATCTTAAATACTTAATTAATTAATTAATTATTTTACAATTAATATTTTATACTATGGGTTGCAGCTGGTAAAGTTATTATCAATTGTGTTAGAAACAAAAAATTAGAAAAAAAAAAAAAAAAATTAATAATAAATAAAACCTCTCGCCACGTTCACAAGTATAATTTGCCACTCCGATTGTTTATCTATTACTACGTTCTTCCAATATTACCTTATATATAAATTAAATTGCCTATAGGATTGGTGAGCTATATTTATGAACGCTGCTATAAAAAAATTTATACATAAATATATAGTTGAATGAATTTAATGAAAATTAAAAAAAAACTAATGATAATTTAAGCAGCGAATATGATTTACAACAACACACAATTAATATCCCATAGATTTTTAATAGCCAATTTGTACAAATATATATTGATGCATAATGTTTTAACAATAAATTATTTACACATCACTATGATATGTTCAAAAACAATTTGTCGTTTTTTTTAATTATCTCAAGCCTTTTAAAGCAACAGGTGATTATATTGCGATGTCAGTAAATGCTCCGAGTTGCTGGGCAACTATTGGCAAACAATATGGTAGCATTCTGAAACTCCTTCTTTACGTCGTCTTCAAAAGTATTCAATTTTCGATCAACTTTGCATCAGCATTAGAAGAGTAAACGGTCGAATGTGATGTCTGTGCTATAAACTATCTTCCTGAAAATTTCTTATCCCAGAATATTTATTATAACGGAACATTTAGAAGAGGATTCTAGATATTAATTGTCACAATGGCAAGTCTTAAAATGATGTATTCAATATATTATAATCTGTAAATTGTAGAATATTATAAAAGTGAAATTCATATAACTATAACAGGGTCCAAAAAAGGCAAAAGGAAAAAAGATGGACTCCGTCGACGGAGTAGATACATCAAAAATGAATAGAGAACAGCTAGAAGTCTACTCCAATAAAATATTGGAGGAAATGGAGAGAGAAAGAGAAGAAAGAAACTTTTTTCAACTTGAACGCGATAAATTAAGAACGTTTTGGGAAATTACTAGACATCAACTCGACGAGGCCCGTGCAGCGATTAGGTAATTTGAAAACAAAGCATCCCCGCCACGAGTCCTGCTATGTTCAATATTTATGTACTTTAAGTTGTTAAATTATCTTAATCCAGAAATAAGGAGAGAGAAAAGGAAGAATTGATTGAAAAGCACGAAGCTGAGCTAAAGTTGTATAAACAGAAAGTAAAACACCTAATGTACGAGCATCAAAGTAATTTATCCGAAACCAAGGCTGAGCATATGGTAGCGTTGAAAATGGCCCAAGATGATCATACCGTACAAGAAAATGAACTTATCAAAGATAAAAAGGATTTGAAGAAGATGCGCAAAGAGCAAGAAATGGCTCATATGGACGAAATACGTGAATTGAAATTAGTGTGTAGTATATTTGTGGATGTATTGTTGAACTATTTTTTTTTTTTTATAGAGAAAGATATCATAGATTTAATATAAACTGATATAATATTCGTTGAATAACAGTCAAATGCTGAAGAAATGAGTAACGTAATGAAGAAGTTTGAGTCAGAGGCAATTGAACTGGAGCAAAAATATGAGCATAAGTTGGCCGATCAGTACGAAGCATTGACATTAAAGCATCGTATGGAAATAACTGAAGTAGAGGAAAGGAAGAACAAGCAAATTGCTGATCTGATAAAAAATCATGAAAGATCGTTTGCTGAAATGAAAAATTATTACAACGACATTACACTCAACAATTTATCGCTAATACGAAGTCTGAAGGTGAACTATTGATCGCAGCAATATACGTCGTTACCTAATACAATATCAAGTAATGAGACCATTTTAATTCATTAGGAACAAATGGAGGTAATGAAGAATCATGAAGAAAGAATGAAGAAGCAAGTTCGAGAGCTCTCAAGTGAAAATAAAAAACTCCAAGCAGATTTGAAAGTCGCTCAAGAACAAGTAGCGGAATTTAGTCGTCAGCTTCTGAATTATAACAAAGATAAAACCTGTTTGGCTGTAGGTACTCGAAATCCATTCATTGATTTCATAATTCGCAGTATTATTAACAGTTTTTAATATCGTATGATGAACTTGACTGTATATTTCTTTGTTAGAACACTAAAAAACGCCTGACTGAATCTGTGAAGTCATTGGAAAACCTGAAATGGGAAAACGAAGTCCTTGAGTTGCGGTTTGACAAGGTGGCTAATGAGATGAGATTAATTACGTTTGATTGTCTCTTTCCAAATTGATATTCAAGAGACAATTTGTATATTTAATTTTGTAACAGTGCCAAGGAGAACGGGACGAACTTCATTCCAGGTTTGTCTCAGCAATTTTGGAGCTCCAACAAAAGACAGGATTAAAGAACGTGCTTCTGGAGAAGAAGTTACAGAAGCTTTCAGACTTGTTGGAACAGCGTGAAATTCAAATAGGGGAAGTTTTAGCTGCTGCCCAATTGGATCCATCGACTATTCTCAACGTAAATCAAAAATTAGAAGTAAGTGCGAGGAAAGTCTGACGAAGTGTTTAGTGATTCTGTTCACAATATTCATATTAGACTTTCATATTTTGATAGGAATTGCTCAATCGTAAGAACACCGCCATTCAGGATCTTCAAGTTGAATTAGCAAGAGTTTGCAAAGCACACGACGACCTTCTATCTACGTGTGAAAGCAAATTACAAGAATATGGAATACCGGAGTCTGGGCTCAGCTTCCAGCCAATGAGAGCTAAAGTGCTGGGCGCTAAACTGGGCCTTGCTTCTATTGGATTTGTTACAAACAATAGATGAGGAACAGATATTGTATTATGTATATAAGGCAAATTTTAACACAAGAATATTGTGTAAATAAAATATGAAATTCTACTTGATATAAAGGGCGTCCTATTTTAATGTAATTTTTTTATTTCAACCGACAGAAAAAAAAGCTTTAGACAAAAGTTGTACGGTTTCGAGGGGGACATTATTTGTGCTATGGGTTTTGAATTTTTATAGAGTTTTGTGGGGTTTTTATGAGGTAACTTTAGTTTTTTGAACAGAAACCCCTATTTTTTAATGCCGATTCATAATCTACAGAAAAAACTACATTACTAATTTCTTTCCCGTATGTTACTGCGTACTATAATTAAAATTAGAAATTGGTATATTCACAATTGATACACTACAAGAGAAGAATGAAATTCATCTTTAAAGACCTAAAATAAAATATACAGCAGGTAAATCAGAAATAAATGAGATTAGTTACAGTTGCACATACAATATTTTTTATTTCAGAATATGATAAATGATCGTCAGAAACAGATACATCTATTATCCCCAAAAATTAGACAAATTTATCACAGAGGATGTACAATATATAGATTAATGTATCCCTGAGGAACATATGGCATTTATTTAATAATCCTCAAATTTGTATAAAATTTTTAAATCTTATTATAATTTATTTATTTTATTTCTCGATCTGGGAAATGAATTTGATTTTCTGAAAATTCAAACGTTTTGGTTTCTTTTTCTGATAATATGCATATAGTACATAGCACATTGCTCAAAAGATTGAACAATGTTATTAAAAAGGAGTTATTCCGAAAGTAGCTATATGATCCCCAGGAACAAACATTATATTAGTGTCATGATACAAATTTCATATAATTATATGCATACAATACGTATACGAATACTGTAACATACATATGCTTATATTATAGAAGTGTAAGTAAGTGGTGTTCGTTTCAGTTTTTTTTTTTTTTTTTCATGTTATTTTTTCTATTTGTTTGATTTGTGTGTGTGTGTGTGTGTTTGTGTAGTAGACATTCACTATTCTACCTTTAATATTACAAGTCAAATACGTCAGGTCACAGTTTATTAAATTTGAAACATTTATTAAGGCAGGACACAGATAAAACACTTCTCTGCGTATATTTTTGAGAATTGTTTGATCTTTTCTGAAACTTTTAATGTAGGTATGGATTATTTATTTTTATTTATTTATTTATTATTTTTGTATTTTTTTTTGTATTTTTTTTTGTATTTTCTAGGCCTCAATGGTTATAAAGTAAAGAATTGGCAAGCTCTTTTACAACTTTATACAATTATACATATTGTAGATTTCAGATGATTCTCAATATAATATAAGATGTGTTTTATAATCTTCCTGCATTTTTTTTTTTTTTTTTTTTAATTTTTTTTTTTATAAATACCGTATAATATATTTGTAAAGATATAATTTTATAATATAATATATATATTAATAATTTTTGGCACAATAAGAAATAGAATCACAGATGAAATCATTGTACATCATGAGAGTGGTAGATGGATAGAATTGTACCGACCGTTGAAAGCAGACATTACTATTTATAGTCCCCATAATAGTTCTTTGCACCAATAATTAACTTTCATAGTTTCAATATGTAATAACTGTCTTGTTAAAATTCAGTTTTCATTTTCTCAGGAAATGTGATGATTACTCAAAAACCGATAAAAATATACATCCCGTAGCAAAGTAATAGTTTTAGCGCTATCAATAATAATTATTTACCCTTACTTTGGCAAATATATATACCTTTTAAACCTATATGTAGAATCGAATAATCTTAAGTAGAACAAAATCAATATAATGTATCTTAAAAATTTGTAAATATATATATGTGTATACTTTTGATAATAAATTCAACATAGTATTTCTCTTTCTTTTCTTTTTACACTTGTAATACATAGCTGCTTTCAACGACTCGTTTTGCACAATACGCTACGACACTAAAGCTACGTAGAAATGCTATGGATTTTTTTTCTACGTTACAACTTGAAAATAGCTACACAAAAGCTAAAAAACATCGACCTATACTATATCCTAATACTGTTTTACGCGACTCGTTATTCATTTTGTTCTTATAAACGCACACTCTGGTGTAAATATCGTAAATCATTGGTACGTATAAACCTTGGGAAAAGAATAACAAGTATTCACAGGGCTTCATTCCATGTTTTGTTTTTTTTTTTTTTTTTTTATTTTTTAATTTTTTTTTATTATGCTCAACTATTTTCACGTAAATCCTAATGTAGAAAAAATAATTATATGTTTAATCTTAAAGATTCATGGTCCATCGATCCTTTGTTATATTTTTATTTTTATTTTTATTTTCCTAAAATAAAACTTTTTACTTTTACTTTTAGAATGAAGAAAAAGAGAATACTGCTTTCAAATCTTTGCTTCCATACAAAAGGCTAAAATTCTTCTTTTTTTTAACCATTTTTTTTTTTTTTTTTTTGACACCAGATATCATATAAAGGTAAGGTAAAAAAAAAAAAAAAAATTAAGCCCTGTTTATGCGTATCCGTTATATATCATCTAACGATGCTATATATGTATGTGTTTTAGATGTATATTTTTTTTTTAACATGAATATTTTTGTCTATGTATTTATGTATTATATGAATTACGCGAACGAATATACTTCCATGATTGTTGTACAGAGGAGACATTAAATGCCGTATTGGTCTGTTGTTTGAAAAAGGCTTGTAGAAAAACCAAATACAGATTTAATATCGTTATTTTTAGTTTAGAAAAGTTTTTCCATATTATCTATCTATAATAACGATAATTTCTATGTATATCGAAAGAAACAGAATCTAGTACAATATTGTACATATTTAGGTACACTAGATTTATCAAATATTTAAACATGTTGTGATAATTTGAAGTGTAAAAAATGACAAATACATGTCGGAGCTGTGTATTTCATACCTCAGAAATATGAATAATATAAAACAAAATATGTAAACGCAATACCTGCGTATCATTATATAATATAAGATGTGTTATTATATGAAAAATAAATAATGTCGAGAAAAAAAAAATTGTTATTTGGCCATTGTTTAATTTAATTTAATTAGGTGATTATAGAGGTTTTTCACATCCCTGTGAATATATTGGAAAAACCAAAAGAAAAAATTTGCGCATAATAATTATGATACTTATCCTTTTTCTTCGTCTAATAAAATATAAAATATTTCCAAAAGCTGTTTTAATATGTAAATTACGTAAAATTACATATACATATATGCTTGATTGTTAAACGAGTTATTCTTCCTAATTTTTTTTTAAACCTGAACTTAATGACTTTATCTTAATCATAAGTTTTAATAAAAATGTAAAAATTTTCATTCAATTATCTTATTATCTCAGTTTTTACAGTGCCCTGTTTCTCTTCTTGTACGCACGCACAGGGATGTGAAATTATTTTGATTTTGATTTATCCCATAACTCTCCAATTTGGCAAGACTTCAGCCATGAGCGTAGAAAAATACTCAGTCACATTAAAAACTACAGTTTCACCAGCAGCCAGTATAGCTCCCCAAGAACCGTAAGTACCATAATCAATAATGCTGTGATTACAAGTTGATAAAATGGCCAGATCTCTACCCGGTCCTTTCGCATCAGGATCGGACACGAAACTTATTTTACTTTCCTTTCTTTTCAGATTATATTTGCACCATATAATGCTATCGCTAGCCACAACGAACACTACGTTCTTATATTTATTTTCATAATAATTCATCGCAGCATGATAATAACTTACCGGCGCCGGATGAACCTTTCTTGTTCTCCAGAGGTAATCTATGTAGTCTGTTCTTCGCACGTGAATACCAACAAACGTTGGATCGGAAACGTTATGCCGCTGCGCAGCTTCCTTAAGTATCAACTCAGCATGAGCACGGAGTTTTGGTTTGAAAGTAAACTCTCGACGTATGTCTTCAAGCCATACAAGCACGATTGACCAGTGAGCAGCGTACCTATTGATTTCATTTAAGAAAATTAAGTACGATGACTGGAGAAACAATTAACCACAGATACTTTTATTAATAACAAATACGCAATGAGTTTAAGTATTTCTATATTCTACTATGTACTTTGATCTTATCAAATCCATTTTCAAGGGGCTATTCCTGAAGGACTGTTCTGTCCCCAAAGTACTTTCCAATACTCGATTTTGAGGACTCTTGAAGACTTAGATCTACGACTGTTTGGAATTAACATTTTCTAGTCTCTAATTGTTCAGAGAATGAACCTCTACTTGATGAAGGGCCAATATCTGCTGTAGAAAATTAAATAATGACCAAAAAATCGAGTTTCTCAATTCAATTGAATACGTAACTTGACTCTGTGAACAGAACTTTGATCTTTATAGATTTACAGACTAAAAAATGTAAAGATCTGACTGAAAGAAATGATGCCTCGCATATCTTGAGTTCAGTATACTTATTATGCTTGAAAATAGAAGTGGAATGGTTGAAAAAACTCTCCCGGAAGTCCCGAATCCTTGAAAAATATTCCCCTTTAAATTCTATTTATTAAAATATTTCCTTACTTTGGTAATATAATACTTTGTTCAGTGCTGTTCCATTGTTCAAGTGAATTAACGACCTGTGTACCATCGAGAGTGCATTGTCCGATATAGCTAAGCGGTGGTATGCTCAAATTCTCAAAATGTTCTTCAAGAGTTTTAAGAATGCATCTAGGCATGAAAGCTTCGAGACCAGTTCTCCTAGCGATAGCCCAAACGGAAGCGTATTCCCAAATCTGATTTCCCAATCTTCCAGCTTGTACAGCTGATACAATACCATATTTAGGACATTGGTTTTTCCACTCTACTGGTATACGGACGTTCTTCAAATTAGTACGACACAACGGCTGCTCGTATTCAGAAAATTTTGTTCTTCTTCCTCGGGGGTTCGATGAATACATTGGAAATAGGAAGACGTGTATACCCAGGACTACTATCAGCGCTAGTACTATCGCGCTCGCTAGTACATGCTGCTGAGCGTGGCTCATTATATACTTTTTTCTTATTTAACAACTAGTTAGACCTTCACCATCTAATATCAGTTCACATTTATCTCTAGAATAAATATATCAACTCAGTCTGGCATCCTGAAGCTATTGCAGACGTTGAGCTTTTTCCATTCCAGTTTCAAAAACATCTTTGAAACACAAACAAAAAAAATTTAAGAAATTAATTCCCATCTATTTGTTTTTATTGATTTTTGTATCAATTTTCCAAGAATACACAGAACAAGACAAGAAAAATTTAATTCAGTAGAATTTACAACATATAAATATTATTAAATAAATAAAAAAAGGGGGGGCCATTCCATGCTTTGTGATTTCTTTTCTATTAATATCATTTCATGATATAGGGGAATTCCAAGAGCCCCTTGAATTTTTTTGAAACTGAAATATGTTATAGTACACCTTAGACTAGAGCTACACACTATTTTTCAGATTTTCGATATTTAATTAAAATATTTTCGTGTTACACTATTTCGATCGGAAATTCTCCGCGCTTTTCAAAAATGATAGTTTTCGAAAAATCGGAAACGTAAAAATGGACAAAAATAAATTACGCGTAGTTCGATGGAAAATTGAAAAAAAAAATAAAAAAATAGTAAAAAATCTGAAATAACATATTTCAGTTTCAAGAAAACCCCGAGGGGGTCGGTTGACGTGAATTCCCGTGTAAGTCATAACATGATTTTATATTGTTATTAATATTACAAAATACATGCTTGTTTTCTTTTCTACTTGAACGTAGGATTTCAGAACTGTTTCAATAAATGTTTAACTATGTGACGAACAATATGCAATGTATATGTATTTCTATACCTATAAACATGCGTGTGATATTGTGACAGAAGTGATATGTATGTTGTAAAATAACTACCTATTGTTGTTGCGGCATCGTGACAAGGGATACCCAGGGCCCCAAATCCTCGTTGTGTAAAAAGGAGTTTGTAAAAATTATTAAGATAAAATAAAACGGGAACGTATATCATGATTTTTTGTTAAAATAATCGGTTTGTTTAGGGCCTTCAAAATTTTCGTAGGGGGTTATTATATTAGCGTACTGTTATTGCGTTCTTGAGTTGCGGATTGTTTTTGTTAGTTTGATAATATTATTATAGAAATATACTATTTCCCAGGTATAATGTATTCGATTTCTATCAATGCCTGTTATTCATTGTTTAGTTAGTTTATTAAATTCGACTCTCGACTACAAACTACCACTCCCTATTTCTATCCCTATCCGTCTAGAGTCTAGACAACTACACCTTGGCTTTTGAGGGTAAATTTTCCATCCTGGGATGTTTTCCCTGGATATGACGTCACGACACACTTGGCGCCTCTGGGCAGCCGTCATGTATGGATTTTTTATTTTGTATACACATTTCAACAACAACAGGTAAAGAATATTTCTTCAGGGCTTATCGACTGACGGTATACACTCAGTGTCTAATTCTAATCCCTGAAATACCGGCTTGACGAATTTACCGACGTCTTTATCATGGTAAGGCAGATCGACTCATAGTATAATTAATGTACTTATTGCATATGATCGGTCTGATATAATTCTGTCATAAATGATATGCCTTGCGGTGAAAAGATTGAGAAATATTGACAATCTTTCTCTAGCTGAATATCGTGAACAATAAGCTTTAGCACGACGCAATGTTAAGATGCCTGATAATAGGCAACTCAACATACTTCGCTGCTTGCTACGAGTAGGCGGTGAATTGAAAGATTTTGCAATTGGCGTTCGAGTCCTTTGGTCAAAAGTTTGCATGACTAGTCGAATCGGAATTATTGAATATAAGACATGCCAGGTTATCAAACTCCTTGGAATGATTTTGCAGATTTGAACACAATACATGGTTATGAATACAGGAACTGGAAAATAAGAATTCAATAGGGTGAATAGAAAGGATAGAAAATTGAAATAAATGAGTTTTCGAGAAATATCAAATAAGGCAAGCGCCAGTTCATCGTCTTTCATTTCATCGGCTTTGCAATAGAAAAAAAAATAATGATGTCCTATACCTTGCTTTTGGCCAGGAAATTAAGACTTAGAGTAAAACTTAACTGGGAACCTGGCAACAAAATGTAAAATTGCAAAATAATAGTAATTGCGATATTTTTGCAGCGAATACTGATAAATATACAGCAATAATGATAAAAATATCAGATTATTTTTAATGTTCAAAGTATGATGCAAAACAAACGTATCCCGCACGCGCTTTAAGTTTGTATAAGAAAAATGATTGATGAACTGTTGGCTAGCGTTAAAATGATAAGAAAATTAGTTTATGCAGAAGCTGCGTATATTTTGGGATGAAATATGATAATAAATTACGAAATTGAAAGAAAAGTAAATTTACCCTAGACAGCGAATAATAAAACGACGAAATAATGATGAAACTATCAGACAAGACTACGTCTTCCTCGCTAAAAATCAAGCCACCTTCAATTCGACTTTAGGATCTCTAGACATCCTCGAAACTTTCCACGGCTCTTTAGGATCACTGAACGCGGGTGAAGTGAGATAATCGCAATGATACAAGGCACGCAAGTCGGAGTTTCAATTAAAGCTGAAGGTTTACTTTTCTTATCGACTACTCTATTCTTTTGCACATAGATATACTTAGATTTGAAGACGATTAATAGACTTGGAGATATCTTTAACGTCTTTTTCAAGTCTCCTAAGTCTCATGCACATATTGATGCGTCCTTCAAAGCCAGCTTTATAACATATGTGAAATACTTTTAGGCTTCATTAAGACGTAACGAAGACTGCTTACTTTGGAGTCATTTAATATTCTTTCAGAATTTTTTAAGTAATCCAAGTGAAATTTTTCAGCAGACTTCTAGTTCAGGGATCCTTTTAGTAGTCACAACATATAACACATGTCAAAGGTACAGGTTTTTTAAGCCTCACGTGTTATCTGGTCAAGAAATCTTTTTGTGAATATATTATACTATGATAAAGGATATGAGTCGTAAGTTAAAGTGATTTTAGGCTCTCGTCCGGTTTTTCTTTCCTCTGTAGGTCGGTATGAAAAAATAAATATACGAAATTTTTTTTTTTCCCCAGGGTATCGAGATAGTGGAAAATGTCCTGTGGAGTACGGGCCTTCCCGCTGTTCTATACGTGAGCCATTAGAGGTGTGCTTGACCCTTTTATGGCATACTTTGACCTTGAGATTTATTTATTTAGGACTCAGGGGGTCGCGAAAAGCTGCTCGACAGGATCGTCGCGAAAATATGTTCCCAGTTATTTTATTTGGTCTCTTTTACTTTTATTTTTTTCATCATTTTTACTTTCGTACGCGTTCAGTCGTCGTCGCCATCAGAGGGGCGAAGGTTTACGATAGGATCAAACCGTTCCCTGATCCATTCATCGAAGCTATATCGTCGATCGAACAATGAAACGACAACATCGGGAGCCTGTTTCGGCGTCTAAAAAACTTATACGTATTACGATACAGGTATATCCGTGTAGATGTTATAAATACACGCTTCTACATATATTTTAGCATGTAAAATCCACGATGAAAGAGGATTATTTCCAATAATTCGTAAAAACGAATATAATCCGATCAACCCTCTGCACCATGTATAACACGTCGATAGTTTTTCTTTTCTCTATATTAAATTAGAGATGAAATGAAAGAGAAATTTTCTATGTAGGTATAGTTTGAAATTCAATTTTATTGGTTTTATACGGTACCCATCTCCCGTTCGCTTAACGAGAGACATTATAATTATAAATCGGTACATCTTAACATGCTTTAACGATATTTTTTCCCTACATCTATACTGGAATTCTTAATCTCCACGATGCCGCAGATGCACGTTATTCTTGATCATTAATCATCTATGATTAATTGTGTTACTCAGGTGTACCTGATCGTTAAGTCTTAAGATACTCGGGAGAAATCTTCTCAGTGTTAATTAATTCACTGATCGCACAGGTACGATACGTATGTATGTAGTGGCGAAAAAAAATCTTCGATTCGTTTGTATTATTATACCAAACAGACTCGTAATTATCAAAGGATGTAGTCCCCTTTTTTTAATCACAATTCTATTTAATGTAATACTCAACCCCTCTTTAGGGTTTCCCGGACTCTTCAATTGTTATCCCTCCTTGGTCCCCGTGGATTTCACTGCTTATTAGGCAGTTACATTAACGGCGTAGGATGTATCAGAGCTGGAGACGAATTTGGACTCGGTAGCTCGGCCACAGGGGGTTTGGCGAAGGGTGAGAATATACGAAAGGGAAAGTTTTCGGGACACGTTCGGAAGAGGGAAACAAACAAAAAGGAGAAGGAAGAAAAAACGTAGAAGAAGATGAAGAGAGAGAGAGAGTTTCTCTTAGTAGAAAGTAAAGAAAACCGCGAATTGAGTCTGTAGGTAAACGCAGACCGAGGCGTATTCCCCTGGATCTCCTTATTTTTCCCTATTTCCTCAGCTGTTTCCTACTCGTACAACTCGGCCCCCTATACCCACTCGCCTCACAAAGTCGCAAAATTCACCAGACAGCACTTTACTGAATTACAACTGCACCCAAAGGCTGTATGTACTCAGATTTCCGCAATTCTCTTAATTCTGACGCTCCACTTCACTGCGGAGAGAAGTAAAATCCATTTATGCCCTCGGCAAAGTTTGAAGAAAAATTAACTTGAAAAGCTGGTCTTTAGAATTCTTAAAATTTCCAGCTACTTTTGCAAACAAAAATTCAAATCCTCCGCCGCAAAGTACCCACTTTTCACCCTCGCAATCATGCACAAACGACGTTGAGATTCGGTGCATCGCGTGACGGAGATATATCAGATTTTCGGAAGAGATCCGCGAGGTGAAATGAGGTAGAATCGCACGGCAATTTATGATACGCGTAATTCGTCCAGGAACCCGGATTTGGTTTACTCAACAGATTAGATTTGGGTTACACGATAGCAGCCAGCCTTTATTCGCTTTCTCTCGCATTCTCTCCCGTCCCTCAACATCTTTCATCAAGTCCAGGGCAGGTATAAGAAGCCTAGTATGAATCTCGCGGCAAGAGCTGGAAGATAGGTAAAAGGGAGTACGTCGTGCGGAAATTCGATACCCATGAAAGAAATTGCGTAGGCACAGAATCCGGGAAAGATGTTCTCCGGAAAGTAGCACGACGTTTAGTCGGGTCCGCCAAAAGCCTTTTCCCCTGGTTTGGCGGTATCGTAGGTGTCTAAAAAAAGACGCCCATGAGACGACCGGAGAGATATAGAGAAGAAACGGGGAAAGTCGTTCGGTTGATTTCTTCAGGATTTGTTCAGGCATACGTTCCTACAACTACATGCATGCAGACATGCTGGCTGATTTTGGAGACGCGCTCGATTGGGACTGGGCGAGTTGGAAAAGTGCGGTCGATTGGGGCTGGGGAAAATTTGTAGAAAGGCAACTTGTAATTATTTCTCAAAAATGAATATGTACCCATTGCATTTGATCGAGTCTCTTGATTTGCTTCTAGATATACAAGTTATCTTAAAATATGTAGTTTCTATACGGCTTATGGCATGGCGAGCTGTGTTGCGTGATCCTCGATCAAGATCGTATTTTTCATCGCGACAGCTACCGTTCGACGGTGACTGGTGCGAAAACGATTCAAACTCTCGTTAAGTCGTGAATCAAAACATATAGACGGAAGAAACAACGATAAAGATCAAACGGATGAGACAAGCGTGACAAACGACGGTGAACTAGGCCTCGGCTATAAACTGTTTCCATTGTTCATGTTTACGGAAAAACCCCGGAGCCCCCATTATAGAATGACATAATATTATCGCTACGGCATCAGTCGGATTCAATATCCCAATGAACCAGCGCTGGTTAATTATTATACTTACCTAAAATCGAAAATATCGAGCATCCTGTACTTCAGACCTTGATGAAAATGAGTTACAGTATAAGATAAGAGAGTTTAATTGAATTTAATTAGCCGATAAATTATACCTGAAATGTCTTTAAGTGAAATCAATTTTCGTTATTATATTTAAGTTCGTGCATAGTGACTGCAGAGATCACTTAAAACTCATTACCTACTCTGTTCGTAAATCATCCTCGTAACCATCAGTAACTTCAAAGTAACGTTAAGATCAATAATTGAAAGGAATTCGAAGTTAGAAGGAAGAAACTAGAAGTCTTATCTCAATTTTTTGTCTGCATTTACCCAAAGTATATTCTTGATCTGAAAGGCAAATTATTCTAGGAGTCGTTGTCATAGAATAAACTTTTCCTCTTCATAGTTGTACTATAGCTGAACTATTATACCTATCGATAATAAATATCACCCTCATTTCTTTTCCCCATTTTTTTCATGATAAATTGTAGAGATTTCGTAGACGATGGAAAATGAAGCACGACTGCAGGGTCCACATACAGTAAATGTCCATAGACACGCTATTCTCGATTTAGCTGGGAGGCAAACTTTTCCAAAGAATATGATCCCCACTGCAAACTTCCCGTTAACCGGAAGCGCCTGGAATCCCCGAAGATAGATCAAAGATCGATCCCTAAAAAAAGGTGGCTTTCCTTTGGTTTCGTACAAAAGGTGTCATCGGTTTACCCAATTTTAAGTTCTAATCGCCAGCACTATTACTAGTCCAGTTGCCAGGTAATTTTAGCTAGCAAAATTTACACTTTCCAAACTGTCCCCAGTCCCAATCGAGACCGCACTTTCCATTTTAATGGCCCGAATTTTACTGAGTCTATTTTACCTTATGAAGACTCCACGTAGTTTGGCAATGAGCGTCAAATACTTGAATGCAATTAATAATTAATAATTTGCAAGAATCGGTTTTAACCGAGTATTTCTAAAACTTCGTGCGATATCGACCGCTTTAAGTTGCTGTAGATAAAAAACTATTCGACCTACAGCAAAAAGCTTTCAACAAAAGTTGTTGGAAATTATCTCGTCTACAACATTGATAATAACTATTTCGACCGTAGGACGATCCGGAAAGGGAATATTGCAAAAAAACCAAGCTAAGGTCGAAATTTCAGAGAATTACTCAGGGCTTCGAAATACTTCTCCATCCAAAAATCAAAAATTCTCTAAATTTTGTAAGCCAACTGCGTTTTTTTTTTACTCTGGCGACTGGGCTATACCACCGAGTTTGAGGACCGTGGAGCAGACCCTCTTAGTAGAATAAGCGCGGCAAAGGTTAGACTGGTGAAAATATATGAGGAGGTAATTTTCTCCGCAATATTCTCACAAATTTATGGGTTATTAATTTTATGAACCTGCACCTTCGGCCCGGCTCTAACGGAGCATAGATAGAGCGTGTGTGTTTCACCCTCTCTCCGTCTCTCTTCCGACAATATCTCCATTGTGTCAGCAGCCTCTGCTGCTCCTCGGAAAACTTTCTTACTAAGTTTACTTCCGGAAGTACTAGAGTCCGCTTACTTACAAGCTTAATGCTGAAATGTCCCATATTACATAACTATACGTGTATAGGTATGGCATGCATTCATTTTTTTGGGTGCAAGTTTTCGAGTGCATTAAAAATTTGCAAAAAATAATGGTGTAGTCTGTTTAGACTTTAGCTTATGGTTTGGGGCTAAAAAGCTCGTTAAATTGAGCTAAAATCCTCGAACGTAGTTGCAGTCATTGCGATATGAAGAATGAACTGCCCGTTTCCTTATTTCTCCCGTTGAATTACTCTCTTCCATTATCCTGATGTTCTTGTAACAAAAATGTTATCACATGTATCATAAAGGACGTAATTTATACACGTATGTAGTTCTTTTAAATTGCCGTTGTCAAATCCCGCCAGAGCAGAGATATATATGAAACTCGCGTTACCGCAGCGCAGAATATGGGATAGTAAAGAACGAGATGTAGTCCTGCAGACTCTGAGCTCCACTTTGAAGTTGATTCCGTCTAGAAGATTGGGTCAACTTATGCGTAAGCTTTTGCTGGCACGCAAGCCGATCGTTCGATATGCATTAAGATAGGAAAAAAAAAAAAAGAAAAACAGAATAAAAAGACCAAGAAAAAATTAAACGGTCATGAATAATGTTCGATGAAACTATATATAACTATAGATTTTTGTATCAGAAATTTGAGTATTTTTTGGGGGGGAAGAAAAAAAACGTCTCCCCTGAATTTATCTGCGATATTTCAAACTCGCTTTCGGAATATCTCTTTCAAATTTCTCCCGCAAGCTCGCGATTTTGCCTGCGGTATTATATAGACGGGGGTACCAATTCTGGCCAATAACTTATTTCAGAATTTTCCAGCACAAAAGTGGTTCCCTACTGCATAAGCCGCTTTGTGCGAAGGGGTGTGCGTGTGTGATCCGAATTCATCAAACAGCCCCCGACAAAAGCTCGCCCGCTCTTTTCTCCGCGTACGTATACCTACGTAGGTACGTCTACGTCTACTCCTTCGTCATTTATATACGTGTTATAGCTCCAGACTACGTCTTACGAACTTGAATTCGTGTTCACACAGCGCGGCAGGTAGGGTAGGTGTAGGTATAGTCAGAGGCAGCTGGAGGACCCGGCTTACGAGGTACAAATCGCTCACGCTATTAGCAAAATCGAAAATGATTAAGTGTCGTAATAGATTGCGTTTTGATGGAGTGTTCGAGTCGGTGGAAAAAACTTAGCACCCCTTATCCCACTCTCCCTCTCTTCTTCCCTTTTTCTTCAGCTCTCGTCTTTGTGGGCCAAAAATCTTTCGCCTCGATGACTCGCGGTGCTTCCTCGAACCCGGTTCGACGCCTCGACGCCTCGCTGCGTCTACGTCGTTCGCGGAAATTACGCATAACTCACTCTGCCTATTGTCAGATTTACCATGAAATTCAAAAGACTACCCCCGCTCTCGCCCAGCCTGCACTAGGGGACCCGACGACCCGTTCCTAAGAGCTTTAAACGGACCAAAAGAACCGGAGAAGTGAAGAGACGCCATTTTTAATCGCCGTATACTCAAAAGAGAAAAAAGAGAGAGAGGGAAAAGGGAAAAGGGATCAGAAAATACTGAGAAATAGAATAACCGAGATAACTAACAGGATTATTTACGGAATGTGATTCTTTTCTCTCAGCTGTTTACATCCCTTACGAGTTTTTGATTAATTATTTTTATGAATAATGGTATTCAAACGCCCTTCATTCATATTCACGGTGATAAAATAGCGAACGAGATATCAGGTCAATTATCTGATGATTTTCTTCACATATAAAATCACTTTTAAATTTTCCATTTGCATACAAATATGCAATAGTAGCTATCTACACTTGTATATCGATACCTAAGCGTCACCTGGAGTCTCGTGAATAATTTTCCATAAAGATGCAAATAGATGATCAAGGTGGATGCGAGAAATTTATAGATCGGATATATGGGTATAGGTATAATCGTACATAGGTATACATACATATTACGCGATTGGTGTATCGCTTGCGAGATGATCAGGATCAATGGTACGAGATGAAGGCTTCGCCGTTTTCATCAAGCCAAAATTTCGAGAGTGCGTTTCACGGCAATACGAGCTGATTGATACGTGCCGGAGGGGTTGGACTGGCGCCTCGTAACAAGCCCTGACTAAATTGCTAATTAATATCTCGCTAACTCGGATTTCCAGCTCCCGCATCAGCATCAACCAGAAGGACGAAACGCCCCAGTCCAGCCCCGATTTTTTTTCTCCTTTCACAAATCTCTTGCTTTTCAATTTATTTATACAAATTTTCGTGTACATGGAAAAAGTAGCTTTTTTATATGTATAGAGTAAAATTTTAATTTTTAATATCATTGATTGATAGTGAGTAGTCTAGGTTTAAAGAAAATCAATCAGAAGAGAAAATGAAATAATTAGACTCGACGTTTATTTGTTTTCCGATGTACAGAAAATATCGCGAGGGTCTGCAAAGGCAAATTGAAAGTTGTAGAATTATGTAAAGTCATAAAGTGGTATAATTGTAAAAGATTGACCCCTCACGTGACTCGAGTAGAGTCAGAGAAATTGCAGGGGTGGTTTTAGCATATATATACAGCACTTAAATATTACCCAACCAGACACTTTCATTTCCGAGTTTCCAACTCGAGAAATATTATCCCAGGAAATGATATTCAAAACGCGAAATACATAAATTTCTGTTATATACCTGGGCTGCGTCATATACATATATAACACATACTGGATACTGCAGATAAACCTCTTCGATTATTTCCATTGTATTAAACCGTTCGTAAACTGTTTCAAGCTTATTAGATAGAAAAAAAAATAAAAAAAATTTAAGGTAAAAGACCAAAGTTACGTAGTATAAAGTACCACGTACTTTCGACTTGTAAGACCACTCCAGACTTTCACAACATCTAATATATTTTCTCCAAAACCCTGAACTACCCTCAAGGAATTATTATTATTAAAGCTGCGAAGTGTGGTCAGCCGTATTCTGGACTAGTAGTTAAAGCTGTCTGTTTAACTTTATACAGAAATAAGCTCGTTATTAAAACGGAACAAGACGAAGAACCTCCCCAGTTAAATCTGTTCTATGAACCGCAGTTCTCGAGTCGACACAGTGCAGATCGTGTATTGAAGCGTTTATAATCGAATCAAAGGATTTGGTCTCCTTAGACCGAACCATAACTACCACCTTGTTAAACTATAGCCAATGCTTACAGTATGCGATATTATACACTTCAAAGACCCCTGCACACCCTTCGCGAGGGACTTAAAACCACGACGAAGTGCATGAAGTTCTTGAATTCGTTGCAGAATTTGTCTTCTCGAAAATTTTATACTCTAGGTATTTTTGAATCCGGATTTTCATCCCTAACTTATTTCACTATTCGACTCGGTTATTCGACCGCGATGCGGTAACAGACTCGGAGCCCGGTAACGCGGTGGAGCGAGTGTATGGCGGTTAGAACCCCTTTCGTAGTCCTAATCTCGCTAAAATGTGCTTCTTATTCAAATGAAGCCGGTGTGGTAGGTTTGTTGTAACCGTGTACAGTACAGGGGCGAATCCCAGGTGGAATGGCGGGGGCTGTGGAGATATCGGGAGTAAAGTCTGCTGGTGGTGGTGGTGGCGCAGGGGATGAGCGACCCTTCGGTTTAACGGGGAAATAAGGGCGCGAGTTTTCGCGTATTTAAATAGGGTTTCGCACACTGCTGAACCGCCGTATAGAGAGAGGGTTCGACGGTGGCCTGGGATAAGGGAAACGGATCCAATCATAATCTCTACCCATTTTCATCCCCATTTCGTGGCCGGATAAAATTTAGCCCCTCATACACCCCCTTCGATATCCAAGTTCTATTCAATCTATTCCGCCTCTCTGCAGCAGCAGCAGCAGCAGCAACCCCTAAGCAACACGATGTCGAATCGTTCGAAGGACTTTTCTTTTTTATTCACTCGCTTTTCAAAAACCGAGACCTTTCGTCAAATTTACTGTGGGATATCCACTGCTATCAGTTACCCCACGATGTTACGGGGATGACCGTCCCTTCTTCATCCGAATTTCCTTTTTGGCTATCCCTTCGCACGCCATCATCCCGAAACGCCTCTCCCCGCCTCTCTTCGTCAATTTTTCTTTCTTCTTTTTATTTTTTTTATTTTTTTTAAATTCTAGGCCGCAATCCACTCTTGGAAAAGGTCTGTGCGGTTTTTTTTTTACTACGTAGGGAGTTTTGCCGTTTCTTTGATGAAGAGTTGGAGAAATTTCGTACTACGTTCGATTCGTTTTGAAAAAAAAAAAAAAATAAAATATGGAGCTTAAAAAACTGGAGGTAAAAATGTTTGAATGTTCGTTTTACGGAATGAAAATAGTTTTCATACAAAAATCACATTTAATTTTACAAAATTACATGCACAAACATTTGTACCGTAATTATAAACGTAGAAATCAAAGGGTAGGTACCGTTACAAGCGAATAAATCGAAATATAAATAGAAAATTAAACGGGCATAGGTATATGTATATGCGAGATCAGCGCGTTGATGCAAACAAATGTTTCACCCCTTTGACAAACATTGAACCTGAACTAGTAAACATTGAAGTCAGAGGGGTGTGAAATAAACTGGATGAAACAAACGGGCTCTGTAACGAGGTTCAAAAGTAGGGTAGAACGGAGTTTTGATTTTCGCCCAAGCCCCGGGGTGCGTTATCGATACGTTATCGTGCCGTGTTGGACAGGGGGATGCTTTAGGGATGATTAAGCGTGTGCTGGGGCCACAGCGTGGATAGCCACGGCGTCGAGCGTCGGGACGTAGCCAGGATTTTCAAATATTTTAGTCCACGCGAGCTGAAAAGGGGAGAGAGAAAAAAGAGAGAAAGTGGAAAGGGATTCAGGTTCAGGTTTAGGATCAGGTTCAGTTTGAGCTTATCGTTGAAACGCCAGTTATAGGTATATAGGTACGGCGAGCCTGCAGGGGATGGAGTTGGTAAAACAATCGCTTAATCGCGTTTAATCGTGCCTAATCGCATTTGATCCACTTAGCCGTTTACCCCATTAATTTTTTTTTCTTTCTGCGTTTATTCTGTCTCGTTTTTTTTTCTGTTTTTTTTTTTTGGTTGTTTTTTGTTTGTTTTTCTTTTTCTTTTTTACTTTCACATAGGTATAATCCTAGGTCATTTGTCAGAACGTTGTACAGGTATATACTTTCACACCTAATCCCGCGGCGTTTCCTGCAGAAACCGCGTAAACAATTTTTATAATTCATTTTTTCGTTTTTTTTTTTCTTCTTATCAAAAGTTACTTTACTTGCTTGATGAAATTAAAAGCGAAGGGGTTTCTATTTTTATTCTTTTTTTCCTTGGATAGATTTTATTATGTAATATAAACTTATATGTTACACGTACTGCAGTACGTACATCGCTACATATATAATATTATGTATCGCTTAAATCGCTAAGCCTATATATATAATAATCCTAATTCCTTATCATCATAGAATGCACAGTGTCTTGTACAGAATTATTATTATTATTATTATTATTAATTATTTATTATCATTACTATTAATATTTATGATTATTAATTATTAGTTTTATTTGTTAACGGTTTGAATTTTCATTATAATTTGGTATATACCTATATGTTGAACTTTATATTATAGTTACAGAATCGATCGGATTTTTTTTTTTTGGTATATCTTCTTCTTTTCTTTGTCATATAATTCTTTCAAAACCCGATCGACCATGTGTTACAAGGATCGTAGAATCTTTTCATTTATTAATTTTTTTTTGTTGCGTTTTTGAAGGTACATATCGTACATAATATATATGTATATAGTATATGTATGTAAAAGTTGTACAACAAGTTGTGAATATATATATGGTATACTGTGAACAATGAAAATCGCGTTAAAATAAAAAAAAAAGATTTTTTTTTTTTTTTGAAAATTTCTTAAACGATCTATGTTATATTATATAAAATTTTAGCCTAAATTTAAAATTACGTTACATAATCGGCTTGGCCCATATTTTCGTGTCGAATTTATTGTAGAACGGTTTTTTTTTTTTTTTCCTCTTTTTCTTTTCGATTTACATGCATTCTATTATTTTTTTAGTGCGTTTTTATTTTCTCTCTTTCTTTCTCCTTCTTTTCTTCTATTTTCAAAATTTATTTATTTATTTATTCATTTATTTCACCTATACACGTATATAGATAATCAAACGGGTATAGGTATGTAATACGTATCGTATCTATTTATATATATAGTTTATCTCGTTTTATGTATTTTGAAAAATGAAAAGAAAAAAATTATTAAACAAAAAAAAATGGAAAGAAAAACCTCGATACGAGTATATTGAGATTTAATTTACCAGTGCACAGCTGAGGAGTCAAGCCTTTTTTTTTTTTTTTTTTTTTTTTTTTGTCAATGGGCGTATAGTATACATATAATTTATTATACATATACCTGCAGCTATATATGTAATATACCTATATGTATAATATGTATCAATTATGTGTACTATAAATCAATTAGTTTATTTATTACGATATTAGTTTATTTATATATTAATATATATATGTATATATAATTATTTATTAGTTATTATCGTTAACGGTAACTATATTACGATATAATACACTCACCTAATACCGTACCTGATGATATTTTTGTAAAAATGTTTTTTTTTTTTTCACCCATATATCTATAATAACTATATGTACCCGATAAATTATACTCAAAGTTTTAGATATATATACTATATATTATACGTACATATTCGTATGTATATATAATCATACCTAGATACTATTAAATATTACAATTACACACAATTTTTTTTTTTTTTTTTTTCTTCTTCTTGCATTACGCCGTCTTGTGCGAAGTATAATATCTAGGCAAAAGTGCTGGCTCGCATCAATTAATTAATAATTGTAAGAAAAATATTTCAAGGTTCGACAGGATTTTTCTATTTTTTTATTTATTTTATATTCATTCATTTATTCATTTGTTTATTTATTCATTTATTTTTTTGCTGTAAGAATACACTTCGATAATATTTTTTTTCTTTCTCTTTTTCTTCGAGTACAATTTTCAGCGGTTAGTTCTTTCTTAATTTTTTTGTTTTTTCTTCGTCGTTTTTTGATTCGTATTAGTTCAAATTCAAAATTTCCAGTACAACGTATATTCTACTAAACGAATGTCACATAAATATATTCGCCTAAGTTTGGATTGTCTCGTTAAATTATTGGAAATTCACAATATATATTTTTGACAGACTGCTTTACGATAATCGCGGATAGAAGGATCATTTTTTTTTTTTTTTTGTTCTTTTATTTATTCGTTTTTTTCTATACTTTTATTTGATTTAGTTTAATACAGTTTGGATTTTTGCTCGTAAAATATATAATTTAATATCGGAGCTACGATTTAGAAGCCCCGATATACATAGTTTGGGGTACAAGTATATTATAGGTACACATGACAGCTGTATAAGAGTACAATAAATTATTGAGGATTTGTGAAATTGAAATTTTCGATGAAATTTAGATAGATTTAAATTTGAATATTCAAGTCCTAAAATTTCGTTCAAAAGTTACAATAACAGCTTCAAATTGTTCAGGACGATTCTTTCAAGTGTGTATATGGTATAATTCTTGCAGTTTTTTTTTTTTTTTCGTTTTTTTTTTTTGTTAAAATGTAAAATAAGCGATATATATGATATACATATTAATTTATACATATATGTATAATATTGTACATATATATTTATATAGATACTTGCACAACACGAACGTTAGAACGGGTCTATTATCCATCTTTCTGTTTTTTTTTTTCTTCTCTTAATCTTTGGTTTCCATATTTTTGGCTTATTTTATTAATTTTTCAATTTTTTCTTTTTTCCCTCATACCTTTTACTTACTTCCTTTCTTTCTTCCTTTATTTTTTCTCTACCACTGATATATATCGACAACTGGTTTACCGTTGTCTGGTGAACAAGGACTCGCGCTACCGCACCATTTAGTTTCCTTCAATGGTAGACAAGGCGATCCTCCTCTGCGCGGTTTAACCGTAACCTTTCTAGTCCTCTGGGTTTCACCGACGCCACAACTTCTACTGCAAGCACTCCAAGGGCCCCATTCACCGACCTTACAGTCTCTCGGTACGCCTGCGGAATTGAAATCGTAAAATAATTCTATAGGTTCAATTTATCGGTGAATTTTATTTTTGATTATTATTATTATCATTATTTTATCATCGTCTAATTGCCAAATTTTTTTTTTTGTTTTTTTTTTCGGGAAAATTTTTATTCTTAGTCATCGGATGGGTTTGAAGCAGTAGAGTTGTAGCTCGTGGATAATTGAAGAGGAAAAGGGGGTTTTCCCGGTAGCCGGAATTATAATTCAGCAGTTAAGGGTTAAAAGCGTGGAAATGGCACGGGACACCTTTTCGTGGTTAATGAAATAGCTCGCGTTAATTACCCAATTAGGTACGCAGAAGCCCTGGGATATTTCGGGGGCAGCTTTGTCTTTGTTGGGAGAAATCAACGATTCGTATATATATATACCGAAATATATTTGAACTCGGATAAATTGGCCGATTCGTCATTAGCCCTTCGTTTCACAACGAATTTTCACAAAACTTTTGAGTCAGTTGAACCAAATGTATTTAAAAAAAATACAGAAATTGTCGATTTTTCTATACAAAAAACGAATTATAACCTTACATAAAAAGAAAACTGATCGCTATATACAGAATTTATTATCTAATGCCTATTTTTTCTTTCGTTTTGTTTTTTGTTCTGTATCTTCGTACGAGAGACTAGATAAAAGCTCTCGTGTTTAGATAGGTACGACACACGCCGATTACGAGATAAAAGAGCTTTTTAGTATTCGGTCCTCTCTGCTCACGGTTAAAATTTGCGAGAGCTTAAAACGAGCCAATTAAAAAAGTTCATTCTCTCGGTGCTTTCGTATGTACAGCGTTAATCGCGCACTTGACAAAGGCGAGAGAAAAAAGAAACGAAAAAAAAGATCCTGATCTTAGTAGAAGAAAATTAAAATTCGAGACAAGCGTGGGGTGTTATATCTTACGCAAAAGAAGAAAAAAAGAAGAAAAAAGGTGAGATTAAACATAGGTAAAAAAAAAGAAACGAAACAAATGAAATTAAATTCAGAACAAATTGAAAACTTACGATTTCTGGGATGCTTCCCCTTCCCCGAAAGTCTGTGATGTTTGACTCTGAGTCTATGCAGATAATCGGGTGCGGTGAAGTTGCCCCACGGTCTGAGTAGCACAGTAGTATTTCTCTTTCTGTCATCGTTTGAAATTTTTCGTTGGTTATTTTCGTACGAATGGACCCTCTGCAGGTTCGTATTTTGCTGTTGTTGATACATGGTATGATAATACGGCCATCCTGGAGCCTTAGAAGTCTTTGACGACGTGTCCCTTGGTGGCCAAGATACGGGTGTTGGGGTCGGCGGTCTTCCACGTTGAATATAAGTCGACGCTATGCTATGAAGAATGGCCTCTTTATTGTCCCTCGGCAAGTCTGTGACCAGTTGATTGTTGTCGGTTGTCCAGTATCTGAAAAGGAAGAGAAAAAGAAGAAGAAAAAAAAAATAACTCACCTAAAGATATTTATAATGGAGTTTCTAGGCCTGACTAAGAGCCGAATACATACATTCGCAATACACATATATATACATGTACAAATGTATAGGTATATACTACAATAATCGTCTTCTTTTGTCATCGCAAAGCTTCAACGCCTCTCCCCTGCAAGCCTCTCAAGGTTTTGCGTTTTAGCAGCAAAAACGTCTCTAAATCTCTCTGAATAACGGAAGTCCTCTAGATCCCCGTTTCTCCTCCTCCCTGAACTTCTCTTTAACCATTGCTTCAATTCATTTCAGTCAGTTGGTCAGTCGCTGATTCACTATAGCGTTTCCCTTCGCTTAACAAAATACCCATATACGTATTCGGCTCAAACATAGAAAAATTTATATCTAGATCTTTCAGGGAATGTGATGCGATACAACTTAGTGCTATATAAAGAATAAAGGGACAAAAAGCACACGTCTATTTCATTGTCTGCAGTCTGAGAATATTCTGTCGATTTTAGAATCGTTGCTTTGAAATTTAGATTCTACCGAACGGAACAGTAAAATCACTAGAAAAGCTGCAAAGGGAAGAAAAAACGAAGGCATCGCAAAAACGTGTGTATTTCGAATGGCAAAATTCATCCCCTTTGAGGGAGGACTCACGATTTTATTTTTCGAAAATTCGTCCACACCCTGAACAAGGACCACCCTATTAGAATAGAGAATTGATCACGAAGTAGTATTCTGCCGTACAATTAGCCCCACCGCATCCTCTTAGAAGCACTAAAATTTTCAACATTTTAGGGGGGCACATCTGGGCTAAATTCATGAAACTCATACTTCGTATCTTAGCTGGTTGTGAAGGGGCTGAAAGAATTTCGTGAGGCAAGTGTAGGGTGTTTCTGAATTATTTATTCATCGGTTAAAAATCCCCTTTTTGATTTGAAAACAGTCCGTTCTATTCGACCCAATGTGATCAGAATTTTTCCATATAATAACTTTGGTACGATCAATCGATGAATGAATCATCGAAATTTTTCCACTTTAATTTTACCGATAATTCAAAGGGTAGCCGTGTCTGTCTTGGGCATAATTTTCTCCCTTACCTGGCCACGGATGAAACCCTTTTCTCACGCCACATTCACGTATAGTATAAAAAGACTAGAACGAAGAGCAATTCTTACCTGTATCTCTGGGGGTCCATTTCCCTACGTTCTTCGGCAATGGCTTCGTTGAGGTCCCGATTGGGGTCAATGACTCTAGACGCTGATGGTTGCCCGACGAGGTTTTCATTGCTGACAAATTCCATCTCAACATCATCCTCGTGGTATCTTTCGGTGAGGGTGTATTCCCTGAGCTAGAACGACATAGTAGTAAGGTTGTAAGCACGGAGGTTCCATATAAGTCTGTATATATCTATATATGTATAGCGACGTTTGTAGCATTTTGTTGTATTTGGTAAAAAGAAGAAGAAAAAAAAAGAAGAAAAAGAAATGGAAAAAAAGCGCCGGTAGAGACGTAGGAAAAATTGAAACAAATTTCTGCTTTTGTGTACCGGGGGAAGTAATCCAATATATAGCGAGGTGGACAATAAAAGGTCTTTGTGCTAGTGGTATAGGGTGGAGAATGAGAAGGAGTGGCACTAGGATCTGCGGATTCTTTTTCATCTCGAGTCACACAACGTACCCGCACATCTACGCCTCTCTTTGTAGAAACGGATGTGTACCTACTCTCCGGGTTCCCGAGGATACACCGTCACTCGGGAATTTCTCACGAGAAATTAGTCACTTTCCATGGATCACATTGGCCCTTATAATATACGTTGTAATTCGGACAATTTATCCTTACCCGGAATTCGGCCGTCCCTTTGTCCAAACAATTTTCCAAAATTACAACCGCCTGTTTCAACACTCGGCTATTGTTCAACAGTCCCTAATTCCGCTATCCCGGAATTTTGAAAAAATTTAAAGTTTCATAAAGCTCGAAGGATCAATTGTTACACTTTACCGAGCCCGTTCGTACCGGAGCATAAATTCCTGCTCCAAAATCGAGGAACGAATGATAAAAATAACACTGAATTTGTTTTTTTCTCAAAATCCACAAAATCGAAAAATTTCAATGAAATATTAATTTTCCACCGTTGCAGCGGTACAGCCCTTCAACGGTCAGGTCTGCAAAAGTTGACCGTTGACGTTTCAATCGAGGTTTTTTTTTTATTATTTTTTTTTTCCTCTTCTTCTGTCCCCCAAGCGAATAACATTCGTCGGAAAGGTAGGGGAGAAGAGTATAGCGGGATGGTTTGTTACAATTAGCAGAGTTTTTGTCTGGAGCTTTTTTTTTCCTCTCTCTTTTTCTCTCTTCATTTCTTCTTCCCTTCAGGAAACATGGCTACTATACGAACAGACCTAACTAAGCTGTAGAGAAGAATAAGATCCCGATGGACGTGTCTCACAGACGGTTATTAATTACATCGTGAACTGTGGTTATAATCAGTTGTTCGAGTCAAGACTCAGAATCGTAAAATCATGGATAAGACGAGAAAACAAAAAAAGAGAAAGAGAAAGAGAGAGGTGCAGGTAGTGAGGCAGGAAATTGTGTCGTGGTTAAGTATGCCGCAAGATGAATCCCAAAAACAAAACAAAAAATAATAATGATAATAATAATAAAAGAGAAAAAAATGTTCTTCCCATGCAAATGTTACTTTGCGGGTAGTAGGCCTCCATAAAAGTACGATGCCGTAGTGGAAGAAGAGCGTGCAGAGTGCGAAGAAGTGAGGGGTGGATAAAGGCTCCTGAGGGGGCTAAACAAACCGCGAACAAAAAGACGTCGTCTAATATTCCCGGGCGGGTACGCGAGTAATTTAGGGGTCTGGCAGCGTCACATATGTTTTGGCTGGTAATATCGCCCAACTCTAGTATATATACCTATATAAATATATATATATGTATATCTATATAAAACTCTCTTTCTCTTACTCTTTCTCTTCTGTATAGGACAGCCACCGTTCCCTCTCTCGATCTCGTTGCCACCGCTGCCTTTGACTTTCGACCGTAAAAACCAGCCCCGGCGTTGCTCAGTTAAAAAGGAAAGAGAAAAAGAAAAAGGAAAAAAAGGAAAGGGAAGGGGGAAAAAAAACTCCCGCAAAACTCGGTCCAGTTGCCCCGAAGGCGAAAGTACATACACGAACTACTCTAAAACCATGTACACATAGTCAAGTATGGGTACATATGTACATACGTATAGAAGCGTCCGCGGTGTTGGTCGTACGCGAGGGAGTTCTCGCCGGGCATGGTTTTTGTTTTTGGCACGTTTTTGCCAATGCGGGCTGGGCAGGGCAAGGCAGGGAAATGCATACACGGATATCTACTATAACCCAGCTGCCACGAGCCAAAGATTAACCGCGAAAAATCTCGACAAAAATTTTTACTTTACGGAATTGATGACGTTTTGTTAAATCTTTCGAACGACAGGATTAACAATGAATAAAATATATATATATATAAATATGTGAATTAACCAGTTTATCCTGAACAGTGAGTATACACGTCAACCGAAGAGTCCGTTGTCAACGAAGCTTTTCACGGGTGAAAAGATATCAGTGCCTGATCAGCCTCGACTTTTTTCACCGGTTTGTTATTTCTTTTTATTCGTTTTGTTTCGTATTTTTGGTATTTTCATGTGTGTTTGTGTTTTTTGTTTGCTCTTCTGCATGAAAAAACAGCTACAGATAATCAGTGCGACGTTTTTTATTTTATTTTATTTTTTTTTTCATCCGAGTTGGTAAAAATATTCGGTACAAAAATCCCTCCCTGTATATGAAAATGACTTTGTTTCGATTGAAAAAACAAAAAAAAACGAACAGGTTATTACAATTTTTTTTTTTTTTTTTTCAAATAATTGCATTCCGAAATTCGAATATTCCGTCAAATTTGACACTTAAAAAAATTAAACGCGTAGAAAGACGGTTTACTTTTTTGAATATTTCACGTATTGAAAAATATAATAAACATTTGAAATATAAGACGCAGGCAGAAAGGCATTCGGATTGAATGATGTGAAAAATTAATTAATTTTTGTCTATATTCCGTAGAAGAAGCTTTATTGTTGGGAATAAGCTTTGATTTGCGTTTATAAGATGAATTTTCACTAATTTTTCTCTTTTTCATCTCGTGTCTTTCTTTCTTTTTTTTTTCTTTCATTTTTCCTTTGGTCTCAAAAATATATTAATATTTCTTTTCATATTTAAACCGAACAGTAACTCGAGTCACTTCCCATCACGTACCCTTAGGCCACCGTTGATCTCTGATCGCTTTCGCCAGCCTTGTCTGACGTGCTTGGGATTTACCACTGATTTACTGCGGAACAACTTCCATTCGACTCCCCCTACCCTCAAAGTCGGTTCACAAGGTACGTGGGTATATCCTCCCTGCCACCCCTCGCCCGTTGTTCAACGGTTGACCTTTCTACTACTACCACCTACGTCGAAAAAAAAACACACACACACACACAAGTGGGAATCGATTTGTTGCTCCGAATTCCCATTCCGTTTATGTCGTATGAAATACCTCGAGGATATAATATGAAATCCTACCTTATTCCATATCCTAAATCCAACCGGGGAAGGTAAGCCTCGAAAATAAAAAACGCCCTTTCTCTTAAAGTCTTGACGTGCAACGCCCAAAATCTCTTTCGGTAATGTATGCAGCGTGTAGATGACGGTTTATGGTAGTTTACTGGACGGTGGTCAGACCCAGCGACACTAGGGTCTGGTTTAAGGCTATAACTATAACGCAGAGACCGCGCCGTGCAATGGGGAGGGTCGGTTTTGTGGTGCAGGGTAACATCGCACTCCTGCGGTAGCCAAGAGAGAAAGACGGCGAGAAATAGGAGCTCTCGAAACTCCACGAAACTCTGCACAGCTACACTAAAACAACGAGATAGAGAAAGAGGAAAAAGCGGAGTTGTAGATTAGCCAACGGTACTAAATCTTCGCTAGCGAAAAAAAAAGGATCAACAAATAAAAAGTCTCAAACCACGGGAATAGCTGGAGCAGAAAACCGGCGGATTTAAATTAGAAATATCTGTCCAAAGGCTTCGGCATGGATTAGGAACGATTTTGGAACACCGAAACGGCTCCGAAAATTGACAAAAGAAGAACGATTCAACGATCTATGATTAATAAGAAACACCCTGTACACACGCGTGTGCTACATCCCCTTGTGTCTTTTGGGTAATCCGTAAGCGGCGCGGTGTTCGTCCTTCCGTACTAATAAAGTGGGACCCGGGGCGGTCCGAGCTGACGTTTGGTTCTTAGGCTTTCCCTTTTCCCGGTCCTGCCCCTTCAGCGAAGACGCTAGCTCAAGGGAATATACGAGGGAGGCTAGTTTGCTATCGAGACCGAGCGAGGGGTAGATACAGTCGAGTCATGATAGGAAGCCAAATCTGCGCCGTACAGATTAGCGAGATTAGAGAGAAGCAATAGTGCTGTCTGGCATGGGTCTGCAGGGTTTAGGGTACCGATATAGGTATAGGTAGACGGCAGACGCCACCCCGACAAGACGCTCCAAGTCAGATGTAAGATAAAGGCAGATAAGAGATAGAAGATTGGAGATATAAGAGATCGATGATCCCGGAAACCCGCGGATGAATGTGAGGGTGATCTTGAGACAAGGGATGAGGAAGGAACGGGTTGGAATACGCGCTTGTGTATTTGGGACATTTAAATCTGGTTTCGAATTGCCTTTCTTCCGAGATATCTGGGCATCTGAGATCGGTGGAAAGGGAGTGAAGCCAATCTACTGTAAAACGACGCAACCCTTTTTATTCCATGCATTCTGAGTCGGCAGGGTTCCGGGTACCTACGTGGACTCGGATAAACGTACGTGACACACGTCGTTCGAACTGGATTGAAGAGAGAGGAAATCGAATGGGTAAAATAAGAGGATTGCTGCAGTAGGTCGGTCGGTAGGTTTACATACATACGTACGTACGTATGTACCTACCAGCCTGACCGGGAAGCAATAAATCTGAGCGCATCTGGCGACTCTTTGAGGATCTCTGGCTTACCACAACAGCCCTGCATCTCTCACCGTCTCAATCTTCTTCACCGCAAAACCCGAACACTGTACGCTTTTCCTGCAGCGATTTCACACCTACTCTACCTTCCTACATTTCGTTTCTCTTACCACGGCACCAACACCGACAGAGAATACCGTTTCGGACTATTTTCTCATCGTTGTTTACACTCTCGAATACGTGTTTCGAATCGTTCCTCAAAGATTTACCAATCTTTTCCACCTAGATACTATCCAAAGTTCGGAAGATTGTTCCAGTTCTACCCGCCTGCACGTTATCGGCATCGAAGAACCCCCACATGCTGGTTTATTTTCTCGTAATATTCACTCCGAGTAAAGAAGCCAAAAAAAAATTTATATATTCTTGGAATATTTTTTTATTAACCGCCCCGAAGTGATGGTCGATTCTAAGGATCGGTTTCCTTGATCAAATAATCGGGATTTATGAAATTATTGGCTCTAGGGATTCCGCGGATCGTTTGACGGAAATAAATTTGCTACTTTTACCCTTTCAGCGCGTATGCTTACGTCGATACTTATTCATCAGATTTACGGTTATTATTATATAGATTTTCGCGTCCGGTATATAGGTATATAGTAACGCTGTACGGTAACGAGATTCTGGCGAGCCCAGCCACCCTGCAGTCTATGTCGTTAAAGCGACAAGCTCCTAATAAACAGAGTCTTGTTCTCTCGATGATGAGAAAACGTAGTCTACAACGTTCGCTTCCCTATTCTGACCCAAAAAAACAAACTACAAAATTCGCAGCGGGTTAATACTGGAATGAAATTTTATTCAGTTTTTTTGAGAAACTGAAAAACTTTTAAAACTCAGAGAAATTCTTTAGAAACGTTATTTTACGAAGTAGAAATGTCGACCGAGTAAATACGAGGGGCTAATCACTCTAGAAATCTTTTCAAATCTTTTCAGATCCTTAGAAATCTTAGAAATCTTAGAATTCTTAGAAACACTTTTCGAAATTTCCAGTGGAATCTAATCACGTGAAATCTTTTCGAATCTTTCAAAATATTCGCTGAATTATTTCTTCGGAATCCGTGGAACGGGATGATATCTTTTAATCTTGTATCCAAAAAAAAATAAAAAATTTGGCTGGCCACGATGGGTCAGACCTAAAACTTCCCGCCCAAACCTTTCAAGTTAAAAAAATGTTATTTTCAATTTTTATTCTTTGAATAACTTTGAAACTACTACTTGACCGATTGACTCCAAAATTCAATAAGATTTAAGTCTTAGTATACCTTTTCGATCGCCGCAAGAATTTTTCAAATCGGTTAATCCGTTCCAAAGGTATCGTACGACAAAAAAAGCAATTTTTGTCATGCAATATCTTTTAAACTAATCGTTCGATTTTGATGAATCTTGCGGCAATCGAAAGGGCTATCCAAGACTTAAATCTGATTAAGTTTTGAGACTAATCGCACGAACAGTTTAGGAGTTATGCGCTAAAAACATGAAAATTTTTTTTTTTTTAATTTGTATTTTTCCAATAACTTTGAAACTAGTCGACCGATCGACTCCAAAATCTAATCAGATCTAAGTCTTGATAAACCCTTTCGATCGCCGCAAGAACCATTCCAATCGATCAATTCGTTCTAAAGATATCGTACGACAAAAATTTGTTTACACACACACACATACTTACGTCCATCCAAAAATAGTCAGAATAGCTTCCTAGGACCCCAAATCGTCGAGATCTGGTGAAAACTTGATTTTCGAAAATCGGATCGAAACCAATAACTTCCCTTTTTTTTTGAAAATTTTCAATTTGCATAGCGGGAAGATAAAAAAACTTACGAGTGGTTAACCCCCGGTTAAATATTTTCTAAAATTTTATAGCAATATCGTACCTATGTATATAGAATATGAGGTGGTTGTATAGTTAAAGCTTCGGTACGGTTTGAAGGCGTTACTATAGGGGCTTGTTTAACTTGCTAATGAACTATCTATCTCTCTCATTTCGCTTCTCATTTTCGCCCCTGCTTTTTCCTGACAGGTCGGTGTTAGCCTGCAGTAGGCGGCATTTCCGAGGCGCAAAAGCTGTCGACTTCACTTACCACTTAATTACCAAACTTTTGTCGCAATCTGATCGACCTTATATATTTCAAGCTTCAACTAGGTACCTACCCCATACCCACCACCGTGCAGGGACCGAGGCAAGCAGACCGAAGACTGCAGAGATTGAAGAACCGGTGATCAGGGGGCGAAGGGGTGAAGGGAAAATACGACTTGGATTAGAGCTTGATTGGGAAGAAATTGGAAGAGATTTAGCCGATGATTTGAGGGAAAAAAAGGAAAAAAAAAATGGTAAGAAAAAAAAAATCCTCGTCACGTTAATAGCCTTCGGATACGATCTTAGATTTCTTCTTCGAATCGTGAGAAGTCAGTGAGTGAGTGAAGACCGTTAGATATCTAGCCTCGATAAATTCAGTTTCTGAAGTGCTTAACCACTCCGATTAATTATTTTATCCTGTTAGAACGAACCCGTTCCTGTTCCCGTTCTTCCACCAGTTTGTTAATTTGTTTCTAGTCGTGACTCGGAGCTGGAGAGTTAACGTCCAAGCGGTTCAAACCGATAAACTCACTTTCTCGAGCACTATATACAGTTTAAATTCATTATCCTAGCCACTGTTACCCATGCACGCTAGATTCATTCTTGCAGAGTCGCGTTTGCGGGTTCTTTATCGTTATCCATGTTCATTAACTCTGCTAAACTGGTCTGCCCGTTGCCATACCTAAATGCTAGCTGAACTTAAACGAGGCAGCTATTTGTGATTCTGATTTTCGATAAGTATACTCTTTAGTAGCCATACTTAACCCTCTGAAAGATTATTTATCGGCACGATAATATTATCTCGAAAAGATATTCATTATATTGTTTTGCTATAGGTATAAAGTGCTCCTGCACTTTACTATTCGTTTTACGACGTTAAGTCTTTCGATCGATTTTCAGCGACGAAGTTCAGTAAACGGAAAGTAGCAGTAATACTCATTCCCCGCATTAAAAACTCGATAAAACCAGCTCTTAGAAGTTCCGAACATTATTTCAACTCTTTTCAATAATTGGACAAAGGTTTCACGTAGTGTAATAAAAATATGTTTAATTTCATAAAATCTGAAAATTGTGATGCACGATCACAAATTCCATCCTCTACAGCCATACGTGCAGGGCTTACCTCTAATTTCGTGAATTTCACACACATTCCACCACCCGTACTGAATCATTCAAAAAAAACACCAAATTATTTCATACTACGAGTGCCGGATTACCTTAGTAAAGGTGAGCGTGGCCAGCGGAGGTAATCGAGGCAAGTTTGGGTAGTAGAAGCTTCCCGCGGGATGAGCAGGATACCTGGACGTAATTCTGTAGGCAACACCTTGGGGTTGAGTAGGCCAGTTCGCAGCCGTAAAAGTAAACCCGTTGTCAGTACCTCCGTCCAAAGGATCGAGCTAAATGTAAGAAAACAAAAACCAAGAGGTAAGATCAGGATTTTTCTTTGGTACTTTTCATCATATTAAAATTTCATGTAATTACTAGAAAGTATAGTATCGAGTATCTAAAGAATTTAAGTTGTCAGTCCAATATTAAAAGTTGAGCTTTCTTCCCGTAGAAGCAAACGTTCGAATTTAGGGAGACATGGCAATTTTTTATGTCCAATCGAAACTGTTTTTCAGACACTGGAGAGGCCGAAAAATGTGAAGATTCGTTGGAATTGGGAAAACTAATTTTTTGCACCGAAATCTCAAGATGATAAAAAGTATAAGAAACAACGAGAAAGGTTTTTGGGTTAATAAAGATCGAAATTTGGAAGATTAAGAGAAGATCTTTTGACCGTCGATTAAGCCGAGTATAAAAAAGAAGTCAAAGGGTTCCGTAGATTAGTTTTGGGAAATGAAAGTGGAAATGGAAATGGAAATGACCTCAACTGTGACCGTGTCCACCCAATTTCCCTCGACGCAAAGCTGAAAGGCGTCGACGCCGATGAACCAATCCGGACTTGGATTAATCCGTGCCATGACGCTCACCAGGGTGTGGTTCCCGTCCAAAAAGGCACGTCCGATACTCGTACCCTCACCCTGAGGCACTGGAGGACCCACGAACGAGTGCAACGTGTTTGGGGAATCCCCACCTGCGTCGAGACCATCCGCACGCCCCGTTTCCACGTACTGACGTGCACCCTGGGACAATCTTTCCCCGAGGCGATAAAGGCTGTACGACGAATCGTGGGTACGACCTGAAACGTGACAGAGAAAAGGAACTCCATTAATTGGCGAATTTATTTGGAAAAAAATATATATATACACGAAATTTACCTCGAACTTTTTTACCCAAACTGAGGCCAATCGCATATAACAGAATGGCGTAAAACAAGAACTGAAAAGCTCTTCTCAAATCGAAGAGAATTCAAGAACTTCGCCTACACAGATTGATCATAATTTCAGGGCAAATTAATACCACGTTTCGTTCTTCAAAGTTAGCAAAAAACTGGCTTAAAATCAAAAATTTTCTTATCCATACATTCCCTCGAAATTTGAAGAAGTTTCTATGAACGGTGCTGCCTGTACCCTACAGCAACCGCTTTTTCTTAGATACGATCAATCTACGTAATGAGACGAAGCTCCATAAAATCTATAAAATAATTTTGAATTATGTCTCAAAATGCTAATAAAAAAACTGTGAGCTGTGTAGAAAATTCTCTGAATCGAATACGGTGGAAAAAACGGGCTTTTATTTTATCTCCACTTTCGTGAGCCAATATTTTCCCACTTTACACGGGCAAACATGATGGTTGGCCTGGTTGTAAGCGTGGGAGAAACAACATCACGGATCTGCAAGCTCAACTTGAGAATTTTAAATAGATCGCAGAATTCTAATCAGCGAAATGTAGCCGGAGATGTAGACGAGCCACAAGCATAACAAAGAAAGTTCATTTTCATTCTAACCCAGAAGTAAGTTTTTTTGGTCTTAGTTTTTTAGGAGTTGATTAAAGGATCCAGGGAAGATATGTATGATATATACATGTGCCCATGGAGTGTATTTGTTGATGTATATAATTAGGAGAGATTACGGTGACGGCTTGAGTTTATGTTTATTTAGTTAATTATTAACGGTCGGAGTGGCACGCGGAGCTGGCGATACTCTTGGAGAACTAGGATAGCTGGATTTCAGGGAAGAGGTTGAAACTTACGAGTAAACACCGACCTTAATTTCATCTCAAAGGCGTGAAATTAATAAGGAAGTATAAGGCATCTTCATTCGAGATTTACTTATCCCGGTAAAAGGAGCTGGTGCAAAAGCGTCACCTGATTTGCAGTGACAGCCTCGCCGCCGCTCACCTATCTCATCCCTTTTCCCTTTTCCCTTTTCTCTTTACTTGCTTTTCTCTCTCCTCTCGACCCCATGGGAATTGAGATATTCATGGTATCCATGGTAACCCAAGAGCTGGAAACGACGCTCCGCGCTTACAAGCACCAAAATCTGTGCGATAACCACCTTGTTATTTTTTCCTTTTTTTTTCCTCTCTTTTTTTATTTCCCCCGGCAATTGCGCCCGGTGGCTTCGTTAGTCTGTGAAGAGGTTGAGGAACATGTGGAACTAGTTGTACATATGAGTATACCTACGTGTATAGCCGAATGAAAATTTTTCCTTTTCTTGACAGACGGGATCAATAAAGAAAATAAAATTCCGTGGTTTGGAATTTTTCAAAATCGTTGTGAATTTTTATTAGAATGATTTGTCAGTTTCAATATTCAAGGGGGTATGGATAATAAGATCGAAGAGTAATAATACCGCAGAGACGTTCGGAATTTAATAGAGAGATAGGTATAGAAATATTGTTTCTTTTTCCTTTTCGAGAAGTGATATAAATCCCTCGTAACTTTTTCCCCAATTGTAATAATACACAAGTAAAGAGAGATTGGAACGAGGGAGGGTTCATTCCATATGCTAAAGCAACAAAGTGGATGTGGAGATCGGTTTTTTTCTGCTTTTTCCCTGAAAATCACGAGGTGGAGATTTTTTAAACAGATTTATTCCTCTCTTCTTCTTCTCCTTCCTTTTTTCCTTTTTTTTTCGCTTTCAGTGTCTCAATTTAGCCCTCCGTAAAAAAAAAGAACAAAGTAACGAGAGTGAGAGAGAAATTAGTACCGGGTTAAAAGAGAACTAGAAAATTAGGAGGGATAAAAATCCCGTGAGATACGATATACGGGGGGGAAGGAATTCAAATTACAATTAGCGTAAAAGCGAGCATCTGCGAACAGAGTTCCTGGGGTTGTAGGTTATACTTATCACCGTAGTGGTTAGCTGGGGATTTTCAAGTACTCAACCCCTTCCCCCAGGGCGGTGTGTAAATGCAACTTAATCTTTAGAAATCACCGAAAATAGCATCGACATGCCCGGAGGCTTTCGCAAGAAACCATTAGGGGCGGTTCGCCTCAAATTGCCTTCCATTAATTAGATTAATTAATATCACCTACCCCTACTACATCCAGGCTCTGATGGGTAGGTATACTCGATTTACGCCCTTGGCTTACACTTAGGCAGGGGTGAATCTATAATTCGCGACACTCAACTTCGGTGCTTGTCTGCCTTTCGGCCGTAAAAGAAATTGGACGTTTCCCCGTGCGCGAAACAAATGAAATTAGGGATGAGGGTGAGGATTTTAGCCCAGGGAACAAAAAAAAAAAACTCTGTTCAAATTTTTAGCAGCTCGTGGTTAAGAATTTTTACGAGCTGAGCGCGCAAACTGAAAATAAAAAAAACATTAGCCCCCTCTTTGCCTCAACTATCTCTACAGATATATTTTCAAACCGACAATATATCGCACCTCGACGTCCGTCCATTAGCAAAATACCTTTGACAGAGCTTAGTCAATCACTCAGCAAGCAGACGATTCACAGTTCCCTTTTCAATGGCACGAGTGCTTCTCTAGAATCCTAAATCCGGGTGTCCTATCAACCGTGATTTAATTGGACAAATTAGAGATTCGCATGGTCCGATGCGCCGCAACGCCCTCGAATGAGACACCTCTGGGTCACTTTCCTTCCCAATCGTTGGAGATAATCACCGGCTCTTTAGTCTCGCAGTTCAGCGAACGCTAACAACAACTTTATGGCTGAACGGTTGGCTAGTTCCTAGACTATTGAGCTTTTTGCATCTAAATATCTGCCGCGCTAAGAGAACTTTCAGCTCGACATCTTAGGACAAATTTTGACACTGTGTGGCGGCGAGACGAGGGTTCAAGACCACTGAAATTTCAGTCTATGCTAATTACCGGTCGAGGGGTTACTAATTTTCCTGAAAATCGATCGTAGATGTTTTGGTTTGCGGTTGTCTTGTAGGTAAAGAACAAACAACATTTTCGGCTCTTGATGAATAGCCGTTGGCTCGAGTTTCTGAGTGGAAACAAGAAGAGAACGGAGAGACTTGATTGAAACGAAAGTGAAATTGATAAATTCGCTGTAGATGTTGAAGCCGGGGTTGAGTCAAACTCGAAGTAGTTTGAAGTGCTTCGAGCTCGTGTCTGCAGTGAGCTGGTAAGTTTAAAATGGATAACGGACGTTGCGGCTGAGATAGATGTCCAATTATCAGATAAAGGTTTCCTTGGGTTGGTCTGATCAAAGTCCCAGGCATTCTAAATCATTCTAGGTAAATCGTCTCGTCGGAGAAGCTCGTCAACTCCTCGAATAACATTTCCAGTAATCACCATGCCCACTAAACATCCGACAAATACATATATTTACTTCTTACGCTAGGACTCGGATCGTTATAAATTCCACAGGTACCGAATATGGCGTCGTAGAGTAAGGTATCAAATTATACACCTTGACTACTACCTTGACTCGAAGTTTCTCATCAAAGGGTTAATTAAGGGTGCGTCGCTAATTAATAGTCGGTGTTCGCTTTCGAGGAACCAGAATAGCTACCTACCTATCCCTCAACAGACGAGAGTCATCTTTTCTCAGCCAACCAACCAGGACCAAAAAGGATCCCTTGGGTATACCTTAGGGTATCACAAGGACTCTCAGACCAGCAGTGAAACTGAAACTAGCCTCAAATTCTGCTACGTAGTATCATGCCTAGTTGCCTGATGTTGGTAGATGCCACGCAAACGTATCTGCGCAAGTTACAGGCACCAGAACGTTGGAGGATGGTGAACGGAGGATGGAGGAGACCGTGTTTCATAGTTACAATCGTGGTTTGCACCCTCTAATTTATAGCCCAAAGTTACTATACGTATTATGTACATGCACCGTCCATAAGCTCTGCACAACTCGACACACGTGTATGCAGTGGCTTTATTCGATCCGTTTAGAGCCAAGAATCTCGAAAATAAACCCCAAACGAAGCGCAGTACTGTGTCGTATCCAAATTTCAACTTATTCAACGTTAATTCCATTTCGAGCCGAGATATTTCGCCTTGCATAAAAAAAGGGATCAGAAACAGAGGAAATGTGCATCTAAAAGCACATTGCTGTCAAAAATACAGCTTTGAATGATTCCTAAACGACTTGATTGGACATATGTTGATAGTGACGTGATGATCATGGCTTGTGAATCGCGCTGTACAACGTGGGAATGCTGAACATCAGTCCAATCATTTTGTATAGAAGCGAGTTTGTTTGTTGTTGAAACCGTATATAAATAGGATGAGCTGTTAGCTAATGATTTAGCGATCGGGGTGACGAACATTGCCGTTTCCAGAGCCATTTCCGTGTTTCCACCATTAGGTATGTAGGTGTATACGAGAATTGAGCATTGACGCATATGTCTATGTGCATCATGGACGTTCGTACACATAGAATGCCGTCGAGTCATGAGTACAAATCAATACGATGACCAGGGGAAAAACCTTATACCAATCTCGTTAGAGAGCTTGCAATACAGTTCCCATTTTTCTCATCGTCATGTAATGGGACCAGACCCGATTCTGAGAGGCTTGATAGTATCCCGAACTTTTAGTCCTACGGGATCAAGGCGTCAACCACAAAATAGTTTCGGAATTGGGTTATCTGTCCTCACTGCAGAATCGTATACACGAAAAGACGAGGGAACCGAACTGGGTACAGCTGGCTCGGCTCATGCCTTAGAGTTTACTTGGACTTTGATACAAAGTTTCTCAGAGTTATGGAGCTCGACTTACTCCATTGAGAGTGCGAAACGTGCGCTCTTGATCTTAGATTCGAGGTTAACCCGAGTTACTTGATGCCCTTGGAAGTTTATCTACTGAGACATCATGTAGTTATCAAAATTTAACGCAAGTTTATAGCGAAGGTTTAATTCCCTGCTGCATTCGTTGATGTCATTTGAAAATCGTATAGATTTGCATTTTAGATTTTCTCAAGCACATCTAGCGATGCCTCGAGTCTCTCTCCTACTCAACACTTGCGTTTCTTAAGGAAGAAAAGCCTCCGAAAGTGGACCGACGAACCGACAAGATCTCTCAAACGTAAACTAAGCTATAAAGCAGGCTAAATGAGGCCTGCCTCTACGGAAAGCAGCGCCAGGCCTGCCCTGGCCTGGCCTGTGCTTTGTTTCAGGAAATTAAACGAGCGAACGAGGAAATAAATGACCAGGTACGACGAACCCAGGGTCGAAGGGTGAACGCTATTTTCGCGAGTAGGTAGGTACTTGCTCTTGCGAAACCACGCTTTTAGGCGCTAAATGAGAGCGGACATAATTGCTTGTCAAAAAAAAAAAAAAAGAAAAAAAAACTTGTAGAAAGTTGATTTTTTAAACAATTCACAAACAACGAATCTATTCGAAAAAAATAATAAACGAATGGAAATATCGATTGTGTTATTCCGCAAAAATGACAAATCTGTATCGAATGACCGGAGCAGGGGTTGCGGGGCGTGTGCTTACGACAACCAGTACGTTTTTAGCTTTAAAAATTTCAGTCCATAGTTCCCGGACCCGCAGCCCGGAGGGAATTGAAATCTGATCGATCGATATTATAATTTATTGCTAATAATGATTAATTTCACGTAAAGCCGCATAAATTATAGCAATAACCGGTTGAAACGACGCGTAAACAAGTTGTTGTGTTTCCCGCCGTGTAACTAACGACCCTGGTCAACGCGCGAGCAGCCCCCTTCGCGTTTAATATATATTTATGGATTATATATACATGTATACCTTTTGCAGGACGTAAAAAGTAAAAGAATAAATACTGTTGGATATTTGCATAATGATGGTAAATGTGTGTACGTGTCACAGTATTCGACGATCAATAACAGGCAATTCGATGTTTGGAAAAAACGAAACAAAAAATAAACGGGACTCTTCTCTCCGTTATACAATCGAAGGGAGAATTTATTAATAGGAATTCGAAATCAATGCCAGCTTTTGCTAATGAATTTCAACGCGTGTAGGTATATGTACAGGTATAGAGGTATAGTATAAATAGGCAGGATATATACCCCGATAGAAATTTCATTTCGTGAATTAGGTTTAATTAGTAATTTTGTTAAAAGGTTTGCATTTCCAGTTTCGTATTTTAACGATTACAAACACCGACGGTAAATGTTGTCCGTCAAATTATTTATTTTTTTAGTTCTTCTTCTTCTTCTTCTTCTTCGTCTTCGTCTTCTTCCTTTTTTTTCGGGGGGCTAAATCGAATTAAAATGAACTCGCTCCCTCGCAATCAGACTAAAGAGCGTCATCGAGGCGCGATCTACATTCTGCTCTATTCTCGAGTCAGGGATGCGCGAACGTACATACACACATATACAAATATATTCGTTTTATATGTGCACTACGAATGTACATAGCATAGGTATATACATATCTGTTTATCTATATACCTGCTCACACAACTGTACAGCCTTAGCCTCTAGCTTGTAGCTTGCAGTATGTAGTATAGTCAAGACCCCCGCACAGGTCAGTGACGTACCTAAAGGGTGAAATTTTGCGCAAAATATACCAAATAGTTCAGAGTCTCAGAAGCTATACGAATTTTAAATTGTACTCCATTCACAAAAAAAAAAAAAATGGTGTTTATCTTCATCAGATACAATTTTCACTGTATAAGCACAAATTTTTACAATTTTTGATTGATATAAAGCAGTTTTCACCCCTCAAGAAAAATTTCGAACATATGAAAAATTGATTAACGAAAGCGAGAGACGGATCAAGAATTTGAGAGCAAGGCGAGTGGTTTTGTTCTTCTCTTTGAAAAAAGAAAATTGCGACTTGGTTCCTGACCCTTTCGCTTCTAGTTACAGCATTGGTCTAGGTAGATACGGGGCGTGCAAATGTAAATGGATGCGGAGCTCTCCGAGTAGCAGTGTGTAATTTGGTGTACAAGCTGTAATTTCCAATGTAGCTAACTATGTTATATCGCACGAAAATGTGCTCTCGTATATACCGGGCTCTAGATACTTACCGGGTGTCTCGAAAACCTGAGCTCGTATAAAAATCGATGTTTTTACCTATGTAAAAATAAAAAAATTAAAAAAAAGGAAGGGATCGTCAAGGTGAAGAGTAAAATACGAACGGAATTCAAGGAGAACCAATTCCGGGATGCAGCAAAGCTCCGATGTAACTGGAACAAAACTTACTGTACAAGTCGCTAAAGTGTTCGCGACACTTCGATTGTCTCGACAAGGGTTTGAGAAGAAAACAACAAAGAAAACAAACAGGCAAACAAACAAACAACCGAGCAAATCCTCTTTCTCTCTCTCTCGAACACCGGCGTCGTTGATACCAATGAACGTGATCCAGGGTAACAAAGGGGATAAGTTTACGTTCGATGGGTTTTACTGATCTACCTATATAGCTGGGAGGTGAATCCATCCAGGACCCATTTTAGGGTTTAGCCCTGAAACATGGGATAGTGTGCTTAAATATCGTATGAAGATATTTATTCAAGGTATCAGATTACGCCTGCCCAAAACTGGTCCTTCCATAGAGGCCGTTATGGACGACACATACGAAGGCAATCCTCAACTTCGACTCTGCCAAAAACTTAGTGAGCCATTTTCTGTTTGACCGTGAAAATTCGGGAAGTAAATTTTCGAGGTTTCGGTCATTTTTGAAACATCGAAATCGACGTCTTGATCCTTCGAGATCGAAAACCAAATTAAAGCTATCTGTTCGGATTTCGTTTTCGTGCCCAAAAATGAACGACATCCACGTTTCTATACGTATTCGCTGTTTCTACGTTGATTCTTCGAAGAATTAGAACCGGATTATCGCACAGATGGTTCGCAACGTTATTTTCATTCATTAAATGACCGAGTTACGTGATCCTATCAAAACAGCTGCAAGTTAACTAAGCGTTTCGGGTCGCCAGGTTGGCGCCCGATATTTATAAGTTGACCCAATCCTGTGCCAAGATTTACAGTGTCGATGTCCGCCTTCCTCGCTATAAGAGCTTGGCGACGACTTTGAGCTCGGAGTCACCTCGGAAGAGGTGAGCAAGTTTTCCAGAAATACGGACGAGCCCGTTGATCGCCATTGTTGCATATTAGTCATCGGCTATTGTTAGATCTAATATAAAATTTTTATACTCGGTATATAGTACGAGATTGCGTTGAGTGGCGTGAGAGATATTGGAAAGTGAACCTATGCATCATCAGCCGTTTACTTATACTCGGTCCATTATTACTCATCCCTTATTCGAATCTAGTAGGAATTTTGCAGATTCCGCAAAACGGCAAACACCGGGTGATTTCTATACCACCGATGAAATACCACCGCGTCGTTTATCCGTGCCTAATCTTCCGTGAAGTTTTCCGCAGATATCGATCGTAGCTCCGGGAAATATTGGTAGGTGGGTATACGGGTATAGGTAGTACGTACCTAAAGTTAGAATTCGTTTGGGTTTAAAATCAATTAAAATTCAGTTACAGCCGGTAACGGGAAGCATGGCAAAGAGAAATTCAGTTAAGCGCATTAGCTTTGAGTGACGTTTAACTTTGCCCTGCTGAAAGTTAATTAATTTATTTACGGTGTATATATATACTTTTATAACGGTGCAATGAAGAGCTTTGAGAACATCGTATATATAATGAACGAAACTTAGATTTTTCAATTAATTATCCATTTTTTTTTTCTGTTTCACGATACGATTTCAAATACTCATTGCCCTCTATTTTCTTTTTCATATCGAAAGCGAGACAACGCAACATCGGACTTCGTCATTAAATAGGCACGTTTTCTCATCGCATCTCTGATCGTGAATCGTTTCTCGGAAAATCAGACTTCCTACTATTTATATCCAACGTTTAATAGCCGCCGTAGTTACACACGCACCTAAATCTTCAGCTGCGTGAATTCTCTTTTACTCTCTGTGTTAGCCTAACAAACATGGTAAGTAATTAAAAAAAATAATTTACGAAGGTAAATACACCAGCCGAAAGAGGAACCCCATCATACAGAAATAACTTCTATTTACTTAACTATCAAACTACTTTTCCGGGGTTTTGTGTTTGCCTTTCTTTCTATAAGGAAGAATTTTCACCGCTTGAAAAAATATTCTATCAATTCAAATTTTTCACAAGTGATTACTGGTACTTTGAAACATATTTCAAAATTATTTCAGATTTTTATAGGGTCTTGCCTCGCATAGATCGATCGCAGTGAAGGTAAAACGGTTGTCGTACGGGGTACAGGTCGCATCGTTCATAGAAACTTTTTCAAATTTGGACGAAATATTCTACATCGATGTAATTTCGGGAAAAATCGATGATAGTCGATGAATTTGATTTTAAGATGATCGAAAAAAATTCTTGATTTTGAGCCATTTTTTTTTTTTTTTTTTGTAAATTTTGAGAAAAAAAAAACTGTTACGTGCTCACGACTATAGAAGACTGATCTTATCTCTATACATTATCAATTTGCCCGTAAATGACATAATTTTAGAATATTCCATAGGCAAAGTTCGCTAGAATCTCAAATAATTTCTATAAATATGACCTGAAATTGGATTGGAAAGAAGTGAAAAGACTTAATGAATAAAATATTTCTTCGAATCGCAGCAGTGATTTGAAAAAAAAATTTATCCAAGGTCTACCCATATAGATATACGAAATTCGTTTCGTGTAACGATTGAGGATACACGAAGGATTCGTGAGAGTGTGAATTATTATTATATACCCATTGATTCGTATCCCTCTGATCATTATCGCGGAATACGTGGGAATACGTGTACAGGTATAGAGCCATGCTACCTAAATAAAGCCTGATTTTCGAATGCGGGGAATAATTCATTAAATTGTAAGCTTGATTTGTATGGAATCAGAAGCGATTCAGTACTTCCTTGTCGTAAATAATTCCCGAGATTGCGTTTGCTTGAACCCAGTCGAGTGGTGCGTTAGCGATATATACGGGGGTTTCTTGGAACATGCTGTAACTTACGTAGGTAGGTATACATACGTACGTATGTACATACATACGTCAGTTGTTCGTCGTAAGAGAAGTTCGTTATACATTTGATACAGGCAAGGCCTGTGCGAATGGATTCCGCTCTCGGATGTGTGTAGGTAGAATATACGGAGAATCTGCGGTAGGGGGTTTACTAACGAAATATCGAGGGAGTCAGATCTCGTAGTGCTACATCAAAGATATTAAGAATTTAAGGCTAAGCAAAGCCCTCGCGCCTAACGCACGTCGGGAAATCTGAGTACCGGAAAATCCTGTATAACCGGGAAACCGAGGGACTTGCAGAAATCGCAAAGCAGTCTCCAGTTTCGAATTTCAAATCATTGCCTACCACGTTAAGCTCGAATTACAGTACAGGTATCTCTGCATTCTCTTACATTTCGAGCTTCAAACATCTCCCACGCGGTTATTATAATTGGGAAACGAATTCGTCGTACGGTATTCGTTTATACAGAGTGTCTATATCCCCTCGGAATAAAAGCACACCATTGGGTATATATCTCTTTGAAGATTAAAAATGCTGAAGCCGTTTGGAACAAAAAAAAAAAAAAAAAATCACGTCTAAAGAAAGACACCTCGGAGTTTTTCTTTGATAAGGAATAATTCTCTCTAATCAATGTTTCGACGGATTTGAGACACATTTTTTATTCAATTAGAATCGAAGCACTGTAACTCTTCTATTTTTCATTTTTTTTTTTTTGTCAAAGAAGGGGAACAGAACATATCAAAATTCATATATTTCGAAACTAGAGGAAATTGTCTTTAGCCTTTCGTCTTTACTTTTCAGCACCCTGACGATAAAAAATAGTATTCGTTGCGGTCGAAAAATGAAATTTTCCTCATTTCAACGAAACTAGGGCGTCTTGTGTGCGAAAAACAGGCTTTAAGAAAAATAGAAGGTCTCCCTGGTGAAAATTTCTACTCCTACGAATTTCCTCCTAAAAATTGTACATACATTTCCGTAATAATTTAGCATTTTTTTTGGTTTTTCTATCTCGATCAAACTGAAAAGAAAAAAAAAACTACAATTTCTTATGAAAAACTACGAAAATTTCGAATTTTCTCAAAAAATTCGTATAGAAATACGTGGAATTATTTTCACCAAGGCTTTGCCGAATGCAAAAATCTGAATTTAACAGGATCTTACATTCAAATGATGGGCATATCTCGTTGAATTTCCAGGTTCGTTTTTACGAGAAAGAAAAAATCGACCAAGTATCGATTTTTGCCAGCTGACAACCTAAGTTCTTCACATACTTTAAAGTATTTCCAGTAGTTAAATAAATTTCGTAAAGTTGATGTAAAACATCGTGAAAAATCCCGACTCTAGGTCTTCTGGTATGTACGTAGTACATCGCTTCCCCTGTGGGAAGTTTTTCATAAACATATATATTAATCAAGCTGTAACGATATTGCTGGTACAGTAATATAATAAGGAATGTATTATAATTATGTATAAGGTACTACATGGCCCGGTTATATACGAGTAATTTCATCGTGGCGATATACATACACATAGAAATCTAGAAGAGGTTCGTTAGTATGAAATTTTCTTTCTGCGGAGTAAAAATTGATGGGAGTTGTTTCTTTAAAGTTTTAAAATTCCAGCGTCGTGGTGGTCCCGCTTATCGGTGCAAGCATGACACTCTCATGTATAAGCTCTGGCGTTTCTGAAGAAAAAACAAAAAGGAAAAAAAAAAACCCTTTACGCGTTTACTTACTTACTTTTTCCGAGCTTAAGGGGTAGGTGTATCCGTTAGAGGTATAAGTTTACGACTTTGTGGTTCACCGTTTCCGTCTTACGAAAAGCACCTGCGTGCCTACTAACCTGAGCTTCTAGCCTAAGTAACCTTTGTAATCGTCGGTGGTACACACCCGCGTAATTTCAAAGTGCTAAATTTACCGCCCGCACAAGCCCACCGTTCCTTAACAATTTAGAAAATTTACACCTGTCGTTAAAATAAGGAAACGGAATTTTTTCTTTCTGTTTTCTTCTTCCTTTTTTTTTTTTACCACCCTCTTTCAGCCATTAGAACAGAAATTTCGCACCGCAACGAATTACACCCGAGAAGCATTTAGTTATTAGAAACTCAAGAGCCTTTAATGGAAAAATTGGACTTTTTCTTATTCAATTTTCTTTAGGTTTCAGATTCCCTCGTATACATTTATTCGTATTCGAATAAAGCTCCGGTCATTATTATTGACGAGAAACTATCCCCAACTTTGTACTTCACGGTGTTGAAAAATTTAGTTTATACGAACAAAGCTGAAGGAAGGGCCGTTATACATTATTTCCTTTGTAAAAAGAAAGATGGGGAATCTATGGGGTTGTTGAGAGCAAGGAAGTTGACAAGGACATCGAGAGAGAGAGAGAGAGCGAACTAAGAGGGGGAAGAAGGATCTAACCTTCCCAGCTTCTGGTCACTGTCAAGCGAACAACCCTGCGAATAGGCTTTGAGCTTTTGATGTATTATTCAGGATTCCGTTCAGACAGGTTCTACAGGACCACGGTAACCGACCGTCCACAACGAGCTTGCGACAAGAGATTAATCTCCTCCTTAGTTAAACCATCCGATATTCTACTAGCCAGATCTATCTCTTACTTTTCCCCATGATTTTATCAACCTTTTCTCTCCACGTTTGTATCGAATTAAAATCGCAGAGAGTACTAACTTTGATCTCTAATTCGCTTAATTATTTTTCGAATCTTTCGCTGAAGTCAGCCATGCAGAATCAGCACTTCCGTGTTAATAATTACTAGACAAGACTTTCGGGGCTGTCTTTGCTCTGGAAGCTTTATTGTCACTTTCTTAGGGCGAACAGACTTGGGTTCGAACTTTCGTCTTAACGAGTTTGAAATTCACCATGTCTGCAGACGGCGTAGGTATAAATATTCCGTTTCTGTAGATCCGGGTATAATATACCAACCTATAATAAAGTCTCTTTTCAACGGTGTGTATATATTCGGTTCCTCAGAGTCTTATTAGGCAAATTAAATAACGTTTTTATTATGAATTCTAACTCCCGAGTGAATACACTTAGCTATATCGAAAAGATAAGTACAAACAAATAAATCTGGCGTAAGAAGCCGTTGAAGAAAGTTTTTGGAAAGCTTGTAAAATCGGGAATTGGCCCCATATATAACCTCTGCGATTTTTTTTTTATTTTTGGTCTGGGTTATAGGTGGGTATGTATGTATACCTTTACACGTTCCTCGAGTAACGTGAGCCGGTACCCAAAGTGTACGAATTATCGAAGGCGAAGCAGTCTCTGGTTATATATAAATCTAGGGATGAAAAAAGTTGGGTCGTTCGTTCGATTTATGAATTCCATATCCAATTTCACAAAGCAAACTGCCGGCTCTCCCCGTGTTTCTGAACGTTTTAAAAAGATCTTTTTTTTTTTTTATTATTTTACGGGACAAAGTTCGCGACCCCTTGCGCCCCTGTCCAACCCTCTTCGCACGTGTTACTACTGTATAATACCTACGTCCACGCTCTTAATTATCCTAAACAAACGAGTCGATTCCCTTCTTTCCGGACACGTCGTATGGAAGAAAAAGGAAAAAAGAAAGAGCCCAAAACGTACGCGTACGTTTCGGGGTTCCAGAACCGTCACAGCGTTTTGTTAAGTCAACGAATTCGATCGGGTCGCCATAAGGCCTCCGGCCTCCGGCCTTTGGCTTTTCTGGACTCCACTTGAACGTTCGACAAAACCAAACGCCCTGAATATGCAATTTTCCGCCGAGGTGAGCTAAAAGCTGCCGAAAACTGGGTCCTCGCTGAACGTCAGATTGAACAAAAGGTTTTTAAAAATCTATAGAGAAAAAAAAAAAAAGATCCGCGGGTCATCTTGACCCTCGAAAATATATTTCCATTGTATATTTTCATCCGTTTTGAAAATCTCACTCGACGACGCGATTTATAAGGGTATTATTAAAAATTGAAACGTAGGCAAAAAGACGAGAAAAAATAAAAATTTCTTCGCGTTAAAATATCCGTTCAATAACTACGTCGGTGAACAGTCCTATTTTGGTTTGGTTTTTATTTTATTTATTTATTTATTTATTTTTTTCGTTTTGTTTCAATATCTTACGTAAGGAGTAGCGAAAGCCCAAGGCTACATCGTAACATGACTGTGTCTGGGTTTGACGGCCAAGGGGCTTTTCTACCTGTCAGTTTGTCGCGCCTCTGGATATACTTTCCTTTTTTTCCTTTTTTATTTTTGCTTTCCTTTTTTGGTAACTTTTTTTTCTACCCCACGCGCTCCATTGACGTTTCTTTTTCAAGGATAAAGTCCTCTGCGTCAACGAGCGTCGTTTAGTCTGACAGGTTCTTTTGGAATAACAATTAATACCATTACAACGACACCGTGATATTCGTTCAAGAGAGGTTTGATCGATAGAACGGTAAAATTTTACCTAAAAAATTTTTGTTAATTATAATTTTAATTAGAAAAATTCACGGTCCTTATTTTACGCTGTTTAACAAACGTAATTCGCGTTTTTCTCCCTGATACAAATTCATTCGCTTTTAGATGGCTCGATCATGAATGAGATAAATGAATTTAAATAGAAACTTTTACAACGGTTTTATATGACACTGATTTTCATTTTGTATTAATTAATAATTATTGAATGACTTATTAGGTTGATTTCGTCGACTGAAAAGTCTTCAAGCTAATACATAAGACATCTTCTTGATGCCTTCAACCCAGATGTTGAAATTTTTTATTTTTAGAATTTTTGAAACAACAGCTACAATTAAAAATATGTTTTCAAGCAACGGGGTGTACAAGGATCGAATGAATCCCTTCAAAATATGGAAAAGAAAACTGAAGATACGAATTTATCAAACCTTCCGAGATCCATTTTTTTTTTTTTAATGACATTCTTAAACTCGGATGATACGATATCGCCGAATGTCATTCGGAAAGCCTCGGTGTATATAAATTTTTATTTAGGGTGGTATGTACAGGGTCGAATAAGAGAGGAATCGAAATCGTTGTTGAGGTGGATGTTGGGTAGGAAGAGGCGGCTAGGGAGGTGGCAGAGGATGAGTGAAAGAGGATAAGCGAGGGTAGGAATACCTGAGTCTCTTTTGCGAGGTAAAGTTTATTCAAATACACCAGAAGTTGGACTCGGAAACATTTATTTTAAGTTTCTAGAATGGATACCGCGCGCGGGTGTGGCGCGGTGGTGCAATCTTCGCGAAAAGTTTCGAGAAGAAAACAGACCGAATATATAAGGTAGGGGGTTCTGGTTCGAGTTTAGGTTTGGGTTCGGGTTTGGGGGTGGGCCGAGGTGGGCTTCAGGGGTGAGTATAACTGCAAACAAAATAAAGTTTAAGATAGAGAAGGAAAAAAATGAAATAAAGAAGGACAGAAGTAACGAAAGAGAGAGAGAGTGAAAGAAATACAGAATGAGAGAAAGGAAAATAAGTATAAATATATAAGAATGAGAATGAGAATAAAAATGAAAATAAAAATACATCCCAGAAACCAACCGCAACGACGGGAATATAAAATATTGCTTCGTCTGAACGAATGAACGACACCCCCGCACCAAGAACAAGAGAGATAAAAGACAGAGAGGAATTCTTTATTTTCCACAAGGTGTCAGTGTCTGTGCTTAAGCACCTGTCCCTCCTCACGCCCTACCCTATCCTGGTCCACGTCCTCCATGGGGACAAGTAAGAACCTCATCGCTCGGGGTTGAAAAACGACACGCTAAGAAGTGCAGGAAATAGAAGAGTGTCTCACATCCACATACGTGTAACCAGCCCATATTCTCCGTTATAACATTACTGGCAATTCCTCAAGATGAAGACATAACGAAGACGTGTCTTTCTTATACGAGAGAAAGTCCCTTTATTTCGATATTTGCATAGATTTCTTCTAGTTTTTTTTTATTACTTTTTCACTCTTTCATCTAAATGTGGATAAGATCATCTTCAGCGATTAAATGATATTTGCAGGGCAAACGTAATCCCGATAACTCAATACCGTAGAGTTATTGGTTATTGCTACTTGAAAGTCTTCTTTTCCCCGGTGCAGCGGAGGACTCCTGCAGCCTGCAGGCTCCAGTCTGCAGCCCGGAGCATATATACAATTGAATTGATGCCGAGAGAGGAAAATCTCTGCCAAACTTTGACTGGGAATCTCAACTACTTATTGGAGTAGAATAATGGCAAATGGCATTGAACAAAATTTACTCGCGATGCAAATGCACTATAAGCTTCGATCGTTATACAACAAGAAATAGAAAACGATTTTGTTAAAGAATCGTCCGGAAAAATATTTCCTATATATGTATGAAAATTTTCACGTTCATTTCCCGTCGATCTATTTGCACATTTTCATCCGTAAGAAAAATTTCAACAAACATTTGCCAGCTATAAGCGACGGAAAAACATACTTCACGATATCTTTTTAATAATTTAATATCCATATATACTCTATTCCGAGGTAAACTGAAACTCGAGTAAACTTTCCCTGCAGAATTTATTCGCTCCAATTCCTCCTCTCTCTCTCTCTCTCTCTCTCTCTCGTACCTTTTCGCCAGTTTTCTAGCCTATACTATGCAACAAATGCAGTACGATCCCTGGTAGTGGCACCGATTCTTTTGTGCCTGAAGTAATGTAACGTTATTCTCATTTTAACTACAAATTTTTTCTTTTTTTTTTTTCATATGTTTTTTTTCTAATTTATTTTTTTTTTTTCACATTTCCTCGCACCTTTCCAAGCGCATCTCATTTGCATCACACTAGGGCATCTATATGAACTGCAGTATCACTCGGCTACTTGACCCACGATGCTTTCCCACCTCTCAACTCCCCAGCACGGTGACAAATCGTTAATGATCTACGATTGCCTATCCGTTCTAGGCATGTATGTAGATTTTTATATGAATGTATATAATAAAAAAATAATAATAACTATAATAAAAGTTGGATAATTATACCTACTCCTCAGCTATATGCCTCGGTGAAACAAGAAAAGAATTCCTTCAGAAGGTTCAAAAAATTTTTGGGTTCAGGGTCTAAAAGCCTCGTATCTCTGTATATCCGGCATAGGTATACGTATGTAGATGTGGGATAATGGCCTATATCTGGACATGTAGAATGGCCGAAAGTGTATACATATATCCGCATGTATGTATAGTAACTTTGCCCTATGCTACATACGTGTATAATATATATATATATATATATTACACATATGTAGATACATATGCATGGTGTATATGGTTACAGAGGTTAAATTCCTGCCCGTTAACCGTGTCTCGTTTAACGAGCAGGTCTATTTTTTACTTTTATTTTTTTACCTCTTCTCCTTCTTCTTCTCCTTCTTCTTCTTCTTCTTCTTCTTCTTCTTCTTCTTCTTCATGGTTTTGCAAACCATCCGCGGGACTTTTAGGTCAACTTAGTTTACCTTAACTCGGTGCAAGCTGTAGGCTGCAAAATGCGAGCCTGCAGCAAGCTTTGCCTGAGTTCAATGCATGACCTGTTCTACATCGGTCTCCACGTAGAATATTAGAATAAATAAATAAGTAAATGAATAAATAAAGTATGAGTGGCTTATACGTAGACCGCCGGTTAAAAAGCGATGGGATTCGCGTAGGGGAGGAGTGAGAAATGAAAAAGGCGTAGATAATAAATAAAGGTAGGTAGGTAGGTAGGTAGATAGGCGAGTAAGTCGGGTCAGGTTAGATATTTAAATTCTGCTCTGGCAATTTATAAAAGGACTCTGAAAATCCGCATCCACCGAGATTAAGCGACCACGGGTATATATACGGTATATACAGTGGTGGGTGCAGACGCGGAGAACTGAGCGCGAATGTAACCGGTGAAATAAAAAATACTTTTGTCGAGATCTCGCTGCAGGGGTTTATTCCATTTTTTGTTTATTACTATCTTTTTCCTTTCGTTTTTTTTTTTCGCTTTTATCCTCCTTCTCTCTCTCTCTCTCTCTCCCCCCTCTCTCTCTTTCTCTCTTTCTGGTATGTTAACAATTCCACGAATGACGCTTTTTCATTTTTCGGTCTATGCTTGTTGGCCGAAAATATACTGAACGTGTTTCGTTTCTCGTATTACTCGTTGTATACTCGTGAAAGCTCACGAAAGCATTACGTATATCGAACCTTGCTGAATACTTAGCGAAATAGGCCGTCTATCCTGACGACAAACAATATATGATTGAAAAAAAAAAAAAACAGGGTACTCGCGAAGATGTAAAACGTTTTCAATTGATACTCCAGAAATACAAAAACGAAAAGTACTTATATACATATACTTAGATCGTTGAAACATGCTTCTTTCGTTTTCTTTTTTCATTTTTCGTGTGTTTCTAGTCGTAAAAAAAAGAGGCAGGGAAAAGTTTTTAAAACTACGAAGGTCTGAGCAGCGGTTTCAAACATCTGGTAAGGCATATCTTAAGAAACCAAAAAAAAAAAAATCGAAAAAAAACGTATGGAAAGAAAAGAAAAAAAAAAAAAATAGATTCTTCAGGGAGGTAACGGGAACGTTGAAGGGCGGTCGGAGATACTTTTTACGCGATGATATGCTACGGCGCGGAGATGATGGGAAGAATTTTATTGCTTGGTGAGCAGGGCCAAATTTTGAATTACATTTGAAATTTTATCACGCAGGGCTGTTTTCCATTTTAGTACTCAGCTCGTACCTACCTACCTACCTATCTACCTACCTACCCACCCCCTACCATTCCCCAAAACCCGCTGCTACCATCCTGCCTGTTTTTAGTCTCGAGTAATAAAATCGAACCAAACAATTGAAAACTGAAACGTATTTCATAGCCGATGTGTTGCAGTATATCATAGCTACGTATATATCTACACATACATGTAATATATGGAAGGATATACACATGTAATCATTTCGGGACAATTTACATACTATAATAATTTCGTTTTGTTATCCAGTTTTGTGCATAGATTTTTTTTTTCTTCTCTCAATTTGTTTAGGTATTTGAATTTTTTTTTCGATAACTTTTGATCTATACTGTATATACTATAGCCGTATGTATAAAAAAAAAAAAAAAAATAAAATAAACTTTTAACCGACACTGTACATATAGGGTCGCATAAAAGACAGATGACAAACCGCGGAATGACAAACGGTGAGAATTGCAATTCGTATTCCATTCAGCACAGACCCCACTGTCGTTTTACCTTTTCATAGGGAACGAGTGATGGAAACAGAAAAGCTCGATACGAACGCTGCAGCGAAGGCGTTAAAATTGCTAGTCATTCAACCAGCTTCTATACTTGCCAAATATTATTCATAAAGTTAACGCATAGTCGAGTACGTATAATAGATCTAAGAATCTGAAGATTAATTCAGAAAATGAAAATCTATCGTTTATGCTTATATATTAGAAAAAAAATTAGGAAACGTATCTGATTTTCACTAAAAATATTTTCTCTTCTCGAACAGCAAACTTTCTAACCGAATCAATATACGAATGAATAGTCGATAAATAAATTAAAAAAAAAAAAAAAAAAAAAAATTGAGGCCAACTGTTCTGGAATGGCGATAAAATGTCTGTCAATAATGCGATAGCGACAACGTTGAGGAAAAAAAAAAAAAAAAAAAAAAAAAAACGAGGGACGAAAAAAAATGGAAAAAAGAGAATATGATTAATCGATACGAGGCTTGTATGTACACGTTACTTTTTCTTTTTATATTACAATTTCTATGTATGGTATATAATACGTGAAACGAATTTATATCGACGTTTAATATGTAATAATTAGGGTATGAAGCAATACATATACATATATTTATACACATGTAGAATAGAGAAATTTCTGAGCAGTATTAACATCTCTGCTAATTGTTTGCTTGACTCTTGTTAGTTTAAATGTCAAGTTTGGAACAGTTAATTCCATTATGGCGTGGGGGGGTCCCCGAACAGCCCCAACGCTAACGTAACTGTAGATATATGTAGGTATAAGGTATAGGTAGGTTGGTAGGTAGAAGTACATACATACATACGTAGATATATGTATAAATACGTAGGTAGATGTAGGAGGCGTATTGAAACTCGTTAATTTGAAAATCGAAGCCCGTTAGTCAACTGTTTGTCGAGCGTTGCCGGGAAGTACTCCGACCCATTGCTAATGGCTTCCGTCATTTTCGGAGTACATAGTTTGAGGTTTTGTGTTACCCCCAGGCTTTGATTACCCTCCAGTAGTGACTCCCCTCTATGTGCAATTCGGAGTGCACTTCCTGCGTTGATTCGTTCTTTTGTCTGCCCGTTGAATATTCAAAAATAGAAGAACAGAAAAAAAAAAACGAAGAAAAAAAATGTGCAATAAAAAACAGGAACCAACGCAACGATTTCAGGGACGTAAAAAAACGCGGAGACAAGCTTTTTGAATATTCAAAAGCACCCGAGTTTTCTCACCTATATGCGGTATACCTACACAAGATCGTCTTTAAACTGCTGGTAACCTGAATTCTGTGACGAGGGAAATAGGGCTCGTGATCTTACGAGCCCTTACATAAATCCCAGCAGTTTCGTTCGAGTACAAATATATACCCATGCCTACCTCTCGAACAAAATTCGAAAACGAATACACAAGGGAAAAAAAAATTGAATGGATCAAAATTGCAAGTTAGTTTAGGAGTGAATGAGTTTTTTATTTATTCATTTGTAGGTGTGTTATATTTTTTTCGGTTTGTTTCAAGGCACTTTTCTCCCTCCGTATTTCTATCTTGAGATAAACGAGTTTAGAACCACGGCGTGCAAAGGATTAGAAAGTTAAAGAATAAATAAAGCTTATGTGTAGATCGAGGCCGGAAGCTTTTCGGGGGGTTTAAATCACCGGTTTGCTTTCAGGATCGAACTACCGCGGGACTCTAGATAAGAAATATCTCAAACTCCTGAAGGTCCCCCTGTGCAGACGTCTCTGTCGTTGTCACCGTCGTCGTCGTAGACGAAAAAGCATTTCCACTTCTCGAACTAGGGAGAAGAGAAAGTTTTATAAAATAAAATCCCTCCTTTTTTTGATCTCGTTCAATCCTCCCTCTTCCTCTCTCTCTCTCTTTCTCTCTTTCTTTCTTTCTTTTTTTTTTGTTCTTTCTTCCAGGAGTAAGTCTATAAATTCCGAAGCCGCCGCCTCCTCCTTCTTCTCATTCTTCTTTCTCTTCTTCTTCTTCTTCTTCTTCTTCTTCTTCTTCTTTATACGCTTCGACTCTGCATCATTAATATCGAAGTTGCCCACTTCCATACTCCACCTTCATGCAGGCAGGGGATAGACAAAACAACCTGTATCCTGCAAACCTTGCGGTACTCCCTTGCTGAGGATCGAGAGGGAGAGAGAAGGAGGGACGGGGAGAGAAAGAGAAGGAGGAGGCGTATGGGATATATAGAGGAGAAAGCGTGCCACCATGAATCACGTGAGCAGAATAATTGACAGTCTGCAAACAAAACCAACCCAGCCATCGCAGTATGCCACATAGTCTGCAGGTTCGGTTCTCCAGACCTTTGGGGGTTGGTTCGAGTTGATGCGAGTAGGGTGGTTACTTGTTATGCAGATTGGAATAATATCGGAGGTATATAGTAGTTACCAGAAAGTTCTCGATCCAGGGTTATACGTACTGCTAACCATAGATGCAATATCACAGAAATTCAATCATCATCTTCTAAAGGGAGTCATATATGAACACTGTGGAAATTCAATGCGTTTTCAAACATTCCCAGATCCCGCATTACGCTCTCCACGGTATTATACATGCGGACTTTACACGAATCGAGGGTCGTTACGTATGGATTTATGTGCGATGAAGAAATTGTTGTATTTTCCCTATAAAATGTTGGTATTGGTAAGATTTTCCTATACCTTATTCTCTAATTTCGCAGAAAGAGATATCGACGCATCCGGACCGACGCGTAAATGATGTGAAATCGCTTTGGGTCTGCGTATTTTTAGACATATTTCGAATAGCGTTGACGTAGGCTAACTTCCGGCTCGTAAATCACCGATCAACAACCACTTCCGTTAGCCGTTGATCCAGTCTGCAGGCCGTCGCGACGCGTAGTCCTCGAGGATAAAGAACCGCGGCTTGTTATACACGTTTGTAAACCGTGGACCGTTCACTTCCGTTTTCGCTACCCGTGCTTTCCTCAACTTCCGGTTTTTCGTAACGCTCTTCTGCCACGTCACTGTGCCTGAGATTTATTACCGTCCGGGTTAGCCGACCCGCCACATTGCGCCGTGCCACGCCGCACCGGGGGGGGGGGACTCACCCCGGCAAACACCAACAACCCTAAACCTAAACCTTCGTCTCGTTTAAACGTTGAATAAATGGCACTGGCCAACGGGCTTTCGCGTTGTCATTAAAAACTGTTTATATCTGGTTCAATTTCGAAGGGGACCGCGCACCGTTATCCCTTCGGTAGCGATAGATATAATACGAGTAACATTACGTTGAACGACCCATAACGATTCCGATTTTCAACTGCATTCAAACGAAGTTTTACGTTGACGAGCTTTTCCCAAAATCTCATTTATTTAGTAATTTATAATATATTTATTTTGGCGATACTCTTATCGAAGGACGATGTGATCGAGTCACCGAACTACCAACAAGGAATTTGTTCAACGAGGTGAACCTATCAAACTTTACACATATACCTGCGTTGTATGTACATACATACATACGTGTGTCGAGTGTAGGTAGGTATGTGCAAGTTTGCGTGTCGTTTCCGGTCAGTTGGTTGGTGAGCTTGCAAGGGGAATACAGGGAATCCCTGGGGATACCGGAAGCGACGAACCGAAAGTTACCCCTCTTAACGAAAGCCCCACGACAGCCGCCTTTGCGAGCCTATATCCTCCGTTCCTTTTCTATACTTTGAACCGTGTAACTTTTGGATCAATAATTTCGCCATTTTTTCTTTTCTTTTTGTTTTTTTGGTAGAATTTAGGAAATATGAAAATATGAAGTTCTCATTCAAAAGCTCAGAATCCCTTTGAATCTCGATGCACACTGTTCAAACTTATCACGTTAATAAAAATTTTTCTTCTCTCTCGTATAGGAGACTATCTTCGAGAAGATCGATAAGCTCATTCTATTATATCATATTCTATATTATCTAAACTGCACAAAAGTTAAGATCGTCTCTTCGTCGCAGATGGTGACTTTCCAGACTCTCGTAAGTCATCGTTTTCGTACGGCAGCTGTACCGAATATTCTCGAGAAAATTTAGACTTTGATAACTTTGCATATGGCGTAGTTTAGTTTACAATGTATAGTTTTGCAGGAATGTACAGTATAACTAAATATTGGACTGGTTTAATAAATTGATGAAAAAAAAAAAGCTCGACTCAGTGGAAATTTCGAGGACAAACGGAGAGAGAGAGGAAAGAGAGTCTCGAGTCGAAGAAAGCAGTCGTGTTCCTGCGATGATTTTGAAAAACGGAAATTGCATACCTCTCTATCGGATTCTAAAGGCGGAGGTTGAAGGGCGGAAAAGCTACCCCTCGCAACACCTTTACCACAGTAAAGCTCAGAACGACGTACGGACGTGTTTGATGACTCCCAAGGGAAGCGTGGGCCAACCCTTCACACCCACGGACGAACGAACGCACCGAGGCACGCACGCGCCACCTTTACTGCGATCCCCTGTTTTCACCCGTAGCCGAACGCCCAACGCCCAAAGCTCACCACCCACCCGCCGACCATACACCATCAACCGCTAACCGTTCTGGGCCCTGACCACCCTTAGAATTGGGTCAAGAATTTATTCCAATTTCGATCAGATAGGAGAGAAGGAGAATCTCTCGACCTCGCCTCTTCGTGGGCAACTTGAACTCCGTCAAGTGTACTTATTCCTCGAGTTATTATCAAACGACCCCTAGATTCAACCCCGTATTTTCATCCTCTCAACGAAGATGGCGTACTTCGTCGAACTTTTCTCGTTTATAAATGTTTTATTTTTCATTTATATATTTTTTTTTTTGGTTTGCCTTCTTCATTTCTTTCTTGTCCAAGTTCTTTCAACACTGCAGCAGATATACAGACCTACATCCGTGAACCGATAGCACGTATGCGGCTATACCTGTACACACGCATCATTGACGATGAGGTAAAGGTAAAAGTTCAAACGAAATCCTAGTCGCTAGTAGATACATATACAACATGTGTCCCTTTTCCAGTGCTTTTCTCGTAAATAGAGGGGGACGACGACGATGAGAGAGAAGAGAGAGAAAGAGCTAAAAGCTTTTTCGTAATATTCTTGTGAATTATTTGAAGTAAAAAGTTTCCTCCGATATACGTTCAAACTGTTACACGTCACCTCGGATAACACCATTTCGCGGAAAAAAAAATCTTTATCTCAATTAAATATTCGCTCAACCTGCAGCTGACGATGGGATTTTCAAAGACAATGAAAATCGCGACTCGAGTTATAATACCGGAGATTTTCGATGGCGAAATAAATTGAAGCTTTTCAAGTTAAACTCGAGATGTATAATACTCAAAGCTTTTTTCCTCGGCATCCCGACTATTCAATACTTATATATTTAATATCCCGTTATTAAAAGTCAGCCTGCTGCTGGGGTTGAAGCGGGTTTAATATAAGGACGAAGAAAAAGGCTAACAATAAGTAAACGACTTGAATAATTCTTAACGTTTATTTTATATCGTTTAGAATTGTTTCTCAAAGAAGAAAAAAAAAAACTTCATCGTCTATGTCTTCGTTCATTTAAATAATATACAATCGACGAAGTATATAGGCTGTAGATAATAAACGAGGATAAAATTTGACAAAGCTTTTACATCGATATGATATAAGCGGTCGTAAATTAAATTTTACGATGCAGTTCGGGGCACTTGGAGGAAAATCTCGGATTATACTGCTAAATAAGTAGCTTTTAACCGATAGTTTTCATATACCGTTTTAACGACACATCTTGGGATAACGATACGACGTTGACCGTATACCGTATTCATCTCACAGGCGTGAATTTGACAAATTCTACAAACCGAGAAGAACTTTACTGAAGATTTCGTAAACTTAGGATATATAGGTGCAGGACGTATACGTACGGTTATTTCGTCGTAAAGTTCACGGTTCAATGAACTTTCGGTAGTTTTAAAAAGTTCGTAGCAGATGTTACCCTGTCCATTCGGCCCTAGATATATACTTCGTTTCTAAAGTAATCGAACTCCTACGACCGATCGGAATCCTTCTTCTCTCGATCGCGGACAAAAATCAGATTTATGGACAGGTATGTAGATATTTATATAGGTATACATATACCTACTGTATATACCTACGTAACATGCGAAATACGTAACATGTTAAACATTTTACGCGATCCCGTATACCTGCCTAATAGATACATAAAAGTTTACGGCTTTTCAGGGCTTTTAGTTATCGCGTAAAAAATGAAATACCGAAAAAAAACGAAGACAAAAAAAAAGAAGCTGTGTGTATAAAAAATAAAATAATGACCGATGATAAACGAGGGGCAACGATTTTTAAAGTGATATTTGACTGTCTGGTACATGAAAATGCGTTTTTGTCGGTTGTTTTTTCTTGTTTTTTTCGTTTTTCCCTTTTTTTTTTCGTCGCGTAAAACAACCCTGTAACGAGAACAACTGAGCTGTTTATTGCTGGTATTTTTGAACCCGAACCCTCAACGGCGTTAACAAAAGACTATCGCTATGGAAACGACATTATTTTCCAGTAAAAACAAGAGGGAATTGTCACTCACTCGTTACGTTTGTTACTCCGTTCTATGTATGTATGTACGTGTATAAGCAGCAACGGATATCGTGGGTGCGGATACGCGTGCAGTCGGTACGGGTACGTGGGCTTTCCACTCTCTATCTAACTAATTTCAAAGCACTAATCGATATCACTGTTTTCCGTGCGGTATTCCCCGCGTTATACCGGACAGATTCCAAAGGTTTAACGTTATCCGAATCAACGTCGATGTATACGTATATATTTTTAAACGAAATTTTGCGAATTTTCGATACGAATTTCTACGAATTTTTTTATTTTTTTTTTTCAATGCAAATTTACTTGAAGAAGAGAAGAGAAATCCACGAAGAAATTATCTTCGAGTGTGAAACAAATGAGACATCTTGTTTTAATTTTTTTATGAGAAAATTTAATACCGCGGGACGGTATATGAAGTAAAATATAGACAAATGTGTTGTTTTAGGCGCTCATTAAACGTCATATAATGAAGAAATGAGAAACACATTCGGGGACCCTCGCATCCTGAAGTAGACTCTGCAAACATGACATGGACCTAAATTTGACCATGAGCTTAATTTTAGTCCGGACAAGTACTGACACTCCACGAAATTTCCTCCACATTCGTGCGATTCTCATCCTTTTTCGAAAATAAGTCAGGTTTTCATGAAATTAATTAAAAAAATCTTTTAGTACGAATGACAAAAATTTTTAAGAATATCAGAATTTGAGTTTGTTCTTCTAGTTTTTATTTTGCTCTCGGTCGAAGTAGTCAAAACTTTGAAAAAAGGAACTCGACGAACTTATAGAATCCAAAAAAATTCGAAACAATTGAAAAAAAAGGGATGAAATTATCTGAGAACGTGATTGATCAGAAGGTTGAATTAAAATTAAGAACTGTATGTCCAAAAAGCGCAGAAGGGCTGATTAATATTTTTGAATTTCTACTGTGTGTATGAAGAATGGAAGAAAAAGAGCAGAAACTCAAAAAATTTAAATAACGATTGACTTTCGATATGAACGATATTTACAATGCCTTTTTAAAAATAGAGATTCTATATGTATTAGCGAACCCTTGATACTTATGCCTGCTAATGTCTAGGAGGGCGTTTTTTTTTTCTTTTTAACTCACGGTAAGTATTCCCCTCCCTTGGAGTGAGAAACAAAAAAAAAAAAAAGAACCGTAAAAAAGAATATGCAACTCACTGCGAATTCATTATTTCGCAAGTATTGGACCCCCATCTCTTCGGTAGCGGAGAAAATTACGAACCACCCTCACCTCACCTCACCACGCCTCGTCTTACCTAACCTTGTGGTATAATGAAAGATATTTACCCATTGCAATATATATCCAACGAGAACAAAGAGAACAAGAGGAGTTTAATGAATGGGGTAATATACGTTTCCGCGAATCATGTACATACACACATACATACATACGCTAGTCTATCTTTAGACGACTGCATGACTGTTAGACCAATTTCTGAAAATCCTTAGCAAATCTAGGGGTAGCCCTGCAGGGCGTATATACGTAGAGCCAACGAAGGATATCGGTCCGTGTATAATTTAAGCTCGTGTATCAATCGCCGAGGGGAGTCCCTCGGCTTGTGGCATTGAGAGGGAGTAGGATGGCCGAATTTCGAGGCCTAGGGGATGATTTCCCGACGGAATACCACCAGCTACCATACCTATGTATACGTACATGTACCTCGGCTGCAGACGTTCGCACAGTGACGTGGTGGTCGCTCGACATACATACGTATTATACATATATACACATATGAACCCGCGGTGTATGTACCACAGAGTATAGGCCTTTTTGGCAAGGTAACGGGGTTCTCTTCGACGTAGAGATGGCTTATCGATCCTTTATACGTATACATACATTATATACATACGTACACGTATCTACAGTTATATATTATATATTTGTACATGCCTGTGTATAATAAGGTGTCCCGTCGAAAGCGAACGGTTCAAATATTTCGCTTGTCGTTGAGAATACAATATAACCTTGCACATTCATGTGTGGGAAAATTATTTTCAATTTCTGTACGGTACGTGTTAATACCAGTCAAAAAGTGGGCTTCGCCATGAGTGAAGTGAACATTTTTTCAAATTTACATTCTTTTCATTAAACGTGAGATATTCTTTTTTTTCCAATGTCTTCGGATTTAAGTGGATCTTGAAATAAGTTACTCGCGTCTTTTCCATTCCTTAAAATTTTCAAGTGTCAGAAAAAAATGGGAAACAAGATATCCAAAGTATATATCGACGCCTGGGCGGAAGAAGATCGTATCTCGGAAAACCCGTGAAGAAGATCGTAACTCGGAAAACCGGTGAAGAAGATCGTATCTCGGAAAACCTTTGAAGAAGATCGTAACTCGGAAAACCGGTGAAGAAGATCGTAACTCGGTCAACCCTTGAAGAAGATCGTAACTCGGAAAACCCCGTACGGGTTTTCCGAGTTACGATCTTCTTCAAGGGTTGACCGAGTTACGATCTTCTTCACCGGTTTTCCGAGTTACGATCTTCTTCAAGGGTTTTCCGAGATACGATCTTCTTCAAGGGTTGACCGAGTTACGATCTTCTTCACCGGTTTTCCGAGTTACGATCTTCTTCAAGGGTTTTCCGAGATACGATCTTCTTCACCGGTTTTCCGAGTTACGATCTTCTTCAAGGGTTTTCCGAGATACGATCTTCTTCACCGGTTTTCCGAGTTACGATCTTCTTCACGGGTTTTCCGAGATACGATCTTCTTCCGCCCAGGCGTCGATATGTATTAGGAGTTCAATGAAGACTTGTAAATAATATATAAAGCGAATGAAAATCAATTTTCGTCACATAATTGATGTATATAGCTTATGTAATGTACGAAACTAGCTTACTCCATCATTGGCTTCGAGAAGGGTGATTTAGGTTTACCTAGTTGAGGATTCCACCTGAATTCTGGCTAAGTACCTTAGAACTTCGATGTATTTCTAGCCTGCTAGGGTAGGTAGGCTAGGAAATCGGGGGTAAAACGGGGGAATGGAGAGAAGGGTGAATTGGATCAGGTTCTACAGCCCCTGCCATATTGGAAACACCGAAATTTAATAACGCTGATTGGTATATTGCCACTTGGCTGGTGCCTCTGGGCCTCGGTGATATTTCTTATCGCCGTTGGAATAATAGCCACGAAGTCGATCGCCTCCGGGCTTCCACAAACACGGGGATTCTGGCCCGTATATATACTACAGGAAACGTAAATTTTGCAACCATTTTAAGGTTCGCACGAAGCTCCCCCTTATTTAATTATACGAATAGGTAATATAGGGGGGAAAAAAACAGGTAATAACGTCAACCAGCAGTTAAAACGTTTCCTACGTCAAAAAAGAAAATAAAAATTTCCAAAAATATTTAGAACCATAAACCATATTCTGTCTATCTACTGTATTATCATCGTTAGTAAAATTTCAACCATATATCTGTTTGACGGGGTGAAAAAAAAAAAATTGAAACAAAAAATTTAATCCTCTCTTAGCAAAGGAGAAAGATTTTTCATCATTTTATTATCCGTCTAGTTAGTTCGTAAAAATTCGTCAGTCGAGTTGATCCAGCTGCGCGACGTTGCATATACGCGGTATATCTCTACGGCTTAAATAATCCTCCAACAGACGGTATCGCCCTCGGGATTCTGATGTAGCATATTAATTAAATCGGATCACCGAGTGTCAGCGTTTCTTTTTTATTTTTATTTCAAATTTTTCAACACATCAACTTTGAAAATGAAACAAAAACGATCACAATTATTAATAGGCAAGTATAATGCTAGAATTATTTTTCAAGTTATTCAAATTTAAGTAAAAGCTACAACTGATTTTCCATTCGATTTCATTCACCGCAACTACGAGCAGGTATTATCACCCGAGCTGTTTCCCTCGGAAATTATTACTTCAATACGCGACGCGGAGTCGCGTATTGGCTACTAATTAAGATTAAGATCTGATCGTTAACGACTCTGATTCGGGAGGTAACGGATGTAATTCCGGTCGACAAAGATATGCCTTCAAAGGGGAACTACGTCATCCGCACGTACCGCAGGAGGGATTCGAATAAGCTACGGATATAACGAATCGAATTACAAAAACTGAATATCTATTTCTTATTTCGAAAAGAAAAAAAAAATAAATAAATAACGCCAGCTGTTCGGTTCGAAGAAATTAGGAGGAACATTTTAAGCTATAAATTTAAAAATTCTGTTCACATATTTACGCCCGGCAGGTATTCCCTGGCCAGTAGATATATCTACCATCGTATAAACTATATGATGTAAAAAAATGTCCACGTAGGTATTTTGTTTTTGATATTTTGTATTTTTATGTTGCACAGCATATATATACCTACCTATATGCCATTTTATAGCCATGACGCACCGATGGAGTATAAATACAACACGCATCTGAAGTAGGGGTACGTCTTCAGCTGTTGCAACGGTGATGGTGATAAAATTGGGTCTTGGAAACAAAAAGAAGTAAAAAAAAAAAAAATTTTCATCGTCTCAGGTGCGTCTCTATTGTCGTTAGTCCCACGTTTTTCCTTGAAAGCTTCGAGTTTTTGTATTATAACTGTTTATACATGAGAACGATGATTAGAGGCGAATAGTGGAAAGAAGAGAAAAAAATAACCGAGGAGTTTATACCCCATTTTTGAAATTTTATTCTTTATATATTTTTTGTTTTTTAGTTCAATTGAGAACAGATTCTCGTGAAAACTTATAAAGCTCAAATCGAGGGTTGAAGAGCAAGAGGAGCAGGAAGCTTTTTAGGGTATCTTGTGATTTCGCAACCGAGTTTAATCGACTGAACTGGGCTGCGTTTTGTTCGATTACATCAATCAACAATTTATCTCTTGAACTCCGGCCGGATCTCGGCCCCGTAAACAACGCTGTAAAGTATTTTACGATTCGGGAAAAAAATGAAACAAAAAAATAAAATAAAATAGAATAAAAAATAAGAAAAACCCAATACCAACGAGAATTGGATCGACGAGGGCAAAGGTCTCCTATATACACCTAAATTCTTCGAGAAACACTGATCGCTCGAGTGGTAAATACATTCTGTATATTTTCGGAGGCAGAGCTTTTTTTTTCTTCACTCTTCACTTTTCCTTCTCTCAATTTATTATTAGAGGTTCTTTTTTTCTGTTTTATTTTCACTTTTGGATAGATTTGGAAAATAAACAGAGATGACAAAGAATACACGTTATACAGAGACGAATAATATAATACAAAGAAAATGGGGTATATATATGTTTGTTTTTGGGAGAGTTGAATCGATACATTTCGAGACCCATCGGGAGATAAATTTAATCATTTTATATCTCCCCCCGAAGCGAGAGCTAAAAGTCATTAAAACTGAATCAAATGATACAAAATCGAGGGTAATTGTTATTCGGTTGTTAATGCCGTCGCCGTCTCGCTGTTTTGACTTTTCGAAACTACCCCCAGTACCATTAACTAATTGAAAACGGTGTTACATATTATACACAGACATTATACATACATATACATCGAAAAGTGGATATACCGATTGGCAGATGGACGTCGATTTAACGAACGCGATTGATCGTCGTAAGGCAATCCCGCGAGTTTAGTAATTAATCTGACGTAGTTACCCGCGTCTCAAGTCTCGACCCGCGATGCGAAGGAGGAAGTGGAGGCGGTTTTAGTCAGCGAACCTCTATCCGCGTTAAGAAATTCGTCGGGAATTGAACTCGGCGTTCGAAAACCGTGTTGATTTATTGCCGAATGCTGCAGCTGCAGTAGGGCGAAGTAACGATAAAAACACGTAAACTACCTATATGAGATCGATATTAATCCATAAAACCAGACGCGTGTTGTCCGCGGTAACGCTGCAGCTAACTTGCAACTCTGCAGTAGCAGCAAACTCCGACGCGGTTCCCAAACGTGAAACGGTTCGGTGTATAACTCATATTGGAACTGGGTCAGAATAATATTGAACCCTGAATGATCTAGGGCGGGAAACCGATCGCCAAAATGGAGATTGGACCGAGGTGCTTCACTTAGTGGATGACCTCGGTTGACCGCACGCTTTCGCCCCACCGGGCGCTGTCTATTACCATTAATACGATAGACGCCTACGACGGCCTAGAAGCGGTTCCTAGACGTACGTAGGTACGTCGGTTTGTCGCTATCTGACCATCGGTCACCGCTTAATCGACAGGGGCTAATTGATCTGACGACGTTTGTTGCTGATCGTTAATCAACCCAGAGTTACGAACCCTGGTTCGACGCGATTACAAAGATTACGATTTTCATGAAAAGAAATTGAAAGGAGAAACAATTTTTTTTGGAAGATTGCTATTCTGAATTCTTGACATTGACAATTCCGTTTCAAGTATTATTTAGTTGTTTTCAATCAAGACTAGGCATTTTTAATCAAAAAGCGTCGAGGTTATTTGCATTTGGTAAGTTTCGGTCGTCGTCGCGACTGTGTAACAGCTTTTCGGACAAATATTAGTTCCTAGACTCACGGTTCGGTTAATATTCGACAAATTGTTGAGCGTAGTTTACGCCTTGGTGTATATGTAGTGTAGTATAGTATAACCTGGGTGAATACAAACAGTGTAAAGGTTCGATTACCAGCCGCGGGGAAGTCTGATACACCGAGCTGGTAGGAATTCGCGTCAGACTATATCGAGCCATTACTACTGCCACAGCGTTCCGTTACACTCGAACGGAAGCGGATCCAAACTAATCTTGAAACTTGGTAAATTGCGTTATTGAACTTTCTCGTATCCTCTAGCCCACGAACGAACGAACGATGCCATCTTTTAGTAAAATATCAGCCACCGCGTTCGGGAATAAATTTTCATTCCCTGCAGTGCAGACGCAAAAAATTCACCCCTGCTGCACACGTTCAATTTCTTAAAAAGATAATAACTCAAAAAACAAAAAAAAAATCTTCTACCCGATCCCCGTATTTCAAACGTTATAATTTTCCGATCAAATCTCTAGAATTTTATCTCCGAAAAACTCAACCAATTTTCTCTCACCTCATTATATCCGCGATCTCGGGCTGACCAGCCACGGCTTTACTACTTAAATCCAAAGTGCCTGACAAATTCTGTCTAGGAAAAAAGACAATCGATTTAAGTTTGATAAAATTTAGGTAAAATTGTTTTTTTTTTCCCTGCAGTTTGAATTGTGGACGAAAATCATAAGTGAGATAATTTATTTATACTGTTTTTAGTTTTCTTATATCGCAGCTGTTATATCACCTTGCCGTCTGACTTCGCGGAGTTTTTACTACTTAAATTATGGCTCCGGCGAACCAGAGCTGTTATACTACCTGCCTACCTCTCCGTCGAATATCTATGCCTGGGCGTTCATAGACCTGTAAACTCCAATCATTGAACCTTCTTGAATCCTGGATCGTGAGTGGTGCTATACATTTTTGTAAAAACCTGCCACGTTCGACTATAAATTCTGGAATGCCTGCAGCCCGTTGTATGTATAAAAAAAGAAGGAAAAACGAGAAAAAAAAACAGAAAGAGAGGGGAAAAAAACTCCCGTCTCACATCATCTTCTTTTTTCAAATTTAAATCGAAAATAAGATAGGTTATCCCGGTGCGCTTTTTCTCCGAACACCGATATCATCCCTTATGAATGTATTTCGAAACTTTACGCGAGTTACTATAACAGGGGTAAGAAAAAAAATTATAGCAATTATTAGGGTCTTTTTTTCTTCAATAGTCAGCGGTTTCTGTATCAAAGAATTACAGAAACTATACTTGTAATAGATCAAAAGCCAAAAGTATATATCTCGGAGTCTAAGGCTTGAAGTGAATCGAATCGTATCTTTGTAGATACAGAAAGAGGAATAGTATAGCTATATACGTATAGTATAAAGCTGTATCGAAGATGGAATAAAAGTTTCTGGTAAACGGGGTATATATATACCTAGGATATATATGTATATATATATTAGCGTGAAACTCCGGCACCTGGCATTAATTTTCGTCCAAATCCCGTATCTCTCTTACACTCGACCGGGAGCCAATCCTGACTAATTTATTCCAATAGTTAGTTCAACCGGATTCGCGTTTCGCCTAGCGTACGCGATTTGCACCGATGCCCGTTTCGCTGATCCACTATAGCGCGGAGTAGGTACACGATAGTTTAATTTCGGTAATTTGGAAACAACGAGTACGCCGGTACAGGATCCGTTGATTGCTAACATAATAAAAGAAAAAATTCTTCTTTTTTTTCACAGACAAAATCTCTCTCTCTCTCTCTCTCTCTTTCTCTGACCCTCTCTTTTTCTCTAAAGGATGACATATCATCCGACAAATATTGAGCGAGGTTTACGGCGGCTGTTATGGTTACCCGCGTGACTCTGAAGCAGGCCGTCGTAAAACCCTACGGGCATTAGTTATTCTAGCATCATCAAAGATGCAAAAGTAGCCATTGTTTCCTTTCTATGCAAAAAGGGAACGGTGCACACACAACCGACAGTGCTATAGATATATAACGAGTGAAGCTCATACAACCGGCGCACTTATGCATGGGTTAAATCTTTTATTTCACTACAATTACTGCACTGCAGTTTCAGTATTTGAAATTCAAAACTCGAGGTTCAAAGACCCCGATTTTAAGAGAAGTAGATTTTACTGGACTATACTGCAGTTTTGTGGGAATTTATGCAGAGGCTTTCTCACTTTGCTTGAGCTAAAAAGCGCTCCTTTTATTTTTCGACAAGATAAAAATCGACAAGGTGCAGGAAATATCGTTTGAAACTATCCAAACGTTTCCACCCTCGGTTAGTTTTTCTTTGTCAAAAGGCATACCTTCTTTATTTTAAAGATTTACAGGTCATGATCAAAGCTCCGTACTTAGGTCCTGATCGAAAGCTTAGCCGCGGACAAGAAGCGAAATCGTCTGAAGTACCAGGTACGTAAGGTAGGGAAAAAAGAAACTTTGACCACTCGGGAGTGGAGAGAGACAAAAAAACGAACGAAGAGAGAGGAGAAAGGATGAAGTAAGAGTCAAACGAGGCCGTACCGCCTTCAACCCCCGCCTACCCCCAATCCAATGTAACTCTATCGAATTCCAGGCATGATTAAATTAAGCAGAGGGTTAGTTTGGTCGGTCCGGATCACCCCGAACACAAACTTACGACGTCACCTATCGACCCTGCTCCCTTCGAAGGACGCCTAATAGCTGGGACAAACCAAAAACTTTTTTCGCTGTCCAAAATCTCATCCCCAGCTTCCCCGATTCGTTCCCTCCTCTTCAATCACCGTGTATAGAAATCTCTGGGAATTTATTTACCGATTTATCTATGTAAACTTTTTACAAATTTCTATATGTATACGTGTTAAATTTTTTTATTTTTTTAGATACTCGGATGTAAGTACTGAAAAAAAAAAAAAAAAAACGAGCTTCTCTATTTTTCCCTTCCTCATCGCCTGTCCTCCTCTCCGGGTTTCGTCAACGTTGGGTCGCGTGGCCGGGGTTCGTCGGTTCTAAAACTAGCCTTTCCACCCTCGGGGCAAAATCCCTCCCTAAATCCGGGTGCCCTAGCGAGTTCTGAAATCTAATTTCGTACAGGCTAAATAATCTAATAGTGGATATGCCCCCTCGGTCCTCCTCTATGCACCTATTCCGCAAGCTGTTCAGGAAGCTCAGTGTTTTAGACTCTCGACTGACTCAACGAGTTTGCTTAAGAATTTGCCCAGCAGTAACCATGGGCTATGGTATAAAATTATAAGATCTCAGGACTACATTCTCGTTTGCCCGTGGGTCTCCATCACGGATTTTAGCTAAACTTTGAAACAAAAAAAAAAAAAAAAAGAAATTATTAGCGAACAGAAAAAGCTAAGAAGGACAGTGCACCAGCTGCGGCATATTATAGTTTCTAGAAAAGTTTAAAGACGTATATATAAGCGCCTTTTACCCGAGGCTTGAAAGTTATTATGCACAGCCTAGCGTATGAGTCGGTTTTTTTTTTTCTAAATAGTAAATATAAAATGAGTGGAAAGCGCGTTGCGGTTATGAAATATTTTCAGGACAAGAGATGAAAAAAGGGATTTTTTTTTTTTTGGTTTTTGTATTCCTGCAGGACTGCGCCTCGCCGCTACCGCCACGGGGGATTTTGGATTATTGAATTATCGATCTATATATTTATATATATATATGACATTCAAAGCCTGCAAAGCTGCTGACAACTTTTTATTATTTACATTGGGAATCACAAGCCGTTCGGACTTTTGGGCTTTTATGTAATATGACATTCAACGGTTGTACATACATACAGGTATAATACCTATATACAGCACTCCGATTATATGATAAAATTTTAAATACCGAAGGAAAAATAAATTGAAAAAAAAAGAAGAACAAATATGAAAATTATCTTTGCGGAATGAAAAATTTTGAAAAGAAAGAAAAAAAAAAAACCTTCTACTTTAAATACCATCTGCTCTAAATCCACGAACCAGATAAAACGGAAGCTCAGTCTCTCTCCACCGTCCTTCGACTTCAACTCCGAAAAAAAGACACCGTATCATCTCGCTGCTGCAGCTACTATATACTGCAGTACTGATGCTGCTGCTGCTGTTGTTACTATCCTCGAGACTATGATGGCCAGAACCGTCTTCTTTCAGGAACCAGTGTGGCTTGCATAATCGTGACTTCGTTAACTTTCTGCTCACTTTTCAACGAATAAAACAAAATTTCCTCGCAATTTATATATTTTCCGTAAAATATAGAAAACAGACACAAAAAAGAAACACACCCATGTACAGCGTAACATTTGTGTCAGATAAAATAAATCGGTTCCTCAATTCTCTCTAAAATATGAAACGAAGAGTAAAGAAAATTTTTAGATCTGGAAATCTGAACCCAAATCGTAACAACTTTTAGTATATGTATAATATGATTGAAAATAATAATAATAATAATAATAATAATAATAATTGATGTTATCTGTCAGTTCGAAATGATTTTTTTTTTTTTTTTTAGTATATAAGTATAGTCAAATTTCCCATCGTCGTATAGACGTTATTGCTGCGACAGCGCCCTTGTTAACGAAATATGTCCAGACGAGTGGGTAGAGTGAAAAAATGAAAAAATGAAAAGATAAAAATAAAATAACAAGGACCATTTTTTACAATAATTGTCAGGACCGTTGTCGACCACCATTCACCAACCACACCCCCCGGTCTAACACCCGGAAGAAAGATTAATAGACATCGAAAATATGTCACTCGCAACCCCTGCAGCGGCAGTCGTGAAGGAGAAGAAAAAAAAAATCCCCTATAGGACTACGCGGGTTGGTTTTACCACGATCTGTATACCGGACTCGTTTCAAACTTTGGATATATACCTTATGTATAGGTATGCACATATAGATATACGTACATACACTAGTCTTAAGTACGCCTATAATTTAAGCTGTATACACGTATTGGGCGGTGGAAATACATCGCTTTGGTAAATCCGACGATGTCGAGTATCTTTTTTCGGTAAATGTATAGAGAAAAAATTGGGGCAATTTGATGGCCACCCTTACAAAGAAATACTAACACTACAAACTTCCCTACGTCATTTTTCTCCTATATTTAGGATTGGAAAAAGATATATGTCATATTACGCTTCAAAAATTTAATCAACCTGGGTAAAATGGTTCTCCCGCAAAGTCGATAAGAAATTTGATAATGAATCTATTGAATTTAATGCATAATATATATATATATATATTTTTTTTTGTTCGATTTTCGAGTCGGGCATTACTTTCTCTTATAGGTATGCAATACATATGCTATATACCCTAAAATTTCAATCGTCACCGAATATCAGATATTTTCAATCGATTTCTGTCTCATTCTCCAGTTTTCTTTATTTTTTTTTCCACCCCTGTACGGTTCCAAATTTTTATTCGTCTGTTTTTCGATTCTATCTGTAGGTGCAAAGAAGAAGAATGATTAAAAGGAAGAAAAAAAAAACAGGAATGATAAAACAGAACTGTACAGTGTGATATGAATAAACCAATAAAACGATAAATATTATTTTTACGTAGGTAGATAGGGGAGGGAATGGGTTATACCCTATTGATTCATCGACTCGATATGAGTTGAGGGTTTTTGAAGTATAAAAACGCAGAAGAAAAAGGGAAAAAATATATTAAAAAAAAAAAATACGAAAATCTCAGCTGTCCTAATACAATTATATTTGATGGATGATGGGAGCATGTATCAGCTTCCTTAGAGGGCGCATTCCAATTTCAAACGTCTCGAAAAACAAATGGGCTTTCTGCAAGCCTCGGCTATATCAGCTATACCAACCCACCATGGTAAATACAGGGTGTTTCTAAAGTCGATATCTTAACAAACGTACAGCACACAATACACACACAGAAAGTACATTCATCAAGTTATCATTTTCACTTTCGTTCCCTAGCTCTGCACGATAATCAGCCGCCAAAGAGATTACAGGACACAATGATTCGCCCACGCAACTCCTGGGCGGTTGTTGCAGTGATATTACACCGAGTTGAACTTATGTTTCTTATTTTAGTCTGAAACTAAGCTCTGTATACCTAAAGGCACTAGATTGAACGCATTTCTTCCACTTATTGTAGCGCGGTAAATAGGTATAGCGTTTTTGGAATGAAAAATTATTATCTTTTGTGATAAGAATTTTTTTTTTTCCCCAAAACAAAATTTGTATATTACACGTACAATATATGGATAAATAGGGATATGTATATTCACGGTTTATGTACATATATGTATGTATACATATACATATATACCTACTCGTGGATAAACCGACTGAAAATATTTCCTAGAGCTCTTATAACACTTTCGAATGAATAATGCATCCGGTTTTTCCGAGGAAAAAATTACGAATGTAAATCTGTATTATAATAGGCGAATTTATAGTGACCCGCGGTGATAATGACGGAGAAGTTCTTTTTTTTTTTTTCTTGTACCTATACTGGCGGAAAATGTGGAGAAAGAAAAAAGAGGCAGAAAGAGGCAACTTTATATAAAACATTTCAAATGAAATATTATGAAATATGAAGAGTCTCGCTCCTCCGTTTCATTAGACCCCCCCCCTAAATTACATAAAACTTCGTTTCGTTTTATGCAGTCTGAGTTATACCGTCGACTTTACAGTGTTGAATTTCACCCCTTATATTTTCGTCTGTATATATGGGATACACGTGTAAATCAGGGTTGGCACTGTGTTTAAATGCGATATTTACATCGTATAAGCGGGCCATGCTTTTTTTATACACGGTATAAAGATTTTTGGAAACTATGAAAGATCCACAATGATTTATATAAGAAGTTGACCTTTCTTAGACCACCGTTCCTGTTATATATGTTATATACTTTAAGTATTTTTCATATGTTTCCAAAAATCGCGATTTTGGTTCACTTTCAAACGGAGAAAAGCTCAAGTTTTTCTTCTACCTTCAAAATATCTTCGACTGAGTTTTATAATTTTTTCTATTTTGTGCTTTGTCTTTTCGATGCCCATAATAATTCCGATCGATATCTTATGGTTATATCCGTACATACATGCGTATATTTATACCCAAATGTGAACTATGCGAGAAGGGAACGAACTTGTAAGCTCATCGAGCTAATTGCCTTTAGCTCATTTCCCCGGTGCTAGGCTAGTTTCCAGTTAATTTCTCACCGATGAGAACCACTTTGAACGCGCATCTATTCCCGTCCAACTTATAAGCAAGGACACGTACCTACAGCTACCTATATCTACCTTTCCACCTACTCCTCGTACCCCGAAGCTTTAGACAAACTTTAGATTTCACCTCGGTGGTTCCACGGACGGTTCGTTGGTTCGTCGCTACGAAACAGACCAGTACCTACGTACCTACGGTCTACCTACCCACCTTTCAACCCACCAGAAACTCTAGGAAAAGCCTCAGAAATGTGGTTGCAGACGGTCTTAAGTTATGCCCTAAGTAACGTCTGACAGTAACCCAGACCCCAGGGTTCAGATACGCGTATAGACATAGGTACAGGTAGGTATATTATACCTTGGAAATAAAACTAAATTCATGTAACATTTAAAGAACCGATGTATTCTCGGGAGTTGCACGATTTAAATTCCAAAAAAAAAATTTTACCTTCGATATATATACGATATGTGTTTGTAGGTATGGGTATATACACGTCAGTTTCCAATTCCCTGCAAAGCTCTCTGCGATAATAGGAGAAAAAAATAAAATAAAAATCGTTGGTTTTCCTCAACAGAAAATATACATTATTAGAGAGGATGTATAGATTCGTTGAATTTATTTACCTTCAATTCCGGATCACGGAGTTTAGAGAAAATCTTGTTATTTTTATTTCATGTTCTTCATATATAGGTATATGTATATTCATATACATACAGCTCTGGCGCGTAAAATTACGTGAAATTCATTTCGTTCATTTTTATCCCCATTTTTTTTCTCTCTCTCTCTCTTTTTTTTTTCTCTTTTTGTTTTTGTGTAAACTGAGTTTTTCGCGCGTCTCGCGTGTTTTACGTGGTGAAATGCCACGGAGTTACCTGTATGTACAATACGAACGAACGAATTCTACCTATACCTATACCCACCTACCTACCTACCATCGAAACGCTCCCGGGTAGGATATTTTATTATTCAACGGTTTTCCCAGACTGCAATTTCGTACGAAGATACCCTATATATACGGCTATGTTACGTGTGCAAAAGAGAGAAAGTTGCCTGCAGATAAAGAGAGTAAAAAACAAAAAAAAAAAAAAAAAAAACAGGGAAAGGGAAAATAGGGTGGGTTCTGGGTTCTGGGTTGTGGCTCGCAGGGCTAACGGTGGAAAGCTCATAGGATCGGAGCGAGAGAGTATATCATTGGAAAGCAATAACAATTGGTTGTACCGGATCCGGAAGCGGACATGACGTCAACAGGCGCGCAATTTGCCTCGCTACACGAAATTGGTTCGCTGCACTCTCTTTCCCTCTCTCTTTACATGTACAGCTACCACCTATACATACGTCTTTCTCTTTCTCCCTCTCTCTCTCTCTTTCTATTTTGGTGGTCTCTCGTCAACCGGTTCACCGTGGTTCCAGCCCCATCTACTAAACCGCACCCTTTACTCAGTATATGGTATATGTATGTATGGGTATGTTCGTTTCCGATGAAATCCCATACGACCCTGCGACCAACCAACCGACCGACCGATTCACCTTCCGAGGGACATCACAATGCCAAATGGAATCGAAGCCCTGGCTATGATAGAAGGCAAAGCGTATTTCACCGCTCCCCGCCTCATTCCCTTTCCAAAATTACAAGGGAAAATCCAATTTTTCCTTTCTGTTTTTTTACTAAACATTTTTTCAAGGTTCAAATTTATTTGGGGCTGGTATAGAAGTTTAAAAAAAAAAAAGAAAATTGAAAATAAAAAATTTATCAGAAACGAAATGAACAATTTTGTTTGTGCGGCCTTTTTAATCAGGGCGATACGATAATTGGATTGGCTAAAATTAATGGCGTTGAAGAATTTGAATACCTGTATAATATAGAGTAGATTTTTTTTTTTTTTTTTGTTTTTTACCTCCTTCCTTTCCTCCTTTCTTTCCTTATTCCTTTATTTCTACGTCGTTATTATTCTTTCTTCAATTTCTTTCTCGGTTATATCGAGTGCAGCCCATCCACCTATAGGTTATATGTACAATATATCGACCGTTGCGAACTCTTAACTAGAATTCGAACTTGTTAGAGGTTCGAGATTCGGTGCATAGAACTGTTATTTTTAGACTATAGGTATATAAGAAAACCCGGTTTCCTCTACTATTCTATACATAAGCTCGTATTTCGAAATAGGAGGAGGATTTCGGGCTCGACGACACGGGTCACGGACCAGGAATTCAGACCCGAAACTAAAATGATAATGCTTCATTCTATGGGGGGTGGTGCTTTCAACAATTTATCAAGACATACCGTATACGATTCAACAGTTTTATTTCTCTATTTTAATTTTTCAACCTCGGTTTTTGTCCCGTTCGAAATAGAACCTATAATAGACTCTCGCTGTATGCGCGGCTGCAGGATTTTAAAATTGTACAAAATCGTTTTTTCTATCATTATTTCATTCCCCGTATAAAGTTGCCGTTAGCACACGCTTCATCAACACATCTACGGCTCTCTACCCCCTTTTTTTTATTTATCATCGTCGTTTCTCACTGCATTGAAATTTTTTTGTTTTTTTTTTGTTTATATGATTCGATCATGGTGTCCCAAAAATTGGTTAAGGGCACGAGTACAGCTTGGTTTGGGAAATTTTGAGTACTCCAAAATTTATTTATTTGTTAACCAAAACTCATTTCACATCGAAAAAAAATTTTCTTCGAAAAACTTTGTCGTAAGGTTTCAGGCACATCGTTGGGCCGATTCAATCTCTCAAGGTCTTGCTTTCTTCAGACAGCAATTCGACATCTTATGAACGTAGGGATCGGTAAAAAAAAATTCATGTGAAAAGTTACGGTCAATTATCCAAAATTTCCAATATTTGGGCTACTAATTTGTAAATAACTTGGCCAACACGAAATTGTAGAAAGATTCCCTCGTTCACATAATGAGGATTTCTTTTCTGAACAAAATGAACCCTCAACGACCTTAATCGGAACAACGATGTGCCTAAAACCTTACAACAACGGTTTTCAAAGAAAATTTTTCATTTGATGTGAAATAAACTTTGGCTGAGAAATAAATGCATTTTGGAGTACTCCGAATTTCCAAAACCAACTGTACTGGTTCCCTTAAAAGCTCGTATTTCTCTTTTCTTTCTCCTTCTCTCTTTCTATTTTTCTCTGTATTTATCGGTGTCTCTGTCTCTGTTCGAAAAAATTACGCAATCCGTGTTCTCGTTTTATCATTTTTTATTCTTTATATTCTGGACTCTGAAAATAGTTGCGCGGCGCCGTCCGGCCCGGCCCGTCCGCTTCCGTAATTCTCGACACTCGCCGGAGTCAATATCTGTATCACTCCGTTAGAGATATTATGTTCGAATTTTCTTTTTTTCAAATATCTATATCTACCTAGAAAATAGTGCAGATATACGTGTCCAAGAATCTGTTTTTTTATTTTTTATTACCCGAACTATACCGAATTCGAATTCTATCCCAGAGATAAAATTTTTCGGAACAAGACGTGAAATTCTTGTGCAAAAATATATACGGATCAACGATTTTTTGTTTTTTATTTGTCTTCGTTATTTTTTCAGATCACTCGCAATTTCGAAATTGGCAAATTTCAAAGTTTCAGATTTATTTATATACCTATGTGCTATACCTGAGTATTTTTAATTCATATTGTTTTATCAGACCGTGAATTTCCATCGTGTATTTCCCATAGGTACGTTACAGGTATATATAATGTATAGAATATAATGAATTCATGAGCTTTGATCAATTTTCTCAACCGCGATTTAAGCCGATTAAAATTTCCGTAAAAGCCGTAAATGAACCCCTCGGTTGATTGTCTTAAAATTATCCATAACTCGTCGAAGTTGTAGATCGTAAAGATTAAATTATACGCAAGCCTCTGCAGGGATCTCTTCAGCAGAAAAAAAAGAAAAGAAAAGAAGAACAGAAAATATGATTACATGTTTATTACAAAATAAGAAACAGCATTATAGGTATATGAAAACGAAAATTTTACAGTTCGTAAAAACGAGAATAATAAGAAAATATTTACTCAACCTCAACAAACGATGTAAAATATATTTCATATATTATTCCACGAAAATTTATTCCAAGACTCGATCGGAAGACTCATCGAAATTATAATTTTTTTTCGGGAGTAAGGAATTCTTTTTTTTTTTTCTACACTCAAAAGTATCAGCTATATAATATTTTACAACGAAATGTATGTATGTACATAGGTATACAGGGATAGGTATAATATTGTATGTATACCTATGTATAGAGGATTGGCTTTGGACCGTCAGGTCGTAATTATGAAAAAAATTTTACCCTGAACGAGATTATATAATATATGACGAAACGTCAATCTTCTTGTAAATCCCAATCTCTATACTTGAAAAATAATATACATATATATTCTAGAGAGAAGAGAGAAAATGATTTAAAAAAAAAGCCAGAAAAAATATAAAATATGTTGAGAAAAAAAAATAAATAAAAAATTGGTAGCTAACTCATCGAGTGACGTCAAAGAGGGAGAGACAGGGAGCGTTGCGTGTATACATATATAGGTATATAGTACACATTAGTGTTTGAAGAAAAAAAAAACGAAAAAAAAAGTTTATTATTTTCTTTCACCCTCACCCCTCGAATCTGTGTTTTTTTTTCCTTTTTTTATTTCTAGTCGAAGATTGAACATCAGAAAAAAAAAAAAAAAAAGTATCGGTTTCTCATTTATATATAACACGTGAAACAAGAGATTGGTTTTTTTTCTGTCTCTTTTTCGATATAACAAAAAAAAAAATCGAAGTAGACAGCTAAATCGATGAGTCTCTGTAGAGACACTTGAAAAAAAAAAAAAAAAAGTACAAATTTTCTTGTGTATCTAAAATTTTGTAAGATTCACACAATATCACACGAACACGTGCAAGTATTGTATTTTAAATATGAAATTGTATTTTTGAAGTAAAACGATCATCCCCCGTACCGGAGGGTGTTTTTTTTTTTTTTTTCCTCCATTTTCATTTTTTTTTTCTTTCAGTTTCTTATTTTTATAAAAAATAAAAAAAAAATCTACCAAAGGGAATGTTTTTCGAGAAAGATATTTTATTAGAATTGTTCGAGGACTTGGCAGTACGAAAAGTCTGAGCCAATCAGTGTCTACGCGAGCTTTCCCTGCACGGAGGCGAAGGATATAGCAATAACGCAATAAGAGATGATTTTATTTCTCTGCTTCATATAGCCTCTAGGTATACATATACCTAAACCCTATACCTATACATATCTCTTCTCTCTTTTCCTTCTCGTTCTCACCCAGTAGCAGCAACTCCCTCGGCTTCCTAATTTTATTTTGTGAATAGAACATTTCTGCTTCGCAAAATTTTCTCACCCTTCTCCACGCCACCCCCTCAACCCCTCGTAAGTATAACAGCTGTATACATATTGTCGAACAATATATGAAAGCTTTTTTTTTTTGAATTTGGAATACCTATCTGCAAGATCGAAGTAATCGAAATTTTAACTATACTATCAAAAAACTGAAATTCTGTCCACCAAAAAAAAAAAAAAAAAAAAAAAATTTATGCAGGCGTGATAATGTGGCAGAATATTATTTTGTACGACACTGGAGTCACATATACTCGCCCCGAGCTGTCCAATATTGGGAATTTAATAATACGCCCCTAATTCGAAGTCAAGCTATTGAGTCTGGTGACCAATTTATCAATTCATCTCTCGAAATTTATGGCTGTTCAATATGCGAGAGGGGTGACTGAATTTTAACGTGTATCCAAGCGAGGGTTGTTATACGCCCGTATGATAGATCCTTCCGAGGCTTATTTCCGAGTAATTTTTGATTCTTGTTTTCATCGTGCAGGAGTGAAGGAGGAATTTCATCAAAAATCTGTACGGGAGTGGTGTAATAACGTTGAATAATGTTGTCGGCAAAAAACAATGAAGAATAAATGTTTGGAAAGGAAGGAGGGCTGAGTCTCGGCAGTTCTGCATCAGGGGCCGGATATCCTGCTGGCAAATGACGTGGTAAAGGAAAAAAATAAAATAAAACGAAAAAAAAAACGAAAAGAAAAGAAAAATAAAAAATGACAGGCGATAAGGAGCTCTCAATTTTTTGAATTATGAGCCGTAAATAATGGCCCGGCCCACGTGAAAAAAAAAGAAAAAAAAAAAAATTGAATGTCAAACGAATAAATTTGAATAAACAGCCTCGACGACCTAAAGGCACGGCGTCCCCCGCCTCTGAGACACCCTCCTAATCGAATGATATTCAAATTTAAATGCCCCGCGCAATAAAGTGTTTAAAATTTTTTAAATTGTATTTGAATTTCAAAGTGCCGAGACGCGCACTTATTTTATGGCCCTAAGGAAGAGTCAGGACTTTACACCGGGTCGAGCCATTAATTGAAAGCTTGAATATTCGGAAACTCAAAAATGAAAAATTGAAAATTGGAAATTGAAAATTCTTTTAACCCGGAGTGAGTCTGAAGAAATAATAAAATAAGAGAAAAGAGAAAGAATTAATCGCGTATATATGTATACGTATATATACCTGTGTATATATTACATATATAGGCGAAGAATTTTCCGGGCCATCTCACGGATCAAAAATCCAGAACTTAATATTCTCGTAGCATATTAAACGAGGGGCTACGTCGCTGAATTTCTCGAGTATAAAAGAGCAAAAGTTGAGAAGGGATGTCAGAGAGAGAGACAGAGAGAGTAGAAAATAAATTACGAAAATATATATAAGGGTAATTAGTTATTATATTTTGAGAAAAACTATAATGTGGTGCAGGGTGAAGCATTATTTTGTATATATATATTTTTTTTTTTAGTATTATTGTATAATTTGGAAGAAATCCCTGTGAAATACTGACGTTGCTTGTAGTACCTAGTTCCCTTTCTCACAAAAATTTGAATTTAATATCACCCGAAAGATGACAAAAGTTTGGAAACTTTCGAGGCACAAAAGTATAAAAGCTGGAATATGGGGGGATGCTGGCCAAGAAGAAGAAGGAGCTGAGATAAATTAAGAAAACGTAATTGAATTACAAAGCAAACTACTCCGAGTTACCCGAGACGCGGATCGCGTTTCGTGCCAAGATTTTATGTTCTTCTAGATAATTCGACCCGGATTTATGGTAGAAAAAAAGAGGAAGAATAAATGCAATCTATCGTTTGATTGAATGAACTTTACGTTAAAGATAAATATAAGTAGGAATACATCCGAGCTTGCGAAATGACGAAAGTAAATTACGAAAAGAAAAAAAAAAAGAGGAAGAAGAAGAAGGAAAAAAAATGAAATGAAATAAAAACTCGAGAAAACATAATTAAATTATCAAACAAACTGCACGAAGTTATAAAAACTTTTGGTTTTTTTTTTTTTTTTTTTTTCTGTTTCCCCCCCGGGTAAAATTTATCCCGTAGCTACGAGTTCATTTTCATTAACCGTATTTCCAGTCAGGATTCTCCGTACTTCCGGGTGATTTAATTCAAATTTTCGTTTCACTGCTGCGCTGCGCTATCAAGAGACTCGGTAGAGTCTCGCGCGAATATACCTATACCGAGTCGAGGAAATTAAACTAATAAATGATGCAGATTGAAACAGAGCTTCGTACATAGGTACATACATACATAAAACTTTCGTTTTCTACTTCAAATGTGAGAAAAAAAAAAAAAAAAACAGATTTTTTCCCCTCTTCCTTAGCTGCAGCCCTGTCTCTCGTTCACAATTGCAATCGGAAACGGCGCAGGGGTTTCCTGTTAACATCGCATTACCGCGCCACAGCTTCTTCTGCTATCCTCTCAACACTTTTACTCGAAAACCACAAAACCTGCTCGGCTCTGCCAGCCTGCAGCCGACTACCTTAACAGCGGCTCGTAGTTCCGGGTAATAACCACCGAATAAAAAAGGGACCAAGCAATATGGCGGTGGCTAAGCCACCCTTCGCTCTCGCCTTGATTAAGCCAAAAATGTTGGCCCGTAAACTTGGCTAAAAGTCGTCGGTAGCCAAAGACAAGGGGAGCGCGGTGAGATTGAAATACCAAAAGATTTTACCCGAAGAATATATACCTGTATATATACATACCTATGTACTACGTAAGAATGCGAATTACACAACGTAGAATCCACAAAATGCCTTAAAATAACTCCCTTCCCATCCTCACCTGTCCGTTTCCCGTTTACTTCCTACTTCGTTCATTTTTCAATTTTTCAATGACAAGAAGCTGGAAAAATTAGTATTTTTTACTGATTTTCACCAATAAGATATATTCTTCGCGATCAGATTAGTTTTTTTGAAATATCGAACCGTTGAATTGTTAGAATTAACAAGAAATGGATAGTTTTTTTTTTTTCGTATTTTTTGCGAGAAATATACGAGGAAGAGAAAAATGTTGATATATTTGACTGAAGTAGGAAAAATCCCCTGCCGAGATATCCATTCGACGTTACTTTTTGGGTCGAGCAATCGAACCCGGCCCTAGCCTGGTACGAAACGAGTAGACGACGACCAGAGCACGAAGCTTCGAGAGAATCAAGTACCAAAGCGTGACAACGATTTCATACATTTTCTGTTCCCATATAGATATGGTGTAGGTAAGTACGTACGTATTTCTGTAGATATGTACAAATACATACATGACTACACAACAGTTGTCGCCGAAATCGTGCAGCGTGACTCGGAAATATCCTAGAGTTTCGTGACACAATGTCAACGGTTGTACCCCGTGTACCTTGAAAGCACAGGCTACACGTATATGACGTGGGATATATTTTACGATGTACAATTCTGAAATGAGGGATATAAAGTATATCTTTAAATATAGAATCGTGCCCCGCTGCCACCCCCCCTCAAACCCCTGCAGTAGACAGAGGGTAGCGAATTTTATAGCATAACAAAAAAAGAAAAAAAAAAAAAAAACTAACGTTTTGCAAATATATAATATACGATAAAATTTATCTCTGCGTGATTTTAAACGTCTATAAATATAACGTTAACCTTCGTTTATTACACGTAATCATTCGTTATTCATTTTTCTTCTTCGCTGGGGTTAAATCATCCCTTGAAAATAATTTCTTCTTTTTTTTCTTCAACTGATTACGTTGATTCTAAGTCACATTTTGAAATTATTACAGATTTTATACAGAGTTTGTTTGGTTGACAAATAAATGCATTTTGGAGTACTCTGAATTTCCAAAACCAAGCTGTATTGGTTATTCCCTTAAACGTTCGGATAATTCTCCATATTCTTGTCGAAAAATGAAAAGCTGAGAAAATCAAAAAACTAAAAGATCCGCATGACCGAAGCGGAGATATTCCATCAAGCCACGGTGGATCATTTCGTTGTGGAATTCTGTAGTACAGAATGCCGATATGAATTTTGTGGTCCCCGGATCGATACTGTTTCTAATATGTAATAAAATCGTTAAAAGGATCCACGTATACCTCCCTGACCTATTCTTTCCTGCCTTTCCGTTAAACCCCACTAAAAATGACAAAAAGTATGAAAAGAATTTCCAATTTTCTTTTATAAGTATAAGTTTTTTTTTCTTCCGCCTTCACTACTTACCGGTCAGTAATTCAAGCCGGACTTTTGCGCCCGAGGGCCCAGCTGTAACCATAGACTAGCTACATAATATTAGTCGGGGTAAAATTTCAATCAAGATTTCTCTTGTTTCAGAATCCCTGCAGCGAGTATATTTTTCCCTTATATACTGTACTATGTACACCAGGGTTCCTTTCAGGCAGGAAAATCTCGGGTGCAACAGCAAATCGAGTTTCCAACAGTATATACGCTTTGCAATCGCGTCCCTCAGTCGGGTTTCCTTCGTCGATCAGATACGCGGTAGTCGAGTATAAGTTGAAACGGAAATAAATTAATGAACAAATAAATGAGTAAATGAAGAGTGGAAATATGCAAAAACTAAAAGCTCTCTTACACGCTGTGCGCTGTGATATAGACGCGTCGAAAGCTTAAGGAAGAACTACCGGATTTTGCAAGGTTTCGGTAAAAACTGGCCGACAACTGTAGCAGGAAGCTGAACGAAGTGGTGATTGAAGGTATTCGAGTCCGAAAAAAAGAGAAACAAAAATATATATATCGTAACCTGGTCGGTCCCTTCCTCAGCTGTTTTCTCCCTGTCGCACAGCAGGCCATAGAAAAGTTGCGCGCACCATAAACGCAAAACCCTTACCATGTCGTCCAGTCCTTTATGGGACTCTTACGTATCCCACGCGTTGAGACTAGGTTTCTAATAGTCGGTGGAGAAGAAGGAAAAAAGAAATATAAAGAGATACCCAAAAATAAATTCGGGGAAAATAAAAACCGGGACTATCTGTCGCTGATTTTGATGGCAATTAACGATCGGAATGAAAGCTCGTAGAAGACTTCACTTCTGGTTAACGGTTCGCCAGTATATATAGCACATACGTAATGCCTACTTGGCTCGACGTATGTACTACGTGAAGTCAAGTACACTACAGCGTAAGAACTCAATTATATGGTGATTCTTCACGGTTAATTAACCATCAAAGACGGTTAGAGTACTCCAATTATTTTCACCCTAGAATCATTAATTAGTACCATTAGCAGTGCTACCGTTCAATACGTAAGTACCGAGTACGGTAGACCCTTTCGTAGAGTAGGTATACCTATTTGTGTAGATTGAAATGTGTGTTTTTGAACGAGGATTAAAAAAAATCAAGCAAAAATCTGAGATGTTGAATTCCTTTTTTTTGCAGGCAAAATCCTCCGCAACATGTTCCTTATGCGACACACACGATGACATTTTTGGAGGCGATTTTTGACACGATTTTTTAATTTTCAGAACCGTTAAGATTCAGAATATTAAAATTGGGAAAGATCGAAATGCTGACAGGTAAAAACTGGGCAAGTCTAAAACTCCGAAAGTCCAAGAATCCGAAAATTTTTCCTGCGTGAATTTCAAGTTTTGGAGTGTCGGCCTCTCGGATCTTCAATTTTCGGAATTTTGAACCTTCGATGGTTTTGATTTGGAGTTTTTCAAGTCGACTAGACAAACTATCTCGGGAAATACTCTTTCCGAAAACCGTGAATCGGTGATATTAAAATTTGGAATTTTGACCATCAGAACTTAAATCCAACCCTGACTTATGGACAATATGTCGCCGGGTAAAAGTGACTATAGACAGATAGACCACAGTTCGCGCTATCATCTCCTATACTCTGTCTCTTGGGAACCGAGTTTCTCACTTTACCTCACCAACGACAGTATTGATTAAGTATTATCTCTTGCCCATAACGCTGCTTGCAACTTATGCTTACGTAACTTTGACGATCTAATAGGTTCGAAGGTTCGTTGCAATATGAAAAAAATTATTCAAGTAATTCCAATACACTATGTAGAAAAAAAATAATCCAAAAACTTATAACAACTCGGACCATACTTTAGATCAAATTACGTAAAAATCGATCAAGTTTTCAGATTTTTGAGTGAGGATTAAAAGTGTTTCTAAATATTCTTTCATCGCTGGTTCGACTTTTGGACTGATTTTTTGAAATCCAATAAGACGACTATAGTACCGAAAAATAAAATAAAATAAGATATGCGTGATTTTTGGAGAAGGCTAATCCAAACATCTATCCATAATGTGTATTTTGGTGTTTCACTAATTGCACCATGGAAGCCATGCCGCGCTGATTGTAATTTGGTAGGGTTTTATTACAGCGTCGACAAAGATGGTAGCGGGATGATCGTTCGTTATCTGAAAGGCTTAACTCCGTTCTTAAACCGAGTGGAATGAAAGGAAAGAGAAAGGGAGAGAGGGTGAAGAGGAAGGGAAAGGGATTGAATGAGTCGTAGATAGCAGCTTGGCAGCAGTGGATTCAGCGCAAATTTCCTTACGTAATCGTTTTCGTTTTCGTTTTAGTTTTTTACTTTACTCTTTTTCCAACCTACCGGCCCTTCACTGGGTTGACGTCATTAAACGAAATGAACAATAAGAGATGACGTAGCCGGTAACACTGACGACATCTGTTACGAGACCGGTATTAAGTCAAGGATCGTTTTGCCCCGTACTATCCAAAACCCTCCTGTGCAGATGTGACCAACGACCGGTATATAACTTCTAGGATTGTTAACCGACGCTCATTATGACAATCAAAATTCTAAAACTTCATAATAAAACAAACAGCCTACGACCCCGAAACGATTAACTCCAATGATCTCTCTCTCTCTCTCTTTGACCCCGAAATAAATTGATCGAAGTTTATAGCCATTTTTTTTTTTTTTTTTAAATTTAGGTAAATACTTTTTGTTTTATATACCGAGAACAGATTCAAGGATTTAAACAATATAAACGAAAAAGAAAAAAGAAAAAATGAAGGGCAGAAGTTTTTCGCGGAGAGTTTCATTTTGAAAGAATGAAAATTCCTGAAGAGATAAAAACCATCCGGTTTTAAATCTCGCATCGCAATCCGGTTACCTACCTACTTCGCTGCCAAAATTCCTCGGATTGTCTGCATAAATTCTTCGCCACCCCCTTCGGAGGATGGGGATAGAGCTAGGAATAAAAGGGGATGAGTAAAAGAGTAAGGAAAAGGCTAAGCGTTTGAGGTGTATAGAGTATACATATCTACACCTGCAGAGGAAAGGTGGCAGTGGTAGTGCGAGAGGAGAAGATGAGAAGAACAAGCTGAGAGAAGAGAAGAGAAGAGAGGGGAAGAGAAGAGAAGAGAAGAGGATGTTCGTCGTCGACTTAGACGAAGGGCAATTTAATCGTGAGATAATTCAAAGTTATCTTAGCAAGAGTTCGCGCGAGTTTCAACTCGAGTTTACTGGTTTGCATAGACGTTGCGATTCGGGGAATATGCCGTCGTTGTTGCCATCAAACTTAGGACCTCCCGACTCCCCAGGCCCGTCGAGGGTGTCGTTAGGAAAGTCGTTAGTCGTTGGGAGCCCGGGAAAATTTAAATTCAAACAGCTTATAGCTATATATAGATACGTACACTACGTACAAACCTACCCCTTAGTATCCACCATCGCATTGCGCCCCTTCGTAATCATAAACAAATGCGACGTTCGCACTCCGCGATAAAAATGATCCGGCAATTAAAGAGGATGTGGCCCCCTGCTGTTTGTACGTATAGTAAGAGGATTTATAAACAATATATATACCCTAAACTACCCCATAATTTTATTTTAACAAATTTTATTATCTCTTATTGGGTTTAGCCGGGGTTATATATGGGGCATTCCGTACCAATTCGACCTCCCCGTGACCCTCGACATCTCAGATCTGGTCCGCGATTTTTTGTATCATTTTTCTGACTCCAAATAGCAACTACAATTTTTTTCAGATTTTTCAAAATAAAGTTGAGCACGTCGTGAATTTTTTAAGTTTTTTTTTCAACACCTGGATGGTCGTGATCGAAAAAAACTGGGTCGTTCAAAAAGCTAAAACTCGGGTTGAAACAAAAGCCCAGATATTTTGAATATTGGGTCAAAAATTTTCACTTCGGACACAGAATTTTTGAGAATTTTTTCAGATTCTTCGATTCGTCAAATTTATTTTAAAAAATCTGAAAAAATTCTAGTTGCCATTTAGAGTCAGAAGAATGATACAAAAAATCGCGGACCAGATCTGAGAGGTCGAGGGTCACGACCAGGTCGAGTTGATATAGAATGCCCCATATACAATTATCTTGAGTTAAATATTTGTTTTAGTTACATTTATCGTTCGATCTTTTATAATAAAGCGCTATGAGTTACGTTTTAATTGCGAGTGAATAATTACCTCGCCCTATACTTCGTACAAGTCGTATAAATCCCTAAGGGAGAATTAATAACTTATTAACAAATCGTTTTCATTTTACGACTTTTATGTATTATATAAAAATCTTTAAACCCGATATGAATAACGATATCACCGAGGAAATTTATCGCTTTGAACAAATAAGTAGCTCCAAAAGAAAGAGAAAAAAAGAAAAAAATCTGTCCTCAATATACGGTTATACCTATAATAGCGAGTTGTTCAAACTGTCCTCGCAGCGGTCGGCTTCACATTATACGACATATCTAACTAGGCTTTTTTATTGTTCGTTCGTCGTTCGGGCGAGACGATTGGAATTTTTATATCCTCACGTTATAAGTTTCTAACTCTAATTTGCTCTCTCTCTCACTTTCTCTATTTCTCTATTTCCTCTTTCTCTATCACGTCACGATACCTATACAACTAGACTTTTTATTATACAACTTTTCCCATAAACAGGACTCGCGATTCTTCCGTTCCCGTTTTTTTGAGCCAATATTTATTATGCTTTTACAACCCTATTTATTCCTTTACATCTATTACAACACACTCGAAAAACTATACTAGACCATCGTATCGCTGTCTCTATATCAAAAGAAAAATTTATAGCCCCTCGATTCAATTATTCATCATATACTTTCGATTTTTTTCTTCTCTCTCTCTTTTTTTGAGCTTGCTAATTATTCATTCATATTTGGCTCAGTTTATTATGTATAATTTTTACCGGACCTGTTTGTTCTTCTTAAAGATAAACATATAGGTGCATATATATAGCTGGGTTACATAAATTAACGTATATAACCTCATCCTGAAATGCCTAAAATATATAACACGAAATTAATTAATATAAAAAATTTTTTGACTCTCGACTCTGTCTCCCAAAAAATATAAGTAAAATAATGAATAATACGTAATATGAATCTACCAATTTCAAGCTTTTTATGCACAATATGGGGTATGCGAAACAAAGAGAGGGAGAGAGAGAGAAAAAAAAAATAGGAACAAATTTTTTTTTTCTATACACCGAGAGTGTAAAAGAGGGATTTTTAGAGAAGGAATATATATACATATAGGTATATTATACCGTATAATTCCTTCGTCAAAGAACCCTTCAAAGCTTCGTCAACTTTACACGTATCGTTACGTATTAACTACGTAACCAACCATTAATAATTTACCTTTATATTACCGCAGACAGGCTTGACGTATCGTACACCTTTGAGTCGATCCAGCCAAGACTGTCTCATGAGGGACATAAATTTAGATATTATACCTTTGAAAGTTCGGGGTTGAACCCAGAACCTGAATAAGAAATTAGAAGGAAAATAAATAAATAATGATGATGATGATGATTTCCAATTTGTTTTTGGCTCAAAAAACGCCTTCTATATCGACGTAGCAATCGCGTTACCACGGACTAAGAGGATCCCATGCTTTTCAGAGCTTCCAGGACACGGTTTTGGGCGAATGGCCCGTGAATAACGAATTATCTGGGATTGTTTAAGGTCGAATCAAGGTCCCAGTATTTTGGGAAAAACCTAGAACCTAGAAACTAGAATCTAAAACCTAGACTGGTAATCCGTCCACGACAAATTGGATCGTTGGTACGCGTATACGGTACTACCATGGCTATTAAATAGGGAAGTTTATCAAGATTTATGGAACTTTCAGGTCTGCAAAAGGTGCGTTAGGTCGCAGGGATAAAAGCACGTAGGTAGGTGTACGTACTTATACATACGTGTTTAAGTATGTATCTTATACACGGTGGTTGCAGTGATTTTTCCCAATTGTTCGTTCACTGCAGAGACGATTTTATGTAGCCATGTAGTAAGAAAATAGGTATATGTATGGTTTGTGTACGAACCCTGTGGTATAAAATAATAAAAACAGGGTAGAGGCCGTGATAAAGAGAAATGGTATATAAAATTATTTTTTTTTTTCCCCCGTTATGGTTTCTTTCCTTGCTTCAAAGTAGGTATACACGTGTACATACATACCTTGTTTATATGTATATGTAGGTGTAGACGTGTACCTACAATTTCACCAATCCACTTACCAAGTTTTGACTCTAAACCAATTCTTACAACATCCAGGGTCTTTGCCGTTAAATTTATAAACGAGATACCAACCCCAACCGGCTCTACTCAGCCCCATACTAAACTGAGATTATAACGGGGTCTATAAGGCGTGTACGTGAAGGTATACAAATTCGACGGAAGTAAGTTTAAAAATTAGGAGAAAAACTAGAATCTCGTAGTCTCGGTTCAACGTGGACTTAATTCATTCAATTTTATACAACAAAGTCAAAATTCTCGACAATGTTTTTGAAGCTTTCCAAAATGTCGTAGCACATTTGACTCTTCATCAGGATCTTCAAACCCTTGTACTGCAGGATAAAATCTTTATGATACGTTCCACGATGTATACCAATAAAATTTCTGAATTCTTAATTCCTTAATTTCCAGAAATTTTCAGCAAACACAAAAATCCCCGCAGACTCACACAGAAGAGAGAAAAAAAAGATGATTAATAACGTCGTTATAACAAGTAACGTAGTTGGGCGCGATGACCATAGAGCGAACAGGGGTCGGTTGCATATTTAAAAGGGTAGGCTATTTTCACGCGTGACCACCGCTCGACGTTTTGGACTTACGGATGGACGGAGGATTGGGACGCCTCGCTACATAAATACAGAGTAGCTCTACCACCCATCAACAATTCATCGCTATTATTTCAGCCAGTACAGCCCTAACGGCCGTGACTACGCAAGGGTGGCCCCCGTGACGTTATACTGTCGCATTGTCACATACACTATAATGTTAAATTCAAACTACATATACGCGCACGTTCGTATGGGGGGGTGTGCATCTCTCAACCCGCTCTAATCTGCATCCCTAACTATACAGTTTATCCCTCACTATTACCACCAATTCCCATGACCGGTATATGTATGTATGTATGTATGTACAATGCAGAAGACTGGGACACAGACATAGTCGAAAGTAGTATAGCTACAGCCGAATTAACTCGATGGTTATTACCAACGATGCTGCTGCACAAGCTGAAGAGGGTACGTTATGGAACAGAAGGGGTTGCTTCTTCGTTTCGTTAGTATAGCTGTATGGATGTTACGGCACATCTAATCCTCGAGGGGATTCGATCCTTTGAATACTTTTTGATTGTGTAATTTAATTGATTGCAAAACGAAATTTCAATCTGGTAGCTATATGTAAAAATACGAATCTTGTCGCGGTCTGGGCAGTGTTTTTTTTTTATAATCAGCAAACATATCGACTCAACGAAATAACCATTTTGATAAGAACGAGAGAAAGAGATGACCGAAAAAAAAGCTGGCATCGAAAATCGAGTCCCAAAATTAGTTACAAGGGTTGAAAAAACTACTCGTAATTTTTTTTTTCGGGGAGAAGAGCTTCTCGGCTTATTTCTAGATTTTGATTGGCTTGAAAATTAGTTTACAGATTGTGGTAAAATTTGAAGAGTGACTATTCTTCGTTAAAATTATAGTGAGCAGATTTTTTCTTTTTTTTTGCTTTATTTTTGGGATTAACTTCTGCGGAGGTAATCGATTTGGACTAAGACGTGTAAGTAATATATAACTTTTGCTTTGCTGGTGAAAAAGTTTAAGAAATAAATACAGAACTGAATCTAGCGGAAGTAGAACTACCAGTCCTGTTTCCGGGGGTTCGGTCGTTGCAGAATGCGGGTTTGCAACTTTTAAAGAAACGCAAAGACACCGAGGCGAAAGGCGGGTCGGGAACTGAAAAGGGAAAAGGGAAACGGTTGAAAAAAAAAACGGAAAAAGGGAAAAGGGAAAAGGGGCGAAAGGTAGGATGGAAATCAGCGAAGCGTGTGGGCAGAAAAAGTCAAGTTATCGAGGCACTTTCTGTAATTTATTTCTTCGCCGTTTCCGCCTTAGATATATGTACTGTTAATGCTACTTTACTTTTACTATATACCCCCTCCCGCACAACCAAAGAAACTCTTTTATTTCGATCTCTGATACGGAGGCGAAAATCTAGCCTCTATAAACTCGTTTCCAACTATAAAGAGACTCGAGACTCGAGACTCAAGACTCGGGTCAACTATCACGTCTACCAAAAAAATAAATTGATCAATAGATCCTAATCTATTACTTATACTTATAGCTCTGCAGTTCTACAATAAAAACGAACCCCGTTTTTCAACGGCTAAATTATAGATATCTCTAATTCTATCGTCCTCACAAGAAACCTATACCCTTCTTAGTAATGTAAATGGAGAAAGAGGAAAAAGTGAATGATAGATTTAACCAAACCTTTCAGGATCAAAGAATTTGTTCTTTTATTTTCAGTTTTTTTTTTTTTTTTTTTTCTCTCTTTTTTACTCTCTTTCAATTTCACTCAAATCGTTCGACCCGAATAAAAATCGAAAATGGTACTACGAAACGAACGAATAAATAAATGAATAGGTAAGTTGTAAATATAAATGAACGAGAGAAAATTGAAAGAACGTTTTCAGCGCACCTATACCTACGTATATGTTTTTTCAAAGTTGAAATTTTTTTTTTTTTGAAAATTTTCAATTGCGAGCCCTGTACAAATTTATACTTTTCTATAAGCTTGTAGTACATACACATACATACATTTATATGGTACGTATATGTATAGGTATATAACCTATTTTCTTTATAAAAGCCGGGATATATAATTGTCGTATATGTATGTTACATACCTACGTTTTTGAGCGGATCGTGAATCGAACTCGAACTAGTCGCTGTACTCCGTGTAAGCATTCATTGAAAGGGATTTTTCTATTTTTTTATTTTCTCAGTTTTTCTTTTTCTTCTGTTTTTTCAGTTATTTCAATTTTTTTTATATTGTTTTTCCTTTTTACTCTTTTCTCTTATTACTATTTTCCCGTTTTTATTTTTAAAGCGATTGAATCCGGGAGGGATATGGCTCCGGATGAATTGGTACTTCTGAGGCATTCAATATCGTCGATAAAACGGAATAGTTGCAGAAGGTTTTCTGAGGGGGTGGTACAGAGTGAAATCGAGCGTCGTGACAATACTATATACAGTTTTTTGTATTTATTTGTTCATTTTTTTCTTCAACTTACCGAATAAGGAAACGTATACAAACAAAAACGAAACGCTGTTATATGCTATAAAAAAAGGGAGGGGGGCATATAATCAACTGCGAAGATGCGCGGGAGGACGTTCGCGTTATTATTTCAAGATAATGTAAAACGGACGGTTCAAATGAATAGCAAAAGCTGCTGATAAAGAGAAACATAAAAAAAGAAGGAGAAAAAAAAGAAGTTGATAATAATTATGATGACTCTAATAGTTGGAAACAATCATACAATTCCAATCCGATGTCGAATTGGTACAATCACTCCACCGGAGACCACGAATGCAATAACGTACGTTATCGATTCTCTACCATCGAATTTGTCATCTTTTTTTTTTTTACTGTTTTTTTTTTTCCTTCAATTTTTAGAATTTTTTTTTGTTCTCTGCTTGCGGCATTCCGTTCCGAATTCGCTCGTTCGTCACTGCAGGGTGAATTCTCGAAAGTATAAAAAGAACGAAGAGAATTAAAGAAGGAATTTTTCTCCTCAAGAAGAAAAAGAAAAGAAAATTAAAGTGGAAAGATAAGAAAAGAAGAAAAGACTGCAGTATCCTTTCCGTGGTGATTAATTTTTATATAATAATTATTTAGATACGAAATCATCCCTCTTTCTCTTTCTATATATTTTCAGAAAATAAAAATAAAATTTCAAAAGCAGTACAGTGTAGTATAGGGCTTGAAAACGCAACTAGTGTCACCGGGAAGAACAGTCGAGAGAAAATTATTCAAATCACACAACAACCTCTCCCCATACAGAACGTAAAAGCTAAACGACGAAAACAACACGAGAATCTCGAAATCATGAGGCAAGTTGAACCAGAAGCTATACACGCGAAGTGTGTATAATATAGATACAAATCTGTCATATTTCCACCACCCCTGGTTCCTTTCTACCCGTATCTATGTATTTATTGCATATGATGAAACGTCAACGGAGTGAGAAAGCGCGAAATGATATAAGGGAGGGAAAAGCAAGAGATAGATAGAGAGAGAAAAGACAGCTTGCATCCCTTCCATATCTGACTCCTGACAGATCACGTGATCCATCAAATTCTGACACACGTCAAAAGCTCGGGTTAATATGCACCAGAGGTACATACATATAGTATGTTAGATACATATAGAGATATGTATGTACAATCTACCCTTGTAAACCTGCCGCATCTACAATGTTTACTAAACGCGAAACCTATAGTCGATATCATCGATACAGAATACAGCTTGTATGTGTACACTGATCGATCAAGCTTGTAAAAAATGATCCTTTTTGCTTTTATGGACAGTTTAAGAGAACCAGTACAGCTTGGTTTTGGAAATTCGGAGTACATACTCCAAAATGCATTCATTTCTCAGCTAACGTTTATTTCACATCAAAAAAAAATTTTCTTTGAAAACCTTTTTCGTAAGGTTTTAGGCACATCGTTGTTTCGATTAAGGTCGTTGAGGGCTCGTTTTGTTCAGAAAAGAAATCCGCATCATGTGAACGAGGGATTTTTTTTACAATTTCGTGTTGGCCAAGTTATTTGCAAATTAGTAGCCTAAATATTGAAAATTTTGGATAATTGACAGTAACTTTTCACATGAATTTTTTTTTACCGATCCCTACGGTCATGAGATGTAGAATTGCTGTCTGAAGAAAGCAAGACCTCGAGAGGTTGACTTGGATCAACGATGTGCCTGAAACTTTACGACAAAGTTTTTCGAAGAAAATTTTTTTCTGATGTGAAATAAACTTTGGTTGACAAATAAACAAATTTTGGAGTACTCCAAATTTCCCAAACCAAGCTGTACTGGTCCCCTTAAAGAACCAAGTATCGTATATATCGTAATACATCGGTCCTGAGATACTCTGTGTACTTGCTGACGAAATCTTTCGATAGTTGTGTTCATAGTTTCTCTCGATATCATAATATCTCCCTTCTATACTATACGTATATATCAAAATTACCAATTCATTTGAAACGATTTAGAATTTTTGGATAAGTTAAAGTTGAGGATATTAAAATTAGAAAAGATCGTAATCATGCGGGCAGCTAAAAACTCGAAAAGTCTAAAACTCCGAAAGTAAAAAAATTCGAAATTTTAACAGTGAGGCACGAATTTCAAGTTTCAGCTTTCCAGAGTTGAGCTTTTAGAATCTCTAATACCCAATCCAAAAAAAAAAAAAAAAATTGTGAATCGATAATACATTGAAATTCGGAACTTCAACCGAGCCCCCATCCACTCCATCCGATTTTGGATTGCACTTTGGCGACTCTATGACATAACAACATGTTTACGAAGTTGTATAACCCTATCGAATATCGGAAGTTACATGAATGTAATTGGTATTAATAAATTTACCCATATGTGTTCGATATGGTATAGGTAAATAATAATAAAAATAACTTAGTTAGAGATTAAGTTTCCCTTCCCCGTGATATCATACACCGCATAGTGATAAAAGTATAGTAGTATACCTAGTACTACATAGTTGAAATAGTGTCATTAATATTAGTCGTTATGGTAGATAGTGGAGGAACTATAAGGAATAAGGTAGGTAGGTAGGTAGCTGGTGGCCAGGAGTATGGAGTATGTAGTAACACTAGAATCCCATAGCCAGTTCGATGTTATGTTCTACCCCATAACTACGAACGAGTTCAGACTAGCTGCACGAGGAAACTTAGATAGGTATTCTACTGCACGGGTTACGAGACGTAGACGATGACGACGTTCCATAACCGCACTACTGCAGCAGTGCACAGCGCACACGTGTATTTTCTTATTTTTAGAAAACTATATACCCTCGACAGAATTAGCTGAAAAGAAAATTAGAAAAATCCCAACGGGTTTAATGGCAGAGTGGCGAGTGGTATGACCGCGCTTCTACATATACCGTATACATTTTTTTTTTAACGGAAATCAACGGTTCTTTTATGCCATTATTTTCCCTTTGCAGACGAAAAAAAAAAGAAAAGTCAAAAATATCGTTACGTAATATCGAAAGGGGTTGAAAATTTCCCCTTTTTTACAATATTGCATAACTCAAATAATATCCTGCAGCTGGAGATTTGTGTCTATCAATTGACAAAACGCGACTTCATGGCACGGCTTCAATTTCAACGGTCTCCGTTTATACGGTGGGAATTGTTTATCGATACGATCAGACTCGCGACTACTCCGGTTAAGGATAATCGCCTCGATTTTCCCAATTCTAAGACAATTTAAAACCATCGAGTAAAATTCTGTCGTTTAACGTGAAAATAAATCGAAAATTACCGGCTAAAATTCGACGATCGTGCGCAGCTTTGATATAAAACGTTTTCGTTACAAAATAATCGACTTTCAGAGATTTACATATGCAGTGCATACACAGAGTATATACCAAATATAACAATGTAGCATTACATACATTTCGGATTATTTAGTAGCAGAAATTTCAAGGCTACAATAGAAGCTTGCAGGGCCAGTAAATCTCAGCGTAGGGATGCTTGGTAAACAATACCTACGGTACTGCAAGCTGCACTTGAATAGCCATTGAAGTCGTTTGTTCAATGGCTTATAGGTATGTATGGTTGTTGTTTTTCGTGTGATGAAAATATACACACAGCTACACAACAAATGCAATCAAAGGTAGAGTTATTTATATAAATCAACGGGATGTTGATTAAGCGACAAAAAGAAAAAAAAAATCGTCTGTACATGGATATATACAAATTAATTAGCCGAATGGATGTTTAATTAAAATATACACCCTGGTTATATCACCGGTAATAAATTTATATGGTAAATATTGATGTAGAATTGAAATTATTGTTTTGTTCTCTCTCGTTTTTTTCATTTCGTTTTTTTTTTTTTCTTATTGGCAAATTGGAGAGAAATAACTGTACAACTGATATATAAACGCGGACTCACACAATTTCGATCTTGGGATATTATCTCTTTTCGGAACGAACGTGGACGATGGAACCGAATGTTTCGGGACGGTGAAATGACCCGAAAACGTAATTAAGGACCTTTCGTAGTATATATTCTCGTATAGCTGGAGTACAGAAAAGATAGGAGGCGAAACTCGTCGGTCTTAAATTAGATAGAAATTTAAATTTAAATTCTAATCCCGCGTATCTAATGCCGGATCAGTTTGACTCCATTTATTCCGTTACTCTATGCTGCACGTAGCCGGGAGGGTCAGGTCAAAATTTTCCGGAAATTATTTCTCTCGTGTATACCGATATATTTTTTGAAATGTGTATAAAAATGCCTGTCGCTCTCGAGGACTCAATGAAACGAGAACAAATCCGGAAAAAAAGACAGTAAATGAAATTAACCTTATTCCTTCGAAAGACTTCGATTGAAATTTGAAAAAAATAATAAAATAAAAATCACCCACTTGCCAACACGTACCGGCTAACTTTTCCATCAAATACTCGAGTTCGAGATCAATCTGAAAGTACAGTGCACTCTTTCGCATGGAGGAAATAAAATAAAAATAAAAAAAGAAAGAAAGGGTAAAAGGGTGAGAGAGTTTAAGAGTAAAAGAGTAAAAGAGAAGCTTGGGACAAAGTAAGAGTAGGTATTGTTACTGCACCCTTGAACTAGATCCCCTAAGAGCTATTCGAGAGAACACTTACGATAGCAGCTAATGCAGTAAATGTAGGAAACAGGAGTAGTAGGTCGTTGGGTATAGGCTGCATTCGAGTAATTGAATTGAAATAAAATCCACTTTAGCACTAACCGAACTCAGTACATATATAAATAAATAAAATAAATGGTTTAATCAAGAAAGTAAATTGAAGAGTATATACGTGTACACTCGGGTGGACGTTAAATACCATCTTGAGGAGTGGAGCCCCACAGTTTATAGACAAAAAAAAATTGGAAATTTCGGAAGAAAAGATCTACTACAGCTGCAAGAAAAGTGCGAGTAAATTGGTGTCAAAAAAAAAAAAGAAAAAAAAAAACAAAAAAAGCCGTACCCGATCACGAGCTAGTCGTAAGATTAGACGAATACTTTTCTCCCCTTTTTTTTTTTTTTTTTTTTTTTTTTGTCCGGGATAGTCGTGAATTGTTACTTTGTGAAAAAAGAAAAGGACGCGTGGTAAGAAAAGAGGGAAAAGATTAAGCCGAATAAAGGGAAAAGAAAAAGAGAGGATCTTCTATATGCAGTGAAAAAAAAGTTGTGATTATATATACCAAAGTAGAACAGGAACGTCGATGGTCAGCCGTATGTCAATCTGATATACCTCGTCCAGAAAAAAAAGAGAAGATATGGGAATAAATAAATGAAAAAAACAAAAAAAACGAAAAAAAAAAATCAAAATCAAAATTAACCGGAGAATAAAAGTACGCTGAAGAGTTTTATATTGTAGAGAACGTTATGTCGCGCGGTAATCTTCCTTCTCGAATCTCTCAACCCCCTGCCAGCGACGCTGCACATCCTCTCGGTATATACATATATATATATATATCTCGTGTCGATAAAACTTTTAATAATTGTTCCTACGCCCACGCTAGTCAGGAGCTTTATCGAGTGTCACTTTTCCCATAAGTTTAACTTTATTCTTCGAGCTTATAAACTGGGTAATTTAGTACCCTACAGCGAGTTGCTGCTGCTGCTGCTGCTGCTGCTGTAGGATATGATCAGACGTTCTCAAATGTACGAAACGTTTGATCCTACGAACTTTGTACGTCGTCACATTAATAACAAAAAAAAAAAAAAAAAAACGAAAAAGAAAATAAGATTCAATTTGTCATTATCTCCGATCTTTTCATAGAAATTTTTTACGACCATCGCTTCTCTCCTTCTTACGATTCTGTTTATTTTATTTTTTTCCTTCCTTTTTTTTTTTTTTTTTTGCTTTTTCGTTTTTTTTTTTTCACCGAAGGAAATGCAGGGCGCCATTTATTTTGGTGCTTGGCCATCGCCCGCGCCTGCACTCGGCTAAGATAATAAGGTTGGAATACTAGAGTTTTCCTAGATAAAGCCTGACGTTAGAGGAGACGTAAAGGAGCTTGAAACGAGGCGCCTGGCTCTTCTAAGTCCTCGAAAAAGGGGGCTAAAAATGACTAAAACTTTTCCTCCTATACCGTTAGCTTCGTGCGGCTATACAAGCTCTTTCTTTATTCATCTCTATCTTTCTCTTTACCCCGCGATACTCTATATCTAGGTAAAACGTTAAGCCGAGAAGTAAAAGAAAAAAAAAAAAAAAAAAAAAAACCTTCGCTGCGTGTTTGTACGAGGGTAAAGAAAAAGATATGCCTGCAAAGGGACAGGGGCAGAGCTTCGAGGTATAACCAACCCTCACAGCTCTTGTATAGACGAGCCAAAAATAATCTTAACTACTTCCATCCTCCTTTCCATAAGTAAAAAAAAAAAAAAAAAAAAAAACGAAAACATAACTAAGCTCGTTTCTATACTCTCTACATACTCCTGCACATACACTGTATACATATACACAAATGTCTCTCGGAGAAGTAATTAAGAAATACACAAGAGGTTCTATTCCCTTTTTCTTTTTTCCCCTCTAACTTTCCGATGGCATGTACACAGTCGCCCTTGACAAACAAATGGCTCTTCTCAAAGTACACGTATATAGGTATATGTAACTCTCGACACACTACCAAAGATTGAAAAATTTAAATCCGTATTTAATTGGTTAGGAGAATATAATGAACTCGTAAAATTGGGTTCTTGATGTATAATTATTATACGATTATACAGGGTGTCCCGGAAGTAAATGTCCAAAATGAAAGGTGGCCTAGAGGAGGTCGAACTGAGTAAATTGGCCCGAAGAACGTGGGGTCTCCGAAGTCGCGTTCGCGAGATATCACAAGTTAAAAAAAAGTATCGCTTTGCGCCGCGCCGCGTCGCGGCGGCGCAAAGCGATACTTTTTTTTAACTTGTGATATCTCGCGAACGCGACTTCGGAGACCCCACGTTCTTCGGGCCAATTTACTCAGTTCGACCTCCTCTAGGCCACCTTTCATTTTGGACATTTACTTCTGGGACACCCTGTATATACGGAAACGGGAAAACAAAAAAAGAACTTTTTAACCTGCGATATCTCGCGAACGCGACTTCGGAGACCCCACGTTCTTCGGGCCAATTTACTCAGTTCGACCTCCTCTAGGCCACCTTTCATTTTGGACATTTAGTTCTGGGACACCCTGTATATTAGTATTGGTAATTTTGGTATTTATTAATCATAGTTTATATGGGTTATTCATGTGTACTGCAGCAGCAGCAGCAGCAGCAGTAACAACAAGGTTGAATAAATTATACATAATATTATATACATATATACATGTATATATATAACCGCAGGACTGAAATTACCGCGGTGTAACAATTACACTTTGTACTAACTGGTTCCAGTCGTTGTTTAAAGTCAGGGTGGTAAATTTAACGCCGTTATATGTGGTACAGGTACAGGTATATTTATCTACAGCATATCCGCATACCTATATATGACACTACGGTAATATACAATCTAATTTCATTATTGTTATATAAACGGAATTGTAAATTTATTATAAACAACAAATCGTTGTAGGCCTGCGGCTGCCTGCTGCAGTATATAATTACGATCGAACTTTAACCGAAACCGGAAAATATAGAAAATTCCCAAAATTGATTTAAAATCCCATCGCTCTTTTTTTTTTTCTTTTTTCTTTATCTCTCGGAAACTATAACGAAAATTATTGAAATGGGTTTGTCATACGCTGCAAAGACCTTTTTTTTTCTTTCATTTAATATTCCAGATTTGAAATAAATTTGACATTTTTTTCACCCCCCAAGGATCGAAGATAAGCGTTATAGATTTAAACCCTCGACGGTTTCCACGTGGCGGAAGTGACGTCACGCGAGTGGAACATCCCCGAGCTATTCCTTACCGGAGAATTTCAGAGTCAAAGACTTTCAACGTCTAGTCTCGGCGAACTTAATGGAAACTCCTTTACGCCGCGTTAAGCTGGTTTTCCCTTGGCCTCGCGCTTTTACTCCGACATATGCATTCCGCGTGGCTTACGGCTATAGACGTATATTATTGTATACATATCCCACGGGGTATTCAAATGTTATTTAAAGCGTCATATAGATGAAGCTAATAATTATCGTTTGATGGCCATTTTTCAAAAGACACAATATAGTTCGCAGTATACAGCGAAATACGAAAAACGAAAAAAGGGTCTTCACTTTTAGGCGATGAAAAATTTCGTGAAATACTCATCAAAGTTTTTTTTTTTTTTTTTCTCTCTTTACTCTTTGTGCTTTTTACGGTAACAAAGGATATTTGAAAACGTCAATTTCAATGGCTATAGGTCGAGGTTTCGTTCATATACGAATACCGCATGCAAACATTAATGCAATATGTTTCAAGCTGCAGGAAAATATTTTTTCTATATACAAAATGGTATATAGGGCGTGTGAAAACGGGTCTGTTGATTATTCGCTAAAAAAAAGCAAATTCAAAATCGACGTAGGTATCCTTGGGCCAAGGGATTGTCAAAAAATGCGAAAAATTTCAAGTCTGAATAATCCCCGAATAAAAAAAAATCGCAAATATATTTCCTACCTATTATATCAGCGAGAGAAAAAATCCGCGTGATCATATACCTATAACATATTCTATCGATAAAATTTATAGTTTATAGAAAAAATTTAGACACCAACTCGATCCCTGCACATGTAGATATCAAAGAGTCGAGCTTATCTCGAATGTTCCTGAATTTCCGCGAGAAAACATACGTTTTGAATCCTGCCAGACGAATAAAATCCCTTGGCACCTTCCACCACCTTATTCTCACCCATTGGCCTTAATCGAAACCATTCGTAGTCGGCTTCAACGCGGACAAAATTCGAAATCGATTTCCTGAGACTTGAATGACATTTTTTTTTTTTGGTACTTTTTATACAATTTTTTCAACTAACAGATTGAGATTATAGATAAAAAATTATCGGAAAAAGTTGAAAACGGTGGTACATACATGTATAAAAAATTATGACAGTGAATTGATGATGAGACGTCTCTGAGAGACCCTGGAAATAATTCCGAAATGTTTTTTCTGTCCTTTGGAATGTAAAATGATGAATAAAATCAGATATAACTCACCAACGAGCTTGCCGAACTGTGCGGGTGGTCGCCATTCGGGATAATGCCGAGGAAAACGAGCCCTTGACCAGTGTGTCCTTAGAGTGACTTTGTAAAGGGCTAGTTTGTCTTGCTGAGTTGTACTAGATCCGCATTGAGCTTGAACGGTGACTAAAAAGGACGTTACCCCTAAAATAAGGGCGAGTATCAAGGGCCAGGAAGGACCGGAGGACCCCGTCCACGTCCTACAGTTCTCTCGAAGCATGACTCCGTCGTGTCCACCCTCTCCACCTTATCTCCGCCTGTTCGTATCTGAAAAAAGATATAAGAGAAATTTTTTAAACTAATTTGATATGTAAGTTTGATTATTTTTTATTTTTTTTTGATTTCGTTTTGTTCAAAACTTTTTACAGCCGTGGGGGTAAATCTCCGGGAATTTGTTTTTACAACACGACGTGACCTCCAACCTGCGTTCTATGACCTTTCGGAAGCACGGCAACGAACTCGCGAGGCGTGATTCGAAATGTGATTGAAATTCTTTCTCGTAATTCTTGGACCCATGGCTACGTGTTACGGGCGAGGTTCGATTTACTAAGGTCTAACATTGGGGCTCGAGTGTCTAATCGAATCACATTTTTTCGACATTCCTTCGATCCTTTTTCACCATTCTACGCTACGCATATACTGAAAGCAAATTTTCTACTTGCTGTTACGACGAGGGATGGAAAGTAATAAACAAAAAACGAAAAAAAATGCCTGAAAATTTGAAAAACAGGATAAACCAAGACCCGAAAACCATATTTTTTTACATCAATTTTCATCCCTTGCAATTACAAAACCAATATCTAATTAACTAAAAATTAAAAATCGAATATCATTCGAATGTGAAACTCTGTAAATTTTACATTTTTTCTCGTCTCACAGTTTATCGCATATCATTCGGCAAATTTATCCTATAAATAGATCTGGATCTAGAGGATTAGACGCGGTAAGATGCTTTGAAATTAGTAAAGGTCATTTTACTGTCGAAACTGGGGAAGAAAAAATCGGATTAAACTTGTAAATTTCGATCTGAAAGATCAGATTCTCTTTGAGTATCAGAAACAGATGAATAAATTATAAAAGGTAATAAATCCTCGACTCTCGAGTATAAGGTATATGTATATAGGTATGATATATATGTACATGGTATATGGGTATATATAAATCCGCGGTGATCGAGATTCAAATTTATTCGAAGACTTTTCACGATAGGGAGGGTTTTCGATTCATTGTCAGGCGTTGAAAGTTGGCGAGACAGGTGACACAAGGTGGGGTAAATCGTATAGTCTGGACCCTTTTCGTTTTTAATCCGGTTCCCGTCGTCGGTACCACGAAGTCCCAGACTCGCCTCAGCTCTTCTCCTATCCGAATGAAAGAACCATCGAATAAAGGAGATAAAAAGGTCCAGGAGACAGACTCTTCAGTTCTTTACCAACACACAGGTATTATGTACTGTATACATGTGTGTATACCCCAAAAGTCCAGACACACAATCCCCCGCAACACCACGATTCGTCGAGAACATTTCCACCGTTTTGCACCTTTTTTTTTTTTTTTTTTTTTGGATGATAGATATTTTTTCTTCTTCTTTTTTTTTCCCTATTTTTATCATTTTGGCACACGCGGTTTCACATACGCAAGTGAAAATGGATCAGGCGAATGAATAGTTGAGCTTTTGATGTATCTTTGGTACCAAAAATTATACGTATAAAGAATTATTTCGAGTATATATTATTTTCTGATGGTTTTTCAAAGAATAGCTGCTTAATTTTCAAATTTTACGAATATATTTTCAACTTTTACAACTTTTAATTATATCGTCGCCCGTTGCCGCAGTGTTTCAAAGGCATAATAATTATCAGACAGTTGAAGACAAAAAAAAAAAAAAATGGTAAAAATATAGGTATATATATATGGTGACTCGAAAAATGTGTGGAACTGCGGTTTTGTAATTGGTAATACCATGACTTCTGTACCTCGTTACTGGTATGTGCATATACATACATATAATATATAAACACGACATAGTGTAGTTTCATACCTATATATATATAGGTACAATTTCCATACGCTACGAAATATATTTTTTAATTACACAGAATTTCAACGTTTTCATTTCGACGCCCGTATACATATATTTATACATACATACGTATACATATATACCTATATATTCACCGTCACCTAGAATATAAAATAATATGAAATTTTTTTTCGTGTCACCGGTGTATTCGAATTATTTTATTTTCTTTTTTTTTTTTGGTTATAAAAAATTTTGCCAACGTATTGGTGTATACATATAGGTGAAAAAATTATTTTCCCTCCCCTGTAAAAGATAATAAGCGTAAGTAAATTAAAACCTACGAATCACCGCCCAAAAAAAGGGGGGTTAAAGAGATTTTTTTTATTTTTTATTTGGTATCGATAAGAAAAGAGAGAAAAGAGATTCTTGAGAATCTTCGAATTTATTATTCATCTCCTCTCCATCGCATTTCTATACTATTATTTCTTTCTTTCTTTCTTTAGGTTTTCTCTCTTCTTTGTTTTTAAATTCAATGGATTCAGATTATAAGTACTCGTTAAATATTCTACTTCGTTATTATTTGTTTTTTGCCTTTAAATAAAAAAAAGCCTTCGTTGATCTCTCAGAAAAGCGTATATAATAGTATATGTATATGTATATAGGAATATAAATCTACCTCTTCTCTTCTTCATATTATTTCTTTCTTATTTTTATTTTTCACTTCATTATATGTATATATATGTATATATATATATATATCTTTCTTCCTCTCTCTCTCTCTCTCTGTCTCTCTTTCGCCCGTTCTCTCTATTTATTATCACCTCTATCTTTCTCTCCGTTCATTGCACCCTCTCCGATAGCAGTGTATCTCTTTTAATTCTGTACCGGGTATAAAATTCTTAATTAGAGTAATTTTGATGTTTACGACGCTGGGTTAGAGCCAGTCTGTTATACGTCCGCTTATATACCATATTATACACACCTATATATACATATATATATATATAGGTATATACAGAGAATTGCATGAAGAACTTTCGCAATGGTTTTCTTTTTTTTTTTCTTCGTTTTTTACATTACGGTACATTATGTTATGTTTTTATTTTATATTGTTTTATTTTATTTCATTTTATTTTTTCGCAAAGCTCGTTTTACCCTCCTTATAGTCCCACCCGCTGGGACTTTGTTCAACTTTACTCGCGTACCCTGAGTGAAAAAGTTTTTCACTTTTTATTAACCGGACTCTGCGGCAGGAGTAGTAACAGACCGTCTTCGTCGTCGTCGTCGTCGTCATCGTCGTCTTTCGTCCCAGCTTGTATCTAACAATAAGTACATAACATACATAGATAGATACGTGGTATACGTATGTATGTATATACGTCGACCGAGGCAACAACAGCGACAGTGTCAATTTTACATCAAACAGAAAAAGAAAAAAAAGAGCTTTTTTCTTTCGTTTTTCTTTGTTCCATCTCTCTCTTCTTTTTTGATTCTATCTAATTTCTTCTCTTTTAGCTATACTTTTACTCCCCTAAAAGTGTAAAGGAAGAACACGTTGAAAAATAATCTGGAACCTCGATGAGAACCCAACAAACGAATAAGATCAAGGATATATAGCTACTCGAAATTGGAGAACAGGTTTAATCACAGTTGATTAAAAATTAAATACATGGTGAGGTAAGAAAAAACGAAAGAAAAAAAAAAAAAATACAGAGAAAAAAAAAACAGATCCCCTTGATTAGCCTCTGAATAATTAATTCACTCGCCTCTGGCTAGCTGTGGCTCTCGCGCGACCTTCTTTATACACCAACGATATATATAATACGACGAAAATTGTCGCAAAAAGAGAATGAATTGTCGGTAAATTTTTTTTCCTTTTTTTGCTCCAATTTATAGTGGCAAACTGCGTTCGTAATTATCATCTTTACAAACCGAATCCTATATGAAGAAAAAAGCAAAAAATTCATTTTGACTTTTGCGTTTTCGTTTTTTTTTTTCTATCTTTTTCCGCACATTCAAACTGGTCGATGAAACTTTGAAAATTTAACCGTAAAATTATATGGAAATAACGTATACTTGTAACGGGTTCGCTGCACGTGCAGCAGCCAGTATTTTAACATCCTATAGATATATATACTTATATATATAGTTTATTTTAGTTCGTCGCTCTCGAGTTACAAATTCCACAGAGTAAGTTAAAGTATATAAACCCTCTGTATAGTATAACGTATGGTTGCAATTTACTTACTAGAAAAAAAAAGCTGACCACTACCAAAGAAACAAAACTGACCGAAACGATGAAAAAAAAATTTTTTTTTTTTTGTTTAAAAATGCGTTTCGTACCCGAAAATTTGGAAAAATTTCTCCTATTTTTATAAATTCTCGTTGTTGTTCACGTTTTTCTTTTTTTTTCCGTTTCTCAAAATTAACAAAAAAAATTAAATCACTCCAATATGTTTTCTTCTTTCTCTCTCTCTCTTTCTCAGCTCTTTCGTGCAGCTAGATCACATCTATTCTTTTGCCATTCTATTAAAGCGAGGAAAGAACGACACGCACCTAACTGAAAAAGTTTTTCACTTTTTATTCAAACGTTATTCAAAGCTTTCGAGAGACAGCGACAGCGACATGCCTACTTATCCTGGATTTTCCGGGTCTCGTCGTCGTGAAGCGTAGAAATAGTTGACAGAAATCAAAAAAAATAAATAAATAACAAAAATTAAGTCAAATTAAATTGAAATTCTATTGATCGTGATCGTTATAGGGTTAGAATTTTGATAGGAAATAACGTCGTCCTAATTTTCCCCGATAACCTTTTGTCTAATGAATTATTGAATTAGAAGAAATTTCAGCCAGCTCCGATGATTAAAAAATACCAAAAAAAAAACAAAAAGACACAGAATTTTCCTTATGCGTGTATTATGTATGTACAAGCCGGTGGATATATTACATATGTACTTGCGGGTTATTTATCGCCGAACAAGTCGATTTAATCAAAAAGTTGTGGGAACTTAAAATACCCAACTTTTTGTGTACCGCAAAATTTTGACTCCAAAGTACTTTTCGGATAATTTAACGGTTACGAAGATAATGGAAAAACAAAAAAAGAAAAAAAAAATGAAGATAGAATCGTTTTTTTGCTACATGTCTTGCTCAGAGTCTGTATTATTACGGTCTGGTAAAAAAACTATTTTCTCGAACAATCTGCATCGTAAATTTTTTTTTTTTTGGATTCACGATCAAATTGACATACGAATACGTAATTTGAAGATCATATATATATTTTTTTTTTTTCAACTATAAGATAATTTGCATAGATTATTGTAGGTATGCAACTATAACGCGCGCGGTAAACCCACTTTTGTTCGAAACATTTTCTTTTTTTATATATAAAATTTTACGGTTCAAAACTATTTCCCTTCCTCACGATCACCGAAAGTGTGTAATAAAATTTTAGAGGCTTTCGCCCCCTCCTTTAAAACCGTTTTTCTCAACGATATAAAACAAAAAGAAAAGAAAAAAAGCAGAGCATATTATACCCTCCTGATCCTTTCCCCGCTTTTAAGACCCACCGGAGTTTCATTAAAACCGGAAACGGATGCCACAATGCGTATACTTGGTACTCGTACATTTCAATATGATATCGTTACGGGAAACGCTAATATAATCCTAAATTCTTACAAAAAAAAAAAAAAAAAGACGAATTCCAAAAAGAAGTAAAAAGTCGGAATTTATTATACATAATGATCTAATCGAATGCGACGCCCAAGTATCTAATTATTTATTTATCCTTTATCCTGAATAATAATCGCAAGATAATTAACAGATTGATTTTTTATCGTCTAATTAGCCGTAGTTATATACTCGTTCATTTGCCTTTTCATTTATTAATTTATTTATTGATTTATTTATTTAGGCTGAATTTTTTTTGCTTCAACTGCAGATCGGGATGCTGTTTTTTGCGACACGCGACTCATCGGTAACTCGTTAGGCCATTTATATCTAAAAAAAAAGTACATAAAAAGGTCGACGCTACGTTACGCTGCGCCCACGCGAGGCGAAAAGACGCGGTACCAAAAGCTCGATAAACTCGAGGTATACGTGACACACGTGGGCAAAATACACACGAGTAATATTTTTACTATATAAAACAGCTGAATCCTCGCTAAATAAAAAAAAAAAAAAGGAAAAGGAAAAGAACAGATAGAGAGACGAAAAATAAATGACGGCAACAATTTTCTGCAAAAACTTCAGCTTCGTAACTCGTCGCGTGCTTCTGTGCAGCCTCCGCCGATGAATCAGCCACTGCATCTCAAGACGCTTGGGTATAAGATAACGACTTATACATGAATCTAACGCCGTGAATTGTACATGGCCAATTACTTATCGTAATTACGTTTGACTCATGATATTAACAGGAGTTACGAGGCGTAATTAAATTTCCAATTATCCTAAGAACCAAGATTTATGTCAACTGATTTCATCCTCGCTTATAGGTATATATATACAAGACACGATCATTTCCTATCCTCTTATGCAGAAAAAAGAAGTGGATCGTTTTCGACTCCGAAATAATTCCTCTCGCAGTCCTCCGCAGAAGAATTCAAATTTCTCGAATACCATTTCGCGATGCTAAAGAAAAAAAAAAAAAAAAATCATCCTCAGGCTCTTCAGCTCGTCTCTCTTTCTATATTTAAGGGAGATTTAAGGCCGGGGGTTATACCTGACCGATAAATATAGTTGTTAAATAAAGGGGCGAGAGCTCTCGTAAGAGTTTGACGTATACATGTATATGTACAGAGGAACAACAGTTGGTTAAAAATTATAAATAGTATATTCCAATGTTCACGTTGTTATAAACAGGGGGATGACTCACTTCGTTCGCGATATCCTTTGGGCTCTTAAACGGGCTTGAAACTCATCGCCCGCAAGATCACATCACCGCACAAAAAGGATAAGTATGTAACAGTATAGGTACTAACAGCAATGATAAGTCGTTTAGAAAAAAATAAAAAATAAAAATTTTCAATAACCAAATTTGAATTATTATATATTATGTTAAGAAAAACCAACACAATTATCGAAGAACGTATATACAGTTTAGTTCGATATAATTATCGCGCACAATTTCGAATCGAAGGGATCGAGTTTATGATCAGGATACGAAATCCTATATTACCGAAGTATGTTTCTGTTTAGATTTCACCCTTTTCGACAAAGAAAATAAAGAAGATAGTAAAAAAAACTGTATGATCTAGGGGCGGAAGGGTTTAAAATAAAAAAAAAGAAAAACAAAAAATCACAATGAGGAAATTTTTGTTTCGTACGACTGTGCAGTGGGGGTGTGTGAAACTGATTTTACATAATGCGGAATAGGTTGGGGGCGGGAAAAATTTTTTCTTTTTTTTTCTTTGGGATAGATATTTTTCAAAATTAACGAGTTTCACGTTTCACACGAGATCTTATGGATCCAGGGGCGTATAAAACGCCCGATGCTTTAAGCTCGAGGGACGACGCGAGACTATTCTATGTTCAGAGTTCCCCGCCAAGCTCGGTGAGCTCGCTCTCGACAGTTTCGTTCGCTTCGGCATGGGAGCTCGGTTCGCGCATGTTTCTGATGTTATTGGCACAGAGATTCTCATGTTAGGGAAGAGCCACCGTCGTCGCTACCGACAAAAACCCGACCTACAATTAGTCGATTATTACGGACGCAATTAAGGCCCGCTCAAACAAGGGCGCCGGCGGAAAACGCCCAAAAACAATTCCAATTTAATCATTTTTCCATTTTTTTTTTTATTTTTCTTCTCCTCCTTCTCTTTCTTGTTTTTTCTTCTCCGTCTTTTCTTCCCGGTTTTTCATTTTTTTGTTCTTTTTATTTCTCAATTACCCCTCACCCGATTTATTATTTCGTCAAAGGAACAAAGAAATTAGACGAAATAAGAAAATCCGCCTCTCATATATATACTCCATTCTGCAGCCGTTGTAATAAATGATCTCTGCAATACTAAATTTTTTTCCTTTTTCTGTATCCGCAGATTCAAATTCTATGATAAACTCGATGAATTTTTATGTGCAGGGAGAAAGAAAAAACAAATTTTTTTTTTGTAGAACTCCATAAAAAGTATAGTCGAAAAATTTTCCTACTTTTTTTTACCTCGATCGCGTTCGACGCCGAGGTGCAAGAACGCGGCTCAATTTGAAAAGCGTGGCTGGTTTTTTTTTTTTGAATCGTTTTTTCTACTTTTTTTTTTTGACATTTTTTTTCTCCCGGGCACCGGTACGGCTTGTTTTATCGCATATAGCGTAGCGGCGTTTCGCACCGGTTAGAGGTTCGGGGTATACGCAGACATTTGGGATTCCCAAACGATACGGGACAGACGTACAAAAAGTCAGCAAGAAATGCAATTTATGGAAGCCAGTGGTATCAGCCCCGTGGGCAGCTGGGTATGTATAGGGGGCCCCTGCCAACCGCAGAGGGGAGTTAATTGTTAATTACGATCAGGTCGCTATGGCAGATTCCCTTCCCTTTCCTCTTACAGAGAGAAGACGCGATCCGCGCCCTTTGTAAAGGAAAATCAACGTTAAGACAGATTGTTCCTTTTTCATTCAAGCCGAAGGATCTATAGAACGGTTCTAATACAGCGAGAACTTAAGTAGATATATGTACGTGAAAATTACGATGTTTTTCCGCTAAATCAACGTCAATGAAAATATGAAGAGCAAAAAAATTCTTCCTGTTTTTTGTTTTTTTTGTTTTTTAGCGTCAAGAATGGAGAGGCATGTATATGTACAGAGACGGGGAAGGAAACGAGGGCGAAAGTGGAGCCTGGCACCAAAATTGAACAGACTGTGTGACGAGGGTCACGTTGCAGTAGGAAAAGGGTTACTAAACTTTCACAAACTTTTCAGGCGATATATCTTATGGAAGTTATATCTTAGACCTCCCTGCCTCGTTCGTCGTGGTGAAAAATCTCGAAAATCTCGAAAATCTCTGTCCCAGTTTTTGACTCACAACGATGGTAGCGCTACAACAATGACGAAGACGTCAGAAGGCTTCCGCTATTTTTTAATTCTCGTATTTGATTGTCGAAATTTTTGGGACTGCGTCGAAATTCCGCATTTCAAAAGTTCCGAACGGTCAAAATTAATAATTAATTTCAGACGATATTTAGAACTTTTCAGAAACGTTAAAGTTCAGAATTATACTTTATATTCGAAAAAATTGGAATGCAGAAAGAATTTGAGAGAATTTTAAGTTCCGGATTTTCAGCATTCGAAATTTTGAGCTTTTCGATGTTTTTTGATTCTCAGTTTTTTAAATCGACTATACAGACTTTCGGAAAAATACCCTGTCTAAAAACTATACGAGTCGATAATGTTAAAATTGGAAAATTCGGAATTCAACTCAGCTCCGAAATTTCGTAGTGATAAGGGATCATTTTTTATATTTATTAATAATCCGTCGCGAAGCAGTAATCAATCAATTTTTATTACGTTGTCTTTTTGGATTTCGTGATTAAGGATTAGGTGCAGGATATATAACTTTTATTATACAAGGCTTATAGACACCGGATGTTGGGAAGTTTCAATACGGCGAAAGGCCCAGCTTTTCCACATGCGGAGTGAAATATTCTAAACCGATCAACAGCCTCCGTAAGCTAGCTAGAAGATATTTTCATACGACGTCCTCGTAAATGGATCAACGAGGGAAAATCGAATCTCCTGAGTTATGCAAAATTACGAAAACAAAGTTAAAATATATTCAAAACAAAAAGAGGATCCTCGCTCAGTTCCTCCCTATATATATACATATATATATATATATATATATACCTATATTTAATATCTCACTCACACACTTCCGACTCCGCTGCTCGCCTCGTTACTTATTCAAATTTTCCAACGTTTATCTTCCTGCGTGGCTAATTTGATTTTGAACGATTTTTCAAAAGTTCCTCTTCAAATTGCCTATATATAGTAGGTTAGATTTAAAGTCACTCTTCTTTCGATTAACTTTTCTCCCTTTCCACCCCCAGAGCGTTCGCGTCCAGGTCCGCGGCGCGACTCTCGCGCTTCCTTATTTCTCTTGAACTCCCGTATACAAGCTCAGAAACAATTTCTCCAAATTTTCTTCGATAAAAATACATTCTCTCGTTAAATTGCTGCTACTACGAACGTGCTTGCGAGCACGTGACGTTATCTCTGCCACTATTGAATTCACCATCGGCCAGTTTGTCCAAATAAACTGAAAATCGTTTTGCGCCCTAAAATTAGAAGGAAATAAAAGAGAAAATCTATCTCATGAATCGTTGCCATTAGCAAAAAAAGGCGAGAAAAATACAGGCTGAAATATTTCCGAAGGGTTTATCCTTTCCTTCGTCTTCTTCTTCTTCTCCTTCTTCTTTGGTTTGGTAAAATCTACTCGTGGGTTTCCGAACAATTAGGTTCACGTTCCATTCCCTCCTATACCCTCAGTCTCTATAGATTCGAAAAGTCTTGAGGGACTGATTCGACGGGGGTCGTTTTTTCGGGTGTAAAACTGCAAAGTGCGTCAAGTCGTAAAGGAGCACCTATCCCCTGAACCATCCTTACCCTCCTATTCCTCCTACTCCTCGATCTCGCCCCATGCGAATCCATTCCCAAGAGTAGAGCTTTATGTACTTTAAGAAGCCCGTTTATTTGCGGAGACAAAAAAAGCAGAAAATCTTTGCCACGAAAATCTGCATTATTCACAGTATAGGTATATATATAATCATACAGGAGTCTAATCGTACGCAAAGATCAAGGGAGAAGAATTTCGTCCTTAATGTATGTGATTTCCTCTCTCTTCTTATTTTCAGAGCTTTTCCCTGTTCATTTTTATTTTATTTTATTTCAAAAAGTTCGTTTTTGGTCTCCACTTCGGATCGAGTTATGCATTTTTGAAGCTATCGGTTGTGTCGGAGCGAGTCGAAGCTCCCACGAGAAGGATTTCGAGATCCCTAAGAGCGGAAGAGGAAGAGAAAAAGGATCAGGCGATCGGAGAGATGAATCTGGGTATTTTAAATCGAACCCTTCGCGGCGAGAGGTCGAGTAAATCGCAAAAACTTCAACGACATTCTATTCAGTATCGAACAAAAGTCCGAGGGGACAAGCTCAGGCCTTTTCTTCAACCGCATTTTTTTTTTCTTTTTATTTTTTACAGAACGATGCTGAAACCAATGATATTTTTCTCTTTTGATGCTCGCGGTGGATATAACGAAAAACCCATATATACCTTGTGTATTACAACCGTACCATATCCTATATTATACCTACGATATCACGGAGGTTGACCAGTTTGATGAAAAAAAAAAAAAGACAAAAAAACATGGAAAGTGAAAAATGTGCAAAAAAAAGAGACCAGCAAGGTTAAAATCACACCATTATTAAAAATGGCTCGGACGTGCCACGGAATGGAAAGGGAGTGTCGGAATTCGTGGGACGTTTGACGCGTCGACGTCATTTATCATCTTGCAAAATGTGAACTGTAAATATAGGTATATAGGTATGTACGTAGCTGTAATGTATATTATTTTCAAGTTACGTAGGTATACATAAACGAGTTCGAGTATGCATACGAAGAAAACGAAATTAAAAAAAAGTACGTACAAAAATATTCAATGTCTACATGAAAATTTATAAAAGTTGAACAGATCGAGTAATTGATCGATCTAATTTTTCACATGATTCGAGATGAATTATACGTCTACGAATAATTTATTTTCTCCTATATATATAAAAGCCGAAAGTGGGTTAAATTTTAGATACATACCGCCTATACGTAGAAACGAAGACGTACCTCATTAAATCGCCGGGTCTAAGAATCTGCAAAGCTTCATCGAGGCTTTAAAAATTTTCTATACCTACATTAAACCTTACAGCGAGCTAATAACGATGACTGAGGATAAAATGTAAGTGATGAAAGAAGATGAGGAGGACGAGCATAAGGCCGAAAAATGCGAGAAGCAAAATGAGTAAAGAAAAGAAGGGCGACGAGGACGAAAGGTGGTCTTAAAAAGTTTCCTTCCCGTTTCACCGGAATTCACTCGCAGCTTTCCTAAACAATTGGCTTCTTCTTTTTTACTCCTCTGTCTATTTTTTTATTTTTTTTTTTATTTTCTCAGACCCGAAAGTAGGGGATGGTAGCCAAAGGTTGAGCTCTGCTCTTCTCCGAGACGAAGAGCCTACCTCCATCCTGGCTTCTCTTCAGCTCTCGACTTTTATTCTGCAGATTCAATATTTCTCGGTTATGAAATGTTAAAAAATACATATGTATAACGTATATACATACATATACTATATACAGATATATATGTAGATATGGTATATGTATACAGACACATTTCATATTAAAGACACCAGGGGAGCTTTATAAACGCAGAGTATTAAAAAACCCCTCATTGTTTGGCCCGCAGGTACTTGGAAGAGGCTTATTACGTGGCTGAGCTTTCACCGGAAACACCAAAAAAAGGAGAGTTGAGTGTCTCGAGTGTTTCCAACTTTCTTTAGCTCGCGTCTTCTGCCGTCTATACAGATCCTCGGACCTTTGTTATTATACATCTACGCTGTACAATATAGAAAAGAAAAATAAAAAAAAGGAATTAGACCGAAACATGGATTCCTGTATCTCAAAAATATTCCCACTACCTACTCCTCGTAATAATTGTTCTTCCGGCAAATCGTCGACGAAGTTCTTAGGGGTCTTAGGGTCCTGGGGGGTCCTCAGAAATCTTAGCTAGACGCACCGTGTACAGAGAACAATGGTTAGCCAGGGACAAAAGGTGGGAATATGATGAAAAAAAAAAGAAACCAAAAGAAAAAGAAAAGAAATACGAAAAAAAATTAAGAAAACCCCGTAGACAGCTGCAAGATGAAACCTTCAAGACTCAAACGTAAAATGATGCGGTATTACGATATTCTTCGTTCCTCGTTAATCTTAAGACAAGAAATGGTCCGAATTTAGAGTTAGAGTGAAAAAAAAGGATCTAGATTTTGTCAGGGATCTGAATAATGATCGCGGTAGCTTCTCCTGAACGCAAAACGATTTTTTGATCAAATAACTTCGATTTTTTTCAACACTTTCGTCACGTCTTTCTCTGTTTTCGACTTCTCGTTTCCGTCTCTAGTGTTTTCAGTAATTTAACCTGGCTCCACGTATACTCCATGTTTACCTGTGTATGTATTACATAGCTGGCTATATGTCGAAACGGATACACGCTTACACAACTTGTGGCTGAGTGTAGGGATCCCCTGGGTGAAATCCGTCATCTTAAGGGCCGAGGGCCATTCGTTAGGATGCCTCTGATTCGAGACTATTCCTACCCTGGTTTTCGCCAAATCACTTTAATCAATTTGCACAGATCAAAGAGCGAGTTACTCCGCAGCGTATAGAGAATAAACGGTAAGCGCTCTGCGGCTTTCCGCAGGCTGAAATACCCTCAGTAATATTGTCGTTTTAGATACAAACATCCCTTTCATGAAAAACCCTCTTAACTTGAATTGAAAATTCGATATATCCCCTTTCTTTTAGCAAAGAATCGTCGGAAAAATCTGTCTGTCTCTTTTCTCTTTTTGTCTAATGGCAAGACAACTCGCGGATGGGTTTAAGTTCCTAATTTTAATAAAGTCCCGAACGGTAAAAATTCGGAATTTTCATGTTTTCAGAAAGCGTCTTTCCCTGAAAGTCTGCATAATCGATTTGAAAAACTTCAAATCGAAAAAACACCGAGGGTCCAAAATTCCAAAAGCTAAATATTCGAAAGGAGTTTTAAGCTCTCTGCATTGCGATATTTCCCAAATTTAATATTCTAAACTTGAAAGTTTCTGAAAATTCAAAATCGTCTCAAATGAATTCGTAATATTAGACGTTCGGAAGTTTTAAATTCGGAACATCAACCCGGCTCCGGAAACCTTATAATCGTCCACTAAAAAACTCACAAAATAAGTAATTCAATTTATTCCCATCATTTTTCACTTATAACTATATATACTAGGGTGGTCCTTATTTTGGATATTTTTGATTTTTTTTCCACGATCCCCCTAAATCGGTTCTAAATAAATAAAAAGAAATTCCTGCCAAATTGGAGCTCGATATTTCAATTTTAACCTGGCCCCCCCGGCAGTCAAAGTTTTATACGGGAAAATACGTGTATTTTAGACTGTCAATTGTTTGAACATTTTTCCAACCTAGTGAAAATTAATATAAAAATTCGAGATAAGGCACAAATATTCCTCATAGTATAAGGTATGATTGAAGTAGTATATCAAATTTTTACATCCGTAATTTCTGGAGTTATGATCTATATAAATATCAATTTGATATTCATAAAAAAATGAATAAATAGAAAAAAAAAAATTTGATATACTTCTACAACTATACCTTATACTATGGGGAATATTTGTGCAGAATTTCAAATTTTTGTATCAATTTTTACTAGGTTGGAAAAATGTTCAAACAATTGACAGTCTAAAATACACGTATTTTCCCGTTTAAAACTTTGACTGCCGGGGGGGCCAGGTTAAAATTGAAATATCGAGCTCCAATTTGGCAGGAATTTCTTTTTATTTATTTAGAACCGATTTAGGGGGATCGTGGAAAAAAAATCAAAAATATCCAAAATAAGGACCACCCTAATATATACTATACAGTAAAGTTCAAAAGTCGTGCCCTTGGTTAAGGGACGAAGAAAAAAGAGGTATAAAAAAGAAGATTAAGTCTTTCCGCGAGCCTCGGCTGTAGCGAACTTGAAGTAAAGAATAAAACTAGAGAGGGCAAAAGTATATTTTTTCTTTCCTTTTTTTGCTTCTCTTTTCTCTTCTTTATTTTCCCATTCTATTTATTTATTTTATTTCATTTATTCTTTTCGTTTTCTCTCTCTTTCTCTCTCTCTCTCTCTCTCTCTCATTCTCTTTGATAAAATCGCACATTGCGGCGGAATGCTGGCTTTATTTTTACCCCGTATAACCGCGCACACCGCGCACTTATATCTACTATCTTCGTAGACATCTGGACATTAATTAATCCAATGAATACACGACGCAGGGTTCGACCGCAGGGAATGGAACGTCGTCCAACGACTCCTAAGTCCCAGGTCGACGATGGCTGGATGATGAAATAATTCCTGCCAATTCCGAGCACTCGATAAAATAAACGAGGCTCGTTTCCATCCCTGAACCATCTCTACTTAAGTAGTAACAGCTTCGACCGAATCGGACCGCCGCATCTTTATACGCTCAAAATAATTTGTTACTACTTTTCGAATAAAAGAAGACGATTCTCTTCTTCTGTATCTTCTGAAAAAGAGCTTGAAATTTGTATATATTCGTTTTTCCGCGTGATCGAAGTAAGACAAGTGAAACGTTTTTTGAAAGCGTTGAGGAAGGATAAAATTTTTCTAGCACAATTAGAGACATGGGACGTGCTGAAATGGAATTTTTTTCCGAGTGTCATTTCATTAGGTAATTCGAGAAGAGAAGAAAGAAAACTAAATGAATTGTAGGTCCCTTCTGGTTTTATGAAGAAAATTAAAATTCGTTGTTTTTCCATAAGAGGTAGGTAGGTAGGTAGAGCTGGTACGTGCCAACAGCCCTAAGATGTAAGACGCGCAAACTTTATGAGAGTTTTTGTTCAAAGCTTTCGCTACTTGCGTTAAGGGCTGCAGCATTGAGCTCGAGAAAGTGCTTTCTAGAAGCGCTCTCATTAGGAACATCCCCCTTCGCCCATCGTCTTCGCGCTTTCCTCTCGGCCCCGTTATTGTTTACCGTTCTTTGTCTCGTGTCTAAAAGATGAAAGAAGAAGCCTCGAAATATCTCGAGAATTAGTTTTCAATTTCTGAGTTTTCCTTTGTGCTGCAGTATTGCTCTCTTTCGTTTCTCTTTCTACTCCTGTTTCTGTTTTTGTATATATTTTTTTCTCATTCTCCATCTCTTTGACTTTCGTATTATATACCTACGTGCGGCTTCAGAGGACCACCGAAAAAGCATTCGACTGAAATTAAATTTCAAATCTCCAGACGATCGTTTTATATACTTATACCTTCTGTCTGTTCCTATATATATATATATATAGGTATACATGTATACATAAATTCTTTACCCTCCTCTCAAATTTTCAGCAGCAACCAAGCAACTCTTTGATATTTCAAAACAGTATTACAGCACCAATCAATTCTGATCCTCATCTCATCAAGGATCATCGAGTCAATAATTTAAACAGCTATACAAAAAAAAAGGCTGATTTTTTCTCTGCCAAACAAGAATTTAAAGAGCAACGTTACTCTCATTTCGATACACTCGTGATACTATAATCGGAATAATCGTTAATTTCTATTATTCATTTATTCATTTTAATCTCCGCGTGTCTGAATTTTTGAATATCTTGAAATGTGTATATCGTACAGGAGAGGGCAGGACATGCATACGAAAAAAAAAAACGGAATTAATCACACAATGCGAAGTGTAAAAGGGGCGATTATAAGCGAAGGGGAATGCATGCAGCTGTAAGCCGAGTTAATAGTTCTCTCTGAGCTCATTAATAAAAATGGAAAAAGACTATATACCACCGCGTTTTTCTCCGGTTTGTCCAGTCTGACGACCCACCTGCATATTTCAAGACGTCATCATCATCAGCGAGTCGCATAGCTAGACGCGGGACAAATGCGCGACGGAGAAAGAAGAGGAGATTTGAAAATACAAAAAAGGAACATTAACAGAGAGCGAGAGCGAAAAAGGGGCGTAAAAGAGCCACGAAAAAAAGAAAACCAGAAAAACAAAAAGAAAATAGAGAAAAACAAGAAAAAAAATTTTTTAAAGGGTAAAAGAAAAAAGAAACAACGGAGTTCGTATGCTGCTCTTGAAAAGGTGCAGAGGGGAACCGAAAGGTAGACGCTGCAGAGACGTGAAGAGGTGGGATGAAAAGTGAAGTGGTACCTACCCGTGGAATACGGGTTAAGTGTCCTCAAAAAAAAAAAAAACCAAAAAAAAAAAAAGAAACGAAAAATGAAAATGAACATGAACTACGATATCCCGAACGAGGACGAAAGTATACATAATTATAGGAAGGATTTTGTCTCTCCAAAATTATGACTGTACACTGCAGATGCTGGGATTAATAAATCATTCACGATCTACAATTTGGAAAAACTTGAATGAAGAAACTCTCACCCTTCCCCAACGATATTTCAAAGAATTTGGAAAACAAATTATACGTGTAACTGTGTCGTATACATCGCGGGGAATCCGCGGAGTCGTCTGTGTTCTTATCTTTAAACGTTTATAGCGATACAGACATTTCGGAGTGACGAACTTTCTCGCGGCGTTTTGGTTGTAATTTCTGACACAGTTTTCTGTTTTTCATATTTTCTCTTTGCTATTTCACAAAAGTTTATCACTAATCGTGTGCAATAATTATTATTATTATTTTAAAATTGTTAATTTGCTGAAAAACTCGTTTTTTTTTTTTTTGCCATCGTTCCCTTAAAAAATATCCCGTTTTAAAAAGCTTGTGATCGTATCGGGGTGCCTAAAAAATGTCGAAAAAATTTGTTAAAAAAACTTATTTTTTCTTCTCCCTAACGCAGCGATTATTCCTCATTTAGTTCCGAGGCAATATATCAGTTCGAAGCGAGTGTAGGAGGCGAATCGGAGAAGCTTGTGCCAACTGTTACGGGATAGGCGTCAGTCACGTACGAAAGAACGTCTTGGGAACCTGCGCAGGCAATATCGCGCGATCTTTTATTTCCTTAGATTTTTTTTCCCGTCTCTTTACCTTTTCTTTTTTTTTTTTTTGTTCTTTAGTTTTGTATACCGTTTTCTTTTATTTTTCATTTTTGTTTTTCCCTCGGTCGTTCATCTTCTGTTTTCTCTTAGTTATTTTATTTTTTTTTTGTTTTATTTCTACTAATATCCGAACTCCCGGACGAGGATAAATGCCATTTGGCATTTGCCGTTATTGAGCTACTGCAGCAGCAATTACCCGATGAAATTGGCCAATTTAGCTCTTCGACAGCTGCTCGCCTTCACGTCTTTACGCCTTTCCACTGCAGATCCCGAAGCTACAACTCCGCGGTATAGGCTGCTCGAATTTTTCCCTTCGTTCGCGCGTAGTTCGTTCGATCTTTCGTTCGTTCAAATGTGAAGAATCTACGTTAGAGACGTACCTATTCGAGGGTCGTTTAAATACTTGAAAAATAAATGTTCAGTCGACGGGAGATATCGCTTGAATAAATACACCGATAGATATATATGTATATATATCTAGATACATGTATATTACTGGGTATCGACCGTGAATTGAATTTTCAATAAACTCCAGACTTTACCCGCGGCGTTTTTCCGTTCTTCGGCCTTTAACTCGTCCACGTAAATTTTTACCTCCATTCTTCGCTTCGGCAAAAAAATAAACAATGTTATAAATTGGAATCAACATTCAGCCAGATTGAGGTAAAGAAAAAAAAGAAAAGAAAAAACCAACAATAATATTGATATGACGAGAAATGCGGAACCATAAAAGTTGAAGAAATAACATTAAAAAAAACGATCTGTTTGTATAATTTAATTTCTTTCCTAATTTTTATTTAATTCCCAAAGAATTCGATCAGTTGAAAATCAAAGACGAAAATTATTCGAGACTCCGAATTTTTAAAATAAAATTTATGATCACGGCCGAGATTGTCCGAATATCTAAAGTACTGATTAGTTCCGGATGCACGTTCTCCGTTAACGTCAAGAGACCCACCGAACCATCTCCAGTTCGTTATTAATTAATTAATTAATTCAAATTCGTTGGCACCGACAGACCGGTACGCCCCACGTCTCTTGGACGATGAAAATTTGAATTTATCACCACCGGGGATAATTTAATAATAGAACCGATATTAAATCGTATACCGGACCAGAGTACTACGAACAGAGATTCAAAGCGAACCCTTATCCGTGTTCCGGACTCGGATATAGGTACGAATATCGGAATTTGTAGAATACAATTATCTACAAACCGTGCTTTCGCAATTTTTTTTTTTTTTTTGATTGTTATAATAAAAAATAAAAGAGAAATTTTCGAAAAATATAATAGTACAGGCATACTTACCTGTATTCTCGTTGGTGTAATAAATTTTTCGAAATATAATACGAGAAGTAAACGCTTTGACGCTTCTTCTTTGCTGTTAAATAAAAATACATATTCATAGCTTATTACGTCCAGAAAAAATCCAAAAAAAAAAGAGATAGAAAGAAAAAAGCTCGCTGTTGTAACAGTGTCGCCACATCGCCGTGGCGTTATAGAGACTCCTATTATTAAACCGTCGAAGAAGATGGAAAATAAAACAAATTAATAAAAAATATCTCATCTCTCTTCCGCAACTCTATTCCACTATACACTGAATTTTATATACTTAATGTATATATGTATATCTATACATGAATAAATTCGATTTTATACATATATAATATCGATATATATAAGATATCCATATACTTCCTGTTCGATTCCCTGTTTTAAAAGTTCGACGAAGCCAAGGGGGCGATTCTTTTCTCAAATCGAAACTAAACGGTTCTACGCACGAAAAAGATAAAGAAGAAGAAGAAGAAGAATAAGAAGAGAGCAAGAGCATAGCACGGCAGTGAATGTATAAGGGTGAAAGATACAGAGGGAGAAAAGCCATCGGTCCAAGAGGGATGCGAGTGACAGTCAATTGTTATCACAAGGTACGGTTCGGCCGCCATTGATCATCCAAAAAAGGGAGTGGAGGAGCTGGTATAGAGTGAGAGAAATGAAGAAAAAAAAGGGGGGGTAGATATACCTGCGAACCCTTGGGATTCGTTCGAATGAGGGACAACGAAGAAAAGAAATACAGTAAAAATTTACCCCCAAATTTTCTCTCCCTCGCGAGATGGTAAAAAAATAAAACAAAGAAAAAATATTCCGAATTCCTCACCGATCGAATTAAAATATAAAGAAATAAGGGAAAGATTCAAGGTACCAGTTGTATAGATGTAAAGAAAAGTTTCTTTAACAAATATTCCTCGCATCTTATTATATGTACAAATTATTGAAGAAAAGTTAAACAAGAAATAAGAAAAATAATTATATATGTTCTCAATCTTGTATATTATAATTTCAATTGAGGAGAGACGAAAGTCACGTAGTTTTTCGTGGTGTAAAAACAAAATTAATAAAACAAAAAATTTACAAAGAAATTTACCGAATAAAATAATAATAATAATAATGAAGAAAAAAGGAGGGGGCGAAAAAGTTTTACGCTTATTCCAATCCTTTCCGCGAATAATTCTTCAGCAGGGAGCTTCTCGAAAACAAACGAACGAACGAATGAGCGAAGAGAGAACCCTCCTCGATCGTAATTGTAAGGCTATTCAACGATCACGTCCAGTTAAAACAATTATATTGAATTCGAAGAAGCGGCGCTGCAGTAGCCGGGTAGCTCGGAGATTATTACGCGGATTACGTAAATTAAATCGTCAGACTAAAAAGAAGGGGGGCATAAAGAAAAAAGAAAAAAAAAAAAAAAAAAAAGAAAAAAATTTCGCTCGTTAGAAGTCTAGGCACGTCCATGGTCGGCCCTAGAACCGCGGCCAGCAAGCACGACGGGAAATGAACAGACGGGCAGAAAGTTCGTTGAACAAAGAGGATTCCTAAAGCTTTTTTTTTTTTTTTTTATCTTCTCTCACCAATTTTCATTCTTTATTTGTTTATTACGTATTTCTTTTTTTTTTTTTTTTCTTTTTCTTATCTTTTAAACAACAGGAATTCCTCGCAGCTATTTTACCCCTCGACCATCAGACACAACGATCATGTCAACGTACCTATTAAAGGATCAAACGATGAAATAAAGAGAAGAGAATGCAATGAAGAAATAGACGAGGAATGAGAGAGAAAAAAATAAAAAATAAAAGAAATAAATAAAAAAACGAAAATTAAGATAGAATTTCTCGAATGAATTTTTTCGGTTCGTTCTCAGTATTTTTCCCGCGCTATCTCACGTATACCTATATAGACATCTTGCATCCTATACACATACGTAACAAGGGTATGAAAACGCGGGGAAAAAAGACAGTTTTAAAACAGAACACGTACCGTCTGTTTATTCAAATTTTTTTTTTCCCCAACACACCGTGAAGCCTTTTTCTTCCGGTATTCCATCGCATTGCGATTTTAAACCATTTTTCATCCAAGCTGTATACTGCTTCGAGATATCAAAAGCGTTATTTAAATGAAGAATATTAATTTTCATCAACGATTTATACCGAGCAGCAAATCTCTTCGTCCATTTATTTTTACACGCATAAACAATTAAATTCTTTTAAAATTTCATTATTTTTCAAAAGAAAAGAATTTTATCAGCTTACTTTTCACTTGAGCTTTCAATTTATTTAGAAAAAAAAAATTTCTCTTTCCTTTTCAACTAGGTATTCGAGAAAATGCAAAAGCGACGATTTTTTATTTTAAAAAGCTCCTTTCTTCGCCCCTCGTCCATTTCGTTTTTTTTTTTTTTTTTTCTTGTTTTCGTCTCTTCTTCTTTCTTTTTTTACTTTTACGTAAAGCTTCCGGTCTGGTTAGATACGACGATTTTCACGTCCCCGATGGGCACCCCGTTCGCGAGAAGAAGTTTTACGCCACTCATTCGCGCGCGCCAGCGTCTTCAAACTCCATCCGGAAGTTTGCCGGTGGCCAAACCTCGGCACAAAGTTAATCAGGGTTAATGATGCCCGGGGCACCACGGGGCACTTACTTTGCCAAAGACGTTGTTCGAAGAGAAAAGCGACCTTTCTTAACGTCCGACACGTTTATCTCGTAGTATACATATAGGATTAAATTATTAAGGAAATTCATTTGTAACATTAAACGCTTAGCGTGTATACACAGACATATTACATATTTCTGCAGTAGATAATTAATTACGTATACAATAGTATACTCATTAGAAACGAGAAACTATTTATTTAGCAATTTTCTCCGCATTTTTTTACCAAAAATGAATTCTTTTCATCGTTTTCGATTATACGTTCCGATTTATTTGATGCTTTTTCGTTATTTAAAAAGATGTATAATGTTGCTGAATTATATTTACCTACAAGTAAAATAAAAGTTTCAAGCTACAGCTTTGTCAGATAAACATGTTTGCATTTTGGGAAAATTTTCAATTCGACGAAATTGCCGAAAAATAGACACCTTTTACCGGAAAATATGATGCTTTAGTTTATATTCCAGGAATAATGAAAATATTGTGAGTTTTCAGGAGAATATAGGATAATGAAAAAACATTAGTGTAACCTTACGAGAAATGCTTCAAAAATTGTTGTTCTTGTTTTATGTTTTTTTTTTTTTTCAATCCAACACATTTTATTCGTTGTTTAATTATATTATATAAATAAGCTGCATTTATGTAATTTTATTTATTTTTTTTGTTTTCTGTTTTTTTTTTTCTATGTATTTACTTATCAAACGACATATTTACACTTTACAAAATTATTATACGTAATAGATATATTGACTTTCACTGGACATGGAAAAGAATTTCTGTGAATATACATACCGCTGTATTCCTCTCTTAAATTATTAACGTAAATGAATCCTGTGTGTAATAATGGAGTGAAAAGCAAAGCTGGTTAAAACAAACAACGATTCTTGATTTCTACTTTAATCTATTAATAATCATATCTTAATTACGATTATAATGATATATTACGAGAATAAAAACTAAGAAATAAACTCGCGATTAACAAACTTTAACTTGATATCACATTTTCTCTGAATGACAAATACGTGTCTTTAAATTCTAAACGAAGAAATAAGAAATGAAAAACTAATGATGAAATTACCTGGCAGGATAAAACGACCTCAAAAACGTTCAGATATTGGGAACAAACATCACGCAAGAAAAGAAATGAAAATGAAAAATAAAAAGGTTTCGTTTCAATACAGAATACGATAACACTACAAACTCTACTCTTCTTTTCTTTTCATCTCATTTTTCCCTGGTTATATCTCAATTATCACAATCTTCATAGCGATTGTGAATGTTATAAAAATTTTTTAAGTATTTTGTTAAGTAGACTTTGTTAATATCATAAGAAGCGATTCACCAAAATTTTGATGGAAATAGAATTGAGTAATTCTTTAAACCATGGAAAAATCCAATAGTGTAAAAAATGACACGTAAAAGTATCATTAAATAGTTAAAAAAAAAAAATATATATATATGTATGTATTATAACGATGGAAATATTCGCGAAACATACCTCGTTCTAAGGTCTTGAGTTTGAAGCAAGATTCGCTACTCCAATTCGCCGACTACAATCCTCAAACTATTTCAACAGACTTGTAATATGTTCGATCAATGCATAGCCAGACAAATTTCCTGGTCTGAGAGTTTGACTGTAACAATTTTTGTACAAAGCGGCAAGGTCTTCGCATCTGAAATGAAAACAAAGACTCCTCACAGCTTAAAGAAATCGAAATATGTAAAATATATACCGTCGTATTGGCCTGAATATAAGTCGAATTTCGGGAGAAAATTACCTATTATCACAGGTGGATATTTATTTATAATATTGCATGTTTTTTAGATACAACAATATTATTTTTAATATCAACTATTGTCAATTATTGCACGCGCGAAATATCTCAATAATCATTTGTTTATTCCAACTTCAGGCTGATGCTTTCGGAAAAAAATTGAAATTCGAATTTTCGATCTTCGAGATGAAGCGCGCACGCGCAGTGCGCGGATATGCATCGCAGCTAAAATATTACGATTATCGGTCGATAATGAAGGTTTTCAGTCGATAATGCAAATCCCGAAAAAAGTCCCGGATATAAGTAGAGTACGGTTTTTGAGGGTAAAATCGGTTACCAAAAATCTCGACTTATATTCAGGCCAATACGGTAATTAATTTCATCCATTTGAATTGTTTAATGTTTAAAAAAATTAAAAATTAAAAATTGAATTTCACTCACTCTTTTTTATTAACGCTAGGATTTTTGGTGAGACAAAGTTTGGCCAGAGATCTGAGTAAAAATTGTAGCCTCTGTTCGAGAAGTAAGATTAATTTTTCCTCTTCCTCCCTGACTTTTTCTTCGTCGCTTTTCTCTTCTTCGACATGTTTTTCTTCACTATTTATATCACATACTGCAGAATTAGTATCGGTTTTAGTTTTGATTCCTTTGTTTCTTTCATGTAAAATCTCCAACATCGGTCTACATTGAAGGATCAAATCCAAACCAGCTTGGTAAAACTTCAATTTACTATTGAACGTTGTTGAGCCTAAAGAAAACATAACGAAAAAAAAAAGATATACAATGTATGAAAAGAAATAAAAGTTTACCCCTTTTCTTTTCTTTTCTTTCTCTCTCTCTCTCTTACTTTTGCCAATAATCAACTTACATTGTGCCTGAAATTCCGCCAGAGCAACTCGCTCCATTTGAACGGTAAGAAATTCTGTAGTTTGTTCTAAAGATAGTAACAACTTTGCTGCTTTTTCATAATACAGCTTGCAGAGCTGAAGAGTAGTTTTTCTTTTGCTTATATCAACGTCTGCATCCATTTCTCTGTAGACACGGTGATAGAGTGAAGCTAGTCTATGCTGAATGTTTGCAGCTCTAAATTGATAGACGGGTTGACGTGGACCAGGCGTTTCGGTGTCGCAATGCTTTAAAGCCTTTTGAAGTACTTCTACTACCTCTCTTTCCAGCTCCTCCTCGGTCTGGAATATTCAAATTCATTCGAGCAGGAGTAGACAATGAGAAGATCAATGAAGAATAAATACTTAAAATTATGTGTACGTTTCTTGAATTTATAAGATCCATTTGTTAGTTTTGTTCAAAATTCCTGATAAATAACAGTCAGGAATTATTTAGAAATTTGAATTAACTTCATAATTGTTTTGAGAATACTTTAAATTGATAATTCTTCTTCAAAAAGCTATAAAAAGAAAAGTTTAAACTTGTTTAAATCCTCAGAGTTTACGATGATTATAAATAAAATCATTTATTCATTTTTCTATCAATTTTCAGAGGTTAATAGATATTCAATTTGAACCCATAATTATTCCAAATTATACAATTCAGATCCAAAAACTTCTCATAAACTGATCATTTCATCAACTTTCATAAACTGATCATAACAATAAAGAAAAAAATAGTCAATTCTTTAACATCTTTCTAAAATATCTTACATACCAACCTTGTTTCCAGGAGTAGGATAGTCCTGTAAAAGTGTGGCCATGGTGTACAAAGTAGTTGACATCTCCCATGTAACAGTGTCCCAAATGGCCGCGTTAGATTTCCGAGATCCAAGAACTTGCAGAGCTTTTTGATAGCTGACTAATGCTTTGTTGTAAAAATGTTTCTCTTGGGCCTGTTGTTTCATGTGAAAATGAGCACAGAGTCGCATCAGTCTACCAGAATTAGAATGCAGTAGAGCTAGATTAGCCTCGTCGTGGACAGTTTCGAACGTCTTAACACCTGCCTCTAAGTGTGTAAGGGAACGTTGCAGAAGCTGCGTTACATCTGGGGTAGAATTGTCCTGGGTTTCCTCCTGCTGAGAGCAAGCTGAATAGTAATCGGTTTTAGGATTAAAAAACGTAGGGAGGTAATCCGCAACGTTACATACCGGCTTTATTCATGTAAAGAACGCCAAGTTCGTTGTGGATATTTCCTAATCTTCTTAACAAGTTATTTTTGTCGACTTCTAGCGGCTCTAAAGACAACGCTTTCTCATAACATTTATAAGAAGCCTCCAGGGTCTCTTCAAGACTGTCTAAAGTTTGTGGCAGCAATTCTACGCCACCTGAAATGAATTATTCTAAGTTAATATTCAATTTTAAAGACATTGTGTAACAGAATTGGGGCTTAAATCGGACAGATTGTACACCAGATTCTGAATATCAAGATATTCGAGATACTAATCATGTCCTAAACTTACACGAGACCAAATCCTTAATGTTATAAATTTCGTCGATAATTTTCTGGTCAATTACGTCCGTTAGCTCGTAATCAAGTTTGTGTTTATCGACGTTATTCCAATCTTGGACAGTCATGAAACAGCTGTCCCCAGCCCTTCCGAGCAGATAGCTAATCAATTTATCGTTTTTAACGTGACACAAAGTTTCAAGAATTTCCTGACAGCGTAAAACCGCGACTATGTATCTTAATGAGGCTCCATAATTGCTGCTAGAATATTCGTTCTCTGCTAGTACGGCGAATATCAGTGAAGCTTTCTCGTACAGCAAAGTTTTAAGATGTGAATTCCAGCTGAGATTATCGCTCTTTTTAGGAGCCTGCCAAGTAGGTAGAGTTTCCGCCGTAGATTTACACAGCAAAGCTTTAGGTGTAGAGTCCGGGATAGTTTGCTTTGACAAATTTTTATCTGCCTTTTTATTCTTCTTAGATTTTCCCTTCTTTTTTTGGTTAATCTCTATGCTTTCAACAGCTTCGCTAGCTTCGCTAGCTTCGCTGGTGCTCTGATTTTGATTCAAAGGTGCGTAAGGCATTGGAATAGCTTGAAAAGGCTTTGCCATAGTCGGATTTGCCTCCTCATATTCACGTTCGTCTTTTCTGTGCATCTCTCCATCTTTCTTTTGCTCCTCGTCCGAACAATCTTCGGTAGGAAAGTATTTCAAGCATTCTAAACCGTTTGCAACATGTTCTAAAGCTGCTTGACACCTTTCTTTTATAGTGCCGCAGAGTGGAGGAGGCTTGTATTTTGGTTCATCATTTTCTCTGTATTCTTTCACTAGAAATTGTTAATAAATAAATGATGAGAAAAATATTCGGATATAATTTTGATAAGAACTATTCGATATTCAATGCTTCGCAATTGAAATATAAATACAATGATACTTACTAGGAGCCAAGCTCAACGATTTAATAGCCACGCTAACTTCTTCATCAAAATTATCCAAATTACATTCTGCCTCTTGGCCAGTGCTGCATTCGCTCTGGGCATCTTCGTCGTCGCTTTGATCTATTAATCCAGGACTAGCGGGATCAGTATCAGCAGGAATATACAAATCAGAAAGCATATAATGAGCGGAAGTGACTATTTGAGGATATTTCTTCTTAGCGAGCAACTCGACGCAGTTTTTTAACAACATTCTAATAGTTCCTTGTTGTCTGCGATAATCAGATGAATATTTCATGTTTCTAGCCACACGATAAAGCAGCATAGCGACCGGTACTGTAAACGGATTCTGACCTTTCTCGTCAGAAAAATCAGTGCAAAGTGAAGTGAGGTCATAGAGCTTGACTACGTCGTCGTCTTTGCCTATAAAACAATAAACTTGATAAGTAAATTCGTTGTTGAATAATAAATAGTGTAAAATAATACGAAATATCACCTTTGAACAACCAGTAAGTATGTCCAGCCTTAGTAGCGTTGCTTTTCAAAAAGCTTAATATATTCTGTGCCACGTCTCTTATCACTTTTGGACTGAATTTAGAATTGTCTAAATTGGGAAGATCCTCAGTCTTGATAAGCTCGTACTTTTGAACTATCCCATTGAGATGATAGCACATAACGACCTCTGGTACGTTGCACATAAGATTATCAAGCCAGTAATCAATTCCAGTTAAAACATTAATGGGTTTACTCATATCCCTCAATCTCAAGCTAATACATGGGTGAGTCTGGCCTCCAAATATTGGCATATCAGTTCCTATAAGCATTTGAATATTCTCAAAGGTCCAGACAACGTTTCTGGCAAAATTATGGCTATAATTTGGATCTGGTAATTTATCCTCTTGGGTAGGTTCGGGTAGTTGAGGTTCTAAAGGCGTGACTGGTAGCTTAGGTTTTTCGCTCTGTTTTGTATTATCCGCAATTACTAAAGAGTGATACAGAAATTTGGAGACCAGATTCTTCTGCTGCAGTGTATTTCTGCTATTTGTTTTATGAGAAAGTCTTTTATCCTTGTCTCCAGCATTTCTGAATACATGATCATAGAAGAATTTTTTCAGCCATTCCCAGTCGCTCTCAGCTTGCCTGAGCAAGTACTTATGAATATCGAAATCGTCGATCAACAGAGTATTTTCAACCCTGTGTACCATCATAGAAACTAGTCCTTGACTGTAAGGAAGTTTGAGCAGTTTCTTAATGTTTTCTGCATCGGAAACTACGTCTACTTCTCCGACGCAGTCAGGGAACATATGAGCCATACGAAAGCTAGAGAACCCTGTGCTATGAGACCATACGCTTTGCAGGCCATAACTTTGGGCCGAACTACTCAGCCAGTTACTGGGAGGCAAATTTAAATCCGTGTTGCATTGTAGCCTAGCGTAAGTTGCTGGCATAAGAACAGCGGAATATTTTACTACCGCTGTTGATTTGACAGGCTTTTTTGGAGAATCTGGGGTCGTTATGACATCAAATTCTTCCTGAAATATAAATGCAAATTATTTTGTACTTAATAAGTGTAATTTCGTTTTTTTCTTCATTTATTTTATTTTTTTTTTTTTTTTAAGAAATAATGTTTTTTTAGAGTAGGTAAACGTTTTTTTTCACATAACCTATTATTTCTTTCATATTGCTAATATCTCTGTCAAATTTCAATGTTCGGAATTTATCAGTTCGACATTTATATAAAAATGTTTGAATTCTTAATACTAATAGTGAGATATGATTGCCAGATGAATGCTGAATAGTTTTTAATTAAATTGTATGAATAGTTGTCTTAAATTCAAACTAACCTCGTCGATGGCGGTGGAATTGTTCTCTGACATCCTGAACGCTCTTTATACTATCACAATTAATTTAAAACACATTATTTTCTATTACCGATAAGATAAAGTTCATAACAATTTACGCATCACATCGTTTAACACCACATTGCGGAATTCAAGTTTACATGTTTACGATTCACTTGCTATTTTTCTACGGGTAGCAAATGGCATGAACAACAATTCGTTCTCGGGTTCTGGAACGCGCTAGAACATACCTAGAATTTTCAACGCAAACAATGGTATGTAGATATGAATGCTTCATGTATGAATTGATTGTGTGTTCATTTTATTTATGTAATAAACCATATTGCACTAGATTAGTTTATTAAAGTTGTATCGTAATTTATTTTATAGCCTATTTTGGTTACAATAAAGAATAGGAATCGATTTGATAGCAATGCTTGCGCTTTTTGAATTGTGACGTGACGTCATCACAGAGCGATCAAGAACGCGACCTCTCATATTTCATCAGATTCGTTTCAGTTCATTCCAAAGTAAAAATCAACAATACAAATTGTATACAAACCTATCGATTCCGAATAGACAAAATGCAAAACCTTATTTTCAAATAAAATATAGACATTTATTAGTTTACAGTCCATAAAGCATGATCGAGTTTCTTTTCTATCTCGTTATTAGTCAACGGTTAGAATTTTAATGTAAAGTTGCCATGTGACGTGGCTACCAAATGGTCCTAGGTGGCATTCTGTCATAAAATCACACGCGTTTCCGTTATAAAATAATCGGCAGCGCTACATATCGTATGATTTCGCTGTAGAGATTATCGTTCAGTGTGAAAGCCGGCGGTCTATTTCGCGAGTGTGTGAAGACTCGAAAAATATTGATTCACATTTAAACAACCCAAAGACTTGAATAAACATAATACAAAAATCGCACAAAATGAACAAATTAATTATCTTATTCGTTATCGCCGTAACAACGTCGACAACATTAGCTGAAACTTGTCAAAAACCCGAAGTATCAGCATCAGCATACGTTACCGAAGACGCTACAATTCTAACAACTATCGCATTTACAACACAGTTTACACTAAAATGCAGCAACGGTGTCAAAGGTGTTTCTCTCTACGCCGAAGTCGAGGGAAAAACATTACCAGCTGTCAAACTAAGCGCCGACAACAAATATCAGGTATTCACATAACTATAAACAATATCATATAAAAATTTCCCATCCCTTTTTATAAACATCGAATTAATTCTCGCGCTCGAGGTTTTTCTAACAATTTTATGTCCCCAAAATTTATAGGTTAGCTGGACAGAAGATATTAAAAAAGCAAGATCAGGAGACTACAACGTAAATCTTTTTGACGAGGAAGGATACGCCGCTCTTCGCAAGGCAATCAGAAATGGAGAAGATACAAGCAGTGTTAAACCACTGGCAGTTGTTGTTTTAAACAATCCGGGTGCTTACCTAGGCCCGTGGGTTAACTCCGAATTACTGGCTGCATTCCTAGCTGCATTTGTTACTTACACAGCATTTTCTGCCAAATGGAAACTCCTGTCGTAAACTAAACAATTTTAGTTTAATTTATCGATAAATTTTTTCATCTTGTTTTTAGTTTTTTTTTTTTTTCTTTTCATTTCATTGTTTTGTCAACGACTACCATATTTATATGAACTTTTGTACAATATTCTGTGACAAACTTGAGTAAACTTAGACCATGTATGAATAAAATTAATTACTTCATTAATTGATGTGTTTATTGCCTTAAAAAAAGCATAATTTTAAATTCAGAAAGAATTCTTTAACAGATAAATGTGAAAAGAATAATCTTCTCCACACCATAGGTTTTTTCTTTTCCTATTTTGGTCTAAATCCGAAAAATAACGAACTGTGAGACTTGAAATTGATTAAAAATAACTTTATTTCTGAGATTAACAAAATTTACTTAGAATAACATTCAGAACATTTCTGGCGGCGGATTATTTCCAAATAAAAATTTCCAAGACTGAGGTTGTCTGATTATCAAATTTCCCAATTTATCTTTAGAGAATAACTCGAGCCATTGATTTAGATAGTTAGCTAGTTCAATCGCGTCTGGGATATTGTCTCCTTCGGAACAAAATCTCAGTAGAATTGCGCAAGGGATATTAATGTTGTCTAAAAAGTCGTATAAACTCTTAGCAAAACCTCCGCCTGGTATTTCAAGCACTTCTCTGCTCCCATCTTCCACTGTTTTACTTTCTAAATAGGTCCAATTTAAGGTGTTAAACTTCTGGCCAAATTCAGTTATTAAATTGGAAGATGCGAGGTAGCGCAACGGAACAGTTCGGATTTGTTGGTCACGTTTTTCGTGGGAGTAGCTGCTGGTCAAAATGACGACCTGAAATAATTGTCGATTGATAAAATGAGTCGTTAATTATTTTATATATTTAAAATTTTTTACCTTAGCGATGTGTCGCTCTATGACGAATTTCTGGAGCTGATCAAAAAATAGAATCGGTTTTTTTGTTAGGGGTGATCGTATTTGGAGTAGAATAATTTTTTTTTCTTTATTAGAGAATAGATCTACGGCTGTACAAAGATCGGTTGAATTTTCGTCGTATGGATCGGGCCCGATGATTGGTATAAATGCAGAATCCCAAACATAACCTATCCTCTTTGCGCTAAGACTTGATATAAAAAGATCGACAGATAGTTGTCCGACGTTCCCTACAGCTACCGAGGGAAGAATTAGCGTGTATCCTGACAAATCTAATTCTTCTTTCAACGTTATCATCTTTATTCAACGGGATCTACACTTTTGTATACACTGATTTATGGTTAGGGTCAAGTTCGAGTGACAAGCCGCTTTTTCGATTCGAAACGGATTGACAACAGACGAAAGAGATATATCGATGTGCGAGCTCACTGCTGACTCAAGCGCGAAGAGGCCCCCAATCGTACAAAAATGATAAAAATAGTTTACAAAGATTATTTAGTTATATTAATTTATTTGAAGAATGCAATAGTCAATAGAATCTCTGTGGAGTAGAATATAGAATTGTAACTGACAATTTTTTTCAAAATATAAATAAAATATGCTCAATGACAAATAATTGTTGAATCGTCGTCTCGTACGCATGCGCGTTTGACGCTTTGAGATGGATTATCTAGCTCTGTCAATTCAGATTGCGGAAATGCGAATGACCCCACCAATCGACTTCGCGTGTAAATGTCGATAAGTAGTTAAAATATTAAAACATTCCGTGTGTGTAGAACCACAGTGGAAGGATTTCACCGTCACATGACTAGAATTTTATTTCAAATATTTCGCGGATCTCAGTATTGAAAATGTTCAAAGAGACACAAGTTTTGATTATAGGAGCCGGTGCAGCCGGAATAGCAGCGGCATGCCGTCTGCTAGAACGAGGTATTCGAAATGTCATAATACTCGAGGCCGAAAATCGAATAGGAGGACGAGTTCACACTGTAGAATTCGGTTCGTATTTTTTAATTTCTTTAATAAATTCACAGAAGAAATGAAAGTTTCATATCCGTCACCTTACCTGACATTGGTCTTATATTAAATGCTAATCCCGATCTCCATATGGCTAATCGCATATGCTAAAGCGAAAAAGAAATTAATATACGTATATTTTTTAATATTTTTATTCTTTATTAAGCTGACAATGTGATCGAACTTGGAGCAGAATGGGTACACGGCGAGCGAGGAAATATATCATGTGAATTATCCTCCCCTCATAATCTTCTTGCCACTTCTAAAGTTTTAAACGAAAATTCAAATTGGATATTTGCCGATTCTAGAGGAAAAATAATACCGAAAGAACAAGGAATAGGATTGTTAGATCTTTATTACAAGATATCGATAAATCTGCCTGATAATTTGAAAAATTTCAATGGAACATACGGAGAATGGTTCACAAAAGAGTAAGTTAAGGACTAAATTTTTTATTTTCTTTCATTCTTTCAATATAAATATCATCTTATCAAATTTATTGAGGGTTCAATAGATTTACAATTAATCGTCTTATCATGTACAGAAATATATTAGCAGATTGATTATTTTCATTTATTATTATCAATCATATTTTTAAATCTGAATATTTGTTGTTCAACAATATAATCGGCCATAACACACTTTTGAGGAGTTAAATAAACTCGTGTAGAAACTATCGTATTTTTTTCAAAGATAAAACCGAGTGTAATTGTAACGGAAAAAAAATCGCTGCTCCAGATACGTCGAAGCTCAGATACGTTATCAGAAATAATGTAAAAATGCCGATGACTCGATGGAAAATAACTATTACTTGTTGTCGAGCGGGTTAGAGTGTTGCAATGTGATACTATTGTTTATTTGCCTGCCAAAGCTAATCTACGTTTTTCGTTTTTCTCATCAAGCAAATTCTTCATGTATGCATCAATCTGTGTTTCTGACATATAGGCCCCAAACATTGGATTTGGTCGTTTCATATAGGTGCGATTATCGACTGGTATAATGCATCTGAAACATGAATAGGAAGGAATAAAATCTTGGAATATCGATAATATGAAATTTTTTCTATGGGAATTTTATTTTCCCAAGAATCTAGGTACCTGATTTTATTATTACGCCAGTTATCCAACTTGTATACTTCTGAAAGATGTTGGTATATGGGACGTACATATTCTTGGTCTTTCCCTAATGGAGGTTCGTTGGCTGTAGGATAAGAACGTATCTGATCGTAGTATCCCTCAGTTAGAATTGGCATTACATAATCCACCTACAATCAGACGGATCAGAAATATATATACCTAGTTTGATTCATTGCTGGCAGAAAAGCCTGGATATAATTATCTAATATTAAAGAATTACCTGTGTAATACAGTCACTAATAAACTCGAAACCCATATTCCAAACATAGGACAATTGCTCATCCAAAAGCACAACACCAACTTGATGCGATCTCAATATTTTTGTTATACGGTTCGCAGCATTTGTACCATCATTAGAATAAGTTAACATTATTGTGTAACGTGGTGCTTTGGGCTATAATTTAAATGATACCAATTAATTATTACTTCATCAAAATTTTCTTATTTCATTAGTCCATCTTTCAAAATTAATTGATTGTCGATATACCTTATTTTTGTTTATTTCTTCATGATCATCTTGTACAGTAGGGTTCGGAAGAACTGTTGTGACATTTGTTAAACTGAAATGTTTCTTGATTTTCGAATTCTGCGGTCGTAAAACTTCAGGTACCCAAGGTACCTCAAAGATCACTGGATTATCTGAATAGGTTTACTTGTTATTAGAAAATTTATATTCACAGTATTTGCAAAGGGTATAAAAAAAAAAATATATATATACTTTTGCATATATACCTCCTGCTTTGCTCTGGAAAACCGAAATGCAACTAACAAATTCGCGAACGCTATCATTTATTTGATTTATCACGTCGTATCTTTCTATTTCGTGCAAAGCACGTATCACTTTTTCTACTCTGGCTTCGTCTAATTGCGCATAACTTGCCAAAACTACCCAAACTGGACCTTGATCTCGTGTGAACCAATTCTTAATGTTCTGAAAACAACAAGCAATAAGGTAGAATTATTTTCATTAGATATGGTATGCTTGCAATGAATTTTACTACATTTCTATTTACGCACCTTTATTTGTAGAGCTGTAATGCCTAAACTTTCACCGAATGGTATCCAATTCGACTCAACCAATTCCGGGGCAGTTGCTCCCAGTGAAATACATATTTTACGCAGAGTCTTCTGACCCGCTTCATGAAATAAAGCCGATGCATGAATATTAGAAGTCTGTTCTCTAAGCTCTATATATATGAAATCCACATTGAGTGTAGCCTCCATATTGTCTCGTACTTCCATAACGGGGTTAGAGAATCTCTTTGAAGAATTAAATCAACTAATATCAAATGAATGGGCGAATTGCGTTTTCTCATACGAAGACAATAATATTAAATGATTAACAAACACATTAAACATAGGCAGTAAGGAAAATTGATGAATTTACCTTGCCACAAGCATTGTCTGTTCAATTTAAAATTAACAGTTTTTAACAAACTTTATTCTACATGCTAATTAAATACCTATATTTAAGAACTAAATTCAAGAAGAGTGCACTCGTGAGCCAATACACTAGTTAGAGGACAATGAAAGATTTTTGTATATTTCTTGTCTCTCCACAAAAATTATACATGCTTTGCTTTCTGAGAAACAGAATACGTCAACTCTGTCTCTGTCTAGCTATCTTTCTCCTTCTCTCTTCCCCACTCTGATATCAACATTTAAACGTCATATGGCTATACATATCCGGATTTTCCTCCGGCCATTTAGATTCAAAGGTGACCTCCGGTCGACATATTGAATTACTTTTAAAAACAATTGGAATTTATGATTCTCACAGAGACCTGCATAGAGATAATTCACACATATTATGATAAAATGATAGCGGAGAGCTATAGGACTTATACTTGACTAAGATTATATGAATTTTAATGTTTTTAAATCTTTGTAGAAACTTTGGATGATTGAATATTGTTTAAAAAAAAAAAGTTTAAATTTGAATCAAGACTCGCATTATCTATGTATCTTTGTATGATTGATATTTTCAGATACTACAAGGCACTTAAGAAAAATCCATTTACAGATCCTGTCAGGGCAGACCTATTTCTTAACTGGATACATAAGTATGAAAATGTTATAGAAGGTAGCGATTCATGGTTTGAAATATCTGGAGCTGGTATGACCGAGTATCGGTTATGCGACGGTCATCCCACACTGCATTGGAAAGGAAAAGGATACAAAACTCTCTTTGATGTATTAATGGTACACATCTTGAACATAAGCTCAACATTTGTGATTATAAAAATCGCAATTTTATTTGGGAAAAACTTTGGGTGTTTTACATTGGTAAAATTGGTTATTTAGTTGTGCAAAACGATTGAATTTACATCAAATTTATTAACAGCACAAATTCGAGACACCAGCCAATCAACTTCCTGTTTTGGATAGAGTGCACTTTAACAAAGTAGTTTCGAGTGTTGACTACAGCAAGAAAAATAAAATCATTGTGAAAACTACGGACAACTCACAGTACAAAACTGACCATGTAATTTTCACCGCATCGCTTGGCGTATTGAAGGAACAACATAATACTTTGTTCACACCGCCTTTACCTGAATTAAAGCAACGTAGTATACAGGTAGATTCATGTTTCCCATCAAGTTGATAAATATTTATACTCATCATAGTTCAAACTACTTAGGGTTATTATATATATTCAAACTTCTCAGGGTCTGGGCTTCGGAGTAGTCGATAAAATTTTCTTCGAATTTCCTTATAAATGGTGGCCAGAAAACACCGCAGGTTTCAATCTAATATGGTCGGAGGAAGATAAGAAAGAATTTTTACAATCTGTTGAAAAAGTGAGTTAAATTACCCGAGTAATCTATCGACAAACAATTGGCAAAGTCTGTACTGATTGTATCATTTTGAATTGAACACCTGTTAACGTAATTCAATTAGGGATGAAGAAGATTGCTGTTTCTTCCAGGAAAGCGAATGGTTGTCCGAGGTCTTTCATTTTTCCACCATCGATCAGCAGCCATGTGTTTTGACCGGATGGCTAACAGGTCCATGTGCAATTTACGTTGAGGGCTTAACCGATGCAGTGGTATTAGTCGGGCTATATAACATACTGCGAAAATTTTTTGGGACAAGTTACAACATTCCAAAGCCTAAAAAAATCATAAGGCACGGATATAATCTTTAAAAGAATTACTGCTGATAATAAATTACGGATATAATATTTATCTCTATCAACATATCGTACATGACACAGAAATTTACGTGATTTTCTAATTTATTTACAGGTCTAGATGGAGTACAAATAAACACTTTAGAGGAAGCTATAGTTATCGAAGCACAGAATCTGAGAGGTTGAATGTTTGGGCGAAGGATTTAGCGGAACCTATTACAGATTCTAGTGATAAACCGGTGCGTGTATTATTTCATTATTGTGAGATAAAAATTGTATGATATTAAAACTCAGCAGAAAATTTGGACCTATAATTCATGTCTTATAAATTGAACATTCAATAAAGTTTGATCACCAATATGCCATAACTTTTACCAATTTTTATCTTTTCAGATCATACTTTTTGGCGGTGAAGCAACTCATGACCATTATTATTCAACAGTTCACGGAGCAGTTGAAACTGGATTGCGTGAAGCTGATCGACTAATAGAGCACTATAGGTAAATAATTTTTGTTATTATCAGGAACTTATCATTCCTTGTTATTAAATACTAGAGAATCTTGAAATCCACGGAATCTGAAGTCTTAGTTTTAAATGACTGTGTGATGATAATCTCCCTTGATATATTACATCCATTTATTAGTAAAATTATTCCGTAGGACAAGAAAATCCCATCTGTAACTAGAAACTCTGGAAAAATTGAAAGATGCCATACATACCGGTACTCTAGATAAATAAAGAATATTTTACATATATTTTATGTACTACTTTTATATCGGACATACATATAATTGAATAAATTATTTTACATTCTATATGATTAAACCATTCAACTGTTGACAAAAGAACGAGTCTTTTCATCTCTACTTTTTTCTGAACGTTTTACTTTAGCTTAAGAAAATCCTAAAAATATGAGAAATTAGTTTAATATTGGTCACAAAATGTATACTCCAAGTCTTAAATTCATCTCAGTTACGCAGTTGTTACTATAAATCTTTAATACACCGACTGACGCAGCTCTAGCTTATATGATTATATTAAGAGGTACGGTAATCAAAAAATAAAAATAAAATGCAAGACGCGCAATGGCAACCCACGGAAGTAACAAAAGTTTTAATAATTGGCGGAGGTATAGCAGGATTAGCTGCAGCCAAGGCATTGGAAGCGGAAGATTGCGAAGATTACATACTGTTAGAAGGTAACTTAAACAGAACCTCCGGTAATGCTACCAATTATTTGCAGAAGCTAATTAAGGCTCACGCAGGTCACTCAAATGCAGATTAATCCATCGTCTGTGCTAATATTTTACCATCTCTCAGCTCAAGATAAAATTGGAGGCAGAATTGATTCAATCCCTTGGAATAACAACTGGATTGAATGTGGTGCTCAATGGCTATACGGAGAACAAAGCGAATTAGCTAAAGTCTGTCGATATTATGAACTTTTGTCGGATATCAGTTCGAGAAAAGGAGAGGGCTTATATTTACGCGATGATGGAACTGGAATGGATGAGCGTTTGATAAAAGATATAGGCGACGTAGTTCAATCTGGCTTAGAAGAATGCAAAGTTATTGAAAATTCAGAAACCAATATGCCTAACAACGCACTAAATATTGGTAGGGCCTTGAGAAGCAAGTTAAGAAGACATTTACGATTAAAAAATGATCCATTGACAATCAGAGACATGCGAGAAGAGATATTTGATTGGAACGTAAGATCGCTGATGGTTGACAATTCCTGCTTCACATTGGATGAGTTGTCAGTTAAATATTGGGGAAAGTACAAGGTGCTTGGACTAGTTTTAGCCATCTTATTATGCCGAATTGCTCTGATTACATTATACATTTTTCTGACCATGAAAATGATATCTTGTTACAGTCTAGCGGCGATATGAAACTTCTGAATTTCAGGGCTGGGTACAGTTCGATAATTAAATTCATTGCCCAGGGATTGAATCAAAGAAATATCAGATTGAACTGCCCTGTGGAAACGATTGAGTGGAGTCAATGCATAAACAGAAACGATGTAAACCAAGCGAACCTGAAGCCAGTTGTAGTGACTTTGGCAGATAAAAGACATATCTTTGCCGACTGTGTAATCGTCACGTGTTCGTTGGGTTACTTGAAAGAAAATTACAAAAAAATGTTCAATCCAAAGCTGCCACTGCACTTGTCGCAAGGCATCGAGAGCTTAGGTTTTGGTTTAATAAATAAGATATTTTTGGACTTCGGCGAGCCATGGTGGAGCCCACATTCGAAAGGATTTCAGTTAATCTGGTCAAAAAATGGGCAAAAGATATTTGCTAAAGAAAAATTGGCGACATGGACGAGGGATTTGACTGGTTTTGACGTCCTAGACGGTCACAGGGCGGTTTTATTGGGGTGGGTTAGCGGGAGAGGAGCACACATTATCGAAATGTTGAGTGAACGCCAAGTTACTGACGATTGCGTCAATCTACTTAAGCATTTTGTTGAAAATGAAGATATCCCCTCACCAAAGAGGTGTAAAGTAACGCGATGGAATTCCAATAAGTATATCAGAGGTGGTTACAGTCATATATCTGTAAATTGTGACGCTACCGCAGTTACACCAGGCACTTTGAGCAAGCCAGTCTGGTGTACAATTACGCATAAAGGCCACGACAAGGTAGATATAATGATTTAACAATAGAGGTAGTAGTTTTTATACGCAATATGATCTTTGTTATTTTTCTTCACCAATTTCAGTGCATGCCGATAATAATGCTGGCTGGCGAGGCAACTCATGAACATTATTACTCAACGGCACACGGAGCATTTGAAACGGGTATTAGACAAGCGAAGACATTTTTACAGTATCATATTGAAAAAAAGATTTGAATAATTGGTATGGCTATAACTCATTTTCTGATATATTTTATTGTATGAATGAATCTTTTCTTTATCTGTTTGTATGTATACATACATCATTTGTATAAATATAATCTTTGTCACTGGAGACATTTATTCTATACAATCAAAAGCATCAATGCGGATATTACATTTTATAATAAACAGGAAATAAAAAAAAAGGTTGAAATAGTTTTCAATCGTGAAGATCACGCATACCTTAAGGACTGATCCAAGCTAATTTCCCGATCCATATCAAAATTTACAGAAATTATTAAACGCAATATACTACAGATATAAAGGATAGAAAATCGCCTAAAATATGTTCATACTGCAGGTATACTTTCCTTATGTATGGCTATGAGCCTGTTTGCTTCGCGGAAACCGGTCTCTATTGCACCATGAACGGTCGAGTAGTAGTGAGAATGTGTAGCTTCTCCTGCAAACATGACAACCTGAAAAATAAGTAAAGTATTGAGAAGCTAGATAATGCAAATTATGCTGCAGTAAGCCTGAAATTCATAACTGGAAGTAACAATACAGTGGAGAAACACATTTACATGCTGTTTATATTTTCGAAATAATTTTCACTCACTGATTTATTGTTAACCAGTAATGGGGCTGCTAATTGATCTGCCCAAACATCAGCTTTTTCAGTTTCCATGCTCCTGAAGCTGTAGGTTCCTCAAAAATGTTTATTGCTGTACCAATTGGACCTAAAATTTTCGATTAAGTTTGCCAACGAGTTAACTTACAATTCGTCTAGCTTTAGATAATAATTATTTCAAAGCATACTTGACTCACCGCAAAAATCCAGTTGGTCTAGTGATGTTGTATGACTTTCCCAAGAACTTATTGAGAATCGCAAACGTCTGGTTTAACACTTGATCCTCCGGCAATGTTTCCATATAGCTTGCTCCTGGCCCATTCATCCAACCACATAATATCCTTGGTTTATGCTTTTCATTAAAGAATCCGAATATATCAACCAACCATTTTTTATCGAGCTGTAATAAAGATAATCTACATTATTGAGAGGAATATCTGTTACTTGAAAATCCATAGTAGGCGATAGTTGAAAATATCTACAACATACGTCTTTTAGATATTCTTGCCTGTCACTTTCGTTCCATAGAAATAGAAAACTAGCGGAATCGTTAGACCACCAAGCGGATTCAAAGGAGAAATATATTTTTGCTACGGTACCCATCCATAGACCCTAAAAAGTTAGAGCAGTTTTGAACGACGGTTGGCCGTGAATATTTTTAATGAATAATATATTTTTCGATGCTCATATGCTGGTTACTTTTATAGTTTTCACTCTGGACTCCGGTAACTTAGGCGTGAATAAAGTTTCGTATTGTTCTTTCAGCACACCCAGAGACACTGTTACGATAACATGATCTGCCATATATTCTTCTCCGGTACTCGATTTTACCAAAACCTTGCCCTCTGTTGAATTGTAATCAATGTTGATGACTTCTGAATTTAGTATCGTATTATTTAGAACTGGAAGTTCACTTTCAGGATTAGGGTATTTCTTCTGCAATTTATAGTTAATTATGAAATTAGTATAGTACAAAACGATCTGAACTAACGGAACCTTTCAAAATGGACAACAGTTCAACTTGGATTAGCAATGTAAATTTGATTCAGCACAAGTCAGCATCATTTACCATTAGAATATCAAGTATCGTTGCATATCCTTTATCTTTCCAATTAACTCCCAAACTTCCAGGGCAATCCCAATATTCTACATATCCCCTCGCTGAAGTATTGTACCAATTGTCTGATGCATCCACTGAGTTTTGATAGCTTTCAAAAAGGTTCATAAACTGTTTCATCAAAGTCTGATTAGCTGCTGGATATTCGGTACTTTGAATCGTTATCCTGAGAAAAAGGGCGAATCAATTATATTCATTGAAATGATATTCAGTATAACAATTGATGAGTACGTCCCACAGGTTTAGTGTATAATCGAGAATGAGTGTATACAGATATACTCATTAAAAATTATTCAGAATAATGCAGAAACTATTTACATTCTTGTGAAATAATCGCCAACAGAACCATTGTTTCCTTTTAAATTTTCACTAGCCTTGTCTCTTACATCGAAAAACAATTGGAATAAATCATTACTGATGGAAGTGGGTATCTGGCTTCCTTCCGAATTGTAGACAGCGAAAGAAGTCTCCGAAAAAGGAATTTCCAAAAGCTCAAGGGGCCAGGCTAATTCAAAAACAATATTGTTCTTTTCCCCGTGAACCCATTGACCTCCAAGGTCTATCCAACTCCCACCTAAAAATATACAATCAGATTTCACGCATATGTAGATTTAATATCCTCAAAATTACTGACCGAACCATGTAGTATGCACTCTTCCACCAATCCTGTTCTCTGCTTCTAAGATTGTGATATTTTTAAAACCATTTTCGTAAAGTTTTGATGCAGCCGCAACACCAGCTGAGCCAGCTCCGATGATGACGATCTTTGGTTCATCTCCGATTGTTAATTTTGTTAAATACAGGTATATAATTACTATTGTATACTGCACCCACCACATTTTTATATTACGCATTGTCGATTTGATTGAATGAATGGCATACAATTTCTATCTAAATAGGTAAATACAATTGGTTTGGCACGTGTAGGTGGTAAGGTCCAGAAAAATTGTACAAATAACAAAAATCTAACTGCTAATCACTTATACTTTTTAACTACTGTTGCGAAACACATTTATTTATTTATTTATTCATTTATCACGTCTATCCTTTTTAAATTATAAATTTATTTGAACTTTTCTATCAAATGTGCTCCATGAATCAGAACATAGGTATGTACTGATGAATGGTAACATTTGCAATGGTAACAAAGCTTGTACCAGTGTCATAAGAGCTGTGCCAAACTGAATGATGTGTGTATGTAGATACATAGATGGGATTTTATTAATAAATGGCAGCAACAATAGGCCAATTGAGACTCCCCTATGAATAAATTCATTTGAGTACTCCGGTATGGTGTAATACGAACATCGTGATCATGATCAACATCGATCGATCGGCTTGCACTTGAATATGAAATTCCAGTCATTGAGAAGTGTTTATAACATTTTTATCAGATTCTCAAACACATAGGTATATCTATAATATAACATATCATTGTATGAAATTGAATTATTTAAATGAATTTGGACATAATGGTGAAACTTTGGGAAGCAATAATTTCTTATTTTGTTGTATTAATTGTATAGAGGTCTATAAGTCTGTTTGCTTCTCGATGACCAGTTTCTATTGCACCATGAACAGTCGAGTAGTAATGAGTATGTGTGGCCTCTCCCGCAAACATGACAATCTAAAAAATATGTAGGCTATTTAGAAATCATAAAATGGTGCAATGTATGTAGTGAAAGTTTGACTATACCTATGAAAATCATAATCAAAAGAGACATAATAGCAATAGTTGCAAATATTTGAATCATATTTATGCTTCCACATTCATTCTTCACTTACTGGTTTATTATTGATCAATAATGGGGCTGCTAATTGATTTGCCCAAACATCAGCCTTTTCACTTTCCATACTTCTGAAACTGTACCCACCTCGAAAATGTTTGTTGCTATACCATTTTGTGCTGAAAATTTAATTCACGTAAAGAATATCTGCACATCGGAACAACCTTTAGGTATAATTCCTGTGTTTCGTTATTACGCCAGAAGCATTGAATAAAGAATAAATAAAGGAAAAATAATACAGTAATAATTTACTCGCAATTAGTACGGGTTTAAGTTAATTTATATTCATAAAAATTGACATACCGCAGAAGCCCAGTAGGTCTTGTGATGTTGTATGACTTCCCCAAAAATTTATTGATGAGTGCAAATGTTTGGTTCAATACCTGATCTTCAGACAATGTTTCCATATATCTAGCACTTGCGCCACTTACCCAACCACATAATACACGTGGTTTGTGAGGCACTATGAAAACACCAATCACATCCACCAACCATTTCCTATAAGGCTGTAATAAAAATACAAATTTTATTTCAAATAAAAAAAAAAAAAAAAAAAACTTTGAATATCCGTATTATTATTATACTGTCTGATGAAAGCAATATCTTGCTGCATGATAATTACAGAAAATATCGTTAGCTTACATCGTTTTCGTACTCCTGTCTGTCGTTTTCGTCCCATACATATACGAGATTAGGAGAATTGTTAGGCCACCACGGTGCTTCAAAAGAAAGATAAATTTTAGCGACAGTCCCAAAGGCTAAACCCTGAAAGGAATTAAACCATTTTACATACTGCTAGGGACTGAAAATCTTAGAGCATCTAGCTCACATTATCATACTCTGTTACTTACTTTTATAGTTTTCTCTTTGGACTCTGGTAACTGTGGTGTAAATAGAGTCTCGTATTGTTCCTTTAACACACCCAAAGACGGTGTCACGATAACATGGTCTGCTAGATACTCTTGTCCGCTGCTCGTTACTACCAATGCTTTGCCCTCTATTGAATTATACTCAATGTTTACGACTTCTGAATTGAGTATGGTATTATTCAGAACTGGGAGTTCTTCTTCAGGGTTTGGATACTTCTTCTGTAATATATTTACAGAGGTATATTCACAGTTATTATAGGTGGGCTAGATTCGCTACACATCGGCTGACTCTCTACCATTAAAATATCAAGTATAGTCCCGTATCCTCTGTCTTTCCAATTGATAGCATCACTTCCAGGGCAATTCCAAAATTCTAAATATCCCCTTACGGATGTTTCGTACCAGTTATCTGAGGCATCTGCTCCCATCGAGAAGCCTTCAAATAACTTCATAAATTGTCTCACTGAGGTTTCATTAATCGTTGGATACTTTTTGAGCTTAACATCCGCCCTGTACATACAAAATAATCCATGGAAAATTTTCAGATTTGCCAAAATTATGAGAATAACTATTAGCAATGGATATTATAATGTGTACTGTATAACGGTCTAGAATAATTTACAATATACATCGACTATTGTACTTGCATTCTTATAAAATATTCTCCGAATGAAGCATTGTTTCCAATAAAGTTTTCATCAATTTCTGAGAGCTCAAAGAACATTTTCATTAAATTGTCACTGATGGAAATCGGTATCTGGTAACCTTTGGAATTAAAAACAGTAGAATACAAGTCATCAGTTCCTTCTGTATAATTCTCCAAAAGCCCAAGAGGCCAGGCTAATTGATAGACGATGTTGTTAGTTGCTCCATGAACATGTTGACCGCCGAGGTCTATCCAGCTGTTATCTGAAATTATTGAATTCCTTTACCATATAATTTCGACTTATTACCAAAACTATTCTTCAAATGCTCACCAAACCATGTGGTATGCACTCGTCCACCGATTCTATTCTCAGCTTCTAAGACAGTGACATTTTGAAAACCATTTTCATAAAGTTTAGATGCAGCTGCAATCCCAGCAGGACCAGCACCAATAATTACAATCTGTGGTTGTTCTCCTAAAGTTAAAGTTAACAAACACAAAATTTCTATTACATAGAGGCACCGCATTTTCAGATATTGCATTATTGATTATAGAAGATTTAATTAAACAAAAAGTTTCAAAATTCTGTTAAAGCTGTGTAATAATATCGCAGCTTTTGATCGGTTCCAGGTTTTAATTCATGTTGTTGTTCCAACTGCTTTTTGTTCACTAAATTAGAGCCAGGATTATCAGCTGTACATCATCAATCAGTATAGCGGTCGTTTATATAATATCACAAAAAATCATATCGCAATATACTGCAACGTTTGTAGGGTCAAAGATTGGAAGAATGTAGTTGTATAACAAAGATTATCTCATATCGTTCATTTTTCAAATGACCAAATTCCAAAATATGTTAGTAAAGGCATTGCATGAATAAACATAGTCAATGAAATAATTTATCACTCACGCATCCGCATACAGGCGCTATTAGAGCAATGAACTACTATCAAATGAATGATGTAAGTCTAATAAATATTTGGCGACAGTAGTAAACCAATTGAGATTCCCGTTTGCATGAATCCATTCAAACAGCCTATAGTAGTGAAAAGTTAAAGAGAAACTCTTTAAAAGCATGTAGTTAGAAAATTTAAAGGTCCCGCTAAAGATTGCTGGAACATGGTACCATATGTCTGAAGCATTTATTAATCTTCAAAAGATTCAGAAATATCTTCTCCTTGACCCCGAATACTCTTGAACTCTAGCATTTACTTTGGGCATTTGATATAATGGATTTCAAAAACATCGTCTTTATCAATATCGATCCTGGAGTGATTATTCATTATCAGGGATTTATTTGTACTAATCAGTGCATATAGTTTGTAAGTCTTGAGATTAATGTCGCATATACAATCAAGGTAAATTCATTTATTTGAAAAGTACAAATTATTTACAATATGACCTGCATCTAATGTCACTAAAAGCAGGATATGTGAAATTGTATAATTATAATGTAAGCTTTTACATACATTGAGTATTTGTTTTTTTTCTATAGAGAGACGAGTAATTGCATTCCATTTACATACTTATATATAAATCAAACTATATATGTGTATAAATATTGAACGTGCCAACGTCCGGTTCATGGGTGATATACAATTTTAAAATTCTCATTTATATTAAAAATAAATCAGACTAATTTAGCCGTATTATTGGATCGAGATTAAAGTGATGAGATTTAGCGATTTGAGATCTTTTGTACTATTTGTACAAATAATTTATCCATCTAGATATATTTCCGATTGTGTCGAAAATATATATATATTATATATCCACATATACATACAGTATATGTATATAGGTATGTATATATATATAGGTATATAACAATATATATTTTTTTCACCCAATTGAAATTAATATGGCATTTGTTGATCAATAATAAATACAAATTAACAAACTATAAATATCAAGTCATTAAAAGCTTACTTAAAAATGACAAACTAGTTACTAATATAAATTCAGATATTTTTGTTTTTCTGTTTCTTTTCTTCTTATTTACAATATGTTCGCTTGCTCGAATAAATACGTATAAAGAAAACAAAAAAAAAAAAAAATTGAAGATAAAAAAATTTAGCAAATGCACAGAACAGTCAATACATGGGTACGTAATACGAAGGGGTGATCCCATGAGATATAGGTATAAGATTTCATAAATAATACTATGATTTTCAATCGTAAAATCACATAGGTCAACTTGTTACCAATTTCTTGGCACATTATTGGAAGTCAGATTATTCAGATAATATGTAAGGTACATACAAGTTACATATGTATAGATGCCAGTGCAGGAAATATTCCGCCTAAAAATGTATAATAGCATTTAAAAAAAAAAACGAAAAGAAGTGTATACAGTTTCTCCAAAATAAATGATTCATGCTCGGAAAATTTTATTATTTGGTAATAATCTACTTGGGAAAGTGCAATTATGAGAGTTATAATAAAGCAAAGAATTGGATTTTTTGCTATAAAAACTAATTAAATTGAACTAACCACAACGCACTTTATAAATTTTATTCTTGATTTGAAATTACCTTATTGCAGTATAATAAAATTTATATTTTATAAATTTCCGCGAAGAACATGATATAACGTAAACTTATTATTTTATTTCTGCGCATAATAGAGGCACATTATGAAGATTCGGAACATATTAGCTATGTTTGAAAATATATTTAGCTAAAATCAAGCAGTTTATCACATTAACTTCCTGCACTAAATTGTTTCCGACAATAACTTAGTCACTTACGACTCTGCTCATTATCCTAATCAAATTTTAAACGCTAGTTTCCTTCTTAACATTCCCAGAAAGGGAGGGACTTTCGCAGTACATTTCATCGTCAGTATTCAACTCGATGTATCTTTCTCCATTATCATAATTTTCTTCTTTCTCCTCGGCTCTTGCGCTATCCTCCGCTTCTGAAGACTTGAAAATATTATCAGATGATATTGAGTTATCGACAAAAGTCAAATCGTTCAATGAATTAAAATCCTTCCCTAAATACTCGTGAGCTTTATTCTGTGATCTGCTCAGGCTGCTACTACCGTCAAGATTTTGTAGTCGCAAATGCCCCAGAGATCTAAAGTCATGATCGTTGCTAACATCTAGTAAAGAAGCAGCATAAGTTGGCCCATCTTGTACTTGCGTGTAAGTATTTTCGCTTGTTAAGCTATTTATTTCTACAAGAGATTGCTGAGATCTGTTTATTATTTGCTGCGAATTGTGAACTTGATCATACAGATGGGAACTTGTGACGCTTTGAAGATCCATTAACGAAGGTCTAGAATACTCGTTCTCGCAACGTCTAGAACTTGTTATGGAATTAACGTCATTTAAAGATCGTCGATAATATCTTGCCTCTATTAAATGATCGATAGGTAAACAGTACAAGCTGTTAGAATAGCTCAATTTCTTTGGATATTCAAATCGAGCATTGGTTTGTTGTTCGTCCAAATCGCTCATTTCATTAGCACTTGAACAGTGAAAATTTTCATCAGTTTGTTCTGGTGTTTCACCAATTTCGGGAAGATTATGATCGCTTCTTTCGCTCGTCATTTGCGTCGACTCAATCTCTGAGCTATACTCCAAGCTACATTGCTGAGAAACATTGCGAAGGTGTTTTTCAGTTTCAACTTTACTTTCGCCGTCTGAATTGTTCAAGCTAGTATTTGTGTACTGTTGTTTATGCTGAGAAATGTTTCGTGGTGAAACTGTGCGATTATCCAATTCCCTGTTTACACCGTCATTATTTATTTTCTTTGTATTACGCATCAAGTTTTCTTGACCGATAACAAAACGCATTGGAATATTTCGTTCCTCTGAAACACTGCCTCCGCTATCAGACAAAATGTTAACATTCTTAATACCGTTTACTGGATTCAATTCAACGTGAATGTTCGTATTATTTACTTTAGAACTTGTACTAAAAATGCTTTTTTCAATATTAGCTTCAAGCCGGGCAGGTCTTGGTATAGAAATGCAGCTTCCACCGTCGCTAGTGGCACCGCCATCGCCCTGTTTTCTAGGTCCTAAATTATTATTTTTCATATGCCGTCGTTGCTTTTTAAAAAATTTTCGTGCCACGCCGCTCTGGTGTGGATTGTAAAACATTTCTACAGAGGCAAGGGTAGGCTCTGTGTAAGTAGTGACAGAATTATTAGATCTGTATTGTTGTCTGTGCAAAACAACCAAATTAACATTGGCTATCTTTGCTGCAGTGGTAGCATCCATAGCGTTAAGATCCACAGCTTTTGTTAGGTTTGCATTACGCGATTTATTCGTATGTCTTGATGAATTGTTAGAATTAGTATCTGACATGACTTGAGTAGCTTGAGAAATTGATACCGGTGCAACAGTTTGAACCAAAGGCTGCGTTGGTATGACAGGATTAGTATCAGACACGCTTCTAGTCCTGCAACATCTGTTCTTTTTCTTTTTGAGCCAACAGCGCATTCTTAGCCATTGAAATCTTACGTCGCTTCTAGCTATTCCGTAAAAGAAAAGAATGAATAATCCCAAACTGCTTGCTGAAACTGCGTATATAACGCTAAATATTGTTTTCTCGTGAGTTAAGTAAGGGATTAGAGGCTTTGCAATAACTGCAGCAGCCGAAACCCACGTTATTAAATACAAAATTAATACTATTATTTGTCCTTTGAGCTGAGTTATTTGAGAATGTTCTAAGTCTTCAACTTCTGAAGACACAGTCTGCGCACTTTGAATACTATTTCTATCGGCTGTGGCGTTTATATTAGGTTCAAGTAATTCTAGATCCATATTTTCGGTCGCTTGAGTACCCTCTGATAATTGTGCATTTAAATCGATATTCCGTATCGCGCATCGTATCAATAAATAAAATATTATCAAATAAATAACTAAAATAATAGCTGGTACAAACAAAGCCGCAAGCGATGGACCAGAAGTTAAAAAGCAGTGACTGTGGCTCGCGTATTCTCGCAGATTTATAGCTCCAGATATTCCACAAATTATCAAAGCTATTCCCCATCCAACCAAGTAAAGACCAAGTAAAGGTTTCTGGATCGGTTGATCCGGCAGCTCGTCATCCGGCACAACATCAATGTCTGATTTTGAAAGTCGTTTGTACATATTGCTGTAAATGATAAGAAACAAGATGATATTAAAGAATCATCATTTTATAACGAATATTTGCGGTTTTCGGAGGCTGAAATCTTACCTAGCGGAAACGGACATCCATAGTAAACTGCACAGGGATAAATAGTGGAGAACTATTCCTATGCTCTGGCAAATGTAAATATTCTCAGTTTGTTGAATCCCCGCTGTATAGAGAATGCATAAAAGGACCATGGCGGCCCAAGTATTGACCAGACAATGTTTTACTTTTTTTCTCATTAGAATAGAAGTGTTGCAAATCATGTATGTGACAGATGCGCAAGTCAGACATATAATTGCAATGAAACTTCCGACGTATATTGCCGGATTAGAATACTTGAATTTTTCTCTCATTACACTGAAATTAATTAATTGGATATGGTTAGAATCGTGGGAGACAATAATAAATAAAAAAAGGCTAAAAATAAACAATATGTATGGTATATAAAATCACCTCTCAGTTTGCTCTTTGAGGAAATTTTTGTCTTGTAAAAGTCCGTAATAGCCAAGCCTGTTGCAGTGAAAAACTATGAGATTATTGACCAAGTGAGATAAATGGCATCCGTCGCTGGTCCATCCTCTAGAATCTCCAACATCCCAAACTACAGGTCTTGGTCCACTTCTCCCGTAAGGATAAAGCGGTGCTTTCAACATTACGTATACAGGCTCTGTTAAGTTTGGTACTTGTACGCCAACTGGAAATGTAATAATCGTAAATTTTACACGGATATAATTACTGAACATGAATAAATTTGAATAATAAAAAATAATTTGATACACGTTTTATAACTCACTCAATTTGCTTCCGATAACACAAGACGAAATATCCATGTTAAGATCTCCTTTAACTATTGGAAATAGTTTATTGTCAGTGTACATAGATACCATAAGTTGATGAGCAACGGTACTGCCATCCAAATTTCGGAGTAAAGATGCAGGCAGTTGAATAGACGCTTCAATAACTTTGTCTTTTGTGTTAATCAAAGCTGTTTTATTGTTTGTAGCACAATGTAACAATCTTGCGTCAGTATCGCCGGCTAGAACACTGCTGCTGTACCAGGTGCAAGTTAAACCTGTAAAACTTTCCCGTTTCACCCTGAATTCCTCAAGAGCCATATTTTTCTTATGGGATTGTATAGACGGAGTAAATTCAGTAATAGTTTCAACTGCCTTTACCAATCTGGTACAAGCCGTGTAACTCATTTCAGCAATTCTTAGCAATTCTTTCGGCAATTTCATCATCACGTTTACAATTTCTATAAGCATTGAGCCAAGTTCTTTTTCTTGTACTAAATAATGCAGATAATTTTCTATCGTATTTGTTACAAAATTTATTTCCACAGGATCTGTAAGCTTGCTACTGTCTGTCGTGTAGTTCTTAAAACTCTTAGCTGTTTCCAACAGACTCCCTTTGGTCAGTGACAAATTGACCTTTGAAAATTGCTCCAAAACCTTAGTTGTATGAGATACGTATGGACAAGACTCCGTGTTAAGGCTCTCCCATTGACCCGTTTGATTACATTGATATGACGCTCTGAGAGATAGTTGAATCGGACCAGAGAGCCAGCTTCCTTCGCAAGGAAGTTCCACTTTCCAACCGATAACAGTTCTGGGCCATGAATAAACGCCTTTATTGTTTCTCGTGACTGAAATAATGAGAAAATATCGATTATTTTTCATAAAAATTATTCAGGGCAGGCGCTTGTATAGTTTTATTATTACCAGCCAAAGGGCAGTAATGAGTGTCCTCAGAAATAACAATTATGCTAATTGTCTTAGATCTGTTTCCATGCAACGATATCAGTTGACAATTCCATTGACCGTTGTGTTCTTCTTTGACCGGAATAATACTGAGTAGGCTAAAAGAGGATGAGAAAATCATAGTTACTTGTGAATCATTAAGGAGAATAATTTTTTTCGATTAAATAATGATAGATTTTAATCGATCTATTTACCTATCCACTATTCCGCTATCGGTAAGATTTCTGTTCTCTATTTTTATATTAGATAAAGCGATTTGAGGATCAGTGTAATTTTCAGGGTCAATAAATTCCGTAACATTTGGATTCCAAAGCCAATTTAACTTGGCAGTTTTATCTTCAGTTATCCCAGGAGCTCGGCATTTCATCTGTATAGAATCTCCAGCAAAAACTACTTGATTTTGGTCGGGCAACATTTCGATAGTTGGTGTTGTTAGTTGGCATTGAATCTCTTCGGAAAGACTCAATTTCTTCATCGGTTTTCCCTTCAGATTTTCTGGCTCTGAACATTTCGGCGCCGGGCTGAAAGAATCGTTCAATTATGTGGTTAATATGGTATCCACAAATAAGAAATCGAGCTTCATTAGGAAACATTAAAGTACCTCAGTTTGATAGACGAATTTCTGATCCAATTACTGAACCAATAAATATTGCAATCGCATACCCATGGATTACCGGATAAATCCCTAAATGAATAAAACAATTATTCGAATAATTCAACGAAGTTTTTGTACATTATAGCTTTCTTATTTAACTTACAATTGTTTCAAGGAATTCAGCCCGTGAAATGTACCATCTTTTAAAGTACTCAAAGAATTTTGATTCAACTTCCTAGAATGTGAATAAACATGTTGAAGATTATTTAACTGAAGTGAATAAGTTTGCAATTTGGAATCCAGACAGAAGAAGAGTGTATGAAATTTTGATAAATTTGCATGTAATTGTATTTGTGTAGTCCATAAGTATTTATGTAAGGTAGAATTTGGTATTCGAGGAATTGCAAGGCATGCCGAGCTGAAATAAGGGATATATAATAAAATTGCTGAAATAAATGAACTTACAGGCGATCTAAAACCAGCAAATCATGAAATAATGTTGTCTCCACTGCGCTTATTTTATTTGCTGATAAATCGCTGGCAAAGAAAAAAAGCATGAAAATTGTTATAAGCAAATAAGTAACACATTTATTAAATCATCATAAGAAATCCCCTGAACTTACAGTCTTTTCAGTCTTATTAATTGTCTGAAGGCATGGGTATCGATCGTTGTAATTTGATTCTTGCTCAAATCTCTGCAATAAAAGAGAAGAAATAGCTTAAGAAATGGCAAAATTTTTACTGCAGAATTGAGTCAGGAATAAAATTACTTTATCTGACTTACAATCTTTCAAGATTTTGCAGCCCCTCGAAAGATCCTTCTTCCAAAGAGCTGACCTTGTTAGCAGACAAATTCAATCGTCTTAAGTTTGTCAGATTTTTGAAAATCTCAGCTTCAATTAGGTAAATTTCATTCTTGCTCAAATCCCTGGGCAACAAAACAGAGAATAGAGAATTAAAAAAGACGTGTAAAATTGTGTTGACCTAGTTTTTATAATTTTAAATTATCATTTATAGAAAATTGAACCTTACAGTTGAACCAGCTCCACGCTCACTCCGTTAATATCAATATCTTTAATGTCTTTAATCTCTTGTAAACGACTCTCGCATCTGACTTTAAGCCATTCAGATTGAGCACCAATCCTTCTGCAAGAACATGGCAAAGGGCAAGTGGTACCACCAATAAACTCCAAGGTATGAACCAAAATCCATAATAGAAGTACAGCTCTCATCATCGTGGAGCTCTGGAGTCCCCTAAATCTCTGTAAATATTAAAAAAAAAAATACAAAATACATAAATATTTTGTTATTTGTAAAAAAATTAAAAAAATTACAGTTCGCAAATTGATGACAGAAATATTGGAAAAGAAAATAGAATGAGTTAAAGACTCCGTGAATTGAAAGAAAAATATAAGCATGTTTAGAAAAGAACGAAAAACCTTGTGTAGGGACAGAAGGGAGATTAGAACTGTTGCAGTTTGTAACGAGAATTGACAAGCGATAATTATACATAGATGTGTGAATGATCGAAAGTGCGGAAATAATATAGTAGGATAAATAGTAGCGAATGGATAGAGACGAAAGTAAGTTTAATACAAGAATGAAGTTAAACGAATGGTGAATGGATGAATGACATAAACAAAACATACCCATTGTTATATTTACATAAATTCTTGTAACATATGAGAGATAGAGAAGCTTGTTACAAAGCGATAATGAAATAGTAACTAGAAATGAACGTACATACGGACACGGTTCAGCTTACTATTAATTCACATCTTAAATATACCGTAATATAAGATCAGGATCTTCGATATCATCATAAGCTCACTGACACCCATGGTAATCGGGCATCAATTTACACGCTACCGTAGGTTGGCAGAGACGGAAAAAATTCTATTAACCAATAGCGCGTAGAGCTTCTTTATTTCCTCTATTATTATTGGCGGAATCATTTGTACCAAGTACAGCGCGTGCGTAAACCGACGATTCTTAATTTTTTTTTTTAGTAAAATAGCAGACGACGATAATCTGTCTGCCTCTAAAGTCGAAAGAAGTAATTGTATAAAACGGCTTTATTTATCTGTTTATCACTTTGTAGACTTTTAAAGGGAACGAGATCTAAGCAATGCATTCTAGAAAATTATTCATCAATCTTATAAGACACAGATTACTTTGTACGGAAGTTATTAAGGTAGATAACCCAAAATTCCTAACCTAAAAAAATCACCAAAAAAGTCTTCGCGGTACTTATTTTTAACTCTAATAAAATTAAAACACCGTTAATATTATCCTTCAGAATGTATCATCAGCGTCAAATATCAACCGAGAATTACCAACGCCAGAATACGATTACGATTACCTATGCGACGAGTCTAATAAAGAATTAATATCCGATAACATAAAGCGTAGAAAAGGAATCGGCGATATCAACAAGGTTCACGAACTCCTGAAAAATTCTGCATCTAAAGAATCGCTGGATATAGAGCTAGGAAAAATTCCTAACAACACAGATCCAAAAATATTTTCATACAATTCCGAACCCCGTATTTTAAAGACCTCCGGATCAAAGCCAGATTTTGATTACGATGCAAAAGACTTGTCAAAATTATCAAAAAATCTGCGTCTCATACGCACAGAGAATTTAGGAAATTTAACAGGATCTAGAAGCTACATGCTTCTAGGAGACTTAGCTCAACTAGAAGAAGCCCTAATTTTTTACACAATAAATGAGCTCATCAATCGAGGCTTTCAACTTATATCAGTACCTGATATACTACCTACAGCAATTATAAAACGTTGTGGTATGATAATTGATGGGGAACGGAACCAGGTCTATTCTTTAGATCCTGTTCACAATAGGGATCAAAGCTTATCAGGGACTGCCGAGATGTCTATAGCAGGAAAACTGGCCAGAGCTAGATTACCTCTCAATATATTACCCTTGAAGTATGCAGCCGTTAGCAGATGCTATCGAGCTGAAGCTTCGAGCATTCTTGAGGAAAGAGGTATATTTAGGTAGGCCTATATTTACCACAAAATAAATTCGACGAATAACTCTTTCTTCATTATAAAATGCGTTTTTACAGGGTGCATCAGTTCACTAAGGTAGAAATGTTCGCCTCGTGCGAACCTCAGGAGTCTTCTGATCTCTTGGAAGAACTTCTGTCCATTCAGGAATATCTGTTTTATAATTTAGGTCTGCATTTTAAAGTATTGGATATGCCTCCACATGAATTGGGGGCTCCGGCTTATAGGTACATTGAAAATTGAAATTTTGGTTTTGTGATGATTGTAGGATGGATTGTGAAGAGCTATGTTCTTTCAGGAAATTTGATATAGAAGGGTGGATGCCAGGAAGAAAACAATTCGGGGAAATATCAAGCTGTAGTAATTGCACAGATTACCAAGCTCGAAGACTTGATATTAAGTACGAGAATAATGAGAAGAAACTTGCACATGTTCATACTTTGAATGGCACGGCGTGCGCTGTGCCAAGAATGTTGATAGCTATTTGTGAAACGCATCAAACTCAAGATGGATGTATTAAAATACCTGATAAATTATTACCTTATATGAAGGGAAAGACTGTTATTGATAAACAGCCATTGGCCGATATGAGATACGTGAAATACAAGCCTAAATTAAGTTGAATTAAATTTTTTTGAGATTATTTTTGCTTTTACCTAGGTAATTACTACTATCAGATTTTACAATTAGTCAGATTTTTTCATCCTTTTGGGGGGTTTATTTAATCAATCTTTGAACATACACGATTTATAAAAAAAAACTTCAAGTATCTGTAGAGAAAGAGATAATTAGGCTGAGTAGATTGATTGATAAGTCCAATTGTATAGTATTTTCATCCAAATATTGTGAATCGTTTTTTTTATTTAAAGACAAAGTAAAATGATAGAACACATGAAAATATGATTCTTTTCTTTATCGTTTTCTTCTCATTTTCTTCTCTTTCATATTCACATATTGAAATAGATTTGTCACATTCCTTGTTACAATACAATGCACATTGTCCTCATAAAGATCATCTAGCTAAATAATGACTGATAATTATCACACTGTATGTATGTATGTATGTAGTCCAAAATTTACGTTGCATTAAAAATTTTCAATTACATCTCATTGCTCGAAAATGTGTGCTACATGATAATTGAATGGAAAATGTTCATCCCCAATAAATTAATTGTTACAAGCTCGTTACCTTTCTGTAAAATGTATAAATTCTCGTTTACGCAACATGCTGCTTACAATAAGTAATTAAGAAATAAAAATAAAAAATAAAAAATTTTTTCATCTATTCTTTTACTCGCAATTCAATATAGTTGATCATCATTTATCATTTTTACAATATGTTGTCATGAATTTTACACACTCTCACTATAGTAGACAGAATTCTTTTTTGTTTTTTTTTTTTAAATTTCTTCACTCATTTTTACACATGGCAATAATATCCGTGGAGTGAAATTTATATGATTAAACAGTGTTTTTCGTATATACCTATGTATAAATCACACGGTTTGGCTTAACTTCAAAAATTTCTCATTTATTGGTTTTATTCATTATTGAAAGTTTTCAATTTCTTAACCGCCTGCATATTTAAGTAAGTACATACGTTCTACGCAACGTCTAAAAAGAAACTGAGATGAGTATAGGTATTATAGACCCCGAATGTCGTTGTGACCTAGGATTAATAATAATAAAATAAACAAAAAATTATGCGAATGAAAACAGAATCCATTCCCAGATGAAAAATTGTGATTATTAAGAATTTGCCAATTTTAATTGGAAATGATATAAAAAAAACAACAACAATAATAATAATAATAATCACAGTATCAAAATTTTCCCGAAGTTATTTCTTGCTTTCTGCTGTTTGAATTTCCAATTTTAGGAATTTGGGATTTACTGATAAGCTTCCATAATTATTAAACATCACCCAACAGTATTATTATATTTCTATAAACTAATACAATAATTATTGTACAAAGTAAGAGACGGGGTTCCGAAAATCGTACGCACACAGGGATAACGTTCTGTTTTTTTTTTTTTTTTTTTTAATACTTTTTTTGTGGTTTTTTTCCATTTTTTTTTTTTTTTTGTTATTCTGTATATATTTTGTAGCGGAGTTATAAAAATGTAACACAAAATATTTTTTTCTTAAAGTAATACAATTTAGAAACATTGCGGATATACAATATTTCCCCAGGCTAATTACCTATTAGTTTTATTTCAATTTACCAATTTCAAATTCATTCATTTATTTTTTATTTGTTTGTTTTTTTTTTTGGTTGTTTTCATTATTTTTTATTTTTTATTTTTATTTTAATTTAATTTTTTTCGTTTTTGTTTCAACAATTTATCCAACTCTCTTGTCGTGACACACTGTTGCACTGTGTTTGATGCTGACTTTATGTTTGTTTTTTTTGTTTTTAATTTCCCTTCACCGATTAGTTTATCTTCATCGAAGGTTCTAAAAGTTGAACAGAATACTGACGCACGCTGTGTTCTGGCAATGATGTTTAATTTTTATCTAAAATGTAATACAATCAATATTACTTCCATTGTGATGAAACGAATGACTAGATATAATTTTTTAAATTAATTATTAATTATTCATCAAATATACCTTCACTCACATCTTAATCTTCATCTTCTCCAGATTCAGACTCTTCTTCAGCATTTTGAAGCCACTCGATGAATTTTTTCATTTGGTCCAAAAATAACATTTTTCCTTTTACTGAGTGACCCTCCTTGAACCACTTCAAGATCACTTCTTCCGACACGACGTCAGCTGAAAAAAAGAATGAAAATAATTTAGTTTGTTTGTTCGATTATGTTTTTTTATTCAAATTGGTAAATCAGTTTCACTTAAATTTCATTAATTTTTATTAAATAAAAAAATTTTTGTACTAACTTTTGTAGAAAAGCAAGACAATCTTTTGGAAGACTTTCATGAAATTCATGTTCTCGTAGCAGAACTCTTGGACCTTTAGAAGCAAAGCTAATTCAGATCTGGCAGTGGATGTGAACGCGCCAAATAGCGGTGTGTAGATCTTTAAATGTTTTAATGCCTGTTCGGCGACAAGCTCTTCCTTTTTGTTCCATTCAGCTTGACCCATCACCACTCCCCAAATCTGTGAATAATGAAGATATAATTTTTCTCTTCACTTGATTTTTTTAACCGTTTCTCATAATTGATTCAAACTATTCCCCTACTTACCAATCCGATAACTTCGTGTTCGGGGATGCAACTCTTCAAGGCCATTTCTTTAAGATCAAGTACAATATCCTTGATTGGTCTATTGTCGGCCAAATCGTCGAGTAATAATTGCTGTAAATCTCGCTTTGCTTCCTGACTGGCCTGTGCCTTATGTAACTTGACGATATCGGCTAAACCTACGGCCTCAAAAGCTGATCTAAAATGTTCTTCTGTCCTTTTGTTAGGTGGTACGAATTCCATGAGCCTAAAAGAAAAAAATAGACAAACTTTGAATAATCTGAACGTAAATGATTTCTATTGATCAAAACATATTTTCTACATTCATTTTTTTACGATTGTTTAATCAATTTGGAAATGATAAAGATTAATGAAGGAATAAAATATCGCTTTATTCACCTTCCTTCAATTCCTCCGCGTTTAAGGGCAGTCATCAAGCTAGGTAGTCCTTTTTCTTGCTTCCAGGTAACACAAACTTCCATCAAAAAATCCAGAGCTAAATTGTCTTTGACAAGATGTTCGTTGATTAAAACAGAAAGAACAGTTGGTGGACAGGCGCCATTCGAGATCCAAAGTGCAGTCATCCTTGCTAATTTAACTCTTTCCTTTGCTGAAAATCCCTTCATAAAGACCAAAACCTTTTTCATTTCTTCTTCGAACATTTTTTCCAAGTATTTGTAGCGTCGGGTCAACTTTATGAAAACCTGTGAATATAAAAATGAAACGAAATTATGATAACGGCATTTATAAAACAAGTTTATACGGAAATTGGAAACAGTTTGAAACTTTTTTCAACACAATATAAAAGTTTGTTTGAGATATTTAACAAGTTGATACTGAAATTGATTAATATTGAGATATTGTTTTTCCAAAACCTGGAATCTTAACTTAAAAAAATTTTTATTCAAAATAAAAACCTGTTCAAAGTTTCGCATGCCGTCCATGTCTTCAGGCTGTTCAAAAACGCAAGCGGTGGTTTTAACAGGTTTATCGCCATCTTGCGCGATGGAACCACCCGGTACTAAGAGGCCACCAGCAATAAGAATGTCAAAAAGAGCTTCTCCGTATCGGCGATAATCAAGTTTAGAACCAGCCACGTCCAAATACTTGGAAATTGCCTCTAAGTCATTACCAGCCTTTTCCAGTCCAAGAAGGATCGCATCTCTAAACCCAGTCGGGTCGTACTTCTCTCTTTCATCTTTGAGGATAAAAATATATTTACTAAGATTAACATTAACTGTGATAGATGTATTCAGTATCGTATCTTAATGTCACGTTTCTTCCTTTCATTGATATGCCTCTGATTTAAAACTGTGTGATTATTATATTGGTAAAAATTCCCAATACATTTTTTTTTTTTGTTTTTTTTTTACGGCCTTATCTTAATGATTAAATGATGAAATTTTACAGCTCTTAAACTACATTTGTAAGTATTTTTAAATCATATTATACCTCTTTTTCTGGTCTTTATGCGTTGACCTGACAGCACTGGCTTTTCTATTTTCTGACTCATACAATTCCCTTCTGCGAATTAAAAGAATTATTAAAATATTGTCAGAATAATGTTGTAATTTTGGTAGAATATAAACCATTAGTTATCTAGGACAAAAATGGACCGATCTCAACAAGTATCGTTTGTATCTGACGACAGGCAAAAGAAAACAAAAAAAGGAAAAAGAAAAGAAGTCGAGTTTATTTTTTTTTTAAATTAACAGAGAATGTAATTGTTGAAATAAAATTGATGATTAAATTGCGACGTGTAATAAATATTGCGCTATTATGCTTTGTGGAAGTTGTGCTCAGTATATTGTTATTGTGTTTTAGATAAAACGATAATTATTCCGAGTGAACAAATTATAGTAAAAAAAAAATATTATTATTACGGAAAACCACAACATGACGGCCACAAAATTGAAGGTATAAGTATCTGTGATAGGAAGATGAATGTTATTATTTTAAAAGTGAATAGATAAACGGGGTGATAGTTTAGAACTTAAATCTGTAAGGTATGACTCTCGTAATATACAAATTGACGTAAAATCGTCTGACAAGAATATGAGTAACCAAACAAAGGAATGAAAAACGAGGTAAAATTCATCTGTAAATTAACCTTGGAGTAATCAAGCTTTACGACGACTGTAGACTGGATATTAGGGAGGAGGTTGATATTGCGATGTAAAGTTACCAGGAATTTGGATAAATAAAAACGGGAATTAAAGCCGTTGTTATTATCGCCAGCTCCGAAAGGCGAACATCATTATTCCCCCACGTTTGGGCCGCCTTTTCCACTGAGGTTAAGGTCCCTCACGAAACTTTCGATATTGTAGTTATTCTGTGACTTATGAACCGCGGTAATGTTGTTGGGGTATATTAGCTACTGTATATTCTAATTAATGATAGTTTTGCTTACATTAATGCACGTAAAAACGTCGAACCGCTCCTTTCCAGGCGTGTGAGGTGTTTCAAGGAGGACTGCGTAAGTTGGGGTCAGCGAAATGGGAACAGGGGTACCCAATAACAGGCAACGTGTGGTACGACCGGAAATCAAATTGTCGAATAAATCGCAGTATAAAATTGTATTTGTTAGTCTTAGTCCGATTTTATCATATCGTTAAATGATAAAATATCCTTTGTTAATAAAATGGCATTATAAGTGTTGATATTGTATACAAAAACAGCGGCCTTTGACATATAAAAAAAAAATAATCATCGCGAGTCGTCGTACAATCTGTCAATCATCGCTAGATAGCGCTTCTAACAATGTTCAATAATACATTACCCAGCAATCTGTTTCCGGTGGTAAGGTTCTACGCATTATTTATGCGCAGAAATTGGGGAAATGGGTCAGGGAATTCCCCCGAACTTGAAAAATTCAATTTTTTTCGTTTAATTCACTATAAATTATACGTTGTATGTTTGTAATTATACGTAGATTTGATATTTAATTTTAATAAATTGATTGCAGTTTTTTTTTACTCGTTAAATCATTTATGTACGCATTAATTATATTCATCGGAAAGATTGATGACTTTTCCCTTTTTGTACTTTTTATTTTGCCATTTAAATAAATAACTAATGTTAGAGTAAGCAATTGGGTGTGAAAAAAATTAAGGAAACATAAATAGATTTAGCTGTAATAGCATTATATTTATTTATTTTTAGAAAATGTAATTCTAAACTTACGTATAATGGAAAATTATACAATGTTAATAGAAAGCGGAACACAATATGTAATTTATGATATAGAATTCTAGATTTTCACCTATTTTATATTTATGCTTGAAAAATATCTATCTATTTTTTTTTTTCTTTTTTTTCCAACACGTTTATAAATATCTAGACTTAAGATGTTTTACAAGTAATGAACAAATATTAAAAATAACACTGTGCTCAAACTTGCAAACACAGGAATATTTCCAGCACTAGTACAGCTCTCGACGTGAGCAAAAAGCTCCTTATAAGCTAATACTGCTCTTAAAGTCGAGTTAGTAGTTTCAAGTCCCGTTGTAGAATCCTTGAATAAAAGGTTTTTGGTATTATTAAACGGTCCATATACGTGAATCGGTCTCAACGCGTCCGTGCGATATCCAAACCAATTTTCAATGCTTAGCAGAGCCGAAACTATGTTCGTTGTGTTAATTGTTGATCTAGTATTTAGCCCCATCACCTATAAAACGGAAATATCATTATTACTTAATGTTTATCACATTATTTAGTCCATTTGTTAATCATCATTGAAGAATTAATAATATTATGCAAAACAATTTGTATTTTTAATTGAAAGTAAAGCTGTACCTCGCTGTCAATGGTTACGGAAAGGGCACACAGGTCGTCAACGATAAATCCTGTGTAACTAGCCAAGCTGCCGTTTCTACATAATACACGGAATTGAGATCCGTTGATGACTCCACTTGTGACGTACTCTGAGAAAAAGAATAAAGATTTAATCATTAACTAATGCTTAGATTCAAAATTCACCAATTATAGTGACTAAAATCCAATTACCAAGTACGTTCTTTGCTTCGATAAAAGCGACGTCACCAGCCGTGCTTCTAAGACATTCGAGAGCTCCTCTATCTCCGTAATAAATGTTGCTTGAATTTGCAGAGCAACTTCTATTTCCAGTCTCAATTGGGCAACGAGAGCATAGATTGGTAAAGGTCTCTTGGGCAGTATTGTTTCGATGATCTCTATCTCCTATTCCGGGAGTACAAGCGCCGGACACCAGCTTTGAAACTTCGGCACTGTAGTCGCATGAATCAGATATTATGTTATTCAAACGAGCAGCATTCACGAAACTGAGCCAAGCGATGCCACCGTATTCAGGGAAGCAAACACCGCGCGATTTTATTGCTTCAAAACTTGAAACGTTGTAAGTTGTACCCTCGCGTACAACTGCTACAATTTTACTGTTCTTGTCTGACTCAGTCTCGGTGTACATAACGGTCGACAAGTTGTAAATTCTGAAAAATAATGAAAGTAAATATTTTATGAATTTTCTTGTTTTCAATTTTACGAGGTCAGATACGAGATTTAATAACGATGGAACTTACGCTCTGGCTAGATGACCGTAGTTAGAATCAATGGTAATAATATCTGCGCTATTGTTGGCTACATTGCGGAAGCAATCAAACGTATTATCGGCTTGCTTGCAGGCTAGGCTCGGTTGAATTCCATGAGTCAGTGCTGCTTGAGCTATCCAATTACACTTGTTCGTCTCTTCGGTGTTGATTGTACACCAGCGAATTGTACTGCCACAAGTTGTAGGTGTGTTGGTCAGGTCCCTTCCGGTTGAAAGGAAAGTCGATAGACTTTGAGGCGTTGCTAAATATTCGATTGCGGTATCTCGTTGGAGAGTTGAATTTAATGCTAAAATCCAATCTTGTACACTCTCTACAGCTGGATTTGGCGTCAACGAAGTCTTCAGTACTGCTTGAAATTCGGCAGCAATTTCACTGTAATTTCAAATGATTATTAATAACGCTGTTAATTATATTCGGAATTGAGGATTAAATGATTTCATTAGCCATAGCACGATTTGGAATGTAGTTTTTGCCCACTAAGCTTCAATAGGCTATCTAAACGCAAATAAAAAGAGCCGTAATGAACTAATTAAAGATGAATTATGATGGTTTCAAGTATCCTCACGTTCTGGCGACAATTGTACTCCAAGGCTGTTTGACCCAGCTGCAAGGGTTCATCGAATACAATTCGACGAGGGTGAAATCGCTACAGAGAAATCTGTATTGAGTTAAACGTGGGTCCAAGTCAGTAACGTTTATATCGCTGGATACAACGGTGCTATTGATCTGGAATAGAAAAAAGTGATATAGGTAAACATATTGTGAAATATCATCGAGAACAAATAGAAAACATTTGGAACATTGGAATTTTTGAACAATTCATAATACATACATTGAAGTATTGATAGACATTACTCAAGGCGACGTAAGCCACGCTTCCTTTTCCTGCAAGTAAGCAATCCAGAGCCCCAATGTGACCGTTATTGTCAGTTCTGGTGTATCGACATGTTGTCGGATTATCACAAGCTGCACAGAGCTCAGGATATTTTTGTTCTGAAAATATTTAAGAGAGGATATCTGTTAATACAGTAAAAATCATTCTAAATAGATATAAATTTACATCTTTATCTAATGACCGATTCTGACCAAATGAAGAACAAATCTCGGACGTTAGTTTCCCGAATGTTTCAGCGAAAGGAAAATTTTATGAATATTAGACAATCCTAATAGAATATTTAGAAGACTTAACTTCTGAGTTTGATTTGAATTGAAGATAAAATTATGTAGATTTTTTAAATTGGTTCAGTTTTTTGGCTCCAGTTTTTCAGAAAGTTTAAAAAGTAAAGAAATTTACTCAATGCCACATCCTGTGACGATTCTGCAACCCAACTGCCAGGTCTACAAGCAGTTCCAAAGTAATTTTTCAAGTTTATCGCTTCATTTTCAGCAGCGGACAGAGTTGAATTGCAGGTATTGTTGTAGACCTTTTTTTCGAAGTACTTTAGGATGTTGTCGTTCCAAATTTGAGTTTGACTGAAACCAGGATGGCAAAAACCACCCTGTTTTAAACTGTCAGCGTTTCCTACGGTGAAGTTACTTCGAACAACAGCCACGCTTTGGAATTCAAAATTCTCTGTAATCATTGAATAATCAATTTGTGGATATTTTGTTTGAAAAATTCAAACAATACAGCAGTATGATTATTAAAGTGATTGAAAAAAATCGAATTTACTTTTTTCAAAGTGAAAGATGAAATAAGATACCTGTTGAAATATGAGCCCTAAATATTAATACTTAGAGGTCACTCTACCCTATTTTTTATTTCCATTTGAAATACATGGAAAATATTCCAGTGGCAGTTTTCGATTTTTATATCTGGAGAACTAATCTACTTAGATAAATTCTGTATAGCTACTTTTGTTCAAAATTAAACGCTCTACAAAAAAGGTCTCCTGGTCTTTTTCGATGAATCTTACTGTTTCCAAGTTACTCGTGTTTAATAACAATATAATAACACATAATAATTTGGAAACAGTTAGATTCATCTAAAAAGACCACGAGACGTTTTTTGTAGAGCGTTTAATTTTGAACAAAAGTGGCTGTGCAGAATTTTTCTAAGTAGATTAATTCTTGAGATGTAACATCGAAAAGTACCACCCGAACATTTCCCATGCATATTAAATAGAAAATAAAAATAACGATGAGCGACCACTAAATATTAATATTAAAGGCTCATATTTTAACAGGCATCTTATTTCACCTTACTGCAAGTATTGAATGTGTGACTTTGAAACAAAAAAATAGTCGATTTTTTTTAATCACCCTAATAATTATATTGTTCATCAAATCTTTCAACTTGTATGTATAGAAATAATACCATTTGCTCTCGTTTTATGTTTCAATTGAGCAATGGCTTGCGTATTTGATGGATAGAATTTGTAGGCAAGCAAAGCTTCTTCAGCAGTAAAAACTCCAAAATCAGCTTCTCCTCGATTCAGTCGTATCGCGCATTCTGAACTGTCTTCTACCCTAACACATGATATTGAACTTTCGCCTCTCTGTAGTTGGATACAAGTATTATCACTGATAGTACTTCGTGGGGCACATAATCTGTCTGAAATGAATCAAAGTTCATTAATTATTTCGAAAGTCATATAAAAACATATTTTTAGACATAGTTTGTTCTTTTGATTAATTTGAGAAAGAATAAGAATTTCAATCCCCTTAATAACGTTTTTTTTTTTTTTTTTTTCATATTAAAGAATTTTTCTAAACTTAGGGCGTTGTCCTGGCAGCTGAGATAAGCTGTAGCGCATTATCTGTTTTAATCTATTGTATAGATACCTGTCTACTTAAAATGTGGTTCAATGTATACTCTATTATTATTTGAGGGAAATTATTCTATTTCAATTTCAAAAAGACTATAATACAATAAACTAACAATGCAGAAATGAGACAATGTAGATTGCGTATTTGCAGAATCGGGGTTATCCGTAAACCGCGGTTAAGCTTCGAAGATAAACTAATCCACATAATGATTAATGTATAAAAACCAGAAAAATCGGCCCAAGCGGTTTCAAATAATAAAAAAAAAAACAATTTTTTTGTTTCCTTTAAGATATAATTCTTCCATATGTATAATCAAATCAGCAAAATTACCGCGCCGACTATCAGCTAGGTTATGCCATTCCGAGCGCGTGATTTGGTCAGTTGATTAAACACACGTATTGATAATAATTCTATGTAATAATTAAACGTGTATGACGTATGTTGAGTGATTATTCTCGTATTCGTGGTAGATAATTCTCGTTGATGTATTCGTGGTGTTAAACATATTAAATTAATCACGGGCATTGTGAAGATGTTTTATAACGACTTGACACGCGAAAACACGGGGTTGTGCAGACGACGTTACATTGGACTGTAGATGTTCAAATGCGGAAAATAAACGCGGGAATTTAATATTCAAAATATTTAGTTATAATAACCGATTATCCAAATGAATTTTAATCAGTAGATAGTCATTCAAGTTCGTCAGATTATTTGTATTTAGATCAAGGTATAATTTAAGTCCTCGATGGAGTTTCGAGGCGAAATTATTGATTATAAATAATTATTATCAGTTTCACGCTCCTTATATTATTTTATTATAAATCAACAGTTGAGTTTATTTGAACACCGCAATGTTATATTGAAAGTAAATTATAACAGATATTAATATTTGCCCGACATTATAATTATATGTTAAAGTATAAAAGTAAGGTATATAAAATCTTCGTGATTTCTGTATCACTATATAACTAGTACAAAAAATACCGATTGTAATAATGATAATAACACAGGTATCTGTAGGTACCTCAATTAACCGAGTTACGCAAGACATACACACATACATATAGATACAGTATATAGACATCATTTATCGATATAGATTAACACAGCCGACGCAAGGCTCTGTGAAAAGGTGATAAAATCCTGTTGGTATATCTTAACATTTTTATGAAATCAAATTAATAATAGATCGTAAGCATTTTCACAAAGATTTCATCTATTATAAACCTATAATTGTATGCTTTCTAATAATTATTGAAGTCAATATGCAAAGGTGAAATGTTTTCGCAATTTCGTTTTATTTCACATATTCCTATTCTTATCTGTACATCAAATCGTATGACTGTAAGAAATTATATCTACCATAGACGATTAAAATGAACGAAACTTCTTTATCGATGTAACTGATATTATAATTATTAGATAATATATTATAAAATTTTCAACTCATGTATATGCGAAAACTGTAATACGGAATAAATAATAAAAAAAATAAGAAAGTATTATAATTAAATTAAAGGAATGAAAAAATTGACACAGAAAGCTTTGAGGAATAAATTTTTTTGTTTTTTCAATTATTCGAATAAATTAAATTGACTTACATCTAGTTTGGGCAGCAACGGCACCGAAGAACAGCAAAGCGATGTAAACAGCCCTCATCCTTAAGGGGATTTAGATTTCAGAATAACTGAAAACCTTAACGGAGCTGCACAACGCTTAACCCGCTACTAAAATCGAGCGTTTTTACTGCTGACCGTTTTAAAACTAGGTGTGCCGAGCACTTCTTCACCTTTGAGGTAAAATGACGATAACGCAGCACACACAACCGAACAAGAGGCGTGTACTTATAACTCCATGTGTAACATGCCTATCGATATAGATAAAGATTCACGTTGCGATTCGCGCTCGTATACCTATCCTACTCCTTTTATAATAACGTGTATATTCATAGAAACCTATATCCGCTTGACGAAGCATTTTTCACATGAAATTTTATGACGATGAAATAATAATCTCGATATAAATATATAGGTACTATAATACATTTATGTCGTTTGCGGTTTGGAATTTTTCGTTTTTCTGTATACCTATAGTTCAACATAAATGCACAATGTTACAGACTAATTGCAATTGATAATCACAACAACATATTTCAAATTTTTAAAACCTACATTTTTTTGGGAATGTATATATCAAAATTGAAACGGTGCCTGATAATTCATTCGATATATTGAAGCGTGTGAATTATAACACATAGGTGTATGTACATCACCCATGAACGCGATTTTGAGAAAACTGATTCACTGAAATAGTTGAGAAATTTGTAAACAGTACAAGATTATGGATATATAAGATAGCTGGAAAGTGCGTTTCAATTGCAAGAAAAATCGGATGATTCAGGAATTAACTGCACCAATACGTTTCAAAAGGGGGGGAAAAAATTACACATATATTTACAACGACCTAACAAATATTGCTTTTCAGTTCAGAGACAGATTATTATAATTACTATCCTAAAGAACTCAGCAATAATAAATTATGGCCCATATCTTGAAGATTTAAAAAACTTTTTTTGGTGTTGCCTGGAATTCGATGCCTGTTTTTTCTAGTTTCCAAGATAATTATGTAGCTACATATAAATATGAGTTAATATCGGTCTTAAATATGTATCGATGAATTTATTTAGAGCCTATACATATTTCACCCTTTACTCTAGAAGTAATCGCTCTACGGTACCGGGGACCAAATAATTGGGTTCTGTGTTGGAGAAAAGAAAAGATTAAATGTGATTTGGGGTAGCGGTATACTGAAAGTACGACTACTTTTTGACGTTTTATCTTCTACCAATAGTATTGGGCTATGTCTTATGTATGATAAAGCTTCGTTATTTCTTATAAAAAAAATTCCTTTTATAGACTCGAGCTAGAGATAAGGGAAAAGTCAATAATTACGTGTGACGATTACGAATATAGAAATGATATGGCTATAGGTATAGGTATATACCTATATTTCGAATAGAAATCTTAACAGACAATAATAAAAAAGATGTTTTGTTATTGCTGAACAAAAGCTGAATTTTCTCTTTTGTATTGTCACATTATTCTTTGAATGAGACTCAACGTTGATTCGGTATAATTTTTAATTAAGTAACTTCCCAGTTTCTATAGGATTTTCAACGCATCGTGCGACGATTAAATCACACGCATTAAGTTCCTGTACACCATCAGAAATATATAAGCCTGTGCTAACCATGAACGGTTTTCAAACCGATGAAAAATGTTGGGACTTTTGCTGGCAATTCTTAGCTCCGCAACTCTCGGTAAGATAAATTTTAAAGCGATGATAATTATACCGGTTTAAAATATTAAATAAAATAATAGAATTCGTTCAAAATTAGCTGGTACATGTTACAAGAAAATGTTGCCCGATCATGACCTTCGTGTATTTACTTATTGTATGATCCAGTTTAAAAAGAAAAAAAAAAAAGAAAAAAAAAACGTTTCAAGTCGCGCAATTTATACAATTCTTGAGGCAGATGCACGTCTCGCGGCAACTGTATCAATATTTGATATATAATATCACTGATAACACGATATCATCGTCAATCCGTGACATCATTTGTCCTCGTTCAAGCTTACAACGTTAAAGAATCACTGGAAGGATCGTCGTCGTCGTTCATCTGTGTCGATGGGTCAGAAATTCTTCTATCCCGTGTTTGCGATGGAATACCTGATTGCCAGGATGTTTCTGACGAAACTCAAAAACTCTGCCGTCACGTTGTGTAATAAATCCGCCCAAGTATAACGATAAAGGAAAAAGAAAGAAAAAAAAATTTCTTTCTCTTTCAACAATCATCATATTTCTTTCCATTTAAATTTATCCGGGCATTAAATTTGAGTACTTATAATTTCTTTTTTTATTCGTTTCATAGATGTCCGATTTCCATGTTTCGTTGTGCATACGGAGCCTGTATTCCCCGAAAGTCACGTTGTGACGGTATTCAAAATTGTGCAGACGGTAGCGACGAACTCCGTTGCGACGTCGCCGAGATCTGCACCAATCGAGATTTTCAATGCGTTATTTCCTCCGAATGTATTCCACTAAGAGATCTTTGCAATGGATATGTCGATTGCCATGATGGTAGTGACGAAAACGCTACAACTTGCCAGGGCCATCCTTGCCCTTCACACACATATCACTGTTCTTACGGCGGATGTGTTCACCAAGAAGTTATTTGCGATGGTTCTAAGGATTGCATCGATGGTACCGACGAAGACCCGGTTACTTGCGCTGCAATGCATTGCCAAGGTTCCGAATGCGAAAAGTACAAATGCAGGTAGGAATCGTGATATTAGCATCATACTGCATGAAATCAAAATCCCAAAAAGTAAAAATTTACATTTTCTCTCCCCAAAATCTCGCGGATTAGTTCCGAAGAATTCTCTTGCGAAAGTGGGGGGCAGTGCATTCCGAATAAAAAAGTTTGCGACGGGATTCACCAGTGCAGAGATGGTTCTGACGAGAATTCAATACTCTGCAGTAAGTCCTCGTGAGTACAATGATAAGCTTGAATTTGTTGGGCTGTGCGACTGTTAAGTTTTAATTGAAAAATTAATTATTGCATGTTTTTCATTTTATTTTTGTTCCCAAAATCTCGCAGCTGTCCCCCAGGGTCATTTCGTTGTTCTTACGGCGGTTGTATACCAGAAAATAAGAAATGTAATTTCGAACAAAACTGCCACGATTGGAGCGACGAAGACGAGTCAATATGCGGTGTCAGTTTGCCAGAAGGAGCTTGTCGTTTACCATCCGCAAAACCTGATACACATTACAGTGTCTTAGGATGTCCAGACTGTCGTCCTGGCGAAATTGTAGCCGAATTAACGAAGCTGGAATACTTATGTGAAGTCAAAGGATCTCTAGAAGGATCAAGCACCATATACTGCGAAGACAACAAATGGATACCTGCGATCCCAACGTGTCCCACAAGTTCGTGAAGAAACTTAAAAAATATATGTTTAATGAATAACAGTCCATCGTATTAACTGATCCACAAAGCTCATGTAGTTTAATAAATCTCATGCATAGATATCAGCCGAATAACTTGCCCACCGTTGATCGCAAACGGTGCGATAAAACGTTGCGAAGTAAAATGGGGCCCTCACGAAGGGTGGATGTCTTGCGATAATTCGGTTCCAGTTGGGACTCGCGCTTCTTTAGAATGCCCAACATATTACGAGTCTGAATCCGGTGCATCACATACAACATGTTTGCACGACGGTACATGGAGCCGAAGACCGCTGAGTTGTAAACCGACATGTGGAAACCGGGATCTATCAGGTATCGATGAACATTAACGTCCAGAAAATTGTCTAGTGATTAAAGTAACGTTAATTCGAATTAAAAATGAAAATTCTTGAATTATTTAGCACTACCGCTGATAGTAAACGGTTGGGAAGCGTCTCGAAGTGATCCTCTTCCATGGCACGCTGCATTGTTCTCCTTCGAGGATGGAAAGTTGAGTTTTTTCTGCGGTGGAACACTTCTTGGAGAAAAATTAGTCCTCACTGCCGGTCATTGCGTATGGAAAAGTGACGCTGATTTGTTAAAAATAGTACTCGGTGGTTACTCGAGTGACTTTAACAGCCAAGGTGAAGACGCTCAAGTTTTTGGCGTTAAAAAAATTGTCCTGCAATATTCTTATCAGGATCACGAAGGCAACTATGGATCGGACTTGGCTATTCTCGTCCTCGATAAACCAGCGGTAATTAATTCCATGGTCAGACCGGCCTGCATTGATTGGAAAAACGCTAATGACGTGGTGCAGAGGAACGGAGACATCGGACTAGTTAGTGGTGAGTAATCATTTGCCATATGATTCATATGAAAGCCGGAGAATTTAATATATATCTTTCAGAATAAAAAGATATAACAAATTTTTTTTTTTAGGCATGGGTATTACGGAAAATGACACGTTTAGTTCCACCCTGAGAGTAACGTCCGTCCAGATAGTCTCCGATGACAAATGTCGAGAGAAACAGAAAAAGGATTTTCGAAAGTATATAACTTATACCTCGTTTTGTGGAGGCTGGGGAAACGGTACTGGGGTTTGTAACGGAGACAGTGGTGGTGGTTTGGTTTTGCTAAGACCAAATTCAACGGTTTGGGAAGTACACGGGGTTGTATCCATCAGCCCGAGGCGTTTGGGAACGAGTTTTTGCGACACGAATTTTTACACTATATTTACAAAGGTAAGGATTTGGAAAAATTAATTTTTTTTTCCGGTCTACAGAAGCGGTTTTAGAACGTAATATAATAAGAATCGTTTGATTATGATATAAATTGGAAAATCTATTTTTATTCATTTTTTATTTCGCTGCAGATTTCGGCGTATGCTACGTGGATCAAAGAATTCATGGACAATATACCTGTGGTTGGTCCGCCTAATTCATCAGCCCTACCAAATCACGATATGATTGGATGATTTGGATTTAAATTGCGAGAGTAGTCGATTATTGAGAAATGAAATATTGATCGTTGATTTGTAAAACAAAAAAAAAAAAAACGATGAATTGTAAATAAAATTAGTGTCTACGATAAATGATCAAAGTTTGTCGTTCTTATTATTCTCATGTATGTATTAAAGGTATATGGATTGATTAATCAATGCATTTAAGAGGGTAGTGGAGTCAATTTTAACGATACAGATATAAAACACAATATAATATCATTGTGAAGCATATGAAAGTGAAGCAAGTTTTTTCCACCGTCTTTACGACTGTATCAGAAATGGAAAACCTTTTTTTTTTCCAAAATAATTTTTTTTCTTGTTTTTACTATGCATAAAATAGAAAAATCGTAAAAGCGCAGTATGAATCCCATTTTTAAATATTCCGGACGAAAACGAAATATACAGATTTAAGGTCAAAGTCAACATATGTATTATCAATTTCATTCAATTCGATCTTTGCTTCAATAAGAGTTTTCTAATGCCTAAATAAATTTGAGAAAAGTTTATATTTTCGAACGTGACTCAATTGTAAAAGGAAATTTGCATCTTCTGAAATCAGAATTACTCTGTGTACACTATAAACGTGTTTGAATCGACTCCACCGTATACCCTACGTAAGGTATAATAATTGATATTGGGTATTTTTCTTTTAAATTTTTTATTTTTATTTGTATATATTTTTTTTTCATTTTTTTTTTTATTCTATTGTTTAAATTTTTTTTTTTACTTCAAGAACAAGCTATAGAAATAATAACAAACATGATCATTCATATCTATTTATATCATATCTCAAATACTACGTTCCAAACTTTTCATTTTCTTTCCTTTTTTTAAATTTTTTTCTATTTCTTTTTTTTTTTTTTGTATACGTGCTCACCGCAGCCTCACAGCTTATTATTTATATTTTATGCAAACAGTTTACATTACATCGAAATAATTTCATAGGTAACGTGTTTGAATTATACACTGCAAACGATGTAAATGAATTTGAAAAAATAGAATTTGATAAAAGAAAAAAAAAATAAAAAAACTACACTTACACTATAAACAACGACGAACGAATAAGAACGAAATATTTGCAAACATCTTACGTACAATTTTTTTTTTTTTTTTTTATACAATTATGTAATAAAAAATTATAAAAAAAAAATAATTGCCAAATTGTTCTTGTGCAGATAATTACAAATCAATTGCTTCAATTCTTTGCTTATAGAAAATGCAAATAATTATTTGATTACTGTTTACATTTGTTTTTTTTTTTTTGTTTTTTTTTTTAAATATGGAACAGCAGCACAAATGGTTTAAAAAAAAAATTTTAGACCAGTTTCAAACAGGCTGACCTAGGAGATATTTCGCGATATATGTATATATATGTATGATATAAGAAATGAAAATGTGACGTCCTGACATAGTTATCACAAGTTTAACACTATAAACTGTAAATAATAATAATAATAATAATTATCATAATAATAATATTAATAATAATAAAGAATAAAGGAACGACATAGATTCACCCTATTACGCAGCACCAGATAATCTAATTACAATCATTTACTTGTTTTTTTTGTCTGTTTTTACTGGTTGACAATCAAATTAATTAAAATCGCGTATTCTTGCAAACCGTGAGGAATCATATGTAATAAAAGTTATTTGTAAAATCAGGCAATATATATATATGTATTTTTTTTTTTCTTGTCTTTGCATCGTTATACTGCAATAAATGCCGGTGTAAGTTTGCATGTGATGACAAAACGTATAATATTTCGTACCTTTAGTGCATATTGCAATTAAACTAGTAACCTGGGAGAATGATTTCTATCGTTACTATCCAATAAACAGTTAAAACACTATTAGAGAAAGGTACAACATACAGCTATCAACCAATCAATTTCTCATATTACAGTATACGCTTGCTCCCAACATTCAAAATTTCAAATCTACGTTCAGAATTTTGATTAATAAAAAATAAAGAAAAAAAAAATTGTTTTCAAGCCAGACAATTATTGTGTATATTCGTTGTTATAGATATTCATGAATATTTTGAGAGTCATTCCACTCAACTTGAGTCTGCTTCATTATGTAATAATAATTACAATAAAAGTATCAAGTTTACACGAATTCTTTAATCAAACTATAATAATTGGAAATGCTCGAGTAAACAAAAATAATCGAAGTTTTTGTCAAATTGTGACACTTCAAAGAAACATTAATGGCTTTGTAATATTGGCCATTGTACATGTATAATATTGTTCAAAAAGATGATTAAAAAAAATTGTATAAAAAACTATATAAAATATTTTTTTTTCTTTTTTTTTTTTTACAAATATAATTACTGATATTGAACAAAAAAGAATGCCAAAAAAAAAATTTTTCAAATAAATATTATCTGCGTTAGCGATGTATAGATTATTAAATTTTAAATTATTTCATCTTTTTGTTTTGGTTTTTTCTTTATAACTTTTTGATCGCTTGTGATATTATAAGATCAGAAATAGCGGCACTACTATGAAGAATAAAATATGTATTATCATGTATTATCAATGTGTGTGACGTATGTATATGTATGTTGGCAGCAGGCTAAACCGTGTAAAATTTCATTTATACTGTATGTATATATTTGAGGGATCTATTTTTTTTCTTCTTTTTTTTAAATCTTTTTTTTTGAGTTTTTTTTTTTGTTACAATAATATATTCATAATAATATTAATATTAATAATAACTATGCACTCTTATACGGTATTATTTAATGATATCTTCATTTACATCATTCACATAGTTCACAGCTGACTGACTTTATGTAATAGTTCATAATTGTATGTATTAGTCCGATGTTTATGTTAAACTGATTAAATTCAATTTAGCTCAGGATTTCCTAACTCTTTAAACTCTCATTGTCAGTATTACCCGCCACACCGCCCCCACAGAATTGCCACAAACAGGTTTTAAGGCCGCAGTCCACATTTACACTACACTCTTTGTGGCCAATACAAACTTTGATATAATATTGGAATAAAACACGCCAAAAACCTAACACATTCCAATGAATGGAAGCATACCAATAATTAACTATGCGTCAATTAATATTGAAAATTACTTGTACCGTATCTACAAGTATACTACCACGTGGCTCCCTATTATGAATTACATTAAAATACTTTTTTTTTTCTTTTCATTCATTAATAATTATCACTATACAGTTTTAGTTTTTCTCAATTAGTTACATTAATCCCTCTTAAAATAATGAAATAAATGTATTTTGTATTTTTTATGAAAGTTTTGTGCAAAATTCAAGAAGCAAGTTTGTTAAAAATTAACTCTATTAGGTAACAAAAATTCGTTCTCTCTCTCTCTTTGCTGTATACAGATTAATTATACTATTAATCGCTGAACTTACTTCTTATATTCGTTCGAGCCTGTGCCAATTATTGATACAATATTTGAGCAGTTTGCTTTATTTGATCAATAATTAAGATACGGATGTTAATAACCATTATAAAAAATTGTTTTTTTTTTTTTATAATCTAACGCTGATTGTATATAGGCACTATAGGCAACGCTTACAAAGAAATAGCCAAAGAACAACAGTACTATTTTCAAAGACGATGACAATCCGCTAGCTAAATTAATAACAATATTGTAAAAAATGCTTTTTTTCATTTTTTTTGTTTAGCAATTTCTACAAGAAAAGTAAAAAAATATTCATTTCACAAAACAGGGAGGTGGGAAGTGGACGTAAAAAAAGATGTAATAAAAAAAAAAAAAAAAAAAATTCAAGAGTCGAATAAATTATAACTATAAAAACCATGCGCTTTAAATCGAAAGACAAAATTTTCAAGGGTACAGTAGAAAAAACAAATTTGATGAATAATAAATCAAAGACGAGGAAAAACAGGAATAACAGATTAAGATTGACATCAATATTGATATATGTATGTATGTATATTGTTACCAAATAATTATTGGCGTTTAATAAAATGATACTATGAATCCATTTAATTAGATAAAAATTTGAATATTTAAAATAGGAAGCCAACCCAGCAGGGACTCTGTAAGATGTAGTACTTATTTTTAGTTATCATACTTTAACTTAGTTATCTAAAATGTAATTCCCATCACAAGTCATAGTTACACTCACACTCGCACAGTCAAGCATTTGGCGGGTAATAATTAAGGTTTGGATCGAACCTAGCTAACAGCAAACCGAGCCACTACGAAGTCATCATGTCACTGACTGAATTTGCTGACATATTGGGTCCCTTTAGGGAGTCATTTATATCTCTCCTGAACATTGATAGATTCTGCGTAAACCTGGAAATTCAAAACACACAAGCATTGTGTTAATAAAATTTTTTTTTTAAAGATATAGGTAACTTTATACTCTCAGAACAGAACCGAACATTTTACACGTAACTTAGAAGATCTCAATTATACAAAGTAAACTTTAAATATTGTTGAAAAATTTGATCAACTTGAACTTAAATCAAAAATTAATAAAATAATCCTAAAAAAATCGATTGAATATTAAAAATCGAATGATTTACCTGTCTCTGTTCTTGGTGAGTAGATTCCGCTCGATACCATCCATCAAGTTTTCAAACCACTGCGCCATGGCACCCTGTTTATCGACTGGTTGACTCCTAATGATGTTTTCTCGTAATTGGTTAAAATACTGAGAAATAATAAGAAGACATTTATTTCAGTGATTGAATTTATCTACAGTACGAGTATATTTGAATTTGTTCTGGTATGGTATATCTCACCTCTTCATTTAAAAGTATTAGACCCAATAGAGGCCTAGACATACTCCATTGGTTTCTACAATCTTCAAACATTATTACATTTAATACTGTGCTTAGTATTTGTTGAAGAATTCCAGGATGCTGTTCTAGAACTTGTAGAAACAGTTCTCCACCGCCTGGTACAGAGGCATTCTTCTTACCGGGATAAACACCTGCTATAATTAAATGTAAAGATGAATATTGACTGAAATAATAAATACAGGAAAACTAGAAACGTAGAGAACTTTATATAGTGATAAGAAATTTTCCATTTATAGAAAGTAAGAATATTATGATTTCATCCTAGCATAATGCTTCCCCTTACCTTTTTGATACAGCTGCTTGAACAAGTATGTCACAATATGATCTAGCGTTGCACAGCAACCAGTGCAAACCATAGTGTCTGTAACACAATCAAATCTCTTACGTCAGACAGGTAATAACTAATAAATAATTGAAGGAAAGACGCGCGCATACATACAAAAAAAAAAAAATACAATTCACAAAGCAAATAGGCACCTACCTTAACGTTTAATCTATCGAACAAATATCATCCTAAAATAACTTCCAACTCGAATATACAAACGAAGATAAAATTATAATAGAAATTATGATTAATGTATAATACTCAAAGACGAATTTATGCTTTTATGGCTTAGTGCTCGATGCTGCGAATGGTGATTTTAAATAATCAATATCTGTTATATTTCTATTTTTTTATGTGCTTCTTTAGTCCCAAAGATTATCGATTGAAAATTCTATAATTATTGAGAATGCCCGAGTTTAAAGTAAAATTGAAACACTTGATAAACTTAGTACATATAATCATGCTCTCTTCATTAGTAGATTAGTAATCTGAGGTAACTAAGTTAATAAGGTAAAACAAAATCAGGTAAATATAGAGATTAGAAATATTAGTAAAACATGTCAGCTGTGCGGCTGACTACATGTGCTAGACCCAGTATTATTTTTTTTCTTTTTCTTTCTTTTCTTTTGCAATATATAGATAATTAAATCTTTTGTGTAATCATTCCACAATTTATTGCAAGTAATAGTTAAAAAAATAATGCATCAAATAAAGAATGTGGCATTCGTAAGCGTTAGATTTTGATTGCTTTTATAAAAAAAAAGCAGCAGTGGTCTTCTAAATTTCAATTGAAATAAAAAGGGTCTAGAATCTACACACTCCAATCCTCTCCTTAGTGCCAACGGTAAGAATGATTCATATATTTCTGTATCATTTTGTAATCAAAACCTCGATATTTCATATCTATCTTTAATCCATATTTCTTCTTTCAACCGTCATCGATTCTCGTGAAAAACTATGATACCCAAAGGCAGTTCCACATTCCAAGCGACAATGCAAAAAGCACATTAGGCATACATTTTTTCAAACAAAGAATTTTTCCCTTACTTAGTATATAATTTATATTTACTATTCAACAAAGATTGAATTGGGAATTAAAAACTCTTAATGCAAGTTTCTGTAATAATGTAAAATCCTATTACAGAACAGCTCGACCAGTACTGATCAAAATACACTGTTGTATTCTATGGCGAGTGAATATCAATCTAATGTGCAGAACTTGGCAACTAAAATAATATTTCTACTTGTTGGTTTTTTTCTTCTCTTTACGCTTATGTAAGCTGTGTTCTTTGAGCTGCTAATAAATTCATATAGATACTAAAAAACTAGGACTGGAATTTTTTTTTTTTTTGGTCTGCAAGAAAAACGATTATTAACAGCACTATGAGGGCACGGTATAAGAGGATTTAGAGCGGGTAGCGATGAGTTTATGATCAGCCGCACAGACCTGTGTAGGAGTCTTTTAGCGCACCTAGTGCCGTAAGGCCTTCGCTGATCGATGATAAGATGTATAAGAACACCCTAGGCTCCAAAGTTGACAAAAAAGCCATATGATCCTGGGCTAGGCATTCAAGTAGCACGTAATATGTAGCTGATAATTTCGGATAATCCTGTAACAAGAAAATGTTTAAAATAAACTACAATATCTGTTCCTTCTTTGTCTAAGATTAAAAAACATCATGTTTCCACGTGTAAGAATTGAGTCAACATGAATAATACTGCCGGAAGAAATTATTATTGTAGAAAGTTTGTTTAATGAAAAAAAAAAAAAAAATTGATATACTCACCAACAAATCACTTTGCGGTATACTAAGCAGTAGCTTGACAAATGTGTTGAGAGCATTGTCTAATGCTTCATCGCCGTATAATCTAAACACTCCAAAATTTACGTAACTTCCACACAAAGCTGCTTTCAACATGCTGAAGCAAATACTTATTCCTTTGAGCTTTAGTGGATATATTTGATCTTTAGGTACTTCGACGTTTAGTATGTGATTACCGTAGCTGCATATCACTTTGCTGGCTTCACGAAAAAGTAAAATACCATTCGGAGATGATACATCAAACTGTAGACGTTGGCTCCTGTTTTGTACTAATTCAGCGAATAGCTTTAAGACTGGCGTTGTAACTTGTGGTTCGTGATGCCACAGTTCAACGGCGTGTAATAAAATTGGTGTATAATTTGGATAACTGATTTTGCGTTAAGAAATTATGCCAAAATCTTGTTTGTTCAATTTTCCTTACGATTTTAAACGAAAAAACAAAAATCATATACACAAGAGAAAAGAAACAAGTCCATCAATTACTTTCTAAAAAAGGATACATCCAATCAAACAACATCATGTAAGAAGGTTTTGTATTGAAGGCGTAAGCGAGACCTCGAAGATCTCTGGCAAGACCAATCAACGCCTTTTTGGCTTCTTCAGCAGCAAAAAGCGGCGTATCAGCTGCACCCATGAGTTGACCAAGGCTCTCGAGTGCAGCTATAAAAAATTTTTAGAATCAAAATATTGCACCGGAAGTAAGTAGTCATTGAAAAATAATTATTTTCATCAATTATTATACCTGTAAGCGGTAGCATGAAAGTGTGAAACCTTTCTTCATCTTCTCCTAAATCTACCATTAGCAATCTACCAAGTGATGTGTAGAACATTGATCTGCAACGCATTTCAGTAACAGCAACGCTGTTTCCCAAAAATGGAAAATGCTCACTCTGAAAGAATAACATTGTAAGTAACTGTTGTAGAAATCTAATAGACACTTTACTAGCATTTTTTTGTACAGGCAAAGGCATGTAGAATTCGTTAATGCTCATTAATAATTGACTAATTATTTCTGAAACGTTTGTTCTAGATTTATTTCTCTATTTTTACTGAGCTTGTTTCAACTAACAATGGACCAAAGCTAAAATATTCCTCGTACCGTGTGATTGTTTAGCATAAATTGAACTTCCTCCAGTTTAACCAGCTTTCTCACACAACTATATCCCACGGAAAGATCATTGAGAAGCTGCAGAGTTTTAGAGATAATTTGTTCGCTTCGTCCCCAGTACTTTAAATTTGTTATTCTGTAAGAAAATTAATAAATTTCCATGTGTTTTCACTATAGTATTGGAATGAAATAGGAGTTTAAAGTTGCCTTCTGAGATCGTGTTAAATTAATAGAATATATAAAATTATCGTTTTAATAATACCAAAGATGAATATGATAAAGTGGACTCACATTTTTCTAATGAATACACTAAGAACCATAGCCTCGTCGCTAAGGCCTAACACATCAGACAGTCTTCTATACACTTTGGAATTTTTCTGTACTTGATCTCCTACATAGATTTTTCTAAACTGTTCAAAGAAACTGAGCATGGCTAGTTCAAGTTTCTCACAACCGCCCTGCGCAAGTCTTGAATCAGTTAAATTCATAAGTTGAAGTACTCTGCATACAAGTTCTCCATCCATTGCGTCGTGTTCCTCATTACTATGGAATGACACCCGCCCTCCGATAGCACTACCTATACCATTTTTATGATTTTATGTACTAGCATGTTCATAAATAAATAAAATGGCTGGAATACATAAAGATAAAAAGGGAGGGAGAGAGAGAGAGAGAAAAAAAGGTCAAATTTAATTCTATAAAAAATAAAATTTAAGTAATCTGAAAAGAATTCATGTTTTTACAAACTTTACGCATGATATTTAAAATTGGATTCTTTGCATTGCATATAACAGACATCTAAGGAAGAACATGAATTGTAAAAAATATACAAAAAATAGAATTCAAATCTTACCGATAATGTAAACCAGCCATGTGAGCTGACCCTCTTGTATTGTAATATCGATTTGCTGAGTAGGAGATGCGGTTTGAGCCATAAGTTCCTGATACGTTCTCGCCGCTTGATCAAATAATTGAACTAATAACGTGCATGTTTTTTGATATTCGCATCTTCCGATTACCGATAATTGCTCCAGTTGTTGCTGAACCATTCCCAAATCGTCGAGAGGATCCTCTAAACCTTCCCTCACAACTACAGCAACAGATTCCAGTCTAGATGTGATGTAAGCGTTTGAAACCTCCGGGGTATAAGTCTCTAGCAAATGCGGTTCCGTTGCTTTAACGTAAGGTACCGAGGCAACCATTCGTTGCCAAAGACTGAGTAAATAGTGAACACTGTTAGGTGCAAATTGCCACATTTGTAGACTTTGAACAGTAAATTTAGCTATCAGTTGTATAGCTTCTGGATAGTTTTCTACCATCACTAATTCCCCGAGTTGATAATTGCTTTTTAAGCGAGCTAATAGTCTGCAAAATTCATGGTAATTTCCTGGATCGCTCAATCCCTGGGGATTTTGCAGTATGTGTTTAACTCCGTTTACTAAATGAGTGAGAAATTTTGCCCTCTCGGTATTTGAGAACAGACTTCTTCTCACTGAAGCTATTTGTACCAAACAAGAAAGAGCCAGAGAGGATAAAGTGTTTGGTAGACTGTGGTAAAGGTCGAAAAACAGTTTCAATGTTGTGAAGTCTAAAAACGCAGGCCGCCAACTGGTCGGAATTTGGACCGTGCATAAATCGTCTGAACTCTCGTCCGTCGATGTTCCAATGAAGTCAAAGGTCAAGCAATTTTGTGCAAGCCTCAAAAGTTGGGTCATTAATCCATGCTGTGATGAGAAAGATGTGAAAATATGATTACGATATAGAAGAGAGCCGTTATCTTTCATTCAGTGTTAAAGCTTTAATGTACCTGTGCCTCGTCGTTGAAATTGAGACTTTTACAGTTTTCACGAGCAGTGCTAAGCAGAGAACATGAAAGCCTGAAAATCTCAAAAAGTTGAGAGTCTCTAAAGCTGCTGGCTATCTTTCGGTGTTTTGTAAAAGATCGATTCGCATCGGCTTCGGATATCTGGTTCATTTCACAAGTTAATTGGGAAAGAAGCTGCACGCCTATCATACAATGCTCTACCGATCCCTAGAAGTTAAATAATGTGTTCAATGAGACCCACCGAATGCACGATTAACGGATAAACTAAAAGTAACAGCTCAACAAACCTGTAAAAATTTTGTAATATCGCTAACAACGTTTCTAAACACGTATTCATCTTTATCAGAGTCAAACCATCCAAGCTTCGATATCCTAGCAAATAGAGTGACCAAAGCTTGTATCACAAAGTTTGGCAGCTTAGGCTGCGTGGCCAAGTAATTTAGAACATAATTTCCTGAAAGAAGAGGCATTGAATTGAGAATTTGTTTAAAATAGATGAAATGGAAGATGATTTGTCCTCCTTCCGGGGAATATTGAATTCTCAATCATACTCACGAATATCAAGTCTCTGCTGCAAGCTGAGACCCTGAGCTGGTCTTGAAACCAATTTAGTTAGAGTTGTAGCAGCCAATAATTGAGCGTAAGCAGAATCTCCACGATCCAATAGTAGCTGACATTTAGTTAATGTATCAGGAGCATTTTGGAAACCAACTAAAGCCTTTTCAGCCTCTGCCCGATGTCCCGAATCTTGGGATTCGTACAACTGTTTGCACAGCAACTCCAGCTGCCGTACTTCCTGTACGTGATTCATTCTTAAGATCTTACTCAAGGCTTAAATTTTTGTTAGTGTTTTTGTATTTTTGTATTTTTGTTCTTTTTTTCAAAAAATTATCATATTTCACTCGCCGTTTTAATTTAAACAGCGTTTATTAAACATTTTTTTTCCTTCTCATTTCATTTTACATTCTTCTTTATTTTCATGACACTGTCTTCATGTTACTTTACAGTTCTTGCATCACTATTTTTTATATTATATCAGCTTTATTATATTTGAATACTAATGTTTGTTTTTATAGAAAAAAAAACATTTATGTAGATTTTTAATAATGTCTCAAAACCGATTGTCTAGTTATAACTCTTTCAGGTTCCGGTCATCGTTCACTTTCCAAAAAACTATCGTAATACCTTTCATTTAAGTTTTTCATAGATTTTACGCAATCAACGCACTTGAACTGCGTAATCACAAGCCAATTTCCATTCCGGTCTGAAAATCCCTTTTATTTAAATACATACACATGTGTTATCAATTCTTTAAACTAATGAAAATTAATAAATAAATACGTATAAATATTAAATAAATGAAAATCAAATCATTCTAAATAAAATTCAAAAAAACTACGAAAGTAAAATGGGACATTTATCATGAAAACAAAGCCTGTATAAAAAAAAAAAACATAACTAATTTCTGTTTTTTTTTTTTTTTGTATTATTTGTTGAAATATTTTGCCACTTAATAATAAAACTGTTGTTTGAAAAGCCCAAATCTAAACATACAAATTTGAGCGAACTAAAAACCGAACTTTCAAAGTTTACAAAACCAAAAAAAAAACTGAATAAAAAAAAAAACTGAAAAAAAAAAGAAAAATTAATCGAATATGAAAAGGAAAAATTTTGAGTAAAAGACCAAGAAAAATCAACGAACCAATCAATTGTCAAATTTCCCGCTTAATTATAAACGCTTAAATATGATAAAAAAATAAACAAATAAATGGATGAAAATAATAACGTCCGACACTCGACGTTTACGAGACAAAGGTTGATAAAGGTTTTTTTTCCGACGTTTAAATGATATATATTTCTAGGTTATGAATGTGTTCCGATAAAGAATAATTCCTATTCAGATAAATACAAATAATGATTTTATTGTCGGGTAAACAAAACGAGGGACTCGTTACTTGTGTGGGATAAAACCTGATTGGTAAAAATCATTGGATAAGCCGATGATTGTCGTGAGCGAGTGCTAATCCAGTAAGGTGGATGGAGACGGAATCGATTAAACTTATTTTAGCTTGTTAAAAAATGTTTTTAAATTGATTTAATGCCACTTTCATATCAGACGATACGTTGTCAACTTGATATTTAAGGATTTACTCTACAATGTTTTGATTGACACTGGGTTGGGGCTCGTCTTGCGTCCGGCGAAACCAGTCGACAGAGTTTCGTCAATTACGCACAATTTATGATAAAAAAACGACGCGATGATTACCGGCGTTTAACTAGTTTTAATATACGAATAATAACTCAATTTACGATACATACTTTTCGTATATTAGATTTTTATACTTTATAAAGTAGCGCTGCGGTTTATATATTTTGATTGAGAACTCACCTGTTCATCCGCCATTTTTACAGCTTCGCATTTCAACACTGAAGGCTCGATCACATGCGACGATAACATGCGATGGATGCGAGCGTCCCCATAAGCTTCGTTTTACAAAATTACATCTAGAATATACTCACAGCGTCATCTGTCGATGATAATAACATTCTAAATGAATCGATTATCCCTAGGATCGAGAGAAAAGTAACTACGAATACTCGTCAGAGATTGGTCCATTATTTTGTCCAATTTTACCCACGGAATGATCGAAAATTCGAATGCTTTCTTTTGCGAAATTTCTTGTTTTACAGGGGAGTATTAATTAAAGAATAAATACTCATCATCTAACGTTGATATAATATTCGGACCTTTTTCTCATCATTCTCTTTCTACAATCTCGACCGAATTTTAGCTTGGATAAAAAGATAATGATTTTGAAATCGCAAAGGAAATGACACTGCACTGTTGGGCGACTTGAATTTTGCGCAGCTGCGCTACACATGCATATTTTTACAGTATAAAATCAATATTTTCTTATACCTATACCCTTATTGAGAAATATGGACTTTAGAAAATTGATGATCCGATTGAATGGGACAACGATTCTGCTTATTGTTAGGGCATAATAAAAATGATATTTGGTGAAATAGGTGAAAATATTATGAACCAAAATTGATAAACACATTACTATGGGTTATTAGCTATAACTTCGTCGATTCTAGATTTATTCAAAGTAACATGTTTACTTACAAATGTACAGGTCATTCCAGTAAAATGCTACGTATATTAGGAATCTTTTTTTTTTTACTTTTTTTCTACCACAAATAAAGACGATTTCGTATGCGCACAAATACATACCAAATTATTATGCTTCGTATGTCAATGAAAAATGAATAAACCTGCATCTTGAGAAAAGAATTGTCATGAATTTTTATCTTTACTTGCCGTTAAAATTCAAAAAAATTCCTACAACATATAGTTTATAATTGTTGACCTTGATAATCTAATGAATTTAGTAACATTATAATTTGTTTTTTTTTTGTTTCTTTATTGTTGAAAGCATTTTTTTTGTACGTATGAATATTATAATGAAAATAATCTAATTGTTATGTTTCTTTTACTATTTTATAATATGTAATTCCGATCGGTCGTAATCTTGAAGAAATGTAAAGTTGGTTCTGAATGTCCAAAAATCGACGTTACTTACACGGTGAAAAACGTTTTAGTCATTATTTTACGTTAACTTTAATGATTCGTCATTATCGTGATTCTCAGACTTGAAAAATTTATAAAAAAGAGACGAAGATTATTATTTTTTACGCACGTAGTTTAATCTAGATATACAGAACACAATACGAGACAAAGCACAATGAAGGTGTAAATTTTCATTAGATGTTTAGAATACGGATATTTATCTCGATATCGTTATACAAAGCGAAAATGCTTTCATCATTCGAAATTTGAATACGACGAATTTCTATAAAGCTATATTAGCTGTACTGATCTGAATCTAAATCAAATCAGTGATTATGTTTACTTTGGTTCTACCAGAAGACCTTGGTCACGTAAAATGCGTACTTTAAGCTCCAAAACCCTGATAGACATTAGCTAAAAGAGTTCCGTTGTTATATTATTAGTATAATTTATAAATAATAGATTCGAGTAACATTACTAATTGTTTGTTTTTACTTTTTTTTTCTTCTTAAAGCATTGCATAGATTCTCACAATTATTACTCTCGGTAATTTTATTAAATTTTTATTTGTACAATGTTTTTTTTTTTGTAGTCTATATGCTTTGTTTGGCATTTTCGTAAAGCATGAGACATATTTTTATTTATTTTACTTCATTTAATTTTATTTTAATTTAATTTATTTAATTTTTTTGTTTTGTTTTCATTTTATATAGATTTAAGGTATAAACAAGTAAACAAATTCATTGAAAGTTGGAAAAATAAAAATAAAAAAATTGATTTAATCCGTATATACATACGTTAAATAATGCATATTCTTTATGTGGACTTTATCCTGTACGCTCAGACTTCGAAGTAACAAACAACTATCTCAAGTGTCCCGTAATTATTTTTTTTGTTTTTGTTTTTTTTTTATATATAATAATAATCTAATACATAATTTATAATATACAGTCAGATTGTTTACTGCTGATAGAAAGTTACATCGATTCGCGATAATTTATTTTTCTTATCAGCAATAAACTTGCCTAATACTCATCTACAGATCTTACAATACATATAATATGCTCGAAGAGCAATTGCAATTAAACGAAAAAAGAAAGAAGATAAAATAAAAAACCTATAAATTTGCGTCTTTATAATTTGTTTTATAACTTTTTTTTTTGTGAAAAATTTGACGATCCGTTGTATTACTTAACTGACCTGTATATGTATTTAGAATTGAAAATCGTATTTATAATTTTTTTTTTCAATGATCATCTCTTCGTATTATGAATCTCATTTTAATACTAATTAACTGGATAGGAAATTTTTATTATTAAAGTTTTAGGATATTTTGTTAATAACTGTAAATCTATATGAAAACAATCATTTCTGTCATCATTGTTTATTGCAAATATGATCTAGAACCATTTACAAAAGGAATGTGTGTCAACCATCTTTGAATCATTTCGTTTTCTTATTTCATCACAATGAAAAAGAAAAGAAAAAAAAAATTAGAGAAACAAAAAAGAAAAATGTTCTACAACGCAAAATTGATTTTCATTAATCAATAAGCGCGTGTTTCAGCTGTATGTGTATGATAACAAAAACATTTTAATAATTTTTATACTATAAAGAAAAATCATTATTCATTATTATCGTTATTATTATTATTGTTATTATAATTATTATTATTATGTACACTTGGATCGTTGTAACTATTACATAATTGCCTTTGATACACAAATTAATTAATACCTAGAGTTACAGACTGACACCTGTTTTGATATTTTTAAATATACTATTAATGACAGTTTTGATAGTTTTTATTTTTTTTTATATATGTATGTATAGTTGTAACGCATATAGTGTCGAATTTGATATCGATAAATTGCCATCAATCGAATCCGACAATTAATGAATGTATAATATACCTACATACCATGTATATTATCAAATGACGTAGAGTAAAATCACACAAAGATGGTTGGATCATTTTCCATAATGTAGGGGGGAAACCTTAATTCTAACTGGCTTTGCTATATGTGGCAATTGCAAAGGTTCATTTATTGATTTATTTAATTAATTATTTTTTTTTATTTTACTTTATTACTTTTACTTTTATTTTTATTTTCAATTGTTTTTTTTTTTTTTTTGTTTTTCTTTTTTCTTTTTAGAATCCAGTTAATTTCGAATGAGATCAATGGTGGTGTCAGTGTACCTACCTATTTTGCTAAATAAATAGCAATACAGATTAGCTAATCGCAAGACATTAAAATATATATATGTATACTGAACTACAATATAATTCTTTCACAAAATCAAATTCCATGCACACCGAATAAGTACATACTCTGATCAAACGATATTCTGCGATTTTCTTATCTATAAATTAATTACATAAAAAATCTTTAATTTATTATAATACATCTATGCTTTTTTTTTTGTTTTGAATTTTATTTTATTTTTTTTATTTTTTTATTTTTTTTAAATTTGTTTTTTATTCTTCTTTTTCTTATTAGGTGCATCCAGCCTTCCTAAAAACGTTTCCCCACCCCTGTCCCCCACCCCCCCCTCCCACTTTGTCGCGTAGTTTTCAAGTCTTTTTTTTTTCATTAATAGGAAAATGGTCATCTTCTATCGTGACATAGAGCTTAGAAGAATTTCAGGTGCTTTGCCAAAGCAGACAATATTCATCTACATCCACGGGATGTATAATTAATATTTAAATTATTAGTTTTTTTTTTTTATTGTTTCCTTTTTTTTTTTAAGTACATACTGTACGTATACGCCTGAAAAGACGTATAAATTAATTTGTAGTATTTAGCAGTCGGTACAAGTTTGTTTTTTTGAATTAAATTTTTGTTTTTTCTTCTTTGTTCTTTTTTTTCTTCTTCAAACGGTATAGAATTTCTTTGCTTTTCAAGGCAAATTATAAAACAAAAGTCATATTAGCTGAGTCTTTTTTTTCGGTGAAGTCTTGTCTGTTTAGGCTCTGGTCACACTTAACACTGGTTCTTCATTCTCTGCACGTACTATTGTGAACACATTGAATTCACTCACTAACCACGTGTCTGAAACCAAAATTCCAATTATCGAAATAAATTTAATTTAATCTCAGAATTGCTCTCCGTCCATATAGAGATGATACTTAAAAAATATTAAACACCTCCTTTGTACCTTAAATTCAAACTCAAAAAATGTAGCAATTAATTAATTATCGATAATAAATCATTTTCAATGATTAAAAAAGAGAATGAAATTCTTCAATTTCTTATTTAAAAGAACATTCAAATAATTTCATACTCACAGTCATATCACAATAAAGGAATCTGTGTGTAGATACGTCACTCGAATGCTGAAACGGAAGAAAGAAAAGTTTATAACAAAATAAGGCGTATAATGCAGAAATGAAAGAAATGTGGGGATAAAATTTGGAAAACTTACGAGAGGGAGATCTGGTACTAGATTGGTTAGCCATTGACGTATTGATCGATGCGTTACCGCTGGCAGGCGTCCCTTCCGGAGGACTAAAGTTGAGAAAATCCCAAATGAGGATGGTATCGTCATGAGAAGACGATACTATCTGGAACTCGTCAAACTGAAGGCGGAAAACGCGTCCGGTGTGCTCCTGGCGCAATAAAAAACATGTGCCTACTATAATCACTGCATCATTGTACATTTAAACAGGATTAAACGATTTTTGCATAAGTTAGGAAGGTCAGTTCGACGAAATGGGATAAAAAGAACAGAATTCTTCAAAAAAATATCTCCAAAAAAATATATCCAAAGAGACAAGTAACTTTTCTAAAAGAACAAAAAAAATACAACACTTCGCAAAAAATATACCTAATTTCAATAAATTTCATTTTTTTTATGCAATTTTGAAAAGTATCTTACCACCAATGTACGTAAGCAAAGCGTACTCGCCGGTGCTCTGGGGTCAAGAGCCGCGACGAGATCCCAGACCTTGATTTTTCTGTAATAATATAAATTTGAACAATTATTATCACATTACAATGGCAGTTTCAAGTTATCCTATTTTCTAAACAAATTACTTCCAAGTTCATCTGTTTCGTTCAACTATTTATTTTCTAATATTACAATCCATACAGATTGTTCCCATGAAATGTTCTGCAAATGTTTACTTTGATATTAAAACTGAAACCAAATACAACGTATTATCAGCTGTGTTAATTTTTGTTTTTGTCTATCTTGAAATCGGATATTTGTTAAACGGTTCAAGAATTTCATAAGATTTTTGACGGATCTCAAGAGTCATTGACACCTCTTTCTCATTTTGTAATCAACAATCCCAGTCAATGTAGCGTCAAAGAACAAAACAGTGATCAAATTTCTATAGAAATCAGAGGAGCCCTTCTTTGTAGAGCTGAAATGAAATCAATGATAATGAAATTAGAAATTACCCGTCATATGCTCCACTGACGATTCTTTTGCTGTCGAATCTTATGCATCTGACAAGTTCCTCGTGGCCCTCAAGAACCCGTAAACACGCACCACACTCAATGTCCCATAGTCTGATAGTGTTATCGCTGCTACCACTGACAACCAGGCGATCTCTATATTGCAAACACGCTATACCCCGCTTGTGTCCAATTAATGTTCGCACAAACTCACAGGTGGATGTGTTCCACACTTTAATAGTTCTATCACCACTAGCCGACACTATATATTTTTCGTCAAAATCTACAACATTTACAGCTGCCCTATGACCCACTAAGACACGACGCAATGTTATTTCGGTTTGCGAAGTCATATCCCACACGGCAATCGATCGATCCTACAAAAAAAAATTCAATTTTTTTTTTTATTAATTCCAGAAAAAATTTTTTATTCTAAAACATTCTTTTGGCATATAACTAACTTTTTAATCTCATTTTCTCTTCTTTCAGTTTGTTTTATGCAATTTTTTCAGCAAAATCGGCCTCTTTACTTACCTTAGAACACGTGACCATCATTCCGTTGTTAAACCGCAGGTGTAAAACAGCTTCGCAATGGTGAATAAGCGTGTTAAGCATTTCTCCAGTGTTTGCATCCCATACTCTAACAGTACTGTCTGAAGATCCTGAGATAATAGCTTTGTCGTCATATTGTAGGCACAGAACTGATCCTGTGTGTCCAGTAAGGACCTTGATGCACTGAAGTGTATTTCTGTCCCATATTTTTATCGTATTATCTCTTAATCCCGACACTATTTTCTGATCGTCATACTGCAGGCAATATACACCCTTTGAATTTTCACTACGACAATTTATTCGCTGTAAATTGTGCCTTCCCATTCGCCAATTATTTTCTATACTGTCTATGTCCTTTATTATTTTCGGGAATAACGTTCTGTAGAATGCGTGGTTCGGGTGACTCTCGCCTGGTTTTGGCTTAAATAAATACTGTATCCTGGAAATGGAGGTAAAACTATGATCAGAATAAGAAAACAGCTGGAAACTTAAATTTGAGAATAATAATCAGTTTCTTTGTGTTATTTATCATCATACTAAATGCCTAATATAAAAAGTGAGATCAAGGCAAGTAAATTTATAAGATGTCCAGAATTACCGATCAGATAAATTAATTCTGATATATATAAATCAACTCTGAATTTCTGATTATCTAATGATATATTCGAGGATTTCAAAATCCTTAAAGAATTTTAGGGAAATGTCAAGCTTTTCACTATTTTTGTACACTTTTAAATAGCGTTGAAATATTTTTTATTTAAATAAAAGATGAAATTTGAAGTAAGTGAGGCTTTCAAATTTGTGTGATTATATTTTGCAAATTGTTATACACAACTGAAATCGATCTTTGGATTTTATGTAATAAAATTGTAATATTAATAATAAATCTGAAGCAATGGTATTCAGAAGAAATATAATTATTTTGTTTTCTTTCCGTTAATTTATATATTTGAAATCAACTAACCATCCTCTCCTCTCTGCTAAACCTCTCCACAACGAGTCAGTCCTAACTTTACGTTCTATTAATTTCTTCCACAGCATTCCTTCGCTTATCACTCTGTACCATTCTTTGCAGACCATTTCTGCGGCACATAACGAGTCCGCATCCAGATAGGATAGAATGCTTTCCGCAACGTGGTCCAAACCTTTTTCTAGAAAATGCAACAGAAGTATATTAAAAAACTAGATAAATAAATAAATACAGAAAGAAAGGAGATAAAAAGAACATTGGTTAGTTATGAGACACTATAAAAATAGTAACAAGTTTAACTATAGACTTCTAGAAATGTGATGAAGAAAACAGAAGAACAAAAAAAAAAACAGATTTAAATAGAATTATTATCAAAAATGGAAGGATCGAGTAAGAAAAAGAGGACAAACACAAAAATAAGGTCAAATAGAAGAGAAATTATAATAATAAAATAGAAAAATAATGTATTTTTAGTAAATTTGACTTACTTGGGAGAAGGGATATGAAATCTCTCTGCAGCATTGGTTTTAAATAGGCATTTATGTGTCCGTGTTGATAATGGCACATTCTTGCCAATAATTGTTCGACAAAATGAACTTGTTCTGGTTCGCTCCATCTTTCAAATAATTTCATACAAGTTTCACGTTCTTGGCTATACTGCGGAGACACCCCCGTCGGCGGTTCTTTCTTCCGTGCCGGATCGTAAAGTATCGTCATTGGAAACTGTCACCACAAAAAAAAAGTAATTAAAAATTAAAAATAAAAAACAAAACAAAAAAAAAAAAAACGAAAAAAACAAGTTTTAGTAAAATTTCTCAAAATAACAACAAAAAAAACGAAAATTATAAAAAAAATTTGAATGAAAAAAATCTTTCGAAAATCAACTCACAAATATATGGATATATGTGTATATCACACACACACGCGTGTTATTCCTTGAAAATTATAATTCGTAAATCACGACGCAGTTTTAGGGTTCAAATGTCAGATTCATGCCATCAAATAATTTCGAAGTGTAACTAACTAACTACTAGAATAACGATCAGATCGACTATATCATAATAAAGACGCGATGTGAAAATGAAACCCGTTGAAACAGGTCTGCAGCTGATGTGTGAGTGCTGACTAGTGACTAGTTACAATAAATACGTGTTTTGTTGTAGTGGGGGTGGCACGGGCACGACGACGTGTACAGTGAACAGTTTACAGTGTGTGTCCCGGACTCCGACTGCAGAGAACAAACAGCTGAAATAAACGAACTGTCATGCTTAGGGGCGGGGCATAGTTGGATTTTGCTGTCTGCTGTTTTCAGTCCCACGTGATACCGCGCGATTTAAATTAAATCAATTTTAAAAGATACGATTTGAAAAACTTGTAATATTCACTCGATATGACAGTTTTTTTTTTCTTTTTATTAATGTATATTCTTATCTACGGTCAAAATAAAACAAGAATTGAATCTAAAATAATACAACTGATATATAATTTTTTGAAAAAATTTCAGACGAGATGAGATAGATCATTTCTCTTTTTAATTTTTTTTTTTTTTTTTTTTCATAAGAACGACCAATTCTCGGGAATAAATTGCGGGCCATATAATCGTTGAAAAAACATGTATGAAACCTATATAAGTAAATTATTATTATTATCGAGTGATTCGTGGTACCGTTGGTCAAATGACATTTAAAATTAAAGACGATGCTGCCAGCAGTAGGTATGTATGTATGTACTTAGTATCGTGGCGGATGACTCACAGAGAACGGAAGAACTTTTACGAGCTTAACAAATGCGATTAGTACATAGGTACGATATACCTAGCAAAGAACAGGGAAAGGCAAATCTGAAATAGCGAGGTCTACACAGGCAGGCAGCTGTTCTTCTCGCGTTCTTAAATCGGAATAGTATAATCAGTGTTCATTATACTCTGTATTATCTATACACACAATATACGCAGGATACAGGTATACACAGGTACTCAACAATAATTTCATTCGGAAACCAACTCCTTCCTTTGTGCAGGAGAAGGTTTCCTGACTCCCGAGGTCCCTGACCTTAAAATTATATATATACAGGGAATTCACATCGTGGTTAGATTATACGGAGTCTCTCATGTGACAATAATATTGCGTACATATCAATATACCTATATATCGTATAGGTATATATTAAATTATATGTGAAAATTCTGGGAAACGTAAGAGAAAAAAAAATCAGCAGGCATTCATTTCTCATTAGTGATATGTTATAGATATTTATCGCTAATTCTTCTTGTATCTTTATTTTTGCGGTATACCTATAATATGTAAGTTATGAGTAATTATATAAACGTTACATATATTATCATACGAACGTTATCAAATTTTGCGGGGAAGCTAACGGCCCGCGGTTATCTTTTTCACTATTTTACAACCCGTTTCGTAGATCGGATTTAATAAGTGACTCACTTATAATTTAACGAACATTCGAGCCTGCGCGATTGCCAAACTCTGTGATGCAGTGAAGACGAACTTGTGATAACTTAAAACTGATATAGGTATAATAATACCTGTACTGCAACGTTTTCAGATCATGCGCAATGCTCATTTAACAACAGTAAGAAGCGCTTCCTGATTTATATACATATATATATGCAAATAATAATAATTCAGTAGAGAATCGAGCAGACTTTTGGAATCATCAAAACAATTTAGTTTTTGTTCAAATTTATTACTCAAATTTTTTCTCAATTAAGATTCATATAGCAACTATTCGTATGGATATAGAAAAAGAAAAAAGATTTTGTTTTCAATTTACGCAATCAATAATAATAATAATAATGATAAAATAGAAAGAGAGAATAGACTTTCATGGTCTGTAGAGATCGTTTTGCAATTATATCCTATGCGACCACAATCCTTGAATCTTTTTAGCTTTATATATACCGATAACAATAATTAAGTCTGTGCACGCTGAAACTTTCGCTATAACGCGATCTATATAAGCAAGAAGAGAAAAAATGCTCGTATAGAAATTAATTGTAAGAAAATTCAAAAGTAATGTGAAAATATATAAGTTTGTACGTATATTCGTTAGTTTCGCGATCAATAATAATTATTTTACGACTAATAATTTATATATTCTGTATAAAAATGAAAATAGTATATAATTATGATAAAAATGATATTATTAGGATACGTAACTGTATTGAATGCCAGAGCTGCTTACCTCAAACAACCAACCTGCAGCAGCAACCAACGGTAAACTATATAATTCGAGGAATCTCCCGCTTTCAGTTTCACGAGTGTATATATATATGTATTAAATTTATTCGGTTTATGAATCCGTCTTATATTCTCAAGAACCCTTATATATCATAGCAGCCGCTGCTCAGAAACGGAATTGATCAATTTCCCAAGAGAAGGTAAACTGAAGTCAAAATTTCACACGCCCCTGATTCCTGGCCCTTCGTGTTTACCTAAAGATGCGGAAGAAGAAGCGAGGCGACAAACACCTGGAAACGTAAATAATCAATACCTACGTTGCCATTCGATACTGATTTTCAAAAAAAAAAAAAAAAAAATTAATAATTGGAGGCTAATATTTTTCTTCGTTTACTGTAAAATTCTGTGAGTTAATAAAACTTAGAGAAGTCGAATATAATCGGGAAAAAATTTTGGAGTCGGAACAATATTTAATTCCCGTATCGTAATACTAATGCACGTCGATTGCAGCATCGGGGACAATAAAATGACAAATCAAATGCAGGTCAGTATATGTATAAATAAGTATATAAAAGCTGGGTGTTGCCCTCGTATAATAAACGTTCACCTTGACCGTCTGAACCGTTACGCGTTGCGTTTCGTTGCGCAGGTCTTGACTTGCTATAGTCGCAGTGTACTATAAGCCAAAGGTATAAATATAACTAAACTGAACTATAACAATAAACTAAACTGAACTAAACTGTCAGTTTCACATTATAAACGCAGGTGAAAACTATACACACACACCCACACACATATACACGTACACGAGCGCGCACACGAAGAGTAATTTATAATAAACTGTACAAAGAGATCGGGACAGTCCGCGGAGTGTAAGCTAGGAGAGAAAGATCAACTGCTTTTGAACTTATCGCTGTACAGATACTGCGGAGAGTTCTTTGTCTAACGGTATTTCGAACCCGTGTAATGCTACTTTTTTTTTTTTTCTTTTGCGGCATTGCAGTAGTGTCCTCCCTATTTTATACTTTACAGCGTAAGTAACGAAAATTTAACGAGTAAAATGAAAATAATAACTTTTATTATTATTTCCTTCCTAATACAAGGTTATACAGGTACGAAAGAAAGATTTCGTTAAAGTTTTTCTCAATCGTATACATAAACAGCTTTTTATTTTTTTTTTTTTTTCTTGTTTTGGCGAGCGAAAAATTTTTGCGAGGCGAGTAAAAGAAAAAAGATATACTCGCGATGTACTTCAACTCGTATCGTGTGGGTGCAGCGGCGCATCGACTCTAAAGAGGAGGACGTACGTGACGAAATTGAACTATACAGCTGATATGTACTACATACATACATGCGAAAGATTGATGTAATTAATATCGACCTATAATTATGTAATAGTTTTAACTCTCATTTAATTTCGGCATATTTATCGTTAATTAATTATTTATTTGTTTATTCATTTTTTCCAAGTCTCAATTCGGCCGATATATACAAATTTCAGAGCAATTTTCTGATATAATTATAATTAAGAACGGAGAGAAGCGTGTGGCTGTGCCAGAGCTCCGACGTCGAAGATTTCTGTACAGTAGATATACATAGGTATACCTAGCATACGTGTGGAGCTTGAATCCAAACGATTGCAGGAATAAAAATAGCACGAAGAAACGTTTGATTGTTTATTTTGAAAGAAATACGAAAATAAACTCTTCCTTATATATTTCCTTCCCATACCCTCATCTCGTATAAACCCGCGGGTACCTATACTGTAATGTATACCTATGTACAGTAGCGTTGAGGCGTCATATTAGATGAGAAAAGAATTTGATATCAATGACGTATAATTACCAGCTAAGCATGACGTCGTCTATCGGTACAAATTTTCATCATAAATCAGGCATATAGTTTTTAGATCTTCATCAGTTTCTCTTTCACAATAAAAATGAGTAATTTTATTAATTTTATATCATGGTTATATAGTTTCGAAACGAAAATGCGTATATATATATCGTTTTTAATGCACCCTTAAATCAGTCAACAAATTTAAAGAGTCGTCGTCTCTTTCGGAGTACTTTTCCCAATGACTCATATAGTAACGAAAAGAAAGAAGATTTTCGTTCGCGCGTGGCGCGTTTATGACGGATATACATATGGTTAGGTAGCTATAAGAGAATTGCAGAAAAAAAAATCGGTAGACGTGCATATATACTTAAAATATGTTACGTACGTGCTTCGCGTTTTAAATATGAGAATTTTTGTTCCTGCAAAGTTCCAGGAACGATTTTAAATTCACCGAAATATGAAAACGGCTGTCTTTTAACTTCAACTTCCATACTGAGACATATATATCTTATTATTATTCCTGTTTGTCTTTCTATAGACAAATTGCTGAACTAGCGCCGCTGCTGTTGCTAAACCGCTGCAGTCTGTCGTAAAAAGACAAAGAAAATTATCGTCGTTATATAACCGACCGAATAAATGTTGAAAGAAAGTGAATTTTTCTTATAGAATTTAAACGTTGAATACAACCAAACGGTTTGATTCAACCGGATAAATTTGTAAAAAAAAATTTCTAACTATACACAAAACTTTAATTCTCTCGATATTTTATACTAAAAATTTGTTCAAATGAATTACAGGTCGTTTTACGAATGAATTTTCACAAACTCGGAATTGCTAATATTATATGCTAATTATTATATTATAATAATAAATCCTGCAATGTAAAAAAGAAAGTAGCTACGCTGTAATTTCTTTTTTTTTTACTTAAATAGAATAATATCTACAAAGCAGTTCGCCACATCCGGTTGTCGATTAGTCACATACATACATACATACTTATATGTAATTGAAATATAGTTATCAAGATTTTTCTTTTTTTTTTTCTTTTTTTTTTCTTTCCTTTTTGCTTCTACCGTTGCAGCTATGTTTGTTATCGTAATTCTCTTCAAACGATCAACTTTCAACAACTCGATATTATTATGATGTAGCCGACATACCTATATAACAACATAGTCGATAATTTTTTTGTACGGCAAAAGTTGAATGACATTAATTGTAAGACTGACTCTCGCGCGTTGATGAAAATTGACCATTTTGTTTTATTTTATGATTTTTTTTTTTGTAAAAAATGGGGTAAAAAGTAACGGAATAATAATAATAATTCAGCTTTTTTTTTTTTTTTCTTTTTCAAATTTTGTGAACATTTTGAACAGATCCGAACATACGTGTAGATATATATGTTTGTTTCGCGCTCTAGATAATACGGAGCACGTGTAAGAATCGAAGAGGAGAGGTTCGAATACCCTGTTGCGATGATGCGGAGATTTGTCGAGGCGGTCAGTTGATCATTCGTTTAATCGATATACAGACGCTGCTGGCAATTGTTTCGGTACCGCCGAATATAAGCGAGGCGAGGCGAGGCGACGCTCGTTGCTACGTCACGCCGAGAGGTACCCGGCGTCGCGACGCTCGTATTATACCAACCTATAGCTATACATATACCTATATATATACGCGACTCTCTGCGTCATTGGAAAAGTCGTTGTGCGGGATAAGAGCTTGATATACATATAGGTATGTATATGTATCTCGATACGTATACAAGTATGTGTATGAATGTACGTACATAAATACGCAAGCTTCATCAATATTGACCATATAGTTTGATATAACAAATAAGATACAGCCGGTATAAAAAATTTCACTTTTACTCTATTTTTTCGTTCTATGTTTGAATTTCACGATTTTACAGAATTCGGATAAAAATTCGCGTTTATAAAAAAAAAAAAATTCAGAAATATATTGTCAGTTAAATTATCAAAACCTCTTTTTTTTTTCTTCTTTTAAACGTATAAAATTGCTTGTCGCTCATTATGATTTCTTACTCAAGAAGGAAAGAAGCAAGGAAGAAGGAAAAAAAAAAATGTTTCTAAATTTGTCACACACATCTTCCACCAAATCTGAGAAAACAAATAAAGAATTCATATACGTCGTTTCTTTTTTTTTTTTTTTTTTTTTTTAAACTCATGTTTAAGATTTTTGATTAACCTTGAATAAAATAATTAACCATATACGTATACGTATACAACCGATTTCCTTATATGTATAGACAATTTTTATTTATTCTTTAATAAGATGTATTCAGGATCGGGAACTATAGGTATATAATTTAGAGTTGTATATATCCATAAGCATTTTGGTAAGAAAAAAAAAAAAAAACTTAACAATATATACTATATACATAGGTATATGTATATAGTTTCGTATTGAATTAAATCGTTTAAAACGTATACATATATAGATATTGTGTATATATGTATGTATATCTATATATAACGACCTTAAATAATGTAGTTTTTGAAGAACGTCTACGCGGCGAAGCGCACAAGGTTCAACGACACGACCCCCAGGATATTCTAGTTAAGCGCGTTTCTCGAGGTAAGGTCTTTGCACGACTCTATCGTGTGCCGCTGCTGCTCTTGCGAGGTTATCGCGTCATTCGATGGGTCGGTGGTGATGCGGTGTATAGGTATACCTGCAGGTAGCTATAAAAATCATCATTCCGATTGCTCGCAGATCGCATTTATATCACATTACGTATATCTATGTACCTACATCGATACCTATACACCATCTACTTTGTACTTAAATATCTACACACGGGTATATCGAACAATAAACCAAATAAATAAATAACAAATTCCCCCACCCCCCTACTTTTCAACCGACAGAAAAATAAAGCCGTATGATTTTCTTCACCAAAGATTGAAGAATCTCGACGATAAGAACGGAAAATAGAAGTGAAACAAATTTTTAAAAGATCGATCTAAGAACGCTGTGTATAATGGGTGACCGTAGTTTATTATTATTATATACCTACAAGTGTGTTGAACTGGGAACAGGATCAATTTTTTTCTTCTATTTTTTTTTTTTTTTTCCTCTCGATTACAAAGCTCGTGCTGTTAAGTTACAAAAACTAACTTAGATCTGATTGGCTGGTGGGTTGTTGCCACCGGAGCAATTAAACGACCGAATTCCCCCCACGATGCGATGGATGGATGGACGGATAGATGGATATTGGAGTTACAGTATAAGGTATAGTCAATCGGCCCGTGAACTGTTCGCGTTTTTGATATACGTATTACACAGTATACTAAATGAAACAGATCGAAAACGTGAACTGAACTAAACGAAAACACAAATATACACACACAATTGCGGGTATAACAAAAACGAAATATCGTACATATTTATATAATTATTTATCGAGGAGATAGTAAATCGTTCGGTAACCAACGCATAGGCAATATGCAATGTAAGAAAATATCTCGCACACGAAATTATTTCGCGCAATTCGAAAGGTGAGAAACAAAATATAACAATAATAATAATTCAGAGGATCGAAGGAGACAGACATTCGACTGTAATAAACATTTTGTATTATACACAGGGCCGAGTTTTCGCCTTCTAAAACCGGAAGTCGGAACTAAATTTAGTCAGAACTTGTAATTGTATATGTAAGAGGTGTACATAATGATCGTAGATTTAGGCAATCGTATGCGTACGATATCAATACGTTGTAAAAGTTGAAGGAAAAAATAAAAAATAAAAAAATCCGTCTATTATATGTACACAAGGCTTATTTGTTATTAGAATTCTTTCTCTTTTTTTCTCCCCTGATCTCTGATCCCTGATCCCTCTTCTACTTCTCTATCTCTCGTAGTTATCCTATACTTTATAATTCTCAAATCGAACAAAAGATTGATTCTCTTTACTTTGTACTATACGTGTCCCATGGCTACGCTATAAAAACAACGTATACGAAGTAGTAACGACCCATGATAATATGACAACACCGAATCATCGCAGCTATGATACGTAATATAATATACGTATAGGTACGTTCATACATAATATTCATGAATGTATGTACGTTATAAACGTAGAAATACGGGCGCGTGCAGTATATGGGATATCGCGTCCTTCGTTTTCAATACCAATTATTCCGTACCTCATATATAACAAAACGATATAGGTATGTATTTATTTATATACGTATAAGTGTGTATTCACGATAAATAATAGTATACAGGATTTGATTGACCTCGAAGTTTCCGAAACCTTGACGAAGTAAGTATGTAAGTATATAAGCGCAAGTAAGTAAGAACTAACTAACTATAACTATATATATGGGGCATTCCACCCCAACTTGGCAAGCCTCCGACCCTCACCATTTTTGATTCGACTCGAAATTTTTTATGTTGTTCACCCACATGGGTAGAGACTACCATATTTTTTTTAGAATTTTCTTCCATCCCGTTCTGGAGTGACAATTTTTTGAAAAAATCGATGAAACCCAATTCAATCAACGATATCTTCTAATTAAAAAACGCTATCGGAAAACTTCACCAGGTCAAATTTCTCGTCTTGAAGTCTACTTTTTTATAAATTTTTTTTAAAAATTTTCCAATTTTTTTTTTCTATCAAAAAATCAAAAAATCGATTTTTCGAACTGAGTCCCATTTTTAATTTTTTTTCAAAAAATCACAAGAAAAGTACATGTAAAAACAAAATTTTTGAGCCCTGTCTCATCGTGGGCAGATTTTTTTTTGTATTTTTTTCAGCCATTTGAAGTTTATTAGTGTGATGTGTAATGTTGCGTCAGGCATCCCTCGGAATATAACAAAGAGAAAAAATCATCGGAAAAATATATCCGTCGTGGTGAAATCAAGAGGGCTCAAGAGAATCATCTGACATTGAGCTGCGCGAACTTATTTAAACAACGATAATAGTATATTGAGTACCAAGGGCGTAAAGTTGGCTTTTTTAGACCGAGTGTGGAGTTTGCAGTACGAGTCGGAGCAATAATGATTTCATTATTGCCCGCTTATTGAAAAAGCTTATTGAAAAAGCGGGCAATAATGAAATCATTATTGCTCCGACTCGTACTGCAAACTCCGCACTCGGTCTAAAAAAGCCCACTTTACGCCCTTGTTACTCAATATACTATTATCGTTGTTCAAATAAGTTCGCGCAGCTCAATGTTAGATGATTCTTTTGAGCCCTCTTGATTTCACCACGACGGATATATTTTTCCGATGATTTTTTCTCTTTGTTATATTCCGAGGGATGCTTGACACAACATTACACATCACACTAATAAACTTCAAATGGCTGAAAAAAATACAAAAAAAAATCTGCCCACGATGAGACAGGGCTCAAAAATTTTGTTTTTACATGTACTTTTTTTGTGATTTTTTGAAAAAAAATTAAAAATGGGACTCAGTTCGAAAAATCGATTTTTTGATTTTTTGATGGAAAAAAAAAATTGGAAAATTTTTTAAAAAAATTTATAAAAAAGTAGACTTCAAGACGAGAAATTTGACCTGGTAAAGTTTTCCGATAGCGTTTTTTAATTAGAAGATATCGTTGATTGAATTGGGTTTCATCGATTTTTTCAAAAAATTGTCACTCCAGAACGGGATGGAAGAAAATTCTGAAAAAAATATGGTAGTCTCTACCCATGTGGGTGAACAACATAAAAAATTTCGAGTCGAATCAAAAATGGTGAGGGTCGGAGGCTTGCCAAGTTGGGGTGGAATGCCCCATATATAAGTTCGGCAAAAGTTATATTCTTCGTATAATTCGGCGGGGAGATTATACATACATATTGTAGAAATCTTTTCGGAACCTGTAACAACTATACGTCAGACACAATCAATATAAAATTTGTATATCTATATTTATTTATCTATTTGTCTATATTATTTCACGGACGAAGAGCAACGATTTCTGCGATTAAAAACTGTGGACGCTATATTAGTTGATGTTAGTGAGTTAGAATGTTAATAAATAGACAATTTCCCGGTGTTGAGAGTCTGACGAATCGATTCGACATCCACCCTGCAGTCGACGTTTCAACGTAATAAACCGCGAGGAAAATAAAATAAAATTTAAAAAACGTACAAAATTTCGTTGCGCTATTATTCTATTTTTTTTTTTTTATTTTTTATTTTTATTCATTTTTATGAAAATTTTACTAAAATTTCAAAATGTTGAACAAGAGTTAAACACGAGGATCATAAATATGTATTCCACCGTCCGGTTGTTTAATTTCGTGCGACAAAATAATCTTCATAATTAATTCCCGACTATATCCTCCTCCTCCTCCTTCCTTCCTTCCGTCCTTCCTTCCGTGCTTCATTCCTTCCTTCCTTCCTTCATTCTCAAACAACAAATTCTATTGCTCTAAAACGCGCTCTCCCAGTCACGTGACCAAGGTTAGTAGTAATTACAAAGTGTTGAAATACGACGAACATATACATACGAAGGTATACCTATAATAACGTGCAGGCGCGAGGTGTTTGTAAATCAATTATACTTCTCATTATACCTGAGTTACAACTTGATTAATATACCCCTTCAGATTTCTCATAAAGTAGTAATAATTCTTATCAAATATACATATAAATATTGAAAATAAGTGAAGGGTTTTTTCCTTCAAGGTTTTGGTATAAACGAATTATATTAAATGACTAGTTCAAATTTTTATTCCGAAATTATTGATAACCGGAGTAAGTATAAATGACTAATTAATTCACTTGAGGCGTAACGCTGCGGATATAATGAAATGATAAACTAATGATGATGATGATGATGATGATGATGATAATAATTATAATAATGACGGAGAGGGCGAAATTTTAATTCCTATATTGCTGGCCTACTTACAAAGTTGAGACTTCCAAGGGTCACGTGGGGGAGAGTGGGGAGAGGGTAGGTAGGTAGCTCGGGTCGCTTAGGGTGCGGACTAAAACATTGATTATGTAGTAACCCGCTCTACTCCTCTTGGGTAGGCGACCGACCGCGGTTGGTTTCGGAGGCGAGAGAGGAGAGTGTTCGGAGGGAAACAACGACGCCGACGACGACGTCGACTTGGTTGCGTATTCACCTTTGACCTCTCTCTCTCTCTCTCTCCTCGAAATGTTCTTTGTTTAGCGCGACGTGTAAGAGAGGAAAGAGAGAACGAAAGAGTGAGAAAATAGAGAAGGGAGTTCGGTACAGACTTCAGACGCGTTTACAGGTGGAAGTAAAACTCTATAACGGTGACGGGGGCTTCGCCGTTGCAAACTCACCGCTATTCTATGTCACACACACTACTTATTACATAGATATCGATATCTATCTATCGATGTACTTTTTTAATCTTTTTTTTTCTTCCTTATCTACATATAGGTATGCACAACGTATAAATCGCGGGGGTCAAACCTGCTTCCGAAATCCCTCTCCCCTCCTACAATTCGCATTTTAGATTTCATTTTGCAGATATGACGAACGAAATTCTACGAAAAATAGAAAAAAAAAAATCCTAATATTTTCAACGAAATATAAATTTCGTGGAAATTTTTCTGTAAGGATTTTATTTATTCGTTTAATCATTGTTTGCTCTGACTTTGTCAAAGTGATAAAAATATATCGAAATTATTCGGTAAATGTTTTGAAAATACTTTTCATGCAATTACAATACACATACACCACGCACACATACATAATATTATAATAAAAGGGGAAAATCCTCTCATCGTCAGAACTGCATTATTTTCTGTTTCGTTCGTTGAACTTGCGCGAGTTTTGGAATACGGCCAAAATTTGTTCGGTTCATTTTTTTTTTTTTTTTGCGAAAAATTTTTCCTTTTACGTTGTTCGATTTATAATAAACAATATTACTTTCAACAATGACTCACCGACAAAATGAAAAATTGAATAGTATTTAAAAACTATAACAGGCTAGAGAAAAGAAAAACTGATTCATTATTATCAACGTAATCGAAAAATCAGAAAGATCATGACAAATTGTTTAAATTTAATTTGATTTCTTTCATCTCGCATATCACCGCTGCGTGTCGTTCATCTAATAAAATAAAATAAAATAACCTTTGCGTCAAACGGTTCGCGCCGTGTTATAAGTGTGTTGACAAATTTATGCTTCGCGGAATAATTCTAAACTCTATTTATACGAAAGCTTTCTTCTAATTATAGATTTAAAAAAAATTATTATTGAGATAGATTCCTATTATTTATTCAACGGAAACTACATCGACTGGTGTTGGACGAGAAAGAAAGAGTAAGTGAGAGAAAGAGAGACAGAGAGAGATAAAGAGGCTACTATAATCGCAAAAGTGACCGCTGATTACTCTGTAATGCGTCCGGTAAAATTAATGAGAGGTTTCATAACCTCTTAAATAATATTCTGTATCATGGGGGCTAAGATATACGCGAAAATAGTCGAATAATTAACGGAATATTATTAATAAAATGAAGTAAAATCGTACGGGAAGGTAGATTTCGGCCTATTCAGACCGCTGTTAAGAAACATAAGATGGCCGTTTTGTTTCAGGATGAAAAAAAATGCAGGAACGTTTTGATACACACCTGAATGTACGTGTTCGGGTCCTCGATCACTTTGTCTGTTTCCATATTAATCATTTTCTGTTTACACTGTATCCTGTATCAACTAACTATCTAAAACTCACGGAGTAACATTAAACGGTTTAACGGTTAACGAACATACACCACTCGACAACACTTTTTGACTACTCGCACCGCGGACGACGCTGCTCGGGTGTTCGCCATACACAGGAAGTCGATCTAGAATTTTACCAACGTCATAAATCCTAAATAACTATATTCTATCCTCGACGTTGGCACGACGGAGTTTAAACACGGACTAAATAAGCACAAGATTCGTTTTTTTTTTTCTTTTTCGAATAAATAAACCTATTCTATAAACAAACGCTTTATTAACTACTTAGTCGATCACAGATGGCGACTCTGGCTTACTTCCAATTAGCCAACTCTGTTCGATTCGAGGTAGACAATCTTGGCGCAATTTTTCAAAATTATTTCAAATCGATTAACAACCACAAAATTTACGTCATTTTATATTCACTCGATCTTTACGTTAAATTTTCAATTGTAAAATATTTTTTTTATCATCTTTTCATGAAGAATAGTCTACAGTAGAATAAAATCGAATATTCATATTAGTTTATAGGTAGATAATACAATGATAGAAATTAAAACCTTTATGTCGGTAAAATTTTCAAACCTGTTTTTATCAATGATTAATCTTTCGGGATCGAAAAAAACCCTTAAATAATGCGAAAATGTACTAAAACCGTATACAGATGTGCTGATAGTTTTGTTAGATATACTAAAAAGGTAGTTTGCACAGGGGTAAATTATAGGTATGTATTTTAAGCCTGTAGTAAAGATAAAACCGTCAATCTAATGATTACTTTTTATCCAGCCCAACGCATAAGATATTTGATAAAGAAGATCGTGATCCCCCGTATTTTTTTTTGAAACCATCAACGTCGCTGGTTGAAGAAGGCAAAGATATTTTTGTACGTAATTATAAATGTGTTTATTTTTTTGATCTGTTTTATAATTAAAAATCTGCGCTATATTCTTCGTATTTTATTATATACATACACACATCATCCTTGCTTGTACCAATGATATATTATAGATTCCAAATTTGTATAAGGACGTAAAACAAGAAACAACATTGGGTGTTATTATTGGGACTAAATGTAAATCTGTGGAAATTAAAAGAGCAATGAATTACGTGATGGGATATTGCGTCGCTCAAGATTTAACGGGAATGGATCATTTGGTAGGAATATGATGAGTATAAGAATTATTCTCGATTCGAAAAACGTTGATTTTTTTACAATAAAATTTCATGAAAATTGACGAGTTAAATTCTGGAAGATTATTTTGAAATTTTTTGCAGATCAAAGCCAAAGAAAAATCCCACCCATGGACTTTGTCCAAATGTTTTGATACCTCGTGTCCTGTAACAGGATTTATACCATTCGATGCTCTGACAGAGCCCCAAAATGCAATGCTATGGTGTATTGTTAATGGCGGGCCAAGACAGCACGCTAATACCAAAGAGATGATGTATACTATTCCTGAACTGATATCGTCGATTAGCAAGTTCATGACTTTGGAAAGATATGATTTAATTTTAACAGGAAGCCCTCCTTATGCAGGTCTCATTTACCCGGGGGATGTTATAGAGTTTGGTATAGATGATGTAATATCAGCAGTTTTTTCTGTGGACACTAAGTAATAGGAGTTATAACTGAAATGCGCCTGTAATTTTTGTACTTTTAGTTAAATCTTTGAGAAATCTGATCCTTTTCAGTTTTATAAACGAAACTTTGGATATTTTTGTGTGTAGAACTGAAGTAATTAGCAAAAAATCTGAGCGTGTGAAATAACATTTATATTATATAACGAGTAATCGAGTATTATCTGCGTTTTGAATAAAGTGGAATATCCTGTTTGTAAACAGGTATTCGAGTTGAATTATAGTAAATTTTAAGTACATCTTTTGAGGAATTATTAAGAGGAATGCATGAGAATCGATTGTAAATATAGATTCGTTGATCGGAATTCGATCAATCATACGAAATACTTGAAATTAAATACTTTTTATGGTTGAAATCTGTTCGACGTGGAATTAGCTATTAGGAATGAGTCTGGTTCACCACATCAAACGCCGAGAGGCATATGATTCTTCATATCCATTTGATCTGCTCTTCTTTATTTCCTTTAATACTTTCAATTTCCATTCGCGGAATGAGCATAACGTAAGGCTTGTGGCAATTTTGTGAATCCAATGGGGGATAGTAGCTTCTGTAGCACATGTAGGTTAGTAATATTCCAATCACTGAACCAACAGTCACATCTGTAACAATAAAACATTGATATTATTTGGTGCCAAGTATTATCATGATAAAATAGTAATATAATGAGTAAATTTCAAAGAAATAAAAGTCGAGTTTCTCACCCTGCCAGTGATGGTGATAGTCACAAGTTCGACTGAGTGCTATAGCAAGAGCAACACCCCAAGGTATTACAAAGACACACAATTTCCAGGATTGTCCTTTTCCTGCTAACGCAAATGTATGGAGTTTACCAGCAAGGTAGAGAGAGATGAATCCGAGACTCGCGAACGCAACTAAAGTACAAAAATTAGTTTCAATTTTATTTATGTGATTAAAAATACGTTTTTTTTGTTGTCATATTCTGAAAAAATTCTCAGAAGAGAATAATAAAATTTTGGTTAATAAGAGCTTGGCTTTTCAAGAAATTAGGGGATTTTAGATGATAAACTGCAAAAGTCTTGAACAGTGAGCCTCAGTTTGATATAAAAAAAGCTTTCTGGATCATATTTGAACTTCAATAGTCTATTTCATAGTAAATGATAACAATTACACGAGGAATGTCCGCTGGGAAATGATTTCCTGCCATCTCTGACTAAAGCTGGGTCTCCGTTACATTTAAATTCTGGATTCATAGTGCCGTCAGGAAAGCATCTCCAATAAAAATCAGGTCTGGGTCTTCCTATGGAAAATAAAATGAAGTCCAAGCTAAGTAAATATTCTTCTTTGTTATAAAATAGCAGCAGTATTTATATAACATCGTAACATATGCAGTCTCATCATACATAGAAGGCCTTACCTACAATTAGCTTTATCACATCAGTAACAACTCCGTTGAAGCCTAGGGCTAAAGTCACTGACAAAGTTGCCTGACTAAAGTCAGTTCTGTCCCTTATTATAAGGAATGTAAGGCATATCACGATTATTGGAAAGACAAAGACGAGCGGCTGAAAAAATATTAGAATGTTGTAATTAGTTTGCAGATAACGAAAAATTAGATTTGAGTTAGGATTACGTTGTCCTCAACGATTCTTTTAATAAGGTGGCCTATTTTGGACGAGCCAGGTTAATATTTTTGAAACTAAGCAAGATATCGGACAATACTTCAGACAAAAGTTGTATAGTTACGAGGGAAACATTCGATAATGATATGGGTTTTGAATTTTTATAGGGTTTTATAGAGGTAACTTTTGTTTTTTAGATAGGAACCCCTATATTTTTTGGTGCAGATTCATAATCTTCACAAAAAAAAATATATCACTTTTGTAAGAAACCTTTTATTCTTCTAAAATTTCAATCTTTCTTCATGAAATAATGAAGTTATTTATAACGTTACGAAGCTAATAATATAATCACATTCTTAAAGTGATTAATGAATTTTAAAAATGACTTGCCATGATTAATCAATAACAATAAAAAAACTGTCAATTCTCGATATTTTTTTCTTTGACCTCATATTTTTAATGGGACAATCTTTTTTTTATTGTAAAAAAAAAAATCTTTCATCCAAAAAAAAAGATAAGAAATTGGACTCTTAGAAAAAAAAAGTTTTCTACAAAAGTAACGTATTTTCTTGTTCATATTGTGAATCTGCACTGAAAAATGTGGGCTCCTATTTAAAAACAAAAGTTACCTCATAGATACCCCATAAAACCTTATAAAAATTCAAAACCCACAGCATTATCAAATGTCCCTCTCAGAACCATACAACTTTTGGCTGAAGTATTTTCCTGTACCTTGCTTAGTTTCGAAAAGATAAGCATGGCTCGTTTAAAATTGGTTACCTTGTATATATTAATTCCTACTTAGTTTATATAAAATTATTTTGAAATAAATAATATGATCGTCTATCATTATTGAGTTATACTTTACCCATAGTATAGTCGTTGGCACGTAAGAATCGGTTCGGGGGTATTTATACAGCCACAATTCATCGAGGTGAATTTTTCTCGTGAATGGTTCAGCCCTTTCCAGCTCCCTGTGTGAGGTTATCAGTTGAACAATAACGTAATTACCTTGTATTTAGTTTATTATAATTCAATTAATTCTAAGTTTAACATAAATACGTAATGTAATAACGTGAATAATAATGTGTGTCCAAAACTCGCGCCATATGTCCTATACATGAAGTGAAATCTTTCATCGATATAATAGCAGACGATTTGAAGACGTGAAAACTGTGATTAATAATATTGAGTGAGATAACTAAATGTATAACAATGTTTATTTACATAAATAGAAAAGCCAGAACTCCTCGTAATAAAATGTCGAATGACAAACCACCCGGAACCTCGAGGCCGCGGAGCGTAGGCATTATTTATTTTATTTTAAATACACATTAAACGGCTACGTTTCGCGGCCATTTTGGCGTTTGACATGACGTCAAGAGTCATCGAGGTATCGATCATCGCAACTTCAAAAACCGCCAAAGCACACATGTGTTCAACAATGGTTCAACCACCGTAAACTTGGCCGATCAACTTGAGCTTTTTTTAATTTCGACTTCACCAATCGTTTGGTGGTTGATTGGTGGTGATTGGTAGCCTAATAAAATCGTTTGGTAGTCAATAGTTTATTTGATATCGACTAAACAAATTTAGGTCTAAAGTTAGCCGATTTTTTTTAATTATACTCCAATGAAGCTCGTTAGGGGCTTAATCGACGCACAATCGTTTGGTGGTCACGATGTGCTTTAACGTAAAAGATTAATATATACACAAATTAATTCTATTAATTATTGTCTCCAGCAATAATCAAGTTATAAAATAGCATGTACGCTTATTTGTATTTTATGTATCTTTGCTGTTGCCCTTTTCGAGTTCGCCTGTTGGGCCTGTTTTCATTAAATAAATAAATAAATTAAAAAAAGGGGTGTCCTAAGGCGAACTCCTGCTGGGTGACTTCAACCCAAGAAGATCTGTCATGGTTTGTAGAATCTTTTGCCTTCCTTCAGTATTTTTATTTCCTGATCTCGACCTCTTTAAGATGCGTCTAAAAGAATGTAAAGTCCAATTCGACCTCCCCGGACTTTCGCCACTTGCATTATCAATATGAATCATATAAAGGCATTGGGAGAGTTTGAAATGAGACTTTTCCTGTTCAGCTTTATACAACCACTTGTTCTTCATCAATGTGTGTACAACGGCTTGTTTGAAAAATATATTATCTAATACAGTCCCAATGAAATGCTGAGACATACATACAATTACATACTCACAACCTGCTTCTTTTCTTACGTTAGGTTGGCAGAATACATCACCCTCTTATTATGCATCATGGTTAATTCCAACGATTGTGAGAAACCAAACTAACGATGGAGAAATAATTCTCCGGGACTAACAAAGATTAGATTTTGGTTATTCTAGAAACCAGACTGACAACCGAGAAATAATTCTCCGGATTGTTATAACATCATATTCCAGCTTTTGGATTATTTTAGATATAAGTGACATATAACTCATTTGTAGAAAGTTTATATGCAATATCATACTCGACATAAACATATTGCATGCATTCTTCAATTTATACATTAACATTTACATACATACTACCGCATCAATACCCCGGGAAAAGCTCATACCTTTACTGTATTAAGAACCATACTGAGGCGTTTCTGCGAAAATTCCGAAGATTTCCGACGAAACGTGGTATTTAAATTTTTCTCTCCGACTTCCTAGTCGATTATTAACTAGGAATGAAATTTCGATTATTTACTCAATTGAAAAATTCGAGCACGAGTATTTCCGCTATTTTCGATGTTGGAAGCTTTACACTTCTCAAAATTGTCACGTATAATCAGGTAAAAAATCGTAAAGCTAATCGATTTTTGAGTCGCAAAACCATTACGGTAATGAAGAGAATTACCCATATATATTACATTATTATATTATTAACCACAAATATACCCTATATTATAATTAACCTATTTTAGAATATTCATATCTATGAGTATTGATTCTCACATCATTGTTAACCTATTTTCGTTGATCCTCAAAATAATATTATCTCCTATATAATTCCTTTATGTTAATCGGCCAGTTCTTCATTTGATTGAAATAAAATTTTAATCGCATTAGGACGACAAGTAATAATATAATAGAAAATACAAATACATATTAATAATCCAATCCCTATATCTATGTATGTATCACTCTAATGTCTAAAATGAAATACAAATACAAATACACGATCTATAGTACATGTAATGTAACTGTACGCTATGTTTATGCTTATGATAATACTCTAATCTTTTAAAACTAGAAAGATGAATCGACTCAAAATTAAATCTTTTACTACAAGTATTTTCTATAAAAAGTAACAAGGGAAGTAAATATCTCTACTTTTAACGATATAAAATATATCCAATTCAAAAGTTAAGTTTTCAAGATCGAGTAAGAATTGAATTATTATTGATAATTATAACTCCTCATAATTATATTGATATTAATATTTCTATTAACTTCATACATAATTATTCATAATTATAACTTCAATAAAATATCTGCCGAGAGCCGTCCTCGGAAGGTCCGATTGACGGTCCCCTTGGGCCCAGACCTCGACAGATTTGATTTACATAAAATTCCAATCGAATTACCGCGACAATTAATGATATTATAGAAAAATACAAGTATTAACAATTCAATCTCTATCTATGTATCTCTCTAAATTCTAAAATAAAATACAAATACACGATCGATAGTACGTGTAATGTACCTGTACGCTATGTTTATGCTTATGATCCTCATCTAATCTTATCTATGTATCTCTCTAATTTCTTAAATAAAATACGAAGTTCAAAGATCCATTATTCCGTGCATTCCTTGTACTGCAGCTTTCTTTCCTTCCGAACCTTCGCACTCTCTGCATACCCATAGTGGTGCATCATCTGATCACGTACTCGTCTGATTGAAGACAAATTGATCACCTAACAGACAAATTCAAGTTCGATTGTAAAAATAAACTTACAAATTCCAGAGTTTACAATTCCTCCATAGATTCACTGATTTACAATTCTGTGAAATGTTTATTCAAGACATCTGTAAGCTTACCTTCTCTGGTTTCTCACACGAATAGAGTCCTTGTTTTACCTTCTTCCATCAGTATATGATCATTCTGAAAACATGACAGCAATATAGAAAACTGAATGGCAGATAAATTTGATTTTGCATAGGAAATGAAGTACATAAATTAAGGGAAAACTTCTCGGTTTCGATAACTTTTCAACTTTTCAATTGAAATAATTTGATGAAAATATTGTTTTTCAAGATATCTGATCTTACCTTCACATGATTGCTGCATATATGATTAGGATCTTGGCTCCTGTAACCTTATCATATTTGGTCCACGTTTCATCCATTACACTGTAACAGAAATATAAAAAAATTGGGGAATAGTCTCATTAATTGAACACCTATTATTTATTGATTTATTGAAGGATCAACGGGCAAATCTGCCCTTTACATAAAGATTAATATAAAATAATCGTAATTATCGTAATTGTTAACAGATATTTTCGCATGAAGAAAACTCGTTGATGGATATTAATAATGAATGGACAGAATGATTAAACTTGGGGGAATAAAGAAGACACAATTGAAAATACTATTTACCTTATATTAAATTTGTCGGTGAGATTGAATCTCCATAAGCAGCCTTTGAAACCCCATTCAATTTGCGAATTCGCGTGCCCATGGCATTTCAAGAGCAAACCATGACTCTCAGTCGGATACAAATGTGGTTAGTTTTTTTCATATCTCCTTGGGCTCCGTTCTTTCATAGTTTCTTGCATTTATCTTTCCTCCTCCACCTGATAAGAGAAATAAACGATTTAGAAGATTGCGATACTAAGATCCAAATTGAGAATCAAGAGAGTAAAAGAGTTAAGGGAATGGGGGGGGGGGAGGAAATGGTACCTTAAACTGCTAGATATTATACCTACATACGTATATGTAATAATATGTATATCAATAGTATAATACAATAAAATAATACATGCATTATATATTTGATAATTTTCCATTGATTTCAAGGAAGGGCATTATTACCTAACTTCGCCAAATTCGTTTACGTTTATTAGATTTTGGCATTTGAAACATATGATGCACACTTTTCAGTCGTTATTGAGAGAAAAATTACCTAAGAAACGTTGCGATATTATCATTTCTTTTTTCCCGTCCCATCTTTGAAGCCAAGGCATCTTCTTATCCTCTAAGTCACTCCAAAAGGAAAATGAAGATAAAGCTCATTTTCATTGAAATAGGACAAGTCATTATTCCCTAATGAGAACAGAGATTACTAGAGAAGTTCTTCAATTCTCACCTCTCAATCCGTACACCATCGTTGAAGCCAAGTCATCTTCCGATCCTCTCAGTCGCTCCAATTGCCAGAATTGGCCTGCTGACACGATATTCTGTAAAATAAGAAGAGAAATGAGTAAAATTAGAACCAAACGTCATATAAATTTGATTTTGAATACATGTAGAAAGCAGTCATATATTCAAAGGAGTTTATATGTGAGGACAATGCTTCAATTGGTTAATCGAAATTTAGGGCCATGATTATATTATACTGATTATTAGTCCATATATTCCTTGAAAAGATTATCAATCACATTATTGCATTTTACCTGCTCCAAAGCGCTGTACAATCAATTTTAGTTTTAATATTCGGTCTGCCTTTGATCCCACGGGAATGTAATTGGCAGATATTGGCGACACACATTTCACTGCAACAGAAAAAAATGGACAAGATTTATCAATCAAATACTAGTATAATCACCCTTGCGATATTTTCGAGATAAAACAGAAAAGCCGAACATTTATTCTGTGTCATTTTAATGAATAAATGAATACATTAAAATTTAATCTATTGATTTAAAAATTCATCGAACAAAAGTGAAAGAAAATAGCTAGAACTAACGTTACGATTACCGCCTTACCTTTTCTCGTTTCATCGGAGATATTTGAACTGTTCAAATTGCCTGAGAGCTGCATTCATGACCTGCTGCAGTTTGTTTTGTAATCAAAAACATTTTTTTGTCAATAAAGGTTGGCGGTACATTAAAATTTCAGTCAAATTGTCAATACAAGTGAATAACGGTTGTCTGAATATTCTCGAATCTGGTCCAAATGTAAACGACATTCGGCTGTGCGACCCGCTCGCTTGTCTTTACCTTATATCTTTCTCGTTAAGACTTTTTGCACATTGTATATAATTATTATACGGAGATCAACAATCCTACGGTACTATTGAATCTGAACAAATCTTATAATAATTTTGTCAAAAGATACACAATTGTTATCTACCTACGAGTAAAAATAAGGCTCGAAGGCAACTGCTGAAAACAATCGGCGGCGTAACGAGTAAAAAATTTTGTCTCGTAAATGTATATTTTTGTAAAAGGGTTTAGCGCTGAACTAAATTACATGCTCAGACTTAAATTTTACTTCTAATGGTCGTGCAATACCAAGATGAAACTACTCTCGTCTGTTTGCACACGCCAACTACGGTTTTCTGGACGATAAACATAAATTTAATCGAGAAAATTAGACGCTGGCTCAATATTCAGATGAGCTGTCAAAAACACTCGACGGCGCAGCGAGTGAAAAAGTTCCGTCTCGGAAATGTATGTTTTTTTTTTAAAATGATTTTGCAGGGATAAAGTACATGCTCGGACTTGAATTTTATTTCCAACGGTCGTGCAGTACCAAGATTGAACTACTTTTACCTTTTTTTCACACGTCAGCGACGGTTTTTCAGGTACAAGGACATAACCTCTTCGAGAAAGTTTTGATTTTTGTTTCAAGACTTTTTTTGGTGAAAAATTTTTGAATTTTAGGTTAGAAAAGTTTCTACGGGTTTGGATATGAAAATTTGATTTAGAAAACTTCTTCACTGCCGACTTTTTTGAGAAAATTTTGATCAAAATTATACACCGGCTTTGTAGCGTGACTTGCAATTCGCTTGTCAATCATTTTTTTTATCCCGGCGTCGGTTCCGGCACAGAAAAATAACTTTCTTTTTCTTTTTCTTATTGTTAATGTCCTCTGAGCTTTTGACGGAGAAAATAATTAACTTACGGAGTCACAAACGACACACCAACCCGCTCCGGCCCGCTGCCTGACGCCGACTGTTCGTGCCTGCGCGAGCCGCCATGTTGAAAGTCCGTATGACGTCACCACCGGTCAGTTTAAATTCTGGCGGGATCAGCTATTCTAGAATCATAGATGAATATTTTTTGACTCTATTGTTTATCGCATGAAATTACGTTAGAACTTGATGTCAATTTCAACAAAATTTTTGAAAATAACAAATCGGGGAGATTTTGATTTCAAAGATCGGGCTTCCATAAAATACAGACACACACTTGTCTGCGCCCTCATGCGGCGTCTAAATCCACGGCAGACATACCTAGATGTCCCCACCGGGCTTCCGTAGGCCTCCGTATAGTTCGTAGCAATTTTATGAACACTGACAGCTCTTCTTGGCTCTTCTGAAGTTGTGACGCTGTAAACATGGCGGATGCTGCGGCTCGGCAGCTCCAATATGAATATAAAGCGGTAATTATTACTTATTAATTTACTATAATGATCGAAACGTGGAATTTAAACTACGAAAAATCTATTTTCAAGCTAACTTTTTCTATACGGGAATCTTACAGTTAATTGTAATTCAAAGTCATAATTGTCGGTTCTGAAACGTCGTATAGGTTATCTTACTTTGTGGATTAATTATCAAATGATAATAAATCGGTTTATTGTCTAAAAAACAGTTCCAAATTTAAATATCGCTAAATCTTTCCAGAATTCTAATCTTGTATTGCAAGCTGACGTGCGGCTGATAGAAAGACGAAGCAGAGATGAAGCTACCGGAGAGGTTATGTCCCTTGTGGGCAAATTGGACGGAACCAGGATGGGGGATAGACATCAACGTACTAAACCCGGCAAAGCAGAAGAGCGCAAAGTCAAGTGAGTAAAAAAAAAAAAAGAAAACAATGAAAGACAGGAAAGTTTGGGGTGATCAGAATTTTGAATGCGTGCATGAGATTTTAGTTCTAATGTTTTCAAATAATTGAAAAAATATCTCTTAGTTTCTCATTTGGCAAAAATTGTGCTATTAGTATTACATTGAGAAAAATATACAGAACATGCCAGAGCAAGTTTTAAGCATAAAATTAAATTTACCTGAACGAATTTTTCAGACGTCAAAAGCGTGACGAAGCACAATACGATTTCACCCGTATGAAAGGTGCAACTCTGTTGTCAGAGGGTGTTGATGAAATGGTTGGTATTGTGTACCGTCCAAAAACGCAAGAGACTAGACAGACATATGAAGTATTGTTGAGTTTTATTCAAGAAGCTCTAGGTGACCAGCCGCGTGATATTTTGTGCGGAGCAGCAGACGAGGTTTTAGCTGTGTTGAAAAATGATAGGCTGAAAGAAAAGGAGAAGAAAAAAGAGACTGAGCTGCTGCTGGGTGCTTTGGCTGAAGAAAGATTTGCACTTTTGGTCAATCTTGGCAAGAAAATTACAGATTTTGGTAGTGATGAAAAAAGTACAACCAATGAAGAGAATATCGATGAAACTTATGGGATTAACGTACAGTTCGAAGAGAGCAGCGAAGAAGATGATGAAGATGTATATGGAGAAGTTAGGGAGAATGACGATGAAGGGGATGAAGGAGAAGAGGCTAATATTGATCGTGCAATTCATGCTGAAAATGTGAGTTCTTGATTATTATGTTACGCTAAACTTGATTAGGGTTTTTACAGAAAAAGCAGTTCATTATTTGGTATTATTATCACATGTAATAAAGATTTTTGGATATACCAACAGCTTGGCGGTGCTGAGGAAATGAAAAAAGAGAAACCATTACATCCATTAGATATCGACGCTTACTGGTTACAGCGAAGGCTGAGTAGAATATATGATGATGCTATGGTTTCACAAGCAAGAGCTGCCGAAGTATTAGCAGTTCTTAGAGACGCTGGTGATGATCGAGATTGCGAAAATCAGCTTGTCCTTCTCCTTGGTTACGACTGTTTCGATTTTATCAAACAGTTAAAGAAATATCGACACATGAGTGAGTTTGAGACCGATTGTAATTTATACATATATATGTATCTATGTGGCAGCTTGAAACTCTAGATATGTACATTTAAACATCGATGATGATTTGTTAATAAGCTGATTATTTTGAATTTCTTTTCACAGTTGCCTACTGCACGATGTTGGCGTCGTCACAGTCTGAATCAGAAAGACAGAAAATACGTAATAAAATGAATGACGATACAGCCCTCGCAAAGATCTTACGCCAATTAGACACGGGAAAGGGAGACGACGATGCTGATGAAACAATGGAGGCACGAGCCCAAAGAAAACGGCGAGAAGAGAACGAAGATGGGGCCGGAGGTCCGGGTGGTCAGGTTCAGGGTTCCAGGAACCTGATCGATCTAGAGGACTTGACTTTTGCTCAAGGAAGTCATTTCATGGCCAACAAACGCTGTCAGCTACCTGATGGCAGCTTCAGAAAACAAAGGAAAGGGTAATACAGGCCTTGCTTCTTTTTTTAGACACATAGACTGAGTTTTTAATATTAAATAGACTAGCTTACACTATTAACTTCGTTATCTCAGGTATGAGGAGGTCCATGTTCCGGCGCTGAAGCCCAAGCCTTTTGGCGACAATGAGAAACTGCACCCTGTAGATCAGTTGCCAAAATACGTCCAGCCTGCGTTTGAGGGTTTTAAGACATTGAACCGAATACAAAGCCGTCTTCACCACACAGCGTTAGAAAGCGACGAGAATCTGTTGCTCTGCGCGCCCACTGGAGCAGGTAAAACAAATGTTGCTCTGCTCTGCATGATGAGAGAGATCGGTAAACACATAAATGCTGATGGTACAATAAACGCGGATGAGTTTAAAATAATCTACGTCGCCCCTATGAGATCTCTTGTTCAAGAAATGGTCGGAAACTTTGGGAAACGGTTGGCTACTTACAATCTCACAGTCTCTGAACTTACGGGTGACCACCAGCTTACCAGAGAACAAATCGCGGCAACTCAAGTGATTGTTTGCACGCCGGAAAAGTGGGACATAATAACTAGAAAGGGCGGTGAAAAAACGTTCACTTCTCTTGTTAGACTGGTTATAATCGACGAGATCCATTTGCTTCATGACGAACGAGGCCCTGTTCTCGAAGCACTGGTTGCCAGGACTATAAGAAACATAGAAACTACACAGGAAGATGTGCGGCTGGTCGGGTTATCTGCCACTCTACCAAATTACGGGGATGTCGCAGCCTTCTTAAGAATAAAACCGGAAACGGGCCTGTTTTACTTCGATAATAGCTTTAGACCTGTTGCACTTGAGCAACAGTACATTGGTGTGACAGAGAAGAAAGCGCTGAAGAGATTCCAAGTCATGAATGAAATTGTATATGAAAAAACTATGGAACATGCAGGCAGAAACCAAGTCCTGGTTTTTGTTCACTCAAGAAAGGAAACAGGAAAGACTGCAAGGGCTATCAGAGACATGTGCCTTGAAAAAGACACCCTTGGTCAGTTCTTACGCGAGGGATCAGCCTCGATGGAAGTTCTCCGCACAGAAGCTGAACAAGTAAAGAACCAGGAACTGAAAGATCTGCTTCCTTATGGCTTTGCTATTCACCATGCTGGCATGACAAGGGTAGACCGAACTTTAGTAGAAGATTTGTTTGCGGATCGACATATTCAAGTCTTAGTATCAACTGCCACTCTTGCATGGGGAGTGAATCTCCCAGCTCATACTGTCATAATAAAAGGCACACAGGTTTACAACCCAGAAAAAGGTCGCTGGGTAGAATTAGGTGCTCTTGATGTTCTACAAATGCTCGGGAGAGCCGGTCGGCCTCAGTACGATACTAAAGGGGAAGGAATACTGATAACTAATCATAGCGAGCTTCAGTATTACCTTTCTCTTCTAAACCAGCAGTTACCAATCGAATCCCAACTTATAAGCAAAATGTCTGATATGTTAAATGCCGAGATTGTACTCGGGACTATTCAGAATATTCGCGACGCTGTTACCTGGCTTGGATACACGTATCTTTACATCAGAATGCTGAGATGCCCAACTCTCTACGCAATTCCTCATGATAGACTAAAGGAAGATCCTCTACTTGAGCTTCACAGAGCGGATTTAATCCATTCAGCTGCCTTGGGGCTGGACCGAAGTGGATTAATAAAGTATGACAGAAAATCCGGACACTTTCAAGCTACCGAATTGGGGAGAATCGCATCTCACTACTACTGCACACATGATACTATGTCCACTTACAATCAGCTCCTGAAACGAACTCTTAGCGAAATTGAATTATTCAGAGTATTCTCATTGTCGAGTGAATTCAAGAATATTAATGTCAGAGAGGAAGAAAAATTGGAGCTACAAAAGCTCATGGAAAGAGTTCCGATCCCGATTAAAGAGAGCATCGAAGAACCGAGTGCAAAAGTCAATGTACTCTTACAGGCTTACATATCTCAACTAAAACTTGAGGGCTTTGCATTGATGTCAGACATGGTTTACGTCACCCAGTCTGCATCTAGATTGATGAGGGCCATTTTTGAGATAGTTTTATTCAGAGGATGGGCACAGCTTGCAGACAAGTGTTTGTCCTTGTGTAAAATGATAGACCGTAGAATGTGGCAATCTATGTCCCCTTTGAGACAGTTTAGAAAAATGCCTGAAGAGATCGTAAAGAAGATAGAAAAGAAGAATTTTCCATGGGAAAGACTCTACGATCTTGGGCCTAACGAAATTGGAGAACTCATTCGTGTTCCCAAGCTTGGGAAAACCATCCATAAATATATTCACCAGTTTCCTAAGCTCGAACTGTCGACCCACATTCAACCCATCACAAGATCTACTCTTCGCGTCGAACTCACAATAACTCCAGACTTTCAATGGGACGAGAAAATTCACGGAGCCTCGGAAGCCTTCTGGATTCTTGTCGAAGATGTTGATTCAGAGGTGATACTTCATCACGAATACTTCTTGCTGAAAGCTAAATATGCAAATGATGAACATCTCATTAAATTCTTTGTGCCCGTTTTCGAGCCTCTTCCTCCACAGTACTTCCTTCGCGTTGTATCAGATAGATGGATCGGCGCTGAAACTCAACTCCCGGTTAGCTTCAGGCACCTCATTTTGCCAGAGAAAAACCTGCCACCAACTGAACTACTAGATTTACAACCCTTACCCATAACAGCATTGAGGAATTCAAAGTTCGAGACTGTTTATATGGACAAATTTCCTCAGTTCAATCCCATTCAAACTCAGGTCTTCAATGCTGTTTATAATTCTGACGACAACGTATTTATCGGTGCTCCTACTGGCTCTGGAAAGACCACAATTGCTGAATTTGCTGTCTTACGATTGCTGACCCAAAATCCTGAGGGGAGGTGTGTCTACATGGTAAGCAAAGAGGCACTAGCTGAATTAGTGTACAGTGACTGGGTGGCAAAGTTTAATCAGCAGCTAGGAAGAAAGGTGGTCCTACTGACTGGAGAAACCGGAACGGATCTTAAACTCTTGGCCAAAGGACAAGTCATTATAACAACAGCTGACAAATGGGATGTTCTCTCGCGAAGATGGAAGCAGAGAAAAAACGTGCAGAACATTCAGCTTTTCATTGTCGATGAGCTTCAGCTAATCGGTGGTGAAGAGGGACCTGTTCTTGAGGTGGCATGTTCAAGGGCTAGGTATATCTCTTCGCAGCTTGAAAAACCAACGAGGATCGTCGCCCTTTCCGCGTCTTTAGCTGATGCCAAAGATGCCTCGCAATGGCTGGGTGCACCAGCAGCAGCAACCTTCAATTTCCACCCTTCAGTGAGGCCTATTCCGTTGGAACTCCATGTTCAAGGACTAAACATCACTCATAATGCTTCGAGACTAGCTGCCATGGCAAAACCCGTCTATAATGCAATCCTTAGACACGCTCCCCGCAAACCTGCCATTGTTTTTGTTCCAACTAGAAGACAAGCTAGAATGACTGCCATTGATCTCCTCACATTTACAGCTGCCGAAGGTCAACCCTCAAGGTTTTTCCACGCCGAAGAAGCAGACATAAAACCGTTTCTGGACAGAATGAGCGATAAAACTTTGAAGGAAACTCTGTCTCAGGGTGTAGCTTATCTTCACGAAGGACTTTCTGTTGATGACCGACATCTGGTTGAACAGTTGTTTGATAGCGAGGCTATTCAGGTTGCTGTTGCTACTCGGGACTTGTGCTGGGGTCTTTCGATAAACTCTCATCTCGTCATTATCATGGACACGCAGAGTTACAACGGAAAAACGCACGCCTATGAGGATTATCCCATTACCGATGTTCTTCAGATGGTAGCCCGTGCTAATAGGCCCCTTGAAGATCACGACGCAAAATGCGTGCTTCTTTGTCAGAGTTCTAAGAAAGATTTTTTCAAAAAGTTCCTTAACGAGCCACTCCCTGTAGAAAGTCATCTTGATCACAGATTGCACGATCATTTCAATGCGGAAATTGTGACGAAAACAATCGAGAATAAACAAGATGCAGTTGATTATCTCACCTGGACTTTCCTCTACAGAAGACTCACGCAAAATCCAAATTATTACGGCCTTCAAGGCGTCACACACAGACATCTGTCCGACCATTTATCAGAACTGGTTGAAAGCACACTCAGTGATTTAGAGCAAGCCAAATGCGTTGCTGTGGAAGATGAAATGGACACGCTACCCCTGAACTTGGGCATGATAGCTGCTTACTATTATATAAACTATGCCACGATAGAACTCTTTAGTCTCTCTTTAAACAATAAAACCAAAATCCGCGGTCTTCTTGAGATCATATCCGCTGCTGCCGAGTACGAAACTGTTCCTGTTAGACAGAGGGAAGAAAATCTGTTGAGAAGTTTGGCCGCACGGTTGCCTCACGCTCCGCAGGTTGCAAGAATGGCTGATCCTCACGTAAAAGCACAGCTCCTTCTCCAGGCTCATTTGTCAAGGATTCAGCTTGGACCAGAGTTACAAAAGGACACAGAACTAGTCCTGGGAAAAGCAGTGAGACTTATACAGGCTTGTGTGGATGTTTTAAGCTCTTCAGGGTGGCTAGCACCTGCTGTAGCTGCCATGGAGTTGGCACAGATGGTTACTCAAGCTATGTGGTCGAAGGATTCGTATCTAAAACAACTCCCCCATTTTACATCTGAAACTATAAAACGTTGCACGGAAAAGGGGGTCGAGACTGTGTTCGATGTAATGGAGCTCGAGGATGATGATAGAAACAGACTTCTTCAGTTGACTGACGTACAAATGGCTGATGTCGCCAAATTTTGTAATCGTTATCCTAACATAGAGATGGCCTATGAAGTACAAGATAAAGACAAACTGAGAAGTGGCGGTACAGTCAATGTAGTTGTTCAGCTTGAAAGAGAGGATGAAGTTACTGGACCTGTTGTAGCACCATTTTTCCCACAGAAAAGGGAAGAGGGATGGTGGGTTGTGATTGGGGACCCGAAGAGTAACTCTTTATTATCCATCAAGAGACTTACTCTCCAGCAAAAAGCAAGGGTCAAGTTAGACTTTGTCGCTCCTGCACCGGGCCAACATTCATACACTTTATACTTCATGAGTGATGCTTATTTAGGGTGTGATCAAGAGTATAAGTTCACTATCAGTGTTGGAGAGTACGAATCGGATGCTAGTTCGGAGTCAGAGTCCGATTAAGTATTTGTATTCATCAGGGTTTGAGGCTCACATGTTTATAGTTTTATATTAATGTCGAATTGTGCCATTGAATAGGGACCTGCTTGAAAGACTTCTCACGAAAAATAGGTTTAACTGGCAAGACTACTCTTATTTTTCATCATTAACAAACAGACATTTGCATTCGTTATTGAAAAGAAAAATCTTCTCCAGGAACATAAATGACTTATTTTCTCTCTTCGTTCTTCCAAAGTATTCGATTCTTGATTAATCCAATAACAAGAACGTATTTTTATGTCAATTTGTGGTCCCTAGCTGGTATGTTTTGAATTTAGATTAACACTGCATCTGAACAGTAAGTACACAAGTACGATTTAGTTTGAGACGAAGGAAAGAGGTGGTGTACCTTATTTTCACAGAAAAAAAAACGATTAAATCATATAGCTTCTGTATTTTCATTAGGATTATATTAAACGACGTTTTACTGAGTGGAGCAGACTATTGATTCTCACTCTTGTAAAAATGATAGTTAAAATAAATACCAAATGTAATACAGAGAAACTGTGTTCGTTATGTCTTTAATTCCGCCCCCCGTTCCAACAATTATTCATATTTATACATGAAGAAACTCAGTTAGGGCATGTACATACATACAACATATCTATACATATTTATTATTATTAAATGGAATTATGTTGTATCTATAAATAAATGTCGAGGCTATCTCATCAATCCTGTGTCTTATTACATGTATGTAGTTTTGGTCTATTAGTAACATATTGATTATTGACGATTAACGGATGCGAAAAGGCATATTAAACGCGTTATAATTTAAAGGATTCATTGTTCTCTCGTTAACCCATGAAACGAAAGATCTATTATTCGCTCCTATAGTGCTTATCAGAAACCTATATCATTATAAACCGTGGAACAACGAGGATTTCTTGAAATTAGGGTCATCTTTATCGATCTTCATCGATATTTATTGTGATAATTAATCGGGAGCGATTCTTTTTTCTTCTTGTTTTTGTTTTTCTGGTTGATTTATTATATTATTTACAGTGTCACACTTAAGGCTTTGATATAGGAACGCGTATTACGGGTTACACACACATGTCTGTGATTTATTATAGCTTTTACCTGAAAAATATGAATTCTGAAGGTACTTTGATCATAACGAATCTGGGCCTCTTAATTAGTATATAATATATAAATTACCTATATTTAACATTTGAACATCACAATTAATAATTTATTATTGCAAACGATAATAGTAATAATTCTTCAATCGAATAAACGCCTTTGCCCTGAAGACTTTCAGAATAAAATTATGTGTTATGTATATATGTATATGTGGGACTAATAAATTGTTTAAAAACTTACTCTTCATTCATCCGCATGTACATACATTATTATAATTATTCGATTTACTAGGCTGATAATAGTTTTTTTTTTTTTCGTTTTTTTTTTTTCTAGTATGTATATGATTCTTAAAAATGAATAACTATTATCGTTGATTCATTATTCGAAGAAAATCGAGTCAATACATATAATAAATCGTTTGAAAAAATGATTATTGCGACTGTGATTATAGATGATTCGGGATTTTTTTTTTCTTTTTGTTCAATCACCCTTTATTCATGATATGCGTTATTTGAAAGGTATCCTGTTTCCTTTTATAGTTAATCAATGATGGACGCGAGAAAGGACGGTATACATATTTATATACGGCTGAGTAAAAATTTGACGGATATTATATAGGTATAGTTATTATTTATTATTATCAAAGTTTTTTTTTTCTTTTTTTTTTTAATACCTCCGGCATATGGGTATATCTCTTTCGCTATTTTTATGTAGAATAATTTATTCGTTATATCTGTTCTTCAATCACTTTAGTTTCCTTTTCGGTTTTTTTTAATGTTAAATATTATATATATTTTACTCATTCCGTTCTCGGATTGTTTATGGCGATGTATAGCTGCATTTTAATGTATATATGTAATAAATAAAAAGATATCGATGTAAAATTATAATCTTATGATTATTTAATATAAATATAAATATAAATATGATATGATATATATATATATTAGGGTGGTCCTTATTTTGGATATTTTTGATTTTTTTTCCACGATCCCCCTAAATCGGTTCTAAATAAATAAAAAGAAATTCCTGCCAAATTGGAGCTCGATATTTCAATTTTAACCTGGCCCCCCCGGCAGTCAAAGTTTTAAACGGGAAAATACGTGTATTTTAGACTGTCAATTGTTTGAACATATTTCCAACCTAGTGAAAATTAATATAAAAATTCGAGATAAGGCACAAATATTCCTCATAGTATAAGGTATGATTGAAGTAGTATATCAAATTTTTACATCCGTAATTTCTGGAGTTATGATCTATATAAATATCAATTTGATATTCATAAAAAAATGAATAAATAGAAGAAAAAAAATTTGATATACTTCTACAACTATACCTTATACTATGGGGAATATTTGTGCAGAATTTCAAATTTTTATATCAATTTTTACTAGGTTGGAAAAATGTTCAAACAATTGACAGTCTAAAATACACGTATTTTCCCGTTTAAAACTTTGACTGCCGGGGGGGCCAGGTTAAAATTGAAATATCGAGCTCTAATTTGGCAGGAATTTCTTTTTATTTATTTAGAACCGATTTAGGGGGATCGTGGAAAAAAAAACAAAAATATCCAAAATAAGGACCACCCTAATATATATATTATATTCAACTAACGCGCGGCGATCTAAATTATAATTATAAATTATAAAAATCATACGATGCGGGGAATGATGCTGGAATATCTATTATTCTTATATATTATTATACTTCTCACATATTGTGTTTTTCCCATCTAACATATGACTGTACACTAATTATTTTAACCGACTGTGTTTCATCTTCTTCCATTTATAAGTCACCTCGACCGCGATTCACACATCAATTAATAAACATACGCTACAATTTAATTTATTGGAAAATCTATATTCTCGAACACGTTCAACTCTAGATAATTATATTTATATACAGGGTGAGTCACGAGAAACTCCGAGAAAGGTAGGAGCTTGATCGATGAATTAGGCCCTGCAGCTCGATACCCCGTGCTCGTAATTTAAATTTTCAAACAACATTCTTTAGCTTATGAAATCTACTACAACTTTTGTCTCTTGTTAATTTCTGTGAGATGATTTTTCATCGAGCTGCAGGGCTTAATTCATCGGCCAAGCTCCTCCCATTCTCGGAGTTTCTCGTGACTCACTCTGTATATTATATACCTTTATATTATATGTAGAAATATTTACACACAAAGCACAAATCTCCTCAAATTTCTGTTTAATTATATCAAGTAATATATGATGCAATTATATCTGTTCATAGCAATAAATAACGAATAAATAATTAGTTCTTCTACAGCTTTTGATAATCGTAATAATATATGTATAAACCCTACTATTAATATATTATAGTCCGTCAGGATCTGCGATTCAGTTTTCTCACGCCACGATCATATTCGTATCGTTCGTTATTGTCGGTCTGATTATATATTTCAAAAATCACTTCTAATTGACGGTAACGCGTTAAGAAAACGACGCGATAAATCCTTCCACGTTGAACAGCTGCCTACCTTACCGGAAAAGAAATACATAAAAGAATTTAAAAAAATTAGCTAACTTTTAGGAAAATTTGTGAAACCAAAAATTTTTTTTATTGATAATATTTCCGAATGATCGCATACACCTATAGGTAATCCGTGTCGTCGTAAAACGGCGCGAGAATTAAAACGTAAAATACGATATTATTATGAACATTACTCCAAAGTGTCTATAGCCGTATCGTCAAGAGTATGAAGCCAGTTAAATATCATCATATTTCTTTCGTACTTGGATAATTGTTTACCGCGTTCTCTTTCAACGTCCCTAACTGTGAGTGGAAGATTTTTCCCCTTTCTAGATGTAGCCGCCAGTATAGAACCGGGATTAGAAGAAACGCCGGGCACCAAAAGGGTCGCACCAGGACTAGACTGTGCAGCCGAAGCCGCGGCCTCTAATCTATCCAGATTAAACTCACTCTGAGAAAGACGTTCCAAGGCTCTGTAGGTCGTCATCAATCTGAAAATGAATCCCAAAAATAGGCAACAAGCTATGGACAAAAAATTGCGAACAGTATGAATAATTTAAAAAATTGATTCCTCGACGGAAATCTTCACCCGCAACCCTCACCTTCGACGGATGTAGTTCTGCCGGACCTTCTTATTAACAGATCTGACCAGATCGGCGGCTGTAAACGGCATCGGCGTCGGATGGTGAGAAGAGAGAGGTGGCGCCGGTTGTACGGCTCCACCGTGAGGACTCGGTAGTTGTGAGGTGGTTCCAACGTCGCCTACAGCAACCCAAGTGCTACAAGATCTCGAGGCGTGATCCAGCCTCGTTTGTTCCAACAGAAGACCATTTCTGTGTGCAGTGTCCAGTGCGAGGGCTGATACCGCGGAACGAAGCTTGCGTGAACATCCTGTGTCAGGACTAGGCAGCTGGGAGACGTCGCTAGTACTGAAACTCTTCTGCAGACCCAACGCGGAGGAAAGGGCACCGCAGCTGCGGATTAATTCCGTCTCTTCCTCGAACCAGAGGATTTCAGGAATATCGGCCGGCCTGTAATGAAAAAATTTTCGATCATCGCTAATGCATCGTTTACGGTTTTTTGGGGACGTGCAAAGACGTCCGATCGCTTCTTCCCTTCGGCAGTAATTTATATTTAACTCGAGGTCAGTCAGCGTGGCGTAATACTTATTTTGTCGCGTGTTATTGGGTCGTGAAAGGTGCAGAAGGTAAATAAGTTATCGGGGAATCGCGCGACGAAACGTTGTCACGGAAACTGATAGACGGAGGTGTGAGATTGGAGAGGTTGTTAGTGGAATGAGATAAAATTGGCTAAGGAGAGGCCGAAAATAAACCAATAAAAATAAAAATAAACGAAAAGAATAAACTAACGCTGCAGGATCGATCAGAGCAATTGAGCCAAGTGTCGAACGACGTCGGAATTACCCCTCCTCATCCTAAATGCCAAATAATTTCGAAAACCAGAATATATTAAGTATAGTAATGCTCGTTACCGATCGCGCGATATCGTCAGCCGCGTTCACAAGACGAAGATATAGTCTTACGTAATTGCAGACCTAATTATCGCCAATTACCTACGTACTCTGACTGGTTAAAATATTGCACTCTACGGTATTCGTAAATTGGATGTATTTATCCAAACATACTTATACTTAATGTATAATACATTAGGTTGTATACTATGTATGTATACATGAACATCGAGTTGAGCAACAGCGGCGCATTATATCTGAAGCTTGCGATGTATTCAGCAAGTTCGCAAAATCGTTAAGAGTATTAAAGATCCAATAAAAAGTTACGTATATCGTGTATATCTTGAGACATTATCATTCCAAAAGTTCATGCGAATAAGGTAATAAAAACGACCGTAACAGAAACATCTAAAACTGTATAATATAATACAGAGGGAACAAATTCGGACGAAAGTTTTGCTATGAATTTGCAGAATCGTTTTTTAACTTGTTTATCTCTGTATTTTCGTACGATATTGATCACTCTGCACGCTCCTTGAATTCTAGAAAATAATTCTATCGAAAGTATTATGCTGAGATCTTGAAAAAATATTAAATAATCGGAGAGTAAAAACTCTCCGAGTTTGATTCGACGTCATATACCCAATCGAATTAATTCCACAATATAAATATCACCTGTTGCCTTGTATCTGACGAGTGTCGGGGTTTGGCGAGGGGCCTCTACTGGCCAGGTGAGCATCGCTGTACGATTTAAAAGCTACAAGTCGATTTCCTCGAGCTTCACTGGCTATCGAAGATACGCTGAATAGCGAAAGATCTGTCGTGACACTCTCGTGACTTGGAGAACGTAGCATTCTGCAGGCAACTTGGAGGACCGGTGTCTGCAGTACTACAGTTGCTGCAGCAGGATTATTAGCCGGTGATGGCGCAGGGGATGCAGGCTTAGCTTCCGCCTCGGACATTATTCTTATTTATATTATTCTTATAGATATTAGGGATAAATTATTTATAATTTTTTTTTTTTCTTTTGGTTTTAGGTTTTTTCTGCGCTGTAATAACGATTTTTATTACCTATATTTTCGATACGAATCATGTATATCTTCTTTCAAAAAAAAATTTCAAGCCCGTATTTTATCCAAATTGATACCAAAGTTCATTTTTAAATTGCCTTTCCGGCCTGATGCAGACGCTCTAGCCCGAGGTGATAATTAACTTTATATATTACACTCGAGCTGCGATCTTATTATGTTCTATATTCGGTATTAATTGTAAGAAGATTACAGATTATTAAAGTTTTTTTTTTTACTGATTATTCGTTAGTCGTAAAGTCACTGTAGTTTAGGCATTCGTTAAAGGAACTATTACAGTTTTTTTTTTCACATAAAATATGACTAAATAAATATATTGTATAGTGTGTTCTCTGTATAAGATTAAGTTCACTTTTTTGGGTTATAAAAACTTTAGAGGTACGATAATTTCGGCGTTATAATTAAATTAAAAATTTGTTCAACAATTTTTTATTACAACATGAGTAACAACCGTCCCATTATTAACTGGGATACGTTTTACGGGGAAGTTTGGATCAACCAGAACCACTTATATCGGGGTTGGTTCGTCGAGATTGTTAAGAACCGCTTCGAGGATCCGAAATTTCCGGGTTCAGCTTGTTTCGGAATTAGTCGATAGGTAAAACCGAAAGTAAAAGTACTCGCGGTACCCCCGACTGCGTTCGGGGAATAAACTCGAGGCTTTATTTCTTAGTTCTATCGTTGATCACACCGTCTTTGGATCTTATGTTTTACATTTAAAAAAAACACACACAACACACCAATATGTAACTGTGACACAACGACAATCTACCGGCTTTACACACGCATCGTATATGATCGCGCTCCCGGTGAATGGTGATGAATATCACGAGAATTCGTTGGATTTCGTACAGTCTCGTTCACCTTCGTTACATACAGATTCCTGTTTACTGCACAGGCGTCAATCGATATCTCCGAGAGCGCCGTCGCCACACGCTACAGCGCAAACCAACAATACGATACTCCTTGCTGATCCTCATGACCTCTCTCGAGGGGTGAAATTTTCAGGTCTTATAATGTACAAGAAGAAAAAAAGGAATCAAACAGAAAAGAGAAAATTCTCATATTTGGAACAGATTTTTTCAGACTTTATTCAAGAGCAGAGTTTGCAAATACCAAAAGCGAAAAAATCAATGAAACAATGGTCAAAAAAATGCGGGGGGAAAAATCTCTATTGACGATCGATACATTGAGTTACACGAGGCAATTATCGTGGGTGTAATTTGGTTACAACTCTGCAGGATGGATCCATGTAGCGCTACATCCAGACCGATGTAGCGCTCCGGTCAATCTCCCTAATTGACGAGGCGAGCTAGGGATATTGTACTGTAGTGGGTTAACAATAGAAAGTATAATACCGTAATAGCCCCGAAGTAATTGCAGGGCGTAAATCGTTTTATTGTTCGATTCGCGTTCGGTTTAGCTTTGTAGGAAGTCAATAGGTCAAGGATATATTTGAAAGCGAGAGTTGTGTTACTGCACTGCATCATGCAGAGCTATGATGGACCAAAAAAAAAATAGTTGTACACAATCTACAACATGTTCGTTTTTTATCTGATCATGAGCCGGGATTAATCTTTTTCGCGTTATTAAACACGGCTGAGAATCTGCAGCTTTTGAAATAGCGAAATCTCGTTTCTCGTGAGTGAAAAACAACCCGCTATACATATCACATGACGACGCGTTGTGCGGGAATTTATATTTTGACAAAATCGATCCCTGTGCCAGCCTACAACACTAAAACACACCGAGGAAAGCTCATATAAACGTGAAATGAGGCACCGCGTCACGGATTCTATTCATCCGTAAGAACTCTGCGGCTGCAACATGTTGGATTTAAAACTGGGACGCTGCTCTGCAGCACTTCAGGCACTTCGGAGTCTCGGTGGAAATCAGAAGTTTTACCACACGTGAGATGATGACCGTGTTACATATTATACATACATTCATACATACCACTGAATCGTTTTATTGGTAGGAAAATGACTGTGATTTTCGATAAGACACGAATTTCTCGAATGTGAAGACCAACAGATTTTGCAGCAGTACGAGAAAGCTGAGGCCATTCTACGTTGCATTGATTTTTAATCAGAAAATTGGCTAGTTGACGGTGTTAGTTAATCAACTCGTTGAATTACTAGCCAAGAGCGGGACACGGAGCGAAGGGGAGGGTAAAAAAATATTTGAAAAAAGTACTAACAGTCAGGAATTTAGAAAAAAACCTACCAAAAAAAGCGCTTCAAATTATCGCTGAATATTTTAGAACCTATATGACTACTTTCGAGGTCAGAAACCTCTCGATCACGTATGTTTGTTTGTCTTTAAATAGATTCTCCTGTGACCTATGCTTGGGTATAAAAAACTTGATATACCACACTTACGTTACCACTTATGTCATACATCGATCAATTGATAAATTACAACGTTAAAATGCAATTGATCAAACGGATTTTTTGTAGAATAAAATCTCGTTGACTGACGAGTATAATTTATAGTATCTCTATGGATGTACAAGAGGCATCTTATTCGGTTTTCAAATTCTCGTTTTATACATTTTGGAGATAGTTTTTTTTTTTTTTTTTTTTTTTTGTTTAATAGATTTCCGTTACGTAACGGGGTATACCGATCAGTTACGTAAGCCATCTATCGGTTTCAATCAAGCAAAGGATTTCAAATGGTCTCTTGTTTAATTTAAATATTTACCGAGTAAACAGTTCGAAATTGTTCCCGATTGTTTGCCAGATTGATATACTGTAACGTATGTATGTACCGTGCTTACACGTACGTATATAGGTATAGAGGATTGGGAATTTCTCTTTACCTCATCGCCGAATATAAAATATACTGCAGGATATTAAACACCTCGTTATCAAATAAACGAGTGAAAATAAAAATCAGACTCCAAAATGTCAGTTAATTTCATTATTGCTGTTCAATATGAGCAATATGCTTCGGAATATCGGTTTGAACAACGACGGACGATATATTGATTATCAAAAATCCTTTCGACTGTTAAAACACGAATTTAAACTACTCTCAAAACAATTTCTTCCGAGTTATGATACTCGTAGTAAATATACAAGTATCTATACACCTGGGTTGAAGAAAATTACTAAGCTGCTCTGTTCCCCTGGCACCATTACTTATATCTCCTCCTTCGAGTTGCCCCCGCAAACGTTGGCAGAGGCAATTAATTTGTAACGTGAACGTGGACGGGAACGAACGAGGAACTTTATTTTACTTCAACCACGGCCGGACGGAGGGAAATTATTAATTATATCCTGTAGTCAAAATTTACACGGCTTCGCCTTCGATCAGCAACAACAAAACTTCATAAAAAAAAACGTACGAGGGTTTCCTGATTTCTCATTTTTTAAATAAAAATGAGAAATCTAAAAATTACCCCTGCATAATACATTAACGTCTAAATCAATGACCGAGGTATCGAATTCTTACAAAGGAATCGCATATACATTAGGGTGATTTTTTTTTTTCGACTATTTTCATTTTTCCACTCCCCACCTAAAATTTTGTTCGACATGTCGAACAAAAAATTCCCTGAAAGTTATAGCCCTTAATATTAATATTAAGTACTTTCCCAGAGCGTGAAAAAATATTTCATCTAAAATACACGTAAAGCAAAATTTTAATTATCAAAATTCTATCACTCAGCGGCATTTTATATGCTATCACATTGGTCTTGGTCGCAATTTACGCAGAATTAAACGATCTTCGAAAGTGTCTATAACGGCGTAAGTGCAACTTACACTGGTGAGATGGTACGGGTCACTAAAGTTGATTTTTACCCCAAATTCTCGTTTTTTCGCTGTTATCTCCGAAATGACTAACTTTACCGAAAAAATGTAAAGGAAAATTTTGTTGGAAATTCAATTTCCTACAAAAAAGGTCTAGTAGACCTAAATGCTTCGATCAATATTTCTTGAGATATTGAACTTTAACTTACTTGTGGTATAAAATTTTTATGGTTTATTGAATCATTAATCGTTTTAAATTGTCGATATTCCATATTATAATTTACGATATCATATCATATCTATGATATTTATCATAATTATGTAAACAATAAACCCTAAAAATTTTATACCACAAGTAAGTTAAAGTTCAACATCTCAAGAAATATTGATCAGAGCATTTAGGTCTACTAGACCTTTTTTGTAGGAAATTGAATTTCCAACAAAATTTTCCTGTACATTCTTTCGGTAAAGTTAATCATTTCAGAGATAAAAGCGAAAAAACGAGAATTTTGGGTAAAAATCAACTTTAGTGACCCGTACCATCTCACCAGTGTTAAGTTGCACTTATGCCGTTCTGGACACTTTTGAAGATCGTTTAATTCTGCGTAAATTGCGACCAAGACCACTGTGATAGCATAAAATGCCGCTGAGTTATAGAACTTTGAAAAACAAAAATTTTGCTTTACGTGTAGTTTAGATGGAAAATTTTTTCACGCTCTGGGAAAGTACTTAATATTAATATTAAGGGCTATAACTTTCAGGGACCTTTTTGTTCGACATGTCCAACAAAATTTTAGGTGGGAAGTGAAAAAATAAAAATAGTCGAAAAAAAAAATTACCCTAATATACATATACCGCTTTCTGAAATGTTTACGACCCGTGGAGGCGCTGCAGGGGGTCGATCTTAAAATTCTAAACTACAATATGGAAGTTTTATTGTGGTTGTAGTAGGTATACACGTTCACAATGTAACAATTCCGCAGTTCTAAAGTTGCCGTTCATATAACCAAAATTTTATCAATTGTTGACAGTGTCCGGATATATTTGCGATCACCGCGGTCGTACATTTAGGTGGGTGGATAACAGCTGTATAGGTCAGGCGCGTTAACGCGGCGCCAAAAGTATACGAAACAGGCTTTTAGGAGTGAGAGAGCGCGGAGTAGGTATACTAACATACATACATGTATAAATATATACATGAACAGAGGTATATACGCGTATATCTCTCTCTCTATATATATGTACATATGTACATATATACAGAGGAGAGGATCTCTCGCTATAGTTTCGTTGAGTTTAGTTTAGTTAGTGACGGTGTCTCTCATGAGGCGGACCTGTAACGGGTACTAAAAACGGTCGTAGTTTGTGAAACAGATAATCCATTAAATTAAAAAAAGAAAGAAAAAAAATTTATATTAATTCGACCGACCTGGTCCCGAAATTATAACCGTTTACACGAGACAGAGTTGTCTTTTAGAAATCGGTAAGTCAGCAGATGAAATGACCAGATTGAATCATAGGCGAGACGAGTACCTGCCCACATTGTGCGTTTTATGAACTACTATACGACCCCCGTATAATTCAACTCGCGAATATTCCGAGACACGTACAAACCCAGTTACGTCGTTATAATAACGAACGCTGATTAACCCCCAAGGACGTTTCTTAAAGTGCATTGCACACGCTGTGACGCCCCCTTGTATATCTAACGCGTCGTTATCTCTATCTGTACCTAGATACTATATATTAAAGCTCAATTTTTCTCACCGTTACGTAATCAGCTATAATCACTAGTTTCTTATACTCATATATAGCTGCAGCTTTTGGACGTCACGATCGTGTCACACCGCGGTCTTCTTTCTCAAATCAAACGTGTAGGTCTTCTTTTCGCGACGATTCTATATACATATATAACAAGTTTTTGTAGGGCTACAAATATTGGCAAGACTTTTGCTAAATTTTTTTTGGAAAATATGATTTCGTAAATTTTTTTTTTTTACTTTTCGGATTGAATTCATGTTCGATATCGATATACTTATCGATTTTCGGTAATTTAACGGGTTTTTCATCATTTATAAGAAATATTATATCGAATGCTATAAGAACACTGAATTATAACATCCCATTTCAATTTTTCCTTTTTTTTTTTCACCTTTTTATTTGTTCTTCCAACACGGTTCAATTTTGTCATTCTTATATATCTTTTGCAATATCTACTGTACGTACTATTCGTGACTCGATTTTCAACGGTATATATATAGAAAAATTGTTCAGTCACACTTTAACCCTCTCAGTTGAAAAAAAAAAGAAAAAAAAACTTTCGCGATGTTTTTCGCGCGTACTTTTCGCGTCAAAACACTTTCAGATGCCCAATGCCAACGTTGCTATTTCGAATGCCAGATTATTCCGACTTATAGCGATTTGCAGAAACGGAATTTCACAGTTTTGCATCATCTTTCTGTATTTTTTTCTTCTCTTTTTCTTCTTCTTTTTTTTCTTCTTTGTCTTTTCACTCCAGTCTCAGTCATTGCTTCGAAATCGCAGAGTCGACATTCGAGGATAATTTCACCTCGAACCATTCATTTTACATCTAATATAATTCTTATTTTCATTATCGATATCTGCAGCGAACTCATCGTCACGATTATCGAGCAAAAACAAAGAAGTATATCTCCAGCTGCTAACAAAGTGACAAAAAACAGCTCATATGTTAATCTAGAAGGTGAAAGACTCATTGTTCCTTTACAATACTTCGAGTTACTCCACTCAACGAGAAAGTACCTATCATATAATACGAATGACACTGAGGTGCAAGACATATTGGGTACAATTATTCTTTGTTTTACGCGGAGTAATAATTTGTCGAGTATAATTCTTTCCGGGGTCTTTGACGAAATATTTTTTACTCCTCTTGAAAATACTCGAGCTGCAGTCCTTCTCTGTTTTTTACCTCTCTTCAACCCCATCGACCGCAATTTTAACACAACCATATATAGTGAGGAAGGAAGTGGTAGAGCGGATGGAAGTAATTAACGTTAATTATCGCCCGTGGAAGTTATCGACCTTTGCTTAAATATTTGTATGTGACAGGGGTTGAGAGTTGGGCGACGTTTGACGTCACATTTTATTATCGATTTCGCAATTAATATAACGGGTATAAATAAATTGGAAATATTAATTTTTGCCTCCGAAAATTCGCGAGGAATTGAATTTTCATGGGAAACTGGAAATATGCTTCTTGATTTTTCTAATCACGATTATACTGGTCATTATACGATCCAAAAAACTATAAATGAAAATTACAAAAGAGTTGGGAACCGTCGCTCTCTAGGTGCGGCCAACAAGCAAAACCGCGGCTATTCATAGCGTCGCGACTTACTCGTCGACGATGTCGGTGTTCGTACGAGCGTTTAATGTCACTGCGAAAAGTCACGAGCTATGTCATAAGTCACAGACGACTGACCTCTGAAAATTGCAGTGATCGCCAATCTTTGGCGTCTCGATTTTAGATTCGCGATTTAACGTCGTTGAAAGATTGAAATGCCGTACGTCTGCTGCAGTTCGTGCGGAGATCACTTCCGGTTTACCAAAAATTCAAATTAGGTCACTCCCGCGAGTAGATGCGTTTATTTATAAATTCAGATACTCGCGGGCTGCAGAGAATATATCGAGAATCATCTAAATTAAGTCGACTAGCCACGGTGTTGTAGTCATGATTTCGATGTGTTTCGAAAATTATATATTTTTTCTCGATGAGCAGAGCAGCTTCGCGCTATTTATAAGACTTATAAGACACCGTCTCGGGTCGTAAAACAAGAAAAAAAAAAGCTCTCCCGATTTTTTTATATAGTAGAACACTGCGGCTGCCACGCGTATTCCATAATTCATATACCTATACACGGTACGTATAGTAACTCGACGTCCGTCTTTTTCAAACCTAAAATACAAAGAAGGCCTTTGCCAAACCCAACACAAAGGATCGGTTGAATATTTTTTTGTTCACGTTCGTGGGGACGGACGATCATCGACCGCGATTGTACGTTTTTTATCTTCAGATTTACGCTTTTTTTTGTTTTTTTTTTAGAGATTTCAAATTTGATGACTCCAGGATATAATGTTCTGCAGCTATATGCACCGGGATCGGCAGGAAACGGTGGAACTGTAAAACTGCGTCGTCTATAGCTCCTCGTTCTCCGATGCCAATCTCGTTACGATGCTTTTGACGAGCTTTCAACCGGAGGCTAAATTGAATTAACCTTTCTGTACTCTTCCGTCTCGTTTTACTCTCCGCACACGATCGGCAAATAGAATTTAACTGTGTTTAGTTCTGGCTGGCTATGATAGAGGCTGCAGAATATATATGGCGTGCCAAAGGCCCCATTATATATATATAATACATAATTATATCTATAATACATAATAATAGATTTTTTTTTGCAAATAAATAGCCTCGTGACGAAATATTTACCTAAACCATTGCAAAAACGTGTGTATTTCGAATGGCAATATCTACCCTCTTTGCGGCAGAGTTCAGAGTTAAGATAGAAGTCTGAAATTTTTAAGAGATTCTTTTCGAATTATTTGGAGACTATTTTAAGGGCGGCTGCAAAAAAAAATCGTAGAAAACCTGAATAAGGACCACATAGGTATACGTATGTCTATACCGTCGACTGAGCGTGCAGAATACACATCCACCGTGATTCATAATGTAAATTTAAGAACAACTCATTTTTTCGTTCTTTTTTCCCTGTTTATATATTTTTTTTCTTCTTCTCTTTTTATTTCATGCTGCGGTGCTCCTTCTCCGTATTAATGCGTGATGCGTAGAACCCGGCTCGTGACACAGGTCCGTTTTTATTTCTCTTTTCAGTTCTACACAGCAGACATATTCTTACGACTTAAAAAAACCCGATGAAAAATAAGAGAAAATGAAAAAAAGTGATTTCGTATCGTTTACTTATTATTTCATTAGCCAGTCTACATCCACTTGAAAAAAAAAAAAAAAAATAACATTAATCGATAAATTCATTCCGCCAAATTACCTAATCACGGAGAAAATTTATCGCTCCAATTAACTCGATCCGGTGATAATCGATACGCAAATTCGATATCGAAAAGGCTCTCTAAAAATCTGTTGAGCAGTTTACTTGAATTGCGAAAATCGTCACACGTACGGATTTTCTTGCCAACTTTTATCACCTTGCGTGGGCGAAATGCGATATTTTACTGCGGTATTATAGTTCGTACAGACTGCTTTTCAAGGACTCAACTGCACTCAGTCTTCACTTTCAGGTTCGTTTCTTGAACGAATTCAAAAATCGTAGAGTTCAAGGTCTGCCATCGTTTTTTTTTTTTTTTTCGGCGAAGCTAGAGCTGTGCTCCCTCATACGACTGAATGTAAAAAACCTTTTATACGTAAAGCAGAATGGACGCCTATCCTCTTTCCGGTAACGTGTTTTTGCACTCAAAAAATTCTTCGCGTCTTGTAAATTATAATTAGGCATTCGGTTGATGAGAAAATTCAGTGTGCTACGTACGTATCCATAGAATTAGATACCAGGACCTAGCTAGCGTTCCGAAGGACATAACATGTCTCTCACATTAATGCAAATTGGAGATGACTACATGGAATATAATCAGCGATTGACAAAGACGTCTCCTCTCTCCTCTCCTTCTCCTCGGCTCCTCCGCTGTTACACAATATTGCTGTGACTATGTCAAGCGAGCGTATCCTCAGGGTAACAATACCCACTCCTCGTAATGCTAACTAAGTAAGTTACGTTACGTTACGTTACGTTCGGTTCGGGTTTTAACAGAGACAGCGAAAACTAGGATAAACAATCCGTGACGACTTTCCCACGTCCTGCAAAGCCGCCAGCACCATTCTCCTCGCGACCGCTTCCCTAGGTTCACGCTTTGCCCAGTGCTAAACGAGAACTCAGTCAGTCAGTAAGCCAGTCGGTTGGTTCGGTTATGTAGTTCGGTGACCCGTTGTGTCAGTGATTTTTACACGTTTTCTAACACAAACGTCAAGACAGTTATAATCCTCAGTGATTGATTTACGTGATAATTGCGATCCTGTACAGCCTAGCCGTCCAATAGTCAAAGTTTTACCGATTATCATTCACAGTTATGTGGTGTGTACAGCTGTCGTTGTGATATCTTGTGGTACCGATCAAAGGTCCCAAAACTGCATCGGACATGCCCGTCTTGTTCCATTCTCGAGTCCTTTCGACTTCCAAGAACCGATTTACCAACCGATCATCGTCATAAGATCGATGATTTGGTATACCGTTAGTGTGACTAAGATTTAGAAAGGTTCTTCTCATTTCTTAGCGCCGAATAGCCTCGTGTAGGAATCGGTTGTTATCCTTCTCGCGTGCTACTCTAACTACTGAATTAGACCTAATTCAAGTTACGTCAAACCTTTATTCGTATAACTGAGAGTTGATGTAATAAGAAGAGGCCCGCGTACGTATGTACACATATTATGCGTGATGCATTCCGGGATGAAGAACATATTCGGTTTTATAACTCTGTATCGTGATTGTTGAAATTACGTAAACAGTTAGCGGGGAATATGGGAATGTCCTTTTCGAATTCTGAAAGCCGTATATTGATTATGAAACGAAAGTCGATTTTATGACCGAGGAGAAGCAAAAGTTTCTTGTGTAATTTTATATATCTGCATGATGGGTTGTGTAATTATATGTATGTATATGTGGATAGTAAAATTTGTTGCCTTTTTCATTTTGTTGGTTCTTCTTTATTTCAGATACAAGATGACTACAAACCCCTCAGCGGGAGACACCGTCATCCCGACGAAGACGAGTACAATAACGAAATCTGGGGAAGGATCCCCCAGAATAATCGAGTGCCTTCTAGCCCGGGCAGAATCGACACCCGCGGCGAGGAAGAGACACCTTGAATCGAGTTATCCGAAGGCCGAAGTCCCCAGGAAATCTCCTCGACGTGGTGAGCCAGTTGAAGATGAGACAGGGGACCGGGAGGATAAAGTTGAAGAAGTGCCAAACAGGATCGCCCTCTCACACCAATCGCGAAATATTCCGACTATGTGCGTCGTTAACAGTATTAAAAGGACTGACAATGAGTCCAGGCCGGATGTTCCGCGAGATAAAACGTCGTTAAAGAACGTGAGAAAACGTGAAACGACGAGAAGCCAAACCACCTCATTGCCAAAAGTTGAAAAACCGGATAAACATCCTACCGTGCAGGCATCGCCTCTTACCAAAACTTTAAAAAGACCATCAGAAGACACACCTGATGGTACTAAATCGTCGCGAAAGAGCCGGGCCGATACCGTGGATCTCGAAACCGCAAAAGAAGCACCGCCACAGTCCGACTCGATGACGGTTCTTCAAAAGCCACAAATGCATCAGCAATTTTCGAAGAGGGACGAGGCAGTAAAGCTTAGAAAGACTATACAGTGGTTAGAGGAAGGGGCTCGCAGGATGAGAGAGGACCTTGCAGCCACCCGAGCCGAACTTCACGAAGAACGAAGAGCAGCCAGGTTGGCAAAAAGGGAACTTGACTCGGCCGTCAAGGACGCAAAGGTTGGAGAGGCTGCTAGGCACTTACAAATAATATCGGAGCTCAAATCTAGGTGAGAAAAATAACTAAACTTAAGTTTTTGCCCTTTTACTTTATCGTTCTTAGATTTTCCTCGCGATGACTGCATAGGAAGCTCAGCGTCATCATTAGACGGAGAATTTGTATCGATTAAAGAGATCGATATTTGCCGATTAAACAAATTCCGTATCCGGCGGATTTGCACGCGCGATCGACGCGTCAATTCCAAATCATTACGGTCTTAATTGTAAAACTTTCTTGAATCTAATTCGTGCGAAGAACTTGTGCAGCTATCAAACGCGTTCGAACGATATAGTCAAAAGAAAATTCATTCTATTTATTTCTGTAATCGCATGCAATTGGCATTTACCTATACTGTAATGAATGATAAGACGTCCTACCCGGAAGTGTGACCATATTAAAGTGCAACCTCGTACTAAAAATGCTTTTGTTATTACAGTGGCTATTCCTTATCGTGAGATAACTCATTTTTTTTGTATATCGCAGATTGGCGCAGTCACCAACGCGTCCCGTAGCCGACGCCACGTCGACATCGTCAAAGACAGAATTTCTCAAGGAAGAGAATCATCGTAGAGAGTTATCCGCCCTGAGGAAACGTCTGGCAGAGGCTGAAGCGACTGTTCAAAAGCTGAAGACAAACGCGTGCAGTCCTCATGGTTCGGGAAAACGTAGAAAAGTTGAGAGTGCCGATGGTCGAAGACTGGAAGTCGAAGTCCAGGCTTTGAGGACCGCGAATAAGAAGCTGGAGGAAAGACTGCAGGTAATTAAGTCCATGAAAAGAAAAAAAAAAATAACATTCATTGAACTTTCATATTTTACTCTTACCTCAGGCTAACTAGACTCCAAGAAATTATCCATGTCAAGTTATTCTTCATACGGTGAAACCCGGAAGAGAAAGAACCATAGCAATCCATTAGCAACACCTTCTTCATCGTCTATTCATTGGCCTGCTAAACTTTCCCAGGATCTCGTTGTGGATTTTAGAGCAAAAAATAATCGCGCTTCTTTCCGTTCTGTCAAAGTCTTGATAGTGCAAACATTGCCCTTCAACGGATCGACAATTCAGCAGCACGAACGCGGTGTATGACGGTATTCACTCGCCCAAGATAAACGTATACCCTCGTCCTCCAATGGTCGTTCAAGTGTGATTCAAGCTTTACGAAACAGATTGATTCGATCATCTTCAAAAGGCACAGCGCAAGTGTGTCTCCATTTTTAGCGAACAAACTCTCGTATAAAAGGCCACCTATACGAGTATGTGCAGGATATCTCCGAAAGGGTCCTTTACGACTAAATCGAAAACGGGAACGGCAGCCCGAAGGAATCCCAAAGGGGCTTTGAGCCGGTAGATTTGTTCTTTTTATGAGATACATACAACAGAAAATCGTTGACGAAAACTGTTCTCAGTGGTGTTAGAAAATGTTATAGTTCTTCGCAGATACCTTGGAATTTACTGATCACTTAATTTTCGACGAAAAAACAATCTGGTTTTCGATTTTACGTGTAAAGTGAACGAAGCTTTTATCGTTTGAATATGTTGCGGTTGAAGATTACTTTTCAACTGCTGATGTTCTTTTATACGTACGCAAAGTACATCCTCGGCTATAAAACGTCAGTGATGATTCTCGGCTCGACCGTTATACGAATCTTTGCCTACAAGCCGCTGGAGTGGTCGAGACGACTCGAGTCATAAACTATTCAAATTTTAATCTTTCATTAGAATGTCAAAGGGACTATTATACCGCACAACGCGTGAACAAAAAATTTGTAAAATCAACAAAATAAAACATACGTCTCGATTCTATTTTCAACTCAAATTATACTGCCTACTGTATTACGTGCTTCTTTGATTAATGAATTTTATTGATATATGATCTGGAAACTTTCCATTATATCTCAGATGTCTGAGGGTGTAATGAAATCTGAATTTCAATCAACGCGACTTAACTCTTTCGCGAAAAGCTCGCCGGGAATCTTCTTCAGGATCTCAAAGCTCCGAAAAGTCCGAAGAGGGCTTCGAGGGGCTGGATTTCTCCTTCACGATATACCAAGCAAATATACGTTGGCGGAAACTGTTGCCAGGATGACTATCCAGACGGTAATTTGTTGCTGCAACGTCATCTTATCGCCTTGAGACATCAGGCTAGCCATAGGAACGATTATTACAAAGTCTGTAATAGGTTTGATCCAGCGTGCGGATACGTCAACTCAAAGTGATCATTCTCTGAGATCGCAAAGATCCACGTGGTAAAGAACACGTCTGTTAGATGATTGGCAAAGTTGCAGGCGATCGTTCCGATCTTCGTTTTCCGTTTTTTGACTTGTTATTCTTGTAATTAGCCCGGTCGTAGTGCCTCAGGCCATTGATTTCCGTTACATTCATCGTCCATCACTGCAGGTTCAACATCCGCCCTTCAATCTGCTCGTACATTACCAAGACTCTCGCCTTATCAGCCAACTGCTCATAACGATCTTCGCGAATGGCATATTCAATGAGGTTCCCAAAGTCTTCGAATCCACTTCATCATTTCCGTAAAATTTCACGGTCCCCTTTCGGTATTTGAGCGTAGTGTCCATATTAAATTTCTAGAAAATTGTATCGCAGTGTTTTTGTATCTAATAAAAATATCGAATCGAAGTTAAGTGGCGGTGAATGGCAGTTAAGTAAAAGTCGCTTAACTGCAAAAGCAAAAAGAGGAAAGAAAAAAAAAAAACGCTCGTGTCTTTAATTGCGTAACTATCTGGTCTCTTTGCTTTCTCAGGTCGTCACAGAAGCGGAAAGGAAGCGCGGAGCTGAGCTACGGATTCAACACGAGAACCACGAAGCCCAGCTCGCAGCTTTGCAGAGGACGTTGCGCAGTGACACGATTAAAATGGTAAGTTGGCCTCGTTTTGTTCATGTAATTAATCTTTGATTAATTATCATCAATCAAACCATGTTTTTCCAATCTAAAATTGTACTTACATAAGACGCCAAGGCGTCTGCAACCGCGGACCTTCTCTACTCTATATTATTATTACTTATATATCAATACCTGCAAGTCTGCGGATGAATACAGACTCTGGACTCCAAACACATACCAAATATCCTTCGATCACGTACTACACAGCGAGAAACAGAGCTAACGATCACCGGGACTGATCACGAATAGAATAAACCCGTGCAGACTCGCAATTGTGCAGCTGGTGCAGTAACATATTGATTCCTGTAACGCGCGTGGGTGGAGTGGATGGCGTGGGACGACCTGCAGCGAGGACGTTCAATTTGTTAAATGGCTTTTATGGATTCCCGAAATTTTTCCATCACAAATCGCTCGTTCATTTTCCGTTATTTCCCGCATCTATAATAACACACGATAATAAAAATAATACCGGGATCGCGTGAAGACGAGGTTGCAGCTAGGGTCATTAGGATTTCGTTTCTCGGACGTTTTGGGCGTGCGTACCTACGTCCTGAAGGCCCCGAACTCTCAGCCCTTAGGCACGCGATTCAGGGATAGTTATTAAAAATTGGGCCTCGGGTATAGGCATGTGTAAGGCTGTTGTCTGGACCATGGACGTGGGTAAGATGTTGACCATTACTACGGTGCATTCTGAACCCCGCCGTAGGTCGCCACTTAATCATTCGGTAGGAAATGCCTGCCGTGCCACTGCGGTAGGAGTGTTCACCGGGTAATCACGCTGAATACCTTCCCACACTATTTTTCTTAACAATTTTGCGTCCACTTTTTCAATTTTTTATTTTTTACCACCTGCCTTTAGTGCAGTGTAACCAGAAGGTGAGACACTTACGTTTTCTTCACGTTCTATTGAATAACTTTCGAACCAGTGGAAGGATCTTGACAAAATTTTATACACAAGTAGATCGAACAGTTCCAAGATCTGGTTTTAAATTGGCGAAAAATTGCTCGAGGGGTTTGCAAACGGAAGGCAAAAATCTGTTTTAAAAAAAATACCAATATTTCTGCAACCTGATTTTTATGAAATTTGTTAGGCTGATATTTTTCGAGGTAACAAACTTTCCGGCCAAATATAGCAAAATTTCGAAATCAAATGTAGGAGGAATAGCAGTCCGGAATTTTATTGCGATATAGCTCGATGACTTCAGTCGGACCAATTTCAGCGAAATTTACTGTCGACTCGCGTCTTGCCATAAGCGGTATAGATCGCATTGCACAATTTTCGCCAAGTGATATATATAGTCGATAATAATTCCCTTGTGTGTGATTTCCAATTTTTCGATACCTATTCAAACTTATCATTCTCTTTTCTCTCGCACCGTTTATGTAATCGACGTTAATTATTAATCCCCCAGGGTCTCTCCTCGCATAGTTAAACCTATACGTATATAAAAAATTTCGCGAGTATAGTAGGTATAACGTAGAACCGCTTCGCCCACGCGTAATTAAATTGTTTCATGTACACTATATCGAGCTAATTCCGAACGTCACTGCACAGAGTATAATACAACCTAGCTCTGGTCTGAGTAGGTACGCGGTACAATCGATTATATACACATAACGCACGATCGTAGGTATGTGTGTACGTAGGTACACTCGAGCAATAAAGTTCTTCGAGAAGAAGGCGAATCGGGCAGACTACCTACTCAAAGTAAAGTAAGAAATTCTTCCTAAATATACAGCGTGTCCCAGAATTAAATGTCCAAAATGAAAGGTGTCGTAGAGGAGGTCGAACCGAGTAAATTGTCCCGAAGAACATGGGGTCTGCGAAGTCGCGTTCGCGAGATATCAACGGTTAAAAAAATTTCGCTATGCGCCGCGATCGCGATCGCGGCGCATAGCGAAATTTTTTTAACCGTTGATATCTCGCGAACGCGACTTCGCAGACCCCATGTTCTTCGGGACAATTTACTCAGTTCGACCTCCTCTAGAGCACCTTTCATTTTGGACATTTAATTCTGGAACACGCTGTATATATAGTAAAGAATAGCCGACCAACAGCGTAGACACTGAAACGCCTGAGCCTAAATTTCGACCCTACAAGAACTTAATTGTCCGACTGTACATGTACCTAGAGCAATTGTTACTCAACTTGCTGCAGTAAAGACCAGCTTCTCATATCGTTGATCACTATTTTATATTATGTATAGTTATAAGCGGACTTATATCCGAACTGTATTACCACTCGACATGTGGACAGCGTAAGTAACTAGTCGCATACCTAGACATAGGTATATTGCATGTCTACTACTTGGCAAGAGACAACGGCACTTTAATGCTCGACCTAATAAATCGCACCTATAAAGCGCATTTAATTGCGTGTGAATTTGGGCCGTTCGTGGTCGCGGGCGGGGCGGTGGTCGAGCGGGTTTTGTGGCAGCGTGGGAAAACGCATGACTGACGCCCCGTTACTGCACAGTAATTCCTTTACTATCATGCCCTGACTTGAATCGGTATTGATTTAGTGTGGAAAAAATGATCTCGGCACGTAGAGGATCGATTAATATAAAAGAAAAAACGAAAAGGTTAATTTTTTTTTTTTTTCGTCTTCAGGTATAAAAGAAAAACTTAGTTTTATGACGAAACGAAAATCGACCACCCTGTACACTTATACAACCGTGTAGTACGTGTTGCGTTAGAGAACTCCGCATTATAGGCCCTTGAAGGCTATAAACGGTTCCGAGTTGCATCGTTTTATATTACGCGACGTGTTACGAGTTCCCTTGTGCCGGTGCCCAAGAGGCAAGAGACCAGCGTCTATATTTCTTTTTTTTTTCTTCTTCTTCTTTCGTTCCCAGGGCATAAAGGCTAGGCAGTATTACCCAAACGGGTCAAAGGTCGCCGCTGGTCTTTACTCAAGGACAACACGACTATGCCTCGCGTCATACTGCATTATACTTACATATACTTTATACAGTTTGCATATTTGATCAAGATCTGTACGGATACGTGAGGAAGGTTTCGATCCGGTATCGATTGCGGGGTGTAAGAAGAAAATCTTTAGTACAGATGATCCGTGAATTACCGGTCTCAAAATCCATCGCATCAATTGATTAATGGACATGTACGCGTCTTCCTGTTTACTCTACCGCGAATACGATATCGCAGCTGCAGTGAACTTTAACATCGGTTAAAGAGATTGTAAGAAAGACTTTCCCCGATGATTTGCACATTAAGAGGTAATCATCGACGGCAAACTCATCATCCCCCCCGTAGCCGTCACCCAATGTACAACTTGCTGGATACACGATACATACATAAGTCTAACGACGGGATCATAATATGTTGATTTCCTTGAGGCTATTCTGATAGAAAGCACTGGTGGTGTGCGATCGAAGGTTGAACAAATTGCAATGTGGCAACTGGTATGTACACATGTAGATTTTTCACCTTTGCCTTATATCTGTATATACCTGTATATAGAATATACTATAGGATATTTTTTTCGCTGTTCTTATTGGTCAGGGTTAATTTTCGACTGTGCAATTCACTGCGAATGCACATTAGGCAACTGTATAGACACATAAGTATACACAAGAAATTTTTATCGTAACTTGGCAGCATCAGGGAACGTGATCATCACCCGTACAGTGTTTTTTTTTTAGATCAATTTGCATCGAGAGTCACTTAGAAAGGCGATCGGTACAAGGTGAAGGTACGAGGAAACGGCCTCCGGGCTTGGTACTAGCACTTCGAAATCGAGCCTTTCTCGACTCCAGAAGAGTCCTGACGATCGCCAAAAGTGGAGCAAAAAAAGACGGACCGTTGACCGTTTCCGATCGCCCTTCTTCCTCGAAGGGAGTTTTGCTGCAAGTTTGACTCTTCACGCAGTCGCTTGAAATCAGTTTAACACACGTTTCCACGGGTATTTTTTTTTTTTTTTGGGGGGGGGGGGGGGGGAGGGGGTCTTCGATCAGCGATGAATGTTATTCTTGACTCCGACTTCAACTTCTCGAAGTTAAAATAAAACAAAATAAGATAGAGGAGAAATAAGGATACGTTCTTTTCGCCCCAGAGCTAAAAGGAGGGACTTGGACAGGTGGCCAATATTTATACGGACATCCATTTTGCGGACAGATACGGGTCTGTACGTTCTTCCTGCAGCATGTATACTGCAGAAGGAGAAAGTTTTTAATTCGGACTCCGTTCTGTCCATCAGAATTCGAAAGCGGATATGATCGAGAGGAATTGACCATAATACTGAGAAAAAAAAAAAATAATTTTCACGCAACCCGGACGGAAAGAAAAATAATATAAAAAGAAAAGATGAGGTTCTTCACTGTGGCAAAAATGATATGAGAAAAAGAGAAGATCCCCATTTCTTTCACGCGCGCTATGTCGATCATCCGCGTTAATAGAAACTATTTCTCAATATCTTTTTATTCACAGATGGACGAGATCCGAAGTAAGACTCGAGAAATTGAAAAATTGGAAAAACTCGTGATGGAAGGTTCCCAGATGCACCGGAAATTACAGACGAAAGAGGACGATCTGGTGAGTGATGACATTTCAACCTCGATAATATAGTTTAGTTACCAAAATTCGGTTTGAGGAAATATCCTCGAAATCGAAAATAGAAAAGTCTCTTAAAAAAATGTCGAATTGCGAATTTTGCACGTTTCGATGTGAGGATATCAGTTTAACTTGACATATTTTCTTCACATCCGGGAAGTTGTAGATCTAAGAAGAATGTGTAAAAAAGCATGGAAAAAAAAGAAAGAAATACAAAGAAAAAAAACTCGTATACGGCTAAGCGGAATGTCGGATTCGGTCCGCACAAGCAGATAAATGTAAATGCTCGCGCGTTGAGTCTGTCGCGAGTTAAAGGTTTGTGAAAGCCCGCGAATAGAATGAATGACTATACTTAAGTTCGTATCAGTATAAGCTCTTATGTTATTTGATAAGTGAAATGTCGAGGTGATCTTTTCGCTCCGTCAATGTCCTTGGATTGGATAAAAATGAAAAATCCCGCGTTGCAGTGTATAAATTGAATAGAGCGAGGCACAGGTAGGTATATCCCATTCGCTGAATTCCTAACGGTGGGCTTTCAAAAGCTGTACATGTATATACATAATACTTTGGTATATATAGCTATAACGTGCGTTTAGTCCCGATTACAACTTCAGCCGTACGTTTAAAGCAGGCTATAATCTGTGATGAAACTAAACGCGGACATTATAGTAGTAATATTCTGTCCGCGGTTTTTAGCCGTTTATCTATGTATTATGGGTATAATATGCCTACTTATGTGTATATATTTAAATTTATTGATCGCGCTTTCACGGCATTAGTTTCGCCTCCGTGTCTCTGCATGACGGAGTACGGGTCTTATCCCACGTAGCTTTCGGGTTTTTTATTTTTTTTTTTCTATTTTCTTTATTCTTCTACTCCCCGTTTACGATAACGCGTTGTAAAAGCGGCTAGATATACCACTAACCATTTAATAGGTATAAATATATATCCTGTACCTTATATACCCGTGCGCAGGCAAACCCAACCCATTCTTATATGTATAGTAGGTATACCGATGATTTACGGTCAGGCAAAGCTCCTCTAGGTTTGGACTGCTTCCTGATCTTCCGCTCCAAGACGTCTCGTCTCGTCTCGTCTCGTCTCGCAACGTACCGTATAATACCTAATATAAACCCTGCGTGTAGAGCTTTCCTTTTTTATTTTCCTATTTTTCTATTTATTTTTCTTTCTCTTCTTCAAAAGCTTCTCTGCATATATACGAATTTGCGAAGAGGTATGATCCGTTCAATTCTTAGAAATTAGCGATCAAACGTACAAGTTAAGTACAGATCAGTCAGGAAAGGTATAAGAGATCGTTTGGAAATTATATCGTAACGTTTTTTTTCTTCGTCTTCTTGTTGTTTAACCCCCCCGCGAACGATGCAAGAAGAAAGAAGGAAAAAAAAAAATTGGCTATCGAAGCGAATAAGTCGAGACGAATTTGTATACCTATAGTTTCATTCCGTTTGTTGCATTCGTGCGATAAATCAAAGACCGAGTATAATCAGCACGTAATCGGTGTAAATGGTAACTATTATTCCTGTGGTTCTCTAACCGCGATTTAATATCAGTTTCGTTGTTAGAAATTTGAATTACAAAATTTGAACAGAAAACAAAAAAAAAAAAAAGAAGAAACAGGAATCGAAATTCAAAAATCAAAAAAAATGTTCAATCAGCATCTTTTTGCACAAAAATTAAATCATAGGCATTTTAAGTAAGATCAGAATCGTTGCCAAACTCCGATACGAAACGTTCGTGAATATATTTCCGCGTGACGGAAAATACAATAGAAATAATCGCAGAACTGCGTATTTAGTTAATTCAATTATTCCACACGAATTATGAATGTCTACTTAAAACCGTAAAAATGCCACAAGGTTATAACCGCAGAATGATATTCAAAAAAAATTCGGGACTCATTTCTTCCCCTCAAATTTTCTTCTTTGCTTTTCTGTGAGAGGTTTAAGGGGACCAGTACAGTTTGTTATGCGAAATGCGTTTATTTGTCAGCCAAAGTTTATTTCACATCAAAAAAAAAAAATTTTCCTCGAAAACCTCTGTTGTAAGGTTTTAGGCACATCGTTGTTCCGATTAGGGTCGTTGAGGGCTCATTTTGTTCAGAAAAGAAATCCTCATCATGTGAACGAGGGATTTTTTTTACAATTTCGTGTTACCCAAGTTATATTTGCAAATTAGTGGCCTAAATATTGGAAATTTTGGATAATTGACCATAACTTTTCACATGAATTTTTTTTTACCGATCCCTACGTTCATAAGATGTAGAATTGCTGTCTGAATAAAGCAAGACCTTGAGAGGTTGAATTGGACCAACGATCTGCCTGAAACCTTACGACAAAGTTTTTCGAAGAAAATTTTTTTTCGATGTGAAATAAACTTTGGTTGACAAATAAATCAACTTTGGAGTACTCCAAATTTCCCAAACCAAGCTGTACTGGTCCCCTCAATCGCGCAAATTTCAATTATCTGCAATTCTTTATTAATCAATGTTCACAATGCGAAGAGGCGTGAGCTCACGATGCATAAGTGACGATGAGTAAAACAGAAAGAAATGGATAGATATAGGCACAGCTCACTGTTACATACGTACAGGTATATAGGTATGATACATAAGATCCGTTAGAAAAATAATAACATTCGGTCATGAGCCTACGTCGACCTGACCCAGACTGCGTGTAACCATAGTATAACTCAATTAAAATATAATAATATATTATTCCTGAGGAAGTTGAACCGCGGGGTATATAATAACTCCGACTTCCTTAGCTATATGTTACATACCTAATTCGTGCGGCACGATATTTTAATTAATCCAACTCCTATACGTGCCTACATACGCGCGTGGTTAATTTATTGATTGATCATTGTCTGCTGGATTATATTTATGCAGGTGAATCGATACTATGGATGTATTAGGTGTCAAAAGTACGGTCTGCATGCATACCTATGTTCGCTTAACGATCGTATACCTAAATCGATGTCAAAATCCCCGCTATAAAAAAATAAACGGCATATTATCGTATCCAAGAATGGAATGGCAGTGTTTTCCTTCAAGCTTGGTTCAAGTTTTGCTTGGTAGATTGTACAGACTAACTCATACTGCAATCAGGTAGGGTACCTACCAGGTAGAGGCAGCTCAGACTACAAGATACTACGGTGACGGTGGATCAGTCTGCTCTAGACTTCAGAAGCGAACGCACGCGCATACGTATATAAATGCTTTATAGTTGTACAATATACGACTGTATGTACATACGTCTTACGTTAACGTTAACGTTAACGCTAATCGGGGCCCCGGATATTACAGTTTAAGTTTCATCAAAAGTTCAGTGAAGGTTACTACAACTATAGCAAATACGTATATGGCACATATACCCATATTATCAATTGGTCTTATATGAATCTTTTGATCATACATCGACTGGATGGGGTTCGCGTGGAATGAGGTGAGCTTTTTCATAAAAAAAATTCAAAAAACTTTCATCGAAGCTCACAATTTTTCGATTTATTTATTCCTCTCGTTTGATAGTATCGATTAATGATTCAGAATTTGATATGTCTTATCGATTTTATGTACATGAAGTTTCGAACGTCCCGGTTTTAGCGATCCTTTTGATTTTTGATTTTTTATTTTTTCTTGTTCTACTCTTCTTGACGAGATTTTTAATTCAAAAGCTAAGTTGTTGGCATAGGTATAACGCGTCCTCGGCTATAAAACGTTACGATAATTCTTGGCTCAACCTCCGACCTCAGTTATATACGAATATCTTTGCCAATAGCCGCGATGTCCGAGCCAATGCAGAGGTCGTAAATTATTCAAATCTCAATATTTCATTAGAATATTATATCATGTCGAAGAAGTTTCTATCATGTTACTCAAACAGCGATGTACAAATAAAAAGAAAAAAAATTGAAAAGATCGAAAATAACGGAAATATCATAAAAATTTTATCATCCTTTTTAACTAATAATTAACGCAAATCGGTCGATTCGATCAGCACTATAGCACTTTGGATAATCTAAACGTGCATGACAACAGACAGAGCCAATTAAACGATTCTTTTTTCGTATTATACCTATACGTGTAACTGAGATTAGATATTAAAAACTCTTTAGCTAAGGTATAAATTATATATCTTGTTTCATTTATTTCTCAGGATATTTAAGCGTGTGCATGTGTGTGTGCGTTTGCGATCGCTACAGGTATATACATATACACATAGATCTATCGATGATTAGATTTACTGTCAATCGAAAGTTCGCGCTCTGCTTAGTGAATAAAAAAAAATCGGAGTAACGAGCAGCGCTAGATCGTTGTAAGATAGAAAGAAAGAGAGAAAGAATAGAAAATAAAAATCGACTCCATGTATATTGAACACGGTAACTGTACAGGTGTATAGGTATATAGCCTTGAGCATGTTGTGCAGTGTTAATAACGAATTAAAAATTCATTATTTAAAATCCCGCGAAAGTTTTCGAACGTGACCGGTGAGCTGAGGCGATCGGTTGAGTTGAGAAACTTTCCTATGCATCAACTGTACACCTATATATAACAACTGAACATGCCTACGTGTATTTCTGTCTGCGAAAAAATACGAAGAAAGCCGCAGGGGGTTGCTGCAGGGTTTCCAAATCTTCGATCCTTAGTTATTTTATTTTTACACAAAAAGCTCGCGATACAAAGTATTTTGAAAATAAAAAACAGATTTATCCGTTGAAACGGAAGATTATCGATTGATCGAATACGATTATAAATCGATCGCATACAACCGCATAGATATCGGTTCGTAATTTTTTCAAATAACTCGATTGGGGACGTCTTATCATTCTTGCGGACTTATTGTATTCATTATTCTGCAATAATAGCTACTGGACATCAGTTAGTCGACGGTGTCGTTTTATTATGACATTACGGTCGATTGGATGGGAAGTTAAACCTATCTACTTCTACCTCTACTTATACTTATGCTTATACTTATACTTATACTTATATACTTCTATTTGTACCATTTTACCATCTCTGCCTTATAGCCAGCTCTGTCTACCATATAAGACATGTGCGTGAGTCAGCGTGGCTAACAAAGTGACTTTTAACAAAGGTATAGGCGATGCTCATGCTATATAACTGTAGGAGGTACCCATAATAGAAAATAGTTTGCGATGTGTAGACGTAGGTACGTATATATATCCTATCTGCCTACCTTAGACGCGCGTTTGTCCTCAATTACGACACGGTGCGTGTCGCATATTAATTTAAATAGAATAGTTAAATAGAAGAAAAAATGAACCAAATTAATAATTATAATAATCTAAAAATCTTCATATAGTTGATTGCGATTTTTGGGCCAACTATCAAATTAAATCGAGCCACTATGCAGGCAGGATTCGATGTATAAAATTTATGAGTCTATTTATATGGCAGGTAATAGGAGGTTCGAGAATACCTCGAGTTTAATTAACGGCAATTTTTATTCGCCAAACAACACCGAAGAGAATAAAAATGAGAAAAAAAAAATATGGTAAATTAATTCCTAATTAATCTCATTGTCCAAAGTCGGGCCAAACTGCTCTTCAAATAACGAACGCTAATTGTCTCTTATTATTCTCTTCGAAGACTCTTAGCTCTCCTCTCTTTATTATATATATGTAATTATGATACAAAATATCCTGAGTTATATATTTTCTACCTGCATCATCCTGCAGTAGAGATGATGAGTCTCGAGGAGAGTCGAAAGCTCCGAGGTAATCGACTATTGTACAGATATATAGGTATATGTTTCGTGCAGATTTATACGTGTTAACAATATATATGACGTGTGTGTGTCTGTGTCTGTGTATACATATAGGTAAGTGTAATAGCATAGTGCAGTAATAATTTGCAGAAAGCATACCTCACAGGTATACTTATACTTAGATAGAAGAAGAAGAAACGAAGAAGAAAAAATATTAATAAAAAGAAAAAAAAAGAAATAATTGAAACACGTTCAAGATATTCAGGCCATTGAATTTCCCGGCCTGAAAACTTCGCGCACGCGATTATGTATGTTAGTATATATACATAGGTATATATGTATACGCGTGTGTAAATAATTTCAAACTGTTCATCGATGAAAAAAATCACGCTTTATTAATTCTTTTTTATTTTCGAAAAAAAATATAGCTTCCAAATGCGACTGAGCCAACCATCTTGAAAAAAATATACAGTTGCTGTTAAACACTTGATAGTATTTTCTGTAAATTTTTTGAGGCAAATAAAAAGTTATATATTGGTTGAAAAAAAATATTTTTGTGTATTTCTGATAAAAATTGGTATTTTTGGGATTCGAGAAATTCCCAACGAAATTTTTTTTTCAGAATGTTGATTCGAAACTGCAACTTTTTTGTCTTGTAAATTTTCTTGTATAATCTTATACTTTCGAGATACGGAGGTTCGTAGAAAAAAAGTTCGAATTTGGAAAAACTCAAAAAATGCGATCAAAAAATTCTGAAAAAAATTCGTATAAATTCTTTCGATATATTTGCGTAATAAGACAAAATTGTGATTTTTTGAAATGACTAGTAAAAAAAATAAAAAATATTTCTATACAAGATGAATAATATCTTTATACTGTACGTAAATGTGTGTACTTCTACCCACGTAATTTTATCTATAATTTAGTTCAAGTTCAAGATATTATGTCCAAAAAGTCCCAGAAGTTTGGATCATACAAAACCATTGTTAGCCTCTCGACGGTGGTCCACCCATCCCCGTAATCTGATCTACCGAATGATATACCCATATCCTAGTCGTTGGGAGTTTAAAACTGCGGTCAAAATTTAAGTCCATATAATTTAAGAAAAAAATGTAGCTTTTTTTTTGAATATCCTATATCGTTTATCTTTCTAATTATCATATTATGAATGAACCACAATTTGTAGTAAGAGCTATTCCGAACAATTTCCGTGCGAAAATTCTAATGTGTATCGATTGATCGACGCCTGCAGTGTAGGTATCTTTTCCCGCTTTCTCATTCTTCTTTTCTCTTCTTTTTTCTTTCTTTTTTTTTTGTTCCTCCTATATTTTACTCCTTTCCATTGACGAGCATCCGGGAATAATAAATTCTAGATCGTATATATTTTCACCTGAAGTAGGTATATACATAGGTATACCTATAAGTCCGAGGGTGGGGGGGTTTGGGATGTAGCGTGTATAGAGATAGGTTTACAGACGTGAGTCGGGTCAGTGACTTTACTAGTGTCCCCTATATACATCGTGGGCCGCATAGGTAGAGATATATATATATAGTTATATATGCCTCGTCGTTTTCTCCACCATATAAAGTAGCAACAACCAAATTAACTAAACTAAACTAAACTAAACTAAACTGGTACATCGGTGTGGTACACATGTATCCTATACATATATACATATTATTATACCTATCCGTAGCTGGTGTTAAATAAAATTGCAAAATACATATACCCATACCTACATTATACCCTGGTACCCTAAAGCCGAGTTAGCCACGGTCCATTAGCTCGTTTGTATACCTGTGTATACTTACTTCATTCCATACCTGCATTGGCATCGTATATCTATACACATACGGCTGTATACAGGCGTTAATTACCTCCAGTTTAATTAAATTAACAATACACGGTTTCTAACTGATTCTGTCATTTTTTTTTTCTTATTTTTTGTTTTTTATGGATTTTTTGTTTTTTTTCGGTTTTCAACACATTTTGTGAATGCCTCTCAAAAAATTTAATTGGCATATCCACGACATATATACATATTATATATTTTTTTTTGCTTTGCACACGTTTAATTACACTTTCAATTAAATTTAGGTATATATCATACTGTATTATACTTATCACTGTCAGAATTTGCTTTGAGAAATGGAGAATATAATTAAATCTACTGATTTTTTGTTTCTTTTTGTGCTAGTTTTTTTTTTTTTTTTTTCTGTGATTCTGCACGTTTTTCGAGATTCTAGATTCTGGATACGTAATAGACTTTATCTAGTACAGGCATTCATCCATTACTGAACGTACGTGATGGGTAACGAATTAAAAAAAAAAAAACTGAGGATATTTTTATATACAATACAATACCCGTACTTTTATTTATAATAAAAGAGGAAAGAAAAAATTTTTTTTTCTCTCTCTTGAAAGCAGAATAAACTTCGTTGGTTTCCTGATTTCTTAGATCCGTAGGCAGGTACCATAACGTACCCGTATGTATGTAACATACATACCTATACCTACTTTTTCGCGGTTCACAGCGTGTCAGTAAGTCGCATTTGCTATCTTGTGTGTTGTGACCCACAATTCTAGTCGCGTACTCGACGCAGACTCGCCTCGAATCTCCGCGGTTTCCTTATTTTTTTATTCTTTTGTACATACATAGAGATATATACGAAATTCTGAATTAATTTGAATCGCAAATTTTTTGCACGCATTTTTTTGTTCCTCTCTAGGTTTCTCTCTCTCTTCTTTTTTCATAATGTACAAAAGAATGCAAAAGAAAAAAAAAAAAATTAAATATGAATGAATGAATGAATGAACGAATCCTTTTCTGATAAAATAAGGAGAGCAACAGGTGGTTCGCGGATCAAATCCTACGGTAGATATACTATTGGGAACAAAGGCATAAGCACAGAGATGCCATTGGATATTTTTAGCCTTTTAGTTTTTGTGTTTAGGTTGAAGAGAAGACTAGAAAACCATTGAAAAAAAAAAAAAGGAAAATTGAAGAAAGAAGGATATAAAGAATATATGAAAAGGTTGAAAAGAGGATGCGCTGCGGTCTTCGGTCGTGTGAGGTGCGTGTGAGGCCATTCAAGCGTGCGTTAGTGCGTGGGAGCCCCATTACTTACAGTACCTCACGCAGATACGTGACCGCACGCAAGAAGAAATCTACCCTGTATAATCTATTCGTAGTTGCGGTTTTTTGGGTTTTAGTATTATTAATCAGAGATAATATACTTGAAATCATCCAGGGTTCGTGCCAGGGCACGTAATATATCTATATATAGGTCAATTTTGTACCCCGGTGAAAATTTCATTCTATTCTAAATTTCTACAAATTTTTGAGGCAATTTCGTTTCTTCATTTTTTCGTAAGAAATTTTAGTTTTTTCGTTTTTCCATTTCGATCGACAAAATGCAAAAAACTAACAAAAATTTTTCCCTGAACGACTACGACAATCTACAATTTTTTTTCTTGATAATGAAAATCTGGGAAATGTTCTATAATTTTTCTAAGAATTCATTGAAATTTCTAAGAGTAGAAATTTTGTATATAGGATATTTTCTTATATCAATTTATAAGAACTTATATCAATTTGCAGCTTTGTGGCGAATAGTGCCAATATGGATATTTATGTATACATTGTACATGTACCTACCTACCTACATACTTGCGTATCTATAAAAAATATACGTGTAGTATTAACGTACACATATACACACAAATCATATACGCATTTGTATGTCACATGGAGAAGCCGCGGCGTTACGTACGCGTCCATGAGGTATCAATGCCGGATCTTATGGTTATACGACTGGTTTAGAGAGCCGGCTCTAAATTTTCATTCGCCGATAATTACCTATAGGTATACGCGTACATACCTATACCTATATACCTATACCTTATATATACCTATATCCTAACATATAAAAAATAATTTAACGAAATTCTACAAATCCGGTTGATTATATAGAATCGAATTAATTCGATAATTATTCTGGCTGTTATGTCAGAACGACAGAAAGTTTTTTTTTTTTTATTATAATTTTTCTTACGTATATATATATATATATATATATATATATATATATATATATATATATATATATATATATATATATATATATATATATATATATATATGTAATGATATAATTATTCAGATTATTGCTTATACTTGTCATTGATTGGCAGGTCTTCTTACCTCGCTTTTCCATAATTTTGATAGCTCTGAGCATCTTAAAATTGGCAGCAGAAAAAAAATATAATAAAATAAGGAGAGACAAGAAAGAAGAAGAAGAAAAAAAAAAATGATAGATGAACAAAAATTTCTATATATTTTTATTAATCGCACTTTCGTTTGCTAAACACGTATTTTATAGGATATGTATGTTACGTACGTATGTATGTACATACTACGTGATACCGAAAATGGAGATGATGATCATGATCATGATAGTTATACAGACTATAGAGGCGCGTGGGATAACCGGGCAATTGATCGCGTCGTGGTGTTTAATTATTTTATAGCTGACCTTTAATTTTGACCTTGATATTAACGTGTACGTATAACGTATATACATATAGGTATACCGAAAGAAAGAGAAAGAGAGTAGGAGATAAAGGAGAGAGAAAATCTAAAATGAAAAATCGTGCAAATTTTTTTACGAGATTCAAAAGTCGGCCAAACTGTTCCATGATGCACGTGATATATAATCGTGCAGTTATTTTTTTACAACGGTCAATTCTGATCGTTTCTGGGCCGAAAGTCAACCTCCGGAGGGCAAACTGCTCCTGATGCTGCTGATGCTGGTGCTGGTGCTGGTGCATGGCAGCCGCAGAAGCAGAAGCAGAAGCAGCCAACGGTAGTTCGACATTTTTCAGTAATACGTCAATTCAGAGAATCTCATACTCTCACATTACAAATATTATTATAATACGGAAATCGCGTGCCTGTAGATTTTTCGTATCGCGATATTATAACTATAATATACTATATACGCGGAGATTGGCGTGAAATTTATTATACATGGTTAACTGTATTTTTCAAACTCTCGATCGAAGAATGAAACGATAATAATCGGGACACGAAATTGGTAATAGTAAATTTTTAATTTTGGATTTTTTTTGCAAAATTTTTGCAATTCTTTATCACCCTCATAATTCTCTCGCATTCTTCTCGGTCAATTTTACGGTGACAGAGAGGTATACCTACCTCGACAAGCCGTTTACTAGGAGTGTTTGCGGAATGCTAATTCAATGACGCATAATAATATCCTGACTCTGCACAGCACCTCCTTCTACATGTATATATATTTATACATTACCTATCCGAGAAAAAAAATCGTTTGGATTAAACGAAATTCAGTTGGGTGAAACGAAAACGGCGATCGCGGGCGGCGAAGTAAACGTCTTTTTAACTGAACAAAATTATTTGATCGAACCAAATTTGCAAAAATACTTGCAACAAGTAAATATTCATTTCAACCAATCAGTAAAATGCTCTTCCAATCACATATTTAGTTGAGTACAGTATAAATATGTTTGACTGAATAGCTATTCTGGTATTTTGGAATGGATATATGATCAAGTCAACTGAATGCCAGATAGACGCAACTGCGTATTATTAATATAGTTTTTAGAAATTCACTAAATATTCAATTGGGGCAATGGTGCATTCTTTTAAGAAAAAATCTTTCGTTATAGCATGATTATTTATCAAACTTACGGACGACAAAAATTTTTTTTTATTATAAACCCATTCGATTCATCGATACCACACCTATATGCCGTGATAGCAATGCTGATAAATTAAGATTAACCGCATATAAATTGAAAACGCATTTCCTAATTCGCTAGCCGGGATTCGATCCGGGGACGCTTGTATTACGAGTCGCACGCTCTAACCACTACGCTATTCCATCGCATAAGATTTTGTATAACTTTTTCTTATATGTCTTCAGAGCTACCTCTATAAGTAATCATATCTGCTACTTCTTATTACTTCTTACGCGATACTTGGACATCTAATTAACAAATGCAAGTTGGACATTTTTAATAATCGTAAATGTAATGCTTGAGAAAAACTTCTAACGTTTAAGCAAATCTGCCGTTTGCGTTGAATAGTAATTTAGTTTCTTGTAACAGAGAAATCTGGACCGGTTAACATGTTTTGTTCAGTGAACGAAATTTGAGTAGCAACTATAAATTTTTTTGCAGAAAATACAGCAGATGAGTTAATTAATTAACTAATTCTAAAAAGTAACTTATTGTTAGTTGTTTGAACTGAATTGGTTTCATTGCTTTGATGCGAACTTACTTTAGTCCTCTTAAGAAATGCAATTCACCTCAACTAAATATATTGTTATGGTGACCCTGTGTATTGAAAAGAAGTGGTGGTTCAACAAATCGAATCGATAATTTGTTTGACTGAATGTAGAATAGTTGAGAAAGACTATTCAGTTGCCTCAACCAGCTCAGTCAACTGGCTGCACCATCCACATAACTGAACATTTTATTGTTACAAACTGACTATTTTATCCATGAAAAAGTGCATTTATTTGATGCCATCATATGAAACTTTCAATATTCGTGTGTTGGCTGAACTGTATCGTGGATTGACTTAACTATTTTCGATTCAAGTAATTTAAATATGTAGTTAATAAAATTGATCAGTTCAAACAAACAATTCGATTGATTCAAGTAAACTGAAATATTTAGGACAACTAATTATTGTTTCAACGAAATGTAACGGCATTAAAACAACTAAATTGGCCCCGACTAAATATATTTGGTTAATCCAAACGATTTTTTTTCTCGGTGTATACCTATTACCACTTATGTATACACCTTTTATATACATCGGTGTTTCCCACAATAATAAAGGTCCCACTACTCCAGAGATATAAGTTAACCTCTTCTCGTTTTGAGAATAGGAATTAATTAAGTAGCTGGCTTCTATTCATTACACGATTTCAGTACGTGTGACGGTAATATATCCTCTCAGCTCTTCGTCATCTACGACTAAATTTTGCCGATTACTTATAGCCAGAGATGCGGCGAACAGATCGTGTATTAGATCAACAAACGATTTTGTATCACCGCGAGGATAATAATTAAACAACGTTGTTCAAATTTACACAGAATTTTTCCTCCAAATGTCTTTTCGACCCGGAGGAATCGCTGATTTTGACCCTGCACAGCTGAACTCGGAATATGGTGTTTTCATCGATCTGTGTGCTTGTGATTTTTCTTTTACTTTGTTGAATAATTTTTACTGAGATACTTTTTACTGTGTTAATTAAAAGATCCGAATATTCGCGGAGGTAGAGGAGAAACTTATTAAATCGGACGTTAGGTATGTCTTTGCAGTAGAAATTTTTTTTTAATAAAGGCAAAGAGCAACTTAAACGAAAAATTGAATGAAAATTTGATTTTAATAGAGAGTCTCACAGTTTTGTCCAGCTCGTTTGCCCGTTATGGCCCGTTATAACGTTATTACATAGACATAAAGTAGGATTCGGGTTTCGGTTTATATAGGCGTAGACATTTTTTGAAAAAATAGACAAAAAAAAGAAAAAGAAATAACAAAAATTTTTGTCGAAATTACATATATGCGAAATTATTAAATCAGCAAACCGTCGCGGTTGCGGTTGATATTCGCACGCTCTCATTCCCCCGGCTTGGTTACAGAATCTAGAACGCGAGAGGCAAGGGTCCTGAGAAAACTTTTGAGATGAATCTTTCGAGATGATAATGGCCGCTAAATATTTCCTAAGAAAAATAAAATAAAATAAAATAAAATAAAAAACTATCCTTATAAAATATATACAAAGTCCGAAATATAGACCTATATATATTTAAGCCGGTTGTATACTCTGTTAAAAGGAAACTGTTTGCGGTTATATTTGTAACCGACCGACGAGACGTGAACATGTATGAATTTCTACGACAAACCGCAAACGACCTGCACACGGCTATTCATTGTCCGATCCCGAGCCTCTTTTAGTGCCATTTGACCTCCTTGGGTGGTCAACTCAAAGAATTTACTCACATTTATATATCTTTGATCTTAGAAAAAAATTTGGACGCGGTTCTAGGCTCAGGGGAATCCGGACGATCGACGATTAGACGGGTGTCAAATTTTTGTCCGTTTCAATTGCAGAAGAAATTTTTTTTTTTTTTTTTTCTTGTTTTTTTTTTCAGTAATGAGCCTTCGAAATTGATGTAGAGAAGTTGATTTAAACTTGCGCAGCTCGACGGCTATTATATAGCTGCACTAGCAATCAGCCAAAGAAATAAGTAATTAACTTTTTGAACAAAGCAATAGGGCTTGCGGTTATAAGATAAAAAGTAGTTTTTCCTCGGTCACCTTAGGGTCGTATAGTCACCATGCTGACAAGCGAAACTAACCGGAATTAATAGAGTTCTCGGCTTCGTCGTAGACGTCGTAGCGGTTCTTTGACTCCTAGGTCTCGCCCAGCTAGATGTTGAGTAGATGTACATAAGAAATCGAGAATGAACTCGAACCGATGTTATACACTATACCTGTATGGGTATATAAAGGAGATGGGAATATCCCGTAGAATTCAGACTTCAAAGACCGGGAAACGCTCCACAAACAACTATTTACTGTTACTTGTCGTCGTTCACCGATTTACAAAAAAAATATATATATAGTATATACACACAAAAAGCAAAATCCACCGATGTGTCTGTCCTCGTAATTCTATGGATAGAAGATGTAGCTGATCCTCCTCACGCCTCTGTGTCGATTTTTTTTTCTTTTTATATGATAAATTGCGAGCCTGAGTTTCCTGGATCAAAAGATCTTCAAAATTCTTCGATCGTTTGACTGTATAACGGAATACCATATCGTCGATGTTGATTACTGTTATTTTAATGTACATAGAGCTTACGACGACATGAGACACCGTGGCCTTCGTATCGATACGCATTAGACACATTGAAAAAAACGTGCCGATTCCACTGCTAAATCAAAAAGAATCGATTGTATATACGAAGTGTATACGAGAGACGGTAACACGGTGAGGGGAACTTCCTTCGGTAATCACGATATGGTCTTGGGTGGCATTGTGATCCTCTTAAGGTGCAGGTGACTGAAACGTGATCGGGGTCTTGGTTTCCTGCAGACTGAGGGTCGCCGTAGGAATCGGCGTTTTTTCTTCTTTTTCAACGTGAAATTAAAGGAACCGAAGTATAGCCTCGGTACGCAAAGGACTCACTATATACTCCGATTCACTTGTAAGCCATAATCCGATATTCGTCACGGTTACAAACAAACAAGACTTCACAGTTTCGACTGGTCAGCACATACACCTTATATCCACCTTATAGTGCAAATCGAATCGCGTGAGTTCGTAGACCTTGTTCCATTCCGTTCATTTTCGTTCCGCGAGTACGTTTCGGTTTTATTTATGGAGATGAAAAAAAAGGCTGCGGTATCAACACTCAATTTTTACATTCAAACTTCCGATGGTATATGTTTCATGATGATAATGTTATACAGGTGAAACTCTGCGTTTGTGTGTGTGTAACGGATATCGGACACGTGAATGCATATATGAATGTATAAATGCGCCGATATGTAAGGCATACTTACAATTCTGAACCAAACAGAGTTGGCCGAGTGGCCAGTCAGCCGTAGTGAAAGTGAACCAACACTTTAGTCGAGTTTCCTGCCCCTCTGGCCTCTCTCTTCGGCTTATTCTCGATGTTCGGTACCGCAGACCGTCTAGAGACCCAGAACCATCGCGTATTATTGAGATGCAGAAAAAGCACACACGCTGCGCCATATTCAATACCATCGACTGATTCATGCATGTATCAGAAGATATTGATACCTGACGACGAAGAAGATATCATCGGGTATTATGCCCTCGAGGATCAATGGCTCGGTAATTTCTTTTTTTCTTCTCATTTGCCTGAGTTCGAGATAATAATTTGAAGTGTTATCGGATGCACTTTGATTGGACAGTCATTGATCATACAATCATTTCTTTTTTTCGGTAAGAGGTAGTCTCGAAAGATTCGTTTCATTATTATATCGTATAAAGAAAAAAATGTCAATTTCTTTCGTTTTACAACAAACCAAAGACACGTATTGCGCAGTATTCGAAGTCGTTAAACGATTAAAATATTGAAGACGATTAGTCATTTATGCACGGGGTCATACGAGTCACTATTTACACGGTTAATCGTCTCCGTAATCACCGAGAGCTTTTAATTACGACTTAACTACATCTGCAGCAACGCAATGTCTTATAATAAGTTTACAGTTTCGTAGTTTCGCGTGACTGAAACATCGCTTGTTCAAGGGATTTCAATTTTCCTAAACCAATATTCATTAGAAATTCTCGTAATCCGAGAATATCTATTTTCTAAATTATCAAGAATTTTTCTCCCACTGAAAGAAGATCCTCACTAATTATATTACGGAATTGAAATTACATCAGATTTTGATAACGATGATGGATCATAGAAATCTTAACGTAATTGAATCGGACTTATACTAGTTACGGTTAGTCTTGTCTCAAGTGTTAATCCCCTTTGATCGAATTATCAAAAAAAAAACGTTATATACTCGATTATCTTAAGGCTGGTAATTATTATTGACAAATAGCGTGCTAGATGGTTAGATCTCGTCAGGGTTAACGTCCGGAAGATGAAATTAAGCGGAAGACGAATAGACAGTGGAGATGGAGGCGGTGGTGAAGGTGAAGGCGGAGTAGGACGAGAGAAAGACGAAAAAAATTTATATACACACACGTTTGTATATTCATATACCTATATATGTATATATATATATAAATATATACCCAGTATACACATAACGGTTAAACGCTGCGTACTCACCTCACTTCGTCTCACCTGTTCCAATGTACCAATATACATGCGTATTATAATACCTACTAATATTATACCATATAGTATATATATATACCGATGGATGGACAAACGGATCGAAGCATTCATACCTTGTACATCAGTGGCGAAGTATATACTGACAAGTAAATACTTCCGCGGTTAAACGCGCGTGTGAAATCGATTATCACAAGTTTCCACACTTTGGTAAAAAAAAAAAAAGTGGACAAAAAGAAGACAAACGTTAAAAAAAAAAAAAAAAAAAACGGGAGGAATCGTCCAATATCGGGAATGACGTTTCTTCAATAAATTTTTCCGTATTACTATATCAGTCGTAGTACGGTTTTTCCGCTATCCCTCTTATATTGTATATGTTTTTTTCTTTTTTTTTCCTTGGTCGATTTATAACGCTTATAATAGTCGGACTTTCACGATGAGAATTTTCAATCGTCACTTTCGACCGAACGGCGCGATTTATTATTATTTAATAATATTATACAAACTTATGGATTAATGCTATTAGGTATAGAAAATCGCCGGTATTCATTATGTCGTAATCCGCAGGTCTTAATTAGTGCATAAGACAGCGAGAGCGTAATTCCAACGCGTGCAGTCAACGTTATTATATATAGATTCCTGAAATTCCTGTACGGCAGTTTAATTCAGAACTCGTTCAGTGACACTGTAGCCTACCTACATGTCTCTTTTTTTTCTGCCTATGAAAAAAATTGCAGTTTGAGTTATAATGACTAACAACATATATACCTGATACAACTATCACTCGGTTTATATGTATATTACGTAAAACTTGTCTCGGGGCAATACAGGATATAATAATCGAGCTAATCTCAAGACAAGAAAAACCGAGCTGTCTCCTATCGAATTATTTTCCCTGAATCCAGAAGCTAATATGACAAAATTTCCAGTATAGGTATACACCTATTTCCCATTTTTATTTTTATTTTCTGATGACCCAGTTCATTTCGCTAATCACTCATCATCAAGGGTCATTAGCGAGTTAACCGTTACACCGCGGATAATTACAATTAAAATTCATTTGTGTTGTAATTATAAGACCCGCAGAGTTCGGTGAGACGATGCTCTTCATCATCTATGGTACAATATGATTGCTGCATCGCGATGAATATATATCACGCTCACAGTTGCACCATTTCATTTTATATATATAATAACCCGTATTATTTCTCGACTTGCATTCTGCTGCAGTGATCAAGAACTAACGAAACGTACGTCACCTCATTACTGCAGTATATACCTAATGCCATTTATTTTATAGTCTCAAACGTCTGTACAGAGAACTCGCTACCTCCCAGCAGCTCTACTGCACCTCGCATGGACTTACAATAGAAAGGAATGCGAATACTTAATGGGGGAATATGCGTTATTAATCAAAGCGGTTCTCGACAGCCATGTACAGGGTGTTCCAGAACTAAATTTCCAAAATGCAAGGTGTCCTAGAGGAGGTCGAACTGAGTAAATTGTCCCGAAGAACATGGGGTCTGCGAAGTCGCGTACGCGAGATATCAACGGTTAAAAAAGATTCGCTCTGCGCCGCGATCGCGAATCGCGGCGCATAGCGAAATTTTTTTAACCGTTGATATCTCGCGAACGCGACTTCGCAGACCCCATGTTCTTCGGGACAATTTACTCGGTTCGACCTCCTCTACGACACCTTTCATTTTGGAAATTTATCTGCACGAGTATAGAATGGTGATTAATTAATTAGCATATTCTGATAGTTTCCACTCTACATATATATTCTTATAGAAATGTTTTTGGGTTGCTATTGTGTAACTGCAGCATACAGATCGTTGAAAAAAAAGGTATGACTTATGGGTTTAGTTAATGCAAAGCCAGTTTAGTAAAAAAAAAAAAAAAAGTATGTATTATGCACGGACGTACTACCCGTTGCTTAATCCACAATTAGGCGGTCGCTCATTGTAAGCGAGAGATTTTTGACAAGGTATATAGGTAGGTATATCTGTGTCCATAAGATAATATATTACACCTTGTGAGATTGCTCAATTTTGAAAGTGGAATACTACTCGCAAATCAATTCCACGGCTGTTTGAACAGTCTAGAGTGATTATCAACTCGAAATGTACAAAGGAAAAAATCAAAAAAAAAAAAAAGGAAAAAAGATTCTCGAAGTCATTAACTTCTCGCGACACATACACGTGTCATGTGTAATATCAATTACTATTATTCTGCAGCTATATAGAATCTGACGTATGTATACCTACGTATACCTATTTTACGATAGTTTTACTGTTATTTCAAAAGAACAGAGGTATTCACCTAATACGGAACTATTAATTATCTATAATTAAACAATCTTCCTCTGGCACTTCGCTCGTCGTTTGCGTGCAGACTGCAGTGCAGAAAGCTGCAGTTATTTCTCAATTCCGTATAATCGTCGTATGGATTTTGTCAAATTTTCGTTTTGTTTTTTCACTTTAGCTTCTTTCGTTTCGTTAAATCTGGAAACAAGGGACTCTATCATCCCTGCAGTTTCAATTAATATTTTGATTGGGTCTTGGTATGGGTCCGCGTCGTGGAAGTGGGGGAGTCGCAAAACCGCGTTCACAAGATCGTCGGCGTATACCCGGCAATAGTGGAAGTGGTGCCGTGAACGGGGACAGTACTTCTTAAGAGCGAACGATCGAAGAAACAGCGACAGAGTTTTTTGTGGGTCGTGTTAAAAGTTCGGCTTTTTAACAAAACGTGACACACGTTATATCTGAATATATATTTTCCAGTTTTTGACCTTTTTTTTGGTTTTTTTTTGTCTCTATTATATACCGTTTGCCTGATTTTTTAATCCTGAATCCAGATCAGCTCCCGAAGATTATCGAGCTCACAACGTCGATATCATTTGCGATTTATTTTCTTGATTTTCAAATTGTTATAAATTTTTAATAGTTATTTTTTTCTGTTTTGTTTCTACATTTTTAAGGGCAAAACTGAAGAAGTGAATATGAAAAAATCAGCGACTATATCATCGGGGCAAATATCTAGGCTAGCTATTCAGAGACGTTTCGTGTTACGACGAAATTGGATAACGTCGTAAACGTCGTAAATATTTTTTGGGGCAAATCTGATGCTGCTGCGACTTATAAATATTGTATAAATTTTCAATTTAAACGAGCAGCAGCTGATATTCGGGTGTGTAATTATATCAACGATTATGAACGTATTATAATATGAAATTGATAAAACTCGGTGGATAAAACGGTAACAACGATATACCAACTCTGGATTAAATATAACACGTGATACGAAACATCGATGATCAATCAATTAATTAATTAATTTACAATTATAAATAACGAGGAGTGCAGAATTACACAAGTGCGAATGAAAGAGACGATTATACCGGATTATGGACGCGTACGATTATTACGGGATATTACCCTGCGCAGGTGGTATCCTCAATTCCGTAAGTCATATACCTCATACTCAGACACTAAATGATTTACGATTCGTATAATAAGGTTTGAAAATAGCGTCGATGATAATTTAAAACCGTGTATAATAAGGTACAAAGTTTCTTCTAAAAAAAAAGTCGAATCTTCATCATTGCCATAAATTTTTTCTAAATCGTTTTTTTTTTCCGATCCCACGGAATTTTACGTCCCGAAAACGTTCCGATTCGACGATCAAATAAAAAGAAATTCGACGGGGGAGTCGAAAATCCTTATTAACAAAATTTCATTATCAACGTGGGCTTGAAATACACGTCCTAGAACTTAAATATCGATTCTTCATCATCTCATATGTTTACAGAAATAATCTCTCCGGGTCTCTTAAACAGCGATCGATGATTCACAAAGCGTATCGTGTGTATAAGTAAGAAATCCTAGACTATAGAATTAGCGCGGGGCTTCGTCGATTCTTGTCTCTCTCACGATAAAGGCGTAGGTTCTTATACACACAACTACTGGAGTTTATAATGAAAACTTCGTATAGTTCAATGACGAGAAATCGATAATCCCCGTACGGGGGGGTTGCGTTGGCGTTTAACTGTTATTATTAAAATAAGCATAATTCATTTTCCATTTTGTCACCCACCGATCTGCAGCTTATCGACTTTATTGAAACGATCGTTTTACATTGAGAAAAGAATTCATTTACCTAATCCAATTCGTACCTCCAAACATATTTAATACCATTCAGGATTACGTCCGAAAATCGGCAACGATAATCCTCAGGTGGGATGATTCTGGCGTAGGTTGATTTCAATCAACAGGTGGGGTATACTGTATGCGTTGAACGTAGTACGTACGCCAACTCGTACCACACCGCCTTCATACGAATGAAGATATAATCGTCCCGGAGCTTTTTTTTTTTTTTCAATTATCGAAAGCGCAGGCTTTCAATTTTTTCTTTTGTTACTCCGAGCCACTTCCTCTCGAACAAAAGTGACTAACATCATTTTTGGATCTCGTTTTCTCGTACAAAAAAATTCTACAGAACCGTTTACGGAAATCTGCGGAATCGATACGTGAAATAATTCGTTAAAATCAGCGCCGCGGTCCACTTCGATCATGAATCGGTGGGATCCACCTGACCCATTGGTACAGTGGGTGCAGGTTGTTCGTAAGAGAATAAGAGGAGCTGGTAACTGGCCATACTAGGTGGACTGGCCAGTGGCCACCAAAGGCAGTATAACCGTGGCAGACAGACTTCGGGCAGTAGTCAGCTGTGTGTCAGGGGGCCAACTTAACGGTCCACGACACTATTACTACCTCAGCATCCATTCGCCTTCGAATATCTTTAAGATATACCATACGTATACACGATACCGACCGCTTCACCACAGGTGCATTAATACAGGTACATATATTGTACCTGTCTCAAGAAGATATCGAGGTCTCAGGGCCTCCTTCTGGCTCAACTCACTATGTTTTATTCTCAAACGTATATACCATTATCATACCTTATATATGTATAATGTATATACATACTCACGTGTGACATTTTATTCGTTACCTTTTTCTTTTATTCTCCATTCCTTTGCTCGTTTAATCAATTTTGTTTTTTTTTTTTCGACAACTCTATGGAATTCTCTGCTGAACGCGGTTCAAGTTTCAAAGAGAGACCTCGTTCACGCCTTTTGTTTCTATTTGCTATACGTTCTCGAGTTTTACATGATTCTTTTATGTGAATTGGAAATTGTTAATGATCGTTGACCATTGACCGTTGACCGTTGATCTGAGTTTTGACCGAGCATAGGTATGGCACAGACCGAAGCCTCTGTTATTTTTCTTGTACGATTTCTGCCTCGGTCAAGTAACAATATAGCCGCGGGATATTCGGCCAAGAAGGAAACTGTGTCACGAGACCAAGATGTATATCTCCGTTCAAAGACGATATATACCTGCTGAAGACGCGATCCGTGAGATCCTCCTCAGGGACAATAACCAATTCATTTTAATTATAATATACTGATCGGGAAAGACCGTTATACCATTTCAGATAACTAGCCGCTGTCCATTGCCTTTGTCAGATAATCGACACGGTATTTCATTCCAAGAAGCTTTATGTACCACGTATATGTGAATCTGTGTCAACTGACGCACGCGCATGCATTGTGACGTACAGGCATATGTAGCAAAGCTACAAAAACGCTTCAAGTTCCTCAATTAATACGATTATCCTAATTATGCATATACCACTTTCACGATCTTTTATTACCTCGTGTTTTTTGACTATTTCTTTCGCTTAAATGAAAGAAAGTGATTTTGATATAAGTTTAAACAATTTTTAAGGTAATTAAGGTGATCGGAGAGGAATCAATCAATAGAGATCGTGAAAGCTCGAGTAAGATGATCGATTTTATCGGCCAGTTGAAAAAAACGCTTCTGATCAAAAATTAGAAACCATATAGAACGAAAAAAGGAAAAAAGTAAATCCGTTCGTTTTCTCACACGTTTCACGAGGTATTATAGTAGGTATAATATTTTTTCTGGAAGTTGAGAACCCGGAGAATATAACCACAACGCACACCTCGGTATTATATAGGAAAGGGGGCCGAAACCGGAAGTAGATAGGAACTTAGACCCTCGTTATCTACAGTTTCTGTTTCTTTTTTCCACACCGGTTTATTTGCGCACGATATTCACCCACAGTTATTCGCGGTATATTGCGTAACCCTTATGATAAAACGGAAATCTCTCTTGTATTCTGAAATGATATACAACGCAGGACGCCGAATAAACGAAGTGGAAAGTTTCAGCTATACTTCGTCATTTTACCTCGTTCGTAATTCTTCCTACTCTCATTTCCTAATCGCAATTCGCACTTGAGCTTAAACTGTGTAAGCTAAACGAGGTATACACAGGAAACCAGTATTTCCTTCCAGTTTTATCTTACCGATCTAATTAGCAACGCTGCAACGGTGAACTCAAATCCTCTAATTTGTAGACCGTTATAACTTTTCCCTGGTATAATAAACGGGATATTTTCAGTTTATTTTAGCAAGTTTGAATCCCGTGGGTGGACTTTTGTCGTTTTTGAGCTCGACCGTACGGTCCTGCAGCGTATTTCTGGGTGGCTTCGAACGTGTTGACCAGCAGCAAGAAGCTGGCAATGGCTTTCACTTTCATAAGCCCCCCCCCCCCATCATCTCATTTACAATTAATCATTCTCTTCTCATCGTCAAACCGCATGTCAAAATAATCATGGCCTGATCCCCTTTGATGGTCAAGCTTAGTTTTGTAATTTTACTTTCGCTGGTTGGAGAGTCGTCGACCTCTTCGTCGCGGAGGTCTTCTCTACATCTGACAATGACCCTCGTCTAGCCGCGAGCTAAACTCTTCAGGGCTTCTCTTTTAGATTCCCTTTATTTCTTTTTTCTCTTTACCTAACGCATATATCCCGGATTGCCAGACACGAAAACTGACCGAAAACACTAGCGGCGATTTACAAGATTAGAAGAAACGCTAATTGTCAATTAACATTTGATCTCAGATGAAAATTAACGCTCGAAATACAGAAATTAGAGTCCAAAACCAAGGCTAAAAAAATTCTACTCAATTTTAAAATTCGAAATCATTAATTACGGTTTCAGATGCGAAAGTTGCGCGAGACGGAACGAACTCATCAGATTCGTCTGGCGCCTCGCATAGAAGAGAAGATCTCAAGTAGCACCGATCATGTCGTAAGTAAAGCTTGTTCCCACTCGTCGCCTTCGTCCTTTTTATAAATGGATAAATAAACGAAGGAGTGACAAAAGCGTTTTGGAAACTAAAATGAATGAAATAAAATATACAGGAGAACTCGTGCAACGGTGACTGCGACGCAGCAGCCGAGGTCGAACGCCTTCGAGAACTCAGTGTGGAACAGCAAGAGGTCATTGAAGTTCTCAGACAGGCAGTCAAGGTATTTAATTATTTTTTTAAATTGGAATTAATTAAACGACTGGCACTCTGGCCTCGAAAATTTCGCGAAAATTGCCCGTATCGAGAAACAAACGCTTTCGCCGAATAAGAAACTTCCGGTGTCAATACAAACTTTCCCGTTCTCAACGATGACCTCGTCTGTTTACAAACAAACAGAGACTTCCGGTTGTCGTATATAATCGCTCGCATCCGTCTCTATGCAATCTCTGATCTTGTGTCGTTCTTAACTCTCTTCTGTGTATCTCATTACCTGTTTAAATTTTTTTTGTTTGTCTTCGTTATTAAGGAAAAGGAACGCAAGCTCGACCAGATCTCGAACAAAAAACGAAAGGAGGAATTTTACAAACAGTGGCTAGAGCTTGAACCCGTTGTCGAAGTCGAGGATGAAGACGAACACGAACACGAAGAGGGTGACAGCGCCCTGTCCAGTGCTCCGTCATCACTCTCGCCGCAGCCTGGCGGATGTGGACAATGGCAACACACAGGCGTCACAAGAGAAGCCTATGAAATAGTGCTTCTCGAGGTCGAGGAACTCCAGACAAGACTCGTCGAGGAACAGCGTGAGCTTGCCCACGCGAAAAGCCAGGTTCGAGATCTGGAAAAAGCCCTGCTTCAAGAGGTGGGCGATAAATTGTGAATCTCTAGATATCCTCACCCCGAGTATTCTGCAATGTGTTTTATATCTTTCAGACACGAGGAAGTCAGAACAGCAGACGAGCTCTGAGCGACAAACTCCGCGAAATTGAGGAGCGAGAGGCAACTCTGGTTGCTGAGATATCGGAACTACGGGAGCAGAACGAACTTCTCGAATTCCGCGTCCTTGAATTAGAGGAGACCCCCTGTCTACGGGATACGCCAGACCCGGCGGACAGTGGAATAGTGTCACCCGAACCGATTCACCTCTACAAGGTGAGTTCAATTCGAAACGTGATACGACAGGCGAAGGAATAGCCATTTAAAAATACTGCTTCTACCTTTAATTTCATTCGTTGGATTCACAATGAAGTTTATTCCGTTTGATTTCATCCTAACAGGATCAGCTCAGCAAGCAAAGAGATCGAGCAGTGGCCACGGTGATACCTTACAACACTTACAACAGTCCGGTTTCTCCGATTCCTCAAAAGCCACCGTTGTCGCTTCAGGAAAGTGGGATTTTCGACGAGGAAGATGAGCCGGAAATCGAACTCGCGAGTTGCGGTACTCAGACTGATACTCCGGCCGGTGATCTTCTACAGGAAGTCCAACGCCTCCATGAACTCCGAGCCCGGATCCAAGAGCGAGCAGTTAAAGTCCCAGTTCCGATTATAGACACAAAGTTATACTCCGTTCCTGATGTCACCGATGTTTTAGAAGCGGGGCAGACAACTTCGTATCAAGAACGGATAAGGGAACTTGAGGAGAGGCTTGAGGCACACGAGGAAGCTGAGAATAAACGAATTCGGGAAAAACAGCTGTCGAAACAACGGGAAGAAGATCTTCTCGACGAAAATTACAGACTTACGGAGAGGATTTACTGGTTCGAAAATATACTTCGAAACTCTAAGAACTCTGCCGATGATCATGAAGCGGCTGAAGATGCGTCTGGCAGTTCGGAGGGATTCGAAAACTGTTCAAAAATGGAGGAAAGCGATTCAGTTATGGAGGATCGGGAGTCTGAAACGCTACGACTTCAGTCAGTTGCTCCGGAAGACCAGGAACTGGAGGAATCTGAAGACACCGTGTCATCCGAAGCCACGTTGCATAACAACGAGGATATTTCTGGTCAAGAATTGATCTGCGAGAGGAACAGCGTCGAAGATTTATCTCCGATTTCCTCCTCCGCGAGGTCATCGGCTTTGGAGAAACTCAGTGAAAGCTCAGAGCTTGGAGTGGACGTTGGGAGCTGTAGGGAGTGTGGGAAAATGGAGACAGAGATCGTAAAAAGACTTGAGGAACTTGTGCAAGTCGAGGTGCTAACAAGACAGAGAATCGTCGATCTTGAACGTCGAGAAGCGACGTATATGAAGACGCTACAAAAGGCTGACGAGACTTGGGTACAGGTGGAACGCGGCTACTCGGAACAGCTTGAAGGACTTCGGGAAAAACTTGAGCTCGAGTTATCTACGAATGAGAAACTCGCTCTGCGAGCAGCTGAGTTGGAAAATAAACTCAAGGAACTTCAAAGATGCAACGTTTGCCAGGAAGACGTCGTTCAACATCACGAAGATACTTCGAAACGCGAGGATTTCGGCGTCGACGAAGTCGATCCTTGTCCTCGTCGGAGAAATGTCGAATGCAACAAATGCCGGGCGATCACAAAGTCCCGAATTTCTACTCCCATGGAAGTAGATCAACCAGCAGACGTCGTCGATGGAGAAATGGTCGAACCAGTTGACACGAAAGCTCGAAGCGAAGAAGGGAATAAAAAACCGACTCCGAAAATGGAATTGAACCCAAAAGGTTCCCAAATAGTTGAATTCACACCAACGATACATTCTCCACGGAATTCAACACCGTCTTCTGTATCAGTGGTGAACTTGACTTCGGAACATGACGAGATGAGAATGGTGAGTAAAATTGTTGAGCCAAAGTCACTCCGAACTCTTTACTATCCGGATTTAACTACTGTTTCATGTAATTGTTTCAGACTGAAATTTCGAGGGTCTTGATGCCCGTGATCGTGGCGGAATTGGCTACCGAGGCAAAGGAGGAAGATGAGCCGAAGACAGCGTCTGAGAAAGAGTCAGAAGTAGCCGATGGTGAGATGTTGGAAGTTGTAAAGGCTGAAGAAGTAGCTGAAGAAGTGAAGGAGAGTCCTCAACAAGGAAAGGACGATAGCTGCGTAGACGTAGTGGAAGGCGAAGGCGAAGGGGCTGAAGCAGAGCCTGTAGTGACAATTAACGAGACAGAACCTGAAAAGAAGGTTAGACAAAGAAAAAGGGATGGGAATAAAGAGAGGGAAAGGGAGAGGGAGAGGGAGGGTTGGGTGATGAAAGCTTGGAACAAGAATAATAGGATTGGTACATTAGGACATGATTTTGCCCGGGATAGAATATACAGACTAGTCTTGTACCAGGAGCTTTGCGTTTAAAAAAGAGATACGTGAACGATTTGTCCCGAAACAAAAAAACAAAAAAAAAAACCGTCAATCAAACATTTAAGAAAACATGAAACTCGACAGCGACCACTTTAATAACAAAGTCAAAATTTGCCCAAGACAAATAACCAGACGGTCTTAGAAAATCTTTCAAAAATTTCCCCCGCCTTGTTTAGGGTTCATTAAAAAAAAAAAAAAATCTATCGCGCGCAGATTTCTTAGAGTCATGACAATGGTGCATTTTACATATACTTGCCTAAACGGGACAAGCACAAGGAACGGAAGAGGAGAAACGTCCGTCAAAGCCCGGTCAAGAAATTAATCCAAGCTGGAAACGACATCCTAAGAATAAATAAAATAGGAGTTCGTTCGTCTGCTCGCTGTTGCTGTATCGCATATCTGATCCCCGGAGTTCGAAGACCGTTTACAGAAGCGTAAAGAAATGCATGTTCGCGTTTACGATCCGTGACGAAACCGCTGTTACCACTCTGTGATACTCGTCCCCGCGGAGGAAGGAAGAGAAATAAAAAAAAGAAATAAAAAAAATCAGTCGATGTGAAAGATCGTCCGATAAATTCAAACTACTGGCAAAAGTCTTCGGAGCCTGAGCAGCCGAGTAAGTACAACGAGAATACGAGGAGCCGCAAGATTGTGGAGACAGTTTGAACGAATGAAACCAGTTGCAGTGAAAAATTATCGGACAGTGAAAGCAAGGACACTTTCTTACGGCCACTCGTGAAGTGGAGACCAAGCGGAACAAACTATTTCGCGATAATCGGAGAGAGAAAAGAAAGAAGAAGAACGTAAAGAAAAATATGAAGATATAAAAAAAGAGATGAAAAAAAAAAAAAAATTACAACTGAAGAAACGAATCGATAGAGAAAATAGAGAATCATGAAGATGTTATAACACGTGAATATCTGTACCAAATCTTAGAGGCTGGAATTTAAACTAACTGGCCAAAGGTCAGTTGATCATAAAAATTGTCTGTCTCGCTATAATCGCTGCAACTTGCGCTGCTATTCACACAATATAAAAACAAAAACCAAAAAAAAAAAATGCAAAAAAAAAAAAAAAACCAGTAAATTGGACGCTCGTTTCACGCACAATAATTATACTTATGCAGTGTATACCTATAGAGATTATACTGCGTCTCCTCAATGCAGCGGGATAATTTCGTGCTTTTGTGAGTTTTCCCCTATATTTCAAACGGCTGTTAATCTTCGTCCCTATATTCGATGCCTATATATACCTAAATACCTTTACTACTCCAGCGTATAGCCTTTTGGTGTAGACTCTGTTGGTTATATTATTTTCATTTATTTTAGAGGTATAGAAGCGTAGATTCTATAGACAGCTGTGACGGCGCTTTTCTTACAGTTTGCTTACGGTGTTGGGATTTTTTATTATCACATATATGGCTGTATACAAATTTATTCAAGGTCTATCTGCAGGTATTGGAACAATCATTCCAACGCTTTCGATAATTTATTTACAATTTTTCTTTTTTTTTTTTTCGTCTGTCTATTATACTGTCAAGATCGAAAATTCAAATTGATCTCGAATTTATCGGGAATATTATCGAGATTAATTTATTGTACAATATTTTTTTTTTTACAAATGATTTTTCATCATCGGCATTGAATATTAATCAGACTGCCGCTTGAATTATATCAAACAGCGATTAAAATAGGCTGAGAAAAAAAATTAATAATCAATCAATCAATGATAATGATAATAATAATATAATTAATAAATAATAATCAATTAATTATCCAATTTCCAGGGAATAATAATTCGTTAATTAGCAAATGCTGCATATACGTCATATTATTTTTCAAATTATGTAGATTTTTTTTTTCATACAGTAGAATAGACTTTTATTTTCCAATTTCTTTTTTCAATCACTTATATTCAGTTATTATTTGACCCTGGTGGAGAATCTTAATCCTATAAATCTTATATCTGCAATTTCGATTATTACCTGCAGACTTTTTGCTTATATCTAGGTTTTTGGAGTTTGGTCGCAACTTTTATATACTCACTTATAATACAATTAATTAATATACAAAATTACGCATTTCTTTTGAAAAATTACGTCAAGCTATCACGGCCAATAGTCGGATCAAAAAAAATTGTTCAATTTTTAGTTCTAAGACGATTATTCGGCAACTTTTGGTATGAAGATGCGTGAGGTGGTTTTTTACGACTATAGCCCTGGTAGCGAGAGGTTCTCTGAAAAATTGTAGGAAGAAAAAAGGAAATAATAGACTAACTGATTTAATTTCGACAGATAATCTATTTTCGCTGGAGATGAAGCCAACTGAGGGCTTCTCCGTGGTGTTTAGTCGAATTGGCGGCTTTCTTCCCGCGGAAGAGGACCTCGCGTTATTCAGTCCCGATACAGTTCCTCATGCGGACGTTGACGAGCTGCCATTTCCGACCCGTTAATAAGGTGCGTTGTACAGTCAAGTTCTTCGCTAAAAAATAAAAAAAAAAGAAAAAAAAAAATTCAACCAGAATCGAAAATAAATGTTCATAAATTTCATCCCACAGTATATTTTGACTTATTTTTGTGTTCTTGGTTATTTTTGCAGGACAAATCCGCTGGCGCTACTTGGTGAGTCCAAGTGACGTACAGAAATGGTACGTCCTTACCCTACTGATAAAAAAAAGTAAAAAAAAAGTAAAAAAAAAAATTAATGATTACTCGCTCAATCGCTCACCTGTTAGTTAACCCCAATTATAATTACCTTGTAATGAAATTCAAGATAAAGAAAAAAGCACTAGCCGTATAATGTTCCTTGTATGAATAGTTGGCCAGCTGTACAACTGCAGTTGGTCAGCAATTTATTATGTGGAGCTAAAGGGAGGACCAGCTGATCCATGTCCATATCAACTATTATGTAAACTGCAATTATATAATAAGTGCCTATACATATAAACACTTTTAGAAAAGAAAGAAAGATAAAAAAAAGCAATACTCTGTCAGTATAAAAGTCACTCGTTGCCTTATAAATGTGAAAAATTCTCGCCGCAAACTGTATAAAAAAATCTTAAAAATTATAAAAAATGAACGAAATATAACCCACCGGAAAATATAAAAGAAAAACTTTTATTTTGCGAACGTTTATCGCGAATACGTAAAATTATTTTTTGAGTATGATTAATTAGCGATAAAAAAAAAAAAAAAAAGATACGTTTGACAATCGATATATTTTCTTCGCCTCATGATCCCTCCCCACCCCGTTACGTGTACTAATACTATTGTATATTGTTGATTATTAATTTACCTGTTCTTTTTGTTATTTCTTTTTTTTTCTCTTTGTCTCTGTCTATTTTATTTAATCAGTCTTAGTTATCGTTAGTAACTTACTTACTTACTTACATATACTTACCCTCGAACGCACCGAATAACGAATATAAGACAATAATTTTGTGTTTTTGGTTTTAAAATGATTTCTGATAATAATCGGTGCGGGTATTGATTTTATAATTTTCGAAACGACACGATCTATAGATGAGAAACTCTATTATTCGACGAGACTTTATATAGTCCCAATTATGATATAAATGAACGATTAGTATTTTAGTACGACCAGTGATTATTATGTCTTTTTACACAATATCTAATTATCTACGTTTTTTTTTTGTGGTTTTCGTTTGTCTTTATTGAATAATTATCACATATATATTAGTAAGAAGATGTTTTTCATTGGTTCCCCATTATCTCAAACTGGGTACAGGTTTAAAAAACTTTTTTTTTTTTTTTTTTTTTAACTACTATCAGATGTATAGTGTATATATAGACGTCTTTACAATTAACTGCTGTCGCAAGTAAGACTCTGTATATACATATCGAGACGTAAATTGTGTATACATAATAAGATTATAGATTGTATAAGATAGAAATTAGGTAAACATATCTAGTCGAATTTTTTTAATTTTAGTCTGTATGTACTATTTTACTTTTACGTTTCCGAAAGGCTATAATATTATCTATATATTACCTATAATTTAGGTAGGTATAGTATTCCGGTTTGTCGATTCTAAATTATGCAAATTAATAGTCGACAAATCGCGATCGGTATAATATACGATCATGCTTCCAACTTATTGTATCATACTTATTCTTTGTCTGATGTCTTTTTCATAATTATAAAAGCAATTTTTTTTCAACTGCACTACCTGTACGTTTACCAACAATTATAAACGTACACCTATTATATTTATAAGTCTATATACATATATGCCTATATATATATATATATATATATATATATATATATATATATATATATATATATATATATATATATATATATATATATATATATATTTTTCGAAAAAAAAAAAGAAAAGAAAAGAAAACTCATTGACTCGTTCCTAGTTCGTATAACGAGGTTTTGGAAAAAATGTCTTGTCTTTTTTTTTTTTTTTTTTATCTCTTCATTTTGTGTACTGCATGTAAAATGTATATGACTATGTGTTATTGGATAAAGATGTTTAATTTGATATACGTATTCCTTTCTTTACCCACTTTTACACAATTTATAATTTTTATTTTTTAATTTAAATCTTATTCTTGAGGAAAAAAAATATCTCCACTCTTATAAGGTAAGCGATATAAATTAAACTTATATATCAAGACTTGATATTTGAATTTTTAATTGCACATAGCGCCTATATAACCCACATTTTTCAATCGAACAAATTATTAGAATTCTTCACATACACGAAAATCTCCATGCAAATAACTGACTATGGCCGGAATTCTGTATTTTTGCAGAAACGGTTTCGTTCCGGTCTCCCATTGGCACGTTGCAGTACTTTAGATTCATTTCCCACATCATTCGCTTCTTTTCCATCAGGAGTTTGGTCATTATACTGACAATTCGATGTCTGTTCTCTTGTATTTTTGTTATAAAAAGAAATTGCTTAGCTATATACATATGTATATGATTTATGAGTACATATCAATACTTTGCCAATGAAAATTGGTATTTGGTGATTTATTTCATTAAGCTGAAACATTGCATATTAATTACCTTGGGCTCGACGACAACTTGGCTACAGGATCAGTGTTCCTTTTCATTGAGACCATCGCCCCCATAAGTAAGGAAGGTACAGCGCATTCCATTAGGCGAATTCGCTCGGCTAATTCTGTTTGCCGTTGTTCGAGAGAAGCGTTTCGTTTCTCGTAATGGGAAACCATGTGCGCCCAGTAGCTGGGTTTTCGGGACGTTGAAGAACTCGCGAGGGAGTCAGCGGACGTCGTCGTCTCCGAGCCTGCAGGCATATTCTCCGTTTTTTGTGTATTTTCCTTCTTTGTCTTAGAATTGAATCGAGCTTTTCCAGATAATGAAGACGGAGCTTCACTTCCGACAAAAATTTTGACAGTTATTTCAGCGAAATTGTAAACATTTGACGATGGACAAATCAAATCAAAGAAACTAACTTCGGACGACGACGAGAATTCCTCTCAAAAATGGCGAAAGGCCCATGAGTGTCAATTCGGTCAGCAGCTTTTGAAGTCACGTTAAATTCCTTGGTTCTTCATTTCGAAAGTTATAAAATTCAAAAGTAGACGTACACAGGTTTCTTGTTTTTCAACATGAATTCTCCTCAAGCCTACAGCTTCGACTCTTCGAATCCGGACAGCGTTAACATCAGTAATCCGAAGAGCACTAACCACTGGAAGGACATTGTGAGTCAATACGAGAAAAGAAATGCTTCTTTGGAGGATCGTCAGGCCCAATTATCCGAACGTCTTCACGCGATGGAGTGTGCTCTGCCTTCGATGCTGATGAGCGCTATGGTCTCCATGCACTATGGAACTGAACCACCGAAAATGGATTTGGAAAGCGTACTTTCCAAGTCAGGCGTCGCTCCCGATAATCAAACTGGATCCAGGAAAACTGGGATCAAGCCGAACCAGGTAAACGCTGATGGGTTTCAAGTAGAACTTGTCTACAAACGCAAAGAGGACTCTGTTCATCCGAGCCAGAGACTTCCTGATTCTAACGAAATTAGGAAAGAGCAGAACCCGGCTTCCTCAATGATAAAGACGTCGGTAGGAAATTCACGGTTTGCTACCGGTGATGATGGAAATCTGAATCATGAAGCAGCTAGTGCAGATGACCGAGGACTACAGCAAATTCAATTCACACAGGATCCCAGGTCAACTGACAGTGCCATGAACCTGTCCGTCGTGAGTTCACGAGACTTGTTGGCCTTGAGCAGAATTCAGGAGCTAGCTGAACAAGAGCGTTTGTTAAAAAGGTACATCTGCGATCTTGAGAGTCGAGAGCGGACCTTTTGTCAGACCCTAGAGAGAGCTAACAGGCTCCTAAATGACCCTCTGGAGTGCGTGGAGGAGTGTGTGTCTATTTGCTCAGGCGCTGGAGCCAAGGAGCCGCTCTCTGACGATCCGGTAATCCAGAGGTTGCAGAAATTGGAATTTTACAACAAGAGAATGATCACTAGCATGAAAGGACTGAGGCAGGAGAAGAACGTGCTGATGAAACAGACCGAGTTACTGAAAACTGAGCTGAGAAATACTCAGGAAAAACTTGGCGAGGTGCAGAAGGAGGTGCTCGGTGAAGCTAAGGTTATTCCTGTGATGGGAGAGGCTTCTTTCACGACGATAAAAGCCACATGCAGCTGCGCCTCGAATACAAACAGGGAAAATTCTGCTGGTAAAGATGTGAATCCAAAAACGCTTTTAGATCTTGCCGGACAGTTTGAAGACGTATTGCAAAAAGCTAAGGTTTGTTTCATAGAAGATAGCGGCAGATATGTCATTCCTGATGTACTTTATATCAATCTTGAGGTAAATGGTGAAATTGTATCGTAGAATCACGGCTTGTGCAAATTGAGTGGAACCATCAAGGACGCTGCGATGAAACTTAAGGAATTGAGCAAATCCGAAAAGGGGTACAAGTGCATTTGCGACTGTCCTTGCGATCCGGTTTTCAATCAAGTTAGTATAAATTGAATTATAACTGAAGATGACGCGTTGGTTTTTGTCCGATGCCAGGCTTTCTGAAGGGCGCAGCAGTTTGTGTGTAAATTTACATTCTAATAAATATTTTTTCTTCACAGCGTAACTGAGGTGCCCTGGAAAGCCTGGGACGCAAAACAAGTAACAAGAATCTGTGACCATAGCGTTCCTGAATTTGAATACAATTTTTATTGATCGTAGGATGGACCATGTCCAAATTGCAAATGCGGAAAATTTGACGTCGACAAATTGGGTGAAACGGGTGACTGGTTTTGTGACAGTTGTGGAGGCGAGTGTGTCTGTGATTTGGTAAGCCTCGACGAAGATTCCACCGACACGAATCAAGCCAAGGCTAAAAGTTGCAAGTGCGGATGTCAAGACGATGAAATCGCCTGCGAATGCGGTTGTGGAGTTTCAAATATAAACGAAGTTGGAGAGGCCGGAGATATTCCTAAGACAGTAGTGCGTGAGGGATAAAAATTTTCTATCAATTTGTTATTTTTTATCCTAATTCACGGCATCGGTCGATCAACTTTTCTAACGTCAAATTCCAGGCCAGGAAATTATCCGAAGATTTGAAAGGAATAATTTGCAAGGACTGTGGAAACTGCAAATGTGGTGACGACCACTCAAACTGTCCAAATTGCATTGAGGCCTGCACATGCCGTTGCACCAAGGATACGGTGACCAAAGCTCACAGTATCTATTCTTCTTCTCTGTGTACAAAATCCTAGTAGCTGGAATCATTGTGCATCAGATCAACTGGCTCTAAGTCTCTTCTCTATGCGACTTTATAAAAATTGATTCTATGCTGACAGGTACCTGAATCATTACCGAAGACAGAGACGCAACCAGGCGGAAAAGAAAGAGAGCTTCAAGATCCGGATGCATGTGGTCCTCGCTGCGCATGCAATGATTCAGGTACCAATTACTACTAGGGCAATAAAAATAGGCGAGAACCACACGTATCAATATTCAATGAAACTATTTTATGCTGTGAAGATGTTGTCTGGGGACCGGAGAACAACGAGGTTGAAGAGTTGAAAAATAAGTTCGTTTTTCAATCAGGAAAAAGCGGTGAGTATAACACAAAAACCGATCAATATTTCTATCGAAATTGCGTTTGAGATTAGATCAAGCTCAGGATTCTTCCTTGGCCAGGTAATCCTGACTTGCATCCGTGTTTTGAGTGCGAACAACCAGAACCTTGTGACGTTTGCTTAGAAGAAGAACTGAATAGATTGGAACAGCGAAAAACGATCGCGCATTTCGGTCTGCGAAAAATCCCACCCCTCGCATCTGTACCGTGTGAACAATGTCTGAGATTTGGTACTGAAGCGAATAAAGATGCGGTCAAGACTAGCCCCATGTGCAATCTGTGCCAAGTACACGAGAGCAGAACGTTCCAAGCGAAGAAAATTGAAGAAGTCGAAACAGAGGATTTAGGAAGTGGAGATCAGACCGAATCGTCCAAAATTCACGACCCGAATTGCCCTTGCAGTTGTAACGCTACGGTACCAGCAAATGCAGATGTAAATGTCAATTATTCAGACTCAGATTCTTATTCTGTACAAAATCGTTGACAAGACACATCCTGAAGTTTAACAAATTTCAGCAATGTCTATGCGGATGTGGCGTCATCGTAAAAGTTAGTGAAAAAGAGGTCGAGTCCTGCCCCTGCGGATGTGGCCAAACCGTAGGACTTTCGAATACCTCACAGGAATCTGGGTAAGAGCTTGCGGTTTTTTCAGATACTTCATTGCGCGAGGATTGAGGGTCCTGATTTAATTCAGAGGCTTTCATTAGAACTACGATAACAGTCAGGATTCCACAAAATTCGTAAACGACGTGTAGTACTTCGTCTTTTCTGATCATGGTCAGGTGTGACTGCGAGTGCGCAAAGGGCGGAGTGCACTGTGACTACTGCTGTTGTGTGGACTCTGTCCTGGAGCTACTGAAAGCTGATAAAATAGCCCATGATAAATCCCCTGAGACCTGTCCCTGCATTGAAGACAGCATTCGCCAGGCTGAGATGGATCAGTTAGCCAAAACGCTTCAACAAGACGTTGACTGCATCGGTAAAAAAAATTACGTACTGCAACAGCTCGTCGCTCATTGCGCTTGTACCGCACCAGAAATCATCGAAGACTCTAGCCTAACGGAGGGCTGTCCTTACCACGACCCTGCACCAATTCGGCCCACTATTTCAGGTGATAATTGGCCTCAGCTTCCAGCTTCGAATTGTTAATAATTCAAGGCAGAGAGAAATTGAAAGAAAGAAGAACGCTGGAAGTTTGATATAATGTGTATCACTTTGCAGGTCTGAAAACAGCAATCGAACTGCTCCGTGCTAAGAGTCGTAGTAAAGATGGAATGATAGCGGTATTGGCCGAGAATTTAGGAGGTAAAGTGGATTCTGGAAAGATGATCGAGAAATTGGGTACCTCGACGGTGACAGAAATGTCGCAAGACTTTGACCAGTGCAGGCTGTACAATTATCTGAAAGGATCAGAACTGCCCGAAGTATATAAGATTTTCTTTGAATTCGAACAGGTTTTGTATTTTATTATCCTCTCACATTCTCTGTCCTTACGAAATTGTAGACTACTATTCCAAAACGACGTGAATATCTGTCTGAAGTTGTGAAAGAAGACCAAGGCGGTCCGGATAAATTTGAGGTAGAAATTTACGATCCAGAGTTTCCTTGGTCTCGAAGTGCTGTCCCAACGCCTCGCGACTTTAAGGTCGTTAAACAGATTTGCAACGATTGCTTACTAGTTGCATGGACACCGCCGGACGATATTTCGATGTTAAATGGCTACGAACTCCTCGTGAACGGGTAAAATTTCTCAATCACAATAACTATGGATTGGACTCTAAATTAAAAGATAAACGTGACGTGCACACATATTTCTGCAGGAAACAATTTGCCTTTCGAAATATTATTCAAAAGTTTTCTGATACCTGATCGCATTGGATTGGCAAATGATCTCTGCAGTAGAGAAGCGCATTTAAATCTTTTCCAAATGTCAACTTTCATTATGAATTACGTGAATTTTAGTGGAGAATTTAGGATTCATGAATCTGCGAAGCGAACGGATTCGCCTCACTTGTTCACCGTTAACATTCTCATCATATAAATGTCGGAAATATCTCATGGGATTTTCCTAGGTACGTGGCAAGCCGCATTAGATCATCCACGCGCACCGAAGCTCTCTTGATTTCTCTGGATACTTCACGTCCGGTGATAATAACCCTGTACTCACTCGGTCCCGGAGGATCATTCTCCGAGCCAGTGAAGATTACGTACCCAGCTTGCCCCTGCGTTCAAATTTGATCCTCCACCACAAGGTCAGGACTTTAATCTCTCCGTTTTCTCTCAGAAAGCTAATTGCTGTAATTATTCATTATCATCCATTGGAATTTGTTCTCAGGAATTAAGAAAATACCAAAAATTGAGTAATCAGAATAGAGGGTAAAGCTTGTCTCATTACTTACTTTACAGTCCCTACGACGATTCAACTTGCTGTAGTAATAAAAACGAATAAAAAATGTCCAACACTTTCCTACTTTCCGGTTTATTTGATCGGATGATGAAAATATGTACAAAAAAGTTTGGCACTGATACAATTTATGGTTATTTATACTAGTCGAATATTTAAAGCTAACCAGAAAACAAGATTGGCTATTTTCAAACGCTGAAAAAATGTTTTCTAGAGGATTGATTCGACTGTAACTGCTACTGTTATGAATAAATCTTGTAACAAACAGATTTGAACTCAAAAACCTATAGTCATACTTCTTGACGTTATTGAAGTGTCTCGGCTCTCGGTATATAGAACAGTTTCCTTCGATCTACGATATCATCGAGAGTGTTCAGATCGGGCCATACATCGGGAATTTTGAAATATACACCAAAAATAGAAGGTTCAAAGTTTGGGGCCTCGAGGGCTCGCGGCAATTTGTTCCTTTCACTGGGCGTGTAGTAGCTTTCGGTAGTTGTCCAGGATTCCCTGGGGTAGTAGGGATCGTACTCGAGAGCGTTGGGGACAAGCGGTTTTAAGGAGGCAGTAAAATCTTGTAGAGGAATGTCTGAGGTCGAGGGTGTAGTTCGAGAGGTCTTCGGGGATGTCGAGCTAGGAATTTGGGTAGATCTTGTGTCGGGTTTATCCGACCGAGGATAATTGCTGTTTTTGAAGTTGAAGTAGGACCTCGTAGTCTGCATTTGTCCAAAGGGAAAATACGAGGTAGCGGATTCCGCGCGTTGCTCCACGTGTCCACCGCCTAATTTACTCTCGACGCTGAGCTCCGGGTGACTTCGAAAGTTCTCTCCGTTGTTATACCACGCCGGATGACTCCGCGGGTTCACGACGAGTTGATCTTCTCTCGTTTTCACCTCGGCTGAGATTTCCTTCGTCCTAATTACCTGGCGGTCGAGAGTATTTCCAAAAAATCTCGTCGCGTTTGGCTCAAAGAATGTCTGTCGATGTTCGTTCCTCAGTTTCTCATCAAGTCGCACAAACTGACCCTGCACGTCTTTCCTATTCTGCTGATTATTCCCAAACCCTGAGATCGATTCGGAAGAATCATTACCAAAATTAAAACCGAAGGAATTAGTCCTCCCCGCGTCACGGATCGACGAGTTTGGTTTCAGAAAAAAATCACGGAAGGTATTTGAGGTCGTCCATCGATCTGCAGACCGAGTCGTAGCAATCGTTGATTGATCAAAGGTTTTTTGAGCTTCCTGTGACTTTTTACCAATACGAGTGCCTGCCTGGCAGTCTACGAGGTGAGCATGATCGCATATCAGAGCCTCTTGACGAAAGGCGGTCATCTCGGGACAGTAATATGAAAACTTGTTACCCTGATCATCGCAGTTGTGATAGACCCTGCAGTTTGAAGGTACGTCAGCGTAGTATCCCGTGATTCGACCGGAGCAGGTAAAGTTGGATTTAATTGGCTGTGGCGTCGTGTTCTGTAGAGATTATAAAAAGAAACACAATTTTTCACATCGCACGCAGTAGTGTATATGTATATGGTATACCTACCTAATTCGTTCTATAACAATACCGCACGCTGTCAGAGGTCATTGCGGCAATTACGCTTACTCGTTACTTCTACGCATAAATATATACATATGTATGTATAAGGAGCTGGAGGCACCATCAAATTGCGCAATTATTTATATCTTGCCACAAAAAACAGATAGAATAAAAAATAAAAAAATCGAAGGTCGCGACTATTTGCTTTGTCTAAAACTTTACACACGTCTACCTATAATATGACCTCGAATCTCATACCGTAGCATCAATGATTTGAAAATTGATAAGCAGGCGAACGTTTTACCAAACGAAATTTTGAAAATAAATAATTAAAGCAAGGTCCAAAAAAAAAAAAACAGAATTCAAATCAGTTGTACCCGAATATCGACCGAATCCATCGACAAGCAGAACAATGGTTGAAAAAGGTATAAAATACCTAAAAAAAAAATGTTTTTCACTCACAAAAAATTCCTGTGATCGTGCAGCGGATTGTAGGATTAATAAAAACAACAGGCGCGAAGTACGACGAGACATTATCGAAGAGTTTTGCAAAGGGAACTGACTGAACAAGTCCTAAGTGTTCCTGGAACTAAAATGAACTGTCGATCGTACAGCTAGGCGATCTCGATGGTAACTACCAATTACATCGTCTATGTATCACGGGATCATCATGCAGCGAGCCGGGAAGGCCTTTGCGTGGCGTGGCAAGATGTGCCGAGTGAAAGTAAGAGCGATATCAAAGGATATATAGGAGCCAACGCCGGCCGGTGCCTCCTACTTTTCTTTCGTCGTAATAATATCATACATTTATTACAGTTACTGAGGTAGATTCGGGCATGAAACGATTCTTCTAACTGGCACAAGAGGAAGTCGCTTATAATAGGGACGACCTCGAGTGAACTAGGGCGCGTAAACAGCCCTTGAACCCAGCTACTACTCCTTTTAGGTGCCATTCAGCCTTTCACTCGAGTGCCTTATACTAGCGCGTGTATTGATTAAAAATATAGATTTTTCTTCACCTTTTCCTATGCTCAGAGGCTCTTTAACGATACCCGCGTTTTCCGTACACGGAGAAACTGTGTTATATCACAGGTTGACGATGCGGATGACATTTGGACTTTTTTTTACTTTTAGAATGATAAAATGAGGGTGGGGTGATTTTTATTAATTTATTTATTCAGATTGTCTTGGAATTCTTATGTATTTCAACACATTTATTATATGAGTATACGATCATGTGTAGGTGTACCATTTATTAAGCTTAAACATTGCGCGAGTATAAAAATAAGAGTAAACCGTCAATTCGTAAAAGTTTCATCCTTGACATTATATGAAACTAGTATAATATAATCATAGCACATGTATTATATATAGCTCTCAAAGGTCACTGTATCTAGTATTCTTTGCACGTATGTATGTACGTACTACATACCTATCATTCATCGGATTATTTTCAACTACGCAATATGTATAGCAAAATTACGTACGAGAATTGAGGTAATTATTCATACGTATAACATTGCTTCTGGTGCTCGTTTCACGGTTATACCAGAAACCTAGATGGATTCATCCTTTTCATCATATTTTGTAGAATCTTTTGTACGTAAGACGCATCGAGCCAAGTTGGATTCTCCAACGCCATAACTGAAGACCACGAACAAAATCTTTCGCCAAGTATAACATATTAGTGCGATCAGTTCTACCCCCAAAAAATACAATCTCAAGCGAGAAAAGCATGAGTACAATTACTTTGTACGAAAATGTCTTATTCGTTGAAAAATAAATGCTTTCATGAGATGAAAAAATCACTGATCTCACGGATCAGCATGCTTAATGTAATCGTGCAGGGGGCCTAATAGTGAAGCCTCACCCAGAGCCAATCCTAGCGCCGGCGCTAGGATTACGTACGCTAGGCGTAGTAAATTGATCACATACCCTCAGAGACTTTAAGCTTCAAGGATTAACGTACGAGCGGATATATGATATTGTATAAAGTACATGAAGGCAAACTGTTACAATCTTCGTTCTCTAAATTTTATATCAAATATATTACGTTAGATGTTCAAAAGTTGAGATTTATTTCATAAATTAAGTTGCCTCCTATATCGAAAATATATGAACAACACTATTTTCGCGTATACACAGCACGCGACGTATGTGTATGCTCTGATACATAACGGGAATGGAATTCATTCGTAAAACGTAAAAAAAAAAAATCAAACAGAATGACCACTAAGTAAGCGGTAGCGTCGAATAGACGAAAATTTTTAATATTGAGTTCAAATAATTCAGAACGTGAATTGCTTCTGAGTTTCCAACAAGTGTCGTCGGATTAATCGGATCGATCTACAGTCCTTGAGATAGTAAAATCCTAAATAAAATCAAAAATAGTTGTTTGTATCGACCAGCGACACTAGTGCTTACTTAGCGACAAGCACAGAGCCGCAAAATTCAGAAAGAGACTTATCATGTTATCCGTAGACTGAATCAACGATATAACGAATTGATAAGTACTCTCGCGATGCCTGCTCTACACGCAATGTTTAAACGCGCTCAAGGATAGCGCGTTCATCTCCTTGCTGGTCTCTTCGGCTAGATTCGAGCTGTGATTAGATAAACAAGAAAAGAATCTCAAAGTGCGCGTTTAGACCAGACACCGCTTAATTGAAATTCAAATTGAAATGAGACAATCGAATTACGAGTTTCGAGTTTCGATACTCAGCACAAGTCGAGCCTCGACAGCGTAACTCGTTTAAGTCGTTGAACTATTATTGTTATAAAGTTCAATGACAGTGGCGTACAAAAACAACTGTTTCCATTATGTTTTAGAAGCTAATTTAAAAATTGTATCATATTCCTTCTTAATATAAGAGAAAAATGAATGTTGTACCTGGAACTGCGTCTCTTCTTGAAGAACTCGACAGTACGTTGTGTTACTAAATACCGGTAGTAAATACATTAACCTATCTGATATATTCAAGGTTATGTTTACACCTAACCTAAAATTTGGGAACTATGTATTGACTTTCACTTCAATAAACATTAATGCATAAACTACTAATCCCATCCGAAATATTCGTTTAGAAAAACTTATGGTCTTGCTAAGAGATGGCAGAACTCTTATCGGATATCTCAGAAGCGTTGATCAATTTGCTAACCTAGTTCTACACAGAACAATTGAAAGGATTCACGTCGGAAAAGAATACGGCGATATTCCTAGAGGAGTTTTTATCGTTCGAGGAGAAAACGTTGTCCTTTTAGGAGAAATAGTGAGCAATAGCTAATAACAATTCAAAAATACATTATTTTCAATGATAGTTTCATTGCTTCGAAATATTTTTGAAAATGTGAATTTATTGCTGGTTTTTATTTTTATTTTCTTGCGCAGGACAGAGAAAAGGAAAAGGATCTTCCGTTATCTGAGGTCTCTGTAGACGATATACTAGATGCTCAAAGGAGAGAGCAAGAATTGAAGCAGGATCAAGAACGTTTGATGAGTAAAGCTCTCAAGGAACGAGGGCTTTCCTACATTCCAGATTTGGGACATGACGATATGTTCTGACCCACATCCGTACCAACAACAAATTCATTTTCATCATCAGCTTCTTCGTCTCATAAATCTGAATAAATGCGCGAAAATTTTTTAACACATAATGTGGTGTGTAAAGTAAAGTAAAGAGGGGGGAAAAAAAGAAACAAGAAAAAAAAAAAGGAGAACAAATAATTAAGACAATTGTTGTTATACTTCAGGCGTGCGTTGTATTATATTATGCAAATATAAAATTATCGATACATGGAGTTTTTATTACTTTTATTTAAATTTTATATTATAAAATTATATTCACAATTTTTTTAGCTTCTTAAGTGTTCCTTCACCTTCTTGTTCTTCTTTATAATATTAAAAATTGCAATACGAAAGGTATTTGAATATTAATTACAATCAGTCTTGACAATTTTCTCTATGTGACTTTATACCTCTTTGAATTCGCACCATTAAATAATACTTGTCATCTAAATCTGATTAGATATACATAAACACAAAAGAAAAAAAAAAAACATTTTAAGCATGTGATTTAAATCACGTATAAATATCACGTAGCAAGAAATTTGCTATAAAAATTTTTTTAAAAACGTATAAAATCACTGCTAATTGAGTATTCAATGAATGATCGATAGCTAGAAATAAGGGAAAAATATTAAAAACCGCTTAATATTTTGAAAACTGGAAAAAAAAACAAAAAAAGAAATATACATTCGTAAATATAACATAGTCCGTCTCTTTACACTAAGGACGCTTCTAAACATATCTCGTATCTCTAAAAAGAAGTTTCTTGTAACGTTTCCTTCGATTTAACAGGCTGGAGCATAGATTCGCTAAGCTGTTTATTATTCATAGTTTGAAACTTTAATCTGTTAGTAACAGTCTTGTCCAAAACAGATCTCTTAGAATCATTACGCTGTAGATCTGTTCCTCTCTTTCTTGGCGAAGGATTAACAACATCATTTATTTTATCCGTTGAATTATTGCCGCTGTTAGTACTACCAGAAGCTATACCAGACGTGTCCGAGCCAGGTTGATTACCGTCCAAACAATGCAATAGACTATCGGATAATCTATCCTCGTTTAAAATGTTCAAATCCGATTCTGACTGTTCAAAATCACCGGTTCTTGAACTGAAACTCAAATCCACTGGGCTGGCAGTCAAAACGCTTCTAGATAAAAGATATTCACGAAATGTGCTTGTTATAGAAGCGCTACTTCCTTGAATGGCATTAGAATATTCGTCATCCAATGAAGTAACAAAGTTTCTTTCGTCGTTTCGATTTTCTTTATCCTCAACATCGGCTTGGCTCACGATTGGAATTAATTCACTGGTCATACTGTCCACTTTTTGAGATTCTTCCAGGATAGATGTACAGCTTTTTCTCCGAGTTATATCCAGGTTAGATCTTCGAATATTTGGCCCAGTTCCTCGAGGCGTCCATCCGCTGTTCAAAGATGCCAGATTGCATAAGTTAGACCCAGATATCATCATGACTGGTTTTCTGGACCGAGGAGTCATCATAGTTTCCTGTTTGAATTTCATGGCTTGATATTATGGCTGTATTATGAAATTTGGGAACAATTTTGGTACATATTTGGTATTTGAAATCAAGACGGAGAACAAACATGCGATTTGGCGATGCAGACATAATGAGTGCTTTAATAAAACCATAAACATGCATACCTGCATAGCTTTGCTCATCTTTGTTGTGCTCTGAGTGATGGGGCTCATGCTTTTGTCGTTGTTAGCTATAGGTGTTAATAGACATTCGTTACCAGCAGCTGCAGCTGCAGCTAGACTCTGACGAAATAAATTTTTAGCCGGCGTCGAGGTATGAGCTGTGTAAGTGTTCCAAAATTTACTCATAGCTATCGGAGGCGAATAATGGGGGATTTTTGACGCCGATGTTTCAAACTTTTCTGGAGAAATAGCTGATTTTAAATCAGGCATAGATTTTCTTGGAGAGAAGACTACTTCTATGTTTGATTTTCTTGTAACAGGAAATATCGGGTCTGAATTTTGCCTCACTAAGTCACTATCGTTTATTTCGGATATATTTTCATCAGAATTAACACCAGGTTCGCTAAGCTGGCGTGAAAATCTGACTCTCATTGGGGTGTTGATATCCTGTAAACTGCAAGCCTTGGTCTGCACTTTTCCCAAAGAAAATGCTTTGCCATCCACCTTGAAACTCCTTTCGGTGGAATTTTCTCTCCCAATGTTCTCTAGTTTATCGACGTTTCTTTCCTCGCTAATATTTCCAAAATTAACAAGCACGACTTTCTTCTTCGGCTTATAATGCCCGAGGTTTGATGTTGTCAGACTCCCTGTGCTACTGCTTATATGCTTGACGTGCAAAAGGTTGTCTGCTTCCAACGGCTCGTAGCTATCCATGCTTAATTCGTCATCCGATTTGCTGAATAACGTTTTCGGTGGAAGCAGCGATTTTTCCAAACTCTGTTCGGCAATTAATACATGCAAATAAGCGGATCATTTTAACATTGTTACATACATACATACATCGTACACTTGCGCAGACATTGTTAGCACGAATAGTGACTGGCAAGACACATAGACAACGAATAATAATGCACAAAGATTCGTATTATCATCTTATAAAATATCGAGCAGAATTAGGCAATACATGCGATTATTCATCCTTAGTTCATAAAATTGGATAAAATTTTATACTTACTGAGGACAAGATGTTCTCCTCGCTGCTAGACCTTGTTATATTGCTGCCGATGTTAATATCGACGATTTTTTTGTGCCCTAATAATTTTTTCTGAAAAATATGCTTCTTTATTGAATCCCCGAGGCTTTTGGTGCGCAGATTTTTCACCTGTCTAGGTGTTCCCTGCCCGTTTTCTTTGTTGAATTGTTTAACCAGTCTCCGTTTCTTAGCAGACTCTGGCATTGCTTGTATATGAGCATACAACTGTGCTAACGCAGCCTGAGTATCCTGTGTCGAGTTTGCTTTTGCAGTTAGTTTATGATCCACAAAACTGAACACCGTATGAGCCGTGCCGGTTGTATCGGACGTAGATTCGTTCAACTGGAAACCGAAATTAGAAATCAGGATTTAAAAACCATCTCTTGTGATTTTTAAGAGAAGAGAGTAGAGAAAGGCTCACATCGTTTTTTGTTGGACTGAGAAGCTTCCTTTCCTGCTCCACCCAGTAAGCTCTAATATCGGTGGCTAACTTTGGCGGAATATCAAACATTTCAGTCCCTTTTCTAATCATGAATGCAACCAGGCCAGACAAAGTCTGCGAATTAATGTGCAAAGCTTCGGGAGATAATTTTCTTGGACATAGTAAATGCGGAGTAAATAATGTTGCTAGACTGTCGCAGTTCATTTTATTACTGTGCTCAAAGCTCGCAGTTTTGTTTAACAGTTTTAAAACGTTTCTAAGTAGAATTCGATTCTCGGATGGTAGGAGGAGCAGAAGCAGCTGCAAGCATCGCAGCAGTCTACATTCGTTAGCTTTCATATCACCGCACCATAATTCTGTAAAAAATCGAACCATGGAAAGAGAGAATGATTATTAATCAGTTGAAAATAGTTCAGGTATGAAATCTCAGGGATAAAATTTGCAGTTAGTTTACCAGCAATTTGACAGTGGGCTGGATAGTGCAAATCTGTTAAAAGCGGCTCGGGTAATTCGGCTAAAAAACTTTTCAAAACAGATGCACAATCGTGGATACTGTAACGACCATCTTCAAGGTTTAATGGGATTCCTTGGTACAGTGCTGTCTTTAGATCTTGTTGTCTGGTCAGTTTTCCTGTACGTCGGAATATTCCTTCCTGTACAATGCCTGGAAAATTATGAAATGGACTTATTTTATGATAAGATTGAACTTTTGCAAACAAATCTTATCTTATGAAGTCAGGAAATACTCTCAAAGTTAGAATTCAAATTCAAATTTGAGATTCCCTGATTCTACCAATGGGTGGAGACTTAGAGTTCGGTTTTCTGACTGGGAATGACTATTCTATAAATCTGATTCTACTAATTTTTATTCTAAAAAAACAAACTATGACCCAGTAGAAAATTTTGACCACTTTTAAAGGATCTAAATCCTGTTTGATTCTTCTTTTTGTTTCTTTTTCGTTCAGACAAAAGACGTTAGAAAATTTTAGACAAGAATTGTCAACATTTTTCTCCCTTTTGCAGATATTTGATTACCCGCTTCATCGCCATACCTACAAGTTTATTATACTCACTCTGTTCCGTGGATAAATACTCGATGAGCTGTTTGACCTGGCTTATACCATCATGGGATAGAGGGGCTCCTTCCATAACTCCCTTTTGTAGATTAATAGTAGACTTTGGTTTTTTAGAGAAGCTAATGAGTCCCCATTTTTTAAGTTTAGCTTTTTCAGCTACGCAGTCGCTGCTGTAAAGAGTATCAACCTTGAATATATCATAATGGGGATATTTTTAAAACTAAAAACATAGAATTGTGCCTGTTAATAAAAGTTTTGTTAGTGTTTTAGTGATACTATATATTTAATTTTCTTCTTTTCTTTTTTTATTGAGCTTCTTTTTATTCCGTCACCAAGAAAATACAATGGAGATCAAAATAAAAAAAAATCCCTCAAAACATGCATTACAAACCACATAAAACATTGAGACTCTCGACATCTGGTATTTGGTAATGGGGAACTAGCCGATGATATTAGACTCTTAGCCTCTCGCCAGACATTACCAAATGCGTGGAGAACACACTGACACGAAGGTGCACAGTTCATGGTCATACTCGTGTCCGAACTATTTTATTATAGATACAATACACACATACATATCGAATATTACGACTAAATATCTACTACGAGTATAAACAAACAATGAAAGAAAAAAGTATGTAACGACTTTGTTACAAGATACGAGCGCGGACAGACACACGCGAAATAATTGTTAATTGAATATTTCATTTTTGCAAATACTTACTCTTCTGTATTTAGATCCAATTCAAAGGACAGGTGCATCCTTACGAGGGTATGAAATTGCTCGGAATTAACTCGCCGCATACGTTGGGCCAGCTTTCCGTCAACACCGTCGTTAAAGTCTTCCATTTTTTTTTTTTTACTTATTTAATTATTGAATTTAATTATATTTTATTTTAATTGTTTATTTAAGTCGTAAATATTTATTGTTTATTGACATGTTGGTGTTGGGCTAACGACGTCGATTTGAAAATAACTTATACACATGAACACACACGGGACAAACACATACACACAACACTTGTACAAAATGTGTCAACGGCGGTTATGTTCGATCTAACTTTGGTAACGAGTTTATTTTTAGATAATTGACACGATGAGATATTTTTTTATGTACTTTTTATCAGAGAATGGATTCGTCGACATTTTTCTGGCCCCATTTTTAGCTACGGAATTTTTATTCTTATTATATTATTCACTATTTCTAACCGCACTGTAATAATTCTTACGATGTTTTATGAACCGTTTCGGTTTCCACAGCAATAGACGGTCACGTGACCAAGCTCTTTCATCTCTCATTCGTCGATCGAGCAGAAACCTCGGAAATGGCGCGACTCTGTTTATCGATAATAGTTCAACAGTTTCTCGTTCATGGCGCTAACAGCGCTGCTGGATTCAAATATACGAAATTCACGGACACGAAAGTATATTTGTAAATTTGATGTCAGAAATTATGTCTCAAGGAGCAAACAGACATGATAATTTCTTATGCTTTACTTTATGGAAAGGAATGACATATCGTTTAATTTATGCAATAAAGAATATGCAACAAACTGAGACGAAAAGAATTAAAAGATGTTCTAAAATACGTCGATTCTGATTCGAAATGAATTTTATTTAATTCGTTTCGATTTGAGATCTCATCAGAAATAATAAGCTATCGAATTTAAAGGATCAGAAGACTCTTGTTTAATTAGAAATAGAATAAACTGATCTATTCTATTCGGTTATTAAATCATCCACCTATCCTGGTTTTTGAATATTTTTATTCCATTTTATTTGATTGAATTATATTCGATGATTCAATTTTCGAACGTTTTAATGACAAAATGAAAATCCTTAAAAAACAAATAGAATTTTCACCATTTATTAGCAGAAAAAAAATTACTCTATACATTCTGATTAGCCACCTTATATACGTCATGTTTGAAATACACGCTGGAGTTTATAGTTTTATATAACGACCTGGCCACAACTCTTTATACCTATACTGCACATACCTATATCCACCTATTTGAATGAACAACTTTGTCCCTCTTATCGGTAATTTCATTATTCAAGTTGCTACATCTGCAAGGCCGAACTGCCGTGTTATTCGACCTTGTGTGTTGACCTTTTAATGTGTTTTTACCAGGTTTCATCTAATGTGGCGTAATTAAATCGAGCTAACTTGACATCGATTGATATACCTGTGGGATTTATATAGGTATCTCAAGATAAATACATTGCATATCTGTATATGTGTGTATACAGATACGGTCGATTACTCTATACACACTTAAATACGTCGTTATATGTATATGTCTATATAGAATGTTTATCTGAAGGGTGAGTTCATTTTCCTCAGTGGTAAATACCGGGTCCTTTACCCAGAGCGTTTCCTTGTAGACAAAGAGGCCCCTTGAATTTGCCAGGATGCTCCGATAGACGAGAATTACTATTTTGATGGTGTTTACGAGCACTTTACGTTGAACGGTGGCGAATGGAGACAAGAGGTACAAGGGACGGGAGATAACGACCGCCGATTACGGACGATGACTCTTTTTCCCCTCTTTCCCTTATTTTCTGCTTTTTCTCGGTCCCCTTCTCTCAGAAGATGTCGCCTATCTCTACCTCCCTAAGCGTTTGGATGTAGAAAATGAGAAATACTAGCTAGATGTATAATACTACTATACCATTGCAAAGACTGTAGAACGTAGATCGTAAAACTGGGATCTTGTCCGGCGTGATGTATGCCCGCGCTTACGCGGGACGTCCAGGTTTGTATCCATCATATTCATCCCTCGGAAAATATCTTCGTATGAATATATATAAATATATTTTGTTCATTATCATGCAAAGCTCAAATATATTTTTAGCACAAAAACTGTTTGATAAAACGCCTCAACGAATATATCACGCGTATACCTACGTTTGAAAAAAATCAACAACTCTTTTTCACACTAATTTACAAACCTGCCATACAGAATCCGAGGGATGAGGGAGAGTAAATATTTTCTTGTTTGACTCGAGGGTATATAGGACCAAAAGGACGTAACCCACTGTTTTTCGGTTTTTGATGATCTTACTGCCATAAGGACATATCCCCAACTTTAACACGGGAGTTCCATAAGGGAACTAGCGTTGAGGAGCTTACAGCCAGAACGACGTAACCCGCAAGAACAAAAAACGAGGGGTTTTCAATTTTTCCTTCCGTGGTAAAGTTGGGGATACGTCCTCACGGCAGTATAGTCCGGTTTTTGCGGGTTACGCCCTTCTGGACTTAAGCCATGGATATGTATATACTGCATGGCGTACAAACTCCAAGGGTGAAATTTTATGGCTTCAAATGCTACGGAATATGGCCATAGTTTTCTTGAGGCGAAGACATATATAGTCGACATTTATTTTATTTCACATAAAACATGTCGTTTACCGCCAAGATCAGTCCATAATATACAACGCCTGGAAAATATCTATTTTTATATCTGGAAATAGGAGAATCATGGTTTAATCCACCCTCTTCTAAGAAATTTGAAACAACTGCAGCATACTTGGAAATCTACTGGAACACGATTAATAAGAATTTATAGATCATTACGATTAATAAGAAAATTCTTAGAATCTGTTTGAGGTAATCTTTGGAGGTGATAACGAGGCGTGTATAATTGAGTAACGATTGAAAGGCGGTAAGATTTACGATAGAAACCGGCGACTAGGTCAATTAAAGATAATTAAAATCGAAGTTCGGCGTTGAAAGAGGGTCCAAGAAGTAATACGATAAGCTCTTTTTAAATGGTGTTTAAAATTTTGAACGAAAAAAGGCGCAGTTCGGGGAGGCTATTATCATCGTGATTTATGAATTTATGCATCAATGGGTCTCCCCCGGTAATTATAAGGTAATTAAGAAACTCCACCAATCAATATTTTCAATTCAACTATACAGCTATATAACCACGTCGGGGAAGAGAAAGAAGGAAAAAATAAAAAAAATTTAGCTCCATAGCTACGGCAGAACTTTTCCTGAATTTTCATACTTCGATAGGAACTGATGGGCTCTAAATTGATAGATAACAGTCAGAGCCGTTTACAGAGAGGTAAACCCTCGAGCAGTACAGACGAGGGGAGAGAATTTTAGGGACATATTTCTCCGAACTAATATAACCCCAGTTTCAAGTCACAATAGATTTATGCCAGCCAACGAAACCCTTTGCAGGGTTTATTCGTACCTTTGCATGTATGTATGTATGTATGTACAGTAAATTAATTTTAGGTACGTATATATACGTAGTATTATATATAAGCTTGCAATCAATCGACGCGTTACAGCCTCGACTTATTTTCAAAATAATTACTCCCGACTTTATGTTGGAATTTATTCTTTCTAAATGAAACCTGATTTTCGTATAGGTGTATAACAAGTACGTTACGTTTTACCTCTTTGTTCGAAAATTCGATTCGTCCGGTGTTCGTTACGAGTTGAATAATTGTTTCGACGGGTTTTATATGGTGTACCAAAACGCCAGGCCAGGCGAGGGGATACCCCTTTGTACATGTTGAGTTGAAGGGATGGAACAATTTTACGCAGAATAAATTCACTTCATAATACATATGTACATACATACCTATATACATACAACATACATGTACATTGTACGTAGATGTATCTCGTTGGGTTTGAAATGCGAACGTTTATAAAGTTCGGCGGAAATTCTCGTACCTATATAATACGAAATCTGAAACTCTGTTCAACTCGTGGATCAGATTTCGATAAATTTATTCAAGGTAGCCGTATTTCTGGAGCTTCTAAGACACAAGCACCCCTATATCGTTTCAGATTAAATTTACCCCGGGATTTTTTATTTCTCACCTTTACTGAGGACAATAAAATACGAGTGCCTGAGAGAAATAGAGAGAGAGAGAGAAAGACAGAAAGAAGATTTTGAAGATTTCTCATTTTCTCTAAACTCGATGGGACGGTATTCAAATTAAAAGTTATCGATTATATCCTTCCTGGAAGAAATGTTATACCGCCGTTATTTAAGCCTTTAGAAAGTTCTATTTGTCATGCACTTTGACGCAATTATATTGAGTAAAAATTGACGAGAAATTCGCATCGAATTTATTACTCTACCAGAAAACGATAGAAAAAAAAAGAACGAAATCAGAATCGAAATTTCCCACGTTGTTTCATTGTCAATTTAAAATCCTATAAATCACTACAACGTCGTGTTCTCGCGAGGTTGGAATCTGACATGAATGAGATCTATCGGCCCAGTCGTTCTAGAAACAATTATAGGGGTGCAAAAAACTAAACAGAAATAGCGGAAAAACAAGGGATGAGACGTTGAGAGTAAGTGATTCCGGTTGAGAGCTATACACGAAATCGTCGCCGAATTTGAGAGGCCGGAAGTTCGCGGAAAATGGACGGAAGACATTCTTTATTTCGAGACGTTTCTGCTGGACTTATATCTATATACGATCATTACTTTCCAAAGACGACAGTCCGTCGCCAATACCACAAAAAGTACGGTATATGATATTTGTCGTTTAATGTTCAGAAATAATTTAGAAAAAAAAAAAACACACACACACACAGACGAAGAGAAAAACTGTCGATAGCTTGAAAATTAGATACGAATCTAAAGGATTATTGATAAAGAAAAAAGCTTGAGCTATAAATTCAATAAGATGATATAGCATATATGTGTAGACGATTATATTATGAATCTTCACGTTTCCTTTTTTTTTTTTTTTATATGACTTACAGAATTTTTTCGCTCGGGTATCTTCGCCAGTGAAACGTAATCCTGCAAGAGCAGCCCGCGAACGGTAATATTCTTCAATCCTTGGCGTCGATATCTTTGTCAGAGCTTTTTATTTTCTTATTTTCGCTTTTATAGAAAATCGGTGTCTCGTTACAATAATCTATAAAAAAAAAAAAAAATACGTAGATAGGTATGTACATACATACATACACATATAGGTACACAGGTTCGCTATATTACGGATTTTGTGCGTTCGTATAATGATTGCGCGAACCTCCGCTGTCCCGGTTTCCTATACCCGCATAGAAATATTATTTTTTATCGCCGAAAGTCTGGTCCAAAAAGCGAAAGTAAAAAAAAAAAATCTTAACACATTGCACGGTCCAGCCGATTTTTTTTTTTTTTTTTTTCAACAATATTTGCATATACAATTGCAAAGAGTAGTAAAACTCTAAATAATTGGAAACGGTTTTGACGTGGGTGAATAGAAAAAAAAAAAAAAAATCTACACATATGAATTTTATTCTAAAAATCTCGTATATTATATTTCAAAGTATGCTGATATAACAGTGCTTGTTCATTATAGATATATATTAATATTTCATATTAATTAAAATTTATTAACGTTAAAACACTGCACACATCATGCTCAATACACACGCACACACACAAACGCACGCACAGTTGTGCATAAATATATGTATATGGGTGTGTGTATATGACAATATCATCATACATGTCATCATCATCATCATAATTATTCTATTATCAAATATTATAGCTATAGGCATGTATACATATATATATATATATATATACCTATTAAATACCGCAGATACATACATATGTATATATACATATATGTATCTGCGGTATTTAATCGAGTCACATGCAGACTTATGCGGATATATACCTATAACAATTTATCTGTATGTATAGTATATACTCGTACATGCACTTGCATAGTTATTTTTTATTTCTCATTTTTGTTTCCGATTTTTTTTTTTTTTTTCTACAGTTATATACATATAGATACATACACACATTTTATTATGTGATATACATATGTATATATATACGATATTTGCAAATCTTATAATTCATGTTTCACACTTACAGATAACAAAAGTTTTACAGGATATACAGTAGCTATACAGTAGTATATATATGTATACCTATGTATATAAGATATAGTCAGTAATCACTAACCTTATAGAGCAGGGATGTCATGATGTTAAGGGAACCAGTACAGTTTGGTTCTGGAAATTCGGAGTACTCCAAAATGCATTTATCTGTCAGCCAAAGTTCATTTTACATAAAAAAAAAAAATTTTCTTTGAAAACCTTTGTCGTAAGGTTTTAGGCAGATCGTTGTTCCGATTGAGGTCGTTGAGGGCTTATTTTGTTCAGAAAAGAAATCCTCATCGTGTGAACGAAGGAATTTTTTTTATAATTTCGTGTTGGCCAAGTTATTTGCAAATTAGTGGCCCAAATATTGGAAATTTTGGATAATTGACCGTAACTTTTCACATGAATTTTATTTTACCGATCCCTACGTTCATAAGATGTAGAATTGCGGTCTGAAGAGAGCAAGGTCTTGAGAGGTTGAATTGGACTAACGATGTGCCTGAAACCTTACGACAAAGTTATTCGGAGAAAATTTTTTGTGATGTGAAATAAACTTTGGTTGACAAATAAACAAATTTTGGAGTACTCCAAATTTCCCAAACCAAGCTGTACTCTGTTCCCCTTGACATTGTACGGTAATGTCGAGAAAATTTAAATCGATGATCAGTCATGAGAGCCAAAAAAAAAACCGAGAAAAAAACATGAAATTTGAATCAGTATCCATGGGCATGGTGAGAAATTTTCTATGATCAAAATCTTAATTTTCTATAAATTTTTTTCTATATATTTCGATTATAATATATATAATTATATACATATACTATTATATATTATATTATCAATTTCTAACTACCGATCATTTATTTGCAATTAGTCACCGATAATTAATTTGGTTGTGCGTTTTTTATTTTATATTTTTTATTTTTTAGTTTCATTTTTTGTTCTTAGTAGGTAATTGCGCAGTAATTATTCTCACCATCGATCAGAAAATTGATTTCTCATTACCGACCAGAGCATATATATATAACGCGAATCTTTACAAGATATAAATACTTCGAAATATTTGTAACAAAAGTTTTTTTCTTCGAGCTTTTAATATCTTCTCTTCGTAATTTTTTTCTTTCTTGTCTTTTCTGGAATAAGCTTTTATTTCATTTCTTGTTCTTTATTTCACGTTCTCTTCGATTATCGATTCTCATATTCCGGTAAAAATAAATGGCAACTATTATACGTCATAATCACGTTGTAATAATAAGTAAAGTAAAAAACAAAAAATAAAAATCGAGAAAAAATTTATTTATTCATTTATTATAATACATTTTCGCTCTGTATCGCTGCGAATAATAACGCGAACTTTTCACTTATAATAATTGTTAGCACAAATTTCATATAATGTCATTTCGCATGATATAGTACATACATATATACGTACAATATATTTGCACCAGAGTTTTTTTTTTTTATTTTTTTTTATTTTCTATTATATAAGCCCCATTTTTAATTATCATATCACTATCTATCTATAATATATACCTTAACATTAATAGTAGGTAGGTATATAAGTATGTGTACAACCGTGGTCACGTATATACATACGTGTGTAATAATAATTATAAGTAAAAGCCTTATATAAGGGTCCGTTATAAGACGCTCATCGCCTGGGGGGTCAAAACTCCTACATCACTTGACCGATCGTAATAAAATTTTGAGGATCGATGTATCATCTTTATAACAGCAAGTGGAGGAATAAATACTTTACTTCTTAAAAATTTTAGGATTTTTTCCAAATTCCCAAACTTTTATTTTTTTTCAATTTTGTAAAAGTAAAGAATTCCTCCACTTTCTGCAAAGATGATACATCAATCCTCAAAGTTTCATTCCGATCGGTCGAGTGATGTAGGAGTATTGGCTCCCTGCGATGAGCGTCTTTATAGTGACCCCATGAAGTAAAATGCAACAACTTGATCGTATATTGTGCAGGATAATAATTACGATGTTTCTTTTTTTTTTTTTTTTCAATTTTTTTTTTTTTTATCAACAATATAAATTTGAATGAAAATACTAATCGGATAGTTAAATTAATAACCAAATAATTACCAGCTTAAAGACGTATCATATAATATTCCTACCTCATTTGCAGCTTATCTGACTTTAGTTCAAATTTTTATTTATTTTTTGTTATTTTGTTTTAATTCGTAATAAATTTTTGGAAGAACTATTGTTCATAGCGAATTAATTTTTTATTTTATTCACTGTGTTTTCAATTTTTCGTATTCTTGTATCAAGTTTTATATAGGTAGTTTAATTTTTAACTAAATTTATGTCATCGTGGATTATATAATTCTGTGAAACTGTAAAGAATTTTTTTTTATCAATTTTATTTTATTGATTTATTTATTTTTTGTCAAAATCGATCTATATACTTATATACTATGGATAATATATCTGTACAATGATCATAAATGTCATATGATAGAAACGTGATGGTATTTAATGAACACATTAATTGTCGCGTGTATTATTATATGAGGAACGATATTTCAATAAACATATTTTGATGTATATATATATATATATATATATATGTTGTATCTACTATATTACTGTATTATTCATACACGTCACGAACTGCAGCTTGCAGTGTATAATGTATAGTATGGTAGACAATGAGAAAAATCTACGCAACTATAATATATATATATATATATATATATTTAATTATTCAATATTCATATATATAGTCGATTTGGTCCATTATCTTATAAACTTTTATACAAGTCGACTCTCAATTTTTGATTCCGATTCAATTATTATTTTTTCTTCTTTACTTCTTTGTATCTTTCTTCGGTTTTTTATTTGATTTTTTTGTTCTTCTGTTAATACATAGATTATAGATAGAACTCGCTATAATATATCTGTGTTTAACACACACATATTCGTTTAGGTATTTCGCATTATAGTAGTACAATTATATAGTATAGGTACGATCATATACGGGTGGGATTATAAACATGAATTAATAATCCACAGAATCTCGAAATTTAATATATATAACTACAGTTTACATGTATGTTTAAGTTGATTGATTTTATTTATTTTTGTCAATTTTAATTTTTTTACATAATACCTATATTTATTTATATACATATATATATGTATATGTATACAATCGCACGTGTTATTATTATATTATATAATATATTATATAAATATTTACATAATGTACTCGTATATATTATATACGTAATCATATCATAGAACAATTATTTATTATCGCTTGACAATCGGCAACCGTTATTATTATATTCATATATATATCAATTATTATATAATATATATAGGTATAATTTTTTCTATAAAACGTCTTTCATGTAATATAACTTTTTGATAATGTCTTTTAGTCCGGTATATATATACCTATATACACATAGATTTATCACCTAAATGAAAATCAAAATCATAATAGAAAAAAAAAAGCCCAAAATAATTGATATAAATGTTATCGCAACAATACTATCAATTTTTTATATATCATATATGCAATAGAAAAATAATTAAAAAAATTCCTAATTCAGATATAAGAAAGTAATTTTGTTTGTTCGTGTTTTTTTTTTTTTTTTTTTTTTTCAAGGAACTCCGTGAAAAATATTTCTACGAATTTTTACAAATTTTCATGGAAATTCGAACTTTTCGTATAGTGTTCGAATAAAAAAAAAAAAAAAACTTGTAGTTTTCTTTTTCTAGTTTGATCGTCTGCAGAAACGACGAATTTTTTCTAAATTATTACAAAAATCTACAATATATTTATGAAAAAGTACAGAATGATCGAATTGTCCCTAAAAATTTGTATATACAGAAATTCGAAGAAGTGAAAATTTTCACCGGGGAAACCTGAATGGATGTATAATTGATTAAGAAAAAAAAAAAAAAAAAAATTGAGAGAACTTGATCGATTATTTTCTTACCTCCTTCAGATCTGAATGTCTAACTGATAATTAGTGTGAATAAAAATCAGTCCGTTGTATACGTATATATTAAAAGCCCTTAATTGATTTCGAGTTGTAAAATAAAAATTAGCTCCGCTGGTATAAATTTGCAATTAGTTATATGGGGAATGAATTTTTTTTCTTATTTAAAGTAATTAAACGCAGTCCACGGCGGTCCTCAGCAAGTCAGGTAAGCTCTTGAACCAGGTATATTCTAGGGGACGATGAATAATTCCAGTGAAATTTATCAGTTCTCTTGTCTCCGAGAGCCCGGTACGGCGTCGAGCCGACGTCCCGTGCCGAAAACGAGGTCGTAGTCGAGGTCGGGGTCGGGGTCGAGGTCGAGGTCGAGGTCGAGGTCGATGTCGAGGTTGAGGCCAACGGTGAAGACGAAGATGAATACGACGATGGCGATCGCGATTATAATTATAATGAAAATGAAATCGATAGCCGTTACTCTTTAATAGAAATATCGCCGCCACGCAGTACTAACTGCATTGATCAGGGGATGATGGTTCGTCCTCTGTCTGCGTGGCGACGTTCCTCACTCACGTGGGGCTCTCTCTACCACCCCCGACGCCGACGCCGACGCCAACGCCGATTCCACCGCAGGCTGGCCCCGTCTCCCAGGGCAGAGGCGGTGGCGTTGTGGCCAACGAGAGGGAGGAACATCGAGCCATTGAACATCTTTCCATCGAGCACCTCTCTATACCTGCAACGAACGAGACTCGACAACTACTTGACACGAATTAACCTCCATTCGTATTACCCCGCAGTTGGTTTTATGCGATTACTTTTTCACTTTTATCGCAATTATTATATTCACCATATTTATTTCAGTTTTTCTGTTCCACTACTTTCTTTCTTCCTTTCTTTCATTTCTTTTTTTTTTTTTTTTTCAAGAATTTTCTTACATTCCCCGCAAATGAACTCGAGAGATATTCACATTCGGTGGAAAAAGTAATGAAATATAACATATATACGACTTCCTTTTATGATTATAACGACTCAACGGGGTGAATACACCTCGGAAATAATTTTTATCGAATCACTGCTATACGCTTTGAAAAAATAGTCCATTGACTCAGTATTTTTTCTATTTTTTTGTTCTTTTTTTAAAAACTGATTACTCGGATTTTTCAGACACAATTAGAAATTATTTGAGATTTTAAGACAAACAAAAGATTCACTGTAAAATTTTTTACAAAAGTCTCCCCTAAGTGTGGAAAATAATTTCATTGATGAATCGAAACTATATCCACGGTTAATCTAGTCCTCTGGGAATCTGTGTGCCGACCCTTGACACACCTATAACTATAATGATTGGAAACTGCTGTTTAACGTGAATATCAATTACTTTGTGGTTCATATACGCCCTGTAATTGCAGACTGGAGTAATAACGCCTATGGAATGTTGAATGTGAGGTTTAAAAAAAAAAAAAAAAAAAATTCCGTTAAAATCGTGCGTTTTTTAATCTCGGCATAAATCCCCTGGATCTTTTAAGCCGAGGCTCACTGTGTATACTGAATCCTTGACAAGGATCGCCTGATCAAAAGAAAAAGTGAGATTATTATTGATACTAATTTCCGCGTCGTTTGCAAAGAGAGACTCTACCTATAGCCGTATCGTATATGTACAGTTTCCAATTAGGAAGAGAACAACGCGAGTCAAGTAGCGTTGAGAAAAGTCTCTTATAATGGTATAAAAACTTTGCAGATAGGATGGAAGCGTGTCGCGTATATTTATATACCTACATGTACAGGTTTCGGGGTATTGTAGAGCCCGCGTAATTATCAAGTTTATTATCTAATTAATGTATACAGCTGATCTAGATCCGAAATAATCTGAACGACTGTTTTAAAAGTCTCTTATTCTATGTACAAATTTTTCTTTTTTTTTTTTTGTTTTCGTTTTACTTCGCTTTGATATACATAGGTATACCTATATAAATAGAAAACCGGAAAAGAAACTTTTATCACGCTTCGAACTTTAAAAACTTTTGACAAGTACGATAGATCCAACTTTTCGCAAACAAAGGATCGTCGTCGCTGGACCATAAAAACTATTATACCCGATTTGGTTATATTTTATTATTTTACTTATACATACTCGTATATGGATACATATATGTATACATATTTTTTTAACAGTCAAATTATCTTAACAGCCGAATAAACACGTGATATAAAAAATAAGCTGATATATATATTCTTACCTGACAAATCCAAACCTCCGATACTACAAATGTCCAGACCTCCTGTACTTGTTGCACAACAGTGCTGTTTCGGACCCAAGGGTTTTGGCCTGCACAAAATCTGGCCAAGAAAACATTGAATCAGCAAAAACAAATTTTTCAAAAAATTAATCAACGGAGTGGGGAAAACTTATTAAGAATATGTTTGAATATTTGCAATAAGAAGAAAACCAGACTTCAAATTTCTCAAAATTTCGCATTTCATCCCTCGGCAGTCTTCTCTGTCTCGTCGTAACAGTTTTCTACGTCGGTAAAATCCGTCTGCAGGACGAGTTTGATTGTGATTTTATTTCCGGAATCACGATCATAGTAGGAAATAACAGAACAGAACAGAACTTTAAAATGTTGACCGAGAGTCGTCCTCGTCGTCGTGAGAAAATAAATAATCGAATGGCATGACACGGTGTCATGCGATCACTACACCTTGCACAGTCACATCAACCCTTAGAACTCTGTTCCACAGCTATAGGTGAGCTCGTAGTAAAATTTTACCTTAGTGTATAGAAGCTCCTTGGAGATTCGTCGGAAGTGATTGTTCAACAGCCAGTAGAGAAAGGGGTTCCAAAAGCTGTTTGAAAGGGCGAGCCAGGTGGCAAGGAAATCTAGGAACGGCGGTGGCTTACTTCCGGTACAGGCTGCCACCACTTCCTGAATTGTCCAAGGTGTAACCATCACAATGAATCCCAAACTCATAGCGGCCATTGTCCGAGAAGCAGAGGTGGACAATCGTCTTTCGTGGGCGACGAGCTAGAAGCAGATAATTATTCGAAAACACACGTTCATTTCATGGAATGAAGTTAATCGTCAAGGATTCGCGATATTCCGTGAAGAGCTTCCCATTTTCCATTTTTCTTTTTCTTTTCTTTTTATCCCGGCTCCAGATACGAGGCGGGTGCTCTTTAGTCCCTCGTTATCTCATCCGCCTGTTAAACGTGAGTCGTTGCAGTAAAAAAAACAAAAAAAGCGGTAAGTACTTTTGTAACAAAACGTTTAGTAATTATTATAGCGGCCCGTTGTGAGCTGGAAATTTAAAGCTAAACAGAAACTGATTCAACTACGAGCTAATTACGAGGTAACCGAGCTCCGACGCCTCCCGCCCTTAACAGCCACGGGGTGGGCAATCTCGTCGGCGTCAAAAAGCTGGGAAAGTAGGATTACCCAACTGTTCTCGTCTCGAAGGCGAAACTCTCTTCTGCAACGCTATAAGGATTAATGGCCTGGACCAAGCTCCTCCCTTATCCTCCCGAGTCCCGCTTCACCAAGCCCGAAAATCTCTCCGTCATATAGCGGGAGTCAGTCGACTTCCTCCCATAGAAGAGCTTTTCCGGATTTTGTCGTTACCAGATTTAACGTGACTTTTAGCTGCAGTCGGCTGAGAGGCGTGGAACGCGTGTCTTGTAATTGAAGAGGGACTATGACGAAGGGACGTTAAATTCACGTTAATTTTTGTTGAAAAAAAAATTCGCGGAATTCTTACGGGGAAAAGATTTTCGAAAAGGTAAATCGGGCTGATAAATACCGAAACGATTCTTCCGCGTTCGCCAGCTAAATTTAGGCGAGTGTATAACCGCGGGGCTGCCAATTTCGAGAAAGCAGACTTTTGTTTAACTTCGAGGTATATAAATAGGCGGTAAAGGGTGGTTCGGGGCGAAACTTTGAGGATGGTTTAATCAAGGGCTGTTGTTACCCTCGAAATTTACCCCCTTCAGAGAATATTGCCAGTCGTTGACTATACACGGCGAGTATTGGCCGACGAGAATAAGCCCCAGACATCGAGGTCGACAGGAAAACGTTTATCTCGAATTCAAATATGAAAATGCGCCATTAGCATACGGGATCCTGGCGGAAGGGCAGCCGCAAGACAAACTACCAAGCCGACATTAGCATGGGCGAAATTTATCGTCCAAACTTCCCCAATACCAGACAGTCTAACCGCAATCGCGAATCGTATACGTATACACGAAACGAATTTTTATATTTTGTATATACGTATACGCATATATATGTCCTTCGCGTATAAATATCCTACGTACGAGGAAATTTTACCTCGAATTTTCAATCCTTGGCTCACAATAGAAACGAGAATTTGAGAACCTGGAGGACGGAAGACTGACCAGCCGCAGAAGCCAAGTCAAATGAAACGAGAGGGTGGAAATTAATTTCAAGCTTTTTTTTCTTTTTTATACCCGCGTTAATTTGTTCTTCAAGGATGGTTTGAATTGAGATATAAACGGTTCAACGGTTTATATTTTAATAAAAAAAAAAAAAAAAAGAAAACAGGGAATCGCGAACGTCGGAGATGACGTGACGTGAAAATGAAATAAAAATATAAATCCTCGGACTAAGACTGTAGAGTGTTTTATCACCGCGTTTGGGTATCTTTCAGGGTAATACCTCCTCGGTAGCGATAAAATATATATCCTCGCGGACCGTTATCCCTCTGGGTAAAGGCGGGAAATTTCAAATGACCTGTTAGGCCTTTCATTAAATTCTCGGTTCCGTCCGGAATCACGTTCGTTATTATCTTTTTCGCCATTACCCTGTTTCTGCAGGACCTCCAGGAGCCAGGACCGACGGTCTCGATCCTTTTATTCGATTTCACGTTACCCAAACCCCCGTAATTCAAGTCGCCTCTTCTAAATCAAGAATTTATTCCTCGAACGATCACGCCGACAACTCTTCACGATCTCGTTACCTCTTCTTATTAAACTTTACTCGCCGAGAATTCTCGTGTCAATGAAAGACAAAGAAAGCTTAACCGATTTTCACTCCTTCATTTATTATCGTTCACTTTCGAGCATCAATTTTTGTTTTCTCTTTTGCACATTAAGAGGCTTGCAGACTCGCGAAGATAAGCAGTAGATCCCAATAATTGAAAACTCGTTTTCGAGCCCAAGAAGAACGCCTTTAGCTTTGAGTAATTGAAAGGACGAGACTCCTGCTTACGCAATTTCATTGTATACGTTTTAATAATGCAAGTATATATATTCCTGGGTTTCGGGCTTGGCTATCCTCTCGGGATTGGCTACCGAGCCAAAAATCCGATCACTACAGAATCCGGGTTAATGCGAGCTCTTTTACCGCCGAACCGAGTCGTCCTCGACGCCTTGAAAAAAAAAAAAAAAAAGATTCTGTGCGAACGAATCCTGGCGGTTAACGCGGGGACGAGGAAAACGGAATAGGAATAGGAAGAGGATGAGGATGAGGCGGTGAAGGAAAAGCAGAAAACAAACCGAGGATGAGGATGAAGATGAGTAAGGCCCGTAGGGCATGATGGGCTATGGTCGATCCCAAGTAACCCCAACTTTTACCCCACTGTTATATATTTGCGCCTTTAAGACATCCCGGGAACTTCCGTTTGCAGAAGCGTGAGGATCAATCATATACGTTCGCTTAGATGGAAATATATGATGTTTGTGTCTTCATTTCGTCGACGTTTCATAATTTTTTTTTTCATTTCATTTCTTTCCCTATCCTCGCTTATTCTCAATTTATCCATACGTATGAAAGAATGAGAAAATGACGGTTTCTTTAAAAACTATAAATGCGAGAGACAGACGTGCCCCTCGCAAACTCGAGGGAAGAGAAAAACTCGCATTAGGGTATGGAGTTTGACAGAAAGATGTCTGCGCAAAGAGTGTAAGGTACATATACGATGGAATGGATGAATGAATTGTTCACCAGTTCTTCGTAATTGAATTCTATTATTCAACAGCGAAAAGCCGTAGACACCTTTATCGTATTTTTACGTTATTTTGTCCGGCTCGAGCTGCTACACTTTCTTACTTTTCACTTTATTCGACTTTGGTCTGCAGGATCGAATCGTATAAGGATAATCCTGGATCAAGAGACCCCTAGGCGTAGTCGAGCACCAAACCGAGAATCTTGACTCGGATTTTCTCCCTCTCAGTATATAGATGTATAGGATATATATAACATAACTTCAGCGGACATCTTTAATGCACATCGTTTCACCCTTCGTTATAATAAAATGCGCTACTATCAATGATATTATTAATTATCCCCATATCGTTGGATATTAGAGCTACTCGCTGGCTCATTCGCGTTCGATTTATTGACTGCAGAAAAAAAAAAAAAAATTTTATATACATCGATCGGCGATACTCCATAAAATAAACCGCCCGGTACTTACCATAAATTATTATCCAATATCTCCGAATACTTTTGCTTGCAGGGTTCCTCGGCTTTTGTCTCTCGATATAAAAATCAATCGATCGGAAATTTAAACGGTATATAGCTGGTAGGTATATTCCAACGATTTTAGAACACCAAATTTACCACCTTATACAAATTGAGATTTTACCATCCGACTATATAACGTACTACTGTACATATACCTGAGATTAGAATTTAATATCGACGAGCAGAAAGATTGATTGATTTTAAATCGATATTAAACAATATATAAATTTTTTGCGCATATATGTGGTTGGCAAAAAATTGTAAAAAAGTTCCTCCGGTTAGAGAGAGAAATAAGATATTCGAGGGATGTATTTCTATACATCGTTATTTTTTTTTCTATCATTAATATTACTCCCTTGTATAATAGGTATAGATACATATACTTAGAGTTTTTCTTTTTCGCGATACATCTATAAGAAGTAGCTGTCTATCTGTACGTATAATACTTACAACTAAAAGAAGGAACAGTTGCTACGTGGAATATGTGTCAATTCTATTGCTATATCGATCAGCGACCCCCGCATATTTGCCGTCTAACTTCTTCCCCCGTATTTTTCTCTCTCTTATACTTCACCGTTCGGCCCTTACACCGCCCTTATTCAACCCCTCGCCACCCCTTTTCTCCTTTCTTCTCTTTTCCACTCAATTCTTCCTCTTTCAATAGACGAGCTATGAATCCCTCAGCATCCAATAACTTGAAGAGAAAATAACAACTGTGCTCTTTCATATGTGCACGCGATATTATACGTGTGTAAGATGTATAAGGGGTATTCGAGCCACTCTGATGCGGTATACCATATGATTGCAGAGAAAAATATCTTCATCTCTAAAGAAGGGGGGGAAAGAAAAAATTTGACAGGAAACATTTATTCTACCCTTTATAGGCGGGGGATTAAAAAATCCTTGAATCTTTCTTCCTCCCCCCCCACTCCTTTATAAATACTTTCCAAGCAGAGAGAATGCATATTCATGAAGAAATATATATGCGATAATAGAACGATCTGAATTATGATTCATCGCGAACGATTAACTACCGCATAAAACCCGAGCTTTTTTATAATGTATAATGTATTCAAATTTATTTCAAGTATTCGTTCCATCATAATGAATTTTTTTTTCTTTACCTGTCTAGTCTAGAGTGACACCGATAAAGAGCTGTTTAATTTGTCAAAAACCTTTGTGCATATATTTTCAGTATAATTAAATCGCTGCTTTTTTAGTTTATACCGGCTACAGTAAGGGGTTCATACGTCTTGGAAACAATTTTTTTTTTTAAATCAGACATTTTTTGTATCCAAAAATTGAATTCATCGAATGCCATTGGTCAACCCCGAAATTTCATCAATGTAGAATATTCCCTCAAATTTTGAAGAAGTTTCGATTAACGATGCGCCCTGTACTCAACGACGACTACTTTTTCTTCGGTGGCATCGATCTATTAGAAGCGAAGTTCCAAAAAATCTGTAATAATTCTGAATCATGTTTCAAAACGCAAGTAATCATTCGTGAAAAAACTGAATCGATAGAAAATTTCTTCACAGCGTAACATCGATTTGAAAAAAATTATATCCAAGGTGTATGTGCTCCTTTAAAGCCTGGACTGAGTCCTCTAATCAATCTTTTTGTCAACGGTAGGCGTCGTGTAATCGTTTATAAAATTGATTGTATATAATAGAGGGATGGGGTTGAGATTAATCACTCTCCAGATCCCCTGCAGCTCCTCCCATAAACGTATATTAATAATGAATTTATTGAGACGAATTAGGGTGTAATAATCGGTGATCAGTGTCAATCGAACCATCATTCCCTTAGAAAAATTTCCCTTCGAATACTTCGGTGAAAACGAACGTACTACGGTTTACCTGTTCCCTTAAAATCCCCGGTCATACCACCTTGAAATATCATCACCATTCCTTCCTCCTGCACCTTTAACGTTATCCCTCGGCCCTCTAGCCCTCTTTCACCCTCGCCCTTGCCAGTAAGGTAATTACCTACCCAACCTAACCGCCAGAAGCTTCTATCTTTGCCTGTGTGGGTGAGTGTAAGTTGGGACGGTTCTTCGGATGACATTCGCGAATCCATTGACCCAGATTTGGAAATCATACATTATAAGGTGTATGTAGGTATATGAATTTTGGTAGAAAAGATTTTTCTCGCAAATGTATACCCCGGGTGATTGGGTTATAGTCGGAGAATAGATAGACGTCCGTTATGGTATTTATCTATGATTATTATTATTGATATTATTATATCCGCCGGACCACTATTCGGTATTACTACTCATAGGCACTGACATCAACAGTTATAAGCTCAGCTTATATGTATTATACAGCCTCGTATCAGATACTCAGATATAAAGATATATGAACATAAAAATCAGGGGTGGTAACGTATACTAACCATAAGACGTCGTAGACCATCGGAGCTTCTAGTATAATTATTTTGGGATGATAATTTCTTTCATAAACTTCGTTATGCCCTGTACTCTGATTGCAGGGGGAAAGTGGGGCGTTATAACCCCCCTAAAAAATTCTATAATACCACAACGTTCCCGCGTCATTTTCCTCTAATTTTTATTTCATTTTCTATCGATGCAACTGTTCTCGTGCATTCAAGTTCATTTTTAGGCATAGAGAAACGAGATAGCGTAAAATTTTTGATCATTTTACGAACGAGTGAGTCTTTTCGAATTTTATCGCTCTGGATGGATCAGACGTGAAGCTCGGTGCATTCAGGTGACTCCGAGTCTTACTGAATATCAAACTAATCAAGTAAATATGGTAATTCATATTTCATTTAGAATATGTTAATTCGCGTGACAGAGTCTGTCCTTGGAAATCTGCACCCGTTCCGAGGTGTATAGATTACGCTCCGTGATTTGGTACATGAAATTCATTACCCACCCTTTTTGAATATATCGTAACTACTGCATAGGATGATATATTACCACCATCATGAAATCAAGTTATCGTTTCTATGGAACCGATAGCTGCAGTTAAATAAAATTTCAAAAACCCTTTATGCAAAAGTAATAGAAAAAATCTCCTCCAGGACTTCGATATGTGATTTCCTTTCATTGCCGTTGATCCAGACGTTGAAATCCGCGATATTTGTCAAAGCTGTGATCACGATTCTATTGAAAATTGACTCATACTCTAGTTTTAATTTACCTTCGATTAGTTTTCGCTATTTTATTCCGTCTGACGATCGGGGTAACGTAATTTTATACAATTACTGTAATGATCAGCAGTGTGCCGCGGACGAGTTTATATCCACGTCTCTCCGGTTCTCCAGTTTCATTTGGTTTATCATTTATTTTTGATTTTGTTTTTGTTTTCGGACCCGGATATATCGAATGATATTCGGATGTATATCCTGGGGGCTCACAAATTCCCGTTCGGATATAGTTTTAGCCGCTGAAACGAATCGAGCTGCACTCAATTGGCGTAAAAAAAAATTAAAAAAAATCCAGCTGAATATCGCCGCATCGTTCGGAATATAACGAAGCGGTTATATATACATATACCTATCGCGGGCAATAACTTTAACAATGTTATTTTCCAAATTGCTAATCTACGTGCCGCAGGGACTATAACTGCAGCAACAACATCCGCATTTCGTGACTGCGATTGGGAATTTTCAATAGATTCGGGAGTCCGAACTGGGCAACAGCGTTTAAGCACCAAAATACTAAAAAAGAAAGAAAAAAAAGGGAAAGGGAAAAACGAGAATACAAATGTAAAAATCTTCACCGACGATTTCGTTACGAACGCGAAAATTCCCGGGGGATATAAAGAGTCGAGATTCGCGAGTGACAAAACACGAGCAGAGAAAATAAAAAAATAGAATAAAAAAAAAAAAAGTAAAAAGAAAAAGACCAAGATGGCGGCGCCCAATTTCTCTTCATCTTTCTCTCTCACTCGCTTTATTTTTTCTTTTCGATTCTTCCCTCAATTGTTTCCCGGTTCTTTCTCTCTCTCTTTCTCTCTCTCCGTGTGTTTTTTTTTTTCTCTTTCTCTTTTTATCTCAAACACTGCCCCGATTTCGGCTGCCGGAGAAACCGTGGTCGTCGAAATTTCAATCGATTCCGCATGTTACATACATATACTATAGATAGAGTTCTGTACATATACCTGTCGTACAATTGTTGTTACAAGAACCGCGAGCGAATTTATTTCCCTTATTCTTCCTCTTCTTCCTCTTTCGCTTCTTTTTTTTATTTTATTTCTGTTCATTTCCACGCCCGAACGAATACCGTGAGGCAAAATAAAGCAGAAAAATCTGCAACCATGCAGTACAGTGAGAGAAATAGAGAAACAGTTTTGATTAATATTTCCTAATACTTATTTAATATTATTCCTATACCTTCCGCCGCAGCCGCATCATGAAATCAACTTTCCTACCTTAGCAGCGGAATAAAATCCTTCGCCGTTATTAAATTGATATTTCTAATTGAAATCCGGTAGATGTGGTATACCTACCTCAGCTAGGTACGTAATGTATCAACATATATCTATATATGGGGTATTCCATACCAACTCGACCTGGCCATGACCCTCGAACTTTCAGATCTGGTCCGCGATTTTTTGTATCATTCTTCCGACTCTAAATAGCAACTAGAAATTTTTTCAGATTTTTTAAAATAAATTTGAGCGTGTCATGAATTTTTCAAGTTTTTCTTTCAACACGTCTCGATGACCGTGATCGAAAAATCTGAAAAAATTCTCAAAAATTCTGTGTCCGAAATGAAAATTTTTGACCCAATATTCAAAATGTCCGGGCTTTTGCTTCAACCTAAAAAAGCTAAAAAAGTGAACAAAAATAAAAGCAGAGAAGAATTTACTGTGGACTGTTGCTTGAATTTTTTTATGCATATCTACTACCGGATTTTTGAGAATTTTGCTCAGATTTTTCTGGAGTATTATATATGTCAAATTGACCTCTGCTTTTAATTTTTTTCTCTTTTTTTCATTCAAAAAGCTAAAAAATAGGTTGAAGCAAAAGCCCAGATATTTTGAATATCGGGTCAAAAATTTTCATTTCTAACACAGAATTATTGAGAATTTTTTCAGATTTTTCGATCACGGCCATCGAGGTGTTGAAAAAAAAAGCTTAAAAAATTCATGATGCGCTCAAATTTATTTTGAAAAATCTGAAAAAAGATTCTAATTGCTATTTAGAGTCAGAAGAATGACACAAAAAATCGCGAATCAGATCTGAGAGGTCGAGGGTCACAGCCAGGTCGAGTTGGTATGGAATGCCCCATATACACTCTTGATTTTAGGACCAACTTTTATTAATATATCATTCACATACCGAGTTACCGCGCTGACGTTTAAGGATACTTATTCTTGTGCCTAGAACTTTTTTACGCCTCTTACATAATATACGTACATTCGTCGCACGCGGGGGGGCCAACGGCTTGGATTTTAATTAAACCAGGGGAAATTTTCGCGCCCTTTTTTTTTCCCCACCGTTTTTAGGTATATAATATACGTAACGATATTATTCTCCCTTTCGCACAGGATCGCGACTACAAATGATATACGTAATTAGATCTGATTTTTTGGCTAAGTTTTTCGTTAATTATTTTCTTCATTTTTCTTCATCTCATTCCTTTTTCTCTCGTCACGAATAAATCGGAGAAGACAGAGAGAGAGAGAAAAGAAAAGAATGAAAAAAACTGACTAGACGGATCATTCTGCGGGTGATTTTTTTTTTTGTCGGTTTTTTCTTTTTTTGGTTTCTTTTTTTTTTTTGTTGCTGTGATCTACGACACGCACCCTGCTCCGAGGTGATCATAGGGGGTACCTAAGGGCCTCGATAATTCCTCAAGAGGGTGAAGAATAATAAAACAGACTAATTTCTTATTCTTTGAATGATGAGGGTAACGAGGCGCGGGCAAGCAAAACTATAATATCGTAAATTTTTTGCACTCGTTTAGAAATTCGACTATATCTTGTTCGCTTATGAGTTTGTCATTTCGGTATGTAGTTAGGCTACCTAGAAACACGGGGGACGATGATTAACGATACCAGACAAAATGTATATACTATATATCATCGATTTTACATGAGTTATCGAATTATAAACTACAAGTGTACCTATACATCGTCTATAGCTGCTTGCTTCGGGCTCTTTAATTATAAAGTCGATGGTACACCGCAAAGGCCAATAATTTATGTTCGAGGAAAATAATTAAGTTAGTTAATCGAGTTTGTGTTACATAGCGTCGCGTCATGGTATAGGCAAAAAAAAAACAAAAAAAAAACAGTCCTCCGTTTCTCAATATGGTGGAAAAAATGTGTGCAGAGATCAAAACCGAGTTTAAATAAATTATATTTTCATCAAATATATTAGATCATTTGAAAATATTTATTTCAGCTGTTGAGGGGACCGGTACAGCTTGGTTTGGAAAATTTAGAGTGCTCCAAAATCTATTTATTTGTCAACCAAAGCTTATTTCACATCAAAAAAAAATTTTCTTCGAAAAACTTTGTCGTAAGGTTTCACGCAGATCGTTGGTCCAATTCAACCTCTCTACGTCTTGCTTTCTTCAGACATCAATTCTACATCTTATGACCGTAGGGATCGGTAAAAAAGAATTCATGTCGAAAGTTACGGTCAATTATACAAAATTTCCAATATTTGGGCCACTAATTTGCAAATAACTTGGCCAACACGAAATTGTAAAAAAAATCCCTCGTTCACATGATGAGGATTTCTTTTCTGAACAAAATGAGCCCTCTACGACCTTAATCGGAACAACGATGTGCCTAAAACCTTACGACAAAGGTTTTCAAAGCAAAATTCTTTTTTTGACGTGAAATATACTTTGACTGACAAATAAATGCATTTTGGAGTATTCCGAATTTCCAAAATCAAGCTGTACCGGTCCCCTTAATTAAAATTCCCTATATATTTGAACATACATATTTTCTATCTTTTCTCTATCATTTTTTTTTTTTTTTTTCTTTTTTCGTCAAATAAATGGAATCGACGGTATTTGCGAAGTGATAAGGTTCGTTTTTATCCCACATTCTTCTAACTCCGATAAATTCAACGGTCTATCGCGTTGTGTATAGTATAGTAGCACTGCAACGCGATGTTATTGTGATCTGACAATACACAGAACGGTTTTGTCTTTTTTCTCCGTTTTTTTCTTTCGTTTTTCATGTTCTCTTCTTCTTTTTTTTTCTTTTTTTAATCCAGGTATTTCATTGTTATTTTCATTTTCACTCAGACCGTTCAAACAATAGCAAGAGGGTAGTTTGACGTCGGAATTGAATTCACCCCATATTATAGGTATAGAGTTTCGAGGGAAGTGTATAGGCAGCAGCCACTTTACTGGATATCTAATGAAACCTCCGCCCTTGAGTTTCACGTTCTAAGTTCCAAGTTCCAAGTTCTAAGTTCCAAGAGATGCCGACGAAGAAAAGGGAGACGAAGACTCAGACTGAGACCAAGATATGCTCTCAAGCGAACTGAATTTGCCCTGACATTACAGCTTCGGCCCAAGAACGTAGTTTTGGAAAGCAGATGTTCTCGGTGTCACAGAAACTTGGCATCTTGCGCTGTTGCACTAAATTAAACAGATAATTATAGTTCATTAAACATTCGTGGTAGGGAAAACTCTGCCAGCTGCCTCGCTAATGTTAATCATTACTAAATTTCAACTAATTTTTCTTTCACCCTCCTTCTTCGCCTTTGAATCGTTCTCTTCCCTAAATTCCATTTCTTCCTTAATTATATCCGCCTCAAGTTTTAATTCTTGCCTTGAAATAATCGAAAAAAATTTACGCCAAGTGGATTGTCGAGTTTTCTACTGCAAGCTGCAGATAGGTAAAGTTGCTGGAGAGAATTCTCCGAAGTTTGTAAAAATTTGGTATGCGAAGATCGAGGATGTAGAAACTAAGGAGATAAGTGAAATTGAAAAAAAATTTTTTTCACCCAATTTTAATCCCTAATAAGACAAACGTAAAGAAGAACAACTGCAGGTATTTTGGATTTAAGCAAAATGTAACATTTCCAGTATACAATTAGCTTTATGATCGTCGAGTAAGGAAATTGAATTTTGCCTGACATTAGGCTGCATCCTTCCTGCATTTAATTCTGCAGACGAAACCTTGATGTATCTGACTTCCTGCAGCGGTATAAGGTCTTGCCTCATTGGCTACGAGGAAGAAAAGGAACAGAAAAATAAGAGAGAATCAGAAAGGAAAGAAAAGGAATAAAAAAAAATAAAATAAAAAACACAGCGTAAGGAAAATCGAAAGAGAAGAATGGGAAAAAAAGCCTGAAAGCTTTCCATCTTTTGCAATTTCCTGCCTCCCTTCGTCGCCGCGAATAAACGGGCCTCTAACACGCTAAACGTCTGCCTATAACAACTGGCATGGGCTAGACAAAAGGAATTGAAAACGTAAAGTTCACGCCAATTCTCTCGCGAAGTGAAGCGAAATGATTTAAGTATGATTTTAAATCCGCGAGCTCGATCTGTTGGATCGTATGTGCATATGGGATATACGTATGTAGACGTCGATATTCGTTCGTTAGGAATTTCAAAATCGATGTGATAAAAATTGCAGTGATTTGGTTTCGTAAATTTTCACGATGGACCCTGCGATGTTTCGATTTATTTAAAAACGAAAACCTCGAGAAAATTTTTTGCGTCCGTTTCCCCAGAGATGATTCTGGTTTGAATAAATTTTTTCCAACTTTTTGAAACGGCCACTTTCACCGTCGAGTTCAGAGTCTAGACTAACGGAAACGGTAACTTTTTTCTCGAAGTGTCGCATATTCAAGCGTCAAGATTTTGCATAGGAAAATAGGAACAATCAGAAAAACGAAGAAGATCAAGAAAATAGAGAAAATAAATAACCGAATGAGGGAAAGAATTAAACAGACGAACATCCCTCGTCGCTTCGCAATCGAGGAGAATGAAAAAAAAAAAAAAAAATTGTTCTACCATTTTACCAATTCTTTGACGAATTGTAACGACACCTTTTTTTTAAGTATAGAGATTGCACAGGGCCGTCCACCCCGAACAGAGTGCAGAGTGCCGAGGTAAAAGTATCCGATAATCATCACCTATTGCGTGATTATTATTTTACTTTTTTTTTTACCGCCTTATTCTTCATTCTTTCTTTCCTTTTTTTCTTTCATTTTTTTCTATTGTTTCTCGTCGGCGAAGTATATAAGCGATCTTGAGAGAAGGAAGCCACAGGGTCTGTCTCTTTGCTTCCTTGACAGCACACATTCTTCTTTCATACTAAGAATCTCTGAAGAGAGAAAGAACGAGGGTGCAGGGCGAAAGAGCTGATGGGAATATAAAGGGGTGCGGTCGGGGTGCGGTAAGAAGTGGAAAAGGAAAAGAAAAAAAAAAAGGAAAAAGGATCAATGTTGGATTTTTCATCGGCACTGCGAGCAATATAACGAACCGGGATAACAATTGCGGCCAATTCCGTTTCCATTTTCTCATTTTCTTTTTTTTTTTTTCTTTTCTTTTGGTGTTCTTTCCGTTAACTTTCCCTGGCTCCCATCCCTTATCCTTATCCTTTCTCTCCGCTCACCCTATCTCCGCGCACTCGTTTTCTTTCTCATTCCGCGCAGCATCACGAAGAGAACATTCCGAATATCATCATGGTCAATGAAATTCACCACCGTGAAAGACAAGATTATTTATATTCTCTGGAAAAGATTTAACTCAGTGAAAATAACCCGTCACTTTGGTACCTGAAACCTCGGCAAATTTCCTCACCTGAAAAACTTTTAGCAGTTTTTCGCGTGAACCATATCCTCTGTCCTCATGGTCGGACCTGAATGAGTTTAAATGAAGACGTCCCGGAAATAGGGGCAATTTTTTCTCTTTTCAATTATTTCGTCGCACTCAATTTCGGGAACTCTTTACTCCTGATATTTGGAAATCTAATCACGAGTCATTGCTTGTATTGCGAAAATAATTAAGCCCGAGTTAAAATTGTGAAATTTGAAAAGGGCTTGCAATGCTCGATTGCAAATTATCGCTACACAATAAATGTTGTAATATACTCCACTTGATTTCGCAAACCCGGATTATCATGACGATACATATTATCGGGTAGATTGAAATCTATATCTGCGTTCATTCATCGCGATTAATTGAAAATCAATTTTCAATTCGCTAAATTTCAAGTGGATTCATTTATTCAAGTCAGTTATGATTCGCTCTGCACGTAGTACGATACGGTATCCAGTTCAGGTGGCTCGAACTTCCCTTAGTCGGACTTTTTTTCTTGATTTATAATTTTTGGGGATTTTTCTTCTGTCGATTTTTGGTTTAAAAAACTGGGATCTTACCGGTTTTATGATGGCTCTAGATTAAATTGTAGACAATCTTGATGCGAGATGAAGGAAAGTCAGTGACCTTTTACTTATAACCGAGGGGTATCCCTCCACCTTACCTCGACGACCGTGACAAACACCGTCGAAGACGAGGAGCTCTTTCTTGGGGATATTTCATAAAGAAAGTTGAGTGTTGCGCTAAGGAGCCCCCTGGGAATCTCTCTTCGTTCATGGGGGACGTCCCGCCGCGCGCCCTCGGGACGTAGTCTCTGGCTATCTCTCTCGCAAACTTAACTACTAAAAGGTTCCCGACTTTTCCTTTTTCCCATTTTCTTATTCCTTTTTATTTTCCTCTTTCAGTTTTTTACTCTTATTTTTATTTTTTCATTTTCGTTTTCGTTTTCGTTTTCGTTTTCATTATTTTTTGCTTCTAATTTCGAGGAGAGGAGAGAACGTAACGTGAGTCCCGGCCTGTTCACTTCATAAATTTTTTCGGGGCGCTTTTCGCTCATTTAAAGCTCAACTTTTTTTTCATCCCAGTCCCCCTCGACCCCCAGATTTTTCATAACTCAACCGAAAACCATCAAATATTACGAAAGACCGTTTACTAAAACTTCATCGCGAATAGGAAGCATAAAATAGTTTCCTCTTCCCTTTTCTTAATTTTTTTTTTTTTTTTCTTTAATCGGAAGAACGATCATCTTTTCAAGCGGAATTGGAACATCAAATTTTCGCAATATCTCCGAGGAGTTTAACCGAAATTCAGTTCATCCGGCCAGTGAATAATTGATAAATTAATTTTCCAAGTGATTCAAGATGAGAGGAACTCACCCTTTCGATGTGCCCTCCGCTTACTACTTCCGGTGTGTTTACGCAGACTACCCTCTTAAGTCGTAGTTTGTTGACGTGAAACGCGGACCCGTAGCAGTACATTAATACCATCGTAGTAGGAAAGTAGAAACAACAGCACGCTAATATTCTGAAAAATGAAAATTAGTATCGTGAGTGAACGGTCTGGGGATAGAATAAAATAAAAAAATTGCTCGTTGGTCGTTCTGAGCTTTTTTCCTCTTTGAACGGCCGATCGAGAAAAATAAATTTTGATTCGAGTTTTCAAATTACTGAAAGTTTTCTACAAATCCTATCCTCTTACTTATCAAGAAACAGGATCTTACTCCCGCCACGATAGAAATTACAGAATGCTTTCAAAAAACGGGGGCATTTAAAGTATCCACGCGAATGAAGTCGGGAAACGATGGAATGAATTTCTAGAGGTTCAAATCCTTCGGCGCGATTTACATTTAAGTGTATTAAACGCGTTTTAGAAAATACCACGAGAAAATTCGTGGGTGTAGGTTTAACACGCGGATCGAACTGCATATTTAAATGAACGAACAGTTGATAGATTTATTATAATCCATGAACTTACCTGAGGGAGGCACGTGCGAAGAAGGGGTCACAGGCCAGAAGACCAGAGCCATTGAAGTAGTAGCCACCCCTGGGGAGTACGAGGGCGCCGAAGACCGCGACGCTGGCTATCCAAGTGGTTGACATCACTGCAACGCAACCCTGCCGCATGTAATACTGCGTCAACATACACAAAAGAAACTTTACACAGGAGACTACGAAGCGAGTTGTCATTTGCATTTTGGAAATAGTCCTTTTTTTTCTTTCTATTTTTACTTGAATTCTTTGACACGATTTTAGAGATTATTTTGGAATTTGTAGAGCCTTGCCTTACGTGGATTTAGAATATCGAAGAAAAAGTGATCGTCGTTGGGTACGGCTCGCATCGTTCATCAAAACTTTTTCCAAATTCGGAGGGGATATCATAAAACGATGTAATTTCCGGGCAAATCAATATAACATGTAGAGATAAGGTAAGTTTTCGATCGTTTCGAGCACGTAGCACACTTCATCTTCTCAACGTTTCCAAAAAATGGCTTAAAATGAACAAATTTTCGCATACAAAAAAATTAAATTCATCGGATATCATTGGAAATAACATCGATGAAAATGAAATTTGAAGAAGTTTCGATGTACGATGCACCCTGTACCCTAAGACGATCACTTTTTCTTCGTTGCAATCAATCTATGCAAGGCAAAGCTCCAAAAAATCTGAAATAATTCTGAATTATGTCTGAAAACGCAAGTAATCAGCTATGACAAAACTGAGTCAATAAAATATTTTTGAGATTGAAAAAAAAATTTTTTTCCAAAGTGTGCTATAAACCTCTTAAGTAAATTTCGGATTTTCCAGTTCGCTAATGACGAAGGATAAATCAATGGGTGTTATTTCTACCGTCGAAGGTATATAATGACGCAATTATAAGTTTGACGAGATGATTCGATTGTTCTAACTATCTGTATAAGATAAAAATGAAGTAAAATAAAATTACTAATTTCGGAAGTGGCACTTTTGAATCAGTCCTTATCCGAAGAAGGAAATAATTATCGGACTGACTCTTGAAAATTTCAACGAAGTAATCGTGAGGGTATATATATAAGGGGACAGGGGCATTCAGAGTAATCAGAATTTCAAATTACATCTTCTCGACGATCGTAACTTGAATAATACTTTTAATTTCGTCCCGCAGGTATATTACCAAGACTCGACATATTCTTAATCTGTACTCATTTCGTTCCTTTTTTTCGAAAGAACAAAATTTCAATGAAAAAAAAATTTTTTTCAACGTCTAACCAGAACTTTGGGATCAAAAAATTCCCCAGTTAAACAACTTCGGCTAGAATTAGATCTTGGATCCTTTCAATTACAAATTCCCGATACACCTAGCCATTCTCATATTAATATCGTATACCTACAGCCCTGGATGAGGTTAGATCGTAGCTATAATAGCTCCCGATGGTCGTTTAGAAGTGGCTCTTACCATGAGACAGAATCAACGGTCGACAGTGATGGGTAAAACGATACAAGCGCTATTATAGTCGGTGATAATACACTGGCTGTCGTTCTATCAGGTTCACGGATGGCTGTCATAAGTTCCAACAGGTTTTATCGCGGTGCTTTACGACCGGCTCGCCGTAGGCGTAAGGCTCCGAGAATCTGGTAAGGAAAAGATCCAAAAAAAAAGAAAAAGAAAGAAAAAAATGAATACAGAGGCTGAGAAGAAGAAGAAAAAACGAAAAAAAGTAAAAAAAAAGGGGAGCGGAGGAGCGGGGCATAAGTAGCTTTCAGATTAGGCGACTCTCTCGAGCGAGGAGCGATATAAGCTTTCGGTTCGCGTACTGCGAAACGTATTAGGGCTCTAGCTAACCCATCCATGTTCACATGTTCACCCACGAACACGAGCACACACATACCCATGCGTTTATTCACATGTTCAGTGTATATCATGGGCGAGAAAATCGCCCAGGCAATGTTTCCGCGGTTATTCGGGTGCGCGAACCCTTCCGCAAGGACGACGCCACGAGGGGACGACGTGTACGCGTGTCGTTCAATCCTCAAGTGTGTGTATATCTACTCAACCGTTGTCTGAATATCCCCATGGCTCTGCAAGGGAGATAACGGGGCCATGGCACGAAATATAAATGAGCTAAAATTACTTCAAAATTTCTATTAATTACGCTCAAGTCGTTACCCGACGTTTAATTAAGCACACTAATTGATACGTCCACCCCCTACCCTTGCCAATGTTATATGTATAAGAAAGGAGCCCGAGGCCGGGGTGAATAAGGTGGAGATAATAGGATCCGACAAAAGATGCTGATCACACCGGGCCGCGTGCCTGCAGCGGGGGGCTATTCAATGGTCAGAAAATTACGGAATAAAGGAACTTTCGAACTGATCGCTTAGATTCATTAGGGTTGGCTCTTTATTTTCACCCTGCACACATAGTCGGTTTTATCGAACCCTGCAGCGTCACAGGTACATACCCACCATAATTAGCTGGAAGCTTGATTTTTTTACGATTTTACGAACGAACGGTCTTCAACGAGCCAATCACTGTTTACTGATCGGAAGCCATGGGCATTAATTTAGCCGGTACAATTCCGTTCACCCGAAATCCGGCATTTCGCGATCTGGCTATTCATTCCAGTTCCCGTAATATACCGCGACAAGTTTTATAATAATTGCCTTTTAAATTTCCGCCTGGTATAGGTGCCTGCAATTTATAGTACATAGCATCGAAACAGTTAAGGGGACCGGTACAGCTTGGTTTTGGAAATTTGGAGTGCTCCGAAATTTATTTATTTGTCAACCAAAGCTTATTTCATATCAAAAAAAAATTTTCTTCGAAAAACTTTGTCGGAAGGTTTCAGGCAGATCGTTGGTCTAATTCGACCTCTCAAGGTCTTGCTTCATTCAGACAGCAATTCTACATCTTATGAACGTAGGGATCGGTAAAAAAAAATTCATGTGAAAAGTTACGGTCAATTATCCAAAATTTCCAATATTTGGGCCACTAATTTGCGAATAATTTGGCCAACACGAAATTGTAAAAAAAAATCCCTCGTTCACATGATGAGGATTTCTTTTCTGAACAAAATGAGCCCTCGACGACCTTAATCGGAAGAACGATGTGCCTAAAACCTTACGACAAAGGTATTCAAAAAAACATTTTTTATAAGATTTTTTTGAACATTTCACCGATACAGTGGTATTTTTTTTTTTTGGATTTTATCTAAATTTGCCGAAAAATTCATTCATATTTCATAAATTTTCGTAAAATTTTTCGAGGCCAGGTTGAAGTTTCGAATTTTCGAAATTTTTCAATCGCAAAATATTCATCCCTCCTCGGACTGAATCGCGAATTCTATTCCTGGACCTAGAGAATTTTTATAGAAACGAATAAGCTGTAGAGATAAGCGGGGGGGTTCGATACGATCGTGGCTGATCCGAACGAGTTTCGCAGATCGTATATATATAATATATCTCGGTGCATATAAAATTTATAGTAGGTATACTATATATATTCGGGTATAACTATATAATACCTATGCGTGACTACCTACTTTGGATCGTAAAATAAGAAATTCGATTATGCGGTATATCCCTGAAATCCTGCAGCGATACCACGACCGAAATAAAGCCTTTCGAAGTTTTTATCGGTGTGAAAATTTGCTAACAAAAATGAAAAAAAAAAAGAAAAAAGAAAGGAAATTAAAAAGAAAAAAAGAAAAATTTTAAGACGGTATATACCGGCCACGATAAAATTCCCCCTAGCCCTGGAGAACTCGATGGCCCGGTGAAATACGATTTATAAATCGACCTGCACCGGGCTGGGTTAACTTTCACCGTGATTTTCGATATTCACTCCTAAAAACTTTATAGAACGTGGAGCCAGGTATTTCTCGCGTTTGGAGAACTTTAACAAGGGGTACAACGAGCGGAGATGGGGTACGATGGATTAAAGCCCAAACCGAACCCAAACTCTTCCCCTTCTCAAAATCTGACGAGGGATGATTGATACAAAAGTGTTTACATTCCAGAAACTAAAAGTACTGCCCCTTCAACCTCAAGACCATTTATCACACCTGCAACGAACCCGAAATGAGGGGGGAAAATAAAAGGAGGAAGAAGAAGAGGCTGAAGAGGGAACTCTGAAACATCGCGTGGCGTGGGCCTTCGGCTATGCGCTAGTATAACTACTTTGAACAGTATATACCTACTTAACTTCTGACAGCAATTTGTCAGCTTTAGAAAGTTGAGGCGTGCTTGGAGAGACGTGAGAGGTTGTTTGTATTAGAGATTATGCGATTATCTGTCGTCTGAAAACTTCAGTTTTTGGTTAAAATAAAAATACGTATCAAACAAAAAACGCAAAAATAAAGAAAAAAGACACGAAACGAAACGAAAAGAAAAAAAAAAAACCTTAAGAAAATGGATTGAGCCCTGGCTCTCAGCCCGATGGACACCGAAAATAAATTCACCGTGACAGTACTCGACCGGTTCAAACGACTCGAGTGGTTCAAACGGCAAAGAACGCACGCAGGTCCCGTCTAATTGGCCCTGACTCGATTAATTAATGTAAAAGCACCCTTAGCCAGTGGCCGATGGCAAAGGGAGACCTTAAGCCATTAAAGTCCAGCTGTTCAAACGGTTCGTCAGACATCTGTAGGGTGAAAAAATATTTCGCGAGTAAAAAAAATAGAAGAAAAAATGTATAATATTGTACGTACACGTATACCTGTATAACGTATAACAGCCAGACTAATAACCGGGAGATATAAATTTTAATGGAAAAAGTTTCGTTACGAAATATGATTTGATATTTTTAATCAAAATCAAATATTCGACTTTGAAGTAGCTAATCCCAAGCTATACTATACGTCGAAAAATTAATTCGGTAGACAATCAGAGAGGCAAAAATTAATTGCATCGAAATTTTTATTTTTTTATTTTTCGTAACGGTAGTGGAGAGCTTTGACCTAATATTACAAACCGAGGTACCTAAAAAATACCGAGGAATGAATCGTAAAATCGCAAAATCGTATATAAATATCGAAAAAATTATATCAAGAGCCACATACTCGACGGGTATATTTCTTTCTTCCACTCGGCTAGAGTCATACCCTTTTTTATTTTTTATTTTTTTTATTTTTTTTCATTCTGTGTAATCTTTCTCTCCCGATATCCGCTGAATAAGTCGATGTGCTTGAACGGAAATAATTTGTGGGAAGTAATTCATCTAGAAAATTGAATTTTCTTACCATTCAAGTAACTCGAGTTGATTCGTCTTGAGATCGAGGTAGAAATTTTTTTTTTTTCCCCGTTCATTGAAATTTTGAAGGGGGTTTTTATACGCTTCTACGTGCGAATTATAAAATATTAACTTGAATCAGGATTATTACAATAATAATAATTATTATATTTATACAGTAGGGTGTGTCATTTTGGGGCAATTTTTTTATTCAACTCACAAACAGGTTGTATACTTGCAGGAAGGTAAAATAAGAAGCCTGTTAAAATTTGAAATCTTAAGACTATTATTAAGTGTTGCCTCGTCGCGAATTTTTATTTCCCATTCAAATAACACGGGAAATTTTCTAGTGGCACACTTCAATTTTTATATCTCAAGTATTAATCTACTCAGAACGATTCTGCATAGCTACTTTTGTTCAAAATTGAACGCTCGACAAAAAAGGTCTCTTGGTATTTTTCGATAAATCTAACTGTTTCCAAGTTGGTTGTTGGCTATCAATGGTAATTAACCAATAACCAACTCGGAAACAGTTAGATTTATCGAAAAATACCAAGAGACCTTTTTTGCAGAGCGTTCAATTTCGAACAAAAGTAGCTATGCAGAATCATTCTGAGTGTATTAGTACTTGAGATATAAAAATTTAAGTGTACCACTAGAACATTTCCCGTGTTATTTGAATGGGAAATAGAAATTAGATAGAGATAATATTGATATCAAGATCTCAAATTTTAACAGGCTTCACGAAGAGAAAGGGACAGAGAGAATCAAGAAATCGGTTTCAAGAACCACACTTCTTGCAAATGCAAATAAAATCGCAAATTTCTCGGATGACAATGAAAAGCATAAAACATACTCGAAGACAGTATACAGAGCTATAGCTGTGCCGAAATCAATCATTGGTGACCTTAGAAAATGTGATTTATTTTACAATGAGACAAACTGCGGATATATCGGAGTGAGAAAATGCGAGAGAGAATTTTCGGAGTTTTAAAGGATAACGGAGACCCCTAGATAAAGTTTCATCTTTTTATTAGAATAATCTCAGTTGACACGTCATTAAACATGTCCCATTGTCGGCGACCGGTTATATATAACTGTGAACCGTGAACCCTTGAATAAATTCTGAACCCTTATAACCCTGAATCGGCAGCTTTTAACCAGCCAGTGAAATTCCGGTGAGTGATTCGGTTTTCTTCTTACGAAAATTCGTATAATATAACTTTGACACCCCAAGTTCCGGCAGAACGCTGAAAGACTATAGGTATATACATAGTTGTACGAGATAGCGAACTCCTGATAGATTTCCAATAAATTTCACCCGAAGTTATTTGGTTAGATAAGAAAGTGAAACTTTGGAAGAAAAACTTTTCACTTCGAAGTCTTGCAGACAATACCTCGGGCTGAGTTGAAATGTAGAGAAATATATACGAATATACATAACGACGACATGTAAAATATATACATGTATATTATACATACATACATACATACACCGAGCTTTTGTCCGTTCTTCGAAATATTTCCCTTAGTGCTGAATATAGAGAAAATATAAAAAATAAATAAAATACCACGAAAACTAAAACTGACAATGAGAAAAAAGTTTTTCGAAATTTCTACTGTATTCCTTTTTTTTTTTTTGCTTTTTTCTAGCCAAAACTATGTCTGACCAAATTCCAAGACTTCTTTATATCGCGAGTAATAAAGGAGATGATTTTGGGGGTTGTTATACCATCAAAGAATCGCTGTTCATATATATTTCTTTTTCTACTCAGATTCCCACTATATTTCCTCGACTCGGATTTCCTCGCGTGCTGCAAAGTGGAAATATAAAAAAAAGAAACTAATTCATTGTCGTCGACAGCTATTTTCAAGCCAGACATTTATCGAGGCACTTGTTGGCACGATTTTACGCCATACATATACATATAAGTATATACATATATACATGTATGTATATGTACTACTGCAGTGATTCTGAAATATGGAGTTTTCTCGAATCGCGATACGAGTCAATTTACCGTACATACATACGTACATACCTAACGATCGTTATAACGTTCATACAAAACTTGCGATTATCTCACAGATATTTTTATTTTTTGCAAACAAAACTACCACCACTGGAAACAAAAAAAAAGAAAAAAAAAGAAAAACGAAAAAAGGCAAAGCAAAGGTATCGTTATATGTATATTTTTACCTGTACATTCATTTTTACTACTATACCTACCTACTGTATGTATATACGTGATCGCATAAATCCACGAGGAATCGGTGCAGAACGATACCCTCGTGGATACAATAGCAAATATGCAGACGCATAATTTTCTCATATTTATCAACCTAGTCCTGAATTATGACCGGGTAATAAATAATAAAATTGACTAGCTGCTGTACAACAACGTGCAATAGGTACCTACTTAGCAATCGAAGTTATAGTTCGCTGGCTAGAAACTGTTTTCCGAAAAAGGAGTAATTCTTCTCAATTTTCTTTTGCAAATCGCGACAGCTGTAGATACGAACGTCAAAAAATTTTGGCAATAAGTATTTGTAAAAAAATTTTGAATTGTTTTAAACTGATGGTCTGCAGGTTCGGGAAATGAGCCGTAAAATCGTTCAGAATATTGGGAAGTGATAACGTGATAGAGCGCGATAGTATATTTGTTATAGGTATATGACATGTAGGTATATAAAAATTGAGTAAAATCGTTGTATTATTGGAAAATTATTGGGAAAAATTTTCTAGTATATTACAGAGGAAATAAGAGTTGTATCGAGTAAATTGAATTGTACCTTGGAAATGAGGTTTTGTATCCTGCGAGGACGTAAAATTCGACTATTTTTCTTCCTCAACAGCCACTGCTTATTCTTTTTCAATCTACCTTCGCGTCCAGTTTTTTTTTTATATTATATACTATATACTTATATTGTATATAAATTTTTTCTATTCTTTTTTTTTTTCAGTTTCTCACTTCAAATCTTCCCGAAGATTGATAAAACCGAAGTTTATATAATAACATAAAAACTTTTCACGACTTTTCCGCTATTTTTATCACGATATTTTTCATTTTTTTTTCACGAAATTTTCTTCGGTAATCTTTCTTTCCGCCAGGCGAAAGAGCGTCCCTCTCTTTTCCCTCTCTGCTTACTTCGCGGTTTCAACTCGAAGAGAAGGTAGGTATAATATATTGGTATCTGCATTCGAGACCCGGCGCTGCCACAACCTTCGTAGCTGATATCTATTCACTGTTTTCACTTGTGCAAACGCTTCTGTGTTACACAACACCCATACGTTTACAAATAAATATATTTATAGCTAGACAGGGGTAGTTTACGGTTATCCAACCCCGTCTCCTTCCTCTCACCGATATATATACACATACACGTATATGTATATACCACCGAAACTATAATATTTCACCGTCACACGCAGGCAATGTCCCAAATATAATTTCTCTATTCAGGTTTAACGCTATAGTCCAAAACAAGTTTCACAGTAAGCTCTTCAATCTGTACGAATTTCAGTACATACATACCTATACCCACACATATATACCTCTATCGTCACCGACTGCAAAAGCTTGTTTATTTAGTCTCAAGGACTCAAGGAGTGATCCTGGTAAAATTTGCGACCGTTGTTGCGGCGCGGCTATCTGTTCACCCGAAGAATCGTTTGCGCAAGGTAGGTATACGTATACACAGATTCACAAATGAACAGTTTCAAATCCGAGTAGTCCTTCTCATCAAGACTTTGCTTTAGGATAGATATATCTGATTAATTCAAGCTCAAAGACGAGATCGTTGATTGAGGTAGAAATTTTACCCAAAGCTAGCAAACGGTCGTCCAAACAACATCGAAGGGCTCTGCAAATGTCTTTAACGGATATGTTTGCCAGTTTATCGAGTCTCAATCCTTGTATCATATTAACCAGTAATCTAAACGTTAGATTTTATATTGCCGCAATAATAACCGAGATATTTGATCAACTAATAAATTTTATCGACCCTTCTTCTTCTTCTTCTTCTTTTCTGATCCTTATATGGCGAACCTCATTCCTTATTTCATCCATTCAATAGATTACTCCGTTTTATCGTTACCGTGCAAATTTTTTGGTTCTAATCAATCGACGAATTTCCTAAATATTATTTATCTGACAATATTTTTTTCTCACCTTCTTTGACGAGTGCCTGTGGTAGTGGTGAGGATGAAGCATACACATGTATCTGTCGATCGCCATGCAGACCAGGATCACGGCGCTCTGCTGAGTCAAGGCTCCTCTAAGAAGGGCCTGTAAATAATTCAGAAGGATTCGTTTATTAAATTTTCTTGATGACGTGTTAATTCGAAACGGGATCTTTAATCTCGTGCAAATTTATGCGCATAACGTATTCACCTGCCACGTGAGGAAAGGGTATAAAGTTATCAAAGGACATAATTCTATATAAGCTCAATTATTCAGCGTGAGAGAAATTATTCTTGAAAGGTAGAAGGATTAACGAGGAAGTGAGAATGATCACAGGAGGTCGTAAAACCGACTAAGTACAATTCTGATTGGACAAGAGGATTTGGAAACGTGCGAAATCTGACTAGACAGGGACTGCCGCAGACACGTGAGCTTTCGTCATTCGACGAAGGAAGTCTTCGGAGTTATTCACATAGCTCAAAAATAAATGGCAATGAACTGAACCGAAAGAACCTGCACGATCGGAACTGCAATTTCCAAATTAGCTGGCACATAGGTATTTTTTATTTTTCTTTTCATGTGGTACAAAATTCTCCATTCGGTGCATGAGCAGCGTCTTTCCCCTCCCGAAAATCTGCACTTCGGGAACGTGACCCGCGTGACGATTACACGTATTCGCAAAATTGATAAAACCAAGTTAACTAGTTTTAATTGACATATTCTTGCAACGTCGAGGATGTCCGGTCCTACAGACGGCTACGTGTTATATCCTCGGGGAATCGGTATAGCGCGCTTGTACATCTTTATACTACATCGACACATCGATAGACATATGTGTACGTATATATGTATGTTGCCAATTCCTTCGGAACCCCCCGACGAGATCACGTGCGGGGTTTAGTGGTAATTTTTCAGAGGCTTGAGGCGAAGTCCCTGCAGACGCCTGAACAGAATTGAAGTTAATTTGTCCGAGGTTCGGCCGCGGCCTGGTCGGATCTAGGTGAGTGGGTTGCCCGTGTCGGTAACCCTCAACAGCTACAGTAACTTCGTTCAGCTCCTGGGCTTGTATTTAATTAGTTCCAGCCGCTCGATCCTGTTCCCGGTTACCTGTTCCACGGACCATGGCCTGACTAGCCGAAGCTGACATTCGAGTATCCCTACAGCTCGTCTTTTGGACATATAGATGTCTAGAAATCGGGAGTAGATGTGTATTACGCGTTCGGATGTATACATGCACGTACATACGTGTAGCTCAAGGTACAGTATGCACCGGAGTAGATCTACGCCCTGGAGTCTGCAGAGTCAACGGATTCTATCGACGGTGACCTCCTCTTGCTTTACTAGCTAGAGGATACTATAACTCGCCTCGCAATCTCTGCCAATATAATATATCAGCCGGAGGCGTCTGGCCCGTTTCTGATATCTCGCCTTTACTCCCTTGCCACTTCGCGGCCCCCCCACCCTCGTGAGCCGTCCTTCACCACCCTCGATGGGCATCGGCGAGGGGAGAATACACATATCTCAAGCCACGCTGCAGAGGCCAGTATAAATGGTGGAAACTGAAAATCCCGTCAAGCCGTGGCTCCAGGAATTTTATTTCATTTCATTTCAGTTTTTTTTTTTCTTTTATTTTTTGACATTTTTCGTTTTTGTTTGGAATTTTTTACGCTTCAACGAACGGTGTACGTACCACGAGCTCTCTAAACCGCGGTGATATGTGTATAATTCCGCAGGTACGCGTTTTGTGAATAATTATTCCCCTCCATGATCACCGCATATTATACTCAGTAAAATTCTCGATCTCCTGTATTTGTCGTGAATTTGTAAGCGGTGTGTGTAACTTACCTAAGTATTGTACGTTAAACTCTCTCATTACCCTCACCCATCGTCGTTTAGCTCACTTCTTGTTCATTCTATACCTACAAGAGACTCGGTAGAGTCTCGCGCCAATTACAATATACATTCTACCTATGTTACACACGTGGAGAGCAGATAATAGCATCGCACGTATACAGGGTGTTCCAGAATTAAATGTCCAAAATGAAAGGTGTCCCAGAGGAGGTCGAACCGAGTAAATTGTCCCGAAGAACATGGGGTCTGCGAAGTCGCGTTCGCGAGATATCAACGATTAAAAAAATTTCGCTATGCGCCGCGATCGCGATCGCGGCGCATAGCGAAATTTTTTTAACCGTTGATATCTCGCGAACGCGACTTCGCAGACCCCATGTTCTTCGGGACAATTTACTCAGTTCGACCTCCTCTGGGACACCTTTCATTTTGGACATTTAGTTCTGGAACACCCTGTAGATCCAGTTCCTGTTACAGGCAATGATTGAAATACCTAAAATAGGAATCTTCCTCTTTTTTTTTTCTCTTCTTTGTTCTAAACTCGATAGATCATAGTCCGCTTTATCTATGCCTGTATAATGTGAATTATATAGTCCGAGGAATGGTGTTGGTGAGTATATAGGTATACAATCGTTTTTCGAAGTATGTATGTATTATACCTATATGTAAATAATACATAGATTTATGATATCGCCTGGGAATATAAAACGAGGATGAAAAATTTCTATAGAGAATTCGCGGGGCGTGGGGGAGGGAATTTCGGTTGTCGAACTTTAGCCCAGTTCGCACGTGCAGTTTGGCTAAGGGAAAAAGTAGAGCTCGTTGTACAATATAACCTGCCTTACTTATCCCTATAAGTATATACCTTTACGATGTAGAAATCGATTTGATTTTTTTTTTTTTTTTTTTTTTTGTAGTGAAAAATCTTCGTACGGATAAATTCTCGCGAGATTTTATGTACGTTGTTTAAGGATTTCGAGAAGAGAGAGAGAGAGAGAGAAGAAAGAAGAAGAAGAAAAAAAACGTATATAAATAAAAATAAATTGTTTGTGGGTGGATTTGACGCAGGCAAAAAAAAAAAAATCTAGAAAACGGAAGCGGAATTGACGGTGAAAAATCTCGTATACTTTACCGTATATATACTTTATAACCCGAAGGAATGAAGAAAACCTTATACCGAGAATCGCAAGGGCTCGTTAGACCCGATGAGAAATTTATTCAAAAATTCAAAAAAACGTGAGAACGCTGCAACATATGACTACGGCTGGGGGCGCGAGATGTTATAGCTGCAGGGTAGTCAAAAAACGTTATAGGTATCACAGCTACGGGCCGTGTATTATTGTATATGTACATACACGTTGGTATATATGCCACCGGTATATAGGCACACGTATATATTCTTAGTTGAGAGAGGCTTGCGAGAGAGACATTTAAGATGGTTGCCATGGTGACCGCTGGCTCAGAGCCAAGAAAAATCTCTGATAATCTGAAGGACTTGTGGACCGCGAGGCCTGCAGCCTCACGAGCTGCCGAGACCTTAACCCAATATTATAAAAAAATGGAAAACAGGAATGAAACAGATAAGTTGAATATCGTAAACGGAGAGAAAATTGATCGATTGATGAGTCCAAGAAATAACTAAAAATGTGTAAAAGCCTCTGACATGGTTTTTTTACTTGACAGTTCATCTTTTCGGTCCATCGGATTATACGGAAGCCTGCAGAAACTGGCGGGTTAATCTCTGAGTAACTAACGCTTTCGCTTCGATAATCCTCGGCGACAAGGAGGTATAGAAAGCTCACGACTTGTGCCTATAATCTATAAGAGTAGTCACCGTCGAATCCATAACTACGAGGTTGCAGGGTCCTCGAGTCCTCGAGCTTGTCTGTCGGGCATGAAAGTACTTATCGGCTTAAGTTCGTCGCGATTTCCGATTCGCGAGCCGTACCGTGTCGTACCGCACCGCACCGCGTCGCGTCGCGTCGCGACGTCTCTCCAGACTCACTCGTTTTCCTGCACCGCGAAAGAAACCGAGATTTACAACCCCACGAGGCGTCGTAAGGCTACAAACTCCTCGCGCTATTCGTTTCAAGTGGTGCTCTCAGAAAAACGCGAAATTTGAATTTAAAAGCTCGAAAATTATATCGCGATTGTCCCCATTTCCTCCCTTATGAAATTAATCCGAAACTTGAGAATCGCGAATTTTGAGAATTCGAAACGACACCATCTTCCTCGTCATTTCATATCACTGAAAATAAATATCATTCATCGTTCTTATCTACCGAATTTTTCCCCCGAAATCTCGCTATCCCAAAACTTTCGTACGGCCACCTAATTCCCTTTCTCAATGCGATGCATTCTACACACGAACCTCGGAAAGTTTCTATCCATAGACAACCAGAGTCTATCCAATCTCGAGACAAACACATCCGCGCGATTCTATATTCGATACAATAAACTTTTGCAATTATCGTTAGCGAATTGGACGAGATTTTAAGTCCGCGTTGAATCGAAGAGGTCAGTTTCGAGTTGGGCTAATAAATCGATGATTATAATTCGAATCATCGTCCATATTTTTGACTTTGAAAGTCTGCCTTTGGAACTGAACTGACCGGGTCATGCATGGTTGACGTAACACATATTTGCCGCATGTAGTTGGAATGGTACCAACAATCGGGGGTATGATTTGTCGTTAGAGATACGCCCCTCAGATTTACGACTTTGGATGGTACGAAAGTGCGGGCTTAAAGTGCACCAGGATTTCGGTTGAATCGTCGCGGTATAGGCACTCCGTAACTAAAAACCACATATGTATATATCTACGTATATACGTACGTACACATACGTATAGCACGATATTCAAATGGGACATAGTTCGTTAGCTGATTTAATCCGTTAATTTCCATTGCCCCACCGCGTTACTAAGCATGAACATAAATCCACAAAGTCTAGAGATCTGTCTTCCAGCTGGACCATATTTCCTCCTGGAAGCTCGGTGACTAGGTGTAGCTGGTCTCGAGGGTTGAACAAGGCGAGTAGAATTTCTGGGCATGTGCATGTAAGTTTTTTTTTTTCTGAAAAGGGGTAAAATGAAGAGCCTAATATTTTATCCATATTTTCAGTTTCATTAAATAATCAAGAGATACGATGCACAGGGATAGAGAGAGAGAGAGAGAGAGAGAGAGAGCTGAGTTCCAGCGAGTGAGATTAGGCGAGGTGGGATCAGATTAGATTTTACGTTGGAGGGAAAATGAAGAAATATACGCAGCCACAAATCACAAATCTTGGCTGGTCGGGGAGGAAAGGGAGCGGGTGGTGAGAGGCGAAGATTATCTTCAGGAACCCGATAATGTCACATAACTCGAGCACCAACGGAAGTGGTGCGAATCTAACAGCAATTTCCTGTCCTGAAGTCTCAAAACTCTTCGTTCTACGTACCTACAGGGATAGAGAAATATTGAAGAACCAAAATGGCCGTCTTTAAAGTTCCGCATTACAACCATTATATCTTTTCCCGAGTTAAAATGAGAAACAAGACTGAAAGAGGAGAGAAGAAGGAAAAAGAAAACAGTAAGCAAAAATGAAAACAAACTAACTAGGTAGCTAGTCTTTTTTTCTTCTTCCTCTCTTTACTCTTTTTCTTATCCTTTTTGCGTGTTTTCGAAACCCCTGAATGAGAACAAATATCGCGGCTCCCCGGCGGCGGGCGTCTGGAGTGTTTTTCCGTTTCGGAACCGCGTCGCCGCTCTTCAGAACTGTTCAGTACCGAGCGATATAAGTTCGTCCGGACTTGTGCAGCATAGTATTCAACGGATCGCCGCGTAAATCGGTGGATGGTTTGGCAGTTTAATCGCCATTTTTATGCGCTTTTTGCGATAAGGTTTCACCATGATAAGAAAGAAAAAAAAAAATCAAGCACCGCTTACAACCCGCCGTATCTTTCTGTCTCGATGACCTCAGCTGCCGCTTAAACGGCTTAATAAACACGAGTAATCGTGATTTTATTGTCGATCTTAACCGTAATCCGGAAAGTGAAACGAGTTGTCTACCTGAACGACCACGACGCGACGTGCCCTTTACTCCAGAGCTTAAGCCCCGCGGATTGACGACCGTTACGTTAGGGACTCTGCGGGAGGATATTGCACCGGTCGAAACATTTCCTTATTCAAAATTTAGGCCCGAATCTCCCCGAGGGATTCGAGTGATGAAAACCGAATTTTTCGAGGGCAAGGAATGAACGAAGAAAAAGCAGGGCTTTTTCGACTCTTACAAAAATAGAAACACGTCATTTTATTCTATTCATTTTCAAGACCGCACGGACAGACTCTGCTTTCACTTACCTGGATTTGACAGGCGACTTCTCCGTAAGGCCAGCATCCGTATACAGCCGGTAAAAATCCAAATGGTGTAACCAGTAAACCTATGGCGAGGTCGTTGCTTGCCAAACTCGTCAGCAAATACCTGGGCTGTAACAGAAAAAATAAATCAGGAAACTGGTTGACCTGTGGGCCAACCCTAAAACTTCCCGCTGTGTGTTGAATACGTTACAATAAAATGATACTGTTGTGTTTATAATACATTAAAGAAGGTTATAAGTATAGTCAGCTTTTCGTGTACAAATTTTTTTCCGTCTGATTTTCGAAAATCGAGTTTTTGTCAAATGTCAACATTTCTAGGCTTTAGAGAGTTATATTTAATGTCACAAGATATCGTCCAGTCTGTACATTTACGTGCGAAATTTTTGATGGTTTTTGAACAATTTGACAGATTCGACATTGAGTGATTCAAAATCAACTCACGTCTATCAAAAAAATAAATTTTTGTCATGCAATATCTTTCGAACTAATCGTTCGATTTTGATGAATCTTGTAGCAATCGAAAGGACTATCCAAGACTTACATCTGATTGAATTTTGAGACTAATCGCACGAACAGTTTACGAGCTATGCGCTAAAAACATGGAAATTTTTTTTTTCAATTTTTATTCTTCGAATAACTTTGAAACTACTCGACCGATTGACTCCAAAATCTAATCAGATCTAAGTCTTGATAAACCCTTTCGATCGCCGCAAGAACCATTCCGATCGGTCGATTCGTTCTAAAGATATCGTATAAAACGTCGAAATCCGATGAAAACTTGACTTTCGAAAATCGAACCGAAACCAATAACTTCCCTTTTTGTTTGAAAATTTTCAATTTTCAAAGCGGGAAGTTAAAAATGAAAAGAAAAAAAGAATATTTTCACTAAGAATGGGTAAATCGTGAGACGAGGGAGCGAAAATCGTTGCCTTTTGATACCCGATTCTCACGTTTTGTTCTTATTTTATTTTTTACCTGAAAACGCATGTATGTATTATAGTTTATTCATCGGAAATTCGTTCCGGGTTTATCGTATATAAGGTATTAATGTTTAAACGTCTACAGCCACCGCGGCATCCTATTGTGGTACGCTAACTCCCAAGGGTTATTTGAATTTCGATCAGCTGCAGAGGTGGGGCTATAGATTTTCCAAACGCTCTACCTTATCGTTGAGAATATACCTTTTGCAGTGAGATATTACAGTAGCAAAGATCGGACGTGCATAGTCGTCTAATTGCGGCCACTCAATTCTCCGCAAAATTTGGTTACACAAATCCGCAAGTTTTTTTTTTTTTTTTGAAAATAATTAATTCTTCGAGCAGTTTTCACTAAATTTCTCAAGCTCTGAAAACGATGGAATTATTGATTGACGTTGATCAAGCGCTAACGACTCTGATACAAACCTGTCGATATTCATACATTAAAAATTTTGGGAAATTGATCTGTGCTCTGATCAGGTACTCCTTTTACATATAAATAGAAGACAATTTCTTCGTATTATACTCTTGTTTTTTTCAATCGAGAGAAGTTTTTTGAGAAACACAATGGTCTTGTTATTGGAGATTTCAAGGAAATGTTTTGAGGGATGTTGATCGTTTCGAAGAGCTTAATTAACGCGACCCATACCAGAGTCTTTCTTCTCTCCACTGTTTTGTTTGAATCTTCAAAAGCTAGCTATACACGAATTTCTCCTCAAAGTAAGAGACACTCGTTTTATGTCCTCGAAATATTCTACGTACATCACTGTAGTATGTAGAATGGACATTGATGCAGCATTCTTGTTCGAATACAGAAAAATGCGAAGGTATATCCCTTCCGCTGTAAGAAATTTAAACGCGCGTGGTATTTTCCTCCCTCAAAAACTGTAAAAAGATTTCGTTTTCCCGAAGAATTTTATATATTCACGAATATTTTGTAAGACGGGAAATTGATACCGCGGGAGTGAGAAATGTGTGTATTTCGAGTTCCCGGGAAGGATTTGGAATGGGATTAATTAAACTAATTAACCAAGCAGCAGTGACGCGATCATCCAATTTATCGTTCGCAATATCAACGCAGTGAAAATTCATCGAGGAGGAGTTTGACCTGTTTCCCGGGAAAGATTGGAAACAGAAACTGATATCTTGCTCTTTAATTAAAAGCGATCGTACACAGAGTATTACATGACTCGGAAAGGTCGTTAACTTAAATAAGTAATAGGTCAAAGACGTTCGTTCGTACAAACAAGGACTGTTCAACCGTTGGTAATCGATGAGTGCTGATTTGAACAGTAATAAACAAACAAACAACAAAAAGTAAGAAAAATGAAGAAGAAATGAAGAAATAAAAAGAAGGAAATGAGAAAGGAGACACTTGGATCAACTGATTATCTTTTTTCCACCCCCTGCGGCCGCAGACTCTATTAATTGGTCTCAGTTTGCGTCATTAAGAACGAACCGCGGCACGAAGCCATCCCTGATCAAACAATTAAGGGTAGGTACCCTACGGAGAGGTTCAGCTAAGGCGGGCGGCAGCCAACAGTCGCGCAAACCTCGAGAGTCTTGACTTGTACCTCTCAATTCTCCACTCTCCATTCTATGGGACCACGGTATGAATTCGTTAGCATCAAATTACACGTTTTAACTACCTCGTCCTCCTCTTCTACCTCCTCCTTCTCCTCCTATTCTACTCTCTTATTGTGTAACGTATATCTTCTCTTTCTCTAATTCTCCTTTACTCGGCTCTCGACGGTTCTCCATGGGGCGTACTTCGCTCAACATCAGATTCATGCATATGCAAAGGCCCAAACAGCCTACTAAATACACTTAAATACGTCAGAAATCAGCCAGAACGGAGATTTCATCGCCGCGAATAAATTTCACCCTGTTAGATGCAGCGGAGAAGGTCAAAAAGTTTGTATATGCGGGAAATTTTTTTTCCAACCCCCGTGTAACTCCTAACCCCGTAGCTCGCATCTTTGTTTTAAATTCGATTTACTTTCGGAGTTAGAGTTCGTCAACGTGGTCCTTAGAGTGGCTGTTGTAGCTCCAGAAATTTCTGCCATCCCTCCACCCGCCGTCGACAATTGTTTCAACTTCTCACTCGAGTTTCCGACTTTTCAAGAAAAGGACCCGGGGAAACGTTTTCCTCGTTCGAGAATAGCTCGGGGAGAGGAATACCGGGGATTTAAAAGGGGGCCCGTATAACGGGGAGAATATTGTCACGGAATGATGAAGTTGTAGTTACTACGTAACGAGATTCCTTAACTTATACATTAGCCAAAGATATTCTGACTTCCGTTAAGCGACTAAAAAGTTTACGGGATGGGTGAGGAAACATGAAAGTATATTAATGAACTTCGAGCGTCGGTATATCGCTTTTCCATTTCCCGATTTTGCGATTAATTCATACAAGCGAGCTCCCTTCGCTTTTCCAATTAACAAACGATAAACTGAACGCTCTATACCTACGCGTTATACAACGAGGATATCGTTTATTCAGATCGCGAGGCTTGGAGATAACGAAGCGATCGACAGGGCAGAAAATCCTTAGCAAAATCACGAGCTTTAGTCGTTATATAGGCACAAATCACTGAGCTACTACAATCTTACACGCGCTTGTTATAGGCAGAATATCAGTTCGTTTCGAAGACGAGATACTCAAAGGTGGAACCTCGGCATAGCCAGGAGTGAAGAGTCATGGGAGTCTGTAATAACGCAGTTGATTCTTGCGACAGGATTTATAACAAACTATGGCACTCACTACGAGCTCGAGCTTTCATCGCTAAAATGAAGCTTCGAGTTTTTCATTTTGGACTTTCTGTGCGAAATCCAAATGTAAAAAAATGTTTGATATAGAGCAGGTATAATATTATTCAGAAATCTGTGGAACCTCGATTGATTTTCAGAAAAATTGCTGTGAAATTTTTGTCCATTAGAAAGAAATTTGCGGCTAGAAAAAAGTTCCGAATTTTTCAAAAGTTTCGAACGGTAAAAATCCCGCATTTTAATATCACCAAGTTGCAGTTTTTAAAAATGGTATTTTCCTGAAAGTCTGTATACAGTCGATTTCAAAAACTTCAAATCGAAAAACGCCGAGGAGCTTCGTGTCTCTCCATTGAATTTTCGGATTGCTGGACTTTCGGAGTCTCGGACTTTCCGAGCTTTCAGCTGACTGCATTTCGAGCTTCCTGAATTTTAAATTGCTGGACTATAACGTTTCTAAAAATCCGAAATCGTATGAAATAAAATTGTTATTTTGACCGTTCGGATCTTTTGCAATTCGGATTTTCAATACCCGGCCCCAGAAGTTTTTGGAACATTCATGAATCTTGATAAAAATTTTGGAACCCGAAACCCATGAGAAGTGAATGAAATTGAAATCTCAAAATCCGGTGTAAAGAATTTGGGCAAGTGGTCAACCCCTCGTATAGTAAGATAAAATGAAAAAATCAAAGACGTATAAAAAGAAAAGAAGAGCTTACCTGAGCGTGAATGTACTTGCTGTACCGCCGGCTGTTGATCACGCAGATCACAAGGAGATTGGCGCAAAGAATACCGAGGCTCAGAGCCAGGATGAGTGCGGCGCGGATCAGTTCGCCAGGGCCAGGTCCAGACCAGGAAGTAATAGGGCCGCTGCGCCAGCAGCTACTGTTGCTCAAAGCCGGTGCCAGGAGGATAGTTTGCTTGTGTTCTAGCATGATCCTGGCGTTTGATGACGGTCTTGAAGCTGGATGATCAACGGTACAGATGTGTATCGCTAAGAAGATGGCCCTCCGTTAGTGGGCCTCCTCAGCTTCAACGAGGCCTCGAGGAAATCTTCACGAGTTTGCATCGCTGAAGATGGAACCTTGGCAAGCCTTCAGGATCATCGATCCTCCGAGAGTTAGAAATTATCGAAATTTCGCCTCACATGGCTCGGCTCTTCACTCGTCCCCAATTCTACCGGAAACTGGTAATTAGCAGAGGGTCGGAAGTTCTCCCCATGATTTCTGCTGATATCTGTAAACCAAATTGGACGAAAAAAAAATAAAAAAATTGGTAAATAAAAGCAGAAAACTAACGGTCAAAGGGCACCGTTCCCGCATACCATCGAAACAATAGTGACTAATGACCCGCGAGTTGCGACTAGCCGTTCGAAATGGGAATTTTCCCCTCCGTATCGGAGCTGGGAGGAGGAGGGTTTACCTACCCCCGTTACTGTGACCCGTTGAATGTATACAGGATCATGGATGTATGGACGTAGTTAGGACATTGTGGACATGATTAATCGCCCGTATTTACTTGCTCTTTTATGCGACCTCCTTTGTTTAAACTTTTGACCTTAAATTATAAAGCTTTATACAGCTGGACCTGCAGCAGGGAGGACGGCGATGAATGCGTAAATATTCCGACGTGCGAACAGCCTTTTTTTATCTCACGAGTAACGATGAATAATTAATTACAGTTTTTGCGGGGTGTAACCTCGCCTGAAACATCATCAGTCCTCTGAAATTGTTCGAATTTACATAAAAGCACCGCTAAGACCGGAGAAAGAGATCTGCGAGCTTTTTACGATGGTGATTTTGCTCTTTCAAAAAGCAGGAAGGTTAGTGTATAAGGTTTACGAGTTTGGCCGCACAGAAGGCTGCGTATTTCAAAAAGCGAGGCTGATATAGCTGCGTTATATTAACCGGTAATTTTTCAAATTTTTCAACGAAAAACCTGCACCTCCCACGAGCCCATTTTCATGGAATCTCCCCCAAACTTTTTCCTATGATTTATACATCTCGTTGAAAGGTTCAATTCATCTTAACGTTTACTCCGATTAATTTTAAACCCGCCCGAGAACGACTACGATTAATATAATCATCAAGAGAATAAAGTACCACGCGCTAGTTTAGGTGTAGGTAGGATTTGTAGGTAGGTATGATCTCTTTTCGCATTACGTGGCTACGAAGCGAGGCGATAATATCGCTTTTAGCTGTGTAAAAACGCCCCAGAAAATCTCCTGCGATTATGAACAGGTAATAAAAAAAGAAATCTATTTTCATAAATTTTCAAGGCTGCTTCCAGATCGAAATTTTCTACTAAACTAGTTGAAAATCTCTGTACAGTGCAGAGAATGAATTGAAGAAAAAAAAAAAAATAATAATATAAAAAATTCCGCGAATTCACGTAGCTAGTTGCTTCGAGTTAATTAAACTACGCGATGCATATGACACGCGGGGTACGCAATTTTAATTCTAATATTTACTTTCCAACGTTTCATCAACAATTTCAACAATTTTATATCCACAAACGAAGAGAGAAGCTTTGAAATAGTTTATATAAAATATTTTAAACTTCGCAGACTATAAGTTACATGGAAAAACGAAAAATAAATAAAAATTATTATATGGAGCCGAAAAATGGAGGCCCTTTTGTCGAGTGATTTCATAACGCCGGGCTGAAGTTTTTACCCAGTCGAAATAACGACCTGATTAATTGGAAAATCCATCATTTCGAATCCCCGAAGTAGTGAGGGAGAACGATCGTAAGTAGGAGTATGTAAGATTCAGATAATGAGAGAGAGAGAGAGAGAGAGAGAGAGTTAACGAGGCGAGTCTCTGGGTTTCAGTATAATTAAAACATGGCCGCCAGCAATTCTCCACACATTTATTTTATCGTTTTCACCACGATTATTCAAGCCTTCTTCTATCTCTTTCTCTCTTTTCCTCCGTCTACCAGAACCCTGTAGACCTACTTCCCCTGATCCAACCTTCATTCATCCCCCGAAGAACTTTTATTCCAAGACGGGAATATCCATCATAACAGGGAATACAAATCACACTTCACTTTCAAGTTTCAACGTCAGTTATAGATATAAATTACTCTCTCTCTTTTTCTCATATAAATTTACGCACCAGGTGAATTTTCCACCGCAACTCGAATAACAACACGTATAAGTACATGTAATGTCATTCGTAAAGCTGTGTACAGAAAAAATGAGGTTCTTCTTCAAAAAATGAAACTACGTGGGCCGAAACGTTTGCCATGCCGAATGATTCGGACCGGTAATAAATGGATCGCATTTCGCAAGGACTAATCTAGGGTTGGTTTTGAAATTTGGGCAACGTTTAATGGTATATGGAGCATTGAATGTGTTGGATATGGGGCAGCGGTGGTAGCCGAATGAATAATGAAAGCGTAGGTAGGTAGGTACATACATACATACACATACGTGTACATACAATGACGAGTTAATTACCTAAACCATTAGCTATAACTTAGCGCGACCATGTCGTCGTACATAATTTTTGACAGTTTATTTCTGCCCCATGCCCCATGCCCGGGGCCCCCGCCTTATCCACCCATTGCGGATAAAAAATATTTAATAACTTTTTAATCCCCGACGCTCGCTCTTTCTGGGTAACGAAAAAAGAAAAAAAAATTACCAAAAAAAAAAGAAAATTTTCATTTTAGCCAACCTCATACAGGCGATGGTAGCCGGTTTTCCCAGAGCTGATAGAATTAACCTTTTTGTTTTTCATTTAACTAAAATAAAGAAAAAACGAAGAGAAAAGGAAACCGTGAACCCAATATAGCGGGCACCCTACCCGCGCGCGGGATATAAAATTATTCAAAATTTTATATCCGGTTGGATTTCGCGAATCACATTTTGCCAAATATTAAACCTCGTTAATTGGACTCGACACAATACGATACTGAAATTACGTGAGACTGAAACCCGGGTATAACTTATTTATTAAGGGAACCAGTACAGCTTGGTTTTGGAAATTCGGAGTAATCCAAAATGCATTTATTTCTCAGCCAAAGTTTATTTCACATCAAAAGAAGAATTTTTCTTTGAAAACCTTTGTCGTAAGAGTTTAGGCACATCGTTGTTCCGATTAAGGTCGTTGAGGGCTCATTTTGTTCAGAAAAGAAATCCTCATCATGTGAACGAGGGATTTTTTTTACAATTTCGTGTTGGCCAAGCCATTTGCAAATTAGTGGCCTAAATATTGGAAATTTTGGATAATTGACCGTAACTTTTCCCATGAATTTTTTTTTACAGATGCCTACATTCATAAGATGTAGAATTGCTGTCTGAAGAAAGCAAGACCTTGAGAGGTTGAATTGGACCAACGATCTGCCTAAAACCTTACGACAAAGTGTTTCGAAGAAAAATTTTTTTCGATGTGAAATAAACTTTCGTTGACAAATAAATAAATTTTGGAGTACTCCAAATTTTCCGAACCAAGCTGTACTGGTTCCCTTAAAATGACCATAAATTGAAATGAATTTTTTGATCCTAATTCTTCCTTCTTTCTCTCCTCTGGGAACCCGAAAGTCTCTCGACACGCTGCAGGATACCTTGACTATTTTTTTCTTATTAAGGAAAATGGGCCCGTCCCTTGAGCTGAGAGTGAGATAATAAACCAAGTCCACGTCTTGAGTGTCAAGGAGTAGGAACCTGCAGGGTACCCGCTTCCTTAGTCGGCAATATCGTCCCCATGATAATATCGCGTCGTTGTAAAGTGTAAATTACAACCTAGCCCCATAAAAGTCTCGTTTCCTGCGGACAACGACGCGGAGGTGGGTGTTAATCTCAATTCGCAAAGAGGCGAATTCTCTCGTGCCAAATGTGTCCGTGTACCTCCCAAATCGCCGAGGCGCAAAGCCTACCCACCTAACGTAGGACGTGCGGACTGAAGACAACCGAGAGAAGTTGTCACCGACCCTACTAAGTCCTTCATGGCTTCATGTACGATGTACATACATATATGTATACATACGTACTGCCTACACCTCTCACACAACTTTACCTTGAAATACTAAAATTTTCCACTGAATTATTCAGATTCTATATTATATTCATAACCTGTGACTCAGGAAGCTCCTCCGAGACTTATATACCTGTCTAAATAGTCCCCGATGATATAAACGTCAAACTATCTGTAGCTTATAGACTTTAAACTAGACATTTGATATATTGCATTGATCTATCGTAATCCCCAGCGAAGGGGTTCCTGCTATACAGGATCGATAAGCTCGTTCCTTAGTTGTATCTTTTTCTTCTTTTTTTCTTTCTCCTCGGAGTAATACGTCAAGTTTCAGTCGGTCGTTTAAACTTTGGTTCAAGTTTAGAAAACGGGGAAAACCAATTAATTATCGACCCTACAGGTACACGGCTAGGTGGCGATAGAACGAAAATCACGGAGCTGTAGTTAACCACTTCTAAGATAATTTAACGAATGAGATAAATGCAGAAGGATTAAATGTGATCACTGCAATATCTCGGCGTCTTCTATCTTAGTTAGTTATCAATATCACCTTCGTTTACCGAAGGCTGTATCTATAGATATAATCCTGGTATCGAGACGATACAAAAGCTTAAGCTGAACTGCTCTATCAAGTCAGAAAATCGATACGATTCAACCGTTAATTTAATGTCATCATTATTTATAGTCACTTAAGTAGTTTTTTTTGTTTTTTTTTTTTCTCGGGATAGTAGAGTACAGGACTTGGTCTCCGGAGCGCATCCTCGAGAAATTAAATGGGGAATACTAAGACACGTCCTAAGCTTGCTATATTATAGGAAAAGCGTACCTTCGAGATGGAACAATAACAGTGAATCCCGCAGTCTTGACTCTCCTTAGTAATCCTCGGTTGGCTCGTAGACCGTGGAGACAGAAGCCGCACGTGATTTCTACCGAGAGAAACTTGGCTTTGGGTAAAAGGATGCGAGGATTAAGTGTTAACGGCTTTATTATGTCAAAAATTTCCGGCTCAGTATCTGCAGCGGCAGTATTATGCTGCAGTCAAGACGGCATTGCTGGCTGCATTTAGATTATGAAATTAACATCTTTTATACATATTTTTTCCAATTTTTATTTTTTTTTTTTGGTGCAGGGAAATCGTAGAAAGAGAAAAAATTAAGCTCGGAAGGTATTGTACCCGATACAAAGAACTTATGAAAAACGTTGTAAGAATCTCGTCACCCGTTTGTATCCGGTATACGGGAGAAAAATTGTGGTAGAAATTTTATAGCTACGGACAAAGTACAAAGGACGAGGCGCTTTTCCTCCGGTAAAATGTTGAAAATTCAACACTTGGAAATTCTCAGTTTGGGGTCTAGTGTTAGTTAACGATGAGAAAATGTATATGCGCATGTATGATGATGATGATAGTAAAGAAACGAGAAATTCGCCTCGCTCAACACGCGTTAGATGGTAAAAGCTTTAAATCGTCTCGCCATTTTCGCAGCTTCCGCTTACAGCGATACCGGAAAGTCTCAGTGGCTGGATGATCGTAAGTCGTAACGGTGAGTAAAAAATCGGTCAATAATAAAAATCGAACGGCATATAAAAACCGTTTTATTTCACCATGAAACGTGACTCGCACACCGGAAATATGTCAATACGAAAAATCACAGTGTTATATGCTCCGACGAACTTATACCGCGCTACCAGAACCCTTATCACATGCGGATAATCAAACCCGGATACTTTATTACCCGGAGCGACCCTGCTACTCAACTGATCATGACGCTAACTATGATGAACGATATCATGAAAGCACAAACAACAACAAATACGGATTTTTCGAGGTAGAATATACCCGGATCAACGGGATGCGTATATACGGTCTGAAAATTATTTTTATCCAAATCCACTGGTACGCTGCGAAAGGATCGAGTTTTCATCAGATCTCGACGTTTTGGGTCCTTAGGAAGCTATTCTGACTGTTTTTGAATAGCGTTCGTATGTGTGTGTGTGTAAACAAATTTTTGTCGTACGATATCTTTGGAACGAATCGACCGATCGGAATGGTTCTTGCGGCGATCGAAAGGGTTTATCAAGACTTAGATCTGATTAGTTTTTGGACTCGATCGGTCGAGTAGTTTCAAAGTTATTCGAAGAATAAAAATTAAAAAATCAAAATTTTTCATGTTATTATAATATCTCGCATTACTCCTAAACTGTTCGTGCGATTAGTCTCAAAACTCAATCAGATTTAAGTCTTGGATAGCCCTTTCGATTGCCGCAAGATTCATCAAAATCGACCGATTAGTTCAAAAGATATTGCACGACAAAAATTTCTTTTTTCAGATAGACGTGAGTTGATTTCGAATCGGTCAATGTCGAATCTGTCAAATTATTCAAAAACTGTTAAAAATTTCGCACATAAACGTGCAGACTAGTATGCACTTTGAAACATGATTCAGAAAAAATTATTTCCAACGTGGTAACAGATTTCAAGAGTCACTTCGTGCGTTAAGAATCTTCTATTCTGCGTAAAGATGATGCGATGTGATCCTATGACCTGCCCTACATCAAAAATAAGATCCTGGAAATGTACAGCGCTGTGTATGGTATAGTGTTGACATATAGGAATGAATATAAGATGCGAAAAGTTCGAAGCGATGATCGTTTGTATAATAAGTTTTTCCCTAACAGAGATATATAGATAGTAAAAATCTCTTCTGGCTAGACTGGGAGTGGTTCTTTATAGCGTGGGTATGATATCGGGTGTGAGTTTCGTAGTTTCGTGGTAGTGTAAGAGAAAAGGAAAATGTCGACTGACCCGTTTTCGCACGACGTTCTTGAACGGTCGCTTCCTCGACAAAAGGGGCCGCGGCAAAGTGCGCCGGAAAGCATAAAGCTCGTTGGCTTTATCTACGTCTCCTATTCGTTATTCGAATTCGACACCCGGACCAACGCCCTCTCACCCGTCCACGGCCCCGGCACCGTCTCGTTCCCTCCACTGCCGTGACACCCAAACCTTAACCGCAAACGCCCAACCTAAATTCAAACCGTCACCCTCACCTATACCTTGCTTTAGTATGCCACCATCGGATCCTCTTGCTCCACGACCGCCCAAAGGAAGCATAAAAACTGTGCAACCAGGCCTTGTCGGTTTTCGACTGGGCCTGGATGCTGTCGCTGCTGCTTTAAAGATGGAACCATTTCGGAGAACCGATTCCTGCGGACGCTGGAGGATATAAGAAAGTTTTCTGCGGTTAAAGGAAACTGTCAACTCCAACGCGACACTAAATCCTTACTCATTCATCTGCGATCCCCCTGTTCAACAATCTTTTGGCAAACTGCAACGTTAGCTGGAAACTATAATTTCGGGAAGCTTAATGACTTGACGGTATACGACATTTTGAGTTTTTAGTCATTAAAACGGGGAAAACATTTTTTGACAGGGTACCAACTACGGTCAAGTAATAGACACTTAAGTAATTATAGTGATTAGCCGCTTTGACATGACACGAAACGAGGCGACAAGTCATTTCGGAGATACCCTCAGCAGCAGTTCAAAAGCGTTGCTAGTTTCAAGGGTGCAATGTGCTTGCGGGTACGGTACCAGTTAGTTACCACTTGAGTAGCTTAGAGAGCGAGGTTAAAGCCGCAAACCACAAACCCAGGGGCTGCAGGCGGTCGACGTTAGTCGCACAAAGAACGAAGAGCTTTCGGGAGAGCGGGTCGGTCGCCGGGCGGGTAGGACGAGATAAGAGATGAGAAGTAGAAAAGGAGGTTGAGCTTTTTTACTATTCTCTTTTCGCCGAGATCGGGGGTTGAACGGGAAAAATGTGAGAAAAAGTTTAAGTAAAGGGAAACAGAAATATAGTAAATATAAGATAGTAAAGTGAAATTAAATTACGTAGGTTCGTACGTATGTCCTTTTTCTCCTGCAGGATATCCATTTCCGACCCTTATTCTCTCCCGACTCGTATATATATAAAGGAGGGTTTTATTTCACGGGAGAAAACGGAAAAAAAAAAAAAAATGGAAGCGAAAAAAAAAAGAGTGCTTCTTTTCAAGTTTTCAAAATTTCACGACCCCAAATGCGTGGGGCTTCTTCTTCTTCTTCTTCTTCTTCTTTCTAGATGCTTTTTATTCAAGGCGTCTCTACGTACCCGACTAATTTACAGTCCTGAATAAAAAGAAATGTCATTACCCGTCGACGAGGCGAGGCCTGAACGAACCCCTCGAACGCTGACAAAGTACGGGGAAACATGACTCCTTTGGATGAGAATAAAATGAACGAAAGTGAAAAAGATTTCTCCCGTTAATCCCCCCTCGTACTCTCCCACCCTAATTCTCATCCCCTTTTCCTCGATGCCGCAGTCATCTCTCAGTCCAATATCCACGATATCGATATACGCGGACGATCCATTCCTGCAGTAGGTATTATGCTTCTTCTGCGAATGTATCAGACGTCGTCGTGTACTTTCATCGAACCGACCCGATGAGAAAGGAAAAATCTAAAAAGCGGGGTTGAAAGGAGTTAAAGGAGAAAAAACAACGAGTCAAGGATCGCGGGGACATTTATATCGCATCTTTTTATCATGAATATGAAAGAAAATAACATTGATTCGATACGTGTCTGCAGAGGCTACACAGTTTTTGCTCGATTGAAGATGATTCACTGGCTAAACGGTCCGCGGATTTTCCCGCTGTTTAGCATTCGCGTTACAATTTCGGCAAAAAAAGAAACTCCCTGATCATCGAATCGAATATTAATCCAGAACCATGGTTCAACGAATCTACGATATAGTTTTGCTGGATTTGGTTATGTATACCCTGAAAGCTCGGTAGCTACTATAATACGGCGTTTGAAACGGGCCAAGTTTTCAGACGGTGTAAATAAAGGAGGAAAAATTTCAACCCCACCTAAGGAAACACACCCATAACACTACGTCTGAATCTGAATCCTTTTTCCCTCTCGTGCGCAAGATCTAGGAAGTGCAGAGATAAGGGAGTGAGAGAGATGAGAGGATAATTGCGTGTGAGTAAGGAGGCCAAGAAGATCAAGAATAATAATAATAATAATAAAAAAAAGGTGAAAGAAGGAAGCGCTACGGAGGATACGAGAGAAAAGAAGGAGAGAAAATACAACCACCGCTACTAGCATTTTGAACCAAGTTCCAACTTGAAAATACGCTAAGGCGGCGTAATAGCCAACCGAACTTGCAATTCTGAAACTTTTTTACGAGCCTGCTTGCGTCAAGAAGGCGAGCCGGAGGGTGGATGGACTCGGAGGTATCAGGGGTTAGTAATGGCGCACATTCACAATACACATGTACAGCTTTATACGTACCTACAGGCTCGCTCAAAAATCCTCTGATGGAATAAGAGAGAGAAAGAGAGTGAGGGTAGAGAAATGTATAGAGAGATCGAGAAGCTCGGAGGCGAGGCTAGCCACGCACGATTCTTCCTCATCCTCGTTATCCCCGTTCTCCGCAAACTATTCCGCCCTTTCCAACCAGTCGGAACATTACGTGATCCCTTTGGAGAGCCGATATATAGCCGGATCGCAGCATCACATCGAACTACCCGGAGGATCTAACGTAGTTCTACCCGCCGCAGATCTGTACCAACAAACCGAATGTGCCAATCGATTCCGTGGCTTATATACGAGTCCTTGACTTATGTTAGTATACATAAGTCATCTATCCGCGTATACGCGATACAGCGGGTTTTTTTTTTTGTAATATTATTTGAGCTATAATACCGGGAAGGGAAAATTTGTTAGGGGGTTGAAAAAAAAGGGAGAACGATGAAGGGAAAAATGAAAAACAGAAGAAAAAAAAAAAAAGTAATTAGGATTAACGTTATGAATTTTTACACAAAAAACGAAAAACGATCGCCCTGATACTTTCGGCACGACATTATCACCGCTTTATCCAACATTACCAGCCCAGGGACGAATATATACCCCCGTGGTATATTACCATAACGGTTATTTCCAGGGCTCAAAAAGTTCCTGAAAACTGGGGATTAGGGATCCCCCGCTTTCTCATTGTCGGATGGAGATAAGCCCGTTCCTAATACAAATTAATCAACTTTTGAAATGACGTTAGAGGGAACTTAAAAATGGTGAATAGCGATTTTATTGGATCGTTAACACCTTGGGAATAATTTTTTTTTTTCAAACCTCTGGTATCCTGTGAAAAAGAAATATTTTAATCAGTTTTTTCACAGCTGATTACTCGTACTTTAAGACGTAATTAAATTTTTTTTAAGAATTTACGGACTTCATCTAAAGCAAAGCTCCAAAGATTCTGAAAAAATTCTGAATTGTGTCTTAAAATTCTGAAAAAACTGAGTCGATAGAATATTTCTTCAAGGCGTATCAGTGATTTGGAAAAAAATTATTTCCAAGACGTGTGAATCCCTTTAGAATGAATTGATTCTTGTGACTGCAGACGTTATTTCCTCGACTCGTGGAAGTGATAAATGGTAAAAAATTGAAATCGATGTCCAATATGAAAGCGGCATTATCGTTCGGTCGGCTTTTTCGTAGGTTAGCCCCTTTTTCGGAAATTTCTATGGTCTTCAGGCCCCGCGAACCGTATCTATATCTATACCGAAGGCATCCTTAATCGAAAGCAGATAGTTTGCGGCGGTTATCGCAGAGCTCTGAATAAATTGTTCATCGATTTACGACCGAGTCGAAACAGGGCTGCGATCTAACTGTACATCGACATCATCGTGGTTACCGGTCCTACAAAGGAATCGATGAAATTCAAATAGCCAAATACTAGCCTTTACCGTGCTCAAACCACAACCGGCGTAACCGCAGGCGAAGGATAAACAAAAAATTCACCCTGTTTCCAATAAAATAAAACGGTTCGTATCTCGCAGAGGGAGGGGGAAAAAGAAGGGAAAAAAAACAAACGAAAGAAGGAGGGTGAACAAAAAAAAAAAACTACAATAAAAACCACAATGCGATCTTTTATCGCAACGATTCTACTTCCCGCAGTTTTTCACCCCTTGGCCATCCTACGCACATCAAATATACAAAATCTAGCCCTCAGTCAAACGATTTCTTCTCTTTTACAAAAAGAGGGTCTGCGGAGGGGAGAGAGGGCAGAAATAATCTCAATTTTATTTCAATTCATTTCAACTGGTACCGGTGAGCCGTTACTGTGGTGAATATCGAAAAGACGAATTCTTGAAGCTTGATATTACTTATTCAGAAAGCGAGAGAAACGGAGCAGGACAAGAGGCATTGACTGCAAGCCGATGCACGTATAAAGGTAGCACAAAACCGCCGTCGACACAAGTCACGAAGGGTAGAGGCGAATGCAATTCATTTTCGACGTGACTCGCCTCAGCCCGATGATACGTGTAGTAACTGAAACTAGGATTCTATTTTATTCAGTTTGACTCGTTCCTTCTTTCCTTCGTTTCTTCCTCCCTTCATTCCGATACTGCAATTCGAAACGGCACGTGTTTCACTCCCAACAGGGAAAAAGGTTTATGCATTATGGTATTGGCACGTAAAATGAATAACCGCAACTGGAGCCCGCGGACCACTCCACGTATCCATACAACGTACTACTATGCATAAGTTAACGGCTTTGATACTCTGAGGACTTAGCAGGTAAAACCTGGTAGAAAAGCAAAAAATATCCAGTAAAATTCATGTGCGGAGAGGAAAGAAGGAGGGTAGGTATTATAAAATGCAAGTTAACTCGGACGTGTTGCAGGTCACGCGTGCTTGTACTCGTACAACCCATCTTCCGACGAGTTATGAGTGCCCTGTACCCACCTATGTAACTTTTACTCAGAGGTTTGTGAAGTGGGAAGATTAGAACTGCACGTACTGGCTGGATGCGGAGATAAACTAGTACCTGGAAAGATTATGGATGTAAGTGTGATACATTTTACTTAGCACCGAACCCGGCTCTGGATATGTATGTACCCAAAACCTCGCTTAATCCGAATCCTAAATTCTAAAATACATTGAGATTCGCTGGGTGGGTTAACGACAATAAAATACACAGATCAGTTCGTCTAAACTATTTTCAACGATGATTACACGCGCTTCCAAACCCGCCAAGCACTCGCAGTGAATTATTTCGATCTATCGATAACGACGTGACCGAAAATCGAACTGACGAGGAAATTATTGGGAAATGAAACCCCGAGGGAAACTAGAAACGGCTTCTTAACCCTCGAAGAAAATGTGGCGGATGATTGGGATTTGATCTGTTCCATAAGACGCGTGAAAATTTACACATTCTCGCAATGATCATATCGAAGTGATTTGTGGTAAAAAAAAAAAAATACTATATGCCGCCAACGGTTGGATTCTGATGGAGAATTCATTTTATTTGATTTCTTTATTCAACGTGCATCTATGCCAGGGACTGGGCGGATTTTATAAGGCTTTTGTGACCCTATTATAAAAGCTTTGACAAAGGCGGCCCAGTATACACGGGGATAGTAGTACGGACAGATTCTAATCGGTGTATGCATAGTTTGTTGTATTTTATTCGAATATCGTTTTCACGAATCTCGAGAAAGCTTCGATGTTGCGATAACAGCTTGATACTCGAGAGTGAAACGTGGGGGAAAGGGGTAGCTAAACTTTTCTTTTCTTTTTTTCACTTTTCTCTCGTTTTTTTTTTTTTTTTTTCCTACATTATTGATTCACGGGAATCAATTAAAATTCGATGACTAAGAAGAAAAGCCGACGAAACTTGAAAGCCGTTGAGAAGGCCGCGGTGCCTTGAGAAGACAGCTGAGAATGAGGGCCCGGGGTTCATCCCTTCCGCAAGTTTTAGCCGGGTTTAGGCACAGGCTGATTTAACCTGATTTTTCTACAATTTTCGATCTGAATGGTAAAATCGAATGGACCATTCGTGAGAAGTAGGAGAAAGGGAGGAAAGGGAGTATAACGATCACGAGCCGGCATAAGCCCGCGGGAGACAATTGTCTCAGTCATTAATTTGTTTCGTACGCTCGTAAAAATCTCCAACTCCTCTATTCCATCGTTCCATATCTTTCTATACAGATTCGCGCTTTTCCCGAACATATATATCCTATATCCGTCCCTATATTTCATTCCTCTCGCACTCTGTCTTTTTTTCTTTCTCCCTCTCGCCGGTGTGTGGGACATTGTACGAAAGAGTAGACGAAAAAAAAGATCGCGGAAAAAAGTAGGAAAAAACAAACGTACAGAAAAAAAAATAAAAAATTAGGGGGAAAAAAATCCTGACCCATATCCTGACATCTTTCCGAATCTATATATAAAGTGAGTTTTTATTGGCCGACGGTAAAAAAGCAAAATTAGGTGTCAGCTGAAAATGGGACGATTTTTTTTTTCGTTTTTTTTTTTTTTTTTCACCGTGGCCGAGGACTTGTCGTGTTTTACGAGCCGCAGCTCAGGACCCCAAAGGACTAACTCGAACTTCGGGCAAGGTAATTTCCCCTTAACCAACCGCATACTTCAAAAACGAAAATGGAGTGCAAACGTCTCTTCGATTTCTGCGAAAATAGAAAAATAGAAGGAAAAACCGGAAAAACAAAAAGAAAGGCACTACCAATTAACGTTGCCAACCCTTTCTCAGACCTATCGTTGTTGTACACTATACAGCAACGTTTCGTCGACGTCTATAAAAGCAGTTAAAGTTCGAAACGATAAATAACCCTCCCCTGCACTTTAATTCTGGGCGGTGTACAAAGTTCTTCTCTAATTAAATAAAAATTCACGAACAGTTAATGCGGCGCTGTAGAAAACTCTGAGATAAAATGGAAAAAAAAGATAAATAAATATACTAACTAACTCCCTGAGTGATATTATTTCTCAATTAATATCCGGAATTAACAATCAGTTTTCGAGGTTTGAAGGAAAGAGAAAAAAAAAAAAAAAATTCACAACATATATAACGAAAAATAATGGTTTTTTTTGTACAGTAGGTAAATTTATAATATCGCTTGTGAAAGGAAAAACGCACAAGCAGAGAAATAATTTACACGGCGCGTAGGTATAGTTTGTCTGGCGAATATCAGTGATAACGTTCCATATTTGTCAGACGACAGCGCGGAGTTATGTTTTATCGAAGCTCCGGTTTCGGAGGATATTTGTTCGATTACAAAATAGAGAAAAAAAATTTCAACTCAATTTTGTTACATTTTCTTTTTTTTTCTTTTTGTGTTTCGAGGGGTATGTAAGCCCGGATTATTTTCAGAATTATTAATCTATGATGATTAAAGCTGAAGTCGAAGAGGGTTTCAGGTTTTAGGATTTTAGGATTTCAAGGGGGAGAACGCCGAACCCGAATTAAATGCAGGCTTAATACAGCTCGAGCCGTACTGTATAAGACCTGAATATAAATTCAATCATAATCTTATACCTACAGTTTTTCAATCATTTTTGTAAATTGGATTTATGTATCAATATACATATGTATATATAATCTGGATAATAAAATCTTTCAATGAGTTTATGCGAGTTTAAAATTTAGCCACTCGTTAAAGCTCGCTCTCATATATATGATAATTGCAGTCTTTACCCAAAACGCGTAAACGGAATATACATATGTATATTTCGAATTGTTAATAAATGCCGCGATGAAATATGGAATAATAATGTATGTGTATGAAACTGACAGGCTTCGACATTGGAAGCAGATTTATTAACGTCAAATTTCTCCGAGCTCCGGAAATGTGGAATATAAATAGAATTTCTTTTCACGATGATCGATCGATCGCGTTTCAAAGTAACAGAAAATCTCTAACAATTCGTACAATATTAATATAATGCACTATATATAATCGGTACGTTGAAAATTATTTATCAGAAATTTTATAAGATGTACTGACGTTGAGCGAAAATGAAAATAGTTTAACAAAAAAAGACAAGAAATAAAAAAAAAAAAAACACATTCTTCACCAGAAGTTCGTTCGGTGCTTTCAGCCCCCGAGTTTGGTAAAAGTTTTCTACTTAAATTCGTGAAATCTCAGCTCATCTCCTCGCGAAACCGAAGAGTTGTCCGAGATTTATTAATTTTATTATTATGTTATTCAAAGTTAGGTTTGGTTCACCTTATATAAATATATGTATAGCTCCGAAAGCTTTTTTGCCAACTTTTCTATATTCATACTCTCGTATAACTATCAGCGGATACATTATCATATCGTAATATCTATAATATACCTGAAATCAAATCACTTCAACAACACGAATCTCACTTTCGAATGAAGCTCAGGTATCGACGAGGAAAACGCCTAATTATCAATAATTGGTTCGTTTTGTACTCGAATCTCATTACTTCGAGTGATAAAGCGAGCATTAACTTAGCTAAGAAATAAAACCGGAAAAAAGAAGGAAGAAAATAAAAGAAACAAACAAAACCCTCACTTGAAAATGAACAAATGACCGAATTCGCGTTATGCTCGAATTTTCTTTCCCCAGATTTTTATTCTTTATTTAATTTTGCTCGTTTTACTTTTATTTTCTTTCTTTTTTTTTTCTTTCTCTGACCTCATTATGTTGGAAGAACGCGATTATCGAAGTGTTCGGAGCAAACATATTTTTTGTTAGAAACAAAATGAGATAAATTAAAACAGACAAAAAAATTTAAAAAAAATCAATATTTTATATCTACGAATAAGCAGGATATGTATCGTGCTTGAGGAATGCTGAATAATTTTGCAACGATTAGCATAAACTGTGTGGGATAAGGCCGTACCAACTCCCTCCCTCCCTCCTCCGGTTGCAGTTTAAACGAAAATTGAATTAGTCACACGTGTGGTTGAGTGGCGAGGTAATATTTTCGGTGAAAACTTATCTCAAACGTGAATTTGCTTTTCCAGACATTTAGAGACAAAGGGAAACGCCGGGGATTGTTATCGTCTGATTTACATGTGTCCCACCCCTATTTCTACTCGGCCATTAAATATCCCCGAACCCCCTCGTGCCTCTGCTCTTACTCACCCCTCATCTCCCCTCGATACGTGAGCTAATATATATTTTTTACATTCGAATTGAACCTTTGCTAAATCCCTGTCGAGATTAGCCCGAAACTGGATGAAATAGTGGCGGGGGTAGTTGGGGTGCTAAATTTGTGATCGAATAACGTGATTCCATACTGCGTATTGCGAACGGCGGTGTGCTACAGTCGGATTCGAACGGCGATAACTGGCTTGCGCAAAACTTGAATATATACTATATATCGTATCATGTACAATTGCAAACTTGACACTTTACGTATAATGTTATATAATATGTATATACTAACCTCGTCGTATAGCTGATGCAGATATAGGAATCCCTTTAAAACGATCACATCATCTCGTGAACAGAATAGAAACGTATTATACTACTATAGTTTAGTTTTGCAACCGTACAAATACCCAGGCCAATAAAAACTTTGGGGCTTCTACACAGTTTAACGCTGCATTAAACTTTGTCAGACTTGTTCAGAGTTCTACTATTTTATCTTTTTTTTTTTTTTGGATTGGATTTGGTTTTGGGTTTGGGTTTATTTTATCGAACTCGAATCCGAACGGTTTAACTCGATCCGAAACGTTTGAATTGTTTAAATTTTAAGTACACGAGTACTTTCGCGGTTATTTCACTTTTCATAACTTTCTTCGGCTTCGCGTGTCTCCGTTTAACCTTTTTCGGTTTACTTTTACTGCTTTTATCTTCTTCTGATTTCTATTCTGTCCCACGATTTCGGAGTCGAGCCATTTAAGCTTTCTGCAGCTGATACACGCGGTACTTTTTCAACTACTGTATTCCTTTTTATTTTTCATTTATTTTTCTGTAAAAATCCCTCGACTTTATTCACCCTATCCACTGGATCACCCGAAAAATTTCCCCGTCCCAACATCCGGTTCTGCCTCCTCGACTTCGCGGCGCGTCGCGGCGCTCGGCGTCGGTACTGAGTGAGGAGCGTCGCGACGGTGCGGAGGCTGACAGCGCACTGAATACTCCCGTGGCGTGCGGACGCGCGGTCCGAAACATCCCCGAATCCGCGGATCCTTGAATCCTCGAATCCTCGAATCCTTGATCCTCTCTTAGCCATAGCGGAGAGAATCGTTAGGGAATAACGTGCCAAAGGAGTTATACTCGCACTCGATGCTTTCGTTAACTCTAAACCAGCCCTCCGCGATCTAGAGAATTTTTTTGACCCATTCGAAGTGCTTTTTAGAACCCAAAAAGCTCGACCAACTCCCGTGGGCTTGTGGTGATAATTTTATGGGGATATTTGAGGTATTAGGACCCTAAAGTCTGATCGACTACCAGCTCGATTAATGACGTATTACATCCTGATTGTTCCCTCCTGGATAACGTCCGCTACTAGAATTCTCTGAATACAGATGAGCCGATTGCGAATAGCTTTCGGAATCCCATTAAGTGTTTACGGGGTCGGGTTGGGTTATACCGAGTTAGGGTTTGGTTGGGTTTATAATTACAGGAAGCGCTACACCGTCTCAGTTCGGTTCATTGGTCGCTCCTGTCACCTCCAGATATTCAAGGATCGTGGTCTGTCGGATTTTTTAGACCTTCTTCAAGTAAGGGTGTTCCTTCCTTCCTGCCCTCCTTTCTTCGGTTTCTTTTCTTCATTCTTCGAGATTTTCGGGTACCTTATGTCGACATCCAGGGTGATTGAAAAGGACACAAAGGCAGGTGGGGTCCCGATATATATTATGTATACAATGCACACATGTATTTGAATTCCATTCACACCGGGGTGTAAAAAAAAGTTTTCAAATTTTCAAAATAAAGAGATCCACGAAGAAAAAAGTCTTTCTTTTCCTCGTTAAAATTCGAAACAGTCAAAAACCAGTTGGCTTGGATCACGACAAATCTCACACTTCGTTCGATCAGCTACGAGCTTTCGATGCATTTGTAATTTTCAAGCTTTCCTTGCAAAGCTTCGACCCTACAGTCTGCTGCAGTTCACTTGCGGTTTTCCCACGTAGGTATACGCTTTTATGCTCGAGAAGTTATCGCCGGGTCCAGAAACGAGATGGACATTGCACGTATGTCTCTGTTGATACACCGGTAAACTAAAAGCTTTTATAACACCCGAGGTAGAACGAACGAACCCCTAATCGCGTCTGCAGTAGTACTGCTTTTATTTAACCGCTGTAATTACGTGTCGGACAGTTTTGGGATAAACTTGACCATAAAGACTGTAGACGTTCAACGATGTCAAATCTTCGATAAAATCCCTCCTTCTTGATAAAATATAAAGATTTTCAGGATTTCGACAAAATCATAAAATTCCGAAGTTCATGTCTTATGACTTCCTTTTCCGAGAATAATTTCTTCGATCATTGATAAGAACAATTCAATATTTCTTGTGACTTATTTGACGAATGAATTTTCCCCCTGTAACACGGTATAGGAAACAGACACAGGTATAATCCGTGTCTGAGCTTTCGGGTTAACTCGAAATTGAATCCGTCAACCGAGCTGGTAAAGCAAGAGGTAGATTATTAGATATCTCTGGATGACAGGGGGATTATTTTGTCGATAGTTTGGGAGCAGTTAAGCCTGGACAATCGCCCAGGGTAGTCGAGCCGCGCTTGTGTACAGCTATACGCATAGGAAATAAAATTGTGGTAGTTATATACTATGCGGCAAACTTTATATATACGTCGTAATAAGGAATATAAGTCATTTTGAACGGGATCAAGAGGTCTATTATACGTATATAGATCCTGAGCTTACGTCGACGGTCAGCCACGACGGTCTAATATAAACGCTCAGCTCCGCCCTGACCTTATCCAACTTGACCTTGCCAACTCTGGTGAAAGCTCGAACTCTCGTTCTCGTATTTGTCCAGGATTGTGCAGAAATCGGAGTAACCACCGGAACAGGAATTAGGCCCGTTCAAAAGGGCCAATTTTATCCTGAGGGGAGACCAAATGTAACCTTGACAGACTTGGAATATATCAGGACTTGAAATTCGCCGCTTTAGCCAAGGATTAATTATTTCCGTTTCAAACTCCCGACCCGCGTCTAACTAATTTAATTAACATTATCGCTGTTTCGGTATACCGGCTAAGTCCTGCCTACATCTTGGATAAAACTTGCCTTACAAATAAATCAGCCTCTGCTCTACGTGCGTATACCTTTACTACTGACAGACGTAGGTATCCCTTCCCTCTCTCGGTTCCCGAATTTAATCCGATTTCCTCTCATTATATTTATGCAGGAATCGTTACGATCGTACTACAGAGTTCAATTTATAATATCGGAGAGTTCCTTTGCTGCTGATATATGTAATCAAGCGGAACTGGACGATAAAAATTTTCGATAAACTTCTACGACTCGATCAACGTCGTCCATCGACTCCGAACGACTCGATCTTTCTTAGCTCGTTTCTTAGAGGATGACTATGAGCGTCCGAACCGTTGACATTTAACCACTGTCGATCAGACGAGATTAGAAAAGCGAAGAAAATGAAGAAGATTAGCTCTCGATATACAGACACGTAAAATAAGGATATACCGTGTCTTCAAACCCAGAAATTTAGCTCTCAGACAGGAAGTCAGCGGTTTAAAGACTGCGAACCAGATCCTCGTACGGATTTCATTAGAGAAAAAATAAAATTCTGTCAACAGATATCGGTTTCATTACTTTATACCTATATGTACTTACTCATATGCCTAGCAGCATATTGGCGCATAATCTCTTTGGCTTATTCTCGGATCTAGACGTTTAATATTCATATTACTTGCCTCGAATATTGAAAATTTTCGATTCTTGACGAGTAATGAAGACCTCTCTCAAAGGCAGGTATATGTACTTGACTGAGGAAAATTGAAGCCTATGTAGTACGAGTAGTGATCGTATATGCCTGGATGAGGATGTAATACTGTTCGAGGGGCAGAAAGGTTGAGTAATTTCATTTGGCGAATGAAAATCAAAATGTACCCACCTATAACCTACGCCTTTCAGATAGAGATGCGATAATGCACGGATCTAAGATAATCTTCTTTCGGATCAGACGCATTTGCTGACGAGCTTATACCCAGGACTCTGTCTTCTCGACACCTCCAGGCGTTTCGTGATTCTAACTAGATGGGAGCTCTTCGAGCTCGAGACTCGCGGATCAAAGCGCAAAGCTCAAGGCTTACTCGAACAAATTGACTCAGGGATTAAGAGATATGAAGGCTGAATATATCGAGAGTAATCTGTACAAATTTTTTAAACAATTAACTAAACCCGCAATAGTGAATCATTCGCTCGTAGCCATTGACAAAACTTTCTTCAAAATTTTATCATCGAAATTCGAGTCATAAAACAGGATCTTCCACCGTTTTAAACCATTTTTCTGCTCTAGGTTGACTCGCGGACCGTTTTTTTCGCAAGCCACGTCTCGGCGATTCACCTGTTGGAGATCTTCGCGATTTTCAATCCTCGGTATTAAATTCTCCGAGTGCTTGACCAGGATTCCAAAAAAATTCTTAATGTTTTCATTTTTTGAGCTACAAAATTTAGTTCGTCTGTTGAAATACTCCGTATGATATTATTCCCTTGGCAAAGCGGAGGAAAGCTTCATCTCTTAAAAGGGAGGTTTTACTTTCCCCGCGAAACTTTTGCAGATTAGGTTTTATTTGCATCTCAATAGCTCCGGGGTAGGTAGCTACTGGTTTACGTTGGCATCAGAAAAGAGGTAAATCCTGATGTCGCTGAGCAGATTCTACATAATACCTACTTACACGGTGGAAGCCTAGACCGAAGATGTCACTCTGCTTAAATTCTGGCCGAAGAATGTCGTGCTTTGGCCAGTATTTGCCACCAGAATAAATTCCACCATCTAGAAACTTGGGATTCAGGGTATAATGCAGCGGCTGCCCGCTTTCCTGTCTGCCTTAAAGAGTCTTCAGTACCATCAACCTTTTTACTACCCACATCAAAGTATTACAATTAAGCAAAGAATGCTTAACTTTACCTACCTGCCAACCTACCCTCAAGCAATTAGCAAGATACTCCGTAAACTCACTGAATATTTCAATTCTGTTTACAAGTTTGCTAACACCGAACCAGCTTCTCTGAGGAAAACCCGTTCGTAGGCATTGAGGTAACGAGCTGTGATTCAGTCAAACGAATTTTTGCAACGTGGATACCTACACCACTTCCACCGTATTTAATCGAGCTTTTGTGTTATGCGTTTGCAAATAGCAAGCAGCTGTAAAAAAAACTGAAATGGTGAAAAAAAAATCAGGAAACTGGTCGACTGTGGGCCTGATTTGAGACTAATCGCACGAACAGTTTAGGAGTTATGCGCTAAAATCATGAAATTTTTTTTTTTTTTAATTTTTATTCTTCGAATAGCTTTGAAAATACTCGATCGATCGACTCCAAAATCTAATCAGAACTAAGTCTTGATGAACACTTTCGATCGCCGCAAGAACCATTCCAATCGGTCGATTCGTTCTAAGGATATCGTACGACAAAAATTTGTTTACACACACACACACACACACAAACGGACTTACATCCAAAAATAGTCAGAATAGCTTCCTAGGAACCCAAAACGTCGAGATCTGATGAAAACTTGATTTTCAAAGATGGGACCAAAACCAATAACTTCCCTTTTTTTTGAAAATTTTCAATTTTCATAGCAGGAAGTTAATGAAAATAGATCTTTATCTTCATCTTTATCTGTATGCATATATCTGTGCCTGGCCAAGTAACCCGTTCGAGTAGAAATACCTACATATGAATTACAGAAGAAATATAAGTTGCCCGCGATCCTCTTAGCGAGTTTCGAACACAGGGATTGAGACTATAGGTCGAAGAGTGGACTAATACCGAGAATAAGTAACTCACTGGTTTATAGGTATATGAAAAGTTGTGATGTGTCGTCGGGATTTTTGATCGGTATGCGGAAAGCTGAAAAGATTTTAAGAAACTGGGAATTATGATATCTCTGCAGCTTTAACCACCAAGTCAAGTTTACTCCGAATGGAAAAGTGGCTTACCACAGATATTACCTACACTCTCTGCACTCGCGGAATTTTCTGCGCGAACAAAACTCAGACTCCATTCTAAGAACGAGATGAAATATATGTACTTTGAAAATAAAAAAAAAAATAAAAAAATAAAAAAGGATGGAATGTGTTTATGGAAAAACTCAAACTTAACAGGGAAAATAAATTCCTTTCTCCGGTATTCCTTCTTATAAAAAAAATATATATATACACACATAGGTATGTATCTTCCTGCACATATTGCTCGTGTCCGGATCGCGCTGCATACTGCATAATAGAAACATGCAAATACTTGTTATATTCGTACGTATGTAGGTTACGTTCCGTTTGGTCCGACACGTTCCTGCCAGGACCATTTTCTATATATGGCGTATATATCGCCGACAGTTTGTAACAAAAGAATATGAGATAAAATAAACATTATAAAACTGCGAATGAGCGTGAGATTTATTCTCAAGGACCCATAACCGTTCGTATGCGGATAAAGAAAATTTCCATTTCAAGGCGAGATTTCTTGGTTCCATTATGGTTCCTTGGTTCCTTTCCTTATAGTTTTTCTCGGAGCAGTTATAAGCAGGCCTTTGCGTCTAAAGTTCGCAGGATATTTTCGTCCTTTTTTTTCCCTTGTTCTTCTTCAACTCTCCTTTCCTGTATTTCAGTTTTCTTTCGCTTTATGCACACGTATATCTACGAACATAAACTTTTAAACACTCGCTAGCTCACTCTCTTTCGCGTATCATTTTTTCAAGCAGGATCCCATAAACTAGGAAATATACTTGCCCATAGAATTGACCGGGAAAAAAATATATATATAAATTGAAAAACTGTACCTCCTGCGGGCTTGATTCCATAAATCTATTTCTCAGAAACGTGACCAGCAAGACTAACACCTCTTTCTTTAATCCTCAAATTCCTCTCAGTCCTTAGCTCGAGGGTCTAGGATCGAGGGATAGAACCTTCCGATTTTTAATTCAGGATATGCTGTCTACATCTATCAATCGATTTAGCGAATCTAAAAACCGATAGAACAACATTAGGATCGGTGTATCTCGAACTGTAAGACGTTCGAGCCCTTGCCTTGTTCAATTTTGGGACGAGGGTCGAGCGGAATTTAGGTGATGCGATCTTCGGTGGCCGAAGTACACGACATGGAGTGGATCACAATTAGGAATGACGAAGGTTGACTAATGCTGAGAGAACGGGCGATAAGAGATCTTGTTATTTTTTGGATTATCAATCTTTTACGCAGCATTAATCAGAGTTACACAAACCGAGTAACCGGCAGCGGTGCAGGCGGGGCTTCAATTTATTTCGGTTTTATTTACCGGCTATTACTTATTGAGTAACCTATTTACTCATTTGTTTTCCGCGTTATCCCATCGCCCCCGCCTCTGACCCCCGCGAACCCAACCAAACCTGGTGTTAGGGTTCGACAACTCCTGGATTTCGTAAGGTTTCTATGAAGCCCTTGTGGGTGGTTAACGCGACAGTCTTTGCCCGTCGTTGGATGGCTACGCTATTCGTTCGACGTTTATTACAGTTGTGAAAAATTCAATCGCGAGATATTTGACATAATTTATTTAGATTTTTTTTTCTTTCATCTTTCTTCTTCTTCTTGTTCTTTTTCTTCTACTTCTACGATACAAAGTTCACACTGGAGTTTCGAAAGATGTTCATACTCCGAGGCACTGACCAGTTTACAATTTTTTAACATTACTTCACTTCAATCATTTACTCATTTTTCGATGAATTTATCTACATGAGGCGATGCTCTGTATAGTATCGAGTTCAAAAGCTCATGTCTTATACTTGATGCGAAATTACTTCCGGCAACAAGTTTTATCCCTTCGTCTTTTTTCTTATTCTTTTCTCTTGATCTTTATCTCCTTCTTTTTCTTTTTCTTTTTCTTCTTCTTGTTCTCGGGGCACGGGAAGAGGCAGAAACGGGAATGTCGCGCTGATATATTTAGCTCGTGCACTTTGCCCGAGACTCGATTATCACAGAATTCCCTTTTTTTCTTCATTTCGTTGGCTTAATCTCGAGTCATTAATCCCGAACTGGGTGGGCTTCGCCGAGTGTGAAGGTTATCCGATTTTTTAAGCATTAAGAGAAAAAGAGCGAGAGAGAGGGAGAGAGAAAAAATTAATTGTCAGTGCCGAGAGTAATGTACTTATACCTATATTCTCTTATTTTCATTTTCATTTTGTTAATATGAATTTTCAGTGATACTTTTAATCATCGCGTCGTTAAAGATTTCCGCATCCCAGGATACGAACGAACTCGATTTAATAAATTCTAACAACTGTTCGACGACAGACAATTTTTATAATCCGCGTAATCTGACGAGCCTCGACGGCCCGGAATCCGAGGAAACATTTTCGGACGAAACGCTGTCGGACGAAACGAGGGAGAACACGAACATGTCACATTTGAAAACTCTGAATCTACCAAAGGAATGGGAACAGTTACCGAAATTAAAATTTCCAAAAACGCCACAGGATGATCGATACAAAATGACATCCCTGCATCTCGACAAAGGATACTTCGTTTTCGACTTTTTAAGGAGCTTTTTGTCGACCATACAACCGAACGACGTTCCTATCGGTAAAAATTAAAAATCTCTAAAAAAAAACTAGAGGGAAATGGATAAAAAATTTTCTAAATTCGCATATACATAATATATATTCGAAAGGGGTTTTAATTCCAGATTTATTGAGGGATGTATTCAACGACAGAATAACCCTGGCTAAACTCGTTTCCGAGGTAAGTCCAAACGGGGTTTTCTTTGAAGCTGATTAATTAACAGAGTGCAATCATCTTCCCCTCGTGGTAATTCTATCAAATGATAATTATCGAATTAATTTCAAAGTGTGAAACGAACTCGACGATTTTTATATTCTAGTCGGTCTACGTGGAGGCCGGTTTTTTGGGAGTGGTTGGCGTCTGCTGTATCCTCGCATGTGTCACTCCTGCGATCGAGATATGGCTAACATTCAGACCGGAGCAGTTGGATTCCGAGACATCGCAGCATCCAGGACTACTCGCCTTTTTGCTGAGCGTATTCGTGGTCGTTTTGGGGTAGGTTTGACTTGCTTTACATAACGTATTGTGCATTAAGTCCTGACGAGGGATCGTTGAGGGTATAAAACCGGCTAATTCGAGACCTTATGAGAAGAGATCGGAGGTCTGATCCCAGAAGCTGAAAGCGTTTGACATCAGACTCGTAGCTTTTACCCTCCGGAGTCACTCTCTCTTTGTTAAGTAAATTACAACGGTATGGCACTTCAATTCACCCGGGAGACGTATACAAGTACGAATTCTGGTCGCAAACGGCTTAAGCTATTCCGCGAGTAATACAACCCGACGTAGCTACTCCTCCGTTTGCCTTAACTTTGCAAAGTTTGATTCCGACCAGAGCTACTGAAAACTTTCCACTCTCTCTCCCTCTCTCTCTCTCTCTCTCTCTGTATGCAGAGGTTCTACATAACTGCTCACAGTCACATCCCACCGCGGAATCTATTTCGCTTTACCTACGAATTGCTCAATGCTTTTTCAGCTCTGGGATGCTCACTATGATGGCATGCAACGAGGCCGCGGGTGCTGCTGTCGAGAAAATCCCAGCTACTATACAAACCGCCTTAGAAGACCTGGGAAACTATCACAGCGGAACTACCACCCAGCTCAGATTAACCCTCACCAGAAGTCTCGACGTAGCAAGTGAAGCCGTTCTCGCCGACTTGGACAGTGAGTCTTCCGAATCGTTTTTCCCATTTATTTTTATTAAAGAAAATCTGACGGTATGGTTAGGCTCTGAATCCATAGCCACGAATTTTGGACGAAAAGGGACAATCTGCGTATCGGAAAAACGGACCTTTATTTATATTTTTATAGATTGATGCGTGGAAGCAGGGGAGGGGGGGTTAGGGAGAGATTGCGGATTCCGTAAACAAAGAAATAAATATAAAAATTGAAATCTCTTCGGGGCCTCGCGAATTTAACTTCCGGTCATGTATACTTGAATATAATTTTCGCAAAGAAGACCGCTGATCGTGCACGGCGGCCTGTTTGCCATTCTATTACGTCGCCGCACGTCTGTGCGTGCGGCGAATACCGCGCGGATTCTAAGGGTTCAAAGGTACGCTTTCCCATATTCGGTGGAAGTCTAACCCCGGATCATATTCCTAAATTAAATTACCTTATAACCGAGGGATTGCGAGCTTTCCAAAAGCTTGTCTCAATTTTTTTTATTTTTTTCTATATTTTTTTTTTTTTTGATCTACTTTTTAGCCGGGGGGGGTATTATCACCGCGGCTTTTAGCCGACGTTATAATATATTCAAGGCTTTAATCCTTACGACGATAAATAAAAGATGATCTTTATAATCGCTATCTTATGAACGTGGAGAAGATCGAAGACTGAATAAATATCTTCGGTGTAATTACAGTCCAATCGCCAGATAATTTTAGCTCAAATTTAGAGGAGTCTTAATTTTTGAATAAGAGACAAATTTTAGATCCCAATTTCACAATTGGACCCCACTTTCTGTCGCTTATTTTTTCCAAACCGTTCCCAGCCCCAATCGACCACACTTTTCATTGTGATGGCCCGAATCCCACAAAATCCACTCTACCTTGTTCTCTCGTCAAAAAATAAAAACTTCTCTAAATTTTGTGAGCCAATAGCATTTTCTTTTTGCTCTGGCGACTAGGCTATTAGTGTAGCAACGATCGTTATAGTTATACCTGTAACTATATGTATAGTACGGAGTTTAATTGGATCTGCACTTCTCAGTCTGAACTTTTGTGATGGCGCTTTTTAGAACGTTGTTACTTTTTCGTTGGCTCGCTGCAGACGTGGAAGAACTTCTCGGTAAGCCCGTTCAAGAAGAACTATCTGCCGAGACGGGCCTCGATGTGGCACTAGACGCCCTGCTAGACGTCGCCAACTGTGAGTATATAACTTACTTTTTTCGCTCTTGGTGTTAAGTTGGGACTGTTGAACAATGATTCTCACTAGTGGAAATGAAAGTATCCGACAAAGAGAGAGAGCAGCGAGAAGAAACTGGGGTCGGGACAGTTCAGAACAAGAAAATCTGAAGGAAACTCTGAGTTTATCATTTTTTTTTTTACCATTTCTACTTCGTTTTATTTCTCTGTAAGAAAGTTTGAAACAAAAGTGATTAACTCGAAGGTATTCCGGGGCAAAATAAAACCGAGAGATAGGTTCGAGGACCCCTTGGATACCCGGAGGCCATATATTTCTATAATACAAGCATCAGAGACTTGAAAGTCAAGGTGTCTACCGTCGATGCACGTCAAACGACCATATAGTCAAGGAGAGAGCAGTGAGGAGAGAGAATTGAACGGGCAAAGCAATGTCGACACTAATTTAGTTAGTTTTCAGTTAGGAACTTCAACCCCTTCGCCTAGACTAAGTGTCACCGCGGTACCACGGGCTTGCTAACAACCTGCAAGTTCACCTTTGCGTGTAACATGCCAGGGGAATCTGGCAAACTACAAGATTCAAATCTCGGCTCCTATAAATATGCAAAAAGAGTCTTGTTACGCCGCAGGAATCTTCGTCCTTAGAAAATTCAGATTCAACTTATTTTTCAGTTACCCTTTAGCTCCGCTGGCCAAGCTCCTTGTACGTAGTTACAATTTTCCAACTTTAATCCCGTTAAGCGAAGAACTTCCGATGCAAAAGGAGGAAAAATTTCCGAGTTTATTTCGCCCAATAATCTGAAGACATACATCAGACTCGAGGGGTTAAAAACGGGGGTAAAAAACCTGCGGATCTTTACTGAAATCTTTTTATTTTTTTGTATCTGCTTACCTCTCAGCTACCTCGGACCTTTCTTTTCGGGTTGAGAATCTCTTCAGGGTTGCCGAGACGGCGAAAAAAGCAGGCGAAGAACTCGGTCGTGAAGCAAGTGAACTTCGTCGTCAGTTGGAAGCGACCGCACGGGGATGTCCCCCGCCGGACCGACCCCTTTGCGCTACCCTCGACCCGTCCGGGTTACACCTGGCCCTTCGCCTCGACCGAGTAAGTAAGCCACAGATATAATTTAACCCTTTTCATCCCTTAATTAAGACGAAGGGCCGCTTTTGTGGCGTTTATTCAACGGTTCAGGGTGGTTTACCCAGTTTTCTGGTACCCGAACGCGGCATAAGCTGCCTCTGCAGGGTGATAACGGTTTGAGATTCACAATTTTCTTTACAACTTTCACAGGTCGTAAGTACCGGAAATATTCGGTTGGCTCTGTTCGGAGGTTTGAGATTCAAAAATTTTCGTCGTCGACAGTATTTCGGTTTATTTTACCGCCCGAATGTAGCCAGCGATAAATTTACTCCTAGTAAAAAGTCCAATTTTCGGTTTCTGCTTGCTCGCTGCTGCTGCTGCAGACCTAAGGCAAACCTTACAGGTTCCAATTTCTATCTGCACCTAATAAATTTTCGAAGACCACCGTTACGCCGTCTCAATCGCTTAGAAAAGTTGTTTAAGAGAAATTCTTATAACCCCGATGTCAAATGCTCCGCACTCAGCCGTGTTACACGGATTGTCGTTTTTCTTACAGTTTATACCTACTTTCATAGAAATATTCTGCGCGCGACGACAAAGGCGAGACTCCGAGTCGTAAAAAGTATCTGCATAAAAGTGGCTTCAAACGGTTTTCAAACTATCCTCTGAATCGTAATTACCTACCGATTCAGGAACTCTCAGACTCTATATCGTTCATGAATTCGCTTTACACAGTTCCAGCTGGCGAATGAAAATTTTCTATGGACCGCGAAACGTTCGGGGATAAAAGTTTGAATCAAAAAGGTACACAGATTTTCAATTGCGGTGCTAATCTGAGAAATCGTGGCAACTTAAGACCGTTAAAATCGTTCTCAGACCTAAGAGTTTTACGATTAAAAAAATCAGACAAATTTTATAGCCCCTCGAACGAAACGGTTCGAACGGAATAAAAACGTGTGGATGGCAGAAAGTGACGACTTTCGATTTTCCCCACTTTCAAAGATTTTCATAAAGTCTTTCACGCGGGTATTATTGGACTAAAAAGGAGATGAAAACGGCACGGCGAGCCGACCGGAGCCGACAGCACCCAGTGGCCTGGAGCCAAAAGTATAACTTCCAATTATAAGAACATGCTCGGTGGCTCTGTTAAGGTTCTTTGTCAGCAAATGCCTGGAACTTATCTGTACCTACGTTAGATTAAAGATCGGGAAAAAAATGGAGGAGAAATTTTTCGCCGGAGCCAAAAGTTGTCTAAACGATTGCCCACGGCTGCGTTGTCCCTGTTCATCAATAAAAATGACATTGCCACCGCATTATTTCCCGGATATTAGTCGTTCCCTTCTGTTATATCCCTACAAAGTTCCCACGGTTTTATTTTTTGTGTAAATATTTGATTCCGGATCTTTTAGCCATTGTTATCGCAGTCGGTTTGAGGTACGCGAATAAAACTTGGTTAAATATTTTTAGAAAAGATTCTCAAAGCCGAGGCGGCTCTCGAGTCAAAGTCACGTCCAGAGTTTCAACTTTACCGAGGGTAGTTTTGGACCCCAACGAAAGACAAACGAAACTATGTCAGCCTGGCTTATGCGGTGTTAGGTATAACGTGCCCGTTACTTTGTTCCGAGACTAATATTAAGCCTAATTAATTCAGCTGTTTCAGCTGCAGGCTGAAAAGGTCTGACCGTTCGGAACAAAGGAGAAATTAAAAAAACAAGCTTCGAGACAAATTTATTCTCTCTGTAAGTTGGACCGGGAATTTTATTCTCTTTGATCAAAGTAAACCAATATAAGGACCGTGATCCTACCATTTTACTCACTTATAATTGACCTCCGCTTTCCTCTGGCTGTAAAAAGCGAAAAGATCGTGTGGCTAATTTATACGACTCTCTGTATTTAGAAATTAACAGACGCACCCTGAAAGATGGGGAAAAATAATACTCAGTCAAAAAGACGGACGGGGTTGGAGAGAACCTGTTCAATTCCATGATCCTTACTCAGTTCACTCATACGCGTGATTCATAGACTCCTACACATCCCTAAATCTGACAATGAGTGAATATTCCAGGGTAAAATCAATATTGACGATCAATATACCCGATAATTTAACTTCTGTGTTTCAATAACGAGAAACTTTGCCAAGATGGTTGATATCCGTAAATGTACGGGTCTGTACAGCAGTTAATTATTCTCTGATCCACGTGAGTAGTGAAGCCTCGAGTAAATTATCTCGGTAATGAAAAAAGGGAAGAAAAAGACTTGGATATAAATTGCAATTATTTTATTGGTCGGTGGTGAATTACGGTTAAGAAATTCGAATTTCCTGCTCGAGATGAAAACTTTTGTATAAAATCTTCCGCAACTGTAGAGATACCGATTCGAGGTAGGTAGCTATTCGGAAAGGAAATAAAGTTACGTAGAACTGAACATCTGTTAGCCAATATCTGTCTAGTCGTGCTCGTCCACGAATGCGCTACCGCAAGGGATGAATTTCATTCCTCTCAAGTTCTCCACGGCCCTCTAACCACCCTCTATTCTACCGGAAGGTGGTTAGGGGGGAAACCGTACGTGAAATTCGAGTCACTCTGACACGACGTTCACTGCGTTATACAAAAAGAAATGTGTGATAAAGGAAAGCGAGTAAAATCATGGCGTTAAATTTACTGGGCCATATTTGAGTACCTACCCGCATCGCGGAGAGAAGCCTGGTGAGAAAATCTCCTGATTTTACCACAATTTACAACGAACTGTATTTCCCGTTGACTAAAAGGGTTCGTTCAACTTTTCAGCTCCTAAGGGACGAGCGACTACTCCGACTCCGCGATACTGGTAAAGAAAATCTTACCGAGTCAGGGCGTCAAGCTCGTGGAGAATATCTCTACGTGCCTCACCACGTCGCTCGAACAACTTTAGACGCCCGTAACGGTGCGTTACTCAATTAATTAACGATAATCAATTAATTTACAGCAATTAATCTAATTCGACACAGTTTTCATTGGACTTCGTAGTCTCGCTGTAAATCAGTCAGATTGTCGGAACGAGACTATCGAGTTTTGGATAAGGTATAGAGGTACACGATTTCGTGGTAGGTAGCTACCCGGTAACAGCTGCCTCGACACAGATGTGATGAGAAATTACCTACCGTTCTGGAATACCACGAGTGTTTCATCCGCCACTTGACACGAACGTATATACGAGCGTGTGCCTACCTAACTCTAAACCAATTATGCGAAATTCAGGTATAGCCTCCAGATCTCATCATCTGCTTTTTTGCCGTTAAGCAAGATTTCGAATCAGGGGCACCGTTCGAAACGAACACCCGGTAAGAGCGATCCAACTCTGGTACCATAACATATAACGAATGTCTTGAGAATTATCACGGAGCTGATCAAGTACATCTGATTGATTTGAGTCGTGAGACTTTTCCGTGGGAAATTTTCTGAATTGTTCAAATGTAATTAGTAATTGAACTTTTTCCAATTACAAATTATAGATCTAATTAGTAATTTGTAATTAGCTGATTACAAATATGCCCAACACTGGTTCTGATCGACGATTTTTTTCAGCCGACGCTCTTGATGCAAAATTTTGCTTGACGGCAAAAATGGAAATGGTGAGGTCCGCAGACGGCTGTCTGGGCTGAGGCGAAATGCCTCATACATTCAAGAACAAATTTTATCTGACACTTGAACGTCGACGTGTAAAGCAGTTCGAAATTGAGTTAAACTTTGAAATCGTGTTTCTTATAGTTTGAGGAGAGATCGATGATCGGTCTGAGCCAAGAACGGACGAATTGTAATTAGAAAATATACGATCCTTCGAGAGTTCGCATGCCTGAGTAATCGGGCGGTTGATTTTCCCAAAGAAAAGGAAAGAAAAAAAAATTATATATAACTTGAGATAGTTATTATTTGGAAAGTGGGTCAGGAGTCTGCGTGATTCATAAATCTGTATTCTCGCTCGGCAGTTTTGACGGCGGTGCCGAAGAGGCATGGGGGAGTACGCATAGAGCATTTTCATTGCTTTCAGGTTCAATGAGTCGATATTAATTTTCTGACAATTGCCTGGCCCTCGCGGTCCCTCACCATTTACTATCTACATTCCCGCAGTCCTCAAATACTTTTGAACTTCATCAATCCATCTGCTATTCACGATCAGACGTAGGTACCTAGGTACGTACCTACTTTGCCTCTACTTTACAATACCGCGATGCAGACCAGACATCTGAAGCCCTGGTAGATAATCTTCGAGATTTTTTGCCCGTCTAGTCCATTTCAAAATCTCCACTCTAGTCAACCGTATCAAACTGCCGATTCCGAACGCGAATTACTCAAATTGACTCATTGTCAGGGCTTATAATTCTGGCAGAAAACGATAATATCTCTCATCCTGCAGACAGATCTCGATTCTAGGCTACCTTATTGCAAATTGCGTCCATTTCGAAGCTTTATTGGATTCGCGGTACCCGGGCGTAGCTTTTAATTATCGGACGTGTAAGTCAAACAATGCATCCTGTTCCATGGCACGCAAGGACGAAGGGGAAGAGGGAAAGGAAGAGAGGGAATTGCCGGGAACAAACCAACGAACGGTGGTGATTGATGCGAGGAAAGTTCCGTGTTGACAAGGTGTTCTGTCCGCTTTAACATCTTCTTTTATACACGTTCGTCCAGCCTCGATTTCTGCCCTTCTTTCTCTCTCTCTCTCTTTCTCTCCTTCTCTCTTTGCACTAGTCTGTTGATATCTTTCTCAGCGCGTCTCTCAGTCCCGGTTTTTCAGCCGGCGATAAGAGGACTCGCCTTCCCAACGTAATGTAAAATCCATACCCACGCATTTGACGCCAAAGAATCAAGAGAAATACTCCTCTTCTCTTTCTTTTTTTCTTTTCCTTTTTTCTCATTCGTTCATTCAAACTGACCGAAGCGACGTTCTCGCTTGGATAATTCTACAAAATTCAAGATTTTTGGCTGCCTGGGTATACTTTCCCGTATACAAATATTTGCCAAGAAGATAAACTTTTGAAATTTCTTTGAAATATATGTACATTTTCTCCGCAGCTATTCGACGAGAAATTAGCGCAGCTAGAAGCAGAGTAACCGAGGAAGCACGGAGCTTGGAGACTACAACAACCGAACTATCCCGGCACTTGGAATCTGCAAGAAAAATTGCGAACGACGTCGTACCGCACTTGGCTAACTTTGAACAAACTAGATGGCTGATTGGTATAGGTAAGTATCCGTGCCAGGTTGAAATTCGTCAGTCGTTGAATGAACATCCGATCCCACGATAAAAGTTTTTCAATTTATCTGGACCTGCTTTACGTACGTGAAGGACGAAATCAAATCCAGAACGCGTTGAAACTGTGATCAAACGACACCTCCGACAGTAGGTATACTATACCTTTATAACGCGGGGTCGGCTGCTCTGATTTAATTATTTCTCGTCGGGTTTCGTTCGTGTCGGCCAGTTACATACATACATACATACCTACCCAGATTCTCTGTAAAGACGATCCTCGAGTTTGATGCTTTGCCGACGAATTAAAGTTGGGGAGGCTAATTCATCCCAAAACTCTGTTCAATTTCGCTTTCGCACGAGCTGTGCACGGGGAATAAGGGTTCTTTGGGTGAGGGATGGGCGAATGAGAGAGGAGAGGTCCGTTAGGTCACGCACTGATTTCTAACCACTGTTACTTCTAACTCGAAACCTTCAGGTACCATTCTGGCCGTTTTGGTGGTCTGGACGTTACTTCTATCAGCTCTTTGCTGCCGATGTGGTTCCGCCGAGGATAAGATCCGGCCGATATTACTGAGGTAGGAGAGGCGAAATAATTCAAATACCTTTTAAATCCCGTTCATAAACGCCTACAATCAGCCCAGCACCTTAACATACTATGCAATTGTCGTTGATGTAGCACCGCTTTATGGGAACTACTAAAGCTCGAGCGAAATTACTCGGAGTACTTTCATTATGCACCGGGCAGTAATAACGCCGCGTTTAGAGAGTCTCTTTCTTTCTGTTGTTCATCTCTGTTTGGAATATCATTTTACTGTCTTCGTAGGATTCAACAAGTGTACATAGTAGTACATAGGTTACGGTATATAAGAGGGAAGAACGTTTTACTCGAATTAACAATTCTTGACAGATGATAAGAGCACAAACTGTTACTGTGATTTAAACAGAAGATCGATACTGCTGGAAAAAGTGCCTTAGCTCGAAGAGAAGACTAAAACTACTTTTTTCTGAATCAATAAACGCGTTTTTTGCTCTAAAACAAAAAATTTATTGACGATTCAATTCACCTACAAATCGATTTCCAGCACCGTGATTCTGAGCTGCATCGTCTCCATCGCTCTATGGGCAGTGATTCTCGCGGATCTAACCTTAACTACTCACACGGAAATGCTCCTCTGCCGACCTCTTCACGACCCGGAATATCGGACGGTCGAAGCGCTCCTAGAGACTCGGGGTTTCTTAGAGAAGCCCTTAGGTGTACCTCTGAAGGAGCTACTACGGTAATAAGGGCTTCTGGTCGAGGCAGACCATTAAGGTCCACTTTGTTGAATCAGTTCGGAATGGCCTACGGCATGTAATTCGTTCTGTTCAAACTCTGACCGTTTATTAATCCACCGATTTCACGATTTGACAATTCCCACAGAAATTGCGAACAGAATCAGGCCGCTTATCCCGTGTTTCATCTCGGCGGTTCTACCAGTCTGGAACACCTTACTGCCCATTGGACGTGGCCAGGACTAGCCAGAGCATTGCCGAAGCTGAAAGTCGATCTGAAGGGGCTGCGGATCCTTACGCCAAACTTGCAGATCAGATTGCAAAATCTGCTGTTCGCTTCGGGATCAAATTTAACGGAGCACAGAATAAGAGTAAGTGGGAAAAATTCAGAGTTTTAATATGAAATTTGTGTATTTGCTTGAATCAACACGCCCGCAGATCCAAGGACCAGTTCTGAACAAGGATCTCAATGCGTTATCCGAGCAGCTGGACAACGTGGCGAGGCAGCTCCAGGACCGACGAACTGCTCGTGATCTAGACGCAATCGCATCAACTACTCGGACTTTACTAGACCGTAAAGTGAAGCCTTTGATTAAGATGTACGACGACCTGGTTTACCAACTCACGACGTTAGAGCTACAGTTACAACCACTTCAGCGTCAAGTTAATCAGTCAATTTCTCATCTCAAGACAATTCAGTACTACATCGATAATCAGGGGGAAAAAATTGCCCAAATGGTAAGATAAGATCAGCAAATTCTCCGTCTGGAGGGCAGATGACGTAACACTCTAACTATTCATCTCCTTTTTTCGTTCTTTTTTACGTAATGTCTGGAGCAGAAAACTAAGGCTTATGTAGACAGGATCGGGAGCTACTTGGACCAGTGGAGAGTTCACGTTATAGCAGAGATGGGTACTGGAGTTGCTCGGTGTCGACCGCTTTGGGACGTCCTTAACGGTGTTCGTCTTCTTCTATGCCAACACGTTATGGGATCTATGGTAATTTATTGATTCCAATTAATCAGCGAGCTGTGAATAACTTCATTGGGACAGCAATCGATGCGAGAAAGAGGGGGCTTTTTGATTTGAGGGATTTTTCTTTTTGGTTTTGAAAGCCAGTCGAGCTCGTTCCTCTTCGATTAGTCGAAATTCATTAACGATAATAGACACACGGAAACGTGCAGCTTTCATTCGATTCCTATTCATCCTCAGAACGGTTTCTGGTTCGCAACACTCCTATGTGCGTTAGTGCTAATGGCCAGCACTCCTACGGCTCACCTATTGGCATCTGTTTACAAAAAGGAAGACCTTAAAAAGGAAACGATTCTACTACCCTCCAGGATGTGAGTATAGCGTGTAACAGCTACTTGTTGTGTTGTGTCAATACAATAACTGGATATTGATTTTGAATTTTTCTTTCCTCCTTTTTGCTTTCTTTTTATTTTATATCTGGCAGGGAGAGCCCGGACACGATTGTAATGGATCGAGAAACTTGGCGCACCCCTCCGTGAGTATTTATCTCTGATAGAAATACTTGATTATTATACTATATATGTTTTCGTCACTAAAATTATTAGCCTCAAGTGAGAGAGAAAAAGAGAGAGGATAGATTTATTTCTACTCGATGCTTAAAGCCACGCTCGATCTTTGTCTTCCATCAAATTTTGACGCTAATTGATAACCTTATCCTTGTGTGTATAGCGTTCAATTTATAGCCCGTCAGAAGGGGATGATTGATAACCAAGTCGGAAACATTATTCAATCTTAAGACTATTACCGATTTTTGTATTTTTTTTTTTTTTTGGTTTGTCGTTGTTGTTGCTTTTATTTTTCATTTTTTCTTTTCGTTTACACAATAGTCTGCCTTTGGCGTTGACTAACCGTCGCTCACATAGTTTGAAAGGAATATAATGAAGAAACGGAGCAAACTTTTACATCTAATTACACGGACCATAAGCTTTTACATGAATTATTTTTACCTTCAGGACCCCACCAGCTGACGGATGGTGATTGAGCAAGAAAACGTGAGGTAAAAATTTGGTTATGCTCTCGGCTAGCAGCACTAGAACTATATCATAGTTTTACGAGGATGATATAGGTAATATAAGTTGGTGAAGTTTTCGGTTTTATTGACATTTGGTTATCTTACCTTTTTCTTTACATTTTTTTTTTTTTTTCAATTTTTTTTTTGGGGGAGGGGAGAAATTGATAGTTAAGTGAGGTCAAAAAACGTGAGTGCTAACGATTTAATTTAGATATAAATATACGTCGGAATTAAAACTCTTGTATTACTATACATATAGTTACGTAGGTGTTTAACTGATTAAAATATGTCATTTTTAATTGTACATCAAAAGCTCGATAATTATAATCAACTCAATAAAACATTGATATTCATTATTCACCGAAAAAAATCACGTACGAATATATTTGTCGTTATTTGTGTAAAACCTTGTGAAATATTCCTGCATATAGATCCAAATTAAACTGATTTTTTAAATTTCGATATCTTCATATACAATTTGCAAAATTTCGGATATGGGTATGCAGCATTGACTAATTTAATACAAACAACATTTCCTTACATCCTCCTCCCGATGTCCTTTGCATTACGAATTTCGACGCTCATTCATGCTCGAGATAAATGGACGTTAATTTGAACCAGGTTCCTACTAATTAGTATCTCACGAATTAACACATGCCAGATCAAAGCCGGGGGAAACCAGTTGCCGAACACATCCCTGTATAAGCTTGAACTAATTCATCAAGGTGCTAATCCACTACGTCAAGGTAAACGTCGAGGGCATCATCTCCGCTGGGGTTACTAGCGATGCATTCGTAAGATCCTCGGTTATGCTTTGCCAAACGTGCCAACAGCATCGAAGAACACCTTGTCAAAGGGTCTGGTCCATCGATAGAATTAATCACCGCGTCGTTTTCGGTACCTGAAAGATAAATGCGTGCAAATGATGTCGGAGAAGTGATATAAGATTGTTATTTACATTGTCTGAACTCACTGGGAAGCTTTACGAAGGTTCGTCCATCGGCGGAACGATACCGCCACGAAATATCCGGCAGAGGAAACCCCTTGACTTGACAGTCTATGACCACCATACGTCCCACAGATTCGGTCACGATGAAATTCCGGGGTTTTTGTATTTCAGGTCGACTCGGACATGGCCCTAAGTGCTGAAGTGTAAGCGATGAGTTTTTCGCACGACGTGCAGTGTCGAATAATTCGCATGGCGTTGAGTATGTAACGTTGTTATTTCCGCAGGCGTAGCCCTGCTCAAGACAGACGCATATCGCCTCGGGTTCGTCCTGAGTAAGAAGTAACATACCGTCTACGAGTAAGTCCACAGGGAAATCAGGTGTGTATGGAATACGGGGATATGTAATGAAATTATTATCAGTGAGGAGAATTCTAAATCACCAAATGAGATAAACGCATAGATTTTTCATTAGGAAGCAAGAAGAGAAAAAAAAATCTTCTAAAACGTGGAAATATATACTTCCATTATCTGTCTTTCATTCATTATCGGAACTGCACGGGAACCCTGAAGTGAAACTGAAACCGAAAGTGCAACGACAGCCGGTTTAACTCGTGTCAATGCATTAATCAACCCATTGTTTCATTGTGTCATCGTTTCATTGTTTGATTACACACTTGGCGGATTTATCGCCGTCCTACGCGCGAAGAATTTTCATGTAACTATGGTGCAACGCGAGCGGTTGATCACCGGGTCACTGACTTCCTTCCATAATGTATAAACGCGTTACAATTTATCGGACCCGTGAGCGGACCCGTCAGCGTCGACACTGTCCCTCGTCAGTCTGCAATACCCGCGACAAATAGAGCCCAACTAACGATAATTGTTCATACCCTATACCTTCTCTCTTCCGCCAATTAACCCGGCGAAAATCGCTCCCTCCGGGTCGATCAAATTTAACATGCATGAGACGCCGCGCCGCGGCACTTCATCCACGATATTTATAATTATAATTACTTCATTCATAGACCCTGATTCACCGCCTGGCCGACGGTGCAGGCATTATAGGTACGCGTTTCCGTTCCAGTTACAATATTAAACAATAATGATAAAACATCAGGATGCGCATTCTATTGAACCGTCAAATAATGGGGCCGGTTAACTGCAGTGGCTTAATTAATTCTACGCGGTTTGGTATTGGATAATAAATAACCCCTTTGCCGAAATATACCGAAATGAAATCTGATCGAATACCAAATTCGTTGAATTCAATGAGAAACAAAAATTTGCTTATAATCGGCTCGTACCTCGGGATGAAGATCGGTGCGCAGTTGGCACTGATAATTCCTTGCGCAAAACCCGTCGTTTCTACGCTCATCAGCTAGTCCAACCAGGGTAGAGTTCCAGCAGGAATCGCCAGCCAGTTTAGCGCACAAACCTCTTGAACAACATCCACAGGGGTCTGGAACCGAGCCTAATAGACAGCGGTCTAAGTCACCTGGGCACCTGTAGTAGGCGCACTTGTTGCACCCTGGACCAAAGGACCAGGTTGACGTCTGATTGTGGATCTCAACTTCGATGGCATTGACCAGCCGTGAAATCCGCGCCACCGAGAGGAACACTAGTAGCACAATACCGCAACGAATCATTTTGCTTAATGCAAGCGACGCAGTTTGGTCGACCGCTTTAGTACCAGTAGACGTAAGGGGAAATTACATAGACGCCCACTACGCCCCCGGTGACCACATCAGCACGATTAACGTGTCAACACTGGAGTGCAAAAAAAAAAAATTGTCAGACCGGAACCGGGGATTTCGGAGTCAGGAGAACGAACAAGCGGTCCATTTCTTATCCGCACATACACGAGGAGTGGGAACCGTTTTCGTTAGCCTGATACACAGCAATCTTTGCAATTAATCATGGTCGAGTTCATCCGGGCTCTATTTTTAATCATATCTGCTTCAGTTTTGGGTAATTTTACGCCAATTTTTTTGAGTATCTAATCAGGACATCCGGTTGTGTAACCATGCTGCATGCTTGCTTTCGTTTTATTTTGTTTCTGTCATCGCTAATCTAAATTGGGTGGTTCTTCTGGACACATAAATTCAAGCTTTTTGCTATCTGCTTATGCGCAATTAAATTGTGTAATGATTCCTAGGTTTGAGCGTTACTGTATAATACTAGAAGACGATTTTAGAGCTCTTCATGGCCCAAAACACGAATAAAATGACAAATTAGTGAGACTAATGAGACAAGAGTAGAAAAATTTACAGTCAGAATGGAGTGGATAGTTTTGTACCGATTTATTAGACTTTTTAAGAAAACAAACCACGGTTAACTTTCATCTACTAATAACTATTGGCTATTTTTTTCGCGACACGTGACCGTGACGTCGTGAAGAATCGCGAAAGGAACCTGACGTGCTGTTTGTTACTGTTGAACGATCAGAAATCCCGGGATTAAAATGTCGCGGCTTGTCGCCCAGGACGAAAGACATTTTACTGGAACCGCTACGCTTCATGACAGAATAATCTTTCGCGTTGCGACGATTTTGCACACCCTCGCAGCTCTCAGAGTCAGAGTTTTCGCCAGAACTGATCCTCGTACTGTCCTTGACGGCGAGCTTATCTCTGACCTTGATTCTGGGCTTGTGAGATTCTCTGTCTCTAGTCTTGCGATCTCTGGCCTTGTTTCTCGCGATTTCTAATATAACTCTATCTGTAGAATGGTCTCTGATGTGACACGGGGATCTGAGATTCACATCAGGCTCGAAATGTCCATGAGAGTGTAACATCTTTCTCTCTTCTGAGTTTCCTCTCGAATGTTCTGCATCATTCTTGTAGTAAACATGCCTCGAAGCTTCTCTACTGCTGCCCACACCTTTCTCATGATAAAGATTGTGCCTTGAAACGTTCTTCGCGTTGTCTCGACGGTCGTGGTAGTCATATCTATTGATATCTCTGTCGTTTCCCACTGCCTTATCGTGAAAAATTAGCCTCGAAACATCTCTGACGTTACCTGTAGCCGCGTCATGGACATTATGCTTATGAAAGTCCCTTGTGTTTCCCATTAGAACTTTGTCGTGGACGTTGTGCCTGTGGGGAATAGCTTTACCTTTGTACGCGACCTTCTCACCGCAGTTTTCCCTGAAACTCCCTCTCGAATTGCAGTCGGCGATTTCCAAAACACGATCATCTCTGTGATCCGTTACAACCGCTCTGCCTAAATCTCGTAACAGGGTATGCCTGGATTCCGATTCCGTACAAACTCCGGTGTCCCTGGTACTCGGAACGATTATTCTTTCCAACGAACGAGTTTGGTATTTATCGTCAAATGTAGGTCTCTGAATTTTACAGTTGCTTGTAGAACGGCACTCGATTTTTCCGTCAACGTGGGTAATGCGACTGCCACTTCGAGGGGGATCAAGAGACCGTAAACCCGCTTCTTTGCTATTTGTAACCTTAACCCTAGCGCAGTTAAAAGCGCAGCAGAATTCACAGTCCTTCGCACATCCTCTGCCATGTCTTCCGCAACAGCACTGAGATCTGCTGACCTGTCTGGCCAAGGAGTACTGCAGTCTGGACGATGGCATTGGAGGTTCCGATTTCCAGGACTTTCCTGTGCACGCCGAATTCTGTGACGATACATCGCTGCATGAAGAGGCTGGAGAGATGGAATGATGCAAGCTGAAGTGTTTTTCACGCGAAGAGTTAACTGGGAGAGACTGGGACCAGCACGCAGCGCAGTAGCAGGGCCAAGACCGCGACGATTTCCGGCGGGAACGTAACTTTTCGACTTTGGAAAAGAAGGCTAGCGCTAGCTCAGCTGGAGACAGATGATGTTTTCGATCTACTTTTGATGGCTGGAGCCGAGACTGGGCTTTCCGATCGCGCCAGGATATGTTAGCTATACTGCGTGGGGCGCTGAAAATAAATGATGCGTGTAGGCAGAATGATGTTGTAGACAATAAATTCCGCACTTCTGTTCCTTCTTGTGAGTGAATTCATGAGATAGTCTCCGGAACTATGGACGTAAATTCTAGAGTCTATAAACGAAATAATATAAATCGAGTAAGTTTACCTGTGAGTACTGAGCTTGCGCAATAAATATTCGTTTTCCGGTGAATCCCGGTTCCGGAAATAGGAGGAGACCTTTCCCTGTTCTGAAGTACTGCAGGAATGACGTAATGACGACTTGGCTGAAATGTCAGTACTGACAGATTAGTTTACCGCAATAAATTAACTGACTATCAATTTATTTTTATCGAGACTTACTTCAACAGTCTAAAAGCAAAGCTCCTCTCACGTAATCCAATGATAAAGAGAAAGAGAAAATTGGTACTGGATTCAACGTTTTCAGGATTTTATAACCGCAATGAGCAGATACAATATACGTTTTGAAAAATTCGTAACACAGTGACCTACCGTCACGGACCAGAATCTTGTGCCGTTTCATTTCGCGCGGGACCATCGACTTGTGCGATCGATTAACAATCTGAGCTGAAAATTGCAGAAAGTAAAATCGGCGATCTTTCTAATAGCGGACTTCAAAGTCATTGTAATTCTGTACCAACTACCATGTCCAGGAAAAACCGAATGACACGGTCTCATGTTCTATTCCTGTTTTTAGAAATCTAAAAAACTATAAACTGAAAGAAAGATCTCACGGTGGTCATCCATAAATAAATACCAGACTAATGATACCTGAATTCATTGATTAATTTCAAACGTTATTCTCTAATCGCCATGTACAACAATGTTGTTAAACTCTTTCTAATCGTTAGCTCAAAAGTTCATTTCTCGGCTTGATCCCCGACCATGTTTTGGGGCTGGAATTATGACCGTACTCCAGTTTCCTTATACTGATCAAATAAATAACTAGACTCGTTTATTTTTCGTCAATATATTGATATCTATTTAATATAATCATCGACCAGAGTACTTTAGACATACTTTCTTGACACACAAACAGCGGTGGTAGAGGGCGAGGCCAAAGGCCCAGGTAACGGCAACGAGGATCAGCAAGCCGAAGGAAATGAGGGTGAGGGGACCGGGTACGAGAATGGAGTGTCCAATGTCCCCAAGGTATGAGAATAAATCGCAGCCACCCCAGCTGCACTCCCGGTCGGACACGCAAGGGCAAAGGGGAATTTCCGCGTCGCCGCCACCTACTGGAGGCACCACACCGTCACACACCTTTAGTCATAACAAGGGGTACATACAGCCATCAGTGTTTACGTTACATCAACATTATTTAGTATGATTCAATTAATATTCACTAAATATTCATTTTATCCCGATCTACTTCAATCACGGTGGCTCACTGTCGCGGCCGAACCAATTCTCCAGGCCTTTATAATTTACCACTTTGAAAATTACCCCTTATTTCACTTTGCCTTTGGCTGGACCGCGGCAGCTGGCCTAATCCGATCGTGACCACCGAGCCCCGATCGTCTTTTTACAGCTAGTCGAGAGTTCAACGCGTTGGTACCGATCGGGGTGCGGTTAATCGTAGGGGTGGCTGTCTTTCGCGTGGTAACGGGAAGGGCAGTGCCGCCTCCTCCTGGGATGCGAGCCGTTGGAGATGGCATCCGCCTTATCCCAGACGATCCGTTCCAGCCAGGAGCACCGTGAGCACTCAGAGTGCCAGGCGTTTTGAGCACAGCATTGCCTGCAGTTGGAATAAGTTGCGCCTTGAATGGAGCTTTTAAATTTGTCTCGCAAGATTCTACCCGGTTAGGATCTACCGGAGGTAATTTTTCCGCGGAGGCAAGCTGCGTCGCGCTCGGCACTCGGTCATCGTAATTGATCAGGGCTCCTGGATCGACCGGATCGTTTCCGTCAGCGGCGCAATTCTCGGAACAACACCAATCGCAGTCATCGGCACAGCCCTTCCCATCCGGACCGCAACGACACTGAGGAGATCGTGTCTCGAAATCGAAATCTCGCTCTCTGTCATCATCCCCGCATCCCGCGGCCTCCACCTCGCCGTTATCATCGCAGCAGGAAGAAGACTGACCTGGTGCTCTGCACGGCGAGCAGCAACTGGAACCCCGAGATGATGTACGAGCTAAAGATCGACAGGGAGATTGTCCAGGCGGTTTTCTACACGGAGGAGTACTGCACGGGGTAATTGGACGTGGACACGTCTGTCGAACTGGTGACTGTGGTCGACACGGTGAGCAAGGTGGACAGGGTGAACTTGGTCTACAGAACTTGAACCGAGGTGTTGGAGAACAGCATCTGGACGACGAGCACGGATCACAAGGCGGAGGAAGGCAGGGTCGACATTCCGTACAACAGCACGGTGTTCCGGGAGGTAGTCTAGGCAGAGGACAGCACATCCTGGCATTCGGACACCTGACTTTAGTCCTCGAGAACCTCCTCTCACTCGGAGGACAAGCACACTCCGGTGTCGACGGGCAATCACAAGTGCACTCAGCCTCAGCACGAGCATCGATTTGTATAGGCGGTGGACAATTGCAGTTTCGCGGCATTGGTTGACACATGCAACCCCCCGGTGCACACAAACAGCAACTTCGTTTTTTCAGTATCGGACGAGGCTGGGGTGCACATGGCTGACAGGACGGCGGTTGGCTACATGGAGAACCGCAACTCGAAGGAGGACAGCACCCAGCTGATGATCTGTCAGATTCACATTTTGAAGGACAGCAGTCTGGCAACGGTGGGCAAAAATTTTGGGTTTTCGGAGGACAGCAATTCGGTGGTGTAGGACAGCAGGACTTGTTATTCGATGGCATCGGAGATGGACAGCATCCAGGAGGCGTCGGTGTGCAGCAGGGTTGGCAAGCTCCCCCACCGAGCCTCGAACCCTCGCAGCAATTCCTGGCACAGGGATCCAGGGGTGGTTTGCAAGGGTCGCGTTTAGGGCAGGAAACGGAGGTGGACGAGCAGCATGGAGTCGCCGGAGGACAAGGAAGACAAGGACGACACGGGGTGCTGGGCCGACTGGAGAATAAAGGCCATTCTTAGAACTTGTACAGAGGTTTTTCACGATCAGGAATCGGGGCTTACCTAGGACAACAGTTGCAGCATTTGCAAGACTCGCGTCGGCCGTGATCGCTCCATTGGCGTCGGAGTTCGGAGAAATTTGAGACCCATTCGCAGTTTGGTTTTGGAGGAACGTTACGGTTCCAAGAGTCTTCGACCTCGCATTGACACGGGCCAGGACAAGCCCCGGTTTCCGCTGTACCTCTGGGTCTGAAACCACCGCAATCCGGCCGATCGAGGCAGCCCACGTTTGTCTGACACAAACAGGTACGAATTCGAGGCTCTGATGCGGTACAGCCTGTTCTTGGACCCGCGCAACTTGTTCCTGTCTCACAATCAGGATCATGTTCCCAAATTCATAGATTTTACGAAATGAAAAAATAAGCAGAATGCGTGGTGGAGATTTCAGCACACGAAGCAACAATTATTCATAGTTTCATCCAATTTTTAATAAACTCTGCCTCGATCATTGTATAATTCACAAGGCGAACAGTAAGTGGTATTTTATAGAGAATAAAAACCAAAATCACAGCTTAATACCAGTTGCTTGATTCAAATGATCGAAAAATTGTATTAAAAATTAGTGAACAAAGATTATCATTTTATACTGAAAATTTGAGACTAGTTTGTTGAAATCGTTGTCCAATTTAAATGAGGGGTTGCAAAAGAGGAGGTAGGTGATATTTATACTGACCGCAACATCCGGTGCCTGGTGATCGGTCTCCTGGAGGAGTGCCGTCACAGCAGGACATTCTATTCGCACTACGACTCCGACCTGTATTGACACTTCCTTTCCCGGTGTTTTTAGTGGAAAATAAATTTCGCAACAGATTCATTCACGGTTGATTTTTAGTAATTGATAATCCGAGATTTTGCGAATCCATTGGGATACACAGCATTTTCTTGATGATTTTTGATTTTTTTTTATGTTTCCTTTTTTTTACATTAACTGGACATTTTATTTTATAATCATTGAAAAGAAAAATGGACTCAGCATGTCGAAGTCCATGCTCGACTTCAGGTCGTCACTTCTTGTGTTTATTTTTTTATTCATTTTTTGTAGTTTTTTTTCTGTGACATTTTGGTAACCGCAGCAACCCCGCCGGTTCTTCATGAAAAACCTGACTTCAGAATATGGATTAGAGTATTCGAAATGAAACGTTCCAATTAAGAAAATTGAAAATTAGTTATAAAATTAGAAGAAAAAAAAAATTAAACTACTTTTAGTCTGTAGCACGTTTTTTTGTTTATTAATTTTGCACCCCTATTTCCTGCGGATTTTTATTCAAACTTGGAATTCTTCTAAATTTAAGCAAGAAATCAGATTCTGAAAAATCACATGGCCGATAAATATTTTCATTGATTTTCTCAGAATCCCAGAAATTTAAATTCGATTAATTATTATAATTATTATATAATTTTTCAGTAGTTTTGTATTATAACGTCATCGAATTGCATACGATCAAATTCTTTCGCGAACAAAACCGTAATCAAAGTTAAAACTTCTTATTAAATTAAATCTGTCAGATAATCAATAAGTAAGTTTATTATAATTTTTCGATCAAGCCTTACGATTATTTTCGATAAAAATTTGCAATATCACAGTTTTTCTTCAATCTTTCGTGAATAAATAAACTTTGGTTGTGAAGTGGGTGGAGATTGGGGGTTGAGGGTGGCTTAATAATTAATATAATAAACGGTATATACACAAAAGAAATAACAAATTTTCATAATATAAACATTTTTCTTATTCAAACGTATGTTCTTACATTTACACAGTACAAAAAATTATACTTGAAGCCGCTGGCCCGCGGTTCATAACTGCTATGACTGAGGGTGGCCGGTGATGGGGTGGTTTAAGAAACATCGGGATTTAAATGGGGGAGGGGCAGGGGTTTTGGGAAAAAGGGTTCTTATTCTTTCAGGACTTTTTAGGGGTCTGTACATTCGCGACAGTTTCATTCCGCCCCCAGCACACGGCTCCTCTCTTTCACCCTTTCATTCTCTCAACGTCATTCTCACTTTATTTTTATTTTATTTTTTTTCTCTTTCACTCCGTTTCTCTCCCTCTCTCACATTCTTCCTCTTTTTTTATTTTTATTTTATTTATTTTTTTCTTTTTGCCATCTATTCCTATCACTCTGCGTTTTTTTTTTTTTTTTTTTTTTTTTTATATTTTTTTCGTTTTTTAGTCATTTACACTCGGCAACATTTAAATATCATATTTTATAATAATAATAATAATAATAATAATAATAATGATAATAATAATAATGATAATGATAATATTATTAATAATAATGACAATAATAATAATATATATAATCATAATAATAATAATGATGACGGTGATATTAATAATGTAATAATAATGATAATAATAATAATAATAATAATATATACTACCTATCTAGGGATGTAAAGTGTGTTCGTATGGTGGAGTGTGTTTGTTATTTATTTATTTATATATACTATATATTGTTGTTGGTTTTTTCATCTTTTTCTTCTCCTTATTTTATTTCATCTTTTTTTCTTCATTATTATTATTATTATATGTGCGTGTATACATGTATACGCAGTAGATAAGTTTTTTTTGACATTGATATACATATATACATACACATCAACGTAGTATGTGTATACAGGTATATATACCTATATATATATATATATATACATATTACATAGAATAGAAAGAACAAATAGTTATTTGTAGTTTTTTCTGTTTTTTTTTCTTTTATGTTTTGTTTTTGTATGCAATAATAATAATACACAGAGTACGTTTTTCTATAACTTTATACAGCGCCCATCGCAATAGGTAATAGGTAATAGGTATTTATTTCGTTTTAATTTATGTATTTTTTTTTTTTTTTTTTCAATATTATTTTAATTTTAAATTCACTTTTACTTTTTACTTTATACTTTTTTAGTTTTATTTACTTTAATTTATTTTATTTTAATTTTATATTTACTTTAATTTAATTTAATTTTTTTTTTTTTTTTTTTAATAATTAACGTATTATTAACACTAAGATAATTTTTTTTAAACTTTACTCGTATTAAATATTATTTACTCAAGTCGTTGTATGCTAGACGAATATTGAGATCAAAGAAATTGCAAATTTCAGGATTTCTCTTTTATACTTTGCACCGTTGTCTGTCTATCCCCTTCATGTCCTTTCGCCTACACCTTCCTCCTCCTACTCCTACTCATCCTCATCATCATTATTATTATTATTATTATTCTTTCTTACTAAACACTAGTTCTAGTCGATCGAGATGTGCAAAAAGATACTTAAATTTTAAAACAAGTATAGAAGTCGACCCGCGTTCGTTATCAATTTTTTTTTAAACATTATTCTTTTCTTTTTTTTTTTTATACAAGGCTTTCGACAATCCTATTTCTCTTCATCCATCTGTTCATATCTCATGTCTAGTCGAGTCTTTTCTTGACAGAAAAAAAAATAAAATAAATAAAATAAAATAAACTACCAGAAATACCTTTCGCCGATTACTCCAATATTTCACAGTCAATAAATCAATCATACTGATCCGACACCATCGTCAAACATTGGCACTTTGAAAATGATTGAATAGATATTTCAATATTCCTTGAGATTTTAAAAACTTGATAATAAAATAATATAATTAATGAAATAATATAGTTTATTTTATTGGACAAGACGATTCTGGGTTACTACAATTTGATAAAAACGAACCATATTTAATTATCAAATATATCTCGTATCGTTCCATTTGTTAGATAAAAAAAAAACTTGCTTCATTTTATTTTTGTTTTTTTTTTTCGTTTTTTTTTTATCCATTTGGAGATGGTTAAGCGGTTCGATCAGATCTACGATTAGTAGATCGGATTTATTTTTATTTATTTTATTTTATTTTATCATCTTCCGTTCATATGTATACCCACACAGTTTTTACTACAAATATAATAATATTCATCAAGTATCGAGCCGTGTATTTTTTATTCAGGGTAGTAGTGATAGTATCAAGAAAGAAGAGAAACTCAATCATCCCGATTAATTTGGCCAACAAAGACGACGTCTAATTGCACAAAAGTATATCTTCCTTTGTTTCATTTTCATCATTTTTCATCCTCATTCCCCTACCGATATTCCTTTACAATCGCTAAATTTAATAATAATGTGTTTGTGTACGTTATTTTCTTTTTTTTTCTTTCATTCAAGGAATTTGTTACATAGTAATTTTTATCTACATTTATATAGTATAGACAAGTGTGTATTGGATACAGGCACGATAATTAATTACAAATAATTATGATCCAAAGTCCTTTTGGTATCACAAATTCGCAAAAATTCGATAATAAATGGACAATGCAGTCGAGCAGACACGATCCACGGCTAAAATGAGAAATTCGAGGAAAAAAAAACATCTTATCTCGTGTCATCCCTTCTTATCTTATCTTATCTCCATTCTTCTCACCCTACGGACTTCATGTCCTAACGACCAGGGAAAATAAAATAATAAAAAAAAAAAATTGAAAAAGAGAGAGAAAAGGAACATAATATTATACGTGGTAATTTATGAAATTGAAATTAAACAACGAACAACCTATTGGCTCAGCCAATTAAAAATGAAACTTTTTTTTCGAGCTACTCGTCAAATATCACAACAAACTCCGACGTAAGTTTTCAAACGAAGAAAACATCCGCCACCACCACCTTTTCAACAAGGTTTTTCCTCATCATTTATTATTATATATATGTATATAGATATAGATATAGATATATATATATATATATACATATACATATTCATTTATTATCTACGGTTAAAAGCACCGTTTAGATAATTATTATCTTGGTGCGGCACTCGCTAGAAGAAATTAAAAAAAAATTAAATTAAAAAAAAATAAGCGAGATTTAGTCAAAATCAATTAATCCTGCGACAAATGAAGTCTGTCTCGACATTATTACCGCTACGTTTCCTCCTTAATTTTAATTTCATTTTTTGGCTTAACTTTAGCCGATACTTCCTCCTTCACGTTCTCTAAAACTGTTAAAGAGTCTTTCACAGCGTGATAAATAATGTTCTTTATTTGTAACTTGTCTTCATGGTTCGTATGCGTGTCGGATAATGCACGAAATTCTTGTGTAAGATGAAAACAATGAGAAACATTCTCTGGCGATACAAAGTCCTCAGCAACTTTTATACAGTTATGAAGATTTCGGACTTGGTGAGGTGCACCGGCTGGAACAAATACAGCATCTCCCAAACACTGAACGATCGCGTATCTGTAAAAGAAAAAACAACAATTTTAATCAAAATAGAGAGCAACAAAATTGACATTATTCAATTTATTTCAATGCGAAACGGAAATTTTAATGGAACCCAATCGATCCTCACCCTTCAACCCCGTATTCACGGTACAGACGTTCCCGCAAAGGCCCGTCGAGATAACAGCTCTGATCATGAATAGGATCATGATGTGGTTCCAGACGTGCTCCTCGTTCAAGAGCCACAGCGTTTAAAAGATCACGAATTTTGTCTGCATCCCTAGCCGCGTATATGTGCCACAGTGCACCAGGTGCTTCTCCGCGATCTCTGACCCGTCGACGTGTTAAAATATCACAGCCAGCCTCGTCGATTGCTCTGAGAGCCTCTGTGAAAGATTAAAATCATTGATTAGTTATTTGGTAGTCATTTGATTCAACGAAAATCAATAAATTGTTGATTTCTTTAGTATTTCTTTTAGTGAAGTATCAGTGTTAAAAAGCTCGATTGATATTTTTATCGAACATTTTTTTTAATAATTCTCGATAATTATTTGTTACATCATCTACTTTCCTCATTGAGATATGATCATCAATAATTTTGAAGAACAATTGACGATTGTGATAGCCATTATGTATAGCACCATCTCATTCTTGGATAAAATTCTTGAATAACAATTTTAAGAACTTATTCAAATTCAATTTTTCATTCATGTTGCTTATAATTGAATAATAGTGTTTCGAAAGTTAAAACAATTCATCAATTGTCCTCAAATCGTTGCAAAAATGAAAACCCACCTTTAACGTGTTCATCGTTATCTCCATCTTTAGGAATCCCAACATAAACCATGACATTAACAGCGTCTGATATGTCGAGATGAAGATTTGTGGTTCCCTTGTTAGGATAAAGGGCAGAGCCGTAAGCGTTGTACATTTTTGGTCCTAAATCAGGCCTTACAAAACAATCTGGTAATCGACTAGCGAGATTGAGTCTTCCGTTTCGATGTGTGTACTCTGATAACGGCAATACTTTCATCAAATCAGCAAATCTGGAGGGTAATAATTCGGCGAAATCTTCACCAGGCGGCCAATCCTTGAGTTTCAAAAGCATTGGATTCCCTCTATCGTCCTTAAGCCTTTTAGAAAAGTGTTCAAACCCTTCCCAAAACTTTCGCATCGGTTGATTAGGGACCATTTTACCGGTCATACAATTAACAAGGTCGTTTGTCTCGTCGCCAAAATCACGAGCAAAAGAGTCTGGGTGCCACAAATTCATATCCAAAGACTTAGATACTTCTGAGACGATAACAGGCTGCCCTCGTTTCCATTGATCTTGGAATATCTGATAATTATTTGGATTATTAGGCTCGTTTAATCTCAATAACTTTCCATCGCAAAGCCACGAGTGCGGTACCTCTGGATAAAGACTCTTACTTTCAGTCAAGGTCATTATTCTTATTGGCAAAGGTTCTCGCCCTCTCTGTGTCCACTTGTATCTACGAACAAAGTGCTTCAATTCACGTGGTGCCTTCTCGTCAACGAGTCCGCTGTCTCTCTCCTTTTTAGCGCTGTGTTCTATTACGCTAGAAATCACCTCGTCTAGGGTATCCATTTTAGATTTTTTACCGGCCTTAGCGACGACGTTATTTTGGGTTGAATTTGCGTTCGTGGTGTTTGAATTCCCGGAATTGTTAGTGGGCGAATTTGACCTCGATCCACTGCCGTTTGGTTTGTGTGAAGGCCTAATTAGCAGCTCTCTTAAAGTCGAGTAATTACCGTCTCGGTCTTCGTCGGAGTCGGAGCTAGACCCGGAGTCGTTTTTCTCTTGATTTTGAAGGGCTACGTGGGCGAGCCAGCTTAATGGTGAATTTTTGTCTTCACCGTTGGTCTTTTTTTCCGTCGCTCCATTAGACTCGGTGTCCTTTCTGTCTTCTTTTGCCTCTTGCTTTATACTGCCGTTCAAAACGCCCATAGATTCGCCCTTTATCAAGTTTCTCAAAGTTTCATTCACTGGCGATGATATGGCCAGACTACACGAACAATGCTGAGGTATTCCCCACTCGCAACGACATTCATGAAGACGAGTTCCCAGCCGAGATAGACTATCACCAGCTATTATTTGTGTTAACATTAATCTCTCAGGCTCGTGTGCTTGTCTGTTAGTACATAATAACCAGGAGAAATCGTCCCTATCCTTTCCACTGTCTCCCCAGATTTTAATCGTCCCGTTTTTCCGTCCCTGAAAGAATTCGATTATTTGTTTTTCAGTTTTTATAACAATATGAAATTATTTGTATGAAATGTTTTTTTTTTTTTTTTTTAATTTTTTCTTTCTGTTTTTAATTCGAATCTTCACTGTAGTCAAATGCATATCGGTGTTAAAAAGCTCTGGACATTTTCATATCATACATAAGCAGTATCGATCTTCAAGGGGATACATACATACACTAATTATGGGAATAATCTTTCTCAAATCACGGGCACACTTCAAAGACATATTCTACGGACTTTAGTCTTTTCAGAGCTGATTTATTTGTATTATGAAACATAATTAGAGATTATTTAAGATTTTATGGACCTCGTAATAAATAAAGACAAGGTCAGTCTTCTATTGCTGTGCTTATTTTTTTCTCAACGTCCATAAAATAATTGCTTGAGAAATTAAATTCATAGAATATCGTTGATTTGACCCGAAATTATATCAATGCAGAATATTCCCTCTAAATTCGAAGAAGTATCGATGAACGATGAGACCTGAACCCAATGACTACCAATCTCTTCTTCGTTGCAATCAATTTATGCAAGGCAAAGTCCATAAAATCTTAAATAATTTTTAAATTTTGTCTCAAAACGCTAAGCAATCAGTTGCGTAAAAACTTAGCGAGTAGAATACTTTTTCACAGCGTAGCATTGATTTAAAAGAAAATTCATTTCCAAAGTGTATACATACTCCCTAAATATCTTTTCATTTATATTTTTTGCATCACTTGAACCTCGCTAATCCAGTTGTGAATTTAGCCAGAAAATAATGACCAAGTCTCTCGCAGCTCGCACCTCGTTGTTTATCAACTAACCTTGTAGCAGTCGATGCATACGACGAAGCCGCACTTGGCACATGCCCAGTGAAAGTTGAATAGGGTGGTTTCACAGACGTCGCACATCTCCCGCACACCCTGGACGACACGTTTCCAAGCTACTGTTCCGTCTGTAATCCCCGAACTCGCTGTAGAGGGCAAGGCCAATGTCAGGGTGCAACAACAGCAAGCGTTAGTGTCTCATGCGAGCGGAAATAATAATCTTTGCAAACTTTTGAACAAAAAAAAAGTGTGCAGATTCGGAGATAGAGAATTCAAGAACGTTAAACGACCACGAACCAATGATGTGAAAAATATTGTGTTACATGTTGTGTATACATAAATAATAAAAAAAGAAATATAATAAGGGGATATATTCTTTTCTTCCTAATAACTTATTTCCATAGTAATTGAGGTTGAAGTGATATCTTACAAGCATTTAGACAAAAAATTTAAATACGGGTATTGTTATCAGATGTTAGTCAAAAAAAAACCCCATTATCATGCTCAACATAGGGTAACTAGAATTGTGGTAATCAGTGTTAAAAAGCTCATTATGAAAAGTAGAAATCATAGATCTTCATTTCCAATGTATTTATCATCATTTTACCACAAAAATAGTTCATGCAATAATTTGCCATATTTTTATAAGTAGCACAATTACACAAGGTATCTATCGATTAACTTCAAAATAGTTATTTGATTTGGAAATTTAGTTTAGTCCAGAGAAAAAAAATATGTATGAAATTAATTTATGGCAACCCTGTTATTATTGTTGGTAGTTATTTTACAAAATTATACAACTAGATGTATAAAAAAGTTGAAATAAAAAAGGTAAAGATAAGCAAAAAACAAAATTTGTTAATAAATAAAAAATTAATTTTGTATAGCCCTTCGATTTATAATGTGAAAAATAAGACAAGAAACGAAAAAAAAAATTGAAATAAAGGTTCTCCTATTTAGTTTATTATACCTTCTGCCATGTGTTCTTGAAGGGCGTCCTTCTCCTGATGAAGTAAATCGCAAAATTGATCGCCAACTTGCCGTAGTAATCGATGAGCCATTTCCAAGTCCAGATCTTCTCTGTCTCCTCTTTCCATTCTGTCTGATCTTTCCTTATCACTTTTGTCCAATTTTTCATCTTTCAACCCTGCCGCTTCCTGACTGTCCTTAACAGGTAACCAGAGTCGCAGGTCTTCCTGCAACGACACAACGCTGTGCTGCCTCATTTGATCATTTAAAAATATTACAGACTTCAAAAGAAGAGGCCTGAAGCATAAAGATTCGATTTGAAAGTGAAAAATCAATCAGATTAAAGTCCCGAATGAATACTAAGGATCTCTGCTCACCTCAGAAGCATCTTTGTGTGGATCGCTGAACCCGGCAATAGCCAACTGTCCGTTTTTAGTATACCTAAGTCTACGAAATGCGTAAAATCTGCAGAATATATTCTGTGGTAGATTTTTAGATCTCTGATGTGGTGTCCATCTGCACTCTCTACACTTGGCCAATTTAGGGGCAACTTCAAAACACGCTCCATCCTGCAGCCAACTATCACCAGTCTTTTTCAACTGCGCTATTGGTGGTTTACGAAATGGATCGCCTCTCCCGCCTCCGCCGCCTGGTCCACTGCCTCCTCCACCTCCTCCACCGCCGCCACCTCCTCCTCCTCCACCTCCTCCACTAGCGTTCTCTTCTCTTCGTTCTTTTTTTTGTCTAGGTTGAGGATCTTCGCCTCCCAATTCGCTCCCTTTGGTCGACGTCTTTGGTCTTCTTCCTCGTTTTCTTGGCTCTTTATTAACATTGCTACCTGCGAGGGGAAACAGTTGATTTAATATTATCCTTTAGTGTCTAAAAAAAGGCTTATAAATACCCTGAAATATCTAACAGACTGCAATCAGTGTTAAAAAGCTCGTGGTTTAACATCACGGGATATCAATGAATTCTATTTGAACATCATTTTGCTATTTGAAGTAAGTTTTTCTTCTTCTTCCTTAATGAAATAGGTAAAATTTTGCCTCTGACTAACCATTACCCGACGAGTTCGAGTTACCGGTCGCGTGTCTAGCCCTAGATGTTGGTTGACTGGAACCCAACTGTTCGCTAGCATCGCTTGCTGAACCTGCTTCGCTCTCGTTACTAGACTCGCTCCCACCGCCACCAACACCTCCACTTTTTTCCTCTTTTCTCCTTCTCTGCTCCTCCGTGGCTGCCTGCTGCCTCCGTGCGGCTCCCTTCTTTCGTTTTACCTACCACAGGGTACATATTATTAAGTAGTCAGGAAGTTCATGCCCGTGTCCTATCTACCAACTAAAGCGCTAAATACCTATATACATATATATATATCATGCAAAATTCAATTAGCACAAATAAAATAGTTTCAATAATCTATTTTCATAAATTATCTATAATTAAATTAAACAAATTGATAAATAGATCTATAAAAAGAAAGAAACCATGCGCAGCTAGTTTAAAAACTAATTATAAAAAAAAAGAAATATTTATATAATTTTTTCTTCTTAATTATAAAAACGCGGATGCTGATTAGATAAGAAGTAATATTGCGGAATTTCTTTTTATTCATAATTCTGATAAAAGATTACCTATTACAAGTTTTTTTTTTTCTAATCAGAGAAACAAACAAATTAATAAAATTATTCGGTATAATTGGACGCGTGCGTAGATATCGCCCGAACGGATGTTGTCAGCACGTTTCCATATCACTAGATATTTGTCTGTTTCGGTCTTAAACTGTTACGTGTTTCATACATGGGTCATTTTTTTGGTTTGTTAAATAACCCTGAATGTTTTAGAGATCGATTAATTCATACCGTGGTAGAATTATTACGAGCGGAAGTTTGATACCGAGATAATAATGCGAAAAATATTGAACATCGTATCGGAGTCGAATGAAGTAGGTGATAAAGTGAGGTTATCTTTGAAGCTTTTACTAAAAGCAGACGATATCGTATGTCTTTTGTACTTTACCATTTCGAAATTCATTTGCTGATACGCAGGGTTATTTGCTCCGCGATAAATTCACCAGTAAACTTGACACACGAAACTAGAGTAGGTATATTTTGTCTAAATAAGAAGCACACACAGGACTTTATACGCTACGCGAAACGACCGTATCGAGCGGCGTCGCTCCGCCATTTGACGCCATTGCAGTTTTGTCCGTGGCACGTATGTACCGCACGAACTCGGCTATACTCTGTCCGTTCGTCTTTCTGCTGTTTTCGCGGAAACATGACACGCTTTGACTCTCCCACGGCCAATGAGAATTCACTGAGTTTGCGTTTGGCGCGAGATTCATGTGTCTTATTTACTTGTAGAGATACGAGATTCTCGACTGACGTAGATATAAGTCTGCTGTTATTTTAGTTAGAATATAAAGACGAAATTAAAACCCGGGAAAGTTTCGCGTTACGTTGTACTCCAGCAAGTCAGATAAAAAAAAAAAGAAAAATAAATACGGTAGCGTCATACACATTCCAGGAACAGATTAACTTGAACTTGACTCAAAATAACGCGCTTGTTTATTTGATAAGACAGAAATTTCTCTCTTTCTTCTTCTTTTAAATTCAGAGCACGTTTCTCACTCACACACGCTCTTCACATCAATAGTATAAATTCTTATTTTTTATGTATTACAGAATTATTCATGTTCGACGATTTTACGATATGGTTACTTATCTCACTTCCATCCAGGGTCGCCGTAAATATCGAGATTTTAAGACTGCTCGACTTTTCTAGGTCTTCCAAAATTAAATCACAATTTTGTCACAGCAAGAATTCACCAACAAATTATAGTTATATCCACAAAGAAACTATTTTTTCATTTTTTTTTTTTTCAGAAATTACTTCACTGAAGAAATATTTTTGGTATCTCGATTTTTTCATACGCTCAATACTTTTTTTTTTATATTAGCACCGTTCAATCAGAATTTCCTACAATATTCTGAACTTTGGATAATCATATGTCCGGATCTAGGGGCGTAAGAATTCTGAAAAGAATTGAGTATGTCCCTCATGATGCGCATGATTTTTTTCGTGAAAAGTGCGCATCATGAGGAGCATACTCAATTTTTTACAGATTTTTTACGCCCCTAAATCCGAACATATAACTATCTAAAGTTCAGAATATCGTACGAATTCCGATTGTTTAAACGGCTAGATCTATCGTTTTCTAAACATTATCACTTTTTATGGCGACCCTGTTTTCGGATTACGTATTAAAAATTACACTACGTTACTTAAGATGCTATAGTTTAATTAATACTGTAAATTATCTACATTTTCTACAAAGTTTTCAACAATAATACAACTTGGGAAGATAATATTGCCCAAGCCGTGCCCAGGCGTAAAAAAATATTCAAATTCAAATTCCATGCATTTCCTATAGTATCTAGGTATACATTTGCATATAAATCAGGGTCAAAGTCAAGAGGTCTACATTGTTGCAAAGGAGATTAAAATCGCATGAATATTTTCATCGAATAAATAAAATGAAAATAAAAATAAAAGCAAAACCTTTCCTCTAACTGAACATTCCATTCCGCAAGCGTCTAGATTATGTACAGTTAGCCAAAGAGGGGCAGGCATGGTAACCCCTCTGCAAGAGGTGTTAAACTCTGTTATCGAGTCGTGTAAATAGATACCTTGGGTGGTTTCCTTTTGGGGGGAGACTTCCTCTCAGGATCACTGCTCGACGAATCTTCCTGAATAATTTTACTATCAGCAGCATGTCCATTAACAGATTCCTTGCTGTTAGTTTTTCTCCCACCACTTTTAGCCGAAACTTTACTTTTATTTATACTATTAACAGCCATACTCCCAATGTTATGTATAGAATTAACTGCACTCGGTAAACTTCCCCCGCTACCAACTGACCCTCCGTCTCTCTCTTTATTTTGTTGTATAGGTTGCGAAGGTGCTTGAGCTATGGTTAACGGCAGTGTAACGCAGGATCCGCTGCCTACCACTCCCGTCGTATCCTCGCTACCATCCTCACCCGAATGCCTCTGTAACCAAGCCTTTTTCAGCTTATGTACAGGATGTCTTGTGCTACTCGGTGGCCTGGGTGCCGGACTATTAGACTTCTCACTATCAGGATTACTGGGAGTAGCCTTAGCCGGTGTTCCAGGTGCGCTAGGCGCGGGACTAGGAGCAGCCGAAGGTGCAGGACTTTGAGTTGGTGCTGGACTAGGGGCAGCACTAGCTCCAGGATTAACATTAAGATTAACAGAGCTAACGCTTCCGGTGCTAGCAGGTCTTACGGATCCATCTCCGCTAGCAGTTCTTGGGGCAGGACTAACCGAGGCGATATTTCTCTCCTGTAAAGAAGATGTCTGACTATTTATCGACTGAGGAATTAACGCGGTATTAACAACCGTCGTTATCGAAGTTGCCGACGAAGCAATAAGCGGACTTGGTTCGCTGACCCTCGATAAAACTGGGGGACCTATACACTGCATCGACAAAGGCGGTGCTGCCTCCTCCATTCTTCTTCTTTTACAAATTTCCAGAGAAACTGGTTGTCCGCATGCTTCGATAGGAGTGTTAGCCTTTCTCTTAGGTGAGCCAGACCTCTCCACGCCTAGGTCTAGCGGTTGAGTTTGAACGGCAGTTGCTATACTTTGGGAAATGAGTTGCTGGCTCGGATGGGGGCTTGTGCGAAGAGACGGATGGCCCGTTCCTGGCCTGGGTAAGCTCATATTTGTTGAATTTCCACCCGGTGGTGATCCGTGATGAACAGGAGGTGGCGGAAGCTTAGGCGCGGAAGATATCGACCCAGCATATCCCCTCGTGTCATAAACGGACCTGCTATGAGCCGGTGGTGGTAACGGAGTCGGTGGAGCTCCGTGGTGATGAGGCACTTGCTGATACGCGAGTGGGGAGCTATTCGTCTTTGAATTAAGAGGCAGAGCGATCGGAGCTACGGGTTCTAGCACCCTGCAGGCCGGAGTGGCGCTCATAATTCCCGAATTCGGTTTTCCATATATGTGCTGAGGTGCTGGACTGCTTACTTTAGGTTTAGAACCAGGTGATGCCGCGTAATGCGACGTTGGAGACGACGAGGGCGGGTGAGGGTACGGATAAGCGCCTTTTGGCGTGCCGTAAGGTACCCCAGGCTCTGGCCTCGTCAAATGACGAGGTTCCGGAGGAGAGGGATGGGGAGTTTGATGGGGGTGAGGAGCATGAGGCGACTGTCTGTTATTATGTGGGTGCATAGGATGACCGTGGGGACTCGATAGCTGATTAGAACTTCCCCTATGATGACCTTGAGGAATTCCTTTAGCAGCTTGAAGAGTATCTAAATGATGAAGATGGTGCGGACTTTGGGTAGGACTCCGATATTCGTACTGTGTCGGAGGTTTGTGCTGAGGAACAACAGGGTTTAAATAATGACCAGAGATCATTTTCGGGCTTGACGAATGGGAGCCTGGTGGTGGTTTTGCCAGTTCCCTGCCCTCGTTTTTAACAATAACTGAGCTTTTGTGATCCGAGAGAAGGGGCGGGGGATTCGGAAGCATTTCTCTTCCGTGGTGGTCCCTTTCTAACGTTGACTGCATGCTCTTTACATTTGGGATTTGTTTGTGCTGGTGTGGTTCTGCCTTTACTTTTATCTCATGCATATACGCCGGCTGTGGGTATGCCGAATATCCAAAGAGACTGACGTTAGGTTCCGCCTTTGGGAGAGACGTATGGGGTGGACCCACACCGGACTGTGACTTATCGTGGTGACCAGATGCCGGTAACGACGATTTTGGCTGTCTGGTATGGGCAGGTGGAGGATACTCCACTTTTACAGGTACACTGGACGGCCTGGACACCTGAAACAAAACACGAAGTCATTTCGAGAAGAGGAGTTCCGCTAGTACATAGAAATTTCGGAGAAATCTTGGATATTGTCTTTCCGGTATCTCAATTCGGAGAATTAATATGATTAAAAAACAAAAAAAAAAAAACAAAGACAAATAGATAAATACCTGTTGCACAGAGGGTGAGGCCGAGGCTGCAGCCGCATAATAAGCGGCTCTCTGTTGTGCTGCAGCATGGTCCCTAGCATCAGCTTGTCTTTGAAGACGTTCAGCATGTTCTCGTTCCCTTTGTTCACGAGCTTCTCGTTCATCGCGTTCGCGTTGTTGCTGTTGCTGCTGCTGATGTTGATGCTGTTGATGTTGGTGTTGATGTTGTTGTTGTTGTTGTTGATGTTGCTGATGCTGGTGTTGCTGCTGCTGCTGTTGCCGCTGTTGTTGCTGTTGCTGCTGCTGTTGCTGAGCAACAGTAACGGGGTGATGTAGGGCCGGTGCTCCTCCAGGGTGATGATGACCGGCATGGGGTGGCAAGGCTGGATGACCTCCGTGAGACCTGCCGCCAGGCGGTGGCAGCGTTATTAAATCCCACGCCATGGTGCCGGACTGTATATTTTTCTGCGAACCATAAGCCACCTACTTCAATCAATACTGCCGTTTATGTTATGTTATAGAGCGAGGGGTAACTCGATATAATGAAGGGAAAACGTTTCAGCAAACGGGAGCTGAGGGACGGGAGATAGTAGTTAGGTATAGTAAATTGCGGAAGTAATTAACGCCGATTAGTTTTAGTGGAAAATTTATTCCTCACGTAAATATATATATCTATACCTACGCATGTATATCTATTCTCTATACGATATACCTAAACATGTAAAAATACTAAACACATTGCTACAGTGAGTCATTCTAGCAATTCGCAAAAGTATATATTTTAATCGAAGTCGAGCGACTTGATATCTACGAGTAGTACATGTATGATGTATGTATATGTACATTGTACATTATAAGTATGTTGGTAATATAGTAGGGGACGTAGAATCAATTTTTCAGTATTGTATACGCATGACAGGTGCTCCGTCTTACAAGTTGTACTCTGTTTCTTTGAACAGATATATATTAAACAAGTATACACACACGTATATTAATGTCTGCGCGTTATGCATGTGTGTGCATGTGTAAGCTGGGCAAACGTATCGCGACGTATTCGACTTTTGGATGCGAAGGCCTCTCTTTGCCTTCCACGCGTCTGTTTTAAATTGATTGCGATTATACTTATACATATACCTTATGGCTCGCTCGTGAAGGTATATACATAGGCATATAGGTACATACATGGAATATCTTTACATAGTTCAGATCGATCGATGATACATAATGCATTAACGAACGCGTCACTGTTATATACACGTATACCTATATACCTATGATATAGAGTATGTATAGAAACTCGTTAAACTATAGTTTGTACAAGTTGTATATGTAGGTATATATAACTACTATATGTTCCCTAGCGTCAATGTATGCATATTATGTACTATAATAACGTTTATAACGAGGGACGAAAATCATATTGCACATACCTATATGTATAATGATATACAAATTTCTATGTGAAAGAATAAAAAGAAAGAGGTATAAAAAGATAAAATAAGTAAATAAAACCTGTTTGCACGAACCTAGACTATATAACCCAGGCTACTTATACTGCAACGTCGTTTATATTTATATTATTTAAAATTAAAATTTATAAAACCTGCTGCTGCGGGCTCGACTAACTACCAAAGGGTCGTAGTATGAGTAATGTAGTCGGAAAGGAACAAGGTCATAGTCGGTGGAATAAAATAAAGTTGTTTTAATGTCAACGTACGTAAATAGGTATAATATATGTACGTACATATATATATATATAAAGTGGAGAGTGTTGTTGCTCCGTGTTGTAGGTATATAGCATAAAGTCGCGTTAAATTCCCATTAGCGTAAAGTATATAATTATAACAGGAAAGATTACTATGCTAATTGAACCGCTCACTCTGAGAACTCGAGAGATCAAGACGTGAATGACAATCTATATGCGTAAGTATTTAATCTCTACAGATATGGTGGGGTGTGGTGACGTCACGTATATAGATACGTAAGACGTTATATACGATGTAATCGGAATAATGTGAAAGATAATAACACGTTATTACTACATTAAAGTCCGACTGTAATCAATCAATTCAATTGATTTTCATTTCTGTTGACTGAAGAATAATGTATCCAAGAAATTTTCTTGTATACTTAATCAAACAAAGATTTATATACTTTCCCTATATAAAACATTATACATATAAATAGAATAAGTAGGTGAACATGTATAAAGTGCGGTTTAACAAATTACTTTTATTTTCTCTCATTCTTTTCTTTCGCCTTTCATAACCCGCGGAGCGACTTAAATTAAATACGACGAGGGAGAAGATCTGGCAAGGAGAGGAGAGGAGAGGAGAGGAGAGGAGTAAAGAGTCGGAACTAAAATCAATTTATCTTCATAGGAATTCGCCCCGTTGCGCGTTGTCGCGTCTGTCTTATACAGAGGAGAGAAGAAAAGAGAAGAGAACAGAAGAGGAGTGGAGTGGAGAAGAGACAACCCAGTGTATATAGGAACGTAGCCAAGCGGAGTTTAATGAATTATTTATACGACGAGAGAAAGAGAGACAGAGAAGAGAGAGGGGGGGGGGAGGAGGGAAGGAGACTGGAAGAGGAGGGATTGTATAGGGTATAGAACTCGGGTCCTTCGTAACAAGAAAGTGGTGACGCACGGACCCTCGCTCGCGGAAACCAAATAACAGAGGGGTTGGTAACCTTGGATCGATGTCTACCCGAAACCCCCGCGAACCGCGCCCTGTGCAAGCTTCTCCCCTACCAAAAGCTCGCGAATCGACGAACGAACGAACGAACGAACCAGCCTCGCCTGGCCTAGCCTAGCTTGCACCCCCGCCGCCGCGTCATTATTACTCGCCCTTCGTCGAGCTACCCCATCGTACAAAAAGAAGAATTAATGCGACCCGTCAAAAGGGGTAGACGGCATGGCAGTTATCGTGGGAAGGAGAAATGGCGGGTTGTTGGTTTTTTTTTTTTTTTTCCTTTTTCTTTTCATTTTGTCATATTTCTTTTCGCAGTACGGGTTTAGGCATAGCAAGTATAATATAATGTAGAGGGGGGAAGTTACAGACGTCAAATGAAAACGAAAAATGAACCCAGAATAATTATACCTATATATTTATTGAAATAAACTTGTTTTCAAGGTTTAAATTCCGCCTCATCATCATGTTGTCTGCAGCAGACCAAAAGTCTAAATCGTTAATTATAAAAACAGATATTCGAATTTTACGTTAATACGGCAAACGCTGCCACCAAAAATTAATACTCGATTATTATTATTATTATATTATATTATTCTTATTTTATGCCCCAGGATTTAAATTCTTTATAAAAACCGCCTCGACACGTCTGGCCACCCCTCTCTCCTCTACACCCTGACTGTTTATCAAAGGGCAGTAAAGTGCCAGCTTTTATATAATTACAACGAGTTTTTAATATTATATGTTTTTGATGGTTTGCGCTCGCATAATGTTGAAGTGATTCGAAGACCGTGGTCTTGTAGAAACTTTAAAACCATACGATGTAATAATGTAAATTATATTCATGATAGCGTCTTTGTCTTTGGACTATCTGCATATATCTTATAACCATATATGCGTATATAGTACATACGACACGATGTAAATTGTTATACCTATATAACATTTATTATATGAAATTCTCGAGGAGGTCTGAATCACGTGGAATTTAGCAAGCCGATGATGTGTAATTCTGACTCATTCCTGATGGTATACGGAAAGGGTCGTCGACGTCCGTCGACTTTATACCTATACCTACCTACCTAGCTACCTACAACACGCTACACGCTACACGCGCTCGAGTTTAACGATAACATTCATTTATTTTACCGGACGCGGGGTGGTGCGGTGCGGTGTGCTCGTTACTACACAGGGGAAAGTCGTGTGAATCACCTGTCGAAAAATGACTAGATTCTTCGACACGAATGCAGGTTATGCGCGCAATGTTTTTTTTTTATTTACTATCCATTAGAATATGAATAAAATAAAAATTACGTCAGAATAATATTCTAGGAATATACCCTACATGTATGCATGTAATTTCATTTTGTACTTGTATTTATACATGTATAATCTACGCCTATTTATGGAGCGATCAGGTGTTCGTGGATTTAAGATAACGTTTAGAAGATATCGGGAATGCGCTGTCGACCGTTTCTTGAATAACTTTGATTATATCGCCAGACGTACGCTCGCGGGAACGCGATCCTATCACGATATACTCTTCGTGGCCGTCTAGCATAGCAGCGATAGGTATATAAGGTGTAAGTATAACACAAACGCAAGCAAACGTCCGTCAACACTTACCAAATACCCGCAGCAAACAGAATGAAGTAAAACAATTCTCACCTACACCCATAACCTTGATATAAAAAAAAAATTCCATCCTAGATACTTTTTCTATATATATATACATATATATACTATTCATGTAGCACAAGTAATATTTAAATACGTAATGTAATGCAATGTAATGTAATGTAATGTAAGCACGATGATATCCATTTTTATTCGACTCATCATAATATTATAGGAATACACCTTATGCATATAATAATATGTACATGTATGTATGTACCTACTCCGTATACCGCGCACGACCGCAGATAACAACTGGATACATACATAAAACGAAGATAGGTATGTACCTGTATACATATATCCATGTATGTATATAAAATTACGTCACTTATTCTCTCTCGCGTGATTCTTATTTAACACGAAAAAAAAAAAAATTCAAATTTAAATTCATTCCGCGAGGAGTAAGTATATAATATAAGCAGCGCGGCAACAGCTAAACCGGTTCCTCGGATATATATACGATCGCTTACATATATGTAGGTATAATGTATTCAAATACATATATATATATATATATATATATATATATATATATATATATATATATATATATATATATATATATATATATATATATATATATATATATATATATATATATATATATATATATATATATATATATATATATATATATATATATATATATATATATATATATATATATATATATATATATATATATATATATATATATATATATATATATATATATATATATATATATATATATATATATATATATATATATATATATATATATATATATATATATATATATAGATACATATACTTCAAGTGTAAATTAAGTCGTATTAACTCGAGGTGTGTGCATATATTTATACATAATTATACAATACGTTACTAAATCATCGTTACAAGTTAAAAATCGCGAGATTTTTTTCATTTTCTCATTTTTTTTCTGGTTTTATTATCAAGTATTAATTATGTGTACGTATATATACATATTTATAACATGTATGTACTATACGTACGCACGCGGTTATACCCCAAAATCAAAGATATATTATTATAATTAATACGTTTATATATAAATTAAATGAAGGATTTTTTCCTTCCGAGAAAACAATATCGTTGATATTATACTTAGGCGTGGAAACGTGACGGCATACCTATCAGACGAGATATATATGTGTTTAATTCCATGCAATAAAATTCTGCATAAACTTATACGCTTCGTAGAGTGTTAGCCAGCGAACCGAACGGTATATATGCACGCTGACCTTATAGAATAAATGTAAAAGTAGTAATATGTGTACATATCATTCCGTGAAAGGTAGTTATGTACTGTATAATGATTTGCGAGGTCTAATGTACGGTATGATTACAGTTAAAATTCCAGTAAGTCAGATTCTCGTATTACAGCTGTATACATGTTATCGGTATGTTTATGTAGAACTTTATACCGAGTAAAGATATATCTGTGTATGTACATAAGAACGAGGATAAAAATGATTTCGTCCCATAATTCCCAACGCCGGAAGTGGAATTGGAACTTGGAAGTTCCCACCGAAGTGAGGAAACCGCGGTGCGGTAGTGCAGCGGTTTTCAAGATTCCGGAATTATAATATTATCTCGGTGTCTCTGGTCGTAACTCGCGACGACGCAATAAATAAAAGAAGACATCTATATTGAGAAATGATGCCGCAAATGCATTTATCTGCACGTCCGCTCCTCATTTCGTCCTCAGTTTCCTTTGTCTCGGTAATAAAAAATTAATGAAAAAAAAAAAAAAAAAAAAAACGGAGGGAAAAGAAACGAGAAAAAAAAAAAATTTACTTATTTAGATCGAGTACATTTGCTTGTGTATATAGATAAGTGCGAATAAATGTATACGAACGTACACTTTGCATATACTTCACGTATACATATATACATCGAATCTCTAGGTGGCGCGGGAAGTCGCTCCAATACTTATACTTATATACCCTACGTACTTTAAAAGTAAATAGTCGCATACATAATCTAGAATAAAGAGTCTCTCGGAGCGCATGCGTTACCACCGGCCAGATCTACTCGTCGCAAATGCCTCGTAAATATCTGGTGGCAGCCGCATTCCTTAGAACAACTAAACCCGGCCTGAAGAGAGTCATGCCAACGAACGAACGAACGAACGAACGAGCTAACCAACGAACCGACCAACCCCGTTATAATGGACTCGGCGTGCATTCACTTGCTCACAGGGGGGGACTGAAAAGAGAAGGAGGGAAAAAAGGAGAAAGAGAAAAAGAAAGACTTTGAAGAAAAGGAGAGAAGTAAAGCAGAGTCGGTATAGTATAGTTACACACGTGCACGTGGGGGCCCCGGCCAGCCGTGTAATTTTCCCGATATTTTCTTCCTCCGCGCGTCTGATCTTTGCTTATGTATATATAAAAGAGAAATATTCGCTCCCGCAGTGACCATGTCAGCCGTTAATAAAATACATAGTTAGTTTCTTTATTTAAAACTCGAGTGTCTAAACTCGTTACTCGCAGATTTATTTTCGTCTTTTTCTTTTATTTCGCAGCCGCTCGGAATCGTTCTATACGCATACTATACGTTTTTTGTGTTTTTTTTTTATATATGTCTTTCGTTTTTCTTTTTTTTTTTTTTTCTTTCTCATTTTGACACTGAGCTACTTTTGCGTCTATTTGAACAGTATGTGTGTGTTCATATATACGTTTATACACCAACGGCTAAAACGTATTTATAATAACCGGAGAAAGTATATTTTTGCTATACCAATAACGGCTCAACCGCGGAACGACGCGATATATGATGATCGGTGAATTAACGGGCGCGGCGATTGCTATGTCAACGAAATCTTAATCGCTTAATTCGTTACTACCGTTATAGCCGTTTCGAGTATCGAATAAATTACCTCGTCTGTTTCTTGTTATACCTCTGTCTTCGAGACGTGTCTATATTTTATGTATTTTCGGGTACACAGTTTTCCTAACGACGAACAATATTTAAGATATTTGTTGTTCAATATAACTGACTTATATACATACATAATATCTATATACGTTCGAACACTCGAACGAAATAAATTATTATACTTAAGAGCTGGAGAAAGCAAGCAGAAACTACATCACGGGATAATGTCTGAAGCTATTATACGTCTATAACTTGTTCTATAATCTATATCGATCGACCAACGAACGGTCTGGATTATACTGCAGTATTCGGAGAATCTAATCCGACTGATATTCCTCGAATATATTCCTGACCCGTCCGCCCCTTTTCCCTTTTCCCTTTTCCCTCATCCCTTTTTCCTTTTCCCCTTCGCTCAGTTCCTGACCTTCGATCGAATTCGAGCCAGTTCTCGGCCCCAGGTTATCGTCCCCTTTCAGCTACCACGCGTTTGATATTCCGCGGGATAGTATGGATGGAATTTAGTTCCAGAGTTGGTCTGCAGGCGTTTCCTCGTTATATCGCGTACCTCTCGTATAACTTCTCTCGATCGCCCCAATGATTTCAGCTCTCGCGCGCGGCGCACATTTCACCGAGCTCAAATTACTTCGGGAAAAGCTTTGATCCCCGGTAATTGGACGGACCAAGTCGACCATCGAGGAACCGAACGTCAATCTACAAACTTCCCTCTGCTGAGTGGGGAGGGCGAGCTTCCGGTTTTACTTTAGTATTTGAATAATTCTTTTCCTCTTTTTTTCTCCTCTTTCTTTCTCTACTCTTGCGGAAATTATCAGAACGAGTGAATGTGTTTGGAGTAATATTTTTGTCCACATATACATTGAAATAAATCTTGATTCTTAATTTTTTACTTTTTCACAAAGAAGAGGTTGAAAACGATTGCTGAGCATTCAATAAATCCGATTAATCGAAACTGGTTCAAAGAGCTGCCGAAATCCTGAATGGAATTATTCTTCAACCTACAGGCCAATAAGCCCTCCCCGTCCTTTAAAAGCCGGCTATATTATTCTCATAGTGAAAAGCGTCGAACCCTACTCATTGTCAACCCGGTTTTAAATCCCAAATCGTCAAGGTCATTAGCGTCAGTCGGAATAATTGCCGTACCGAATTTATTCGTTGTCAATTTATTTCTTCATTCAGTGATGTTTACTTATTCAATATTTTAATCTTTTTGTTTGATTAGTGGAGCATCGGAAAGTAAGAAATAACTTGCCTCTTTTATCGCGATAGGTATATAGAAGGTATATAAAGTTATATAGATATGTGCCTCTCCCTGCGCTGCCTGTGCCTGAAAGGCGCGGCGATAAACTTACGCCTCACGTCTTCCGCTGTGAGATTAGTTCCAGCTGTGCGTACTACTAGGTCCTAGATAACGGAGGGGGGGGGGGGGGGGGGGGGGGGGGGGGGGTCGTCGCCCAATTTACAGCCCGTACGTTCGTTCGTTTACGAAGAAAAAAACAAAAAATAGAATAAAAAAGAGAAATAACACAAAAGGAATCACAGAAGGAGAAAAAAAAAAGAAAATTAGAGAGAAAGAGAAAGTTTAAAAAAAGATGAGAGAAGAGAAGAAGCTCCGTGAATGAATGTACAAAAAAAAAAAAATATAAAATAAAATTAAAATAAAAAGAAGCTGAAATTCTCTTCGAGTTTCTCGCAAAGTTAGCGAAACGTGTATTTAAAAGTCGTGGGTAGGTAGATATGTAGATGCTAGGTATAAGTATGTATGTATAATGTTTTGTTATATATTGTTCGTTTTTTTTTTTTTTTTTTTTTTTTTTTTTTTTTCAGCGAAGAGTTTATAAGTTTTAGAATTACTTACAAGCTGCAACAACAGCAGGAATAAGTATATATATATACCTATGTAGCAGTAGTAGCAATGGCAGCACCAGGAATACAGCCCGCGCGCCGCGGTTTAAGAAAAGTTATTTTAAGAATTCCTCGAGATGGTCCGGGATTACGAGGTCGTTAATTTATGCTAACGCTCGCTCTAGAGTTGTTTAAACTTTGTAGTTATGGATGTGCAGTACCTACAGCACGCTACTTCTTCAACTCATTTTATTTATTTATTTATTTTTTTTTTTTTCGTTTTTACCTTACTCTCGTATATACTAGCAATTCACGAGCTAGAAACTCTTCAAGGACTTTTGCACTCTCCGGTGCTGCAGCTAACGTTGTTAACATTTGTACATTACGGTATGTAGGTAGGTAGGTAGATAGATACATACTATAAATTTTTATAATCTATGTAGGTATATGTACAGTTGTACATAGCCTACACACATCGAGACTCTATACATACATACAATATGTACATACATATAAAACGCGAAAGTGGGGCGTGATATTTTAAGATCATCGTAGTTATAGTGACTGCGAAACGGTCTATTGGTTAACCTTCTGCCAACTAAGAATTGGATTTCAAATTCACCAAGGGCAAATTTAAATATAGGTATGTATACCGAATACAAAACGCATCTGGCGATCGGAACAAACCTGCAGTACATATATATAGCTAAAGTACCAAATGAAACTGAACCTATACATACATAGATTTGTAAAGCGCGAATAGATAACACGATAATTATATCTGTATTTAATCTATAAACGTTCCGCAATGTACTCCTATCTAAATTAAACAAAATTCGATTAAAACTTTTTAATTAAGGACCCGTGAGGACCGGGTCTCAACGACCGTTAATACAAGTTGAAAAAATAAAGAAAGGGCCAAAAAAAAAAAGAAAAGAAAAACGAAAAATTCGCTACAATCGTGTCGACGAAGTGTTGAGGGGAAGGAGAAAAGAAAAAATGAGAAAATAATAAAATGTCAAATTAAAGAAGAATAAAACAAAAAGAAAGAAACGAAAGATAGGGAAGCCAAAAGTTTTTAGGCTGTGAACGAGACGGTATAATAAAGGATAGAACTAAGAGATTTAAACGTATAGATAAGGAGGCGAGTTTCTGAAAGGTGCAATAATTATTGTTATTATTATAATTATTATTCAGGTTCTGCCTCGACTCGACTCGACTCGACTCACTTTACTTCACTTCACCTCTACTCTACGTGCGATAATTATTCACGCTGCTAAACGTATGGCTTTTATCTATGAATCGGTGTTAAAAACTTTGTTGTAAATTAATCACAAGTCAACGTGTATATACACGAACGATCCCGCGCGTTGCAATATCAACAGCAACGGTATAAAAGTAGTTGGCTTGAATTTTTAGCATACCGTAGAATTAATAGTTCGCGAGTGTAAGAGTTAAGACAGACAGACAGACAGACAGACAGACAGGCACTTTCCGATCCTTGAAACTGCTGTTGCTGCAGCAGCAACAGCAGCATACATATGTGGTTTCATTTGTGCGCCAGATATCAAAGAGAAATAATAGTAATAAAACGTATAATGAAAACGAGGGAGATCAAGAAAGAGAAAGAGAGAGAATGAATGAAAATAAATGCGACACAGGAAAGTTGTTTTTCTTTTTTAATACATACACCTTGTTTGTATGTATGTACATACATATATATTATATATATCTTCAAATGAGCGAACCTTTTAAGTTCATTAAACAGTTTACGGTATTACTCGAGACTTGCAGTGGGCGACATGATGATGATGATGATGATGATGATGATGATGATGATAATGATGATGATGGTAAAAAGAAGTTTTACACAATTACTACAAGCGGCTATATACACAGAGAGAGAGCGGATAAACCAGTTTCTGCAGAGGTGCAAATTGTTGGGGCATGTATACCTATGTACTTATGGGAATATACATATATCTTATATATATGTATATACCAGAGAGACATCGGGCTGCGGCAGGTGGTAGAGAGAAATGCAGAAATGATTCGACCGGCCCTATACCTGCTGCAACTTCAATCATTTTATTCCCTCGGTCTTTGAATTCGGATTTTTCTTTCCTTCTTTCTCCTATTATTCTAACTTTTTTTTTTTTTTTCTTTTTTTCTCATGTATTCGCGTTATCGACCTGAAAGCCAGCCATCGAGCCTGAGCATTACGTGGATGGGGAAAATCGGGAGAGTTTTGTTTTCGCGAACTTTTATCGAGTCAAATATTTCACGAGCGAATAGGATATGTCTATACGGTGTATATATATATAGTTGTTCACGTTGACAACAACTGTTTCGGAACTTACTTATAATACGTTAGTCAAAAACTTTCCTTTATACCTATACTAAAAGAAACGAGAAGTTTTGTATGCTTTTCTTTTCTTTTGTTTTTTTTTTCTTCTTTTTTTTTTTTGTCATTTTTCTTGTTTTCAATTTATTAGAAAGATAAATAAGAGATCTGTACGATAACTCACCTTTTGTTGCGCCAGTCTTAGGGATTCTTCAAAATGTTTATGGACAGCCTGCTGCTCCGCGGCCTTTTGTTTCTCTATCCTCTCCCGTTCCATCCTTGTTTCTCTCTCTCTTTCTCTCGTCTCTCTTTCCCGTTCCCGGACCTCAACGTCTCGCCGTTCTCTGTAATTAAAAAAAAAAAATATACAAAACATTAAAAAGATGATTAATTTTTGAAAATATAATCCTTGTTGTTCTCTTATTTGCATTTGTATTTGTATTATTATTATTATGATTATTATTATTTTTCTCTCTTCTCTCTTTATTCATTTATCAGTAATTAATCAAGATCGTTGCGGTGATTCACATCGTACGTATAATCACTGCGGTACCTAGAGATATACATATAATAATAATAATCTTATCATCATTATTACTATCGTTGAAAAAAAAAAAAAAAACTTTCTCATTCCCCTGCACGGTATAACAATTAATCTCAATTAATTATAACGGCTTATAACAAAGTCATTAAAATTGCAAGGTTATAGATATACTATCTGAAATAATAAAAAAAAAAAAAAAAAATTTTCAACAGTACGATATGTCTATATTAGGTATGGGATTTAAATTCTCATTGCGGGGGGGATTTGCCAACTGATTAGCGATCACCAGCGTTGTATTTAATCGATACACATACATGTATAGATACGATATGTATACGTTTTTAACTGCAGCGTATATACACTGCAGTGTACCGGAGAACAAAGCAATCCAATTAAACGCATGTATCGCGTTTAATTATATCGTATATACATATAATGATCGTATTTTTACATCCGTATATATATATATATATATATATATATATATATATATATATATATATATATATATATATATATATATATATATATATATATATATATATATATATATATATATATATATATATATATATATATATATATATATATATATATATATATATATATATATATATATATATATATATATATATATATATATATATATATATATATATATATATATATATATATATATATATATATATATATATATATATATATATATATATATATATATATATATATATATATATATATATATATATACTTTAATCTCGTATACCTACCTACCTACCTACGTGTTCATCGTATTTAATATAAATATAGATATATTCTGTATAGACGAGTAAAAGGAATCTGCTGCAGCAATAACGCGTGGGAAGAAGTGTAGAATAGATTCTTGGCACCCGTTGGCTAAAACGACTTTACAGTAATAATAATAATATATCGACCAATTATTAAATTCGAGAGAAGGGAAAAAAAAAATAAATAAACGAACGATGATGAAGAATTTGTTCCACTTTTAAAATCGCGTTGAGATTAGAACGAAGCTAAGTATATGAAGAAAAAAAAAAAAACAAAAAAAATTCAGAAGTTTTGCGACAGGAATTTGATACTGTAATAAACTATTCGTGTACAAAATATGGATTTCTGTAAGATTAATTGCGCACATATGTATACATATATACATATGTAAATATAATCATAAAAAGTGATACACATACATTAACTTGGCAAATATTTATCGGCTGTTTGATAACGAGGTATGGGGGGGGGGGGGGGACTTCCCGATAACCTTTTCTTGAGACTGAAATCAACATACGTGCATGATACTAACACAGTAAATATGTACACAGGAATTTTTTCACCGTTGTTATCTTAAATATATGTACAGTTCTCTTTATATTTACAAACATATCCAAAATTTGTAGAAATACCTTTAAGTAGGTATATACCCTACATTATACCTATATACTGATCTATTGCAGCCTTGAGTTTGCTCAGTGTTTATAACGAGAATAAGTAACATAAATATATACGTAAAGGTATTGTATTACCTACTAAACTAACGACAAACAATAACAGGTATGTACGTACGTATGTACATAGGATATAATATCGGAGTCACGCCTATTAAATACACGCTCTGTTTACTATAAAAATTGTTATTATATCGTCAAAGAAATCTGCTGAATACGGGGAGACCCATAATGGAAACGTATATAGAATGGAATTTGGAGATTTTGAATTCGACCTTGAAAGTCAGTCCGAAGGTCAAACCTATGTGTAAAAATTTTCTGTCACAGAATGAAAAATGCGATTACATATATTTTACGATAACGATAATATAAATATTCGATACATCGAGGCTTTTGTATAAGCGTAAAGAAAATTTATTATATAGGGTTATCAATTAAACGGAAAAATAACGACATCACGCAAGCGTGATTTATCAGGGACGTTATAACGTTTTCGCGGGAATTTGCTGACTCTCTATTATTAATGAACGTCGTCGTCGTAGTCGTCGTAGTCACGTGGTTAAAAGCGAGCCGTGATGGATCCGTGACCCAGATAACTTGGGATTTTTCTATCACTGTGAGATTAATGAACATAGAGATAACGGAGGCGCGTTTTGAGCGTTGTTTGCGCGGTACGAAACGATATCACGTGCGGTAGCTGTGAAGCGCAGCAAACTTGTAATAAACGCGACGACATATTATAATGACACAGAAATGTGTTATGCATAGATATATAACATGATTATATTATTCAGTAATTTATATTTCGAATGTATGTACATACATAGATGTTCAATTCCCATTACGTAACTAAAATATACATACATATGTGTAAATAACACATATAGGGTATATACGTCTTATATATATATATATTATAGTATCTCAATATACTATCTTAACCGACAGACATACTTTATCGCGTTTCACGCACTCGTTACGCGCTCGTGTTGTGCAACAGCTGTTAATAACCTACGCAAATACACACGTTGTCAATATACGTATACATACATATACCTATATCTGCAAACTGTTTAAGAGTCTATTTTATCATTCGCGATAATCGAAATGACCTATTTTCTCTTTTTGTTTTTCTGTCTCGCTTTATCGACTGTTTTACTCCTCTCACAGTATTTAAGGTCAAAGTTTAAATAATTTGAATGATAAAAATACATATAGAGAAAAAAAAAACAAGAAAAACTGATAATAGGTAAAATAATCGAAGCGTTTTTGACTGGAATGCACTACAATGCAGTTCAGTAATACCATGGTATGAAAAACTGAAGAAAAAAAGGAAAGAGAAAAGAGTGAAGTAAAATCGATAAATGATATCGTGGGACGGGATCTCAGAAATATTAAGGAAACGAATCGTACAACGCCAACGGTCGTATTTACACTCATCCCCCATTCTTGGTCGTATCATTGATTGATGGCGAGGCTTATGGCGGCCGCTTTGCGAACGGTGAATGGAACTTGAGGGGGATAAAGGGGGGGAGGGGATTGGAGTAGGAGGAATAAGGAAAGGGGGAAAAAGGTAAAGGGAGACGAGGGGCAAAACGTTTGGGGAAACGAGCCACGAGTTATTCGGAACGGGAAAGAAGCTTTAGCTTTAGCTTTAGCTTTCCCTCACTCACTTTACTCGCTCTTACTCTCACTCTTTCCCTCTTGCTCGAAGCGCGCAAGAACGTAAACCCGAATATAATGGGGGGAACAGCTACGAAGAGCGAAGAGCAAAGGGAGAGAGCGAGAAAGGGGGAGAGAAAGAGAGAACTGGAGGAAGGCAGGATGGGGAGGGCGTAATCACCCGTGAGTCAGGAAAGACCCTTCTCGACTAACCTAACCTAACCTGACCTGTCGTCTATGCTATTCGCCATCTTGGATGACATGAGTCTGTTTCTTTTCATCGTTCCTTACAACCTGCACCTTTCTCCGTCTCCCCGCGGTGCCTTTTTTTTTTTACTCTTTATACGTATACATAACTCAGCAATACTAAAGTGGATGCTCCCATGTTTACCGGCTTCCTATACTCGTAAGCTATACCTATAATACGAATTCCCTACGTTCTTTCATTTCATTTTATTGCCACTCTTTATTTCTCACATATTGTCATTCGAACATGAATTCGGAAACTCGAATTCATTATCGTCGTCCTATACAAGCCTTTTTTTTTGTTGGTTCATATTCTCTCTTGGAATTGGCGAAATTAAAAATGAACAAGAGACAAAGAGGAAAAAATGGAAAACAAAAAAACGCAATCAAAAACGGAAAGTACAATTAGGAAACTTTGATCCATGCTTAAAGCCCGTAAAAAAAAAAAATAAGAAAAAAATTCCACTTCAATTATCATCTTTCGTTATGGTTTTCTGGAACAGCCTTAGGCTGTATATTATCATGTTCGGGTAAACAATATGAGCTAGGTATATAGATCAGACCTTCTTCCGGACTCAAGAGATAGGTATATATATACATATTGTATACAGATATGTACGTAGCTATGTACATTGTAAATATATACTGCACGCATATCCGAATTATTGTCGGGTGAAATCCCTGCGGCGTTTTATTATACGATATATAGGCAGGTATACTATACATCCACCTTATAGTTAGCCCGCGCGCGTTCGTTCGCTCGCTCGTTGGAGTTTACGCGAACGGTTCTGGAGTTTCTCATCGAGTTTCACATCCTCCTCCATATAGAATGGTGCTAGTACTGGTACTAACACTAATACCGCTACTACTATTACCAAGGCAGGCATCAGGCACGGACAAACTCGCTTCCTTTCAAGTCCCGAACTCGATTAACTCTACTCTGCGCCATTATAAGGCACCAAAGGTAGGTAAAGATATAGATATATAGATAGGTGTATAACAGGATTCGTGTAGAAACACGTTCATTTACGTTATTATGACTCGTCGACTCTATAACTCCAACTTATATACCTTATACATCGTTAAGTTATTAATACGCATTAATTAACGACTGAAATAAGCGAAGAAAAATAAAAATAACAAGAACATTTCTCAACGGTTGACATGTTTTTTCGATTTTTTTTTTTTTTTTTTTATTAGCTAAAATCGATATCGATTTAATATAAGATAATTCCAGTAATCGGAATGCCTGCGGGTTTTTAACCGAAGCCTTTTAAAATAAGAATAAAACGAAAAATGATAACGTTTTTCTTTGATCCTTGTCTATAAGACCCAATCGGAGTAAAAGAAAAAGCAAATATATATGATATGATACTCATATTTTCTATGCTCTGCAGCATAGCACGAGGTTTTGAGCGTTACGTCATCACACGTTCATTATAGTGAGAATGGAAAATCTCGAGAAAGTACAACGATAATAATTATCCCTCGTATATCTACACCCGGCTATGTACGTACATATGTATATATATGTTTAGTTATAAACAGAGAATAATTGCGGGTTAAACAACGCGTAACGTCGCGCGTCCCAGTTGTCCCGAAGTTGTCGATTATAAACGTCCGCACACGATAATAAACGTGGAAAAACCAACGAATGAACTATACATACTCAGATTAATTAAAATTATTCCAGGAAACTGAATCTCCATTTCGGTTAAGTAATTTCTGACTAATTATTGCGTGAGATTGTAAATAAACCGCAGTCATAACGTGATTCGTTTTTTTTTTTTTTTTTTTTTTAATTTAAGGATAACCCCTGCAGGATGATGAATTAACCGTGGAATTAATCATCGTCGTTTTCATATATACATATATATATATATTATTTAATTGCCAATTAAACCGGTTAGCCAGCCGACGATCGAAGAATGGAAATAAGGAGAAGGACAAACCATTATACATACATATAAAGCGTCATCAAAGACTGGTATATATATATCATTACATTAGTTTCCTATCTCATTTCTATAAATTAAATTTCCCTCTCTTTCAATTCCCTTAGAAAACCGTTTTCCTTATCCTTAGTTATAATCAATTTCTCAAGATATGGCGTCACGCCAGACTTGCGACGACTATAACACGCTTCCCGGAAACCAGCGACCTGCCGCTGCTGCTGTCCTGTCCGGCTATATAGTCAAAGGAGTTTCGTAAGCATGAAAAAAAAAGAGAGAGAAGAAAGAAAGAGACACGCGAGTCTGCAGTACAGCGGGCTATAGATCTCGAATAAGATGAAAGAATTTCAGCATTGATATACGTATATAGTTAAGGGGGGGGGGGGGGGGGGGGGGGGAAGATAAGTAAAACAGGTTTTTAATTTTAATACATACGATATATTATATTTCATACGTTTTATTGCCTTATATATATTATACTACCGCTAAAAGTGATAAACCTCGGCCGAGGTTCCAACCTCCTTGACCTAAAGCTTACGAGCCCTTGTGCGCAACGTAGGTATGTATATATGTATATGCAGCAATCAATTGATTTCACTTCACACGATATAATAAACAACTCGCAATCTTCTTTGCGGCTAACTAACATGAGTATACATATATACATAATCTCCGGGGAAGTGACCGACCGACTAACCGACCGACCGCACTTGTGAAATGAGAAAAATTATGACACGATGTAAAAAATCGATGAATCATTGTTTGAGGAAACATTTACGCAGTTTCGTATAACTAGATTTTGCCTCAGGATGAACGAATGAAACTATAATTATTAATATTAAAGATTATTATCATCATCGTCATCATCATCATCATATTATTGTTGAAGACGGGTATAGTTATATCTAGTTTTGAGTCTAAAATAACCAACGTCTTACGACTATTATTATACACGCGAAAAAATAAAAGATATGTACATATTCTTATAGATAAGCATAAATAAACCTTATAATCGTGCGGT